>LR990205.1:6934202-8232952 GCA_905147375.1 Hylaea fasciaria
AATATCCAGATTAATGTCCCCAGTAAAAACAATATTCCGAGTAGAAATGCTTGCCAAGATATTATCAACAGATTCCAGATATCTACTCGCGTTACGAAAACATGGTGGACGGTAAGAACAAATAATAGTGTAATCTGGTGAAATATTTATAATAAGGCAGTTTCCGTCAGAAAATAATGGTTCGCACGAAGATGCTTTTATATCGTGTCGGACGTATGTAACCACGCCATCGTTTTGATTCAGGCTATTCCTTGTCCAGAACTTATTATAATTATCCATCTCGGGTGGAGGGGTTTGACTGTTTGTCCAGCACTCTGTCAATACAAAGACGTCCACCATCAAGTCCAAGCTAGATACAAAAGCAATAAATAGGTCAAAGTTACGGTTTATACTGCGGATATTAAGTGTTAAAATAGAGAAACCATGTCCACTGTTGACGTTTGAATCAAGCAATTCAAGGCAACCACCAGAGTTGCTGAGTGAGAGACATTCAAAAATATCTGTATTATCAACTTCTTCAATTATAAATGAGTTATCATCCATTTTTAAAGATAAAAGTAATAATGTGTAGCATTATTTGTGCTATTAAAAATATTTCGATTGAAATATAAAAAATGTTGTATGGATGACAGAAAAATGGAACTTTAGCAATTAGATTTCTGTTTACAGTCAAGATTAGTGAGAAAGAGGTGGAAGTGTAGATGTTGTGAAGAAGTTTTCTCTGATTTTTGTTTGACATGTATGAGTAACATGATGTGTATGTATTGTATTGTTTGCGTTTTCTGTTATTGTATTGTAATGTATGAGTTGTATGAATAAGTTGTGTTTGTGTGTAAGGGTGTGTTTGTTGTGTGCGCAAGCCAGAAACAGTAACATAAAACATGTTATTACATAAAATGAAAAAGTAAGTGGCAAACCCACAGAAGTACATAAATGGAAGCAAAATACATGCTAGAGGAGAGCACATTTCTAGTCATTTATGCAGAAGATTTTCCAAATCACTTTCGTTGTTTACTTTTACTAGTGGTGCTCCATCCACTCTCCTCAAGTATATTCTGCCATGCGATGTCCAGCAATATTTGTACCCGTTACCCTTGGCAAACTCTCTGGCCATGAAGAAGAGCTTCTTCGCCTGTATAGTGAGGCTCTCTGATACAAAAATCGGTTTGGGTGGGCCTTCAAGTTTTAAATTCGCGGTGCTTAATTTACAAGTAGCATACTTTTTGTTGTACGACTTGACAGATCCAATGATTTTATCCCTTAGGATCACTGTTGAGAACTCTGCAACTATTGGCTGGTTGTTCTCATTTTTGGTGTTGACCCGGTATATATCACGGACTTCAGCTGATTGGAATGGCGCACTTACAGCACTTCCCAGTTGCTTTGCCAGGTTTAGCAGGTCTTCTTTAGTTTCGCCAGTCTTTTTAGGTACATTGCGTACTTCAATACACGAGCTGTAGGAACTACGGTCCAAATGCTCCAATCTGGCCTCTAGAGATTTGATATACCGCCGGTCTTCAGATTTATCCTGTTCTAAGTTATTTATTCTCGTGATTAATTCCTCATATTTTTGTCCGAGAAAGTCAATAGAGCAGGATATGTCTTTATTTTGCTCGGTATGAGCATTAATACCACCCTGTACCTTGTTCATGAGTGCAGAGAATTTTTCGTCCTGCTCCTTTCGGAGTTCAGAAAACATCTCTATTATTTCCGCCCTAGTAATCTCATCTTTCTTCTTCCGGCTACGTATCGTGATGTTAGGATCACTCGAGGCATGCTCTCGCGAAACCTTAGGTACGGCGATAGTAGCCGTAGAGGGAGGCGAGCTTATATTGGAGTCCGACTTACAGTGCGATAGCGGGGCGGGCGAGGCCACCGCGGGTGGCGGGGTGCGTCTCATAGTAACGTCCTTCGCTGGATGCGAGCAGGCGGCGCGGCGGGTACCAGGCGAGCAGAGCGCTATAGGCAGTGCGCGTAGGCAGTGCGCGTAGGTGGTGCGCGTATGCAGCGGATAGTCGATGCACACACCTGCACACGCGTAGGTGTGCTGTATTCAAAAGCGAGAGCAGGCAGTGTACGCCCACTGGATGCAGCGGGGGTAAATGACGTGATATGCACTCACCGATAGCACACAGCGACAGACGCGACTTCTTCGAACTTATGTGCTCCTATTATTTGAAACTGTTTTAAGTTGTAACAAAATTTAATAAAATTTTAAATAAAATTGAAATAAGGACTGTTTAGCACGTCTGCACAGTGCAGATGTCCGGGGGAGAAGGAATGTAAATATAAATTTTAAAATCCAATAAAAACCTTAAACCTTAAATAATATTGGCTCGGTGCCTAAAATAATATCTCAATTTATAGCTCGCATTCTTGTTGTGAAACCTATATTTTAAATGTGCTGTTGTAAGAAGGCCTATCTCGAATATTGGAAGCGTAAACGGAAAATATTGCCGAATTCCCAGAATTCGTTTGATATAGGAAACCGCTTTCTCTCAAGTGACTCAGGTTCCAGTTTGTCACTTCTTATAAAAAGAACGGCGAAATATAAAGCGGAATATTACATTAGTGAAACCCCTAAAATATGGAGACAAAAGGTCGAGAATCGAATATTCGCCATCCCCATTGAAATTCCCGATGCGGAAGCGGTACAATTTAGGAACCGCATAAATCATTTGCGGATACTTAGATAGAGGTATTATCTGCAGACACCACCGGCGCAACAATCGCTTCTCCCGCTTCACGGGCATAAAGGGGATTTCAGTAGCTAAACCGTGTACGAAAATGAAAAAAAAGTCATAATATCCGCATGAATTTATTCCGCTGTGTCTACGAGAATTTTGCCCTTTTTTATACTCGAATACCGTGACCGGGAAGAATTCGGTTGTAAGGGAATAGGGATCATTTGCATATACAAGATTATATACTTAGATTGGGATTCCCGTGGCGGGTCTCGCTCGAGAGTCAATATCACACGTAATAAAGGCCTACCGAAGCGAAAAACTTTTCGCCGCGGAATTGTTTTCCACTACATAGAGTTCGTGCGCTTATCTATCATTATACCCTTTTGTGGGCTCTTCGTGTACAGGTATAAGTTTCACGTTTCTTTATTGGCGTAACTTTACCATTCTCAAAGATGTTTCAGAGGAATTCGTGGAATTGAACGCGTAGGTGAACAGCTTTCGTTTACAAATCCAGTGTTTATTTGGGGGTTAAAAATGTTCTATTGCAGAAATTGCTTTCTCGTATAATAAAAGTTAATATCTGGATCACCGAGCTTTGCTCGGTATTTTTTTTTTATAAATTGTGTTTTTTGGAAATTATATTTCAGTACGAATTACTAATAAAATGATGAAATTGATGAAATATGAATAATATTTTTCGATCTTACCGATAGAATAATAAACTGGTTATTTAAAGAAAAAAATCATAAAAAAACACGAATAAAATGACATTTTCTAAAAATGATTTCTAGCTAGATCGATTTATCGCCCCCGAAACCCCCTATATACTGAATTTCATGAAAATCGTTGGAGCCGATTCCGAGATTCCAATTATATATGCTTATATAATTATACAAGAATTGCTCATTTAAAGATATAAGATATCCTCTAGAAGATATAAAAATCTCATCTCTGATGAAGCATGATATTAATTTTCAATTTCCCGACAACGGCGTAGCAAAGTGCTTCCCAAATAACATAAAGTAATAAATTGATCCATTATACAAAATTTACAAGTTCTATTGCTATAGCGAAAACGAATACAGGCTCCACCATGGTGATACAGGCATTATCAGGAAGTTCTAGTGATAGCGCTTACAGACTGCAAATTATCAATGGTAAATTTCGTCAGAAATATGCCACAGCCATACCATAATTTTGCTTACACAGTGGGGTCATTGTTTATTAGGGTGTCGTATTACATTTTGTTCACCATGTGCCATTGAATTTATTTTCATTTCGTTTCTTTCTTCCCCATTCAGTTGCAAATTCCTTACATACCAAAACTATAGAGAAAATGAATTCAAAATCTAGCCCATCCATCCAAGAGTTCGTGAAAGCGAGCTGTGCAGGGGTAATAAAGCTATCTGGCGGTGAAATAATGATGTATTTAAACGGTTGTTGTAAAGCCAGCGTTCAGCACTTTACGTCTTAATATTTCAGGGAACAATTGTTATTACAATACATTCAGGGCCGGGAGTGCCCGAGAGACAAGCCAATAAATTGAGCGGCACAATACACGAGTTTATATTGAAGCTTTGGGAAATTAAAGGTGGAAAATTTGAGATCCTTTTGGGGGAATTGCTTTAGAAGTGTAGGTAAGTATTAGCCGTAACAAGTGGATGTTTATCAATCAACAGTTTACATAATTCATACGCATTATGTAGTATAATATGAATCATACGCACAATTCAAAGGGTTAATCACTCAAGATAATGCATTGACTGAATCTTAACTAAGTATAAAATTCATGAACTAAATCCACCGAAGACTAAAAATAGAATACATGAACGTCATGTAAATTACTTAATAGCATCGTGTTCCGATCATAAGCGCAACATCCTTGCCATTTAGCACTGAAACGAGAAAAGGCACCGGGTGTGAATGCGTACATTCATACACCAAGAATCGCATGAGCAATAAAATCTGTACCACAATAGCCGAAATATAAACCGAGAACACTTCAAGGAAAAAGCGCCGCGAGATTCGCGAGTAAAGGACCGAATTCTTGGCGACAAAGGAATCCGCGAATGCGACTTTAGTGGTGATAAGAACAAATAAAAAACGCATCATAATATAAATATAAAGTCGGATCATAACTCGTTGTTTTGTTGCGGCGGCGGCGCGGCGCGGTGAGATGTTCGTTTTATGCGGGCATTAGGTAATGGATTCGCGCCATATCTCTTGGCAATTTGTGGGCGGGGTACGGGCTTCAACTGCGGTGCGAGTGCTCTACTGGAGCTTGATACATGCACTGACTGATAGATAGATATTAAAATGTATGCTTTGATAAGTAACAAAAATAACACTTAATAACAGGTAATACGTTCTAAGCTTGGGTCAGTGTATGTTGGTCATATTGTAATTTGGACACATTTTAAGACTTTACTACATACGTTACTTCTTTACTTTTTTTTCTTTCTGTAAGTTAAGAGTAATAATAAAGAAACAACATTGAATGCAAATTGAATCGAAATACATTATTTCTAACCGAAAATGGTTTTTTATGTTATACTAGCTGCGCACCGCGGTATTACCCGCCGTGTGCTAATCCAGGGTGAAAGCTACCACCATACCGAACTTCATAAAAGCCGTTAGTCCAGCCGTTTGAGCGTGAAGAATTAAAAACATACAAACACACAAACTTTCAATTTTATACTATTAGTAGGAAGTAGGATAGGATAGTAGGATTAAATATATCTCTGCGATTACATATTTACACTCCAAAGCTGTTTTTTTGATACCACTAATTATTGTTACAGGAAGTTAACCATAACCTTGCGTTTAATAATTATGTGTGGCACATAACGAGAGTACTGTTTTGAAATAACATAGGACCAATATGGTGCCCACTAGCTGTTGAACCATTCTTCGTACGGACGGATCAAAATAGAAAGTTGTTTTGTAAACTTACTTGAAAATCCGTCAACACAGTAAGCCAAAGCGAACAACAATAAAGCAACACCCCAGTCCATGATGAATCTGAAAAAAGGAAGACATTTTACAATGTAGTATTACATAATTATTATTTACATAAAGTAGGTAGGTAAGTGATTTGTAGAAATGTGGGATTCAAACTTCTTTTGAAACAGTCATTAGTTTCAAGATATAGCGGGAGAGTAACGTCAATATAGTAAGCATAACCTTTGGTTGTAAACAACTTGCATCATGAAGAAACTTATGACAAAACAAAAGAATTTATACAACAAAGAATTTAATCTCGTTACACTAAAAGCAATATCTCCAATATCAGCAATTTCATAACATCAGTGCATAGTTCATATGAAACAATAAAGTTTTGCAGTATTTGTGCACGACCGAATTTTACAACTTTGCCATGTGACCAGCCAGTCAGCTTCTTTCTCTTGTACTGGACACCTATCAATTGAAGTTTTGGCGGGAAACCGGAAAGTTGACGTTGACTTCGTATTTTTATTAAAGTACCTACCTGTTTAGTAACTTGGTACATTTGTACAAGCCTATAAGTTTTCCGGCTGATTGTTTTTATTTTTCTAATTCTAAGGAATCAATATAATTAATGGATGATGGGAGAACGCAAGTAGCGACTTCATACGTTTCATTACCAGCTATTAGTTTGACCATCAATTTGTTGCACGCTGTTTAGAAATACCTAGATACAAAAATGGATTTTGACCTACGATCATACTTATCCGTGTAATGATAATATAATGGCGACTGGTGCGAATTCAGTCAAAATATCTTAAACCAGATAGAGAGATAAAAGAGTAATCAACTCCCAAAAGACCAAGTCTATTCGTGTAACATAACAACGTATAAACTGTACGAAGACTAACAAAGTTCGCAAGTGCACCGGATGAAATGTTTAGGTCGCCGCGTGTTCCGCACACGTCTGTCCGCTGGTTCTGCTCAAACTTTATGACACCTAGCACCATTCCCTGAGCAATTTCGCCCGAAACTGTTTCGTATAACCTCGTTACTAGCTACTGTGCTCCCGCTATGTAAGTAAACGTTCTGCGGGTATGACAAAACTTGTTTCGCTTTATTGAAAACAGGAGACGGGTGTGAAGACTGTGTGGTGCTTGCCGGTATCCAATTTCATTATTATTTATGTTGGCACTAAGATGATGGAGTTCTAGTCAGTGGCCAATGATCATAGCCATGGGACATTGAACCTGGAACCATTTCAAGTCAACAAATATCACAAATCAGCAAAGTCAAGGTTTATTCAAAACCAACGCTACACAGTAAGTATAAAACGTTGCATTATAATTTAAAAACTCTTTTATTTTGTTATTCATAGTGCTGTCTGTATGGTTTAATTTTTTTGTAGTAGGCACACATTTGGCACTCGCTCCGAGCCAACACTCTATTTAAACTTTTTAAATTACAATTTCGCCACTGCCCCGTTAAATTATAAAACGGAATTTTCTACGAAACCACCTTACAATATTCTCCAGTATACGCGACTTTTACCCGCGCTGCGTAAGTTTACCGTTGATATTTTAACACGTTTATTTTTTCTAGATTTACTGCGAGTAATATTTCACAAACGTCTGCTCCCTGAGAAAATCACTTACACGGGTCTGATTACAAAGGGGATATAGAGGGCCACGAGAGACTAAAAATACAGACGGTGTTCACGTTCACGGGCGGTCAATTTTCTCCACATAACTCCAATAGTCTCGTACGTACCTACACTATGGAAGTCAACAGACACACAATAGCATGAATACCGGCGCAATCAAACGGTTTAGATCTTTGCAGGACGTTGAGCAGACCCATTCATCGCAATTGCGGGATTTGACGTCAGCTCTGATACGGAAACTGGATATCACACACACACCGACCCAACGCAATCACAGATCAAGAATGTGGTACTACAGTAGATTTAAACGAAACTGCGATACCAAATCACAGCAGTGGCAAAAACAAAATTGAAAATTGAAATAGAAAAGGCAGCGCGAAGTAGTTTTCCACTAAAAGAACTCGTGAAAATGAAGTTAAATCAGGGAGTGAAGTGATAGTTCGAGGGTGCCGCCCGTGTCACAGGTCAATGAAGGTCGAGCGGCGGAGGTCGGGTCAGTCACGCAAAGGGCACTTAACCTATAAAGGAATGTATGTAGATAACTTTGCCGTAGAAGATACTTAGATTAATTAACGAAATATTTATGTGAAAGTTGTTTCGCTGTAAGTGAGGCTATAATCAATAATGCGGAAATGCAACGGAAAATTTTATGGAAACAACTGATGTAACCTATAAATCTAAAAGCAGAGATAGTGCGAAACAAGTTATCACAACGTCCCGAGCCGCCGTAATCATGTAAGGAATTAATGGCGCTGATTAAAAAGAATCCAAATTAAAAGGATCCCCAGAGGGACATTACATGCCATAGAGCAGAAATTGGATAGCGATACGAGAGATATATTACCAGACATAAAGCCGGGCTCGGTAACTTTCTACCCATTTCCGGCAGGCCACTTGTGAATCGTATTTCGGAATCCTTTTTATCTTTTTGCGGGGTGGCGCGACGGCGAACGCGAAGTGACAGCGGCACCGAGCCACTTCGCAGCCCATATATCACTTGAGGCTGTTACGGCCGCGTTAACGGCCCCACTGTCACCTCACAGAGGCGGCGTCCGCCGACGAGCCTCCAGCTGTCTGCTAAATGACTCTATAATCTATCTTGTTACAGACTTCGTTTAGATAGATTGCCAATATGTACAGACTTATCGGTTTTTGATACTTCAAAGCAACGAGGCGAATCTGGTTGATAAGCATCCACAATAACTGCACTGACACCCAGTACTTTGTACTCGTATTGCAATGCACTGCTCTCAGTACCCTAATAAATACCCGTTGCTAGTAACTCCCCAAAAAGGCAAAGGTACTCCCAAGCGGACTCTTGCAGATTTGCAGAAGTCTTCTTCTGCCATTCCAAAAAAGATACTAAGAGTTTGAGAACCGCTTTGATATCATAAATACTCTTGAAGACTTAATAATCGTCATAGGTACATGTTTAATTTGGAATGACAGGAACAGCACCATTCCCGAAATTCGTAATGGAACAAATGAGACATGCAAATAGAACAGACAGTTCCCGAGTAAGAAAAGTAACAGAATATGTTCATCCGAAACGAAACAAGGTAGGTAAACGTGACAGCGGCAAGTGTCAAACGGTACAACTATGTACGTGAGTAAAGGAACTGTCGCTTGTTGGTCGAGATTTGACACGTTCGAATTCAGGTTTCGGTGCATCGCGGCGGAGGAAGGCTTCCACTCCACAAATTCGAGGATGCGACAGACGGGTGTAGAGCGCGGGTGTCGCCTACCCGGATTTATATCGGCGGAAATCTCCGGTGTGCTCGCTTCGCTGTTCACACTTCGCACCGACGGCATCATGTGAAAATGCTCTGGTGGAGTGGTGTACGGTTTTGCGCGGATTTTCACTCCAGACTAAGCTGGTGCGCGACAAATCGACTTATACAAGTCGGCATCGTGGTCTGAATTTAAAGAAAGAAGAAAGAGAAAGAAAGAAAGAAAAACATTTATTCTGACACAACTGCACACAACAATAAAAACGTACACATTGAAAACATGACACAACGAAGATAACAGTGTAGGTACGCCACTGTATTAGAGGTATGTGGTGTACGCAGGTAGCCGGTGCAGCGATGTCAGAAAAGGCCAGAGCTCAGCATACTGTTGCAGTGAGACCACAACGCTGATTTTCAGCTCAGGCCTTTGGTGACTCACGGACTTCTAAAAAATATTTAAATGAACATAATTAAATGATAAGAAAAATAAATAGATACTTAAATAAAATCCAATAACTATTCAGTGGGAGGTAAAAATGTTAGAAAGGGTATGTGCTAAGAGTACAGGGAGGTTTCAATACATATTATACTTATTATTAAAAAATAAAAAATTACAAATCACATACAGTAGCAGCCATGTAAGTTTGCTTTAAAAGAAAGAAAAAGAAAAAGAAAGATGCGGGTAGTTTAGGGTTCATTTTGCAACTCAAGCAGGATTTTTTTAAACTTTAATCTAAAACTAAATTTACCTTTGAGTATTCGTAACGGGGGGGGAAGGGAGTTCCAGCACTTTGTGGCACAGAACCGAAAACTACCACGAAACGCAGCCGAGCCGTGCCGCGGAGTAAGCATCAGAAAAGAAGATCCTCGTGTGGCGTAGGTGTTGTGATCACGAGCCCACACTAATTTAGAGTAAAGATAGTGGGGTTTCTCAGTCTTAACCACGCCAAACAACAAAGTTGCAAAGTGCAGATCTCTTCTATGCTTCATGTTCAAAATATTTCTATTGTTCAAAAATGGTGTTATGTGGCTACGTGGCGGGACATCGAAACAAAAACGAGCACAGGCATTTTGAATTCTCTGAACGAGACGAGATGTCTTTGAGAGAAGACGAGGGCCGTAAACGGAATCGACATAATTAAACTTTGAGAGTACAAGAGAGTCAACAAGAATTATCCTAAGGTCAGTACTAATATAATTTCTTATTTTATACAAAATTTTGAGCCTATAAAAACAGTTACTTGCGGTTTCAGCTATGTGACGCTCAAACCTCAACTGCTCGTCCAAAAGAAGACCAAGATTTCTAGCCTCGGAAACACGATCTACTTGCTCACCATTCACTACTAACAGTGGAGCAGACAGTGCTATCTTCAGAGTTTGTTGCTTGGTGCCTAAAATCATATACTTAGTCTTCTTTGCATTTAGCAGCAAAGAATTGGACACAGACCAAGCCTGAACCCTTTCTAGATCTGCATTTACTTTAATTTCTGCGGAGCGAATGTCTTCTGGCTTAAAAGATAAATACATCTGAATGTCATCGGCATAAATATGGAATTTGCAATGACGAATTCTACTAATTATACGAGGGTGAATCAAAAAGTTCTTAGAAGTGCATATATATGAAACCTTTTTGGATCAAGTTCGATATTTAAATTAAAGAGTGTCTATCACACTATATTTATGCAGACTGTCACTTGTTTTTGTCAGTTCGTTCGCATGTAATAAATTTTTTTGTGCAACGAGTTGCTAAAAAGTCAAAATTATGGATAAAAGTGAGTTACGTGCGGTGATAAAATATCTCAGTTTGAAAAAAATGTCTACGAAGGAAATTTTTTTGGACATTCAGCAGACATTAGGGGGTGATGCTGTACCCTATTCTACGGTTGCGTACTGGGTGGCTGAATTTAAAAGAGGTAGATCAAGCTGTAAAGATGACCCGCGTTCTGGGCGGCCTTCAACCTCCGTTACAGAAGAAAATGTCAAAAAGGTTGAGAATCTGGTTTTGGAAGACAGAAGAATGACTATAAAACATATAGCTGAGATCCTAAAGATATCTTTTGGTAGCGTTCAATCCATTTTAATTGATTCACTGGGGTTCAAAAAAGTGTCTGCAAGATGGGTGCCACGAATGTTAACCGACGAAAACAAAAAGCGACGTTTGGAAATTTCCAAGCGTAATCTCGAAATGTTCCAGCGTGATTCGGATAATTTTTGCCGTCGTCTTGTCACCATGGATGAAACGTGGGTCCACCATTTTGATCCTGAAACTAAAAGACAAAGCATGTCTTGGAAACGACCATCCTCTCCATCCATTAAGAAATTTCGAGTTGCTCCTACCGCTGGCAAAGTTATGGCCTCTGTGTTCTGGGATAGTGAAGGAATCCTTTTTATTGATTACATGCCAAAAGGCCAGACGATTACTGGACCCTATTATGCAAATTTAATCCCGAAAGTGCGTGAAGCGATTAAAGAAAAACGTCGTGGAAAACTGTCGTTGGGCGTGTTGTTCCTTCAAGATAACGCTCCTGCTCATCGATCGGAAGTTGCGCTCAACGCAATCCGCTGTGCTGGCTTCAATCTCCTTGACCACCCACCATATTCTCCGGACTTAGCCCCAAGTGATTTTCACTTATTTCCAAAATTAAAAGAGGAAATTCGTGGAACAAAATTTCACGATAATGACGCGGTTATAGCTGCCGTAGAGGACTTTTTCGAGAGTCAAGAAAATAATTTTTTTTCACAAGGAATAAGGAAGTTAGAAACGCGTTATTCTAAATGCATTGCATTGGAGGGAGATTATGTAGAAAAATAAAATATTATTATTTAAATCTTTGCATTTTTTAATATTGATTCCAAGAATTTTTTGATTCACCCTCGTATCTGCACTATAAAGAATAAACAGAAGTGGGCCCAGAATTGAACCTTGGGGCACACCTCTATTTACCTCACGTTCAGCAGAGCGCAGAACCTCCCCATTATCTTTTTGAATCTCAACGTATTGCGAACGATCGCTCAAATAGGAATGGAACCAGTCAATTACGCTAGAGTCAAAACCGTAGAAATTAAGTTTGGACAATAATAGGGAAGTGTTAATGGAATCAAACGCTCTTGAAAAATCTAATAAGACTAAAATTGTGCCCATTCCATTGTCTTGAGCTGCAAGAATATTGTCAGTTACGTCTAATAGCGCTGTATTTGTACCTCTAAACTTACGAAAACCTGATTGCATATCCGGTAAAATATTGTGGTTTTCTAAGAACTCGGTAACCTGAGAACATACAACTTTTTCCAGCACTTTCGACAGACAAGGTAGGAGACTAATTGGTCGCAGATCTTTGATCTCAACGGGGTTAGGGATTTTGGGTATAGGCTTTACTATTGCGGTTTTCCATAAAGTAGGAAACTTTCCGGATATGATGGATTTATTTATTATAGCAGTAATGGTATCTAGGCTCTGCGGAAGTGTAAGTGAAATCATGTCCAAAGAGATTTTATCAACACCTAGGGCATTTGTTTTTATTTCCTTTAAATATCTTAATACTATTTGTGGGTTTGTCGGCTTGAGGAAAAAACAGCAAGTGTTGAATTTATGAAATTCGAAATAGGTTAAATCAGATATGTTAACATTTAAATTGCCCGGAACGTTAAGAAAATGGCCATTAATAGCATTGGGATCGTTAAATTGTACAGGGAGCTCCACTGATTTTGGTGGAAGAACTTTGGATTTTAGATTTTTCCATAGTTTTTTTGAGTTTTTAACGTGACAATTTATATGCTGCTTAAAGAACGCCTTTTTTTCACTAACTAATGCAGAACATACTTGTTTCTTAAGATCTTTATAGAACATTTTATGGCTTGCTAACTTAGTCAGACGACATCTGACAAGAGCTGCATCCCGAAGTCGCATCATCAGCTTAATATTAGCTGTGAACCACGGACTAGGCAATTCTTTAATAAATTTTGACTCAACAGGAGCGTGTAGATCAAATAATAGTCTAATTACATCACTAAAATCGGTAACCATAGTATCAACGTCACTAGCGGAGCAGATGATATCCCATCTAATCGACTCCAAATCCTTATTAAATAGATCTAAACAAATATTTTTAATCGGCCTAAATACAATACACTTTGGAGATATTTTAGGTTTTCTGAAGACAAACTCACATGTAACAAAAGAGTGACCCCTCAGTGACCCCACCATGTCAACATCAACATGACGCGCTCTAACATTGGAACAAACAACGTCAATTAACGTTTGACTGCAGTCTGTGAAATGAGTTGGTTTATCTACCAATTGATTTAGACTCACACAAGTTAGGAATTCATCAAATAATTTTGTTTTGGTGTCATCTATGTTGAGCAAGTTTATATTAAAATCTCCTAATAGAATTAGACCATCACAATATGAAAAAGATGCCACCGAGTCCATTAAGGCTTCAAGAAAAACATTAATGTCTAACCATGGTGGTCGATAAGCTGTTCCTATGATTAATTTAGAAGAGTTAACGTTTAACTTTAGCCACATTTGCTCTACGCTAGGATGTATAGGATGCACACAGGATCGTGCATTGACGCCCCTCCTTATGTAAAAGCCTACACCTCCGCCTCGGCCACCGCGCACGCCGACGGGGCGCGGCGAGTGCCGGAAGCGGTAGCTTGGTACAGCAGGGGCTCGACCTTCCTGTCCTTGTCGAATCCAAGTTTCGTTAATTGCCAAAAGATCAACTGAGTATCTTTCTACTGCCACAATAAAGTTATCATGGTCAGTACCTAGCGAGCCAGCATTGTAAAGACCAACCTTTAGGAATTTATTGTTACCCATTATTAAAAACAATAAATGAATAATAGATAAAAGTGTTTCTTTGTAAATATAAACATATAATGCTGGTTATGAGAAAATAAATAGAGTAAGTTAAATATAGTGTCATAATGTTTGTAAATTGGCATCCACTATAGCCCAATGTAGAAATAACATAGTACATAAAACATATAGTAAATAAGATTATATAATTATAAATATAATATGGCAGGAAATTAAAGAAAGAGTTTGAATAAGTATCACGGCGGCGATCTGCGTACTCACACACCCATAATAACAACGGTCCTATAAAATACATAAAAACACAGAACGGTAAATATAAAGTCGTATTATGACCAGCTTTGCAGACTTGTAACCTGACATTCTCGTGCACACTAAGATGCACGTAATTATAAAAAAATGATAACAAGCTAAAAATTATATGCTCAAGCGTAATAGAATACCTATAAGTAAACTGCACTGGTATTATCTTTACTGAGGAGTAAAAAACAGATACAAATACAAATACCAAACAATAAACTTTGACTATATAGCAAACAAGCACATTCCGAAAGCCGAGTAAAGTGAGATACAAAAAAAACACAACTAGGATATGTTGGTATAGGTATACAAACAAAATAAAAAAACTATATAACATAAACAAAAACAGAAGAACCATTACTTTCAAACAGAGCCTACTAGAAAAATTCGGTCTAGGTCTTGTTGGTGTCTTATCCGAGAATAGGCAGCTCCGTGCTCCTTGCGGACATAGATACGCCCTTCTTTGGACCAGCAGTACTTCCACAAGCGACTCCGGCACTCCTCTCTGGCCTTAGCGAATAGTTATTAGCTCAAGTGCATTTGCTAGATAAGCAACAGTTTATGACTATAACGACTTTTGAAAGTTAACACTTACCTACGCTGTAGGTGCCGTTTGCTGGTAGACTTCTCCTTTATGCACTGATATTTCAGTGTACCTACTATGGCGAAGCAGGTCGGTAAACGTACGTAATATTAGTTAATTGAGTCTATCCTGTACACACAGATGAGTAAATTAACATAAAATTTTATGTAAAAACAACAGCTTACTGTGGTTAATAATAACGGACTGACTACTGAGACAGTTTTGCTTCATTACGCATTATATGTATATACTGATAAGGTTGGGTAATTTTGAATGAGATCATACTACCTATAATCACTGACAGCAAAAGTAATGCGCATATTATCAAATGTAAACAAACATTTTACCCATCAGTTAGGGGTACAACGATATTTCACATTATACCATTATTACCAACACCAAATTACTTCTTCTGTACTTTTGATTTGGTATTGGTTCCTATTTATGTGTATTAGACGGTATTAGCCAGATTTATGGCGATTACTGTCAAAACTTTGTCCATTTAGTCATGTTCCACACGAACGAACATTCGATAAACAAGGTGAAATTATCGAAGTCAATGCCGGAGTTGTAGAATTGAGCCGGAGGGCGCGAGATTCTCGACATAAATCATGAGTCGAGCGAAAGATCCACAATAGAATTTAGAAAAGTGGGAAGGCATAAAAATGCCTTGAATGCGGTTACAAACATTTTTATTGGATAAAAGCCAACAATACCTATCACTGGGCCTCTGATCTCTCTGATATTAAACGGCGCAGTATTTTTACAAATTGTTCTAACGCGATTTGTGAAGACATTGGACATGATTAAAAATAACTAATGGCGTTCAAACAGAACAAAAAATAACATATTTCTCACAGCTGCGAGAACAAACCAGATTTGGTAAAAACGGAATAAAATATTTATCTTATGGGTTTACTGCCGTAATCCACAATAAGCTGCCCTTTATCCTGCTTAAATCGGTGGCTACTGATTACGGAGTCATGGTATGGAGATTTACGATGAAGAGGCGAATGGTAAAGCAGAAAAAGTAGTAAAAAGATTTCAAAGTATCGATCGGGAAGATGGAAAATGTACCTACCGATGTTGTTTGGGGATTGCTCTAACAGGAACGTTAGTTTTTGAGACTGTTAGTAATAGGTGTGTGGCTATGACTGGAAATAGGCGTCCTTGATAAAGGGAAATAGATATAAGAAGCTAAGAGATAGGTAGGTATGTAGTACTGTACAATTATTTGTATGGTAATAAATAAAAACTATTTAAAACCATAGGAAGTATATTAATGCACTAACTTAGGAGTTAGGACAAACTGATACACCTACAAAATACATAAAAACTAGCAATAAAAAAATGTTTATAATAATTTTGATGATAATAAATTATCCTGCCCGTTGATCGTGTTGCTTTACCTACATTTTTAGTTTATAATTGGTCCAATAGTGATTTTCCCGTAGCGTGAGAAAAAACCGGTTGTTTGTGAAGCCTGCACGATGATGTAAACATCCTTGAAGTCGGTCATTTCAACAACATGAGATAAAGAGCGACTGTACCCATAGCTCTTAGTATAGTATTAAATTTGATAACTACTTCGGGGAAAACTTGGGGATATCAAAGATTTATTATTGAAAGATATTTCTGTGAGTTCGCGTATGTCTGTTTCGTTAACATTGTGAACTTTGCCAAAAGTATTTTTATTTTATTGGCAGGTTGATTTGGTTACGCTCAGAACTAGTCCCAAAAGTTCACTGTGAGCGATCAGCACTCTACAATATTCTAAAAACTGGTTTAAAATCGTACCTTTGATAATAAAAGATTTTATGAGGCAAGTTTAATGACTCTTTACCGAAAAACGTTCTGGAAGTTTCTATTAAAATTAGCTCAAGAAGCATACTAGATAAGAGGTTCACCGAAGGTCAAACGCGTCTACAGCAATCCACTGTTAATCTGATCTTAACTACGACTGTTTCGACCGAAATTAAAATAATATAAGGGACTCTACAGAAAATAAAAGTATTTACTTTATGGTACGTGAGTAAGTGCAATAATGCGCATACTTGCATTGTAATAACTTATTGATGTTTCTCTATCAGTAGATGACACACTAATTAGCAGACTGTACGTACATACAGTAAACACCTGCTAACCGCAGCAATTATTTATCGTAAGTTGGTAGCTAAGTTTATATTCGTACAGATATACAAGTCTTCTAACCAACGACTTGAAAAAGGCTGCAATCACGTGCTCAACACTCGATCGCAACGTCCTCGCTATAAACTGTAGTAAGTTCTAACTTCCGCAGTTGTCCCACAGCAATCGTTCGCGAACCCATTCTAGAGTATTGCTACCGTGTAAAACAGTTACTAAAATATACAACTATTGCAATGTCTGTATTCAGATCACGCACACACCAAGCTTAGCCAACAGTGAAAAGTTTGCTGGGCTACCCACAGTAGCGCAGCAGCCATAAAACATTTATTTTAACACGTAGAGGCGTTAACGTGTTTCGCGCGTAAATATGTTATGGCTACCTCGACTGTTTTGTTGACTGATGCAAATAGTACCGCCGATAAGTCTAAGGTCATGTTGAATTGGGTTATAGAATGAATGTACAGTATCCGGAATTCATTGGCATGGTACAGGCGACAGAACGTAGCCTCGAATGATCTTCGATTACACTAGATTCTGGTCACGATAGAGCACAAGTTTAGATACTGACTACATAATACAGGGTTACCTAGCACCGGATTTAGGACATTTTGGTGCAAAACGTGACTTATAAGCGTGTGATTCTGTACTGATATTGTGTGATATTAGCCGGATGGCGGCGTTGGCATGGAGCCATAATTGTAGATGTGGGCCAGTGGGCACAAATGTAGAGGAAGTGTTCCCTCAACGAAATGTATCTGTTTATGGGGCTGAATAAATCATCTGAGAAACAAGATAGAATGAAAATGTGGACCGGAGTTTTACTAGGTGTAATGTTGTTATATTTATACTCGTATTATATATAGGTAGGTACGAGAAATTATTATATGCATCAACCGGCACTAAACCAGGGCATTGTGTGTTAAGGTCCATTCTGTTTTTGAGTCTCAGCTGTAGGAAAGGTAGAAATGGTAAAATCTTTGCATTTAGCAATGAAAATCCGTTTTATCTAGGTACCTACTACATAATATTTACCAAGATATTTAATTTTACACTCCAATAGTACTGATAGAAATTACAATGAGTATTATTTGCATGAAAATGGCTAATATTTATTGAGACTATAAAATAGCTCAAATAAATGCTGGTGAAATATGCGTAGGCAGACAATTCATGTTGCACCCACATCAATTCTGCAAACACTGTGTTAATTTTTTTCTTTGGATGTTCATGGAATTTGAATGTAAACAAGTTATTGAACTAAAATAAACTAACAATATGGAAATACATAAGTAATTCAACTAGAGGAAACTAGTAATTAACATACTTAACATTGTTTCCTTTATCATTAAAATATTACCTACTCGTATTTAACTATGATTTAGATCACTACATATTCATAAAATTAATAATTAAAAAATATATTGGCACATTTTTTTTTTTTTGTTTAATTATGGCTTCGCACGGTTTGTGCATATAGCCAGTGTCAAGTATTATAATAATAACGTAAGTACATAATATTTTTATTTTCACATTAGGAAAGTAATAGCTTTAAAGCAATCCTCGTGGTCAAGTAGTCAAGTCAATTATTTACATAGTCAAAGTCACGATTCAGTAAAGTGGTGGATGCTTTACTGAAACTTCCTGGGAGTTTTGAAAAAAATACGAAATGACACCCTTTTTGAGTTTGTATCATTCGCCCACACTCGTGCACGTTAACGAACACTTAATGGTTAATATTCCACCAATATTACACATTAACACTCGAAGAAACACAAGTTTAAGAAAATAACACAAAACCAACAACGTCTCACTATCGTATTCCCGCCAAAACTCCCTATTGGCACATTAGCCTGGTGGATATACATCTACCCACAATCTACTACTCTTTGGATTTTAATGTTTTTTTTGTTTTTTTTTGTTTTAGTTATGGCTTCGCATGGTTTGTGCGTATAGCCAGTGTCAAGTATTTAATTTTAAGTATTTCTTAATTTCACATTAAGAAAGTCACAGCAATGTTATAGCAATCGTGGTCAAGTAGTCAAGTCAATTATTTACATCGTCAGTCACGATTCAGTAAAGTAGTGGATGCTTTACTGAAACTTCCCGGGAGTTTTGGAAAAAATGCGAAATGATACGTTTTTTGAGTTTATATCATTTGCCTACACTCGTGCACGTTAACAAACACTTAATGGTTAATATTCCACCAATATTACACATTAACACTCGAAGAAACACAAGTTTGAGAAAATAATACAAAACCAACAACGTCTCATTATCGGATTCCCGCCAAAACTCTCGATTTTAATGTTATGCATACCAAAGCAAAGTCAAGTCAGATTCTAAACTATCAACACTGAAAACCGCATCGCAATCGGTTCAGTAGTTTTTACGTGACGTGAAAACGAAATTACATGCTGACATGAAAAGTATGCACATATTTCGCTAGCAAATTTAAGACTGTCTGAACATTTTCTTTTTAATACATAAAATTATCATATTATATTATATTTATTCTTTTGGATGGAGCAACACAACGAAATATGATCATTGTCAGTCAACATGTTGTTCTAAATCTAACCCAACTGACCTCTTTGATATGAGGATGTCTGACCATTTACTTCTTTCCTCATGTAAGTACCTAGCCAAGAACATTGAAGTAACTCGACACTGATTTTTTTATCCTCCACTGTTAAACACATACTTAATTGAAATAACTTCGTTTGAATAATTTGGTGTCTCTTGCTTGATGCAATATAAATACTACATATATTATTATATTCCTATATATATGTGGAGGATGCTTTGAGTAAATTGCGATGTTTGATGAAATACAAACATACTTTAATAGAATGCTAGACACCGTGGCTTTATTTATAATAATATGCTAAGCTGGCATCAAAACCAAGCAAGAGATTTAAGGCTGTGATCAAGAAACAATTTATTAAAACTATGTGACTATTCCACAATGTTGAATAGAAAGACATGTTGACATAGATTAACATGATATAGGCTATTCAGTACATATGATTTCTGTAATAGTGGTTATATATTATTGTCTTTATCTAGCACTAAGCAAAAGACAAGGACAGTAATATATATTTATTCTATAGTGAAACTTATCAAAATTGCAGAATTTGGTGGGGACATCTCAATGAGATCAAACCTTTGACTTTCAATGACCAATAGTTTAGCACTGTGATATTAGGTAATGGTTCATAGGTAGGTATAGTAGGTACCTATAGTTTACTGTGTAGGTATATACATAAGCCACTATGTAATTTACTGGGGGATGTGAGCTGCGAAAATAACAGGATACATCAATTGTGCACAAAGAAATCCCAGATGGTGCGCACATACCATGTTATTATTCTATTCTATAATAATAGGCACCAAGAATCCAAGATTTTCCTTGTTATTATAATTTATAGTACACTTTATTACTTGTTAATTTTCTTTAAAAGGGGTAAAGTAACATGTAATGCTGCTAGTCTCTATGTAATGTATACAATTAATTACATCTGTTAGGTACCTACGTTTTATAATCGGGATGTGTAATTAATAGCTCGGCAGTAGTCCTGGTCAGCATGGAACAGGCTCGAGAGATGGAGAGATGAAGTCATTACATTCAGAAGATATTGTAAAGTAAACATTTATGAATTTTTATTACATACCTACAAGTTGAGTTATTAATATTACCTTTAATAAAAGAACATAGACAATATCTACTAACCATTTTATCAGGGCAAATAATAAAATCAGGAAAAGTACATAGGTAGGTACTCTTTCTGGATAGGTAGGTACTCTTTCGTAAATTGTTGTCATTTGTTTGATAGACCAATCTACAACTAAACTAGGAAGTTGCATTGCAATGACTAAGGTGTGTGTGGCGTGGGTAAGTACCTATTAAGTGAATCACAAACTTATTGGAAATATTATTAACAAGTAAACAATATGTAGGTAGATTGGCTACTTGTTACTTAGAAATAGGTAGTAGTAACTCGTTTGAATTAGGAATTCGTACGATTAAAATATAATCGCGAACGGTCAGTTTACCTCTTTAATTTTTATAGAAACAATACCTAGTCATCTAACATTTTAGAACAATAAATATTGCGTTAGAATAATAATAATATGCTCCTGAGATTAATGAGCTTTAGTAGATAACTGTATTTTACTTACCTAGTACCTGCTGATATTATCCTTCCACAACGCTTTTAGGTATTACTGGGAACGACACACTGTTCTGTTTCTACAAATTTTGCTGAATACAAGGTCAGCTGGTCAATTCGATATTTCGCGAGGAATAATGTGCGAGCGAAGGATTCATTCGCTTTCGCGATCGCGATTTGTTTGTCAAGATTGTTTTGTCATGTCAATGTCAATGTGAGTGAATGTCAGGTTAACTCAGGTTTCAGTTTCTCGCAATTGCTTTGCCGACCATGACTGAGTAGGACAGAATATGGTTAATAAATTAGCAAGAGTGAGAGATACAATAAAATGAAAAGTCATGTCTGTCTTCTAGTTCGACATCTCTGTGTCTGAAATCGATATTTTTATATTACTTTATTTATGGCTTCGCACGGTTTGTGCATTTATCCAGTGTCAAGTATTATAATAATTAGGTAGGTAAGTATTTTTTTAGGTATTTTCACAATAGGAAAGTCATAACAATTCTAGTAGTCAAGTCGATTATTTACATAGTCAAAGTCACGATTCAGTAAAGTGGTAAATGATTTACTGAATCTTCCTGGGAGTTTTGGAAAACTTGCGAAGTGACACTTTTTTTGGGTTTCCCTATAATATTATCATTTGCCCACTCTCGTGGACGTTACCAAACACTCAATGACAATGAGTTGTTACTTACAGTGTGTTAGAGTTAAGAGTTGTTACTTGTCGAGTTAGTCAACAACAATAAAGATAGGTAGGTAGATATATCGAAAGCCTACGTTAATTCAGAATGTTATTTAAATATTATTTATTTTGTCTCTAGAAAACTTTTGAGACTAAGTAGTTACTTAATTCGAGTAGGAAAAAAGTAGGTACCTAGCTACATTTTTTTTTCAGCTAGCTTCCTTTGAGCAAGTTTGTTGGTGCAGTGAGCCACTGTGTCACGTGAAGCGTGGAATGCAAAACACGTGCTGGGTTGGCTGCCGTGTATATTTAAACTTAGGTAAGCTAAAGGAAACAGTATATCGACTGACTTACTTCGACATGTCTCAGCTCTGAAGCGAAATACGGTTTAGTTTAAAATATTTGCCTATTGGATAAGTAGTTAGATATATACAAATTTTTGTACATAAGTAGATAGAGAGAGTAAGCTTACATCGTAAGTTCAGCCTAAGCCTTGATAAAAGTAATTCATATTTTTACTCCATGGGTCATCTATTTTGTAATCAAGTAAGAAAGACCCCACAAAGTGGTAATTACAATGGGGTGTCTTCATTTAGGTACCCCGTTCAAAATAAACAGACAAAAATTGCTACGCTTCAGTACCTACCTAGGTAGTATCTACCTACCTACGAGCTTAGCATCCATTTAGGGCTAAGATATTGACCCTATAATTTTGGCAAAATATATTATTATAATTCTCCGACTTATACTCCTTCCATACGTAGAATATGAAAAAGAGACATGAAAATATTAGCTAAGCTGCGACGTATAATTAATTATTACAATTGCTTATCTTACCGGTCAGTAAACACTTACACAAGGTACCTACTTTTTATTTAACTATTGGTAATACAATTCTTAGGTACGGATGAATCTCTGTATGAAAATTATGTAACCGTTCGAGCGCATTTTCAACACAAAATAGACTCAAACTGCGAACAACAGAATCAGCAGGGCAGAGTTCACAGCAGAGCGTTATCCTCATGAGAAATTAACCGTTCCATTAGTTTTAATTCACTCGCCACCCGAGCGCAGCTTCGTTATTCCTCTTATATTCGTATAAAAATGCGCTAAAACATTGCCATTGCGCGCAACTGCAAAATAAAACTGAGATATGAGTGTGACCGTAGTCAGGGGCTCGTCTGTGGGGGGAAGGACTGTCGGTCTTTTATCTTGTCGCGACGGCTTCCGTATTCGCCGCGGCCCGAGGTTTGAAACAGTGTTTAGAGTGAAATAAAGTCGGTAACTTCCCCGAAGCCTTACCTTGAATCATTGCTTAGGTATACTTACGATATAGATGCACACACTGCAGTTGTATTACCGGGTTTATAACTATCCCAATCCCAAAGATTTCAAGTCCACTAACTTCATTAGTAGGTATATAATAATTTACTTACAAAAAAATCCCATGCACGCATGAAATGTTTCAAAATGCAGGCTATTTTGTCTATCATTACTAAGATTTTATTCAAAATTGGCACTCCAATGGCAGGTCTCTCAAGGAGCATAGTGGATGCGTTGGTAAATACAATCTAGCATTTCCAATTCACAAATGCAAAGCTGTATAGGTACTTTATGAGTTACATAGTATTTGCACATTATAAATATGAATAATCGACCAAGAAGAGGGCGCAAACCCCCTATTTACCCCCCCTTGCTCCGCCCAAGGATATGGGGTGTAAAGAGTAATTTCGCGGGGGTTACGGTACGGGCTGGCTCTCATTTTGATAGAGACGCCGAGTTCTTGTTTGTTCGTTTTGCGTTTTTGTCTCTTTTTATTTTGATACTACGAATAAGTGGTGAACTTTTGGAACAATGGGGGTAGATTGCTAGCTTTGTAGTTCTGTAGGTCAGCATTCACGCATCCATAAAACAAATACGTACCTACAAACATACCTACCATAGCCACCTACCCTATTTGCAAGTTGTCTAAGCACCTACCTTACGTACTTAGTTATCTCTATGTAATTTCATATAATTAAATAGAGCTACTACTCTACTCGCAACAGCAGAATCAAATTAACTGAAGGCGTCGGCCGAATATGTGGCCATCCAATTTGGTTTCCCTATACGTTCCCAACTAAATGAAAGTGAAGTCCTCTCATTTCATTAAACATGTCTATAATTTTTCCTGAAGCCTCGTTACTTCGGTCGGGCTAGAGCGGGTGGCTCGCGTCCCGGTGTAAACGACCACCTTGGTCCGAGTTTACGATCCGTCTGCAATATTGTGCGTGGAAACTTAATGAAAAGGAAACACCAGCTGAATTACCAGCCGACATACGTTAGAAAAAGTCTTGCGAAGAACTCTGTGAGTGGGGGAGGTACAGTTGGAAACTGGTTCGAAGTTTCGGGTTGGTGTTATGTAGGCTGCAAGATAAGGCTTATTGTATGTCTTTTTTTCGGGCTTAAGTAATATTGCTAAATTGGTAGTACTGCGTATTGCGTAAGCTAACAGCATGTGTGTTAACTAAACTAAGGTAGATTGAACACTATTCAAAAATGATATGTGGCAGTAGCGCGCTGCAGTCTATTAATTTATTTTCTAGCTCCTTATTTTATACGCTGTCATTTTTAATCCCATCAAAAACATTACATGTACAAAAATGCACAAGTCTCGCAACGCAGTTTATCTGCCGTAAGAAGTTGTGAGATGGAATGTAAACCAAGTCGGTTAATTTCAATACCTACCTATACCTATCTATGGGAGCAGTTATATCTTTATTTCTTTAGTAAATTAAAGTGACTTGGCAATTGCACACGGCAACATAAATCGATGTTAAGCGCTTTGTGCTTGTATTTGTTTGAAAGTACACCTATACGGAAGACTATATTTATATTGCCTAGTAGATTATGCTGCCGTGTACAATCGCCAAGACACTCTATTTACTAAAGAAATAAAGATATAAATGCTCCCATAGATAGGTATAGGTAGGTATTGAAATTAACCGACTTGGTTTACATTCGATCTCACAACTTTTTACGGCAGATAAACTGCGTTGCGAGACTTGTGCATTTTTGTACATGTAATGTTTTTGATGGGATCTCATTTCTTTTTGTAGGTTTTCTTTATTTCGTTTTTTTGAGAAATGCATAAACGCGCGCCCCGCGCCTGCGCGGCCGGGGCCCCTTGCGACATAGGTAATGCTCATAGATTACCATGAACGAGTTGTCTTTGCGTCTCCACAGATACGTATTAGGTATAAGGTACCTAGGTACCTATTTTAATGTACCTAGGTAACGAATTTGTTCGACCTATAAAAGTGTAGGTAGGTATAGTATAGGGATTTGTATTTCTCTATCTGCGGTAGGTGTATCTTATCGTGGAAGTTTTTAAAAAGCGCTCAACTGTCAAATTTCTCGAAGCCATTTCTCATTTTTCACCCCTGTTACCCATTTCATTCAATTTCAATGAAGTCTAATTATGAACTGTAAAAGTAACTTTGTAATCACATACAGTTTAATGGGATTTATATGGGAATACAAAGTTATTTATGCAGATTACATATCTAGAAAACGGGATGAAAATTATGGAATGTCAGAATTTTTCAATGGTTTATAGGCTAAACAATAGCTATATTCAAAATTTGAAACTTGTGGGACGGCTAGAAGTACCTTAGAATTTTGATGATCGGTGAGTCAGTCAGTCAGTCAGTCAGTCAGTCAGTCAGTCAGTCAGTCAGTCAGTCAGTCAGTCAGTCAGTCAGTCAGTCAGTCAGTGGGCGGCAAAATTAAGGAACTTTGACTTGCAATTATTCTTAAACTACTGGTTCAAATTTGATGTAATTTGGATTATTATCTGTAGACGTGATGCCTTCTTGGTCACTAAAAATTTAGGCTTCTAGTTTCATCCATAACGAAGTTACAGTGGGTCGAAAATGACCCGAATCGCTTCGAGAAAAGGATAGTACGGCCGTGCCTTTTGTTTTGCTCGACTTGGCGGGGGCACTGCCGTGCCCCCAGATAAACTGACCAGACAGAAGTGGAACAAGCACGGGGCCTGTTCGAAGCGTACTACGCGGTAGCACTCGCTACACGCAGTAGCACGTAGCAAGCGATGACTGCCGCTTTGCATGTCGGCTACGCTAGGCGCTATGGGCGCTTCGGCGCTATTCGACGCTTAGTTTTTACCTTCGCATCATTACGAGTAGATCTTTGATAACAAATGATCATAGGACGCGTTGGGTGCGGTTTAGCCCGCGTTGACGTGTCTCTCATATTGCTGAGCTGTACATATACAATGAGCTCTGTACACCCTCACCTAACATACGTCATATCAAGAGTGTCAGAAACTATAAATATCATGACCACGCACACACTCACAGAAGCAGGGCATATCAGATGAAATCACGAGCAATAATACCTACGCTTTAAATGCATTAAGACAGCGGTTCCATAGAGTATTGCCCCTAATTATAAGAGAGGGTGGTTCTGCTTCGTTAAATTGCGAAAAGGGCTTACGCCAACTCTGAAACCCCATAAGCTGTGTTACGTACGTAATACTCCAATCTATTATAATATTGACGAATTGCGGATTCTATTATGGATTTATTCAAATAGATATACTTAGAAAAGTAGATATTATATTTTAGCTTCAGAATACGAATTTTTCAAATAAAATTATTTGAAAGCTATAAATGTAAATTGACTTACTATCAATAAATTTGTACCAATAGAATATGAAAGGGAATCGCAAAAACGTTTCGGGGAAAGTAAACAAAAATCTCTCTGAAGCGAAATCGTTTTATAAAGTAAAGTAAGTCCAATAATTCAACACTTCGTCGCTTCTTAGAGGGTGAGAGATAAAATGGAGAAAAACGTTCCTAATTCAGTTTGCTCCGGGAACGGTGTACTCCAGAGCCACTAGGTCTTTCTTTACATCGACAGACGAAGAAAGGAGGAAATAATATCTATCGATGAATGTTACGACAACCTACCTACAGTTGGCTTTGGAAACGACGGCTTCCCTTACTCAACGTAATGGCACTCGCTCCCGTCGTATATATAACTTCAATCTGGCACTTTATTTTCCTACTCCATGATAGTTCTTCAGTTCTAATTGAAGTTAGAATAAGTTAGTGAATAATATATCGCGGTTCTTGGATACTTAGCTAACGGTAAACAATTGATGTGGTAATAAACAATGGACTTAAATCTCTAGCTTATTTACAGCATTCAACCGAAGCTTTGGACGGAACCCGGCTTGAATACAAGATGAATTGAGTACATTATCTACAGTTACACTGCGGGGCTAGTTAGCTGCTTGTTCGAGGAAACTTGTCAGCGTCGCCTTCAGAAAGCGGGTAGTGCGGAGTGGCTTTTATGCGCCCGCAGTCACGCAAATTGTGGCGGTGTGCCACGTTTCTAGACTGATTGCAGACACAGATGGATATTATAGATAGATAGAGGTGAAATTACAGTGCAGCTCCAAGTAGTTTCTAAACAAAACAAACGGCTTGATGGTGCCTACTTTGCTCTGTTCCGAGTCAAGATGTAGAAACGTTGCAGTTGATTAAAACTCTTGAGAGAAAATTTGAATTTCATGATAGGTAACTTTGTGCAAGTACAATATCTACTAGATACCTACTATTCTGTGGGTACTTTTGAAACAGAAGCTTGTTTACGTTAGTTTCTACTACTTCGTACAATAACTTTTAGCGTATTTCACGCAAAGCGATAGTTCACAGAAATAAACATTTTCTTTATGTTTTTGCCTAATTATGCTGATATATTATTTGAAAGTTCGAATAGTGTGATATTTTTACTTGATTAATTTCAGGTTAGTATTGTGTCTCCATTTTTTTAGAGATATTAGTATAGTTTTTACAAGGTTAAATTTTGGATCGCCAGCATTGACGTATAAATCTCGTACATAAAAATGTATCAAAGAAATCTTATCCTATCTCATTGTAAGAATGTCTATTGAAAATACCAAGTCAAAACCAACAATAATTCGTGGAAATGTTTCGTGAAAATGAGAAACGTAGCTTTCTATTCCTAGAATTTATCTCCTCGTAAAAAGCGGCAGGCGGCCGAAAGTTCGGCATTTTTACATTACTTTTAGGCATAGAGAACCGCCATGCCACTTCTGTCAGGATTTCCGTAACAAAAGCTCACGTGTATTTCGAGATGTTTTTTTCCATTGTTTTTAAATTTTCTGAAGTAACCCTGAAATATTCGTTACGGCGAAAAGAAAAAAACAACATTTTTGACGATCATTGTACGCGCACGTGTGCGTTTGCCAACATTAAAATACATTTAAAAAAGTTTATATTGCCGCTTTCCGTAGAATTTTGACAGGAATGTAATTTGGATTTGATTATTTTTTTATAGCTTTTATTGGACTTGCAATGTATGTAATATTATGTATGTAAGTATGTGTTGCGTCGAGTAGGAATAGGTCGTCTTCGTCCCTTGTTAAACAAACTACTATTATTTGCAATAGCTGTTACGAAGTAACTATTTAGTAATCTGTGAGAATAAGCTCATCATCTTTGTTTTACAGCCAATAATGTAGGCTAAATAATTAAAGTTAGCATCACAAGCCCAATCTGTCATCGACAAAAACTAGCCCCGAACGGTACCACATTAATATAAACAAATAATTATGGTCTTATTTTTGGTTGAATGCTCTGACCATAATTATTATTCTTTTTGCTTTATATTAATATTTAATTTGTACGGGAGATTAATCTGATATCGAATATATATTATATCTATGGGATAGCTATCCCACTGAACAGCATTTTGTCATGAGTGCATGTTGTGGATCTTTCCCGTAATCGTTCTCGCCGCCGCAGGTTGTACCTATACCTATGTGCATTTTTGCTTTAAAATTCATCAAAGCTAAATAGATACACAAAAATCATACTCAAATCTGTATTTGCACGCTGCGGCTTGTTCCTCTGGTTGTCGGTTAAAAACCGCTAATCCATTTGCCCGCCCTCGCCCATCGCCAGTATATGGGAAATGCATGAAAATGTTTCATACTAGGAAAATGTAGTAAAAGCTTTGCCGAGATTTTTTTGTTCCTGTCGGCTTTGCGGCTGCAGTCATTACGATTTAGTGGATCCCTGGATGCTCTGCGTGAAGTTATGAAAAGCCTTTTTTATATAACCGGAGGTTTGTCGGATTTCAGTAACGGCGAAGCTGCAACTTCACCGTTATTGCTGTGTTACAGCTAAGAAACGGTTGCGGGGATGGAATCACGCTTATCAAACGTATTATGACTTTAACAACTTTTAAACTGTGACTGCTTATTTTAATATAATTTTATCGGAGGCAAAATAAACTTAAAATAGGTTATAAGAGAGAGAAAAGTCCTTTCTAGAAAGAACAAACAGATAAATAATCTTTACCTACTGATTTAAGTAGGTACTCAAAAACTAATTAAACTAGGAACACAGTGAAAATTGTATTGCCAATCTCACCTAAGACCGATTTGATTCATGGCAAGTATAAATTAATTAATGCTTCAACACACCAAACGTCCAAATGAAAGGGTATAAATCTTCATGCGCACTCAGCAATGGGTTAAGCTTACAGCTAAAATTAATAAGCGGAAAATCACAACTCACCGTGAACTTCACCCCGATTAAAAATCAACTTCCAAGCCCGAGAAAGTTACAAAAGGGTCCAAAGTAATCGATCACAGAAAGGGGAATAGATATAAGGCTCTAAAATCCATTACGGCAGGCTCGTCCTTTGTACTCCAGGAGCTCTGGATGACGACAGTTTACTGAATCCAATATACGAGTTATTTATTATTCACGACGCTTCTACATATTTCATGACGGTTTTCTTGGTGGTTAACTTTAAATGAGTCAAGGCGGGCCGATCGCACTGTTGAATAGATAATGTTGAATCATGCCTTGTCTGTACAAAAACAGTGGTGATTAACTCATACAAATCGCAGCCCTCAAGCAAAGAAGCATGAAGCGTTTAGCCAACTAGTTTGATTTGTCAAACAGCTCGGTTCGCCCGCTAGAGCTGTTCGCTAACTGCGACTTTAGACAGTCGGGATCGATGATCTGGCATTGTAAGTACTTCATGAAGTGGAAATAAAGCCATTGCTACAACACCAATCAATACGTTGGTATTTATCGCAAGGGCATTGAAATTCTATGTACATTGTCAGCTGCCTAACAGTATGTAATTGAATTTAACGACCAAATTTAGGTAACCGTATTCACGTGAGGCAAACCATTCTGTATTGCCTACCAGTTGGTAAACAGTCGTATATAGACGAGTTTGAGAGCAGCATACGGTTATCGGAACCGAGTTATTTTGTCTAGCGAAGGTACAGGGATTTAGATAACAACCTATATAGCCTGGCCGCATGCAGGAGCGTTCAAATAAAAACGAAACCTAAATGTAAATGTACCTACGTAATAACTTACATTTTCAGTTAACACAGAATAATTTTCGTAGCATAGTGTGGTGCAAGCAGTCGTTGATTTAATCTTATACGGTGACTGTGATATAAAGCTGCCTCCAGCAGCATTCTCGGTAGGTACATGTTAGACCAATGTAACTTTTCATTATGCCGCGCCACAGCGTCTTGCAAACTTAGAATTTATAGCGAAACACTGAGCTATTTCTCCTTCATATTATCCTTAGCTTCGCATTTAATATTCTATTGTTATCTATTTCCTTCTAGCTTGTGCGTAAAATATGAAAATGGCTTGTCTGTAAAAATGGAAATGTGTTTTAATACCATTAATGATTGACACGACTCGTCGTAAATGGTTGTCGCAATTAACTTCCATCTGTCTTATTAATCATGTGCTCCTTAGATGCGTAATCTGAGTGTGCGCCAGATTGAGGCACTAACCGATATAACTAACTATGATATTATTATAATTTCAGCTGGAACAGATTCGTACGAAGTATATTTTTAATTTCAGTACTATACAAACACACAGTCCAATCCTAGCGATGAAGTACTCCGACGAGATTGTATGCGACAACAACAAACTAATCTTAATTAAAAAGCGCACGACACTTCGACTTGTCGCATTAGTGGGTAGGATACACGAAAAGTGTTTACATGTACATGAGTGTTTGCACGACTTGAGTACCGTCAACGTCGGCTGAAGATTCGTATTCGCAAGGAGATAATAGTCTTTTATAAGACAAATACTTATACTTATCGCCTGATATCTACATTTTTGTGTGTTGACACACACATTCCAGGCACGAAGTAGGAAAGAAATATATTTTTGGGAGAGCCAGATAAGGCTAGGTTTCTTGAATTTTGTGTAGACGATTTATTCTATAGTATGAGAATTGTATACTATAAATCGAGCATAACTATCTTTGTAGTATAAAATTATTTCACAAATGATTCAACATCGACATTGTATTTGTTAAATCATGAGATAAAGACCTATGAGGCAGAACGCGGTATAGAAAAGCTTCGTTTCAAGTGATAATACTTAGTCGGAAATCGTCACGAACGCCCTTCTTGATTGCAAGTACCTACCTATACACGAGGCGCGGCGCACTTCGACTGTACCTACCCACGTTAAATTCACATACATGCCCATTGTCCATATTCAAATTTACCTATTATTTCCATAAGTCAAAGGTGCTAGCGACATTACTGTGACAAATGAATCGTAACCATATGTCCGAAACGACTTGTGACCGCGTCTAACATAAAAACAGCATGTTTGTAAACGCGACACGTCCCTATACGTCCGAACATAAAGCTCGCCGCGACGGTCGTAATTGCTGTAATTATGAAACTCTTCGTCACTGATGAAAGCGATTTTTCTGTAGCGACTACCAATTACCAGTCACCAATTAGTGTGGAGAGCGGCTATTTGTAATACGAACTCGAGATGAAAATGTTTCGCAGAATTTTATCTCTGGACGTCTCTATTTATTGAGATATATATACTCTGGAATATTAATTTCAAATTTTGGCGAACAGAAAACATATTAACTAGCTAAAAACTTCAAGGTATGTGAAAATTATATATTGTGATATTTTTAGCTAGTTAATGTAGGTATCATACACTTAATATGTTCATAATAATTATATATTATTCCTTTTTTGGCTTTTTAGAGTAGGAGTTATGTTAAAAAGGCACTGGTATTTTTTTAGAGAAAATATGTAATAAAAGTATAGGCTCATTCTACAAAGTTAACAGTAAAAGTATGACGAAGTTTTTATTACGCGCAAACTTAATTCATACCCACGATGTCTTATTCCCGGTGAGCATAAAAATAATGGTGAAGCTTTTCAACTGTTCAGTCTACAGTTCCCTAACAATTTACTTTCGAAGTTGAACGAAAATTAAAGAACTCCGTAGATTCTACTTCTTCTTGTAACCAATCTAGACTACTTTATGTCCCATTAAAACATCAATTTTAAAGGGCAGAGTATGTTATGTTATCGTAGACCTTTTTATACCAATTGGCATATTGGTTCAATTTATTGCTTGAGTTTTATATAGTTAGTTACTTTACATTATTGGAGAATTATATCCTATTTGTTATACTGTATTTACCATTCTTCTTTTTTATACGCACAAGCGAATATTTATAAATCTCGTGCAAAGCTGTCGTCGTCGGCTATTGTACCTACGTGATAATATAATCGTATATTTAAATTATTCATAACTATTACACCCCATATGCTCGAAAAGTGTATCATTATAGCTCAGCGTACTAAAAATAAAGTGTGATAGTTAGGCCAAAGGAAATAAAAGTAGGGTTTTAACACTTTTATGCTCTATTATCAATCTTTGTAAAGACGAGACTTATCAGTGTTCCACTTTTGAAATAATTTCTTAGAAAAAATAAGGCTATACAAATGCACACACCGTTTGAAGTCAAAACTAAACATATAAAGAAGACAATAATTTTCTTACGGAATTTATCACCGAAAATGGAACTGAAATTTATTAATTAATTAATCTATTGTTGGCAATCATTTTTGAGGACGTATGCGTTTTTCAACAAGAATAATCTATGAGTACAGTGTTATTTCTGTTATACAAATTGGATTTAAAACAAATAATATCATTATATTTCATTTGAAATATTTTAATTGTTAAATTATTTTTTCACACCTCATGCTCAAAAAAGGTGACAGATTAGATCAGCTTAGCGGTAGCAAACGAGGTTGTTGGGCACTAGTGAGTGAAAGTAGTTTTTTTTTTAATTTGTACTCGCTATTATCAACAGGCTGAAGATAGGACTTTTCAATTTTCCATTTTGAAAAAAGAAAAAGAGAAGAGTATCTTAATGTACAAACCGTGCGAAGCCTAAACAGTTTACTTTTTTAAATTAAAGTGTAATTCTCGTCTACATTTTTGGCGATCACAGGATGTATGCTATGTGTACGTGTGCGTTTGCGAGCATTAGATAATTTTAAAAAGTTTGTAATTGCCGCCTATAATCTGTAGGTGTGTGTAGAATTTTGACAACAATGCAACGTGACTATTTGTGAAATATTCTTAGCTTTTTTTAATTGTACACCGACTCGACTTATTATATTTCTCGCAATCTCTGTGTGAAAATTTTTGTGTTTTACGCGGGTCTCAAACGACTCACTCATACTCGATTCTATGTGCCACACTCGCTACGCTCGTGAGGCAAAACATCAAGTAATGTATGAGTCGTTTTCTGCCCTTGTAAAACTACTATATATTCGCGCAATCGCAGTGAAAAGTAGAATGTCGAACGCGAGTCTAAAACAAGTTATCCATATTCTATTATATAAGAGAAGACTTGTTTTAGTCCCTTGTTGAACAATATTTTACATACCTAGTAGGTACCATAATAAAATTCTAAGGTAGAATTTTCTTATTTTTTTATGCTGACTGTACTTAGGTGTGTAGTTACATTATTGGCAATGTTGTTGAGAAGCCCGTATATATATATCCCATCAAAAACATTACATGTACAAAAATGCACAAGTCTCGCAACACAGTTAATCTGCCGTAAAAAGTTGTGAGATCGAATGTAAACCAAGTCGGTTAATTTCAATAGGTACCTACCTATACCTATCTATGGGAGCAGTTATATCTTTATTTCTATAGTAAATAAAGTGACTTGGCAATTGCACACGGCAACATAAATCTATGTTAAGCGCTTTGTGCTTGTATTTGTTTGAAAGTACACATATACGGAAGACTATATTTAGATTGCCTAGTAAATTATGCTGCCGTGTACAATCGCCAAGACACTCTATTTACTAAAGAAATAAAGGTATAACTGCTCCCATAGATAGGTATAGGTAGGTACCTATTGAAATTAACCGACTTGGTTTACATTCGATCTCACAACTTTTTACGGCAGATTAACTGTGTTGCGAGACTTGTGCATTTTTGTACATGTAATGTTTTTGATGGGATCTCATTTCTTTTTGTAGGTTTTCTTTCTTTATTTCGTTTTTTTGCGAAACACGCATAAACGCGCGCCCCGCGCCTGCGCGGCCGGGGCCCCTTGCGACATAGGTCATGCTCATAGATTATCATGAACGAGTGTCTTTGCGTCTCCACAGATGCGTATTAGGTATAAGGTACCTAGGTACCTATTTTATGTACCTAGGTAACGAATTTGTTCGACCTATAAAAGTGTAGGTAGATATATATTATAGCGATTTGTATCTCTCTATCTGCCGTAGGTGTACCTATAGTGGAAGTTTTTAAAAATCGCTCAACTGTCGAATTTCTCGAAGCTATTTCTAATTTTTAACCCCTGCTACCCGTTTCATTCAATTTCAATGAAGTCTAATTATGAACTGTAAAAGTAACTTTGTAATCACATACAATTTAATGGGATTTATATGGGAATACAAAGTTATTTATGCAGATTATATATCTAGAAAACGGGATGAAAATTATGGAATGTCAGAATTTTTCCATAGTTTATAGGCTAAACAATAGCTATATTCAAAATTTCAAACTTGTGGGACGGCTAGAAGTACCTTAGAATTTTGATGATCGGTCAGTCAGTCAGTCAGTGGGCAGCAAAATTAAGGAACTTTGACTTGCAATAATTCTTAAACTACTGGTTCAAATTTGATGTAATTTGGATTGTTATCTGTAAACGTGATGCCCTCTTGGTCACTAAAAATTTAGGCTTCTAGTTTTATCCATAACGAAGTTACAGGGGGTCGAAAATGGCCCGAATCGCTTCGAGAAAAGGATAGTACGGCCGTGCCTTTTGTTTTGCTCGACTTGGCGGGGGCACTGCCGTGCCCCCAGATATATATATCAGACTCTGGCGCGCATGCCAATCCAATTAGTTATATCAAAAAAACACTTTCAAGCCAGAACATAGTTCATTTCCACGCCATGCACAGCAGTAACAAGACCTATCTATTAGATCTCGAATGCATTAATATCCGGAAACGTCCGTAGGATAGCAGAATTAACGCCGTTCTGCGGAGAGCTATAAATCTTTTCAAGTCACGTATTCTATCTGCAAATGCTATGCTATTACGAATGTGCTAGACTATTGTCTGGACCTTCGTAGCTTAGACATCATGACCTACCTTCGATTTGTGCATGCAATGTTTTCCCATAGCTTTGAAAACAATATTTGCTGAAATTAAATTCTAAAATTTTATTCAGGGCACTTCTTCAAATTTCATATTGTATGGAATTTGACTGGCATAATGGCACAATTTATTTCTAGTTTTAATTACTTAGTTACTTATATAGGTACATTGTTGGAAAATTCCGCTAAACGTTATAATTTATTTCCCATTCTTCCGTAAATAAGGTTGAAGATACAGGTTTTTCAATGTTATCTATGCCTTACCCATTTTGTAGGGTGCGCTACGTGGTACCGAAATTTGTATAGGCTGACTTCATAGTCCTCAGAAGTCTGTAAACAAAACAAACGAATCCAGTTTGCACACCGAGTCGTGTACCTACTGTTGGTTTCTCATATTGACTTTATTCGACCATCTCACAGTGTACTTTTCTGACAGTGACTAAGGTCAAGCAGTTCTTTTGGATAATCAGTCGCATGGCTGTTGGAAGAGGACAAAGGAAGAGGGGACAGCTTTCTGTCAGGTGTTGGGAAATTCTTTATGCCTCGTGATTTTAGAATATATCGCTCACAGAAACTACGTAGTTGAAATTCCTCCTTGCATTTTTATGTGGTACATTTATTTCATGTATAAAATATATTATTAGAATTTTACCTATTTATTGTCTTTTTGAATGGTTGTTCTTAGATTTATAACGTACAAGGAAAACCTATATAATCAGTTAAAGGAGATGACAAACATTGACATTTTTATACTTTTTAGGCCACTGTCTCACCAGTAGGTACCCCTAGTACGAATTTTTACCAGCTCGACATAGTACGTGTCAACTAGCGCTTTTGTATGAAGATCCTGTACAGCGCCCCTACCGGCGCGTTTATGAACGAAAAATTTTCATACAAAGAGTTAGAAAATAGAGATAGAGCAATTACTTTTGTATCAAACTGAATCACTGTAACACATGGCGCCCATGTTACAGGCTATCACGTATCCTGATCCCATAAAGTCATGTGTCTATTTCAGAGCAGCTTTGGCTAGCGGGTCATATTTCATAGTGCTCTACCGGGACTTGGTACACGTGAAATTAAGTGGGAGCCTTGTTCCGGTGCCATGCTGGACTGGCTGAAACATTCTGGCGAGGAATATAAGTCGTGATTGTTGTGCAGTTTGAGCTTTTAGTCGGCTGCTTTGTTTGCATTAAAACTTTGATGAATATATACTTACCTATTTCTTTGGTATTTTGTTAGTTTAAAATTTTTTGAATGATGTATACTAAAAATATTTAATAGGTTTATACTCGTATTATGTGCCATAGAAAATGGATGTTACAACATACAATGTAGATTTTAATTGACGACTATTCAGCAAAACATTTTAACTAGTCTAAGGAAGTAGGTACCTATAAATGTACACTTTTAATTAAATGCTATTAATGAAACTTTTCTCCTCGTTGTGTATCTCAATTAATTTTCTGTGTAATCCAAAACATCAACAGCGAAAGGATCAGAAAACAACAATGGACGCTGAAAACAATCCCAATTTGTGTATACGCTCCAAACAATCGGTGAGTAACGTAGAACTAACTGTTCACTAATCTGCTGGACCCGCCCTTAGATCAAGTAATATACGAGATATGTCTTGATTTTGCATAACAAGATGGTCACACAATGTATCCTTATCATGCCGTGAGACTTCATTTAAATTGAAGAATGTATTAAATCAATATTAAAGATAGGTAAACAACATGGTAAAAAAAAATTGTAAATTTATATATTATAGGTTATAATATTATTACAATATCCGACGTAAATGAATTCAATAGTTTGTGTACCCACACACAAACTATTGAGTGAGTGAGTGTTTGTCCTCTGTTCATTAGTGTTCATGTCCGGATTTTGAGGAAATTTGGTACACAGAATAGATAGGTATAGGTCCTGGAATAGGTAATAGGATACTTTATATCCCGTAAAAATAAAAGTTCCTGTGGCATCATAGCGAACTCGGGAGAAAACGAGGGGCGCTGCTAGGTTATATTGCTTCAAAACTTTGACTTGGATTACAATATTTATTAATTGACCACGTAAAGAAACTGAACCGTAAAACTGAAAATATTAACTTCAGCCCACACTTATGCCGATCTTTGTATTATTGGCTGATCTAAGACTAGGAACATGAATATTCATTGACAGATGTTTCCGTTCATTGGATGGAGTTGTTGGTACATACTTCAGAGAATACACTGTGCTCTTGACTTTAGAGTACCTATTAGATGAAGGTATGCTATAGATTGATTAGTTAAATATCGATGCAGGATGAATTAATTTAGTTTCCGTTGTCGTTCCGTCGTCTCGTTGGTCCGGTCCCGCTTTTCTCAACAGTTTCCCCCACCGCCACTGTGCCGCTTAGTCTTAGTCACCGTCACATAGAGTACTTTATTATAATATGTATTATTATATCTAAAAGGAGAAGTCACCGTTCCGCCGTTGCTCCATCGTGACTCTCTCAATATTATTTTTGTTCCCCATCGCTACTCGAATCCGTTTATCCGTCATCACCCACTTTATCATCATCATCACTTCTCACTCGCGCTTCATCGCTATCTCGCCTGATGGCGCGGTGTAGAATGTGAAATGCTCACCTCCTTAGAACACATTACCTCACATCTATCGTCTCTAAATATTATTAGCATTAATAACTCTAGGTATTATTATTTCGATACGTATCTACATCACATCATTATAAAGCCTAATTTTATCTTTACTACCCAAAGTAACTGTCACTTTATTAACAACAGAGCTTAGTTTTTACAACTTGCCTGTATTTTAGTACGTAAGCAAGACAAAATTTATATCTCTCAACTTTTTTACGACCGTAAGCAGCTGTTCATAACAACAGTCGCTTCGTAATCTTCAGACAAGTGCCTTAAAATCGCAGTTTTCGCAACACATTTATTCTCATTTGATAAAGCCGAACATCCATTGAATAGATTATACCTAGTAATAAAAATTATCACCATAAAAACTTAATAACACTTTTATATTTAACTGTATAACTGAACTTTACATTAGGTACATTGTTAATGGTTATGCCCATTATTGTCTCTCCTTGTTTATTACAATTGATTCGTATAAACATGATAGATTTCCTAACCTCAAAACTGCAATTTCACGGTTGACTGTTCCAAAATTATTTCGATGCGGGCGGAGTAGAAGTCAACGTAAGCGGTAACAGTTGGAAACTAATGCATGCAGACTTGCACTTTTGAGAACACTGGTTTTGAAGCGCCATAACATTATATGGGAGTAACTCTCTTATACTGACGATGCGATAACTTGCGTCTCTTTTTAATTCACCTTGAAGCTGTGTATGTTACAATAGCATTTGCAAAAAGTCTATTAATCTTTGTATCTTTATTTTCAAACTTAGATTCTTATTCTACTCTAGTATACCGATTGAAAGAAAAGTTACATCCGGAGAGCGTTGAGTGCATTAGCTCGACAATTTCTTTTACTGTCTGTAACAGGGCAATGTCTGGAGACCCATTGAGTGTCCCACAAAGTTCTTTGTTTCTTACAAAATATCCTTCGCTCATAGTGATAAACACTGAGGCAACGTGGTGCGTATTGATTTCATTTTTGTTGTATGTTTATATATATATATTTATATACATATACTACATTTTTCACTACGATCATGACATACTTTAATATAACGCCATTTGCCGGAAGCAAAGTGCAACAGAAACTTAAAGGAAATTTCCATATTATGCACTTACGTAATAGGTGACCCAGATACCTTGGAATTATTTTAAGCCACAAGCTCAGTGTCTATCTAACTATTGTACTGCCCCAACAATTTCAGGTTATAAAATTAAGTGCATCTCATCTAATGTCTTTCAGCGCTCGTCGCCGCTAAGCGACGCCAAGGGACATGTCTAGCGGTCATTAAGTTAAAACGTTTCTCGTTGTTGACCTCTTTTGTTCATAATATCATTTCACTTTAACTCCCTTAATTTGACAAGAGCTGCGAAATAATCTTGGTTAAGTGAAACGACAACCACCCACTCAAAAGTTTTAAGTTAATCTAATACATTTTAAAGTGTCGTATTTTAAAACTACAAGAGTACGGTATCTGATTTGTATTATTCGTCATTGTATTAAACAATAAAATGTACCTACTATTTATATGTATTTAAATCCTGTATCGAAGTCCTTTTCGTTGATTTCTACTATATATAAGAATAATAACTGAAAAAAATACAGTGTTTCATTTTGTATTGAGTAATACACTCAACCAATTCCACTCTACAGAACACTATTATATAGTGCTAAGCTACTACTACACTGTACACTGTCGATAAGAAGCTAACTCGCAGCTGATGCCTAGACGCGCAAAATCGATGCGAGTCGCAAATAACAGTTTGATAGCCTTGCAACTTGCGTCTTACACAAGCTGACACAATGTGTACTGAGCTCGCGATGAGTTTTTTTCCATTCTCTTAACATCATTACCAGTAAATGGATCAGGTATGAATCGGGACGAATCGTAATATACTCGTATCTACAGCATACGCGATTCGATGTTCATCACCATCATAATAACTGCCTCCCCAGGGCATAGGGCTTTCAAACAGTGATGAGTCATACCGCACTCTAGTTGGTGGATTACTGTTATTATAGAAGTAACTATGAAATAAGTCAATGGTGTAAGGTCGAGGTTAAAAATGAATACCTCCCGCTGGATTGTAAAGTGCGCTTCTTAGCGCTCGGCCAGTATGAGCGGGCCAGTTTAAATCGTGTAATGCCTTCACGAGAATAAATTGCCAAGTTCACATTATAAGGCCTTGTTTTCTCTTCAGTCCTAAATCGGACACTTATCCGGCACACTGGAAATGAGCTGTTTAACGGCGACAGTTGAGTGGAGTGCGTCTATAATAATATTTTAGACGTGAGAGAAAACTAGATTTTCTTTGATGGATAGGCCAATTTCCGCCGTCTAAGTGACCAGCCCTTGAAAATCTAATTTCAAAAAGGGGTCCTTTGAAATACATATTTAAGCGAAAGCTTTTACATTTGACCCCTCGTGTAGTAATTTTTACGACCTGACCTTTCATGTAGGAGAGCTGAAAATCGTTTATTATTTCTCTCATTGGCATTCATGTTTGACATCTGTGAAGCTCAAATTGAAACCGAGTTTATATACCCTTTTGCAGTGATAAAATATTATTGTGTAATTGTTGGAGTGGCACCTAAAAAGGCGAATACAAAATTAAGCTTATTTTATGTGTAAACCCCGCAAGTACAACGGTTGATATAAATTGCCTACCTTTCGTTATTTCTTACAATCAGCTAATGATGACTTTGAAACGATCCGATTTCATCGGTTGCATTACGTAGGTGTGTTTACAGAAACATGGCTACAACATAAGACAAAGTACATTGAGAATCCCGCTGGCATAAGTTTGAATAATTTGTTTACGAGTATATTCATTCTTAAAAAATGTATTCGTTAAGATTGCGAGCTGATTACAATGAGAAGACCGTCAACCGCCAACCTCCTAGTCACTTATTTCCTCTATGGTCACTGCACAGGCATGTCAAAATTCAACTCAAACTAGGTAGTTAAATAGACTTGAAAGACTTGAACTAAACGAACATCTACAAAACATACCAACAGAGTAAATTAAATAAAAGTTTCAAAAAACGTACAGATCGAACAGCTATTTTAAGTTGGGATCTATAACTAGCGAGAGTCTTTTCATTATTCTAAATATAGCTTTCACAAGCTAAACAAAAGTGCTCAGATGAGAGTGCACATAAAAATGGAACGCCATCTGGTGTAGGGTAGAGTATTACGTAAAATAAATGGATCAGCTGTAAGACCGATTGCAAACATCAAAAAGTGTCTTATTTTCCTATTTATGTCGTATACGCTGCTTTTTGGCCTCCCACTAGATGGGCCGACGACATCAATAGAGTCGCAGGTAAGCGGTGGATGCAAGTGGCAAACCATCGTTCGGTGTGGCGGTCTAAGGGGGAGGCCTATGTTCAGCAGTGGATGTCTTCAGGCTGATGATGATGATACGCTGCTAAATGGCGTACCTGCCTACATACAAGTAGTAAATAACACAAGCGAACGTAGGTATACTAGTACCCAACTTATAAGGCGCGTCGTGAATCTTCGTTCGCGCAGAAAAGCAAGTATGGTCCGAAGATTAACGAAAGAATGCTTAAAACTTACAATCAACCTAAGATCACTATTATAAGGTTCATAATACACTGCAGCTGTTAGTTCCATCTCACTCTAAGCTCGCTAAGATGGCGGCGGCTGCCGACCAATAGCGGTCAATAGCATTTCCCGCGCTTTGAAAATTCATCTTCTGCGCAGGTACATCGGTAAGCCATATCAGTTGGGTACTACTATAGCTACTCGCCCAACAACATAAACTGGGTCATAAACGACGCGCAAGATTTGACCTAAGCAAACATTACATTATATTAATTTAAAGCTTATAAAAATATGTAAATCATACGCAGCCTTTATTCGCGTAGTGTTAAATTATCCACTTCCGGTTTTTGAGACCCATTGCGCCATTATATAATATCAAAGCGATTTAACTTAGCTCTGTACTTACGTAGGTACCTATTTTAAAAATCATATATTAGAGATTTATCTGAGTAATGAAAGAAGATAAGAGTTATTTTTATACGAATTCCATAGAATTTTAGTCTTTACAAAGAGGCATGCACTTAGCACTAAACCAAGTCGTCACTACCTATCGTCAAAACTCCAGTTATATGTTCTAAAATTTCCACGAAATCTAAAATAGTACGCTTCAAGATAAGCTCACTTAAGATGAAGCTACACTATCGTGTCCTACACGAAATATCGAAATACACTCACCTAGCAAGTGTTAAAATTCCATGCTCGTGAAACGCTCGTCCAATAAATACAAACCGGCTACTTCCCAAACTCGCTGAAGGATACTGCAGTGCTAACAGGATTGATGGATGCGCTAACAAAAATCAAACAACAACAATTCTGCAGCGATGCAGATTGCTGCCAATAGTGCCAATAACCGGGCAACACTACACAAGCATTGGGAAAACGTGAGGAATGGATTGCAAATATGAATCGTAAACAATCTGTGTAAGATTGTTTTTTTTTTTTATGCTTTAGCTTCGCACGATTTGTACAATGTAGGTACATACAGCCAATGCTGTGAGCTAATCGTTATGCTGCCAAAATTATAAAAATGAAGGCCTTCTCTTCATTCTTTCATACAACATTTTGCAAATTATATTTGAATACTAATTAAATGATATTATTTGCATGAATGCGAATAGTTTATTATAGTTTTTGCAAAGTTCGTGAGCTGCTGCAGTACATTTTATTACTGGTGAAAACACCGTAGATTCGCGACAAACTACTGAGGAGACAAATGCAGTAAAAGCGAAGACTTATTCAGCACTTAGAAGCAGTTAAAACATTGGCTCTATTATTTCTACACACATTTGTCTCGGTACGACCTACATAGCAATATTTATCTACAGTATAAACCTCTAGTCTAATAACTAAATAACTGGTTATTTAGCTACACAGAGACTAGCAGATACATCATTTTGTACCCATAAACGTCCAAATGTATCCGTTCTCTCGACAATAACAATAACACAGAAGTACGTGCTCTATTATGGCCACATTTGAGTGAATATTTGGCAGACATCAAGTGGAAACATTGTTATGGCTGCCGATAGAGCACGGACGTAATCAGGCCTTTATCTGGAAGGGGCATCATTAGTGAAGTAGTGAAAAAAATATTTTGAGGACACAAGTTAGAGCTTCCGATGCCGCTAGGACATAAATTATTGATTTCGATTGTTTAATCAGATCCCTGCTGTCACAAGTTCTGGCCCATCCCAACAGCATAAAATATAAATGACTATTACAGACATATTCAGAAACGCCCAGTCCAAATTAAAAAAAAATGGAAATAGAGTTATTCACGACAATATTCCCAACTAACAAACAAGCAATCTCAAAAAAATTTGCTCTTCTACACTATTTAATATTTTGATGTGGTAAAGTTTGGTTGTGAGTTTTTTAAGTTTTTCGTATCAATATTTATCTGCGGATCATAGGAGCCCATTCTTAAAATCCTTTTACTGATAAGGAGTGACATTATTTTGTACTGTGGCATGGATTTTGATGAGTGCGTATTTTTTTTTAGTTCAACTTACATAATGCCCGATGAACAGTACAGAACAGCACGAAAGAGTGCCTATGTGACAACTTCATAATTACAAGCATATATTTCGTAATTCTGTGACACAACCTGCACTTCGTTACACTTATGTTGCCAATAAACCAGAGTGACCGTGTAGGTTGACGCTGCATGATTTTATAGTTAGGTACCACCTTAGAATAATAACGCAAAGTTAACGCAAAGGATAGTTCCATGCATAGTTTCACTCAAAAGTGAAGCCACTTTTTTATCAAAGTGTGCGTGAGTGCCATGTAATTATCTTCTCCAAAACGCACACAAGCGCAATGAAAATGTCGCATGCTTGTTGGTATTTAGTCCAAAAGCAGGGAAAATTAATAAATATTTACCATAAAAGCTTTGATTTCGAGCAATAGCGAGTCAAAGCCCGAAGTAGGCCCAAAAAGTCTAAGTAAAAATGGCTTCACGGCGCTAGCGAGTACTTGGTTTCTATGTGTTATTCTTCTAAGGTTACCACAAGTTCCATTTGATTTCAACCGTATATCAAAATATGCTGATACAAAAGGAATGTACCCCTGGAACCTAATCCTGCTACGCTTCTGTGCGTCTCTACGTACGTTACTACACTATGAATATTGATAAACAGCAATAAAACGTGGAGGAATCACGACGTATATTTGTTGGTTTGATTTAGTTAGATGCATTTAATGATCAGTTTATGGACTCGATTTCTTGATACTGTAATTGTATAAAGCTTTTATGGCGATTGGATATTGGGAAATTGTATCTAAAGATGATTTATAGGAATAGCTATAATATTGTAATAGCGAGCAAATTTAGGTACATATATTAATGCATAAAGTTATCAAATAATGACATGATAAAAAAATAAAGACTCACCTATTCCCATTCCCTTACTTTCATTATTTTCGCAAACACGTAGACACACGTTCTCAATCTAAAAATCATTGATTTATTACCTTTTAATATGGAACAGCTTTGAAGTAGGTACTTAAGACGAGGCTGACAAGACTAAAATCTTGCGTCACAGGTATTCCTAGTGCAAGATCTAAGTGTTGTATTTTCAGATGAGTAACCCGTTCTTCTAAGAACCATTCGTGATACCTGTGACGCTTAGATAAACCAGACTAAGAAAACGGCTTGATATTCTCGTTCTTCAACGAGGGACCTTAACTGATAATTATAGATAAGCACCGTCTCCAGCGGCACACACTAAACTTGAATGGGTGACCGTTTAGTGGGATAACAGCTAAGCGGTTCTGTGTTCCGGACGGCACGATAAACTTGCCGGTATCGGTGATTATCGATTGATAATCATTTCAGAAGCAAAATGAGTTGTCTGACAGACTCTGACATAAGATTCGAGTCATTAACTCATTTGAGATCGATTGATTCATTAGTGAAGGGAAAAGTTGTAGAGTTGGTCCTCAATTATTTTACTGCAACACTATGTGAGCACACGTAATCTTTTGCGGGTGGTGGGACAGCTGATAATCCCGCAAGCTCTAATCCTGTGCCTTGTAATTTATACTAATAATCAAAGTATTATATGAAACATTTCGACATACCCGTAGAGAAGAAGGTTTTAAATAATCTATCTACATAAACAAAACTGTCAGGAAAATTACACAACTGGGGTATGTAGGAACTACTATCCCAGAGGTATGATGGAACCGACAAGAAAAACCACGCCTCGCTTTCTCCGCCACTCCAAGTCTCGCGATAAACCGATTACGGACAAGAAGTGCTAACAACACCCGTCTCGAGCAATAATGCAAGTTGCCGCTCGATCCTATCTCGTATTGTAATGAAATGCAAACGCACCCCGGTTTCCTTATTGCGTTTCATTAATCTTTTGTGGCTTCACTTTTTCAAGGCGCCTACAATTTGTCTGGGGCATTTGTCATGATTTCAGTCTTTCCCACGTCTTTCCTTATTTGTTCGTATGTGTTGGTGATGTATTTAGGGAAGTGTGAACTAGATTTAGGGGCTGTCTTAATAAACAGCCCCTAAATCGAATCATCAAAACATTGTCTCAATCTCTTTTACTAATTCGAATAATGTAAAATCGTTATTTTTTGTGGAGGCTTCCGATGAGTAGGTATAGTTATTAAAATTTTAACCTATTCATATTTGAATCATTAATAACATTACCTGATCAGACCACTGAGATAAAGATAGAGGATCTCCTCAGTGACTGACAGTTTCAGACGGAATAATAGTTAGTAGTAAGTATATTCTGTAGTAAGTAGTAATCAGTGCTATTAACTAGCTAAAACGGGTCTAATTCGCGCACAAACAAATATCAAATATCACTACGACTACTACGAGACAAGACGAGTCGAGATAAGCCTTCTCGTGACCACGGTCGATGTAACTTGGCCGAAACGTCGAGGTATGTCAAAATTATATATTTTGTTATTTGATTGTGCGCGAATTAGACCCGTTTTTAGCTAAGTAGTAATCAGTGATGGTGTTTGGCATTTCGTTCAGATTGCTGTAACAAAAATACCTAAGTACTTTTAAAATATTTGTCTGCAAATATAATTATGCACACATACACACACACACACACGCAAGTATCACATTATAAAATGACCTCCGACCCTGATTACGTCCACACTAAGTCCTACTGTTATAATAATGTCGTGACAATATTGATGAGTGCGCGTCAGACTATTTGTTTCCCTGACGGATAATGATGGAACCTCTTATGTCTGGCTTTCCACAATTAGGTAGATGTGTTCCGCATCGGAAACCGTTCTGAAGGAGCTGGTGGACGGGCGGTCGCTAGGCTATAGAGTTTCGCTAATGGCGGTTACGTAAACAAATTGTTTCTCCGTCCTGTTTCTGTTTATTTTTCCACTAAGAAAGACGGTTTTGCGTGCATTTTTTTTGTTCAGAAAAGAATCGATCTTTTTCTTTGAATGTCAGTCTTTTGTTGATCATTAACTCTGATTCTATCTTACCAACATCTCGTATATTTTATATTGCACAAAAATAGGTACGGAATCAAGTCACGAAAAATAATCAGATTTGCAACTCTCTCTATTTTCTAATACGATGTGTACCAACAACCCAACAAGTTTATCAATCAATTCAATGCAAGAACCCTCATCAGTTTAAGATGTCCATATCTAATAACGGTTGCCTATCTATTATATAATTCATACTTACTACCACCAACACACAACAGTCAGCAAAGTGTAAAAAAAGTAAATCAGCTGAATCATTTTCATTAAAGAAATTCTACGGTAAGTGTGTCTTATCCATTAGTCCTCCTTTGTTTAAATACCCTGTACAATTATAGGTTTTTGTGTTTCTAAACAAAGGGCGTCTAAAAGAAAACTTAAAACAAAAGAACTCTATGACGGTTAGGGACCTCTGTGATCTTCTTCTCAGTGCGAAATCGTTCAAAGTAGTTCTGACCGCTCAGAGGCATTTCAATAGCACCATGACAGTATTAATTCACAGTATTTAGCTCTGTAAAGTTACTATTGAAAGCAAAATATAGTTTCATTAGAGGGTTGCCCTTCGTCTTGACGAGGGGTCTCGTCGACGCAGACAGAGGTATTTTATTGTTGCATGCCAGCCTCACCCGTTGGCAACGCTCACGGCTCATCTAATAATGTAAATGATGAATTTCCACTGTAATGTGCGTACAGCAACGCTTAAGTTCCTCTAACAGGTTCTCGGAAGTTTCTCGGGGCTGGATTTTGGGCATGAAACAATGGTAGGTACAGAACAATAATGACCGTTTGACGTAACTTTGGTAATGTTTAGGTGATGTTTTTAAAGACGCTTTAATAGAAATCTGGGTGGTATATTTTGATAAGTTGTAATTTGGATTCTATTAGCCTTTAATAAAGTGGTTTCCAACAAATTTTTGTGGTCTGCGTACCGTTGGTTGTATTATAAAGCGACTAGTAAAATTAGCTATTAATTATTTTCGTTCAAAAGTTTCGGACAAAAATGTAGGTCACGACTTACAAGTAGTAAGATATAACACATTTGGAATCCCTTAATATAAGCCCGTACTTAGGATCCCGATTAGATAGCTTAATTTAAGTACCACCAATACCACCATGTACAGTCATCGGCACAGTGACGAAATTAAGGACAAACGTAATCACACACACTTTCAAAGTAGTTAGTTACAGATACCTAGATTAAAGTTACTGACAAAAGAAAGTGTAGGAGCGTTATTAGAGTCATCCAATTTAACAATCAAGGGCTAAACGATGGCAAGAATCAAGCTCAAGTGAAAAAGGCAGGAAAGTTAAATGGATGGTGTTTTATCTGCAGGCAGGGGACGTAAAGGCAACAAATTGAATAATTATTCGTGGCTATTGTCCTCTCAGGCATCGATAATCGGCAGTGACCCGAGCCTTTGTATGCCGACACTTCTGTGAAATAGTCTTTTGGCTAGCATGGTGGCGGTGCTGCGCAGTGATAAAGGTCTTTGTTATTATTAAGTACAAAGCTTATTTTCCCGGACATTGTAGGCAATTGAAGCCTACTTTTAGAGTTTAATTTCCTGCTCTGGAATCGAGTAACAATAACACTGAACTATTATTGCATTCCAGTATGGCAACGTTTGCCGCCATAAATGTTATCTATCTATTTATTTATATCTTTACAATATATCTAATTCCTAGTAACGATAAATAAAACGGTACAGAATGTACAACCAAAAAACAAAGCCAATCCAAAGAACACGGACCTTAGGACTCAATAAGAGGACGTTTCTATAAAAGCTAAGCATGAAAAATTGAAAAATTCTTCAGGTTGGAAAATACAATTATATTGTTCGCTAAGTTCATAAAGGTACATATAGTTGTTCCATCCAAAACATTGACTTTGCGTACTGTCTATAAAAATATGACTGCTTCGGCTTCTAGTGACCCTTGACTTTAATTGAACGGGTGCCATTTTAGAAAAACACGGCTGCACGGGGTGTGGTTTGAGTAGTGGCAGAACCGTGAATTTAGTTCGGATTAATTTTAATTAGTGAATATGTAGATGGTATGCGTTTGGATTGAAGTATAAATCTCGGGATTGCAGAATAAAAGCGTCTTTTGAATATAGATTTAGACGTCTGCTCACTTTATACTACACGTATGTATACATCCATACCCCATAGGTATACTAATTATTATAAAGGTAAAAATGTTTCTGATGGTCACGTTTTTACAGTTCATGGAACTTTCACGAATCCTTCTTACGTTATCTTTCGTTCTTAGCTCTTTTGTATTCTATTCTAATAAGTTCCTTGTATCTCGTATATAGTCTTAAATTGGGCGGTGCAACCGCAAGCTCTCCAAGCCGGAAGTAATTCGGGATTAAATGTGTTCAAAATATGGAAAATTGCATGCTAATCCAAGTGCCACTCGCATGCATGCATCCCGCGGCCGCATTCGACGTCGCGTTTCATTTAAACTAATCTCGAGAATATCTACCGCATGGAGGGAACGCCACCGTATAAAGATAATTCGGTACGGCGGTTTTAGAAAAGCACGAAACATGATCCTGTATTCAAGAGCAAGATGTTTCCTATTAACTTTAATAAGCTGCGTATTACGTCATATTATGCGTATGATAAGGGCATATTTTAACTTTGGTGGAAAATAACTAATAACTGATTTATTAACAACCTAAAAACGGGGTTAATTCACGGATAAACTAATATCAAAATAATTATACAAAAAATAATATTATAATATTCGTTTGTGCGCGAATTAGACCCGTTTTTAGGTGTTCTGTTACACCTGATTTATGTTCGTAATACGCGTCAGTTTATGCCTAATCCTATGCCTATCCGCATCTGTAGGGTCAACATGGAACCTCTATCGAGAAAGTATTCGATACGTTAACTGTCAAATTGCTTTTAAATAGTACTCCTACAATAGGGCAAACACGAAAATTTTAACGGTTCGTATCGTTAACGTGTCGATCAAGGTAACCGCTCGCGTACGCATCTTGTCGATATTGCAAGGCGACGATCAAATCTAAAACCAATTTGACAGTTAACGTTTCGAATACTTTCTCGATAGAGGTTCCTGCTCACTCTACTGATAACGCAATGAACGAACAATGCTGCACCATTTTAATCTCAATGGACTTAAAGTAATAACTTAATTCTTATAACCATACAACTGTAAAAGTACAACCGAATACGGTTTGAAAATAACCAAACTTTGAATGCACGTAGACAACATTACTTGGGTGGCAATTTTAAGGCTGAAAATGAGCGTGAAGTTCGGTGTATTGTAAGAGAGTTTTTGTCTTTGACAGCTTTTTCTTCTTACAGAGAATAGGTACAGTTAGCGTCAAAAGTCACCAAATTATATCCTTAAAAAAATAATATTTTGCGTAGTAGGTACCAAATAATAGAGATCTGTAGTAAGTACTTAGTTCATTGAAAACTTGGACGTGTTACGATTTATGCAATCTCAAATTAAATGTATAAATACATCTCAGACCATCATTTTGATGCTTGGTTTGCGATGCGTATTTTAATCCTTCTTGCCTATATATTTAAGGACGACTTGCATCATAATCCTTTAAACCTAGGTAAATGTTACTTTTAAATTCAGTTCTAAACTCAGCTTAACTCAATGTCACCAAGTACCATATATTTTAACGTTGTTTAAATCGAGATTTCACTACACGGACGTCGCGTCGTGCTAGATATTAAGCTACGTTTAAGCTTAAACGGAGTTTAAATTGGGTTCATTCTCGATGTAATGAGTTGGCGCAAGTCGCCCTAAATGGAGAAGTAAAATTTTACTTACGCCATAGGCTTGGTAATAACTTCAATTTGCTTCAATGTAAAAAGTATTAAAACATTGTCAAGTGCCAGCACAAAAGGGGTAGAGAGCACTCTGCGTCTTTTCACTGCATACCGCTAGGGTAAACTTTGCCCCAGAATGAATGGGCATCGCAAACACTTGAGTAAATAATACGCCTCTACCCTTGTGCCCTTGTGTTCACTGCAGTTAAATTGTTCCATGAACACATTGGGTACAGTGAAAGGATTGGGCTCATTAAACAGTAGACCATGTGGTGTGGGAGATGTAGTTTCAAAAATGTCTCTACCGTAAAGAATAGTAGCAAATTGCATCGGAAGTAGGTAATTAATTGGTGTTTAATTTTAAACACTTGTTTATAATTGGGATTAATTTCGACTGAACAATTTTCAGATTTGCTTGTTGTACGTTCCCGGCTACTATATTATGTAAGAACGCCTTTTTTGAGAACCGTATGGTAAATATCACCCATAACCCGGTATCCCATACCATGTGGTGGTAATACGCATGTTCTTGATGGCATGCAGAAGCAAAAAGCCACTTACAAACACAATTTACCCTGGTCATTCAAAGAGAATTCATTTCGATTTCTGTCAACAACTCTAGGCTGAGTGCTGGTCCACCACGCTCTTTAATTCTACCAAATGTTTTATGAACTAGCTATTAGTTAATAAAGCTTATCCTAGTCTAGCAAAACAACAAGCAACGTTGTATGGCAATGCTGTCTTTTGAGCCGTTGAAAATATGACAAAGTGGCGGTGCTTTCCCGTATCCTTATTATTCATGTTCGAATCTCCATCACCACTACTAAATGTATCGAGAATCGATTACCAAACATGAAAAACTGAGATTTTTCCTGCTACGTTACCATCTTACTATTTATGTGGGTAGCACGAAACTCGTCATACATCACAACGTTTATTGGATCCGAACACTCCGACACGATATTGGATTGAGATGGCGAGATTGCAGTGATGCGGGCCGACGTGCTATGATGGATGGCGCCGATCCTTTTTACATCCATTCTGAGATATCATCGACATAGAGACGTTATAACGAGCACATCTCTGATGGCGCTTGTATACGACAGGCTACCTGCAGGGTTATTATTGATGCCAATCAAACGCCGATTCCAGATCCGATTCCAATATCAAACCCAATTTATAACAAATTGGGAAAATGAAAATAATGGATTTAATTAAATCTGAACTGGTCTTGGTCAATTGCATGTTTGACGATTTGGCAATTTGAATGAGTAGGCTGTGGGTAGCTTAAAGTTGGGTGGAATGGCCATGCGATATTTAAATAACTTGGTGCTGAAAATTGTGCAAAAATTTTTGGGATTGAGATCAAAACTGGGATTGGAATTGAATTGGTGTCCGTAAAGTCCAGAATAACCCGCTGAAGTGTGCCAGACGTGAAACTTGCTTGAATCGAGCATTTTCGAACCGATGTATGTATAATTATAAGTGAGTACCTCAGTCACCATTGGTCTCGCATCATGCAAACTCTATCTTTTATCGTCATCGTTCGATGCCGAACCATTTCTTATTGTGTTTATGCGATATTGGCCATATATAGAGGTGATTTTACTCAACCACGTCAAAATATACGAAGTTATTCCCTAATTCATAATACCTATTTAGAGAATTACAAAACATACTAAACCAACTAACATTTGGAACCTAAAATAACAGCAACGTTAAATGTCACAATTAATTCAGTAATAATGTGAGTTTACTTGGAACTGTTCCATAAGTTCACTAGACCAGAGAAATGTCGGAAGCAGCATCCTATTATACAGCATGTACAATATCCTCAATCATAAGGCTGCCCGTCCTAGACATAGGAACTGTGCAATTTCCTTCCCTTTACGAGAAACAGGCATCACCTTTCCTTTCTGTCTCAAACGAGGGGGATCAAATCACAGACTTGTTATTTCACCGGAACGAAAAATCCGCCTGTGTTTTCCTCTCTTAATTACAGGCGCATTTAAAAAAACCGACACTCATTTGCGCAAACATACTGAGTTCACTGCCAAACCGCTGGTATGCCTCTGAAAAAATGTACTCACCCCTGCCTAAACAAACATTTCTCGACGAGAGAGCGGCTTTCATGGTTACGGAATAACATTATGGTAGAGGTTCCTCTATATTGTAAGGTAATTAAATTATGCAAGCTGAGAGGTGAGAGAAAGTTGCCCTTTTTACTTACTTATCGCCAAGAGACCTTTTCTCGGACGGCGGCTCGGGGTGGCGCGGGGGACGGCGAGCGAGACTCGCTTTTTGACTTTCATATTTATATGAAAATTATGATTATGAGGTGGATGATTTATGAATGAAGACACATAATAACCCCTAGTCATGGTAGATACACCTTCATACATGTTAAGTGAAAAAGTGGAGTGTCAGTTATAATATTTAATAAGAACGATATTTATGTACAGTAAAAAATAAAGTCATTGTACCTATCGAATTTTTCATTTCCTTTTTTCATAATGTCATTAGTGCGTGGGTAATGCGGAATTAGAAGTCAAGAAATATTCTGCGACACTTTTGCTATTGTCCGAGATCCTTATTAGCCAAACTTTGTACAAAACTAAGATGCAGATGTACTCACGTCAAACAACGCACACACACACACACCCTCACACACACACATCTGAGGCTACATGAGGGTGTCACTAGGTACAGTATTTTTAGTGGCGGAGAGTTCATAAGCACGCGATCTTCGGCCTACACCCAAAATTAGATGAAACACGCCTTGAATCATAACGAGCAAGCAGCTGACTCCCGTAACTGGATTAGGCTGATGAAAATGTATCACCCCGCTGATCCTAGCGAGAAGTTAACGTTTTATCTGGATTATTTCGTGATTTGAGGCGTTATTATAGAGATGCCTTAAGGTTCTGGCGAGATCATTCACGTAGAGTATTTACGGGCATAGTACCTAATTACTTATGATAGTAAAATGCTGCTTCAATATCGTACAGATACCAAAAACTCCACAGAATATAATATTATTAGTACAGAAATATTCGAAGCACGACGATACATTTATCCCATAACTAAACGCAAAATTTCACATTGGCACATGACGTCTCTTAATTCTAGAGAGCCCTGTACATTTCAAAGAATCTCCCACTTTTCCCCCGTTGATTAACCGTGAAACGGGGTGGATAAAGCAGGTGCAACTTATGAGGGTGAGTTAAACTAAGTTACCCCGCATGGCAATATCCAGACTGCTAGCTCTCTACAGCGCTTTAGCTCGGCGTAACCACTACATCTCATTTCATTAGTGCTGCAAGTAGGTACGTTATTTTCTAAATTGGCCCGAAATTCTCGACCAAATGAAAATGTTTAAGTTACTGGCTGGTGCGAACAATAGATTTAGCGACACCAACCAATATAAAACGTAGTCATAAGAAGCGTTGTTCGAATACGCCAAAAGGGTAAGAAAATATTTGAGTTACAGATGATCAGGCAGCTACCATGACATCAGGCTGCTGGTTGGCCATGGCTGCTCAAAGTACAGTCAGCATCAAAACGCCTCCGACATGTAAATTGCGTGTTTGAAGCAAAATTGGATGGTAGGATCCAGGACGACTATCCTGAGACTTTTGCCATTGATTGTACCTGCTTATACGCGGTATATATTCATCAATGTAGCTTTAAGAAAATGAGCAACTGCATGGTGATGAGTCGCCTGCGAAGCTACTGGTTCAATTCCTGCGCAAGGCAAGTATTTGTGTGAAACAGGTTTGAGTGTTTATGGGACCACGATCTTCTTAAATTTTGAGTCCCTAGGGCCTAGATTCAGCTAATCCTAATCAGGAGTCAAGAACAATGTATTTTATCGTGCCACGTTTATTGTAATAAAAGAAGTAGCCTACCCGCAACTTTAATACAAAATTCTGAAACAAACGCTCATAATAAAGTTAGTGCTTTTACTTACTATTGGTATAATAGACACCATCGGAAGTGTTGCGGACGCATCGCTGTGGTGTTGAATGGAAAACGAATGAAGCTTTGAATATCAGAGGTACGCCGCGATCGGTAGGTAGGGGTGTCGCATCGTTTTAATTATACTTGTTTTTGCTTTTATTTTCACATGTTTATATTTGCCTCTCTGTGCTCATTAGTATGGATGATCATCTGTACATAATTATATTGAGGCCAAATCTTGTTAATTCTGTAAGTATACAAATAGACAAAAGAGTAAGTAGGAAGTGCGATGATGTTTTGTTTTTGTCGGCGTATGCACTAATTTATTGCTGTGCTGCAGAAGCAAACCAATCTTGACATTTTAGAATGTCGCACGAATAATTGGAGCACCACCTAAATAACGTGTATTAAATTTATAAATTGCAGCCAAGGTGTGTCCTTTCGGGTACCTATACGCTTTTGTCAAGTCTATTTCTGATACTACGTGTAAGCACACTTTTTGAGAGTTTGGAAAAGAAGAAAAATTTGAAAAGGGTTTTTGAATTAATTTAAACGACTAGGTACGTATATTTTTTTTAGTTCAGATAGACAGGTACCAATAACTAGTTAGGGATCACCCCTATAGTGTTTCTATTTCAGTACAGTCGACATCGTGAATGTGAATGAAGCGCTCGCGTGTAATAGAATACTTTGACTTGTGAAGAGACGACGAACGGAAGAACGAACGGAATGAACGTTCCTATTCATACCAAGCAGATTGTTGCTTGCGCGGTAGAATGAGTAATAATACCTTTTCATCTTGACAAGAAAATGTTTAAGATGCTTACAGGTGGACTGGTATTGCTACAACCATCTAAATATATTATCGATCGCTCGTAATTCAACGTTCACAAAGCGTGTACCTGCTGTCTGCAGACATAATTATAGACCTATCGCCCCTAGAGCAGCGAGGCCTTTATTTAGAAGGATGCACAATATGCACATTCTCGAGCAAAATTAACTTGCCTCTTATAAGCCGGCTCACTGTTGTATGCAGGTAGAACATATTGCACGAGTGGCTGCCTAATTGCCAAACGAGAAAGCGAGCAAGCACATACATTGGCTGAGGGTCGGTTATGTTAGTACATGGTTTGATGTATCGACGAGCACTTAAACGGGATAGGTTCGGTGTGTTCAACTTCATTGTTTAGTTCAATGATAGTTGATAGAATCAGGCGTTACTCGGCGGGAATCCATATTCAAAATGATGAAGAGAAAATAATCTAAATTTAATTCTTCCTTGGTGGCTTTTTATTTCTTTTTTAAATTGCTTTTTCACGACTTATGTTAGACGAAAGTAGAGGCTTATATTATTACTTAATTTTCAATAAGTAGGTATACCAATAGCTTAAGTTTGATATATTCCCAACGGCCCCCTTAACCTCCCCATCAAGGGGGCAGTTGGGAATTTGAATCCCCATCTGCCCCCTTTTTCACACGAAAACTTTAACAAGAGTGAAATAAGTACAAAAACACTTCATACCATTTTCGAGACTAAAACTGACGAAATCAATATAATGTACAGAACCCTTTCCAAAGTCATGCCAGCATCTAGACCGTCTCGACCCTCAATTAGCCCGTCGGAAAGTGGTGCGGGGTCTTCAACCTTGTTACAGCACCAAAGACAATTTTCTCCTTTCGAGCTCCCCAACAAATGCGATTACCTACGCTTACGAGCTCCATGTTAAAACTTCTGTAATTGCGTTTTCACAAGTTTTTGGTTATGTAAATCTTAATTTGCAGTATTATTGTGGACAAACGCGCAGGGAATAATGAATTTTGAAGCTATCAAACAGTAGGCGCGTACGAAGATTTTTGAATGTAAACTTTCAATTCGTTTCCAGCAGGTATCAAGTATCATAATGGTTGGTCGGATTTTGGGGCTAACTGAATAATAATGTACGGATGGATTCAGCAATTTATGAAATTAAATCGAGTCGGAACACCCCAATTTCACGTGACGCGACTCTACCCGACCCTGTGTTTATATAAATTGTGAAACCAAACGCCCGCGAAGTAGATTTCGAGCGAAACGAATGCGTAAGTGGGGAAGTGACGAAACGAAATGTGTAGAGACCGCTCTTATTCCTATTTAAACTATTGAGCTTGTTATCATTTTCATGTTTGATTTTAGGAAGAAACTAACAATTCATCAAATGCCAAACAACGGAAACGTAGAAAACAGGTCACTTGTTAACAAATACGCTACGAGCCAGTTCCTCCAACGTCAGAAGCCGACGGGATTTAACATTGTTTACGACGATCGGCCTCTAGCAAGAACAATAACATCAATGAGAGTTTTTCTCAAAGGGTGGCCGTAAAACTCTTTTTCGCTCGAGAATTTAATGCTCTCTGTCTTTAGAATTTAAAACGAATGACCTAGTATTTCAGTCACTCGCCTTGAGCGCGAAGGAATTTATCAATCGCATTCCGCGACTGCTTTAATCAATTACAATAGTAATAGCGGATAAATAGCTTTCATTCTATCAGAAAAAACAATTTTTCCGTGCGCACCCTTCAGGGCTTCACTACAAAAATGCTATTAGGGACCCTTTGCCTAAGAGCACTCCGCTTGCCGACGTTTCAATCCAATTGAACGTGCCTCTCCCACGATATACCAGCTCGACGGTGCCCTTACAAAAGATACATTTGTTTTTTAGGGTTCCGAGGTGTTGAGAGCCGGTTTTTATCTTTTGCTAGAAATTGTCGCAGCGTGGCTAACTTTTCCGTACATTTTTAAGCAGCGTACAAAAGATATTAAGATAACCATCCAGATACTTTGTGCAGCCCTACCTTCGTACTTATACCAAAAAATATACATTGTTATCATCTTTGCTTTATCCATTTGCAAGTTTTGTTAAATGAAATGATAAAATAGAAGTCATTTTTTGTAATAGCTAGCCTTTTTAGATTATAGTCTACGGAATCCTTTTCATTTATATTGTTAATCCCACTTCACATACATTTCTTCCACAATACTATTGGACAAATTCGACCTTAATTATATTTGTCTGTGGGCCAGCTAGAGCGAAATATTTTTTCTAGAAAAATCTTTTTTTCGTTCGACGCTCGATATACTTTTCCGTGTAGATTAGATTGCGCGATCCAAGATTTAGGTTGCCATGCTAGGAACGCGAACCTTTTCCTGTTGCAAAATGCCGTAACACCTAAGCCGTTTATTTGTACTGCGTGGTGAGTTTGTTTTGAGATAACCAGTAGTGTAATAAAAAAGTAGTAGGTGGACCTATTACTTGGGCATCGCTTCACAATTCACGTAAAAATATAATAAACATGTAAAAAAATCACTTCAACAATATACGAATGATTTTAAAGTAACGAGTAACTTCGGCATAATATTTATTCAACGAATCAAATTCTCATCTCGTTGCTCATCGCCGCATCGCCAGTAAGCACTTAACAACTTCCCCAGTCTTATCTAAAAGTTGACTTGAAAGTCTGAAACGGTTGTTGACATACCGCGAGTCGGGGCGGGAACTTATATCTTTTTCTCGTAGCAATACATTTTTTGTCCAACATTAGGGAAATCCTCGCAAGCCAGAATAAGCCCTATTTAGGAAATTGCCTTCTTTATCGCGCTTGTGGCTACACAGTCCGCGTCGGCCTCGATTTTTGTGGGCCCTTTTTAACCTTCAAAGTTTTAGTAGCCGTTTACGAGTATAGGGAAGCTCAGCTGGAAATGATAATTTTATAAGCAGCTTTTGACTTCAGTGCGGGGTATCAAACAATATATTGCAGATTTTTGCTTTATCTATCTTCTATCTATATTATACATAAAAATCAAATACTGTTCGTGTGTCTCGCTAAAACTCGAGAACGGCTGGACCGATTTGGCTGATTTTGGTCTTGAATGATTTGTGGAAGTCCAGGAAAGGTTTAAAAGGTGAATTTTATTACTATTCCACGCGGACGAAGTCGCGGGCACAGCTAGTTCTTCGTATATTTGTTTAATCTACTCATCGTCCAAGGACTTCTTGATTTAATAAATATAATCTGATGTATGGTTGTTTATCTTTTCATACAGTAAAGTAACTAAACGAGCCTTCATGTAGGTATGTACTTGTTTATTGTAATATTCAATTCGGAAAAGTAATAACAAAATAATATTCAGCCATTTTGCAAGAAGAAATATATCAGTGATATCCACTTTTCTGCATTTTTCTGTCACATCTTTGCGATAAAATATTGTTAACATTTATGTCCAAATAAAGTGTATACTTTACATTTCCAAATTTATATAAATGAACTAACAATATCAGTCTGCGAATTGAAGATAAACTAGAAAACAAATCTACACAGCACATTCATCAATACCAAAAGCGAAGTAAGCGCCGTATATTTCAGAAAACAAAATACGCTGACCGTGCTGCAAACACTCGTGAGTTATTGCCGTGCCATCGCTTGCATACACTAATTATTTATTATTTCATTGAACATTCGCCTGTGAACCTTCGAAATGGTTATTCAACGCAAATTTACAAATACCAAACGAATAGCTCTGTTTCGAATATGTATACCTACGTTTAAAATAACGTTAACAACCACATCACTCTAGGGAACTTGTTTGATGCTTTGTTATGTCAATAGCTTTATGTTATACTCGTGTATAATTGCTTTATTTCTTAGATTCGACTAATGTCAGACGCGCGACTGGCTAACGAACTATACTACAAAGTGCACAAGTTAGTACCACTGTGGGATTATTTACAAGTAATTGGAGCACTTTTTAAATGGTCTCTATGTTTTGTCGTTGTTGTGTTTTATCTATGCGAAATCCATAGAAAAGAACCATATACATGTTATAAAGCTTAGAAATTACAAGGGAAGTAATTTTATGTTATACTTATACTCGTATCATCGCGAGAAGATACTCGGCGCGCAAAAACTGTTACATAAAAATTTGCACGGTAGCTTTAAATGATGATTGAACCCATTTATCTAATAAACCTTTCTATTACCTTTTCGCGCATTTACCTTTCTGGTTCATTGCGTTGGTGATAGCTACCATATCCTAATAATTATAGCTTAAAAGTCTTCAAGAAAATAGTAAATGCGACCAAAAATAGATTACTTGTAAGAGTATAGTTATACGTAGTAGTACGTAAGACGCTGTGTTACACTCTTACGTAGTACGTACCATCCATCGCATCAGGTAAGATAGAGTTCAAACGCATTTCTATTGAGTTATAAGAAAAACAATAATATAATAAATACAGCCATCGACGTCACCTGACATTCAGTTTCACAACAATGGTGTTACAATAACATCAAGCTACATATTCGCATGTACCTAGTTTGAGCAGCGATATTCAATTTTCACAAACCACAAAAGTATCGATGAAGCGTATAATATTAAGGCTTTATTCGCACTGATCATAAAACGGTCGTTAGTTGAATGTTCGGATGGAGTGAGATTATTTGGGGCCGCACGGATTCCGCCCTATTCACGCCGGTGCAGAGTCACGCAACTATCAAAATTGAACATCTTTATGAGGAAGAAGTTTATGAAAAGATTTTTGGTTTCTGGAAAATTTTCGGTAGCTATTGCGCCTTGTTTATACGACTTCAAGTTTAAGCGTTATACTCTTTGCAGAGATAATTATTTCGATGAGTTCTGCTCGAAGTTATTACGATTTACCTCGAGTTCTTATGCCACTTACATATTATGACTATTTTCATATAAAGTATGTTAAAAGTATTGCCAATATATATCTTATTCATTTTTACGATGTCATAAAGTGTCTGTGTGTGCACACGAATATGGAAAAAGTGATTAAAACAATGGACTTATTACTCTTTGCCTCTCAGCTACAGAAATTAGACTGACGACGTTCATGAAAAAAGGAAAACCTTCAAGTCTCTTCCGCGATTTCATTACGCGATCTCTCAAAAACTTCCAACTTTTGACGACTCAGTTCGTGTTTTCTGACGTAGATTGATGTTAATTTAGCGTGAGTAATAAATATTTATTACGGCAATCAAAAAACAGATTTTGCACATATTAATCTGGAAAGTTTAGATTCATGGCTGTCGTTAAATGAAGTGGCCGAGGTTCGCGGTTACTTTTATGTTTGTTACGCCTTTGGCATGAATTTTTTGTAAAATTTTATGTCATTTTATGGAGATTTATCTGCTGGTAGTTTTTTGACATAAATAATTTTATTGGAGCGCTCATCCGTCTGTTGCAGAGACCATTTCCTGTATTATTGCGAGGCTTCGAGCTGTAAAATACGCGTTTGCTGTAGAAAATGCATGCACGCTCAATTCTAAATGCAAGGATTTTCCGAATTTACGATAATGGTTCTCTAAAAAGCTCTACAGAACATTATTTTATACCAAGAGATAGTTACTTAAGATTAGACTTATTCACAGCAAAAACTTATATATATTTGAATTATATTCTCCCACTACAAAAAGTAGAGTAACTGCAAAATGTTATCATGCTGTCAGTTTGACATAATTTCCTAAGCTATCAAACCACGACAAGCATAACTCTCCTACCTACCAAACCTATCAAAAAGCTCTACCATTTCCATACTTTTACTACCATTCTATTCTCTCGTAGATGGGCACCAAAATATACGGGCGCATCCATCACGGCGTCACCTGGCACGTGTACGTGTGTTGAATCCGAGAAAAATATGTTGTCCGATTAATTACACTCTCCGAATAATTGTCAGGGTTCCTATTGGCTGGAAAATAAGGGTCGGATTGATTGTTACGTTGTCGGTGAGCGATTAGTTAGCTTACGCCAGACATATACAGACGAATATCTCTAATAAACTTGTACTACCTACATGTTCCTACCTAAGTATACCAAGTAACATAATGCCAAAGTGGAATTAATTTGGCATTCCGTCCCATCATTCCATATTCGTTAAAAAAACCGGCCAAGTGTGAGTCAAACTCGCGCACAAAGGGTTCCGTACCGTTATCTATAAAAACGGCGAAAAAAATCAAGTTTGTTGTGTTGGAGCCCCCTTAAACATTTATTAAATTAGTATTTGTTTTTAAAGCGGCAACAAAAATACATCGTCTGTGAAAATTTCAACTGTCTATCACGGTTCATGAGATACAGCCTGGTGACAGATGGACATACTGACGGACGGATGTACAGACACACAGACGGGCGGACGGATAGCGGAGTCTTAGTAATAGGGCCCCGTTTTACCCGTTGGGTACGGAACCCTAACAATCTAGCAGTGCACCAGAATTGAACTCACATCGTCACGGTTCACTGTCAATCAAACTGTGCCTTATTATGTTAAGCTGTCGCATTTCAAATAAATAAAGTCCTGTGCCGCAGCTTCCATAATCCTCAATACAGTTCGGAAATATCAAGTAAAAATCGCTAAGCTCCCTAAACCATCTAACAGGAAGGGTTCCCTTATCTCCTTTCTAAATCGACCTCGTACAACTCTATTTGACACCTAAATACTATGAGGCAAAATCCTTGGCGAAGCGTAAGGCTTGGGGCGTATTACATAAGAGGAGCGATTTCAATATTCCGAAGAAACTTAATAGGCTCGACATCGTCAAAAAACAGCTTCATCCAAAAAAAAATGTATTAATGCTAGTGATCTAAGCTACACAAAAGCAGCGCAGCTTGATGAAACTTTACCGCATATAAACACTTATTACAAAAATATTCATATATGGTCAGCTGCTTGTACCTACTACTCACGCAAAATACTTACACTACATTATTATATGGAATAGAAAATTTAAACTCAGGACATATGTACCGTCTTCGCAACCTTTTTCTCGGTCTCTATCATTTTTGTGTGAGTGCATCATGTGTGCCCTTCAGCACACTATATTATGGTATATAATTATGTAGTATATGCACCACATATTAAACCCGCTATTGCTCATGAACGTGCCAACAGCCTAACTCTGCAAAACTTGGAATAAATCGCACCGTAACACTTCGTAATGGTCCAGTGGGGTACCAACGAAAAACTACCCGCCAGCTATTAACTTTATTTAAGGGTGTTATAAACCGCTTGAATCGTTATCATGTCCCCCGGGGGCTGTTCCGGCTGTCCTTCAGTTATTGGCACCTTGGGATCGCTATCTAGGCTAAGCACCTGAAGCTATAATAGCTTGAATCGCTGATTTTTATGTGCTGTTAATTTGAAATTTTGATGTAATCCATACTAACATATAACTGTTTGTTTATTCATTACGTTTTCGCTGCAAAACGGCTGTACCGATACCGATTCACTTTGGTATTGAGACAGATTGGTCCTTGGACAAAGACATAAGATGCCCTTTATCCAATTTTATCCTCTTTTTCGTCCTCTTATTAATTCGATGTTATGTAATGATGTTATTAAAAGCGGGGCGCAAATACCAACTAAGTATTTAAAATGATCTAAGTTCAGCAATCCAATTATCTTTATAACCTACTTCGTATAAACTACAATACAGACGTTGGATCCTTCTAAACAGATTCTTCCAATCTCAATTTACAAAACAAGGTGGAATCGATTCGAAACGACCGCCCGTCGCCCGTTCCGAAGGACCATGGTCCATTTGCCCTCAATTGCCGGTAACTAGTTGTATCGATTTCCTATAACGAACTGTCGTAAAGGTCAATACAGGGAGAGCGAAGGACAATTTTAATTCAGCATTGAGAAGAACCGGACATCATACCCGCTTCGGAATAGGAGGTAGGAGAAAACGTAATGCCTACAGTGCGAGGTGACAACAAATGCAAGGAAATGAGGGACTTCCTACTATCAGGCTCGATCCAATTTGGATCGGTGACTTCAGAGTGCGACCGGCTCTCATTACGAGCATTTGTAGGGACGTATGTTTGAACTAATGCTTATATTACTATCAAACTATTTGAATAGAGTGGGCAATTTTTTTACCCGGACTGATTTTTCCTCGATGTTTCCAAAACATTTTGAAAGTAGCTTTTAATAGTTTTCATTTCTATATAACCCAAAACGAACGTTAAATACGTAGTCTATTTAACCGCAACCAATAGGCAACGTGCCCAAAAAGCATTCGATTTAGTTATACACACGCCTATTTAACCATATTATACATGAGTCAAAGTTGGTTCAGACCTTGTACTCGTATTCGTTTTTGACCAGAACATCTTTATCTCACAGCCTTAAATACTCATCGCCGTATGGTTGGTATATTTTATATCTATATTATGAGATATTATCATCAACGGTTCGGTTTGTAATCGTTGGACATTCACTTTTTCATAGGATTTATTTATATTTTATTATACTCGTTGCGGTTTTCGTGTTTGCTAAAAATCGTGTACCTAAAGGCTCCAGGACTGTCACGTGACGCAATACAGTCTACATAAACTGTATTTCATAAGGACATTAAATAGGCCAAGATGGCTAGTTAGCATAGATATGAATTTACTTACGACATCTGAATGGTAAACGCGGCCCGCGCAATATGGTAATATGCCGGATCATTCCTCAAGTCAGACGCCTTGTCTTGTAGTGCCTACTGAAGTCTACTTAAACTATTGCGAATATCTACTCAATTGAATGGAAGCATTTGTGGAATTGATTGTACTTGTGAAACCTCTATAATACGGGTTCTGAATAGCAAACAGGGCAGTTATGGGGATGTTTACACACGCATGTTTGATTTCAGTGGAAAAAAGGACAGCTTTTATAATTAATTTATTATTGACTGATGTAATATTAGGGCTCTAAATGCTCCATTATTTTTAATTAAACAAGGTGAATAACACTTACTTGACCACGTTGGTATTTTTTATATCTATATTATGAGATATTATCATTAACGGTTCGGTTTGCAATCGTTGGACATTCACTTTTTCATAGAATTTATTTATATTTTATTATATTCGTTGCGGTTTTCGTGTTTGCTAAATGCTCAAGTCAGATTCGGAGCTAGCAAAAAGTGTTTTATATCTGGACAGCCATGCTCAAGTTTGCAAGTTTATTCACAAATATCTTACTCGCTTCACCGTAATATCGTCTGGGAATAATCGTTCCTTGTCTATTACTAACTTAACTAAGCCCCTTAAATATGTCCACTGAACCTATTCACTACCGTCGTGATAATTATAATTAATTTAATTAAACTTGGTTCATACGCACTAACGCGCTGAAGAAGGGACCGGGCCCGAAATGATAGGAAATGTTCCGAATATTAAGCCTTTCACCACGTTCTCACTATGTGTGCTCTCACTGCGTGCACGTTTATTGTTTACAACATAGACATTTTGCGGGATTACGTACGCCCACTTGAAACTTTCGCTTGTCAAATATTGCTACAGTTCTAGCAGTTATTACGAAACTCAACTCTTAATAGAGGTCTGAACAACTTTAACTAAAAAGAGAAACAAATAATTTCATTCGACACTCAATAATAATTAATTTCAATAAAACAAGGAACCACGACCAGACTAACCACAGCTAATTGACTGCGATAACCACTGATATAACCTATTATGTTTGCCTCACTAAGTTTGTATGGTGTACCTATACATATAATAGATGTTGGATATTTTTCCTCTGGCAAAAGCAGAGTCCAAGTAGAATTAGATATAAAGAATATCTGATATAAGGTCGAAACTGCCTTACACGAACTTTACTAGTCACAGGCATGTCTAATTTCGATTAGTTCTGTATCAGACATAGAGGAACAAGTCCTCCAAGTTTAATATTTGGGGGCACTCCCACACCAATGAGAGGTCCCTTAAATAGTGTTATAAGTGACAACCCTATGAGCGTTAATGCCTATGCACATAATATTATGAGCATCTCATGTGCGAGTGCTTTCTTAGGCAAACCAGTGTTTAGTTAGTGGCCTAGGTAAATATTAGTTTATTTATTGAACGCGAAGTTCTTATTCGAGCATAACACATAGGTGTCGCTACTAAAATAGTTGTGCTATCCCAGTACCAATTTTAAAACTTGCGCGTAAATTTCGAGAAGTAGGTACACAGACAAATGAAAGCAATACCTTCCCGAGATTACAGCAAATTAACCAGAGGTTAGAAATTCTAAGCACCCAGCGCAGAAGTTGCATTTGCAACGCCTAGAACCAGAATTAAAGTTTAATTTGTTTAATCACTGGCTTAATACTTACTGGGAACTCGCAACTTCACTACTTGTTTACGAATACGAAAATTATGCGGAGCAAACACGGGCCAGCGGGCGGGATTAAAACATTTTCAATGCAAACATATTCCGCGAAATTAAGCACATAGATTTCGCGGGAGCAGGCGACAAAATGTGAAATTAACCTGTGCTTTGTTACGCGCGGTTAATGAAACTTCTCTCTGTATGAAATATGAGTGTTTTCAGTGAGTTATGGTGGTTGTCACATTGTGAAACCGCGCTTATCAATTAATGTATTCCGCGTAAAGCGCTGGTGATTACCGCGCCGCCTCACTGTTGCTTTGTTGTGCGAATAAGGATTAGCGGGTAAACGCCCATTTATATCGTGTCGTTTTAAGAATATTCCATTTTGCGTTTTGAATTTATATGCGCTCGCTGGGGGGATTTTAATCAGGGATTGCCAATAAGTCAGAGGTTAATGATGTTTAATGGGAACCACGCGTTTTGTTTTAATGATAAACAAGGCTTTAATTAAGTAGAGATATACCCGGATAGCATGGCAGCTGATTCCAAAATGGATTCCATTTATACATGGCATTACATATTTATTTTATGACTTTTTAAGGGGCCTTTAGCGTATCACGTTATTTTGAAATACTTCAACTTCGTAGCATTGATAGTTCTACGCCAACGCTACGCAGTGCTACGTGCTGTCTTCTACGCCTCACAGCTACGGCATGCTACGTTGCTACGCCTGACACTGTTTCTACACAGACGCATAAATAAAATATAATTATGGTACATAATTGTCATAAAAAAATCATTTGTAGATAATATATTGCAGTCAATTAGATAGAATAACCAGAAACAAAAACGTAGTCATCATTTTCATCAAGATCAGCAGCTCATTTTATCTCCCGCAGTAGACACCCTGTTTTGGGTCAATCTTTTCTTGCAAACGTATTCATCGTAATTGTATCGTAGAAAATAAATATTAATTCCTATTTGGGCCGAGACACATTTACTTTCATTTATTACGTTGACCTTTATCACAGCTTGACCTCACTGTTTGCTCTCACTTCTTTTATGGTAAACATGTGTATTAGCTTTCTGCGTCAAAAAGCTTGGACGAATCCATTACCTATTGGGGTAGTGGACTAGTACCGTAGGCGTCAGATAACGCGTCGACACAAACCATTAGGTAGCTTTTGAGATGGGTCAGCGGTCCCTAAAGGGCTGCTGCTCAAAGGGCCACTCAGTTCATCGTCTTTTGATCCTCGCGTCACGCAAGGTGAAATTCCGTTTTTCTCAGAGTGAGTTGCAAGCGTTAAGGGGCTCCAGCCAGTCATATTTTCAGTACGCTTGTGCGTGATAATGACGGTGTTGTAACAGATTTTTCTTTTAGCGGAACAACAAGGTATTAGAACATGCTTGCAAGTTGCGTTGCACTTACGAGGACTGGGAAGGTCACTCTAAATTTTTTCTTCTTCCGCTTCTTCTTGACTGTCTATGTAATGGTTATTTATAACATATTATGTTTCTTTAATATATTAATATTTTTTATCATAACTGGGTGCAATTTTAAATACAGTTTAACAAACACTGTCAGTAAATACTTAAGTTTACCGTTGAAGTCTCCGTACCTACAGTTTTCCATTTTATAAGTTATTAGATGTATGTATAATTGGAGTTCGGCTAATTCGGATGATTCAGTCAGATACCCGATACTCAGAGCGACCTCGTAATGAAATGTAATGTGTAATGTATAGAGTACCTGACCAATTGCCAATCATGTTGAAAAGTTTAATAAATTAAAAACAAAATCAACAGTAAGGGCTCTTACCGACCGCCGGACGATATTCAGGGTCACAGGGTAAGAACTCAGTTATGCTGGAACATAATTTGAATAACAATATTATATAATTACAGCTTGCAGCCTGCACCAGTCACTGCTATTAATATATCCCAGTAGAACTGTTTCTTAGTTAAATTAGGTAAAATGTGGTGTCTAATGCAAATACATCCAACGAACTCTCAAAATTTTTGGATACACCGGCCGAGTGTGTTATAATATTATTATAAAACTTTTATATTTGGCAAGGACCAACCGCAACTATAACAATGTCTAATAAATTATCCAAAATGGATCATGATTTGGCACTCCCGAAACTTTGCAGATAAGTAGATACCTACGCGGGCTGCCTCACCCCACAGTTTATATTGGATTTCAAATTTAACCGTTCAAACTTTCTGATGTTATTATAAGCCGATATGAGATCGTTTTTTTCATAGAAATGTTTTTTCCAAGAATACGGCGACTGTTCAAGAAATAAATGATTAAAGAGACTCTCGAGTGAGCAGAGATTTGAATTCTACGAAGTGTTCCGTACTACTCAAATATTTTTTGTGATATTCGAAATATTACAACAAATGATATTCAGAAAATGTGTCGATACCTTCTAACGTTGTCATCTATTAGGTAGGTACCTACTTATATTATGGCCCAGCAGTCGAGATCAAAGGTATAAATCCTCATTCGATAAACAGGCTCAACTTACAAATAGTTGTAATACAAGACAAACGCTAACGTACGTTTTCAATACCACCAGACTAAAATCACTCCAAGCAGATTAAATCCATTTCTCTGTCAGTTAAAAGCATAACCTCTGAAAGCCCATTCAGAATGAGTCCAATAAAAATGACCGTAATATAAATGTTCCGAACAAATTCAAATTAATTCCACTTTCGGTAAGAATCGGGAGGAACTTCTGAAAGAAGGGATCGATAACAGGTTCTGGGGCTTTAGTACCGAAATTAGCAATTTAATTTCGGTTCTAAGGAAGTTTCTTTAGTGTTCAGAAGTGGATAAGTAATTTGCAACTAAGAAGAACGTACCCTCTGAGTTCAGGTCGGTATTACGCAAACTTTTGTCAGTGCGAGATTGATTAAGTTCACCAGAACTTGGGTGTGTTCTTTCCGGCTTCTCTGGGTACGTTTTCCTGTTCGTTTTACGAGTTGCATCAGCATGGATAAACCTATAGTTCTATATGTTCTTTAGCCCACGACATGACAAAACATCGTGTGGTGCACTCGGCACGGAGCTTATGTGTGTGTGGTTGTCCATTGTACCATTTGTTGTTACTGTATTGATTGACGTTTAGTAGGTAATCAATGTATGGTACTGAATTAGGATTATTAGACAACCAGAGCCCGCCTTTTAGTTTGGTATAGTTCATTATTATGCACTCCACGGCCTGCGTGGATCGGTACTTCCGCATCTTCAACTTCATCTTTTGATTATGGCTTCTGCGGGGTCTATCGCAACTTTCGAAGCTGTAGTTTTTACCTAGTCTCTGTCAATTTTATGTAACACCGTCTGCGATAGGCGTTTGCTGCCTATACCAAATATTTATCGTTTTAATAAAAAGTTACAGCTCTATTTTAATCGCGAACATTCGCCAAGATTAAATTAAGGAGCACCACATTTCAGGCGATAATCGTTTTATCCCTCTCGCACCCTAAGCATCCCCGATTCTCAGGAACATTAAAGTCCGTTGTTAAAAGTTACGTGTAAAATATCGGATTAGGCTACGTATTACCACCGGCCGCCCCTCGAGGCCGATTGTGCTGCATACGTGAACGACAGTGATGGAGCTCAGATTTTTAGTCGCAATCACTTGTACGTGAGAGAAAGGAAGTGTGACGAACACGAAGAACCACGACTCGCCCCCTTCAGGATACTTTACCGTCACTTCACGACAAAACTATCCTTTATCTTACTTATTCTCTCGTTTTACAAAACATACTACGAGTACAACAGGCAGACGTCTTGTTTGGTAAAGGTCTGCAGAAGTTCACAAGGGAAGTACCCACACCTTTGTAATATATTAATCCTCAAATCTGTGCAAATATCACTGTCAAAGGTACATGATTACTTGAATGGCATTGTTTTCATCGTTCTGAGCATAATTGAGAGTTTTTATAGTGCGGTACCACACAAAAGGAAGCTGCTGAGAGGTACTGCATTGCTCGTACCTAGACTGATGTACACAAAAAAAACTGGTTATACTATGTGGAGTTATATTATACATACCTGCCGCTACGTGTGATGGTGTTTATGGTGTTTTACTACTAACATTACTAATTATGTGATGTTCGGGGTTGGTAATAGTAGATAGTACATGATCTGTGATACTGTCTTGCTATACATAGTATACAAGCTGCCGATTGTGCCCGATGTTCGTTGCATTAACCCTTTCGGCCGTGGTTTTATTTCCACAGCTTACTGCAAGGTTTTACCTTCCACCTGAAACAGAAAATTATACCCGGAAAGATTTCACTTTTCGATAGTATCACCCAAATTCAGTTGAATTAATTTTATTTTGTAGGGCGTATTGATTTTGAAATCGTACCTTTTGTACTCTATTTTCTATGATTATTCACTGTGTTGTTATTTCAGCTACGCGTTTTGGACGTGATTGTAATGTCACTGAAACTGTTTATTAATTTCCTTACTCATATCATAATATGTATAAGCTCCTTGAGCGAGCATGATTATGTATATAATAAATAGCTCTAGTACCTACTATCTTTCCCTCATATATTTCTACCTATGTTTATTATAAATATATTTTATATTAGGTACCTATAGGTAAATTTCTGTTAGATTCCTTCGTTTTGTACCCATTACGCACAAATTGAGTGTCACTCCGATAATCCGTAGTACATTATACCCTTTTCACCTTTTTTTTAGTTAAGGTACTTTCCCGAAATAAGGACGGTTTTAACTTGGAAAATACTTTAATTACGGGATCGAATTGGAACCCTTCCTAGTATTTTATTTATACATTGTAAAGATGTATTCTACTCGTATTTGTTTACATTTTACATAATAGAGTAACCAGAAGAGCTGGTCCGTGCCTTAATACTAAACGCTATGACTGGCATTAAATTGGCAGTTTCACGAAGAACTTTGCATTGCGGCATTTTGCGCGACACTACACTACGCTCCTTATAACATTCGAGAAGTAAATTCCCTTGAAACGATGCTTTTTAATCTGGACCGCACTACTTCATAATGGATGAATATCTGGAAAAGGTAGTTAGACTTTCGTAGAAGAGCCTGGTTACTACAACATCTGCTGTATATTTTGGGACGGACACAGTAGACTTGACTTGACTTCTTGATTATGGCTTTTGTAGCTAGTTGTCACAATTCTGCCAGTGTCCGTTTCATGCTAGTTTCATAAACTTTTGGAGATGGTGATCTGTTCTAAGAATATGGTCGGTTTTGTAAAGGGAGAATCTACCGAAATTACCAGAACCAAGATGATTATCTGTAAAGAGGACATCACAAATAAGACAGCGCAAATATTAGCAATTTACATATAGATATAGACACATAATAAAGTATTACGGACACAGTATTTATTTCCTCTATGCTGACACTTCATGTCATCACTTCATGTATCACATGTCACGGAAACTTCATGACTTGATTTTGGAGTTTTCCTTCACCTGGATGGGCTCGTGACAAATTACACTCCTCCAACGTCACCGTCACAGACAGAACCAAAAACAGACATGTGCTATACAAAGTAAGCTTTAAGTCGTGTACCATAAAGTCATCATTGCAATGCACGCGATCAACCTAAATTTATTAAAACAACAATTTTTCACGTGGAGTTTGATTTTGCATTCTGACCGTACCTAAAAATCTCGTCGTAATAGGTATCGCTGAACAAAGATAAACCTACTCTGTTAAAGTGGCACTTAAATCGAAATACACTTCAGCCAGTAGGAATCTGGCGAGGTAATAAAACTCTCGAAAGTTACAAATGGTTACATTGTATAAGTATTTCAGGGCTTTCGACATTATGATATTTCTTACCGATTAATCTACTAATAAATGAAATTGTCTCATTGTAGTGTCACAATAACAGCGTTTTACTTGATGCATAACTATATGAAAGTTATACATAATACTTATGACAGGAACCAATTTTCAAATGGTTTTGTGTATCTGTCTGTTCGTTCCGGCTTATCTCTAATGGACGGGGCTTTCACTGGATAGCTATGAATATGCCTTAGGCAATTTTTTTTATAGCAGTCATCGTAGTACAACCGCGGGGCACATATTCACTACATGCAATAACTTCTGAATTTCAGATAATTCAGTAATTCGTGATGGTGATTGCAAACAGTTAATGAGTGTGGCTGGTTTTATAGAAAAAAATACATGGTGGGCCTTGTTACATTTATATTTTTTCTTGGTCCGACACTACTTTTCACCATTATTGCATAATTACCCAGTCCAGTTTGTTCATAACCATGACTTTTGTAACAGAACTAAAGTCTTGGAATATAAAAAACAAGTTAGGTTATTTGTAAAAATAAATTGATGTAGTTTCATAGATAAATAGACATATAACTCTATTTACACCAAAATGTATAGAACACAGACAGGACAAACTTAATTATGAATACATAAGTAGTATGTATACATTACTAATAATTACACAAATAGGGTTTCATCATTTTCTCGTACGTGATTGTTGGTTCAAAGTTAAATTGGCCCCTGAGGTGTTTCCTTTTTGGCTCACACATTGGTATTTAATAATTTAAATACTTGAGGGCCGAAGACAAATCAATTCAACGCAGAACCAAATGCTGGTAAGGTAAACTAATTTAACGCTTGTAGTGGACGAGCTTGGTTCAAAAGAAGTATTAAAGCAGCCACTAAAACAATCCAGTTAATTAACAACCTCTCAAATCAACGAGTCCAATTAGGGCTGTAACAATCGTGACGGCTATCAACTATTGTTTATATTGTGAACATCCTAATTACCTCGAGTGGATGCTGTAGGCAGCTGCGCCGCAAATAAGTTAAACTATAATTAAGGCGCGGAATAATTGACGACGGCAGTACTTGAACTTGCATTTTTGTGGAATCGCAGTTTGCTAGTGCATTTGTCAATGAAACTGAAAAGCGCGTGACATTTTATTGAATCGTGAGACAAAGAAAACAATTTAATAAAAATAAATGTTAAATACGAGATTTTTACCAAGTGCATTTAATGTAACGTTAATTGAATTGTGTTAGTGGCCGTGCCCGTTTAAAAATCAATCATTTCAAGAAAACCCGTCACCAGTTAAGCTTTCAACGATAACTTATCGCGTAGTTAAGAACTGCTGTAATTCAAACAGATTGATAAATACGTATTCATTAGACGTCACATTATGCAGCTGAAATAAGTTCTTGCATCGGTGTGCGTGACTCGAATCCAACTGCATCATGAAGTTGGAGTACTGCCCTTTAAGTATAATTAAGGGGAACTCCCGACGAACTGTGTTTAGATAAATTAGTGACCCTTTTCTCGAATGTCAGCGGTGGCCATTAAGGCGCGGCCTTGAAAAGGGTTCCCGCTGACCGCCGGAATGAATGCGCCTATGTGTGGAGTTCTTTGGAATGTGGCTAATAAAAAAAGTTATTTTCCCTGGTTTTCCGACGCTCATGCGTAAGTTTTTCTCATTTCGAGTGGCGCGGCTCTGCATGTGGGTTTGTGATTGTTTTCAATGAATGAAAGCTTTTGTTTGCGGCTAACGTACTCGTATATATAAGTTGATTAATAAATCTATAATGTTTTCTAAAAAAATGATCAGATTTATTATATTAATTTTAGAACTAACATGCTACAAAATATAACCGATAGAAAAGTGGTAGTGGTGTTTATAAATTGGTTCAATTTTTTTTCTAGTCTAGGCATACCGTGGGCGTATTATGAAAGTAATCATCAAATAATACATTTTAATGGGATTATTTCGGTTTTGGTTTGATGCAGAGAAAAACAGATAGCCTTGTCGCTCGTCCAAAATTTATTTAGCCCACGGGAGCTGTCAATTTGTTTGAAATAACATCGATCTCTGGAGTGCGTCGAGTCCCCCGAGTCGTTTAACTTTTATTGCCTCGCGTCATCAAAGCGATGGGACCGAGTGGGCAATCCTCTTAGGATTACATCCCAGGCTATGTTTGAGATTATTTATGCAATCTGTTATCTAGACGTTTTTTTTTGTTTTTGGTCAGTGTTGTAACTAACGGTTTTTGTAAATTTTGATTTTCAAGTTTTTGTTAAAGTAAGTACGTACCTAATTAAAATGTCGAGTCCCAATCAGTCAGTAGCCTAATCAATGTCAAGATCATCAAACATCATGACATCATGATCGTCATGATTTAGGACAGTGATGGCGGCTTTGCAAAAATAAATTGAAAATTCGCTAGCAAACATCTTAGACGGTTAAATAGTCAACAACAAAAAATATACAAAATCAATGCCACAATTTCGGCTTCTCAAAAAAAACAGTCTGGATCACTGGAACAGAACAGGACAGTAACATGGCAAGTTGACTGGAAGTGATAAGTCCGGCCATTGAACTTTAGATTTAGATAAAGCTCCTTTTGTAATACCTTGTGTCTTTTGATAACTGGTGTGCAATAAAGTATTTTCTATTCTATTATATTCTATACATTATTTTGCTATTATATCCAGGCATACAAAGACTGGACAGTAATTTATGGTTTCTTGGTAAAATAACATTTAAAATATAAACTCATGTCACAGGTTAACAACCATTTAAATATTGGCAAATTTTAATCATGATTAATTCTTAGATATAAGCGTTACGTAAATAAATAATTACCGTTTAATTAACAGGCTTGTTAAATTGGCGAGACTATCAAATCAAAGTGAGTTACTGAGAAAGCGATGAAGATAAATTAGTTTACCAATCGTTTATATTTGTTTATAGCACCGTGCGACCTAAACCCGCACTTAGGTCACGCTTTGCGCTGTTCAAAGTAGCACATTTTTAAACGGCCTGATGTTCACTAACTTCACACCGTTCAAGAATATACCCATCGTTGCGAGTGTAATACTGAACCAAAGCTAATCAGTCATACATTTTTACACCACTCACAAACTCATAGTAAGCAAGAGAAGATACGTATAAACTGTAACGTGTGGGACCGAAACGCCAATGCCTTTGGCGCCATATTTCTACATGTTTTCATTTTGGTCTTCGGACAATATTATTTATTACGTTGAAACGCTATATTTACCTAAGTTAGCGATATTAACCGTACTCTGTACCTTTGTTATAAAATTTCTTATCCGATTATATAATTATAGAAACATAAGAATACTTACTTGATTTAGCAATGTTGCATTTTCACTCAATACACACACTTTCAATTATTATACACCATATCTAATATTATAAAATATAGTCTCATAGTGAATACATTTATGCACAAACCAGATCAATCACAGATTCCTATATTAAGTAGGTATTCACGTTACGACAAAGATTTGGTTACAAAATGAAGCCCTACAATATTGATATTTTTCACTGTTTTTTACTTGAAACCTGTTTGACTATTATTTAAAGTGAACAATATTAAATCTAAAACAATATCACATTAAGCAATCCACGAACAATAGATATGCATCCAAAAATACTAATAAACTAAAATAACAAATCTAGAAGTGATACGGGTAGATGTAAATTGTGTTTTCCCGTTCTCTACTGGTGGAATGTCAACCTACCCACATTAAAATTTGTGTGTTTATTACTAAGAGTCAAATGAACATCTTTTCATTGCAGTAATTAGGAGATTATTTTTAAATAAATTAAATAGATGGCGGGTTTATGTCGCACGTGCTATAAAATAGTATACGATACTCGCTGCGTAAGTAAGTCTATTAAATACACGGCGGTTAGCACCCTCGCTTCGCTCGGGCGCTAACTTCACGCCGCCGTGTATTAATATACTACTTAGACAGCACGTATCGTAATGTACTATTTATCGAATTTAAGGCTACCTACTATTTCATGCCTTTATTTTTATGGCTTAGAGACTAACTTATTAGATTGTTTTTGTAAAATTTGGTAACTGTTACTCATTAGTAGCAGTTTGTTAGATTAGGTTTAGATGCAATTGTTTGTTGTCTAAGTTCTTGATTAAATCTATCAAACTTCAGAAAAAAAGTCGTGATTAAAGTTGACATTATCTAAAGTAGATTTCCAAAACGAGCAGAAAACCAAGGTATGTGTTACGGTGACAAGTAAACATTACAATGCCACTTCGCTATGTCATTAAAAGTTTGGGGCGACACTACAATTGTTATGCGCGGGTGTAATATTACCGCGCCTCGTTAATTAAAATTTTCTTTTATAATTATTATATGCTTTCGCGGAATAGTTTGTGAAATGTGACACTATCTGATTCCCGCTCAAAAACAAATTATTATAAACCAACTGATACTAATCGCGTAATACACTGATTAATCTCCAGCAAAATCAAGAACCTTGTCACATGAAAGAAATGGAAACCCATAAAGTCCTTTGTAATAATTAGAAGTAACGACCGATTATGACCACAATCGAGCAATTTGCAATAAAGCTCTAATATTTTATTGATTCAATTACTAACGCCATATTCCGCAGGTGATAAAATCACCAAGATCCAACTTCTTATCACAAGGGTACAAGATCGCTTTTAGTAACACCACGTTAGGTCATAAATCCTGAAAATAAACGTCAACGAACTAATACAAGTTAGCATTTATTACTCAGCAGACGCCAATTTATCGCTGGTATAAAGTAGGAGGTGAAAATTAGACAAGGTAATCTTGACTAGGTGCTAGTTTGTTTTGTAATCCTTCATTTTGCCGCGAGCAGTAGTTGTACATACCTTCTGTATACAAACTTTATAAGAATAGGTGAAGAAGGTAAAGTTAACGTGGTGTGCAGCTTCTTTTATGTCTAGGTAGCTGACTTCTACCTTACCGTAGGTAGGTAAAAAGGTAGGATACATCACAAACTTTACTATATAATTATGTCGAGAGTTATGGACTTTCGTGGTAACTCCCTAACTAATTGGTCAGGAAGCAAAATGACGTATGGACACATACGTATCTACGAGTATATACAATACATTGTACATTTAGATATTTTTCGTTTATGTGTAATATGCAGCCGAAATCGGAATATACGCACTGAAAACACGTAGCATTTTAATTAGCAATGTGCGTTGAAATACATCCGCACCGAAAGGCATAAAAAATAAGTTTATAAAAAGATTTAAACACTGATCCATCGGTAGTTTTATTAAAAAGGTAATAACTCAACAAAACTTGTTTGATACATGCCATCACACGCAAATAAAAAATCGACACAGCACTCGACTCAGCCATTATTTGATCGCAATAGACATTCGTAGTATTTTCAGCCAGATATTTCCACGGCTGCTCCTTTTTTGTTAATCAAATATTTTGTGACCGTCAAAGGCCGCGGCCGGCGGGAGCCGTGAAGTCCGCAAATAGTTTATATGCCGGCCAAATCTGTCCCACTATTTATCTTTTCTTTTCACTTGTCCTCTCTCAGAAATGAAAATTTATTGTCCGTGCACCCGGAACGTCTCCGCTGACCACTAATGAAATGTTATATATAGCAGCAGCGAGCTCAGAGGGACGATAATATATTTTTACCCGGTATGACAAGCACAGTGGCCCGCTTACTACCAGAGAAATATATTTTATTGTTTCCGCTTACTGAGTTGTGTATTTTGCATGTGGCTCGAGTGTTTTATTTCGGTGCGCCTATTTGTCTTCTGGGGGCTTTGTGAATGAAACTTTATGACCGCTTTATAGTAGAGCGAGTTCAGTGACAAAAGCTGTTTTTAAATATTAAGCAGATATTTTTTGTTCCTGTGTGAGTGCTCGGCGAAAACACAAGATTAAATTCTGAAAGAGAAAATACTAGTGTGAAATCTGCGAGGCACAAACGGAGGTTAGAATAAATTCTACATTTGAGTCGGGTCACTGCACGAATAGCTCACTAGGTTAGAACGATAAAACAAATATTAGGTTAGATGTCTATGAAGAAAAAGCACCAACATAGAGAGCACTTTAACATATTCCATGCGGAGTTCATACCCTAGTTCCTGATAATCGCTATTTTTTCTGAATTTTAACTTGTATAGATCAATATTCTCGTTGGAAACGGGGTAAATTTTGTAAGTTCTTAATCTTTCGACACCATTGCAAGAGAGATGATCACAACTAAAGTGATGTTATTGGTCTTGACAATACTATATTATATAGTGACTACGAGTATAACAGTTACTTACATATTTATTTACTTTTATTAGCACGGCCTATCCTATACAAATTAATTTAAATTAACAAAATAAATAATATAATTTTTTTCAGTGTTTTATTTAGGTACCTTAGATAATATATATTTACACCTGAATACTAAACTGTTTTAAGAATTCAAAAGATCTACTTATCATAAAATCTGCAACGCAAGTGAAACACTACAAGCGTCTTCCACCTGAGCATGCACTTACTTGTAACGCACAGAAAACCATTTTCCCGTCACGAAACTTTATAATATTTGAAAAGGTCTAAAGTGTGATAAGGTTATTTTCAACAGCTCATTATCGCCCCGATATTTATGGGTCCCGGTAATTCGTCACTCTAAACTTTGTTGAGTTTTCACATCGTTCACGGCCCTACCCGGGAACCGATCCGAAAACTCATTACTCCCTAAAGTTTGAACGAGGCACAGGTACTAGGTTTTATACAAGCGTCTCTGATCAATTTACGCACACCTGCAAAGCTTTTTACCTTGTCATAAGGTACTATCACTTAACCATCATACATTTTATCTCTGTATCAAATATAATTGTGCTAGCGGTAAACTTTCCCTGAAATGTGATAATTATAATGATGAATATTATTTACAATCAGGCTAGTGGTTTAGTAGTAAATTGAGGACATACATTATACCTACACAGTATTTATTCAAGAAAATGTAGTTTACACATTGAGTTGCTGAGCTTAGAAAATTTTAAATATTTTAAAATACGCGACCTCTGCCACTGCAAAAATATTATGTGGCGTGCTAAAGTTGTTAAAATCATTAAAATTTATACACGTTTTACAACTTCACCTAATGAAAATGGGCCGGAAACTTTTTGAGCAGATACAAAACGGCAAAAATTATGTAAACTTTCCGTCAGTAACACTTATTGGTGAATTAGATGGTTGTACGTAAACAGAACTTGTTGCTGAAACTTTGTCGTGTCTGAAGTGAGTACTAGAATTGTACGAACGTAAACTTTGTAAAAGAAAAATGTTTCTTTCGAGATACATGTTTCTTCATTAAAAAGTACGTAATTCGTAACTTTTAAAGCTGACTTGAATCTTTCTTATAGTCAAATTACTGCGTACTCGTAGTCGAAATTAAAAAAAAACTGCTAGACAGAATAAGTACATATTATTATTATATTTTTTACATTGTTCATTGAAATATTAGTAATGCTTATCGCTGATTTTACATACATTCCAACAGAATGAAAGCACCGCACAAAAATCCAAACACACTATCAAAGTACCTTGATAGCGCCGCCGTAGGGGGATACTGTTTTCATCGAACTTCAGAACTGTTCATTAATCTTCCCTCAACTTGAGCTCAAAGCTCTTCTCCTTAAAGTTCAAAGTCGCACCGAGTTTTCATCGCAGCACTTTGGTAATCCTTTCGAACTGTATTCAGTTAATCTGTGCTCGTAACGCAAGTTGCTCAAGACTTGTTTGAGCCGATATCAGAAGCGGAGGCAACGGTAATCCTCATAAGATTTCCTCTTTTGATGGTACCGTTAATTATTAGGTGAGATTTAACGTTTGATACTATGATAAAGAGAGGTTGGGAAGGGAACCCTTACTTTTACTATATTTTAACCCTTACTTAATACTATCGGAAAAGGGAACGCACGCGATTTTTAATTTATATCTTATACCTTACCTACACAACATTCTCGTCTATGTATATTACTTGAACAATCTTGTCTATTTATATTTGAACTGGCTTTATTGGAAATGGCTCATGACATTGCGGCTTTAAGGGTGTAATTATCGAAGGGGTTGTATGATGTCGCTAATGAATAGAATGGTAAATCACTTTACTTTATGAGAAGCGGTATTTTACCTACTATCAAATGAAAATTTTGATTTTCACTGTTCGTGTAAATACGATGTCGACAATGTGTGGGATAGAATAATTATCTTTAATTTACTAATAATATTATATAATGGATATAATTTTAGATACTAGTTGTTTATTAATTGTAGGATACCTAATATAACAATACGGCGTTACACAAACCACTCGTATCAGCGTTATTTTTAAAATTTTCGGAAAATACTGTATTTTTTCCCTGATACGATATTTTGAGTGATCCTTATTACCATGAGCATAAATGTAAGCCTACAACATATATAGCCTACTCTATTGTGTTGGTCGAGTCGTAAAGTGCGTTTAATAGCCTGTAGGCCAATTATTTTATATAAAAATGCAGTTAAGCGATGCACAAAGAGGGATTGAAATTATGGGTTTGTGTGGGCTTGGCCTGGTATTGTAAAGCAATATGTATCTAGTGTATCTATCTTTTTGAACTCTACTTGAAAAACGGGAACTACACAAAATCCATCTCCATTATGTGTCTATGCTAGTTCGCCGACACGTGGCCCTCAAGGGCCATTCGATTTCAGCACAGGTTTTTTCTATAGGTACATATTTTGTATTCCGAATCCAGTTGTAGAATTATCTTTAATCAGTTGGGGCTAGTCCTAAAAAATCTAAAGTCAAAAGTGTTAATTCAGATGGATCTGAATTAACTCTTTTGAGTTTAGATTTTTTTATTTTGACAGAGAATTTGCCTGGAGGACTAGCCTCATTGAGATTTTGACGACGATTAGCAAGAACCAGGGAAAATTGAAGGAAAATTTTAGCTGAGCATGATATTTCACTTTGCCGCGGACCGTAAACTCTTAGTTCGTGTCATAATTCAATAACGTACACAAAGTGCTTCGATACCGGCGCAGGTCCATATTTCAGCACCGGCGCTCCTTGACAGCAAGGATTGCATGCTCTCGTTATCGACGGAAGCCTTATCTCCCCTCTTTCGTAAGATATTTAGAAAATAACTACACAAATAATAATAGTTCTAAGCGAAAAACAAATAAACTGATTCTTTGAATAAAACATGGTTCCGAAATGGAGTTACGTTTTACGATATTACGTATTAATAAATATGCAACAAATTGTAATATAAATTAAACATCTGGGGCTGCCTTTTCGATTTACAAAATAATCATTCAAATTGACTTATATTTGGAGTTTCGAAGTTCTGGAGATGTGTGGTTTCATCCATTACATACAGTACGGTTGAATTGAGTAGGTATAGGTATACGTATGTTTTTTTAATTAATAAAAACTTATCAAATACTCTTTGTACTCTCATGTCCATGATTATTTTTTACTTTAGGCACTTATTCAAGTATTGAACACTTGTTTTACATTATACTCGTATTCACTTAATTATTTTGAATTATAATAACCGTCAAATGTATTTAACGCTTCCAATATAATTTTTGTTTTGTGGAAATAAATCTTTTATTATTATTTACTGTGTGACATTCAATGACATGAAGTCAAATATCTAAGAGGTTCTACTATAAAACTCAGGTCTCTTTCCAACCAGTATTTATTGCATCTCAGAAATGTTAGCGTGTCCAGCACCGACGATTCAAGCGTGTCCGCCGTGGCCCGTGCTCATATACACTGATTCAAAAGGTTCCGTCGAATGCACGATGAGGAATGTGGGGGCTTTAATTAAAAATTCTCTACTATTCACTTGTCCAGTTTCAGCTTTGTATCTGGGCACTTTCATTCAGAAAGTGGGTTTGATATATTGTGGTTAGCCAAAAATCGCGGTGCGGTGTGCAATTTGTCATGGTTTTTATTATTATTGTAGCTGCGATATGTGGACGTGCTCTTTATTGTCATTAGAAATAAAAAGCAGCCTAGGTATACAGTTCTTCACATTTTTGTTATCTACAAACTTGGTTTGGTGTGAAAAATCAAGGCCTATCCGTTGTTTTCAGGTACAAGTACATCATATAATATCTTATTTCTTGCTCATGCCTAACACTTTGTATGTAAAAATAACAATAACCATAACATTTACATATAAATGTGCTCGACAAACTACTGTCGAAGCGACTTGAAAATACCAACTTAAGGCGAAGGTACATGACCTCTAGCAAGAGCTGCTATGGCAACAAATCCCAGTAAGTCAAGGTTTGTTCAATACTAAACTACTTCGCGCGGAGATTACGTATCACTTACGCTCCCCTGACAGCTTGCTAGAACTAATAGTCTAATATTTTGTATAGCCTCACGTCCCGACTATAATTCCGCCGGCTTTCTTCGTCCGAAATAATGCTCCACATTAGCCGCAGTTACAGTGATTAAGCGGCTAGCCAGTGTTGGGGGAAGTAATAATGTATTGCGAACATAGACTAAATTATAAAGATGTGTACAGTATATAGAACATGGCTGCTGGACAAAACAATGTTGACAATTTAAAGACAAATAAATGACTATCGCCGTTTTAATACTTGACATTGCTTTAATTCAACTGCGAATTAAACGCAGCTTTGTAATATGTTGAAATGTAATTTAAAGGATTTAAATTCCTTGGATTGGAAATAAACGATGTAAATTGAACCTAAAGGTTTACAGGAGTAAAGGAGTGGCAGGGTTTTAGACGAACAAAAAGTTATATCAAACATGATGAGGGCAACACTCTCACGTAGGTATATCACTTTATAATAGGTCCCAGAATATTATAAAGTGCAAGACAGCTTGTAAGTGTGTTCTCGCCTGATATTAAAGCATTGTGGGTCGTTTGGCCGAAACACGGAAGATTTAAGAACATTGTCGACAAACCGAAATGGGACCTAACTGACACAGTGTCGACAGGTATTGTTGGCTATTATTTGAATGTAAGTTACAGTTTTGTTTGCTTAGTTATCCATAACAAGAAATGTTTCAATGATACTCGTAGATATTGTAAGTTGTCTCATGTTTTTTTTTGATCAGGTTTAATTTGTTTTCATTATTTAGATGATTTTTTTGGCATTGGAGCTAGACAGAAAGACAAGCAATTAAAACTTGAAATACATATCCAAATACATATCCGGCCAGTGTTAAATACTATCTGACGCAGTAAGTTCAATAAAGCTAGCAATAAAATCGTTCCGACTACTTTTTATTACTCTTTCCTTTAAGCACAATCCAAATAAAACCTACCACGTTTCCTTTCACTTTCAATAGAACAGAACCACGCTCTCAAGGAAAAGCTGTCTCATAAAATAAATCAAACAAGCGCCGAATAGAAAGAAGCGATCTCCTGGTCTAGTTATATAACATTTTTTTGAATTCATTCACTGAGCGCTGCGACCTTTGAATCGTACAACATATATCAGCGGTAATATTTTCTTGGGTCATATAAATCAGTATACCTATCTCGTATGAGCTACTTATCGCAGAAAAACGTTAGATGTATTGTCCCGTGGGTGATATATACTCTGTGGCCTGTGACGCCTGTCCGTGCGCTATAAAATCGATACAAAACTTGTGTGCTTACGGAGTGTAAGTTTCCGCGCGTATACAAGGTAAGTTTCGTAACATAATGCAGCTTTTAAAACGACAGCCAACAATAACAAACATTGGTAATATGCGGTATATACATGATGCTACGTAAGTAAACATATTGTGTTTTATAACGAGTGTATCCGGTAAACGGTATATGCTTGAATCAAACACCATATATATATATACCTAGTAGGGTGACATCAAGTAACGATGTGGCCTAAACCTATGGTGATGGTACCTAAATAAATATATAACGAATAATATATATTTTATGACTAGCTGCGCTCCGCGGTTTCACCCCCGTTACATATACAGCACCTATAGCTAAGTATTTGAAAAGTTGGCGTAACTTTTTTATTTATGAACCGATTGACATGAAACACTAATGTTAAGTGAAGCTTACCACAAAATATTAGTCCAAACCACATCTAAATCAGATAAGCCGTTTCTGAGATTAGCGTGCACATTGCACAAACGCACAGACAAACAGACAAAAATTGGAACAATAATAATTGTTCGGGTGCTATTTGCGTTGATAAAGGTCCCAATAATATTGTTTCACATAATATATCTTCCATGTATAGATAGCGAACTGTTACAATTTTATTATATGTATAGATGGAATAGATGAAAGTTTTGTTCTTTTGTTTTTCTTTTTTTTAGGCTTTAGAATTATGTAGCTAGCGGCGTCCGTTTCCTTGTGTACCTTTTTAATTTTGCATTGACATTGACACAAGTAAATAAAACTAGAATATCCTCTAAGATCCAAAAAATACTACCGATCGCCATCTCTATGTCCTGACTACATGGCCTTATTGCAATCGAATTTGATGGACCGAACACCCTGTACATAAAACTTGTATGAGGTAGGTAGGTGGGTATTTTCAGCGGAAATAAGGAGGAGAATAATTTATGTTTCGGCAAAATTTTGTTTACGTGACGACGTTAGGGAAATGTTTATAGGAGCAACTCGTTGGAGTCGATGGGAAAATTATTGGATGAGATTACGTTGAAAAATCTGATGGAGAATAATGGCTCCATATATTAGGTACATTCTGCGTAGTTTAATTTTACTGAAATATGGTTTGCACATCAGTGAAAATAATAATATATTTTTATTTTTTTGGGTATGTTACAGTTCTTAAATAATGTAAATGTACTCGTTATAAGGCCCTATTTAACTTCCTTTTGGCTTTACGGGTAGTTTTGAGGCAACCTGTATAGTATACACATATTAATAAAAACGTAGCCTCACGCTAGGATGTCTCCTGTGTCGTGGGTACCGTTTACATACATATACCTAATTTGACATACACATAACACCCAGACCAGAAACAAATACCTGTGGATCACACAAATATTTGTTCCGGGCGGGAATGGAACTCGCGAAACCAAGCGCAGCAGTCCGACTGCTCAGCCACTACGCCAAACGTATAGACATAATATAATTAATACGCACAGACAAGTGCGGTGCGTTGGCGGCCGTAATCTATAAACATTATTGTTTGCTGCAATGTTTTCCACTGCTAGTAACGGTTCTATTGGCCTGACGACAGGCGTGGTGAAAAGCGGGCAGGTGAATAAATCGGTATTGTCAACCAAAAACACAATATATCGCTATAATACCAACTGGAATGTCGCTGGAACCGCAAGAATATCATCGGCAGTAGATATTATCAACGAAATTCCAGCCGGTATTTTGCAGCTATGTGCGATGAGTTTCATTTGTATTTGTCAGAGTCGCGGTGACAGATTACGTTCCAGAAGATCGATAATTTAACATCGTGTAAAACATTAAATTATATAACTATTCAACACCTATCTGCATTCTAGGATCTAACTAAGTTCTCAACATCCATCTCACGTAGGTATATCCACATTTATTTATAGCACCGTGCGTCTATCACCAGCACATGCATACAGATATAAATTACTTCAGTCGAGAGAGCCTTCTGTCGCGTTTCCGTAGCACTTCCTATTCGCACAGCGCACTGGAATTATACAACAGGAGGTCAACTCGACAATTCTTGTAATTCTATCAAAAAATACGTGGTGGCAAAATGACGGGTTTTGTAACAGTCCTTATATATAAAGATCATACTTATAAACTTACGAATTAGATTTCTTGAGTCATACCTTGTGTCCCAGCGTATGCCGGATCTAATCTTACACTACGATTTTTACTGTAATTGTTTTTTACAAATTGATCCCGCAATAGCCCAAAGTCAGGGTCGCGGTTCATGTATGTGTGAGTGAGACACATACGTGCTAGCTTACTTTCTATAAGTATGAGAACTGTACCACGTTCACATTCTGCCCCTGGGGCGGGCGATTTATGTCAACAGAGAAAAAAACTATTCGATCCTATCCACATAAACTGTCGCATGATCTATTGGCGGGAAAAATGGGACAGATTATAAAAAGAAACTTATTTTCTGGGGATTCTTTGATATATGGCAACAAACAGATAAAAGTTTTCGTTGTTGTAGTTGAGAGTTTGGTGAGAAATATGGCCAGGTTTTGTGGAAGATCGAATCTGACACAGATGAGGCTCCCAGCAATACACAGATATAATAATGTATATAGCTATAGCTATAAGCTCTTATCCTCTGACCTTCAGATGAGATTCTCTGTTATTTTACCCAGTGTGAATTATCAAGAATCCAAACTTGTACTAACTAAAGTATTGTGTTTCTTTTTTGTGTTTGTGCACGTAAAGCATTAAAATTGGAAATTTTGAAGTCATTTACGGTTTTCGCTACTTACTGTATATGACTCTACCTACAACATCCAGATAATCGCTCTTCATAACAAGGCGTGGATAAAATTTTTTTTAATCAAAAGGTATAAATAAAAACGTAATAATGTATAAATCTAAAGATGTAGGCTGCTAGGCAATATCTATATTTTACTAGGACCTAAGTAATATTCAATCATATTATTCATTTACGCATGAATATAATTATTGTAACCAATATACCTACATACATTTAATACTTAGGGGCTATTGTCAAAAAATACCTTTGAATAAACATTTGTTAGAGTAAATAATTTGTTTCATAAAAAGGCTCTGAAAACCCGATGATAAGTGGTCCCCGCTGTGTGACGGACAGGAACACGGACAATAAAATGTATACTTCTTCCTTTCCTGTTACGCAACTGTAACGTTACCAAAGACCATTTCAGTATGATATTTTCGTTTTCTAAAACAAAATTCTATGCGCACATGAAAGAAATTAACATTTGATGAATAATTCATAATGTTTTGTTAGCAGATTAAATGGCAGCAGTCAGGGGGTTCTGTTTGTATACGTTATTTGTTTCCCTAGGAAAACAAAGCTGAGCGATGGAGAAAAATATTGTATGATTATCCTCTTTTACGAAAAATGATATCATAATATGGACCATTCTGGTCAAGTTAAGGTACTTACGAGTATATGCTTAAAAATCTAGACTATTTTTGCAGTATTGTGTTTTATTACAATAATGTGTATATTCATGATAAGTGTTTATTAAAATTGTTTTTTTTTTTAGCAAATATTTCTGGATCTCTTATAGTTGCTGCATATTCTATCGAATGATGAAAATACGGAATTACATTTTGTTCATTTGTTATGATACAAACAGACCGGATGGGCATAAAGTGGCGATCCACACAATGAACTACCTTGGTACAGTCGGCAATAAAATTATCTCACCCTGTCCTAATTTCCAAATTAACTGGCAATATATTAAAAGTTTTCATCGAATAGGAACTAGAAAGTTTGGTGTCAGTCGGCGAGTCTGTGCGTTCATAAAAACTGTAGTACTTGGTTGTGTTGGCAGCTCTATGCCGTTCCACATATTATGCAGCCCCCAGAGCTGTCATATTTCGCAGATCCGCACAATGATGACCGCAATCCTCAGTAGGTATTAAAAATCCAATTTCATCGTGCAGAATAAAATGTGTTTTGTTTCTTTCTTTGTTCCAGTCACAGAATAAAAATAAATAGAAAATACAATAAAGATTTATCTATCAAGCTATTCTCATAAATAAAACATATACCTACCACACTAATAAGGTTTCATCGACAAACTATAACTTGAGTCGATAACATGAGCAATTTAAATGCATTCAACGCGCCGGGATATATTGTACTTAGTCATTACGATTGCGGGGTTCCAGGTTTATATCGCAGCTGCTGCTATGATAAAGCCCTGATAATGCTTCTGGTTATTCTGACCCGTAAAAACACTGTACAGGTCGACTTTTTGGCGGAATTCATGTACCTATCAGTTATCTTGTTCATTCGTTTGAATGAACATTTCTGCAAACTAACTCTTGATTCTATGAACTAGAGTTGTTATAATGTAGGCCATGTTTCTTTGTTAACTTACATATTTAGGTCTGTTACCACTCAGAGCTGTAACAGCTGAACAGACTTTGATCAAATATAGATATATTATATGCTGGAATAACACATAGCTTGGCCTTTATCTCGGACTAGAAGCACCTCGCGGTTTCATCCGCGTTAACTACTATCCCGCGGGAACCATTAATTTTTACGGGATAAAAGGTAGCTTATGTGTACTGGGGATAGCATAGCTTCCCAACAGTGAAAGAATTTTTCAAATCGGTTCAGTAGTTTCGGAGCCTATTCATTACAACCAAACAAACAAAGTTTTCCTCTTTATAATATTAGTGTAGATGGAAACTCTACGTGGGTGAAACATTAGAGCGTAGCTGGATAATCGTAACAATAGTATGTAGGTAGCTATTTTATTGGACATGTGTTTGTTTGGATATACTGTGTATTATTAAATGCATTTTAAAAAGTTTGAAAATGTATTCTTTATACTAATTAACGTTCAGCAAATGAGTGGGAGTAGGAAAGGAAGGGTAACCCTTAATTTAAAGCGACGTGAGATCTTAGTTCTCAACTCACCCCTAGGATGATTGGAAAAGTTTCCTGTAAAGAGGCTCACAGACTAGAACAGCTCTCGCGTAAAATTACATACAGGTTTAATTTTTATTTATAATTCATGAAAACAGAACAACTATGTTAAGTTACGTGTCGTAAGTTAGCAATGAGAGTACTGTTTGACGCGACGTTATGGGTTTTATTTCCGCTAAAACACAATACATTGCTACTGTAGTTGCTCTACCTGCGTTGGGTTGATTGTGGCATCATGGACCTCATAGTTCCAGACTCTCTTAAATCTTAGTGGTCTGTAAAAATTATGATTATATATTATTATTGTTTGAATCGCTAGACCAAAGCAAAAAAAATTACATTCCTTAGAGCAGTAGTTAGAACGCTTGCTTATTTTTATAAACTAACCTTTTAAATAATAGTAATTATATTTGAAGTATGTATTGCCTAGTATTAGGAATTCCATCAACAAAAACTAAATTACCTAGTTAAATGCTAAGTCTAAAAGTGTCTTTAGATGTAAGCTGTAAATAAATGCACTACACGAGTCAAGTCGAGTAATATAAGTATTTTCAAGTTCCTCGGAGATGAAGGAAGTCCATGAGTTGAGTGAGAATGTATTATTAGAAATGTTGGGTATTATAATGTTTATATTTTTGGTATAGTAGGTATATTTCCTGCTGGTTTCGTATATTTGGTATGAGGTATGAGATAGAGTTTTTAGCTGGTTCATAACAATAATTATAGCAATTGATGGTTAGTTTATGTTTTTCTAGTTTGGAGTTTATTTTTCGGATTTCTTTGTCTCTGTTTTTAGTTTACTCGATTTTTTTACCATTCATTTAATTCAAAATAAAGCCGAATAGGAATACTACTTTATTTTGAATCAAATGTTTCAATATTATAAAAATTAAAACACGGTACGTACCATGAATATAATTTTTGTAATTATTGTTACTAGAAATGGTAATTAGAAAAGCTAATGGAAAATATATTTAAAACTCTAGCAACGCACTGAGAATTATTTAGTTTTAATTAGGGTCTCTAGAGAGCCTCACTACATACTATACGAGTTTATATTTTATGTGACATAGCAAAGCTACTCGCGGAAAACTGAGGCTACGGTGCGAAAAAAATATTGTTATTACTGCTGTGTTAGATAATTATGTTGGATTTATGTGTAATACGGCACCATATATATGTACTGTTCGTTGTCCCATTTTTCTTGTGAGACAAAGATAAAATTAGTTTTTGTAATTTATTTACAAAGACATGATTCATGCGAACAATATTATAAATTGTCCCAATATTATAAAAATTAAATGTCACAAACAAAACATTGCGAATATAAATTACTTAAGAACTTGTTTTAAGGGCAGCACAATGTCTGCACTGTCTGGTCAGCTAGTATTCCGTATTATATCTTAACAAAATACAGACTTTAAATATACGACTGTAAAACACCGTCCTGTTCATTTCACCGCATAAAAGGTTGTGCAATAGTCTGCGAAATACGTATTTCAAGTCCCGCTGCATTTACTTAAGCGATGAGAACGAAGCCCGGATCTTGCAACAATTTTCATACTTGTAAAAGTTTATCCCTCCTGTAAACGTCCTCTCGTCTACAAACTTCAATTACACCTTGCAACTTTGAGAAATGAGAGAGCTTACCATCGATGTTATTGAGGTTCCCTTCATTTTTTTGTTAGCTGTGTACGAAATGGTCGTAGGTTTGGATAAAGAGCATCTGTTGGTCAGACGACGTCACCAATCAAAAGTAGCGTGCACATATTAGAGACATTATATTCAGTTGTGGCTTGATTGGTGACGGCCTATCCCTAATGAAGCTTACGATGTTAAAATGGGTAGTTACTCCCTCCTTCATTCGTTTGCTCACTGCTGAGCGTCGTGATGTGCCCGTACAACTTTTTCTTGCACGATCCGTCGCCATCTATGACGGTCTCGGGCATTGTGGATCGCTACAGAAATGTTTGTGTCCAATACTTCTGACACTTGGTCAGACCACCGGATTTGACTTGGTAGTTACTACCAAGTTTCTTTGGGAGCATTATACCTTGGGCTAAAATATAATAGTTAAGTATTCAACTTATGATATCTCTGGACTTAAATGGTGTACATACACACTACACAGTACAAGTCCAGAGCTAATTGTGCAAGAACAACAAATAAGTTACGAACAAATAAATTAATTAAAAGCAAAGCAAGTGAACTGATCACATGACAAAGAAAAAGGACTCGACAACGAAACAACTCTTTCAAGCAACTTAATCGGAGAGAGCAACACCTCCAAACCTATCCAACTCCGGAAAATACAATTCAACTTGTAAATAAAATACACTAGGGGCCGTAAAACATTTTTAAGGAGACGAATGAGCCGAAGTATTCGGAAGTTGAAAAGTAATTATGAAGGTTGACGTTAATCTGCGTAACCTTGTTGCAAAGTAAATAAGAGGATTGTATAGGAACGATCCGGGGGCTCCGGTCTTTAGTAACTAGCGTTTAGTCTGTTGTTTAATTATTATACTGACTAATAATCTATATTAATAAAAGAAAGTCGTGTTAGTTACACTTTTTATTACTCAAGAACGGCTGAACCGATTTAGCTGAAAATTGGTAGGAAGGTAGCTGAGAACCAGGAAAAGGATATAGGATACTATTTATCCCGTTATCAAGGGGAAAAAATTGAAACTGGGAAAAATATATCTGATAAAATCGGGTGTAGTACAGTTGACAGCTGTCACTCAGTTTAACTCAGGGAGAGGAAGGGAGATAGAGTGCGAAGGAAAGAGATGCATACAGAGGGAGAGAGATAGAGTGCGAGGGAAAGAGATAGATATAGAAAGAGAGGAAGCTTTTTCCCATAGAGACAATGACAGGACAACGTCTGTCGAGTCAGCTAGTTTATAATAAATAAGGACTTATTTACTCGGAACGCTTTCAACTACTTTCAAGTGATTAATATAAAAATAGTGGCATACATTTCGAAGAAAAAAATTCGTAACGGGGTAGAAAAAAAAAGAAAAGACGGTAGTTAAATATTTCGAGGATTGATCTAGTTAGATTGTTTTTGTTGTCCTTAATTACATGTAATCCCACTCGTGAAGCCTGGAAAACTGATACCAAAAGTCGGCATTATAAGTACCATAATAACATGAACCACATATTACTGTTCAAATCCACTCTATATATTACAAGTAGCATTATTTTTTCCAGTCTAAATAGCGCTAAATCTTTTTCCAATACTACCTTTATAATAACAAATTGATATCTAGTCAAACTTGGCTGCGGATAGGACTACCTACTCTTTATGGACGTGGGTTTCTTAGAACAGTGATCGATTGGACCAACATTAGCTCATAGTTTCTGTACGCATATAAATAAATAAAAGTAAATACAGAAAGATTCGGATTTATTATTAAGAACATTATATTATATCTATATATAATAATAATAATAATAATAATTCAGCCTGTAACTGTCCCACTGCTGGGCAAAGGCCTCCCCTCACTATCGTGAGGAGGGTTAGGCCATAATCCACCACGGGGGCCTAGTCCGGGTTGGTGGATAACATGCCTCCGAAATAATTCTCGGGCATGTTGGTTTCCTCACGATGTTTTCCTTCACCGATAAGCGAGTGATAATATCTATATATAGACGAGTTATAAAATCATGTACATACATTGTACCTACATAGGTACTCGACTGAATGCTCTCTTTCCCTAAGGGTTTGCTGGAAGAAAACTCTGTATAGGGTTAAGCTCGCATTTGTACATTTTATTACACATATTATATGTAAGTCGCTAAATATAATGTGATCGTGTACAATAAAGAGTATAAGAATATGCTGAACATCTAACTAACTATTGATGTTTTACCACTCACGCGCTACTCAAACGCATAAAGTAGGTACAAAGTGAAATTATTGAAAATTTTAATGTCATTCGCTGACTGCATTAAGATATTATTTAAATAGAAAAATAGTATTTGAATGCGAAATGAAGGGTACAACTCAAAAATTAATCGAAGTTATGAAACAAGCTGATATAAAATAGCCCAGAAATGTCCTTTAACCACGCGCTTGTTCCAACAGTTTATCGCAAATGTAGCCGACGGGCCAAATATACCGATATTGCTAATAGATAATAGTAAATCCATAATGAAATTCCCCAAGATACCGATCCCTTTCGATCAGGTAAGAGGTATCACCCGCTACGAGAATAAGGCACATTGAATTATGGCAAAGAGCACATGAGCTAAAAGCCAGACAGGTTTACTTAACGATTAATTTATTAGCCTCATGATTCAATTTGTGACACAAAGGAATTCACTCGCGTGTGATGAGAGCCATGTTAAATATACTGCTACTTACCCTACTAAGGGTACCGGAGTATGCTACTTCAGTAAGACGTTTACTTAAATTTTTATACATCAATAATTCCCGACAAATTGCTTGTTTACCTTCCCACAAGACGCTTTCACCGCGTTCACACTTCCCATCGAATTATCTATCAACCAAGCTTTTAAGGTGACGTCTCTAAAATAATTTTCATAATCTCCCGAGACCGGAGACGGTAATGGTACCTTTATTTAATTCGGGAACCTCCTGTAATTACATCAAGTGCTATTAATTTCGCGTTCCACTCGATCTCACGATCTTGAAAGAGAAATTGACTAGGCGAAGGATCTTGCCTCGGTGTGCAGGCTATGCGCTTCATTTAGGGTTATTATCGTCTGACGTCTGCCAGGCATATTACCTTGTGCCGACGCACATACACATTACACGCTTGCTTTATCCAAAGTATACCGTATGTCTCTAGTGTGAAGTATGAAACTCCGATGTACCGTACCTATATTGAAAGTGCAGGAGTTTGATGCATACGTTACTTCGAAAGTATACGCCAGTTCGATGTACGCACACGCACTCTCTTGCGCAAGTATAAAAATGGAGTAAGTTACCGGTGCCCTTTTTTTAATTGCTATAATTTTCTTTATATTTTCTTTTTTTTCTCATAATTTGGATTCCAATACAACTATACCCCTAGTATGAGATTTTACTAGTTCGATATAGTACGCGTCAACTGGCGCTTTTGTATGAAACGGCAAAATAATCACGATTGTTGTATGGGTGTCCCTCTTAAATATTTTTTTTTGTTGTTGTTATATCAGCAACAGAAATATATAATCTGTGAAAATTTCAACCTTTCAATTTTTTTCTAACTATCACGGTTCATGAGATACAGCATGGTGACAAACGGACAAACAGATAATAGGGTCCCGTTTTACCCTTTGGGTATGGAATCCAAAAAAATATGTATAGGTAGTTTTCCAATTTGCACAAATATTATGTTACTACCTTTTTCCAAGAACTCACGTCGTGTATTACATATCCACAACTATCCATTAACACATTGAAAGCTGTTACGTATGGTGTGTTTAACGAAAGGAACATTCACTGGAAGCACGGCTTTCATTTCCTGCCGTATTCATAAACAAAAAGTATTACTTCGTTATCTTCAGTGTTATCTCGGAGGTGGGAACTCGGCGAAGTAAAAAGTTTCATCAGTTAGTTAACTGGGGTTAATGGTGCTCGCTCGGAGGCCCAAGAGGGCCAGACCTGAGATTTTCTTTCGTATATCCTCCACGTACAATCAGTTCTTATCTCGATAGCCTGTGTACACAATGTAGACATTGGACCTGTAAAAAAACGATAAGCAAATACCTGAAATTTTTAAATTCCGAAATAATTGGAATGTTAGTAATTTTGTGACAGTGGAAGACTTTATAAGACGAACTATTTTTTCAAAAATGAAATTTGAAAAAAAACCTAAGAATACGAAAAAGTGTCTGCTTATGCAAAAGGTTTAGGTAGGTATAGATTGCAAATTTATTCAAACGATCTGAAATGTAAATGGGACTTCATCAAACTTTACCTTAGAAGTTACCTACTTGTTACACATGAGTACGAGATTGATTTACATCTCTGGGAGTAAGAATACTCTACGGGGGCATTTTACATAATTAGTTATTACCTCTTGTTATAGCACACTTGATTTTACTCGAGATCGCATGCGAAGTTTTCGCATTCGTTTTGTTCCCAAGGGTAAACGTGGAGCAATGGCGTTAGACATTGATATTCAATTAGGTTGAGATAAAAATTAAAAGAGAGACCCATCAACATTTTCCACTAGTTATGGCGTTAAAATAAGTATGGTGTCCATGGATTTGCTGATATTGATCCGATATTGTTATTCCAAACCCATTTAAATTGGTTGAGTCATTATATGCTAACACATAGAAATAGTTACATAATAATGTCTTGAAGAATGTAAGGTGCGGATTAATTAATAGGTATACCTAACTACATTATTTTACGCAACGCAAGCCTGTTAGCTAATTGTTTCTTATACTATGCCGTAATAGAGTTAGATTTACTTATGGAGTTCTGTTATAAAGAATCATGCGTAACAAAATTTTACGTAACGCGTAACGATTCAAGCGAATGATACGAGTTCGGCGAAACGCTCGTCGGTGTAAACACACACGAGTAACAGAACATTTGAAGTTCACCATTCACATTTAGAGCAAGTTACGATGTACACACTCTACAAATGCAAACATACAACGCAACCTTTCGTTTGGCAAATACGTTCCACCTGTGAAAGAGCAAACACAATTAGGTTATTAAATCTTTCCACAGTTCCGCCACCAAACAGAATGCCGTCTTCATAATTAAGCAGGCGCAAGGTGCGTCAAATAAAATTAACAATTCAAATTTTCAACTTAATTTGGCACTGATGAATTTCTCCAGTCTTTTTAATCAAACTTTCAACTCTGCTTCTTTAGATCCCTACTTCTTTTGTTACTCTGTAATCTTTATCGCGAAGTGGAAAATTTAATAAAGTGCACCGTACCTATAGTAGGTACCTACGCGCTATTTACGAACGTACCTAGAGAGAAAATCCTGGATCTAAGGACTTAATGCTATTTGTAATAAAAACTTTATGAATTTATATCTCTAGCGGTAGGACGCGTGCCAGGTAGGTTTACTACATTTTTATGAAAAAAGTTGAAGGAATACTGTTTCAGTAAGTAGGTCATAGTCATGTCGCAGATTAAAGAAGAGCTATATTCGTCTAGCTATTGCACACTGTTTGATTTATAAAAATAATGTCTATGTGCCTCCAAGTTGTTAATCGATGTTGATTGACCGTTAGATACTAAATAATGGTTTATAGACTACCTCGATTAATAAAAAATTGTATACTAAGTAGTTTCGATTCGTATCATTAATTGGTGGTTAAAATTCATTTTGAATTTTCTCTGTAGTACCTGAGTTAGCCCCTTGAGTTTAATTTCCGCTAAAAATCCATTATTGGGGAATACTGAAATTGCTAAACTTCAGCCATCAAAGCTTACGTGAGCCTGATTTATTGACTTTAATAAAACGTGAACGTTTCGGTGTGGAAAGCAGTCATTTCCTTTCAGAGAAATCAAGGTGTTTTCATAATACCTAATGGGTAATTTGGGAAATTGCGGTTTAACCGGTAACATTATATATATAACTATATATATGTTACCCTAAATGTTGTGACAAATATATATAAAAAAATTAAAGCAGTTATTTAACTATAACTAACAATAAATAAAAATTTGAATAACTTAGCATAGAAAAGAGCTAGTACTTAGTCAAAGTTTATATTCCCAACGTAGTATCAATTTCTTCAGATAAATTGGTCAGATCTCTGAAGTATATCAGTGTTGTGATCATATTGTGAGGTCAATAAACAAGAGTATTATTCCCTATAAGTAACAAGAGTATTATTCCCTATAAGTAATACCTAGCAGGTAAGCAGCAGGTGAAATTGATTGATCGTTGAAATATATTTATATTTCGCTATTATCTAGTGTCGGTGGGCCTAAGCAAACTTCCCTAATGCTAAGTAAACCAACTCAACTGACCCTCGGGGAATTACCCAAGCCCTTAAAGAAAACTTTCCGAACTCTTATTGCCTTTTCTGAAATTCGGAAACAAGAAGAGACATTTGTTTTATGCAAGTTTGTTTTATGTATTGGTTTCTTTAAATATTTTCTTAGAATGCTCTTTTTTAAAGGGGAACATTTTTCGGAATGATTTTGAATTGGTTCGCGAGAAAGATGCTATTGTAGCTGTAGCTGTTTGTCGCCTATTTTTGTTTGTATAAGTGTATGTAGTATCTCTATGGCTAACTAACTACGCATCGGCCATCTATTAGATGGCCGATGCGTAGTTAGTGGGATTTAATCCCATTGGTAGGCAGAACAAGGCTGTGCGATGATGTTTAAGTAAAAGCACACTCAACACAATGGTCTGTTACTTAAGCCAACAAGTTCACAAGTAATATCAGAATGTCCTGTGGAAATAATGAAATAATCAACTTGGCAACTATAGATGGAGACACTTCGCCACAAGGGCTGCTCTCGAAGTTAGGAGACGGTCGCCAACTCCGGTTTTACATTGGAATAGTTTACTTATCCGTGACTTGGAGTATTGGAGTGGTGCTATGTTTCAATCGAGGACTAAATCAATTTGGAAGCGTTTAGAATTTCAGAGTTCAAGCTTTCAATTTACAAATATTTTGCAATTTTCGTTTATGAAATTGCAAGGTTAAAATGTTTGTATAATATACCCTATGAAACTATGATGTGATATATTTCTGTTTATTATCAGTTATTGCCATTTGACTGTGAAACCCTTAAAACTGAAAAGTGGATATACTTTTGTTGATTTTATATTAGATATATTACGAATGTAATATACTACGAGTGACCAGGCTGGTATGAATACTTTAACGATTTTGCGTACCACGTACTCCATCCATATACTTGTCACCTACATACTTGACGAAACATACGATTATATTCTCTTATTGACGTTATCCTCTCTTGTCTCTAGTGGATATAAGCCCGATAGATAGCCACACTCCCCGAATACCTCTCACAAAACTAATATTTCTCCTCACGTCTCCCTAGCCACACAGAACTCTCACGTCATTACAAGTCGTCACATTTCATCACCATCCCTTTGAGGGTGCTGACAACGGCAATAATAGCTGATTTCTGACCATCTTTATGGACACTGTAAATCACTTACTTGACCCAAAAGCTATCGGGACATTAAAAGGGTTTGATTTATATAAGAACTTGGAACATTTGCGACATCTGTAGCTGAACACGTTGCGAAGTAGTTTATTGATGAGGTGAGATGATGGTACTTTGTCGCTTATGGTGTAGTTAAGATACGGCTGTGTGGGTAAATGCAAGGAGGGCGGGAACTGAACATGAAGAATACCCCTGCTGCTGGATTGGTTTGAGACTACAGGACTCTCTACCTCTATCCACGTCTATCACAGGAGTGGTGAGGATTAACTTTACGACTAAATATCTTGTTTTTCAACCTACCGCTTTGCCATCTAGGTACTCCACTACTTGACTACATGGGTACTTCCAATCAATGTAAAAATCATAGTTGTGTCTTTACTGTTGATATGTTTGTTCACTGTTGGTAACGCTGCGCAAATAATCAGAAAATGACGATTTGCGCAAGCATATTATTCTATAAACATCTATCCAAGTATGACATGTATACTCTATTGTAGTGTACCATGGCCTAACCGAATTTCAATACAAAGATGACGAAGGTACAGGACGCAATCTCTTGCCCATCAAATATGAATAAGGTCATCAGCATAACGACACCACGAGCGTAGTATCAGCATAACGGTCTTTATCAGGCAGGACACCAGCCGCATGCATTATTGATTAGCCGGGACACTACTCGTATATCGGTTTTGTTTCTCGTCTACTTGTTGCAAAACAAGCTCAGGCTGCGAACAATGCCAAGCAAGTCAAACTTTATAAGGCACTGCGCGACACTGCACCACTGTTCCTATATTGGCTTCCTAACTTGGAAATTCAAGACTACCAGCATCGTGGCGCTTGGCTTGACAGTACTTTAGTTCATCCGTATTTTTTGTTTAATTTTTTTTCACTATCTCGTAACTTTTACCTGGAACTTTATGCACCTTGTATCAAAAAATTTGCTGGTGTATTATATGTACTTATAACACGAGCGGATTGTAGCGCAAGCTTCATGGCTTCATGGAGTGTCAATATGGATGTTCTAGTTGGTTTATATTAAACATTTTTCGATACCTACTCTATTCTTTGTGACTTGTATAATCGTTAAAATTGGGATTTTGTAGGTGCTTTAATAAAAAAAACTGCGTTTTGGAAGCCTTCACTTATAATATGGCCTACCGCTAATTTGATCTGACATTGTTTGCCTTTTTTAGGTTATTTACTCTTGCCTTGACCTTTTTCGTTCCATTACGTTTCTCTTATAAAATGTCATGTCTTAAAAAACCTTGGATACTTCCTTACACTGCATAACCCACCACCTTTTGCTGCATTCCTTAGACGCGAAGCATAATGAGACGCTGAAACTTTCGAATTAAGAGTATACAGATATTTGCTCATTTGGGTCGTTAGTCGTTACCAAAGTTCAAAACTTACGTATAAGTACCTAATTTACGTTTCGAATAAAAAGGTTATACCTAATCAGATTTTTAGTTGATCATCTACCTACCTTATCATATATAAGACCAGAGTTATTAGTAGTAGAAGTACTTACAAACACAATTTTGGCCGCCTCCATATTATAGTCTTCTTTTTTTCGAATCTAATCCTATTCCACTCATAGGATTTTGGCTACAAATGTATCCAATACCTCTGGATTTTTTGAGACTGCGGTTAGATCCTCTATTGTAGGAGGTCGGACATTCTATAGTAATTCGCATACCTATATTAACAATCACAACAACCCCAATATTCCTTACAAATAGTTATCTAATGAAACTCAATTTCATGTCAATATGGTCTGTAGCATAACAGTAAATATTTTCCTACAACCCGAAATACCCTAAAACTATCCCCGAAGCTTGTTCAAAATCAAAACTTGTTGCCGTCGTGTCGCGAGATAGGGGATCAAAGTAAGCCGCTTACAAGTTGACCGTTCTGCAGTCGCTTTGATTTCCTCCCTTTGCGAGTTCTTAGGAAATCCACGACGAGTTTTTATAAGGAAGATTGCGATAAAAGTTCTGTGTTTATACTATGTTCTGTGAGCATTGGCCGCTGCCTTCCAACTAATGTGTTCATTTTATTTGAGGCTTTGTGCTTGCTTTGTTTTTTTTAAACGCAGCCCACTCTAAGATTTCTCTTGTGTTGTGGGTACCGTTTACAGACATATAATTTCACATATACACATAACACCCAGACCAGAAACAAATGTTTGTGGATTCACATAATTTTAGATTGTGATTGCTGGCAGCTGTTCACAACTGCTTTATGTTTATAATTGTGATGATACTTGTCTCATTTAAGAACCATTTCTGTTTGGATACGCTGCATAAGTTTTTCGTACTCTCGTCGATATTAGTAGGTACCAAATAAAGATCAGATTTCATTTCGTTTCTTCAACGTTAATCTTCAGCTAGTGTTGATACATTTTTAGTACAATCGAAATAAACTCTGATTTCTGGTTTCAATATCAAGAAAATCTATCCCCTCAACGTGTAGCCTATGATTCAGTAAATAACCGTTATGAGAGCGAGCGCCAGACCGCACCGTGAGAGATCAGCTGGTTAATATTACGAAGGTTGCTTTTTACGATTCATACGGCATTTCTAGACTTTTCATTTTAAAAGTTCAGAGTTGATGAGATGGTCTGCCATAGTGTCGACTCTACATCGACTCTATAAATACAGCAAACAGCGCGTTCAGCGTTCAAGACGAGACTTTATCAATGAAATGAAAATGAAATGAAAATTTATTGCAGAAGTTGTGTACAGATAGGATGTTAAATAAGTCACAGTGAGGTACCAACAATTTATCCACGACGGACATATACAATATACAATAATAAAAGTATGGGAATACACAATAGACAGTTTATATAGTAAAATGAATAGTCATTAACATTAATAATGTTGTAAGTTAGAGTTTCCAATGTTAAAGAAAGGGTTGATCAAGACCATCGGCGTACTAAACATGACGGCGCCTGCCCTGCAATGGTAACGAAAACAAACATTATCATCATCATCATCATCATCAGCTTGAAGATGTCCACTGCTGATCATAGGCCTCCTCCTTAGACCGCCAAACTGAACGACAATATGCCACTTGCATCCACCGGTTGCCTGCGACCCTTTTGATGTCATCAGCCTAAAACAAAACAAACTAATGACATGCTAAATAATCTCGTTTCTATAGATAATGATAATAAGTAGGTAAAAACGAAATGGACTCGTGTGATGCATTATAGTGCGCGTGAATGACAATATACACGAAAGTACTAATAGAGTCAATGCACTAACTGGATTAGAAGAAGCAGGACTGTATATTATATACACGCGTCGAGTGAAGGATCTCCACAAACACCGCACATACAAATTTACATTGCGGCAAAGGAGTTCCCCAATTAATTCCACAATTCCAAACACAAGTACGAGGTTTTGGAGCCTACTCATTTTCTCGACCCGACATCCATAATGCTCATGTAACATTCATTATAAGCTTGTGTTGTGTGTTAGTATATTCAAATGTAACGGCCTTACAGCCGTGTTTCGTGTAGTCTCGCTGACGGGTGCTAGAAGCTCTGCAGTATTCTACGGCCCAAGTCTTCTGGAAATCCTTTTAGCGTGTGCTTAAGTCTTTAGAATTCATTCCGGACTCTTTGGTGTTTTAGTTAAACCGTTGGAGTGGGAAGTTGCGGAATGTCTTGTGGTGCTTACTTATGTTAGCATACGGAATTTTGTCGCTTAACTTTCTTTTGAATGGCTTAGAGGAACAATGTTAAGTGCTTACAATGGGGTGAGATTTATAGCTATACTTGATGTGATATTGAAATGTAACATAGCAAGCTCTTTGCAGGCAATAATTACCTAAAAGAATCCTGCGAAATTCTAGCTAGAAGTACATACAACCATCAAAGTATACGAAATAACACAGCGAGTGAAATAAAACCTTGTAGAAACGTAGCACTAATACAAACAGACGCGAACTGAATTTCAGTTGTCAACATTGGCAATATATTTTCATTGACTAAGTTACTCTAGACTCTAGACATCAAAGAGAATAACGCTTTACTAGACATAATATTTCTGCGTCTAGTTTTGACAATAGCAGATACGTTTCTAGATACAATTTTCGTAATTCCAGACGGGTTGTTGAACATGGTTAGAATAACAATTTTACAATTTTCCGACGTCACGTACTAGCCACTCGTTGGACCCCAAAGGAGAAAAGTAATCATTTCTACCAATCGAAATGTCTTTTATATTCACAGATCGTCAACTTAAATAATTCGCATTAAAAATGAATTGACAGATTCTATTAACTCAATTTCATTACTACAGAAGGCGTAGTCAAGATAAGGCGGGATGTAGCTAGAATGTAACTTACAATATCTATATATAAATTAAAATAATAATGAGGCTCTTCAACTCAGTGATTTATGGTGTCACAAACGTTCGCTAAACATCACAATGTCTTGCTAAACATCTGATTCTGTACAATAAAATAATGAAAAACTGGCCGAAAAGACATAAATTAATACGCTCCTGGAAAACTTTAGGGTCCGCAGGGGCCAGGCAGCCACAAAATTAGTCGGGACTTGGACACATGGATGTGACGTCTGACCAGAATAATGGTTCCTATATAATCTGCATTGCAATTTGAGTCGCCAGTCAGCCCCCGTCATGGATTAATGGCCTCATCCTCCTTACGATTATGACCTAATATTATGTGATTAATGTAGATAACAAATTAGATTTTTTTTCTTTCCGTCCCAATAAATGAAAGGCAGGTAAATAATGTGTCAATTACGTCTTTTCTATATAAAACGATCTTCGACTTAAGTGACAGTACTTTGCAGCCCAATCACAATGCACACACGTAAAGCAGACCTACAGAACCCGTTATCCCCGTGCTCTAGTACCCGCAAATCCCCAACACGCTCCTTACTCTGAATTTCCTTCGGCCGTATTTCCAAATGGTTCGAACTCGTAGTGTTTGCTCTGAGATATTTAGGAGTTTACATTTACCTCTGACTTATGTGACGGCGACAGGAAGTTTCTTCGACACACTATACGTCCCTGAGTAAACAGCTAGCTCAGAAAACCAATCTTTGCGTGACGCACAATCGATATTTCCGAGTATTTGTTGGAAGGTTCGTTATTTGTTGTTCGCTATTTCAATAGACTCGCAAAGTTTAGAAATCTCAAATAAACTGTCCATTACAATATGCATTGTTTGATTGCACCATCATAGTCTGAAATAATGGAAACTCTCGGACCTGCAAAATGCAGATTCGCCCTATTATTAATATTGACGCAACAGTAATCACTACGCTAATGCGATCTCCAACAACATTTTCCTCAAACTCATTTCTATAAGAAAAAGCAGTACACTATATTGATAAACAATGTTAATAACTAGCTAACTACAATTCACATCGAAACTTAGACGACATACTATAAACGCGTTTCAAATAACAGGCCAACAACAAAGTTATGGAACGCTGATGATTTATATTGGACGAGGTTGCCCGCAGGGCATTATATGCTACCCGAGTCGGTAAGGGCGCTGTATAGGTAGGTACTGCCTAACATGTTATCTGTTCAGCTTATGTATCGAGATATTGTGTAGCCGTACTGAAATGAAATACGGCATAGTCTAGCCTACGGCACGGCACGTTTAAGCGGAAGCCCACGGTGGTTTAACGTAGGTACTTTGAAAAATCATAATCTATTCGTTTTATTTCAAACGAAATATGGAAAATATATTTTTACTTCTACCAGGTCAAAGCTGATCTAATCGTAATGCTTCAAGCAATCTTTTTAAAGTAACTTTGGATAGAAAATGGCAGGAAAACAATTTCTAGGAATACGTCACCTTGTAAATTCTGCCATTATACGAACCATGTCGTAATTTGTATAAAGGAGTTTTGATGAATAGCACAGCCTAATAAAACCTTTATCTAATAGGCACAGACCTACGTTTTTTAAGGATCTAGACAAGCAATCTTTTCAAATCTTACGAACATTTAAGAAGAGTCATTTAATTTTGTTTTATTTACGCACAAATGAATCGCTTTTATAATTATTAATGTCTGTCTCAAGACACGCAATAAATGTTTCGACGCCCCTTATTCCCGAAAGAGCATTTTCAGCGCGCGTTCAGATTGAACGAGTGTTCGTAACTCGTAGTTGCAAAAACTGGGAACGACCTCCCTGATAGAATTAGAGTTAACAAACTGAACCGTTCGGCCGCCTGCAACTTGTTCAACTTTTCATGTAACAGCCCTCTCTATAGCAGCCTGTATGTAAATACACATAAGGCTCAATACAATTATAACTCAGTTCCTGTTATAATGTGGAATTATTTTTCAATGTTTTAGTAACTTTATACCAGCAACTACTGATTGTGGGAGAGAGTGTAGTTGTCAACTATTGAATGACCTCTTTCCGACCTCTGTCAACTAGTCTTACCTATCGAGATCCGTAAACCAGTAGGTTGCATCTTTTTATTTGTTCACAATATTTCACTAATTCTTAGCCACATTAAAATTAAATTTAATTCTGCACGTTCTAGGATAGAATCGAATCAGATAACCCTACTTTTATTTGGCTCTATTCGGTGCAATCTATCGAGCTTTGTAATGTTGCTACTTTTTATATTATTATTGAATTAGCCACGGACAATAATTCTAATAGTTCAGTCTACGTACATCAAAAGAAAAAAAAACGTAATCCTTACCTTCTCGTGTTCGTCTGTTACAGAAATGTTTCTTGAATACTACGAAACGACTTGAAACTTAAAAAGTACAATTGAAAAATAATGCTAATAAAACAAGGGTAGACAAAGGGACACTACAAATTTTCACAGCAATAAAAGGAAACATCTGACCCGACGCGAATCACCAGCTCCCGTCGAGAGCGGACAACTTTTCGAAATTTATTTTTCGCGAAACATTCCCGTGTGCCTCAAAAATCATTAATCAGCCTTCACTTTGGCAGTGACCCAACGTCCTTACTTCCCTCTCATTTGTATTTACAGAAAGAGTTCCCAATCATAAATCATGCCATATTGATAAATGGATCCATTCAATTTTTAAATCTGCGACGGGCAAGCCTCCGTTTAAACCTAAATATTTTCGGTTTAAGCCGTTGAGTTATTCAACCGACAATATTTCAGATAAGTTAACGACGTCGTTTATTTTGCTATTAAATTTATTGCATCGACTTTAGACGGTGAATTCCAGTTCTTAGTTTAAATAAATCGACGCGATAAGTGCGAGTTACAGGTAAACGATGGCTAGCAATTAAAATGAAAACCCACTTTCGTATCAAAGGAAACATTTTCATATTTCCTCTGTTCATGAAGATGTCTAGGAACTGTAATTGCTTGGCACCTCTGTGGCCAGTTTCATAAAAAGTGAAGTTAAAAACTTTCAAGTGCTCCGTTTTATACAAACAAGATAAAGTTTCTAAGAGCCGCAATGTCGATACGGCGATGAATAGCCCATCTCCTGGCGAGAGTGCCGGAAGGACCGGACCTCTCTGCCTTTTAAAGCGTCATGTCTTATTTCTCCACGGTTCGCAATGGCCAATAGCGCTCCAACTCTGCAGTCTGACGGTTTGTTAAAGTTTCGAAAGCTTATTACGAGGCTGCTTAATCAAACTATATATAATTCAATGCTCGTACTTGTAATTAAAGATGATAGGTATTAATCTAAGAGATCCTTGGCTTGTAGAATACTCTCGTGGTCTGTTAATTGTATAGTCTGGTGATGATACAGTATTCTCAAAGTTGAAAAGATGAAATTGAAAATATACATAAACACAACGCATACCAAGCCCATCAAAAAGTGTACCTACTAGTAACCAAAATTAATTTTAACTAAAAATTTCGTAAAAGTTATATAATTATTTTACAGGTTTCAATGAAAGAAATATTAAAAGGTGTACAAGTTACAAGGTACCTACCAGAAATTTTCTTCTTTTTTTCGATTTGGTCCCTCTAGTTTCCGTATAACGTGAAGTGTCACTCCCAGACTTCTTCAGGCAGACTTCTTCAACGTGTGTACGCGTGAAGATTAATATCGTTGTATCCATATAGAGAAAGTTACGTAACATAAATAAACATATTATAGTTACAAATTATTTTTTACTGCGCCCCGCGATTTCATCTGCGTTGAATACGTGGGCTTCGGCCACGTATTTTTATTGCGGCCAAAAAGACTACATCTTTAGATTCCTATGGCCATTCCATTCGATAGTGCGTGAAGAAGGGCGAATAAAATTTGCTTATAATATGAATTATATTACTAACATAGAAGCATAAGCGGTTCCATGCTTCTTCAGTGCCCACTAGACCGTGTTAAATGACGACGTGGCCTAAACGGGCTTGGCGACAGACTATCTGTTTGAGTGTGGTAGCTGTCCAGTCGGACACTAATGTACCCGCCGTCGAGGTTTTACAACGTTGTTTTCCTTTACCAAAAGCTCGTGCTCATTTAGGACTCTATTACTGTAGGTAGCGGGTGAAATCTCGATTTACGCTATACCGAAAGTACAGGAGTTCGATGTACGTTAGTACGAAAAAACGCGAGTTCGAGTTCGAAATTACCGGAGATTTTGTCAGGTTGTCTAACCCTCGCCTCACCGTGTCATACATCGGGTTTTTTTACACAAAAGCCATGTTAAACCAGCGATTACATGTTCATTTCCATCACAACCTTGTTCACAGTATGTAGCGGCGCTCGTAAACGTCAAAACGTTACTCCACTGGCGGCATCCGACCACGAACCCTAATTATCTTGGTCGGCAATCAATCTATTGTGGTAAACAACTTAAAGCCTTTGAACCGAAGGTAAATGAAGGCTCTAAAACTGAAATATTGGAGTGTGAGTTATCGTAAATTGGCTGATTAGATATTGCGGGTTTCATTAGGAAGTTTCGATATGTAAAGGTTTATAGTTGGGTAACACTCACTTTGAAATTAATACGTTAGTACGGTACTAGTAATATCTCACACACACATGCCGCGGCTTCTTTAACAAACTAACAAAATATGTTCGGTAAACAGTAACTAATGATGATGTTGATAACTATTCTGATATGCGACCTCTTTGTTTAACTTCCTAGCGCGCAACCTTGACTTCATGAGCATTTTTCGGTCTTTAAAAATACCAATTTTTATTTTGAACAGCCAGTACATAAATACAATTGCGCGTCAATCATTTTATTAAAAAAAATATTTATAAAGCAGAATTCTACTACAACAATAAAAATTATATCGGGTCAGTAATTTCATATTTTTATTTCATTTCATATCCCACCAGCTTCCGTCCTCTAGATTAACTTCACCGCTTCAAAATCAACACAAAACTTCTCAATACGACTATTGTGTTCGAATTTTATAAAAATAAATTGTTCATCTTCATTGTTGGCGCGCGTCGATGTGCCGGATGTGACCGTACAGGGAGTAAGGATTTTTAACACCAAAAGCCTTATGATTTGCACACGTCAATGTAAATTTACGGATTGTTGCCACATATTAGCAAGATAACGATAAAAGTCCTGCTATCAAGCCCACAACAACGTTTAATTTATAACCAAGAAAATCTGCGAAATAACGATACATCAAGAATAAGACGTTATATTGTCGTCGCTTCTAATAAGAACGGTGGGGAAGCAGTGGAATGGAAGTCTTGATACTAATATTTGTTGATTTTATCGTACCTATTATTGTGTTTAGTATTGTGTGGAGCAAGCTCAACGATTCACGGTGAAAAAGATAAAAATTGTACCTAGCATTTTGGCAGCCAATATGTTTTAATATCCTTTCCAACAAGTATTTATGAAAACTAAGACAACTATAATGTTATTTTTTTATGAAAACGTGTATTACACTTACACATACCGTAGCTTTGCACTATATTGTATAATATTATTGTATTGTTATTTTTTAAAGTTTACTAAAAACGTCGTTTTGCTTGTTGTTTTGTTGAGCATAGTTATTCTTAGTATAAAGTCTACGTATCGCATACTCAATGAGTTTGTTTAATACTAGTAAAAAAGATAAGATTCTCCGTACTAAAGTCTTCATGTATTGAGACGGAAGTGCGGTCTTCCATGCAACCCTGTCACTTACTAAGCTCGGCCTTCTTTCCAGAACTTTTAAGTATCCCACAAAGGATTGAATGTCGAACTTGTTTACCGCAACTTTGCCAAACAAAAGGCAGTGCTCTACTGCATTTTATACGACGATATGTATGTATCGTCTGGCACAGCGCGCGACGCAGTATGTATTTTATAAAGTCATCTCCATAGTAGCTTGTGATGGTTACGTGCTGTCTCATAATAGAGACAAAAGTAGACAACAGAACTATTTACTAAATAGCAGCAGATTAATTTTGATAGTCAGCAGTATTGACTTCTATATTTTACAAAAGATCGTCTTGAAAAATATATTTTTCAACACAAAACTTATTTAAGCTCGATATATCTACGAGCAAAAAATAAAAGGCATGCCCATCGCGAAATGCAAATGGAAAAGCACCATTGTAACCTATAGGTACACCACTGTACTAACATTACCATAAAAGAGCTGAGAACAGCTTTTTACAATAAGAGAAAAAGTATAAACAGCCTTCTTAACGACACAGTCGTATTTGTCCACTGGTCTTTAGCAGGCGTACTAATGAATAATGCATTACAGTCACACCGAGATAAATCAAAGCCGTTTCATATTATTCTATTACTCGAACTTAGAGCCGTGCTTCGTGAATAAATAGTGAGAAGTATCACAAGTATTTCACGATCCTTTTTCTCGTAAGACGTTTCTCACTTATTCTTTTGGGGTTACGCCGTGACTGGCTGAGGCCGCGGAGCTCATCATTTGCATCCAAATAGCTCCTATAAATTCGCTACCCGAATTTTCACCATTCTCTTCGCTCCTTGGGAGCAATTAAATACTTTTTTTCTCGTGGAAGTTGGGTTTGGAGCTCAATTTTTCGGTGTGAATAAATTCGACTGGCCAGATTGCAGCCGGCGAGCTTCATTAGGTAAATTATAACCAGGCAGTGCACTCGAAACTTAACTAGGCGTTCGTTATCTACATGAACATTTGTGCATTCATTTTAATTTTATTCAGAGATAATTATGTTTTTTAAATAATTAAACTGATGTCTTTATTCCCAATGATGAAAAGATATGCGTATAGTTCATTGCTGCTTTAATCTTTTTATTTTCAATGCCGGGACTCGGAGTTTGTCTCTTTATGTAGCTATTCAATTCATGATGGATAAAGAGATGTTGTCAGGATTACAATTATTATAATTTAATGTATCTATAATTATGGTTTTGATCTTATTCTGGTGCCCCATTGTGAGTTCGAATAATACCTTAACCAAATGTTACATTAAACCATGTTCATTAAGTTTGATAATAAGCAAAATTGTAGGTTCTATAAATGACAGAAATGCTGTTATCAAGGATATAAATTATGACTTCTTCTTATAGTGTGTTATACTGTTAATGATGATTATTAATCACGTTAAGTGGCAGTAAATGGTGTCATTTACTTTTTATATCCCAACATAAGAGTAATCCTCAATTAGCAAAGGGTCTCTTACTGAGCAGTAAATTCTAAGTAATTTAACTTAGGCCTGGTAGCTCAACGTTGATTACTAGGCGAGTAATAACTTTCAAAATAAATATTGAAACGAAAAGTTTATTTAGTAAGTAAGTATCTACATGATTTGTGATTAGCGCCGTTTACAAAAATAGTAAAAAAAACTGGATGACTCACATATAATCTAGTAAAAAATGGTATTCAAACTATATTATTATAGCAACCGGAAACTGGCAATACAGTAAAACTCGAGTCTAAACAGGGTTTTATCTCGAGGGTGCCGTCTCGCTGCCGGTTCATGAATAACAACATCCCACAAGCGAGTCCGTGCGGCGATACATCACTAAAATGACAATCGAATCATTTTCTATCGACGAATGATTTCTTATTATGGTGCGAGCCAAGACTGGGCGTGTTCAATGCTGCAGAAATGATAAGCGGTTCTAACATTTTCAGCCACTTTATAGGGCGTTTGTCGTATTGCGTATTGAAGGTTGTACAGCCGAGTTGAGAATTGATGTGGCGAGGTAACTTTTGTTAGTAATTTTATAGTATCTATTTAACTAAGAATTAGTAATTTGTAAGTAGCTCCAAACCAAAGGAGATATTATCTGATAGCTCCTTATCTAACCACCACATAGCCGGGGCTGGCGGCGGCAGGCCAGGTACGCGGCTCGTACAAAATAGTTTTTTTATGATATATTTTTTGGTCTTTTACTTGTTGGATAATACTCGTATTACGGATAGTCAGAGTTTAGTCTACTTAACGTCGACGTAATACAAAATGAACAGACATATGCACCGGTTTCAAAATGGTATATGTTTTTATATAATAGGTAACTAGCAGACACGGCCACGCGTTGCTGTGGCGAAGGTTTTTGTTATTGCGATTATAAATTGAGATGTAAGCAACCCTATCTTTCAAGTTAGATCAAACTGCACACCTCGTGCAAATTTGATCAAAATCGGTTAAGTAGTTTAGGAGTCAATCGCGGACAAATAACGTGATGCGTAATTTTTTTTATAATATATTTATTATTATGATAATATAATTATGTAAGTACTACATTTTCTAGTCAAGGCTGAAGGCACTGAAATTTTGACAACAAACTGCTTACAGGTTGAGATATCCTTTGTTACACTCTCGGTTCAACATGCTGCCCGTAACGAAGCAGTGTATTAACACTGCTTTATCCCCTTGGTGCATAATCTGCTATTGTACAATATTCTTATCTCCTATGTAGTTCTCATAAACAAACTTAAGGCATCCAACTCAAACAGGAATCAGTAGGTACTCCGCTTTCCCATACGCGAACATTCGACAAGTTTCCGATCTTGGGAACTCGGTAAATCCTTAATGATGAGTTCTCGCAACTATTCAGTAGAATTAGTTAGGTAGTTACTGTGTTTGCTAAGTCCGAGGTTAATGGAGTGATTTAAAAGTCTTAGCGAAAACGATTAGAACTGAAACTGGTAACCGAGGGTTATTGCTTGACTCCGCTAACTTTGTATGTACTCTAGTATTTGTATTTAGATGACGAATCTCATCGGAGGCTCTGTAATACAAAATATCGTATAAATATCAATTTACTTATGACACACAGGATCTTAGTAGATAAATCAGGAGTTACCAATAATTATAGAACGATGTTGTAATTTTCAAAGAAGCCTGTTTACATTATAAAACTATACTACCTGCGTCCCGTGGTTTCACTAGCATTCGTTGTTATCTCACCGTGATAAAAAGTATTATATTTTCTATTCCAAGACCTATGGTATACTATCAAAATCAGTTCAGCCGTTGAGGCATCAAAAGAGGACAACGACACGCGTACACAAACTTTCGCATACATAATATTAATAGGATTAACTTTAAAGACCTTCGTAAAATTAAAGCTTCCGAATGTGAAAGGGAATGAGGACTACATTACCAAGACTTGAAACTTCCGCTACAAGGAAATTAGACGCTCGTGCTTGTCATGAATGAATACATCTTGTAATCGTGCGAAGCTGACAACGGCGCCATTTTCTTAATATGGAATTACTGGCGCATTTTCCTACCGACGCTTACAAAGTATTATTTTTCTCGTAGTTTGCATGTGTCATAAAATTTTTGGTGACTTATTTTTAGTATAGTAGACCTAGTTTACCTATATAGTTGCTAATATTACATTTTGTATAATTTACTGATCTCTCGATGTGACCACAGTAAGTTTATTAGTTACTTAAAATACGGCTTACTTTTAAATTTTACAATGTAACAAATACTTTGTTCCTTCAGCAAGCATGGGAAAAATCACTGCTGCCACAGGCAATGTAAAACTTCAGGAACAATAATGCGTCAAACTCTAAACACTAGGTTGAACCTAATGCCCACATTAATTTTACAAAGTGCAAACTCACTAAATACAGGTCCAGATGTCGTGTTAATCTCATTCCACATGAGTAAATTACAAGATCGGGAGAGCTTGGCCTCTAGCCAAATGGCTGCTGCATCAACCGCCGGCTTCGACTCCGCCGATAATTTTCTTTCGTTCGACGACGTCGCCAAAGGAATATCTCACGTTTTTGATTGGTGTAGTAAAATGCATTTGCTTGCATTAGGTGGTTCTGTTCAGTGCCAAAGAATCGCGAATTTGTGACGTGATCCTCCAAGGAAATTAAATTCTGGAGTCTGTTTGATTTAAGTGTAGAAGGGTTTTCACGTAATTTCCCTCTATTAATCAACGTAAAAGTTGTTAAAGTTAGCTTTGAAAATGAACTTTAGAACCGTTGCTGGTCCCGCGTGTCGATTTCTTCTTTGAATATAATCGTAATCTATTAATTCTACTGGAATCAAACTCTAGACAACACTGCAGTTTTTATTGAAAAATCCCCTTTAATCTCCTTTTCCTCTTTAAGTGTATTTCTCACTTTATGCAGCCACAGCCGTAAAGGTACAAGGTAAAGTTGTCGCAAAAACCTATGAGATTTAAGCATTATTTACACGGAAAGTTTTACTCTCTCCTTAGTGCCTAGCATAAACTTATTATTTCACTGGGCTTTAAGCGGGTCGGGTGTTACGAGTATATACCTGGAAGGAAACCACGACAATAAAGGTAGGGTCAAGGAGAAACAGGGAAAAATATTTTTAAGGGTTATTACAAGAAACATTATACTGCGTGGCTGGGTAGGCCATGCCACGTGTTAATAATGTAACTGTCAAACCGTACCAAACCTTTGATATGGGTCAAAAAGGGTTCAATAGCGACTCACGATCGGGTTCCCGAGGCATATTTTCACCTGATTGTGTACGAGAAACATAGAGCCAATATGTTTTTTTATGGAGGGCAAATGGTGAAACTAGAGGTATTGCTTTGACAGAAATATTTTGTGCGTACATTTGATAGTATATTTTATGGGTTACTCGATGGTTCAGTAAAAAAAAAAATGTTTCCGTATGGCGCCTAGTGGTTCACGAGTGGAATTTGAAGCGAACATCCCATGTCGATTTATGTCGGTGCTGCAAAATTGATAACGGTTTTTTCGGTAACTTTTTCTGAGTATCGGGAAGCGTTTATTTCAATTTATTCGTTTTGCTAGATTAGCCTAGTCTAGGCCTATCATTCACGTCCGGATTATTGCGTATTAACATTTTTGACACACCTTGGCTAAATGAAAATATTCCTTGTTACGTCACACTAACGCCATAATATATTAAACTTCATTTAGGGCACAGAAGCGATCAAACGCAAGTTCCGTTGCAAATCGAAAACATATTGAATATAATGATAAATGTTTCCAATACATTTCTACTACGAACTAAACAATGCGACATATCTTCCGACCTCAAGGTATGGTATCGGCCGCACACAGGAAATAGCTCGCAAGGTATTTTTCCTGCAATTTGGATTCAATTCACAGCAGGCCATCGCTGGCAATAAATAAAGTGCAACTCCAAATGAGGCTAGCTTGCTGGAAATAATCCAACTCACTGGTGTACTTTTTGCTTCGTTACATTGCAATAAAATTGTGTTTTGCCGAACATAAACCGTGTATTTCTGCCTACAGAAGTTTATCGTTCGAGCGGTACAGTCATAATGTTTGGATGGAACAATGCTTCCAGTTTTGTCGTTCGTGCTTTCGCGGTTTGGAGATACGCTTTTTGAATGGGATTTTCAACTAATTTATTCAAGATAATATTATCATTGATATTACCTAGATTCAGATAGGTCTAATTCGCACACAAACTAATATCAAATATATAATTTTTGACGTTTTGGCCGAGTTACATCGACCGTGGTCACGATAATACATACTATGTTAGTAATGTGTGTAGACGTACGTATGTATGTGTTGTATCTAATTAATATGTTTTCTGTTCGCGAAAGTTTGAGAACTTCTTTTATTTATATTCACCATAATATCATTTATGAATTTGTGTACTTCATTGTTTACGATAGATCTGATTGATTAGAGATAGGCAGAAATTAACAGAGCATACATTTATTCAAAGCTAACTTCTACTTACAAAATACAACTAACTGACTACTAATTAGTTAGGTAATAATTTCACTAGCTTCGAGGGCTCTTAATTTTGATATTTAATGACCAAATTTTGCAATTATTCTTTTGGCGTTACTTGAGCAGACAGAAAAATAAAATTTTAGGAAACGTCTTTGTTGGAAATAATCCAAATTTTTTAATATAGTTTATTAAATATATTAGGTACCTACCTACTTAGTTAGTTAGTTATTGAAATCAAAACTTACAGCTGGATATGTTGATAATGAGGGCAAAATCAAAGCAATAAATTGCTTGATAAAATTTTAATCAATATTTCACTATGTTACCGGGCGTTAATTGCACGCGTTCTCTCTCTGGTTCGCTGTAAAAATTAATTTTAGTAGATTTCGGGAATTCACATTTAAATTGGAAGTTTTAGCTAACTATTGAGATCCGTTAATCATTGTTTCACTGATTTAGATTTGCACTTAGGTATATCTATTTTAAAATCTATAGGAAAATGGACATGCTAACGTACAACCATCGATGCACACTATAGCTAAGTTGTGTAGGTAGATAGTGTACCCATAGAAAATTGATGATAACAATTTCATTTGATGTAACAAATCAATGGTGAAACCTACCCTTCCGACCTCAGCTGCCATTTTTATTGAAAATCCGGCCGCATGTCGTTTTTATTAATGCGCGCCTGTTCCCACTCCTTCCACGCGTAATGCCGATGGATGCCCGCCGGACCATAAAACATAAATAAAATTTTAATCATTCGACGTGAAATAAAATTGTCTATTGTTGACGCCATTGGGTTTATGTAGATTGATATTGTAGGCTTTATGGCGGATTGAGGCATTATGTGTCGAACTAAAAACAGGTAAATGTCAAGGCAACTGTGTCCAAAAGGGCGGATGATTTATAATGATGATTGGAAAATAGTAAACAACAAAAAAATTGACGACACGCCAATATAATCAATACATTTGTTTCTAAAGACTGGTGCAGGGTTAAAATGAGTTGCGTACGAAAGTTACACATAACGAAACACAATTTTATAAAAACCCATAGTTACACTGCACCGCAATATACGAGATGTAGACTCAAAATATTATGATCTCTCTACATAGTAAATGAAGTAGGCTCTTCAAATTAAGCACAGTTGCAAATTACATCCGGACATTTAAATTTATTCATAAGTAGAGGGAAAAAGCCTTAATTACTAAAATTTCAAGAGACAATTTATACAGTGACCGCATGCACGACTTTGAATGGACATTTCCAGCAAATGTCCCATTATTACGCTCGTAATTTCGGATATGCTCCAAAACTTGTACGTTAAACACATTTGCTTTACAGCGTCGTTCTGAACGGGAAATAGAAGCTTTCTGTTCTCTAACGGGAAATAGGAGCTTACTGTATACCTCAAACGTTAATAAAAGTGGAATTGTTCTGAGTTGTTAATTTTTATGTGTTCCTTCTTTTCTATCCTGAGCGTCTGTTTATATTATTTTAGCTGAGGATGTGACGTCGCTTCTACATTTTTACTTACAGATCCTTGGTAATCAATGCTTGCGCTCGAACTGTTCTGCATGCAATATCTTCATGTTATGTATGTTTTGTCAGTTATTAGTATCATGAGTAACACAAGTGAAATTATAAGAATATAGGTAAACTTCATGCTAGAAAGCATTGTCTTCTTGTAAACCTTGTTTTTTAATATATTTTTAAATCATATGGAAAACTCGTCCCATATTGGGTGTCAGGCTATGATAAGCTAGTCACGTCTTATCAAAATTCTATCATGAATATCAGCATTATCAGTTTGTTGATGATGCCTTTTTCAAAAAGAGAGATTTGGTCTAAATCCAGTAGCTCTCCCAGTGCGCATTGGTAGACATCACTGCATTACATATCAACTCCAAAAGTATGGACATAAACATGTAATCTGCTATACTTATTTTCTATAAAGAATTCAGCGATTTTAGAGCAAACTGCATAATGAGGTCCTTATTGAATTTCAAAACAAAGAGACGCTGAGTCAGTGCGCTTTGTCTTCAAAACTTAAATTGCATTACCCTGATATAATCTTAGTTGACTGCTATAAAAAGGCTAAGGAATTCTATTAAGTAGGTGCCAATGTATTCAGCTTCGAAAAGATTCTGGTCGTTTTTGTTTAAATAGACAGAGTTTATTGAGTTGTTAAAATCATTTAAAATTTACATAAATTGATTTAGAATACCTTATCCATCGGTCGTGTTTGCAATGAGACAATAATGAATATGTATACAGTTGCTTTCATTTCTTTATATGATATTTATTGTATAAGTTATTATAGTTATATATAGTATAAGTTATTATAGTTATATATATTATATAGTTATAGTTATTATTATATGCGACGTAAGTACTGTCTTCCTTCCGCAAAATTGTTGCCTCCACACGGGATACGAATAAAATTGGCAGGCTGATTGCCGATAGCTGTTATGGTGATAACAAAGGGAACGCAACACAGAGTGAATGTTATATCCTAAACTTTAATATTAGTACCGTCCTCCCATCATCTGAACGCACTGCGTAATACTCTATTGGCATTTCTACACACGCGCCAGCAAAACTATTATTCAATCTGCGACCCAGCAAACCGATTCAAATCCGAGCGTGAAATAAACCGCTTAGCTTCGCGCACCACGTTCGGCGCTGGAGTAATCAATGAAAACCACACATTCCATCCAGTCTGGTGATTGATTGTTCCAATGTACCGATCTATGCCTACAGCTCGACACAATGGGCTTGGTGGGAGGGCGAGACAAAGAAATTCTAATATGACGAGGATTTGGAATTAGAGCCGTTCTGTTGAGACCGTCTAAAGGCTGGAAGTTGAATATTTTGCATCTGCTATTTTTTTGCAACGCACCGTTTTCTCTAATACCGTAAGAATGGTAATCTTTGTTGTTACCTACCGCTGAACGACTTTGGTTAATATATACCTAGGGACTTGTTCCAGATAGTTAGTAACTCTGAAGTTTTCAACATTAGAATCATAGAACATAGAAAAAGCATAAAGATTTCAAGTTTTATTATGAACATTAAAATATGAGAAGTAATATTTGAATGTGTTTCAAATGTTGGTAAACTCCAGGAAACAAGTATCAATAACGTTTACCTACATTAGTCAAATAGATTCCCTTTTCTGATAGAAGCTAAAAATCAATAATTGCTGTTAAAATTCAAAACAAATAACCACCAGCAAACTTAACACCTCTACAATTGTCGTATTCAGTCAATTTAATCAACACATTGAATTCAGTTCAAGAACGTATTCAGCGGCAGCACAGCGAGAGTGCACTTGGAGAATTTTTCAAGTAATTTGGATTCTATTCACAACAGGCTCTGCCGTCGAAAGGCGAGATGCGCCAAATGAACCGGACCGGCTGCATTACAGGGGCTAGGAGCTGTACAGCTACTGCTGATAGGTAGGTATAGGCCACGTAGTTGTAGTGCTATTTTAGAGTTGCTAGGTATATAGCTCTTGTAACTTTTGTTTGACTTGTAAAAGTGCGATTTAATTGCCTATTTACAATAAATGCTTTGACTTTGACTTTGACTTGACTTTGACTTATATAATGTTCCAACTTTTTTGCCAAAGATTACTGTACACACTACCTACATGTATAGATGCGGTTGTGTTTAAAATAATTCACTGTTTCGTATAGTTGTTTTATCGTTTTGACGATCACCGGCTATTAATTTTTAGAACTTTTATCTGTAATGACATATTTTTAAATTTCTTGGATAATTTATATTTGTCATTGCTTTGACTTGACATAATATCGAAATCGCTCCAGCCATAATTATCATCGTTGCCATGATAACCTAGGGTAATATATAAAGCCCTAAGTGGTATATAATATTATTACCTATTATATATTGCATTTACACAGGCTAGTTTCATATACGAGTAGGTACGTGTAATTTTATTCTTTGGTCCTCGTTAATATTTCTTTCCCACTGCGAATAAAGATTCTAAAAGTGACTCCTCACTATGGGAGCTTATAGCTTCTGAATAACGAGTATTTTCATTCGCACTTACCACAATGCCATTATGTCGTGAATTCTAGTGTAGGTACTTATCTGAATGACTTCGATATACCTAGCTACTAAACACTAATACATAAACCATGTGAGCAGAATAAAATAAACTTGAACTCGTTTCGTTGAAGTGTTAAAAGATTTGATATTAGGTATACTGAGAATTATTCCATTAGATTTGAATGGTTTTATCGCAATTTCAGGAATGAACCCTAACAAAAATTCATGCTTAGGAATAATGATACAGTGACCCGTAGTTGTTGCATACTGTATCACTAAATCGCATCCCGAATCATTGCAAGTTTCTTGTGTAACGTATTCCAGGGACAAGCCGATCGCTTGGATGTATTATTCAAACCGAACGAAGCCCGAAAGTTCGGCTCGCCTCGAGTCGATGCTAGGCAATAAAGACGTGGCCGGCCGTTCTAAGGCTTACGTTACAAAAGCGTTAGCTATTGAGGATAATTAACCCCAAATTGGGTGTAATAAATTGTAATAAGATTCCTAATTAATGTCCAATCGTAATGGCGGTTGCTTAGTCATCGTTCGGAACTCAATCTCGAGAGAGATAGGACCGGTAAAGTGGAATTAGGTTTCGTACAACAAAGACCATCTTGGAGGACGAATTTGTTTGAGATTTTATCGGTAGTGTTGCGGTGGCAATTCGTTAAGGTTTCATTCTGCTCGTGTTCAGATAAGCTAGGGTTAGAATTAAGAAAAGTTTGATTATTTTCAAGTTGACCTTTTAAACGTTTTACTCGTATACATAAAAGTAACGGATTATAAATTCGTGCTGGTTTAAGTTGATCTTTTTAGAAGATAATAAAAATTCAACAGTTAGCCACCCTGTCTGATTTAGAAAAGTGACACAATAAATTACCTACATCCTTATTTTGATGTCTTCAAACGCAATAATTGTCCATGTTGCTTATGAATTACATATTATAGGATTTCCAAAAAAATGAATGTCACTAACGATAAAATTTCAAAATAAAAGTATTATATCTGACACTTAGCTGTTGTAACACTACAGGTATTTGCTCTGACCCAGAGTATTTGTAGGACTGTGGTCCTCGTAGTTTCTGATTCCTTAGATGGCACAGGGGATCCTACTTAATATGCGCTTGCAGCTGCACCGGTCCATCCGGACCATATAACAATTAAACATCTAATGTTCTGGCATTGGTTCTATGTAACCATGACGCAATCTAAAGTTGATTAACATTTTATCTATAGTTTTGCTTCTAAATATAAAACAATTCTCTAATACCGTAAGTATGGTAATTAGTAATTCTAAATTATTATAAAACACTTTGCCACTATACGCACTCATGAATTCTTTTAGTTATTCTATAGAACGTTAGGAGAGAGGTACTCTCCCCTTAAATTCAAATATATGTACCAATTTTGAAGATTAAAGGGACCACCCTTATGCCTATATCAAGCAAGTCTGTAGTCAGTTATTAAATTACTATATAACGGTATACCTAAATTATAATAATAACCTCGTTACAAATTACGTCATAGCATCTCACCCCTTTCACTGCGTAGGAAAGGGTGAGCTTTACTGATATTGACGCCTCAAGGTTGTGTCGGTAGGCAGAGATCGATTCCACTTAATACGCCGAGCGAGTATCATTATTCTCTAGCATAAATGCTTATGAGAAATAAACAATTGGACGAAGGGAAAAGTGAAATAATATTTCCTACTTGACGTTTTTGCTAGGTATCAAAAGCGTTTTTTACAAGATCTAAATCTCCAAAAAAAGTACACCATTTAGTCTGGTGATTGTTGACCCGTCTGCTATCCCGATAGTTGTTTGTTCATCTATCCATCTAGTGCGAGGTTAAAATAGGTTTTTGTCTTGCAGGTAATCCACTCAATAATCAACCCATATGTTTTTACATTATGGTTCAGAAAATTATTAGCTGTAGCCTTTCAACAATTTAGGAAAGTATAAACACTGAAAGCTGCGTCTTCAATTGCTTAGGCCAGTGGCGGAAATTAGCTGTAGTTTAATCTGTTAAGCCCTATTAAATTAAAAACCCTCCTTATTTACACTTCCTCAACAGTATACAATTTCACACCTCTATATAAAAATAAAAAAACAAAAATATTAAGCCAAGTATCTGAGCGAAGAAGTTGAGATAAACAAAAGAGTATCGGAAATGTTGGCAGCCATTAGCGAGTGGAAAGCCACGGAAAGCTCGACACTATTTTGCGCGTGAGACACCGTCGCGTGATAATTATATACAGTCATATACGCAGTTAGTCAGTACACCAGCTTGTACTTTGTAGTTTTTAAACTTGGATCATTCTATAATCATCATCATCATCATGACATCAGCCCGTATCGATCCACTGTTGGACATAGCCCTCTTCTTTACCACACTACTCTCTCCGGTCCTACGCTGATCTCATCCATGTCATTCTTTATTAATAGCTATTATTTAACTCAGTGTGTTATAAGGGACAATTATGTTTTCGCTGTTCAATTGAGTTGAAATTTAGAATGCTGGCCAACTTCCGAAAAAACATGTAATGTAAAAATTCGGTCTGTGGAGCGAAATTTTAGAAACATCTGTTTAACTCTGGTTTAAACTTTTGTGGGTAGACGGGTAACTTATAGTTTTTTGTCAGCTATCAAGTGAGTGTTACAATACTACTTTACAATAGTTTATGTACTGTGTAGTTCACGTATACTGCGCTATTAGCATACAGATTGTTTACACTTTACATTTATCCCGGCAATGTAGCGGGATTTTTGCATTCGCCAACACAGTGCAGCTAGTAACAATTACACATCGTGTATTTTAGATTTTTGGCTTGTGCTATTGTGGCTGGGTTCGGGTTTAAAACGTTTTGCATGTAAATATACCTACCTACGTGCGAGCTGAAACTCTTATCATGTGTCTAACTTTTGTCCATCGAATTTGTCAGCGATTAGTCTTGTACGTACTGATTGGTACATATGCTATGCAAAACATAATACAAATAAAAAAACAGATAACATGAAAAGTTAAAAAATAAATAAATGTAATAATGAATTGTATGAATTATATGAATAACACGTCACATCGTGTGCATAGACTCGGACCCCTACCATGATCATCTGTATCTAGGGAATCAGGAATTTTGAAGACAGTAGTACGCAACTTCTGAAGGCTTGTGAGCGTTTACCTTGTATTGTAAATTGTAATATTATCTCAAGGCTCTATTTTACGCATGCTGTTAGTTACGACCCATTGCATCTCCTCTACAAACATTTTCAATATTTATATTCCGTAAAGCGTATTGCAAATCTGCTAAACCCCACAGGATTAAAAAAATCGAGATTCGTGCTTAACAGCGAGCGAATCGCGACTGTTTAATAAAAAAGGTAAACTCCTTTTAATGCTTCTTTAATAATTCCGATGAGCATGAAAAGAGATACCTACACAAAATTTACTTGTCAAAGTAATATTTCTTTGTGGGGAAAACCCGGGATAATCGTTAATTCTCTGCCCGGGGCTGAATCCCTTGTATAGATTGCGGTATCACCATAAATAACTGCGTAACTGTTTTTATGGAGGAGAAAATTACTCTTTTCACTCACTGCCTTTTATATACTGAGAATTTTTTACGATTGGCACAGTCGCGACCATAAATATATCAACTTTGTAGAACTTGTAGGAGGTTATTGAACAAGCGCACTCGAGTATACGACCAAATATTAACTGAAACACGGTTCTGAAACTTTAGTAAAACTTTGCAGAAGCTTTTAGTCTACTTACACATATCTAAAATCACGCGTTCGTTAAATATAATATATACTCGTAGTTTGCAAGGACCAATACAACAGCCAGCTCTATCATAAAATTATTTCATTTCTTACACTTTAGGTTGAAGATGCAAAAATATCTGTAGAATAAAAAAAAGTAAGTAGGTATTTATTCTTTATAGGCAATTAAGTCTACTAAAGATGTGGTTATTCGATTTAACTTAGAGTGGGATTAGCTCTCAAAGGCATTTTAATTGTGCTCTACTACTAAGGATTATACCGATGTTTTTTTTCCATCATCGGAAGCTCATGTAAATTTTTGAGGTCAGCCGGTTTCAAAGCCACCTGCGACGTGCGATACCTATATACAAGGAATCAACTGAGCAAACGCTTCATACCTCTCGATATGTTTGCAACCATTGATATACAATACATGTTACTAACTCATTGATTGCTACCATCATGCGTCATCGCATTCACGTCTTGTAGGTAGAGGGTTGTCTTTGAGAATAGTATGTAGAATCTGTCATATTATGTAGACTATGATGTCAAAAGTAGAATCTGGGAGTTTTGGCGGGAATCCGATAGTGAGACGTTGTTGGTTTTGTATTATTAGCTCAAACTTGTGTTTCTTCGAGTGTTAATGTGTAATATTGGCGGAATATTAACCATTAAGTGTTCGTTAACGTGCACGAGTGTAGGCAAATGATATAAACTCAAAAAACGTGTCATTTCGCATTTTTTCCAAAGCTCCCAGGAAGTTTCAGTAAAGCATCCACTACTTTACTGAATCGTGACTGACGATGTAAATAATTGACTTGACTACTTGACCACGATTGCTATAACATTGCTGTGACTTTCTTAATGTGAAATTAAGAAATACTTAAAATAAAATACTTGACACTGGCTATATGCACAAACCGTGCGAGGACATAACTAAAACAAAAAAAAAATTCGAATCTGTCAAATTATGTCGACTAAACGATTAGTTATACTAAGCCTAGAACTACAAACTTACATAATTTGTGGGGAACCGAACTATGATAACCATTTCATTATCGTAAAATCCAAATGACCATCGGACCAATTGTGTCAAATTTATTATGATGCAATTAATCCTTACTCTTTCTTCTTTTGCATTATTCCTATCGTGGTTAATACCACAATTTAACGTTTAGGTATTACATAATAATTCTGAATAAAACTCCAAGCACGCATTATTTGAGAAATTGAAACCATTAAGTACTACAGTAGAACTAATGTAAGGCAAAATACCCTAATTATGCATAGACGTATCAATAAACAGAACCACAACATTCGGTGCATCATGAAATCTCTCAATATGCGAACTTCAAAAGCCATATTTATCCTCCGATCCAATCAAAACCTATATCCATTCCGAGTGATACAGCGCTGGGTATTTCCATACCAATATGGATGTTATACGATACAAACCAAAACCTATTATCGAGATTGGGTGTTTCTGCTTTTGTTTACGATGCCGCTGACTGTAAAATTTGAGGATAGTGCACAAATGAGAATATAGGGAACAAGCTGCACCTAGTACTTAATGATTTGGTAGGTTATTAATGGTTCGCGTTGACCCATTGGGACTGTGACGACTGGGAGCTAATCATATTATCATGAAAGCCAATATGATTACCTGGTCGATGAGACGTGTGACCAAAATTATGTTACTTATTTGGTAACATTTCAATTATGCAAGTTAAGTATCACGCTACCAAAAAACTGAAAGTACTACCTACTGATGCTGATTTTAGTTTCTCATAATTTCAGCTGTGAGTGCTGCAATAAATAGTTATGGGAGTATCTACCAAAATAGAAATACAGTATTTTTGAAGTAAAACTTCTTTAGGTGCGACTAGGGAATAACTCAGATTTTTTTTCTGACGGAAGTAACGCTTACTATAGTCTGTGTAGTTTCTGCTATTTAAAAAAGGTTACATTGACATGTCAATGTAACCTTTTTTAAATAGCGGAAGAAGTTTTACTTCAATCGCACGTAAAGGTTACGCGCGCACACTTTTTTTTATCATGTTCTTCTCAATAATATTTTATGTAAACAAACCCTAATACTGCGGCCGTTTTGAGCTACGAGCAACTCCAGTTATTGAGCTTTTGATGGCTGTTTTACAGCCATCTTACTGGTACTGAAATAATGGTAGGAATATAGCAACATAATACTACTTGAAATATATTTATAACCAAGCCACTTTAATATTAACTTCGATTGCAATTATGAAATCTATCGCCAAACTATTAGGGAAGTTTTATTACAGGAGTTATTCGGTGTATACTTATATATACGGTACGTCATGATATGTCAGTATAGTGCACAATACATATCTTATATCTTTAATGAGCAATTCTTGTATATATATATATATATATATAATTGGAATCTCGGAATCGGCTCCAACGATTTTCATGAAATTCAGTATATGGGGGCTTTCGGGGGCGATAAATCGATCTAGCTAGGAATCATTTTTAGAAAATGTCATTTTATTCGTGTTTTATCAACTTAAACATAAACTTGGAAGAAAAATAACAAAAAGGAGGCGTATGAGTAATCCCAATTTAAACTGAAAAATATGAATCTTCCTGACATCTATTGGCGAATAATAATACTACTTTTTTCCAAAAAAACACAATATATAAAAAAAAATACCGAGCAAAGCTCGGTCATCCAGCCGGTAGGTAATAATTATAAGTACTTTTGCCACCCGCCTATTCTTATTTTCAATTGCTTCTGAGCTTCTGAGACCATTTTTCAAAATTTACACGTGGCAGCGTTGGGAATTGTTCTTCTGATGGATAGCACCTATAAAAATGCAAAGTAAAGGCCGATTTTTTATTTCATAAAAGTTGTCGTTGACACTATAGACCTTTCCAAAATATATAGGTAAAACATACAGAAATATTATACCTACCGCCTCCTCTCCCTAATAAACAAGAAGACGATAAATTATTAGTTACACCTGAATGAAACTCAACACACATCTAACGAAGCAGCCCCGCTCCGCAAGTAGCATAATTCTATGTTAAATGAGGCACAATTGGCTGTTCATAACGCGGCGTTGTTTCTCACACGCCAACCATGAATATTGGCTATAGGGAGGGTAAAAAGGCCGGTTTACACTGTAGTCTCTTACAAATTTTATTCAAATACATTAATTTATTAATTTTATTAATACATACTTCTTAGATCACGTTGTAGCTAAATGCAGCAGCGTCTATCCTGATTTTCGTACGATCGAGCGCCTATTTTGTAACTTAAGCGACGGAACGGTCGCGTGGGCGTCTAGTAAGCATACAATGATCGCTGCCGAGTCACTTTACAGGCGCTTGAGCGACTAAAAAATAGATACCCGTACGAGAATAGCCCATGTGCGTCAGCCGTATGTTTTCTATACAAAATCATGAACTGTCCACAAATAATGTCTTGTGTCACGAACATTGCTGTCAATGAACCGCTATGAAAAGGTTTGAAACAAAGAAGGCATTTCATATTAGTTGCGTGAATTTTAAGTCCGCCACGTTGTACTACTTATAATATGTTTTGTGGCCAATTAAGTATCAAATAAATAAATGTTACATGTTATAAGTGATGGTATATGTAAATCACTACTTACTGATGGAAAGTTTCAGGAACAAATTGTGAAAATTCATTGATGCTTTAGTGAGTTTGATGCAGGAGTCTTCATAAACATTTCAGCTGAATTTACATCGGAAGCTGCTATGTCAAAGAAACAGTGAAAGAAGAGCTAACCACGGTAGATCACTAGATAGTAGGTAAGTTACATTTTGTTACGGCTCCATTGAACTGGTATGCCATTGTCGATACAAATCCTCAAATTAAGTATCAGGTATAAAAAAATTCTCATCGAATTCTTGCTTATTTCCTGTGATTATTGACAAAGAAATGGCAATTTTTATTCAAAATTTAGGGTCTCTTGATGTTTTGTTGAATTGAATGTTCAGGTCTGTCTGTATTCACCATGATAATACCGTGTAAACCGGGCCAAAGAGTTATTCATACGGAAATACTCTTTGGAAACACTTGTGAGATGTGAGGCTTTTTCGTTTTTAAGACAGCGGATTTTTATGAAGCTTTGAGAAAATGGAACAATCACTTTTCCGTTTTCGGATAAGTACTTAGTGGATTATTTTGATTGTTTAACGAGTATCTGCATAATTATGTATAGGTACTATGGTTGTAAAGAAACTCTTACAAAACATAGGTATTACATTATTTTTAATCATAACTGTAGATAGACCCATCGGCACACATCCCTATAGCAATCCCAAACAAATTTAAATTATAATACCGCAATAAGTTTCACAAAAAAATTAAATATCTCAGCAAATAATTTAATTAAGTTAATAACCTCGTGTACGCCTCGTTTTTGACTAAATTATTTCAATAAGTTCTTGATATTATATGCCACTAAGACAAACAATCGAAATAACTATTTTTATCATAGAATATCACAGAATAATTGAATTATCCAAATCTATAATAGTTACAGGCGCTTCATAAAATTTGCGAATTTATTGACGAATTTCTTTTAAATCTTGATATATCAGATCTTGATATTATGTTAAAAGGCGTGAAATAGCACTATTTCAGTCAGTTGTTGCAATTGGTCGCAGAGACAAAAGCCTCCTAGAAACGTAATTGCTGCAGTGCAGGTGAAACCGAAAATTGCGAGACTTGAAGAGAATTCGGCCATTGTGGAACAGACGAGCGCAATCGGTAATGCACTTTGACTCCGGGTACCGTGTTTGTGGTCACATTTAGCCGCTTGTGACCACAAATTGAAACTGTTAACGTTTTGCTTTGACCCTTGTTTAGGTAAGTGCTGGTATAAACACGAGCGCGTCTATTTGGATAGCCGTACACCTTGTCTTAGCAGAGCTTGATTTTTTGCATTCTAAGTGCGGGACGAATATGGACAAATGTTATCGTGTGGGACGAATAAATACTTTTTAAATGTGTGCGCCGAAAAACCCGGATGAATATGGCATAAATTGTTATAGTGGCCGTGAGACGTGAGGAGTGTGGATACGATTTTTAACGATAATTTAGTATTAGAACTTTCTTCACATTATCAACCTCGTGTTAATCTGTTAATCTTCAATATTAATGTTTGATTTGATTCTATACTATTACCAAACCGTTTGAAGCTTATTATCTGTCGTAAACTGACACAGTGCGCTTCCCGACGAGTTTTCTAATAGAAGTTGTAAAGTTTTACATGTGCTTTAGTTCCATAGAGACAAACTTATTTTAGTTTATGTATATAGTCATGCCTTACGAGCACGATAGTACTAGGGAGTTTGAAATCCCTTCACGACAATATTTTTGGATTGGCGATAGAAAATATTATACGCTCCCAAATTAATACGTAGGTACAGGTTATTTTATACTTTAAACGTTAAAAAATTATAACCATGTTTAAAAAATATTAGCTGCATGAATAAATACCTAATGTGTGTAAAATAAGTCGGCGAGGCCTATTAAAGTATTTGCTTCGAAAAACTGTTTAAGCGTCGCTTAAACGTTACAATATCCTGAAATAGACACCGATTACAGGTGGATGGGTACCATCGAGTGCGGCAAATGAGCCCCAATGGCCATTCAGGACACGTAGGGCCTCGGAGTTAATGAGATGAGAAATTATGGTCGTCCGACTGTGGTGACCCCTTTTGCACCCCTTTGCTTATCCAGTATAAATAACAGCATAGTTATCTTTAGCAACGTCTAGATCGGCGTTGGATAGTCACCTTAAAAAACTCTATGTATACATTATGTAAGAAACTTATGCTTACATCGACATTATAGTACATAACGGCAGAAAGATGAGGCCCGAGCGGTAGCTTGCATTTTAACTCAACCACTTACGGTCTTACCACAATAGATTTAAACCGGAGTTGAACTGATGAGTCTAAATATTTTGTCCACAAATCGACGTCTAATCCTCACTTTTTAACTAAATAAGAAATGTACAAGTAAAATAATTAGGTATGCCAGGAATGAGTAAGAAAACGCGAGTGAAAGACGTCAATTTTGTCGAACGAAATTTTAGAAGCCACTGTTTAACTCTGGTCTAATCTTTTGTGGTAAGACTAGTAAGGTTCGATTATTGACCCCGCATCTGTGACTTTCCGTAAAATATGTGCGGATTACCATCTCTCCGTGCATCGGGTTCCGGTTCTTATCGATTGATATGCCATAGGAACGCCACCGTTACTCCTATTGCTTTGGTATATTTAGCACTCAAAAGCAATTAAATTGTAGCATTTAGTGCCCGTCAAGTAACATATTGCTTCGTAAGATATTCCATCTATGCATAGCCAGAATTGAATGTACAGTCACGGTCAGGAAACCACCAGTGCCATCGCTTAAAAGGTTATTAAGAAACCCCGACTTAGGGCAGGAGAACGATATTTCCTTGTATAACAGTACTGGCAATCGAATCAGCACCTAGTATATATATATATGCCATACAACGTGGCAATTCTACCAGTATTTTGGGAACGTTGCTAGTTTGTAGCCTAGTCAGTAAGACTACGACTATAGACTTTTTTTTTAAACGTAGCCCCACACTAGGATTGTTCCTGTATCGTGGGTACTGCTTACAGACATATAATATCACGTACACATCACACCCAGACCAGAAACAAACATTTGTGGATCGCACAAATATTTGTCCCAGGCGGGAATCGAACCCGCAAGCGCAGCAGTCGGATTGCCCGGCCACTACGCCAAACGAGCCAAACCGCTTATTAGGTTAGTTTTAGGTTATCATTGCGATTCAATTTCTTTCTTACCTGGTACCCGTCGTTAGTTCTCAGTCACCGAACGAAAACCAAAATGCATTTAAATAACGTTACCTACTTAACTGGTGGATAGTGTTTCGAACGTCTTACCAAATAAGTACTATTTTAATACATTAAAAGTGACCATTTTTAAGTGACAAAAATTATTGTAAGTAAGTTCTGACCGTGACTGTACACGGCATACAGTAGGATAGCTTGAGAGCCTCCCTGCGGAATATACATGCCATGAATCAATATGGACCCACTGTCAGCCAGACAAACTTGGTCTCATGCTCTCAACTGTTCTAATAGAAGGGTATGGTACATAATAATTGGTCATAATCATAAGTGTAGTACTCGTAGTAGGTATTTTTACACACAATAATTTATGGTATGTGTATACTAGCATTGAAAACGAAATGAGTATTAATATATTGACCGAAACCACATTATGTCGTTTGGTGTCCATACTTGTGTTGTATATTTTTTTGAACCTGTAGACAATTTTCATTTTTTTTAATAATCCAGAAATTTACCAGCAAATAAATCCACTTGTACTGTTTACACCACAGCGCGTCTCAAGGTTGTTTTTTCTATTTTTAACAACACAGCACTTATTTTTGTAAAGCAGAAACTGGATCGACCTTGCAAATCAGCTGCTACTCAAATGCTGTTGTATATTCGTTGTCAAGGCCGACCCTACGCCAAAACCATCGCAATGGGGCTTTTGGCTGGAAACTGAACACATGACTTTAATTTTCAAAGTATTTCTTTTCTGGGAAACTTGTTTTTCTGATAATATTCATGTGTAATCAAGTACTTCTACATAGTGACATATTGTTACAAATACCGAAATGGGCTAATTTTAGCTATCTCTGAAACATGTCTGGAAGTATCGGTAAAACATCCACCACTATATTACTATACAGAATCGTGACGTTGACTGCAACTAACAAGACAAGACTTACTACGGACTGGAACGCAACTTTTTGAATAGTTTGAATAAAGCTTGTAACGTATTAATATAATAATTGACACTGGCTACTCTAGGACTATACACAATAGTGAAATGCAAAACAATATGAAAAATACTGTATAACTAGTTTAGTCACATTTCTCCATGAGAACATACGATACTTAGGTACCTCAATATAAAGTAGTATTTAGTTTAAATTTATATTGAATTTGAAATTTCAAGTCATTTTTTATTTGATGAATCAAAACAACATGAATTAAACAGAATAAAAAAAAAAAAAGTAGCTAAAGATTTTTTTTTTAGCAAATTATTAAAAATGTTATTTTTATTATTTTATACATCTAATTTTATAACATTGTAGTATATTTTTAGATATATTTTATTAATTATCAAGGATAGTATATTTTATTTGCACTAATTTATGAGTTAATAATTTTGATGTGACATGTTAACCGGTTTTACGAAATAAATGATTATGATTCAGATTATGAGAATCCCGGTATCAGTGCCCATTCCACACCGATTACTTACTCCTAGTCGCTCTTAAATAATTATATCGAGCATTCAAGGAGTTTAAACAAAAATAAACATCAATAGTAGCATCAAACAAATAAATTGGATCTTCCATCTCAAATGCCTCGTCTCACAATAAACAATGGAATTCAATTTAATGCCATTAGTGGGCTCTTGTTACTGGATCTCAGTTAATAAATTAATTGCTCTCTGCTACTTAACTTCATTTCCATTAATTGATGTTTTGAATTTCTTTTGGATAACTTTTTGTAATTGGATTGTGGTCAACGCTTTTCATGTGTCTGATGGTTTATTAGCTGGCAAAGTTTTGTTAGTGTATTTTCTCTTTAGAAAACTGTAACTGAATCATGTTTTGGCAAACGTCACTGAAACTGAAAATATTTTGGTTGGACATTTTCATCTGTATATTGGCGCATTTGTTGGTTACCCTAAAGCTCAAAACGACTAAAGGAATTTTAATGAAGTTTTCAGCATTTAATAGCTATATAGCTTAAACTTACTACACGAGTTAGATAATATGTTTAGTGTTCAATAGCTAAGAAATAAATAGATGCCGAGTTCTACTACAGTAGTAGAAGATTACATTCTACGTGCATCGCCTCAACACTAACGGTGATGCGGACGCTGACGCAGATGTCAACGCCGCCGATGCCGATAAAATGCCGACACTGACGCTGACACATATGCTGATGCAGATGGTACTGCCAACGCTGACCGCTGACTGCAGAGGCCGCTGCCGACGCGAATGTAGGCGCCGATGCTGACGCTAATGGAGACGCCGACACAGATGCTTCATATTTAATATATAGAGTAAAGGAATAAGAGAATAAGAAAGAGAAAATAGAAGGAGTAAGAGGAATTTTAATATAATATAGAGTAATAAATATCAGCTGGCTGATCATTTAAATAAGAAACATTGTAATATTATACAAAAATCCTTTAATTGCCCGTCTTGTCGTCGGGTTAAAAAATATGAATGAAAATACCATCCATGTATTTTAAAATAGCCATAAACTCGGACATGGGTAAAATATTGTTGTCAGCAGCTGTCTGTTCATTGAAGCTATTTTCTTTTATTTCGCGAGCCAGACCGAAACATATTTACATTTTTGTACAGTTTCAAAGTTTTCATACTGTTAAAATTGAATAAACAGCCCGCGTGCGTTGTAACAAAAATAACGCGGTATGCAGAACGCTCCACGCATAGCAGTTTCGATTGAACGCATTCGTGGCGAGTCCGCTTCGATTCATTAAAATATTCGCGCCAGAAAATACATAGATTCACTCGCTTATGTTGGAAATCATGCTAAATTGAATTGAACTTTCATTATTATTTACCTCTTGTGTTGTGACCAGGATCAATGTTCGAAGTAAAACAGGGATTATTACATATTATAGCATGAATGTTTTGGCGTTGATGCTAAAATTCCAGTGTAGTGAGTATTGACAGTTCTCCCGGCATGTTTAACCATACCAGCAGTTCCTGTAATGGGACGAGCGGACCCAGCTACAGTAAAAGGACCATTAAATATGAGTCTAATGGTAAGTTGAATTCAACTTCTAAGTGATGATGATCGATCGAACAAGTGACCTTATGTCCAACGGAGTACGGTGCGATTCCGATTTGAAAATACCAAACTTTATTCAGAGCTCGAGCAGGCCCTTCTGATTTTACCTTTTGAGCGTGTAACTTTGCGCTTCAAAACAAAATAATATGTATGTACTTAAGCAACCTACGAATTAGGGATAAAAAGTTTACGAAACCGAGCATTTGTGTAGGAAGGCAAGATAATTAGAGGTTTCAAAATGGGATGTTTACTAAGCGGGCCGTATTAGACGTATAAAATAATTTCATGTTTAAATTCGAAGGCTCTCGGAGCGAAATTACACGAATCAGCGAACGTATCCACGGAGACCACAATTCAATTGACTAGGTACCTACTTTTACGAGCGAATTCGTTGGATTTGCGAAACATAAAATATCTGCGTGAATGCTTATTGGCTTTTTGTGGCTTCAATTTTATTATTTCAGCGCGCTTCTGAATTGTTAACTTTTGGCCTACATTGTGTTGGTCAGTATACATTCGATTAATTCTGTATTTATTTTATGTACTGTATTATTGTGCCTACTATGTATGTTCTATGGGACTTTGGGTCAATACTCAATAGTTATTATAGATAACTGAAAATTGTACGGGAGATCGCGCCATATCACGATGGGCATTGTCAATAGTATACCTATTATATCTATGGACAATAATTAGCCAAGAAAAAACACAAACGAACAAAAAACTGCATTGTAGGTAGTAGGTACATTTGTTTTTAATTAATTTACACCAGAGTTTGAGATTTTAATTAGATCCTTCATTAAGTAGTATCTACTTTTCTCCCTCTACACATTGTGAGAATCTAATTTAAGCCTCGCTTAGAGTATCGGCATTAGGGACTTCGTTTAAAGATAATCTTTAGGTGAAGTTAGGAATTTCCTAATTGAGTTTCCTATTCGAAGTCATTATTATTCTACCTTTCGAATTCTTAATGGCAAAGGGTTCAATCCAATAACGTTCGATACCTAAATTAATAAGGGGCTTTACTACTCTTGAATTTATTGGGGAAATAATTCAATGAGTGGTTACAGAGTCATAAACATTATGCCATATCTACCAATTGGAATATTTTTGTACAGCAGCTTATTTTTACTAAGTCAGATGCTGGACCAAAAACGTTTAAAATCTTAATATAATATATATCAATTACGCGTCACGTTGTTTGTACGCGATGGACTCCTAAACTACTTAACCGATTTTAATCAAATTTGCACACAGTGTGCAGTTTGATCTAACTTGAAAGATAGGATAGCGAACATCTCAATTATTTATAGTCGCAATAACAAAAACCTTAGCCACAGCAACGCGTGGCCGTATCTGCTAGTAATATAATATGTATCACGAACTAAAGTATTTTTGTCTATTTTTCCATGTACGTGGTCGACTGCTTGTATGCCTGTAATAAATTAGTTGATCTGATCAACAAAGCAGCGATGGGCTTGGAATAAAAACTATTCTCCGTTAGGAACCTATTCCTGATGGTCTGATTAAACAACAAAAGCTAAAAACCCGGTAACTTTAAAACACCAACCGTACTACCCACACGAAATGAATCCGGTATTCGTCGTTCTGGACAAGTGAACGCACTTCAATCCATATCCGTTCTTTCCGTCACAGCGATTGTACACTTTATAAACAGTACTTTAGCTTCATTCTAATTGCTTACTGCAAAATTGCACATACCAAAGTGGATAAAAACATTATGCACACGTAAGGAAGACGAGAAGCGGCAAGGAAAAGTAGAGGTAGGATAAATTATTAATTTTATTTTATTAGAACTTTCGTTACAAAGCAGTTACATATAAGTAGTTCTACGAAAACACATGAACAAGATGAATAAAGTTTGCCAGCAACGATGACAGGTGCGGTTGCGGTGACGTGAAATTCCGCTGAACGAACACCCATGTATTGTTTTGACATCAGATTGCTTTAAAATTAATAATTATTCTATCCTAACTTCCAACAAAAGTTTTTATTTGTGTATGGTTGTTACCACTCAGTGTTGGAACGGCAGAACACGTTACACATGCTAATACTAAGTTCTAGTTAGGGCACAGAATATACATAGGTACCTACGTGATCGTGAAAAAAAAACCCTACAAAGAAAAATTTCATCCTATGCCTTTCTTTGTCTAGGTTTGACCCACGGTCTTCGATATATTCCCAACCCAAATTGATAAAGGAGAACTAACTACTCTTTCCCTGACAGGTACATATTGAAGCCCTAAAATGATATCATACAAAACAAAACACGTATAGATTTATTGACAGCTTACCTACTGCCGCGTAGGGTCACATTGGCTCCGTTTTTAACCATCGTGCTCGCTTATCCGGAAAGCGTGTAGGATTACGTTCCGGAATCCGTTTTACACGTTTTCATTTTCGGGAGCTATCGTAAAGAACAAATTAATGAGCGTGCGGGGTATTGTTTCATATTTTTCCTTGATGCCTTTGCTAAAAGGGCTCTTTGTGCATTATCAGAGGAGCTTTTTCCCCCCTTAACATGCACGAACGAGGAAACAGGTACACAATTTTTAGGTATGAAACTTTTTGTGTCAACAGAAAACGCTTTGCAGTGCTTATAAGGTTTAAATTCAAACTAAACAGAACTTAGGACATACTTGTAACATTTTATTCAACAAAAACATCACACCCAAATTAGGTTTGAGCAAAGTATTTCAATGAAATTAACAACTTATACGCGTTCATTTATATGATTATATCAGGACGGTCTGTGTATCCAAACTATAGTAGCATTAATTTGATTGAGCCCGTTTTATTCTAAGTGGTCCAATTAATGATTATTGAAAATAATACCAAATGAAACGCTTCGGTGCGAGTAGGGTCTCGGGGGTTCTACTGAACCCATTATCTGTAATGGAACTGTTCCAATGGGCTAAGGCTACCTGCTCAGTTCCATCAACCAATTGTGTGTCTATACACATACCTTGCCACTTATATTTATTATAATGCTAGCTCTTACCTGCGATTTTATTTTTACGGGGCTATTTTCTGTATCAATATTAGAAGGTAGTTTCCTAACAAAGCCCGTGGCTTATTGTGGCCGCTCACTTACTTTCTATTAATAGCTCGGTTTCTACTCGATGGATTTAGTTGTAATGTACAGTATTGTTGTTAGATTCTGAGCTATCAAATGTGATAGCCGCATTGCGGTCAGTTCTGTTCATTTAACTGAAAGCTAAAACAAAAGTGTTTGTTTTTTAAAAAGACGTCAGGGTATGAATAATATTTAGGCACTTACTTTTAGGCACCTATTTATTCATCACTTGACGTCTCTTTTTATGATATTAATGACTACAAAAATGTCATCCTTTGCATGTGTATCCCCTCTAATGCATTATTGCACAGATGCATGCGTACAAATAATTTAATAACATTGAGCTGGAATAGGTAGCTTTAAAAAAGCGCCGAGACGTCTTGAGAGCTGAAACTCCGTAATTTTGGAATACCAAACAAAGCATCCTCCGAAACTTTATATACATTAATTATTTCCAGCAGACGCTTCCAAATCTTTACTCAAGTCAACACCTTCCCTCAAAGCTCTATGAATTATAGGTGTTAAATTAATAAAGTTCATTTAATTAGGTGTGCAAATCCGGGTGCATGGGACGGGAAGCGAGCCGAACCCGGACGGAAATCCGGTGGTACCTTGAGACCTTAACACTTGGAAGTGTTGGTGGCATGGGCCGGATTTAGTAAAGGGGCCAAGTTATGCGGTCCATTGCTCTTGATAGGAAACATCTTGCCCCATTCTACGCGAACAAATCACAAGTTTTACTCACCTATTTACGTCAAAGTCCTCTTCTAATACTTATTGTGTATCAAGTACATATATTTATATATAGATCTCGTTAACATAATAGTGTAGATACATTTTTTTTTATTAATTATGTAGCTGTGCCCTTCAACTGGCATTTTCGTATTTCCTATGGATAAAAATCCACGCTGATCTACACTATTTATATTATGCAAAAATTCGGCAATATTTGGCTCCCGAGAACCAAATTGATAGTATAGAGTCTGTAAATAGGTTTGATTGAAAGTGTCAATCATTGATTACAGGTACAATAAAAACATGTTTTATCTCACGAGCCTGTCAGTTTGTCGACTGGTCCTGTTCCCCCCAGTCTTTATTACGTCCACCTGGGAGAGACTTAGTTAATTTTATGCCGTTCACGGCTACTTTAATTTCTTGCTCGGCTGATAATTTTCTGGCGCCGGCACCCATGGAGAAAATCTGGGTAAAAGTTCAGTCTGCAGCATCATTTAAATGCAAACGCAATGAAAACTTTTTAAATTGTATACATTTTAAGTCTCTCTAAGATATGATTCATCTGAAATAGTGTTCTTTAAAGTCTTACACGGAAAAGTAGGTTAGGCACTTGAATATTTTATGAGCACATAGTACGTCGCTCGCGTCAAATATTAAGTAACTTAATCACACTACATAATGGGGCTTAGTCACGTAGGTACACATAAGACGTAGGCACACAAGTGTCTTTCACGTCAGACGCGACGTAAGGGGCGAATTAACAAAAAAGAGATGAGAACTTCATAACTTAATAGGACACATTAATATTCATGATATTCGATTTACTTCTGACCATCTGTTTAAAAATATGTCAGTGAGTAGAAATCAGTGGCAAACTGGCGTGAATGCGTGAAACGTCCGTCTCAAAATAGACGTTTATTTTGATGTGGCAAGAAAAGTGAACGTCTGCTATTATAATTACGTAAGAATTTTCGTAATTACGCTTTAGCAGCTACGTCATTAGGTAAGTAAGTAAAACATGAATACCTAATTAGGCTAGGTAAAATAATTATGAGACCTGAGAATCCCTATTCTGTTTCTTACAACGCATTCAGAAAGTATTTTTGTAGTATTCACTCACACCATCACTATTTAAATATGCTTTTAATCCAATTCTGCTTTACTGATAAAAGGTTATTCAGCTATCAAATTGGTCCATACACCCTTGGTCCGTATCCCATATTGGACCATATCCCTTTCATTATCATCATGATAAATTCAGTAGCTTATTCTACCCACTGAAGGGCGTAAAAGCTCATATCCGCTCCTTTTCCTATACGTTTAGAATTTTTACGCATACAGATCAAGTGTGTTCATTTACCAAAGCACATATAGGAGCGAGAAAGTTTTTCAAATTCAAAGTAAGTGTTATAGACAAAGCTTCTATCCAAGCTATTTTACTCGCTTCCAATAAAGAGGGCGGGTCGGAGGCCCAACTCCATAACTCAACGCCAAAAGATGAACATTAAAGGTTCACCATACACTAAATCAGCAAAGTTCCTCCTCAACTCGATAGACAGTATGGCCATTACATACAAGTAAAAAAAAAACCATAAGAGTTTAAAATGTATCAATCTCTATCTACTAATGTATGATTCAAACAAGCATGCTATTTTTTATCGGTATTTAAAGAGAGTTTGTATTGTGCAAAAGAGATAATTTTGCCTCGCATTAATTGTTTCCCAGAATCAATTTAATCATTGTTCCCAATGATCTAATTGGAAACTAAATAATATTCAAATAAGTGCAAGAAGTTGTGTGAGTGCAAAATATGAACGAATTTGTCGCTTTCGTATCGCCGTCTATTCACGAACATGTCTTTCGTAAACAAAAGAAGCGCAATAATTACGTCATAGTCCGAATATTCCTTACTGCTTATACGTTATTGTTACGAAGATTGGGATCAGTGTAATAACCGTAAAAACGCATCTAAACTCATCGGAATCGGTAAGTTAACCTCCACCCTCTCGTGTGAGCAACCACGGATAAACGAGGTTGTGAATCAAACATGCAAAAGGTTGCTATTGAGGTAGACGAATCATCAATTCAGAAAAGGTATTCACAAGCAGAAAATTTGTCGCTAAGCGGCATTTGGTGTATTATTTATGTTGTAGCAAATACATTTATTTTTTCACGTAGTTTGGCAGTACTTTGGGCTGACTGAATTTCCGAGCACTGAATTTTATATATTTTGCGTAATATAGGTACGTTTTTATGCCCGATTAAATACTAGAGAAGCGATGTATTTACATAGCGTTCTAAGACAGGCGAACATACGGGTTGTGGATTTAACTCACTGAATGAAACTATACCTACTGAAACTGCGAAGTTCACTCCTGATTACATCAGAACTCTGAATACGTAGTCTACATTGTATGCTGTTATAGAACATTTATATCCTAATATTATGGAAACTGGTAAGATAAATGAAATATTTTTTATCGTCGATGCAGTTTTGTAACCAATATAGGTCAGTCAGCAAAATGCTGTTACTCTGAGTAAGAGAAAAAGCAGCACATATTGAAAGCGGACGTTAAAGTATAAATAACGCCGGTTTCTGTTCTTAAAAATATATGTATAAAGCTAGAGGTACGTTCATACTTTACTTAGCTTGAACGTAATTAGCTTCTCTCAAATTTTCAACGATTGCAACGTCTACCTGATTAACCTGAATTGACTGATGTCAGACAGCCACATGATAATATGAGACATATTTTTTTTTCAATTGGTGTGTTAGATCTCTCGATTTAGCTCCAAAGCGATCTCTTCCTTTGTTGTTTACGCTCCTGCTTCAGTAAGTCGTAACCAACCGTCTAAATATAAATAATAGTGATTTACTTCTTACATTCTAATGTTTCATTTGGTGTAATTATAGACGAAAGAAGACCTAAGTATCTCTATATTGGTTCTTCTAACTATTAATTTGTATGCAAGGTGGAGTTCTATTTAAATGATTTCTGCGGGTTTCAATGTCATGAATTTGCAAGTAATTGGCTCTTGACTCAGGCCCTATTTGCATTCTAAACGGTTGTGCACGCCGCTTGCATAAAGAAAACTGTCGTAAAGTAGCTTAAATGTTTTCTTTCTTTTCCTAATTGACGGTGGTAATTAGAAGGAATTAATCTAAGAATAGATATTTAGATTTTTTTTTATTAAAACACCACGGAGCAATGAAACTTTAAGCTACAACAGAACAAATAATAAATAAAGTGTCACAATGAGCGCTCAGAGCGATCTCTTTCAGACATCCATGCATAGAGAGAAATAACGAGAAGTATACAATGACAAAATGAAATCTGTATTGTAATAACATTTTGGTTGAAAATTTTGTGATTTGATGTACCTATGTTGTTTTTGTGATACGATGTTTGCTCTGCTTGGTATAAAGTGTGACGTCACAAACGACTATATAGCCGCCATAGTATTTCAGTATAAAGTGTATAACTGAAAAAACCTTTTGAAGATTATTGAATGAGATATAATCTAGGAGATTTCTAGGTTTTCGGAAATCTCCAAAAGATGTGAAGCTAAGGTAATAAAATAACAAGCCTCTAAAATTATGTCCATAACTTTCCTTCCTCAGGACACGTTATGTAAATTCTCATCAAGTGTATAAAAATTAGTTTTTTACGACGTCTACCTTGACTTCATTCCTAACCTTATTATCTAATCACAAGTCAGCATCTTTACGACAAAAAGGCTACAACAAGTTGTAAAGACGGCGTAAAGTCTACTTATTTTAATATCACAATTCATTTTAAGACTACAATTGGGTTGAAAGGCTACGTTTTGGCTGTAAACAGTGAGGCCGTGGAATAAAATCTTATCTGGAACCTGTTCACCCTTTTATTCAATGCTCTTTATTGCTGCAAAGTCGAAATACTTTGTATAACGCCGCGGTTGTGTCCAAAGGAGAAGTTGAAGCGGCTGTATTTTATAGAGATATCAATTGACATTTATAATTAAAGTGTTTGAATCGTTTATTATAATTTGAGTTTGTTTACAAATATCCGATGAACGTAAGTTCGAAATAATGCCTAAACTAATGTGAAACTTCACTATCATTAATATGAAACATTCGCTGTATAATAAAAATACGAATTTAGTTCTATGATAGCGTCTACGTCTATTTCTAAAATATAATCATTATAATAAAATGACGGCTCGTTTGGCGTAGTGGCTGAGAAATCGGACTGCTGCGCAAGGGGTTTCGGGTTCGATTCCCGCCTGGGACAAATATTTGTGCGATCCACAACTATTTGTTTCTGGTCTGGGTGTAATGTGTATGTGAAATTATATGTCTGTAAGCGGTACCCACGATACTGGAGCAAATCCTAGTGTGGGGCTACGTTTAAAAAAAAAAACAAATGCCAGCCATTTTGTTTTCTTTTGGAATTGAAGCACGACTGATTGTGCTAATTTAGCTATATATATTTAGACACCCATGTAGTGATCGTAGAAATACAAAATAGGTTTCATTCTACAGCTAAATCAATAGACAATAAATCAATACGAAAATGGCTACCATCGGGAGAAAAACTATACAAAAATAAATTGAACAAACTTATTTCTTACAATTTATTTCATGCATTTTACCCGCTCAATTACAGCTAACCGCATACACACAATGCACATTCAGGCGTAAAACAATTCTACTACACATTAGTTAGCCCACGGTAATAGAAAACTGTGTGAAACGACTAGCCGTTATGCAGATCGGCGAATTCTACTATGAGGCCATGACATTAGATTACTATTTACCCCGCAAACCTAAACAAATGAACGAAACTAACTTAAAGTTAGCCTTGTGGTATATTGTACTAACTAAACTATCAGAAGCGTAGCTTTCAAGGTTGTTAATTGTGTTGATTTAAACGCGAAGTTTGTTACTGGTCCCACACCAGTAGGATTTATCACAAGCGTGCTAGGTGCGCTTGTTATTACAGTTTGTTTGGCAGATAGCGCTGCAGTCGTTAGTAGGAAACTTCCTTCAAAGCTTGTTTATCTGCGACGTGGATTGTGACCCTTATAAAAGCGTCGAGAAAGAAATCTATGGGCTTTATTTGAAAAATAAAAACGCGACGAGGTAACGGATAGTAATCTTAATGTAAAATATTATAGTAGTTCTAACGCAGGAGCTAGTTAGTTAAAAAGTAAATTGTGTATAGTTTGTTGGTCTTTGGCGAGGATTAAAAGGTATTGTTATGTATAACGTTTGTGGCATATCCGACCTTCCGCCATTTTTTTCTTTATTTCATTGTTCTAATTATGTCGACCGGTAACTACAAACAATATCTCGGGTAAGTGACACTCTACATTTGGATATGTCAGTTTTATACAAAAAGTTTGAACCCTTTTAGAAGTTTTCTGTGTCAGTAATTAGTTTGTACGGGCTAATAGGTAAGCATTTGACCACAGTTGATCGTTAGGATGCGATTACCAGCTTTGGTGCATGCTTGGCTAAAGTATAAGTACCTACTTTGAGAGATACACATTATAATGTATCGGAAAATAAAGACTTACATTTTGAAATGTTACAGTTATGCGCTGCTCGTTTTGTAAACGTGGGCACGAACTGGTTGGAGTATTAACGTATAGAATAAAATTTAGTTATTGTATCCTTCAGGTTTTACGGGAGCTGATCTTGTTACGTAAAACCGTAATAAGTTTAACGACCTGTTCAATGGACAATTAATTAAATTCTCTTTGCAATCAATGATCTGCATCTGCATGTTGAATATTGAATAATTAAATTTAGACCACCGACATCGGAGGCAACTAATTTAGCAGGCAAGTAATAGTCATCCTGGTAATAAGCAAATGGGTAGCTAATTTCACGTAATGTTCACTGAACTGCACATTATCGTAGCATTGAGGTGATGAAATTGATAAATTACTTAAACACATTGATGCTACATAGCTATATAATATAAATAATATGTAGGATTATGCAGGTAACTATATAGAATTTCGACTGCAATTGAAAAATGAGCCTACCTCCATTTGGTGTCACAGTTATCACCAGTTAATTGGCACCATATTACACTGTCCTAATAATTATATTCACAAATCCAACCTAAAAAGTCGGTTAAAAATCTATAATATTATAGGTACAGTAATAAAAAAAAAAAAATAATAACATTCGCAAATAATATGTTCTTGCACTTTGTTTACTTTTACTACCTGTTTATTTATATCAAGCACTGCTCTAAAGTTTAATTTTTTCACGTTAAAATGGCATCTGATTAATCACCGACCTAATGTAAAAAGTTTTTCTTAATATCACAACTAAGCCCATTACGCAAACATTTTCCTTATGAAAAATCTAATAACGCCCAGCAGGAATAACTTCTTTCTGAGACCCACATCATAACATAACAATGGGCATGGCCTGGGAACCTTCATCACCACTTGTCTGCATGAATATCAGGAGTGAACATAGGTCATTAAAATGTACATCAATGTCTCGACACTAGTCAAATGTTTCGTTTGTTGGCTGTCTTTACAATTTTGCAAAGATCTAAATGACGTCAAATCTACTTATCTGAAGGTGGTGTGTCTGGAACTTATACCGGTGTAGCCAGTGTTGCTGGTGATGCTGGCATTGAAAAAATGGCTGGTTTTATTGGCGTTGAGCCTTCAAAATTAATTAACCCAAGCTTTTATTTAAATTCATTTTAGAAACTATAAACAAAAACCCCCGCGCCCTTGGGTTAGCGTTTGATCGTAGTTTATGTCATTTATTGTATCCCATTTTGTGTGTTGTGTATTATTCTTTCAAGTACATAAATGTCAATTCACATTTTATTTGTTATTTAAGAAATAATAATACAATTCTTCATTCAAGATGAAACTGCAGGCAATAGCAAAAGAGTGTGAGGCAATCGGCAAGCGCATAAAGTACATTCGCAATATCGCAGAGAATCGCGAATAAACCACGCACGTTATTTGATTTACATATTCAAATAACGCGAGAAACGTCAACTACATTAAAAAGTCGTCAAATAAAGATTTTGACTCCTTTAATGATCTAGTCGAACGATCAATCGCAATATGAACGGGTATAAAATAAAATTGGTTGTCGTAAAACGGGTAATACCTGGTGGCGGCCGCGGCATATCGTATTCCTAGTGCCATGGAATGGGGTCACTAAGTTAGAGACTCTACAACCACATGGGGACAATTATGATTTTTTTTTTTTTTTCGGCCTAGCATTTGGTTATTGACTCACCCGATATTAAGTAACGTTATGGTCGAAGGTGGTCAACATGTTCAGCCTTCTCAAGGACTTCTCAAGGATAGGGATTTGAGAGCAGATTTTCTACTTGAGGATGTTAAGGAGCCAGGCGGGCACTTTAGTACCCTACCAAACAAACAAACACAATCAGACACCATTCGAAATAGTTATATTCTTGTTCATTCGGGTATTTTAAATTTACTAGGCCATTTTAATTGCGTTTTTTTTGTGTATTGATTTATTGGCAATGATAAATATAAGTAGACTATATAAAAAATGTTGATGTACAATAAAATTGTACATCAACATTTGTTATCGTGTTGGACGATGAAACTATTAGGAGGCCGTTTTTCTCTTTTTTTTTTTTTTGTTTAGTGAGGTAGTTTTTTTTTATTAAACGTAGCCCCACACTAGGATTGCTCCTGTATCGTGGGTACCGCTTACAGATACATAATTTCACATACACGTCACACCCAGACCACCAGAAACAAACATTTGCGGATCGCACAAATATTTGCTCCAGGCGGGAATCGAACCCGCAACTCCTAGCGCAGCAGTTCGATTGCTCAGCCACTACGCCAAAGGAGCCGTAGTTGTAGCGATATAGGATAGTGTTAGTGATGTAGAGCTTCTGGTAGTGAGAGCTTATAATAGTTTATACTCAGTACGGTTAGCACATACAGCCGTCGTCTCCGCCGCAGCTGCACAAGATTTCCGGGTCTCTATTATTTCCCTGCAACATCGATTGTCGGTTTAGGGAAAAAATGTTTTTACGTTCAGCAGTTTTAATGGCCGCAACACAACAGTTAGAAGCGCTGAAATGCCGGCTATATCCATGGTCGCTCAGGTTTATATCGTTAGATGTTCGAGCGTCACGCCCAATCGGAACGAATCGTTGTATTATGTCGATGCGCCTCTTCGCTGTCGACTCGACGTAAAGGGTCAGAATCACTTTGCATACGAAACTCGGAGGTAAGTTGAGTAGATATGTAAATGTTGCTGTTTCTGAAACGTTGGCAGCGTCGCCGTGATAGTTTTTGTTTCTGCTTTCTTTTTAGGTGAGTAGACTATGGCGCGGTGTTCGCTCTACGATCTCTATTTAGTATTAGGTATTCAAATCAATTTTTTTTATATTGAAAAACAAAAGTTAATATTAATACTAACAACCATGTAGCATGTGTGTGAGAAACAAATGAATTTAAGCGCTTCTAGCCGCTTTAATTCAGCAAAACGGCCTACTCACTTATTATTATTTTGCTAACGTTACAAAGTAATTTGATCTAAATCCGGACAAGTTATCCGTATCAAACGCTAATCATGCACAAGCCCCGCTATCTAGACGTCACCGCAACTCGGCCCTAGTTAATATTTATCTACTAAGACATAAAAGTATAATCCAAAATTCCGGGGGGTTAACGACAATTCTGCTCGTTTGTGTTCATTAGTTAGTGTCCACTAATGGTTAGTGGTACGGTCCAGTAGAATGGCTCTGGAAATGGTACTGTTTAAATGCCTCAGATTATATACGGTGCAGATGGCGACTGATCTATGTGACCAATCGATGCGGAATTGGACGATCGGAGCGTATATAATTGTATTAGTTATTATTTACTGGTTATTTGCATTGAACCTCCGAACAAAATATATGCTTCTATCTCTATATTCTATGCTCCTAACTCACATATATTATTACATTCTCGTATATGAAATAAATGTTTTTTAGAAATAAAACTTTTTACTTTATTCGATTTCAAAAGTAAAACTTATGGTATTATGTGAATTTAATACGGTGCACCATCTATGATAAGTATTCTGTGGAACGAATCTAACATATGGCTATTGCTATGCATGCCGCAGTAACTTATGGTGCCGCCACCACAAACGCAGGGTTAGCCGAACCACCTGCAATTGTTTTGGGAATTAATTTTCAATATCGTCGACCTAACAGTTTAATAGCGTTCGGTTGGCTCCCGCTAACATTCCCAATGATGCGGTGAAGAGTGCTTGAATTGTTTAAGCCGATTAAGATTATTACAGATTGGGCTTGAAATTATTATGGATCGAGTTCGTACCTATCACTTTTCCTTACCAAATTCTACATTTTGTGAATTTTGCTTTGTGAGGTTCTATGAGTATAATATAATATGCGAGTATTATATACCTACCTGCTCTGCCCCACGCGCAATTTATACTTTCATGCAAAAGTTACTCCACACGTATCGATGTCACGTACTCCACGTTGAATTTATGATGTGATGTCATCATCACCACCAGGTCACATTGATCTACTGTTAGGCATACGCCTCTTCTTCACTAAACTACTCCTTTCAGTCCTGCGTCGATAACTATGAAATGAAAAAGTGCCTTTATATCGGACTTGTTTAGAACAATACTCGCAAACTAACAATGTTGTAATAGTGACGCATCATTTATTTACGGCAAGAGTCATACTAAAAAATGCTAAAATCATGTTAAATATTATATCGGAAATGGAAGTTGGTAGGCGTAGTTAACTAATTCTTAATCACTTAACCTATCGCCACACCGTAACGAAGTTTAGACGGCACAGACACAGGGTAAAGTAATCGAAACTGTAGATTTATAGCGTAAATAATTAACTAAGTTCGTGGGCGTTAACTTTGCCAGTTTTCCGTAATGACTGAAACAAACTTACGTGGGACTAAAATATATTACGGATTAACACATTAAATAATTATAATTGCGTTTGATGTTATTTCAGAAATGTTGTTACTTCGATTATTTCATTGGATATTCTCAGAAATAAAGTTAGGGTATCTGAATAATAGCAGCATCCCGTTGTTTAGTTCGCGAATGAAAAAGTATAGTAGGTATACTGGCCTCTAGTAAATGCTTAATTACTTTTCATTCGTACGGGTCTCATTTTGAGTGACGGTGTAGAAATGCGCGCTTATTTTATGATATAAACATCTTATTGGTGCATGAATTAGTTGTGCTCTGGTTGTCAACACCAACACAGTCCTCCTAAAAAAATCCCAACTCCCACTACAGCATACACACCAGATCTCCATCTCGAAGGCGACGACTGTAAAGTCACAATTTCTGTCTCGAAACTCGTCTAAATCAATCACTCTTAACTATTTCCCCGAAGGGTTTACTAAAGTTAAAACGAGTTATTTCTCCAGAGAAAACTTGGAAGGCAAAGCTGTTCAGATAAAGGCAAAGATTGCTCTAAGCCGTGATGTTTTGGCGACGACAATAAAGTGTCAGTCAGCGAGTTTAATCCGTCAAGGGTTATGTTGACCACGTAGTGTGCCCACAGCCGAAAAATAAAATATTCAAAGACGTTTGTTTATATGTTTGGTGCCTCCTTTCTTCCTAAATTATATTTCGAATTTCCGCTCATTGATCTAAATTTATCACTCACAAAACGCAATTCTATAGTAAATAAAAAAAAACCTATAAATTTAGGAAATTTAAAACTATAATATGGACCATGCTTTCATAAAAACTCAGAGCCCAAGGCAAACACCTGTAGTCTATGCTTATAATATTTGCTATAAACGGAAATTCATGGATCGGAAATTTACTCCACAGGTAATATATTTCACTATTTATCAGAGTGTTTTGCATATTATCTAACAAAATCTTTAGTTCGCAGTACAATAGAAATATTCTGATACGGTATTTGTGCGAGTAGGTACATTGTGGGAGCCAGGTAATCATAGTAAGTGGTTCGTTCTAACGCAGGACTAGCCAAAACATTGAATACTTTAATGGCCGACGAGGTACTGCATTGCGTTTGGCTTTACGAAGCAAAAAGGTCTCCGGTTCTTACCCTTGGAAATAAAGTTAACTACACACTGACCTACTTTTATTTAAGCGTTGAACACCCAACCCGGTAACTATGATCGACTTTTAAGTAATAGAGATAGTTCATAGAATCGGCATTATTTCATATAGAGCGTATAGAGTCAGGCGTGTCTTTGGGAATATCACTAAGTTCTATGGAAAAATATACTTGTCCATAACAAGGGTAGAAATAGTTGAGTTTGTTAGCATGAGGATCGCGTCTTCTCATTTTTCCTATGTTTCATTCATCTCATAAAGAGATTATAGTTTAACCAACTTCTTATTTGTGAAATGGAAAAATGAATTGATGCCATCACAACGGGAAACACCGTTTTGGATAAAAACCGGGCACCATGGGCGGGCAGGCACGTTGAAAGATTTTCGTACCTACAAAATGTTTTGGTTAAATCTACTCTTTCTTTAGTGAGATTATTAATTGACATTTTACGAGCTCAATTGGTCCATATGAAACTTTTCGATTCTTGAGAAAGGAAGGACACTCAGAAACAACATAAAACAGTTCTTAACTATTTCTCAAAATCAGTAAATATAAATAAAATAAGGCATTCCAATTGTTTAGGTAACACATTTACTTTTATAGCTGCAGATGGAGAAAAATTCGCATTTTCTACACTTTAGTGCCTTTTTACTTTAATAAAGCCCCAACCGTATATATAAAATGTATTTGAAAACTTATCGACTCAACTTCGTCATAATATTAATATGTTAAATTGAAACCTAGACAATACCCTTCCATACTCTAGCCTACAACCATAATAATACCGTAGTAAACAATGGTGAGGGTAACAACACAATGTTTGGAATTTCTCAAATTGCCTAAGTGGATAGGTATTATCTAGAGGCGGTTTAATCACCAATACCCTTTTGGGATCCGTAATGATAATAAATTCAATATCCGCAAATCATGGGCTTCGGGATAATACAATTTAGTATGATAGCGTATTATACCCATCGAGAATATTGAGAGCCATACAATGCTAACCCATTGCCACAGTAGCGGTGTAGGCGTTTGGCGACAGTATCCCAAATTGTGCAATTTCTATGCTGGGCTTAGAGAAGGCATCATTTGCAGGAACTGTTAAAAAGGTTAGATTTTATTTCTCGATATAATGATACTTAACTTCTGCGAACGAGGAGTTCACTTGTGGTAAATAAATGCGAATGTAACTGTTGTGTGTATTAATCGTAGTTATTCAGTTTTAGGTTGTAATAGTTCGTTATTAATTAATAAAATACCTAATTTGTCCGAAGAAATGAGAATTAAAAAAATATCTATCACAATAATGTAATCCGCTGGTAGTCTAGTGGGCAAACGTCCGCCTGCTAAGCAGGAGGTGGCGTGGTCAAATCTCAGTGTGGTATAGTGGGCACGTATAAAAGTTTTACTTATGTATGGAAGCCCCCGTGGTGGATTTTGGCCTAGTCCTTCTCACGAAAGTGAAGGGAGACCCGTGCACAGCAGTAGGTGAATAGGGGTTGGTAATTATGTAATAGGCTTACCTCCTCCCTCCTATCTCAGGCGTATTTTGAAAAAAATTGATGGAAAGAGCTGCATGGTTCTTAGACTGCATTAATTGACGCGTCAGTTTTGTATAATATAAAACAATATAAGCTGACGCGTCAACGTCAATTTATCGTAGCTAAGTCACTGCTCTAAACCGTAACATTGCGGAAGCGATACAAGCTAATGGCGAATCAATGACACGGAAAATTTGCGAAAATATTTACTTTGTCGATTGACATCCCCGCTTCATAATTAGAACACCCCCGCTTGAAAGAGATATCGGCTTTGCGAACCCTCCGATTAGATACAAATTTTAATAAAGATGATGCGAGAGGGGTGTACGCTTTTTCTTCGATCTGAAGTGCAAACGTCAAGATGGAAATTCCTTAAATTATTTCATTGGCAGTAGGTGCTTAATGACTGTTGTTCACGGAGCGTAAAATTCTATAGCGGTTTCCCCCGAGCAAAACAAACCATTGAAACATTTTTTTCACCACAGATATCGAGGGAAAGCTGGTCTGTTCGCGCCATTACACAATAGCTGCGGGAATAACACGGACGGCTAAAAAAATGAGGGATTTTTATCAAGACGGTGCAGTTGTGGCGCTAAACAGGAAAGTTTTCCTGCAGATGTGCGATAGTTACGATGCTGACGGAAAAAATGGAATCCTTGAAACAAAGAGCTCTCTTCAAGTAGTCATTCCTCACATTTCATTTGATATCAATCACGGCTTACACATAGTCTCGGTCGCACTCGGCTGCGCTCGGCAAACTTCGGGACGACGGTTCGCGCCGACAGCTACTCCAGTGTGTCTACGCCGCTACGGGGATCGCACGTGTAACGTAGCGCGTAGTAACGTAGCCGCGGACGTCTACGTCTCGTAGCGCGTAAAGTGGGTAGCTTTAACTTTTGTGTGAAACGTTCGCATGTGAAAATAATTACGTGAAACGATGGTGAATTAATTAGTTGAAGGATTAGCGTTCAATTGAAACGATTTATACAGTTGTTATATGGTAAGTACAGAACAATACAGCCCTTTCGGCGCTTTCGTGCGTAAATATAATAAATTATGTACCGTTATAAATTTTTATTGTTGCGCACTTAATTAAATTACTTTTGGTTGGTATTTTACTTCTTTGACATTTTTATTTTATTCCAAAATCATTTTTACTTCATAAATATTTTTGTCGACGACTATTTTTATTTCTTGGATGGACGACGATCCTTAAGTTTGGGTTGACATTTGACAGGGCACTTATTTCTTTTTCTCGTGTGTATTTATCGGTGTTCGCTTTTCCAAGTTCAGCCTTATGGCGTTTGTACTATCGTAATACCTCTATTTCTACCGTAACTCAGGATTTGGGGTTGATTGACGTTCGGGATTTTACTGTCACTTTATCAGAATATTTTGTTGGGTTTTTGCAATAGCGCTTTGAGGACTTTTGATTTGAAATTATTGTGTAGCAGTACAGGAAAATGTTGAAATAAGTCTACCACAGAGTTAAATTCAATAGGTTGGTGCGGTGAACCGAACTCTCTTGTCTCCCAGTAACAGAAGGCATTGGGCACGTAATAAGCTGATGATGATGATGGGATCATCACCGCGTCATTAATTAAGATTAATGATGTTGGACTAGATGTACCAAATTGAGTCTTACTTCATATTATATAAAGTTACATCACGCAGGTTTTCAATAAAACATGTACTCGTATTACAAATTAGCGCCAATTTTGCCGTCTAGTCTACGTTTTAATTTAATGCTGTCAAACGATTGGGTATCAATTCGGAACCTTATAAAAAATATTAAATGACACAAACCTAAAAACCAGTGGTAAAATAAATTTGTTACAAAAGTTTGTAAATAGCCATTACATTGTTTATTATATTTTTAATACAGTTGTCAGTGTGTAAGCTCACAAATAATGGGCATAATTGGTTAGGGGTGCAGATGCGGGTGGTAGGGTAGCAGTAACCCCCTCATCACATCCCATATCCACCCTCTGCTAAGCACTGGTCTCATATTAGGTACAAATTATATTTCACAAGCTACCCATTGGTACGTGCCCGCACTGGAATTCGAACTCACAACCTTCAACTTGGAAGGCGCTCATCTTTCCACTAGGCTATCACAATGGAATTCAACAAAATTGAAATGAATGTGAAATATTATATGACCTAAATTAAATTTGTATGTAGCGCCACCACTGCCGCGATAGAACAGTGATATCCAAGTACCAATATGAAGGTATACATAATAAAGATTAATATACGTACAACAAACCATTTCTGAGCGTTAATTAAAATTTGAGTTAACATATACGACGTAACTACGACTAATTAAAATTCACTCAGATTACTGTTCATTAAAACTTAATATCAAACATGTTATATTCAGTATATTAATTGTATACGCTTTATTTAGCTTACCTTTAATGTTGATACGAAAAGTTTACGATTATAGGCGTGAGTATAATAGGCGTTGAGGTATCGATTTTTTTAATCATCACTGACAATAAAGAAAACAAAATAACAAACAAGTTTTCAGCACTGGGTTGCTCGAGAGACTCAAAAAGCATTGATAACAAAACTATTTTTTTTAAATAATAATGCGTCACAATCGTAGTTTATGCATGCATCCTGATCTCTAACCAAGATTTCTTAATCTAATAGGTATCGGAGTTAGCTACTAGAGCCATAGCACCCAAACTAAGATCAAATTTCTGTTGACACAAATATTTGCCCACCGCTGGAATCGAACCGGCAACCTCAGCCTTCTCCGTAAGCTGCCATGGAGGCCGTAAAAAGTTTTCGATGATTTTATGACCCAGACTAACAAAACGAAATTAGGAAACTACAAGCAAATAACTTCTAATGCTGGGGCCACATGTATCGTCATCGTCAACGGCCTACATAGCTTTAAACAACGCCGTAATTGTCCCAGTGATTTATCGCCATAAATTTGACTGGACACAATGTCGTCATCTTCAACAGCCAAATACAAAATAAAAAAACAAATGAACGTAAAAAATCGGGATATTCAACGGCAACGCCAGTGTCATATCCCGATTATGTGGCTACACTAACGGCGAACGTCAAATGACGTCAAACAACGGGATAGTCAATGGGATATCACGATACGTGTGGCCCCAGTATTAAAAATGTATAAATTTCATAATCCCTTGTCCCAAAATCTAATTACAAAATCTTAATCCGGTCTTTGATCAAGTCACATGACGTTAATAAAATACATAACGTAATAAACGTAAAAAAATAAACGTAAATAAAATGAACAAATTAAAATCATACAAATTTTCAAAATTTTAATATATTTTAGTAGCAAGTACATATAATATTACTAGCAGACACGGCCACGCGTTGCTGTGGCTAAGGTTTTTGAAATGTAAGCTACCCTATCTTTCAAGTTAGATCAAACTGCACGCGCTGTGCAAATTTGATTAAAATCGGTCAAGTAGTTTAGGAGTCCATTGAGGACAAACATTGTGACACGAGATTTATATATATTAAGATGTTTTATTATAGGACACATACGAGATTCATTTGAAGGTTTTTCCTACATTCGCCGTTGAGGATACAAAGCTTATCGGCTTCGTATTGCCGATGTGACAGACGGGTTGTCAGGTTAATTGAACAGAAGATGAACCTTCACTGTACCCATCTCGAAGGGGTTTCTACCTTGTCTTTGGAAGCTACTTTGTTAGATCTACTAAAATAGAGTATATTAGTATTGAGAAGGACGTAACGTGTAATCTATAAAACAAAATCGTATTAGTTACCTACATAATTTTCATGATCTTTGTTTTGTTAGATTCGTGTTCACTTCGAAAAGCAGAATAACTATTAAACTAAAGGAAAAACTAAGAAAAATTTAGGCGGTCTTACCACAAAATATTAGAAAAGAAGTAAAGTTTTCTAAAATTTAAAATCGACGTCTATTACTCGTGTTTTCTTACTCAATCCTGATATTCCAGATTAAATATAATATAATATATAATAATATTTAGACTTATCTGTTCAACTCTGGTTTAAATCTTTTGTGATAAAACTGGAGTGGTCTGACAAACTGGCTTTGGACAGTACAGTAACACACTAATTCACTGCACAAATAAACAACACCTTTAAAAGTAATATTTTCAAAATTATTAATAATAATACGTTGTTTTAAATCTGCAAAGCAGCGTCTGATTCAATCTTCTTTTATTATCAACCAATCTATAAGGCTTTATTTGAAGGCATGATATAAAATCAAACAGACAGCCTGACGAAACAACATTACTATTACAACCGCAATAGGTACTTGGCCCTAAAAATATATTCCATAAAGATAACACAATTTGTGTACAAAAAGCTAAAATAAACACATAATACAAAACACCGTAAATAAGGCCTTATATCTTTGATTTCCGTTGGAAAAAAAACTCTTTCGTAAATTTCCATTCCAGCAAACTCCGGAGTAGCCCCTCGGGGTGTGTAATATCCATGAAATATGTGTTATTCCGAACACAAAGCAACAGGGCACGAGCCGGCCGTGTTCATTGAGAAATGTTAAATATTCCAATATGTACCTACCTATTGCAAACTGTGAAGTTTTATTAAAAACTGTACGCAGCAATACGTAACAAAAAAGTTGAAGTTGAAGCCGGGGGGCCTGTAGCCAGAGGCAACGTTATGGGCACGGAAAATCAAAGGCCTGGAAGATTGCATTATAAATTACGAAGTAGTTAACGTATTTTCTTCCATTTTATTATTTTAAAATTTTCGTAGAGGTATATTCTGCGTTTGAAACAATGAACATGTTGCGTAAGTACTGATGCTATAGCTGAGGAAAAGGAGTTAATTATCTGAAATTGTTATGATATTGAACATTTTAAAGTTCTAAATCCCAATAATATCGGCAATACATATTATATATATTATGGCGAAATATTGTGTTGCTTCCGACCTAGTCTTTAGAGGCCAAAATGGATTGACAGTGATAGATCATTTACGGCTCAACACTGTGGTATTGTTTGTCCGTAAATTATTTGGAAAAAGTTATTAATTTGATGTGCAAAAGAGCAACAGCAATTATTGCTATATGCACATAACAAAGTCCGATAGTGGGTCTTCCATTATTAACTCATTACTTTATTTCCGCTCTGGGTTTGGGTGTGCATAGAACCATGGCCTTTGTAGTTCAACATTTCTTTAATACGGGACAGGGAGATGTTTTTAACTTTATAGACTTAATTGTAAACGGGACACGGACACGGTACACAGGACGGGACGGGACGGGACCGGGTTGTGACGGGACTTGGGTGTTGGTTGTTGTGTTGTGTGTATCGGTTGTTGTTTTTACTGGGTTGTGTGGTTGTTGTTATTGTGTGTTTGGTTATTGTAGTGTTGTTTAGCTGTCGATTGGTTGTGTTAGTTATCGTTTTTGTTGTAGTTTTTAGTGACTGTGTGATAATTGTAGTGTTGTTTGGTTGTGGATTGGTTGTGTTGGTTATCGTTATTGTTGTGGTTGTTAGTAATTGTGGTTGTGTTGTTTTTGTAGTTGCTTGTTGTGTCGGTTATTTTGTTGTTGTAAAACAGAACTGTGCACCGAATGCAATCTTTCGATTGCCTAAACATCAGTCTATTGTTAATTTGGGCAGTTCTAAGCCTCGAAACCATTGTCTACGAGCTGGTACCACTTTACTTGAGCACGTTGACGTTCAAAGAGCTTATCCACTAAGTTGACGCTGAAATGTGGGTGCCATTAGTCAGTAGGGCTGACACGACATTGCTTTACTATCTTTACCTGTTTCGCCACGCCACAGTTTTCCTCTTGTCATAGAAAGTCTAAAAGTAGGTATACTCGTATTATAATAAACAAAACAGCCAAATTACTATTGTCAACGTAATAATCATTATTATTACACATTATTCACTATTCTTTAGTTCCTTAGCATCCAAAGGTTGTCTGAAAGAGATTAGTGTTTAGCAATAAAACCATTTTTTATATCTTTAATAAATGCACAGCATTGGTTTTTTTTTCAAGAATACATACCTACCTAAGAAAAACTATAAATCACGTTTACACAGATAATTACTATGCTTACGGCTTTGATACCGTACACCAGCCTGTCTACCACACACCAGTCGTAATCCGCAGTCTGCCTGTCTGTTTTTCTGTTTGTCTACGATAAGTTCAGGAAGCAAACCTCAAAAACAAAGAGAGTATTTAGATACAGCCCTCATTATGTTCAATATCAAAAACACGGGTGTATCTCGAGCCAAGTTCGAAACTTTATCCAAAACATAATGTAGATACAATATTCGGCGCAAAGTTCTCATTATACAGAAAATCGATGGCTAACTTTCTCAGAAAACAGGCAATATTGAGAGTAATTTGAGACCAAGACAAAAGTACGCTTTCACTATGCTCAGAGGCATATCGGGTTGCCGTAAAGGGCAAACGCCAAGGTCGTTGTCGCGAACACTCTAGGTATTTATAAGCATTTTCTTCATACTTTCATTCTGAAAACCGTAATCAACAGTAACTGCCGTCGGCAGGTTGGGTTACGTTGGAGTATGGAGAGAAAAGGGAGGTAAATAGCCAAATATCATATTCTGAGAGCACGGCTAAACCTATGTCTACTCCGGTTCTTACGTAAACAAATACAAAAAAATAAGAAGTAGTTGTTTGAATAAAGACTCTATATTGAGTTCTTTAGACCTTCCTTATGAGACAATTATTAGTAAAAGCCAAGATTTGATGGTAATTATTAATGTGGACATTGTATTTTATTTGCTTTCGTTTCCATGCTTGTGTACTTAAAATGCGGTATCACCTAAGCTTAAAATACTGTAGGCAGTTTGTTCAGTTTAGAACGTACTTCAGAAGCATAATAAACGCGATATTTTCAAGCGCTATCGAAATTTTTATACAAACTTAAAATGGCAGTTCGGCGCTAACATTTTCGCCACTACTACTGAAAACATCCGCAGTAACTACTTAACTTTTACTTTGAAATATTCACATGCGGTTCCATTCTGTTATAGTATAAAATTCGCTGAAATTTCCAACGTTTGGAATAAATTCTAAAACGAATTCCATATTGTTCACTGAATACGCTTTGTCACTTATGCGGTTTTGTGTCCTGAATATGTTGTCACATAAGTGATTTTGCGTGCTCCATTGTTTAATATTTTCGTATGTAGTTTTACGCTTGGTATTTTGGTTTGACGAGCTATTGTTACGGGCGTTTTCCTCCCCTCATAATAATATATAGAAATTCGTTTTTCTCTCCGAGCAATGTCAGTAAAAAGCGTACATCAGCGTCGGCATTTTTATTTATAACTTTTTGATTTTATCTCTTTCTTTTGCTTGTACGCAACACGTACACGAAACAGCAATCACGAACGCCTACGCGGGAGAGACCAGCGTATCTGAAAGTAGAAACATATATTGTCCTAAATTTAAAACACAAATGCGGACTCGCTGAAATGTGAACACGTGGGATTACATCGCTGTATTATTTTTTGACAAAACATTCGTTTATCTAACGAAGCGACCAAATGTAACTTAATTTTGTTGAAACAATGTTAGTTACCACCGGGAATATGGTTATGCCAGGGCTCTGATAATATTGTAAATGAGAAAGAGCTACAAAATAAGTATCTATTTACAGCTGAGTGGGCTTTGCCTAAAGGTCAGGTTACCGTAAGCAAATAATTTAATGATTACAATATTAATGTCAACACCGAGTAGAATAATACAAAATAAAGTTACGTACATTCCATTATGTCAGACATCATAAAATACACATAATCTTCGTTCTAACTACCCATCTACAACTACCAAATCAAAAGTGTATAAGTCGAATAAGTGTAATCGTTTTTGTGGAGAACTATAGACAAACTATAAACGTATAACGTTGCGAAAAGTGTTGATTAATTAAGTTGGATTAACGATAAGATGACCAGAACTAACTTGACCTGGGTCGTTGGTTGACTTGTGTTCAAAGTAGTGTTATGATTTGCCGAACAATAATAAAGCTTTGAGTTTTCGCCAAAGAAAAATGGGAATCAACAGTATGTAATAATACCTCAACAGAATCCAACATAACGCACAAAAGTTTCCCAGACATGTCATATTCTATAAACAACAAGTAGAATAAAAAAAGACATAGAACAAAAATGGAACTTAGCCAATAAAAGGAGAACCACCCTCGGAGAAATCGCATTATGTGTCTTACATTTGCCATTTTCACCCGTTTGCGTATAATTCACGCGTTTTCTTCTCATAGCTAAGCTAAGAACTTTGTTAAATAAGTCTGATTGTCACTTGAAAAAACTGCGCTTTTCATATTAAATGTTTAATGCTGAATATAATAGAATAAAGTATGAAATAAATGTCCTAAGGCCTTTATGATCACGTACGTGGATGTGATGGTGACGCTTTAAGTACTCTAAATCCAGAGAATCAAGAACTGCGAGGACCATTTTGATGGTTCCACAAATACCCAGACTAGACCACATAAATATTTGCTATGTGCGGACATCGAACCCGCAAACTCACGCAACACATTTGGCACATCACTGACCTACGCCATAGAGATTGTCAATATATTGATACTTGGTTCTCTTCACAATAAAGCTGAGGTCAAGGCTATAGAGAATATTTTCAAAAGTATTGGCATATCAGTCAAATTATGAGACTTTTCTATCGATCACGACCTGTACACATCAGCCGCTTTTAATAAACGGAAGAGGATGAAAGAACTGCAAATGATTATTTTTGCGACAAGTTACTGAAGTAGGTAAAATTATATTGTGATACCTTGAAAGAAAACAGCAATCAATTTTATAAGAGCGATTAATATCAACGAAACAAGAATAAAAAAGAAGTTACTGTAGTGGTATGTTGTTACAACGATGGTTCCACAAGTCAAGCACTGTCAAAAGTCTTCAAAATAAAGTGAAGGCAATTTTTCGCTACTTGTCTGAGAGTGCCACTCCAATATGAAATGAACGTTTCGCGAAATTACGGGAATGTCTAATTATACGAGTACCTATATAATCTCATGTTACACTGTCTGACAAAATGTGTCTTAAAATCGATCGTTCTGTATACTCATGTTTGTAATAGGATATATACGCCAATGGGAAAGCTTTATAGCATATTTTTAATTGGACAAAAATACTTTTCCATAAGGTATCAATCGACTTATCCGAGACATTATCCAAGAGTTAGTGTCAATCAATGTTTAGACATCAGAATCAGTGCAAACCAATTTCTAAGAAGATTTGATGTTTTAGCTGAAAAAATAAAAAAAGCCATCAGCGATGTCCAATGTCCATCACTGATAGACTAATATTATGTGTACTGCAGACAAAGTCTGCCTTTATTTTTGCTACTGGAAACAACAAAGACCTACGCTTGCACCAATAACAAAAACCAACTACAGTTACATTAAAAAAGCGAACTGAAACAACCCTTAAGTAAGGTTTTTCTAATTTCACGGTTGCGAGGACCACCGTACACTTAGCGCTGCGTCGTCCAAATTGCCACTTGCGGCGCTGACGTCATCAACTAACTTCGCTCCTGCAGCCTCGACCACTTCAACTTTTAATATTGTCTCACGTTCTGCGAAGACGATAGAACCTCTATTTTCATTAAAGGGTAGAATAAAAACATGCCTCAGGATTATAGTCGTGTCTTTTCTGTTTTCTTTTCTTTTTCAATAATGTTTGTAGGGGAGGGAATCCTTTTTGCCGTAAGATTTCGGTGTCGTTTTTTCAACACAGTCGAGTAACTTTTTGGGAATGATGCCTGCCCGTAGTGCTGCTCGCTTAGTATGGATAGACAGACATTCCTAATGCAAATGAATCGATGAAATAGTCTGACAATAATTGAGAAGAAAATAGACGTAACAATTGTTCGATCAAGATTCATAGTAATAAAAATAGGTCTAGGAAAGTGTCACATTATTATTCGATCCTAAAAAGCAACTGAGATACCGAGGCGTGGAGAGGAATTTGCATCGTCACGCATCACCGTTGAATACGAATCCATCCCTGTCGGCTTCAAGAATGTATGGAAATGTGATGGAGACATATCGTATTCTCGCTCGACTCGGAAACTGAGTGCTCTATACGTTTCGTGTTTGATGCTTTTTGCGGGAGAAAACAATGGTATCCATTTGGAGCATTAAGAAGATTCAAAGATAGTGCTCGAGAATCGAGTTATGCTCTATTGTTTGTTGTAGCAGCGCCAACGTAAGTAAATTCAAATTTGAACCTTATTTCAAAGAATTACTGGTGCAGTGGTACGAGAACTGTTCAGTATTCTTCAATGTAACAGAATATTTTCCGGCACAGTTCATTGTTCGTCACGCAAAATGAAATACAGCCATGGGGCGAAAAGCTTTTAAATTTTTGTATTTTCACTTTTTTGCCTCACACAAGTGCTGTTGTATAATTCATAATGCAATCTTCTGTTTGTGCGTATAGTGAATACTTGTGAATGTTTCATTATTCGATGACCGAACTTCATTCGCTATTGCCTTTGCATTTGGCTCATAATATACGCCACAGCGCCCGTCAAAGTATAATTTCACCTCACAACGCATAGGACGCATATTGTTAGAATACGATTCCTGACAAATTATTGATTGCGACACGTCAAGTAAACCGATTTTCAGGTCAAATGTGGGTATCCCTCTACTATTTCCATTCATTTTATATCTATTTGCGCGCGGTGTCCCATGACGGGGCCGCGGCTAAGGTGACATTCCCGAAATTTATCCTTTGCGTCACGTACGCCGAGACTGCGAATATGTCCGCCTGTTTTTCCTCAACCTTTGTTTTGCAGTGAAAGTAGTGCGGAGGTAATGTTTGAGGAAAATATGACTTGAACAAGGCTTTCGTTTTGCCGTCACCATTAAAGTTTTCTATTTTAGGAGGCCCGTTATTATGGAGGAAGGAACGGAAAATTCTCGATAGGTTTTGATGACCCAACGAGATGAGAAATAAAAGTAGTGTTTGTCGTAACAACTTTGATGATCAAAAACCACTTGAGGTTAGATTAAACTGTGTTTTGGAAGCCACAGGGTTATTATTCGTTGTTTTTAACAATGTTTCGCTTACTTCTCAAAGCCGATGGTTAAAGATTATTTTTTCTATATATTTTAACTTTTAGCTGCTAAACTATTATAGCTAACAATCACATAACTTGCCTTTATTAAATACAAATAAGGGGTAAAACTTTCAAGCCTTTAGTTACTTTTGCCCATTACCACTAAACAATTTGCCCTTATTAAATTTAAAGAAGAGGTAAAACTTATTCTTTAGTCACCAAGCTTTTACAATCAAATCAACGCAAACCTATTACACAAAAAACGCTCTAATATTGCTTTTAGTAAGTACAAAAAAAGAGGTAAAACTTATCGTTTCAATTGTTTTTGCTCAGCATCGATTAGGTACAGAGAAAACTTTAACCGTCTTACCACAAACGATTAGACCAGAGTTAAACAGAGGTTTCAAAAATTTCGTTCTAGTAAATCGATGTCTATCACTCGCGGCATATACTCAATCCTAGCATTCCTGAATATTCTACTTTTAAATGTATTCTTGAGTCAGAAAAAGCGAGGGTTAGACGTCGATTTGTGGAGAAAATATTTAGACTCATCTGTTCAACTCAAGTCTAAATATTTTGTGGTATGGCCTTCAATGTGTGCTTTCGTCCATCAGCTCTCTAAACAATTCGCCTTTAAGTATTAAGAAGAGGTAAAACTTGTAATCTCTCTACACCTTTACCCACCACCGCCCTACAGTCCCAGATTAAACCGACCGCAGAATATCAAAAACGAGACTCATAACAACCGTCGCGAGCATCTCCAGTCACCTTGTGTTCAAAATTCACGTTGAATGCTCCATATTTCATTTTCGTCCGCGACTTGAATACACAATGAGTGAAGCACCATGAATACTAAGCAGACAAACAGTTTATTTCGTTAATCGTGCAAACAAGAACTTTCAGTTTGTACCGCTTTATCTGACGGAGCGAGTAGTGAAACGGTAACAAAGTGGCTCTATAGTTTACTCGTTCTAAGAACGTTAATTACCAAACAGTGACTATGTAATTTCAATGTAAATGTTTCAGTTTGATAATCGGATGTCAAAGTGGTTCAGTAATCTTCTTCACTATCACAACATTTATACAAGATCCTATTTATCTTCCATCTATTATGAATGTATTTTATAATATATGTAGAAAGAAAGATTGTGAGGGATTTTTGGGTATTTTTATTGGTTCAGAGACTAAATGGGTACCTATAAAAGATTCATCTATTTTATATTTTCCTGAACTTGCGTGAAAAAGGGAAACCATGTACTGAAATAATATAAAGAAGTTATGTTATGAATTTGTGCCAAAACAATTAATTGCGTAGCAAGTAACAAGAATCTTTGCTAGAAACAAAGCTTTTATTGAACGCTATAAATGTAAAATTAAATTTCTTTCGTACAGCTATAATAATTATATTATGGTTCAACAACACAGCTTACTTAGCAGCTAAGTGAATCGTTTCAGGGCTACCCGCATCTTCCATTACTTATGGCCATTGCTCAGCATAATGCTGGCTGGGCGTGTAAATGGTACTTTTATACATGAGCCTTGAATCGGAGCAAAATGTACACCAGATTTTGGTCCCGTCTATGCATTATCATTAGTATAATGTTGGTATGCTTTCAAAAATTGGTTTTGTTTTTGGATCTCTTGTCCAGTTAAAACCTATATTTTGCTACAAATAGCGCCTTGCGTTTCCCCGCGTTTAGTATTATCCCGCGGGTAAAACCGCGGGACTCTTCTATCTTTTAGAGTCCGTACCCAAAGGGTAAAACGGGATCCTATTACTAAGACTCCGCTGTCCGTCCGTCTGTCTGTCTATCTATCACCAGGTTGTATCTCATAAACCGTGATACGAGGTTAGGCTTTTGAAATATTCACAGATAATGTATTTATATTGCCGCTATAACAACAACTCCCACTTGGCCGGTTTTTAAATAAAAGTAGCTTTAGCTTTGAGGAGTTTTAGCTACTCCTTATAGCATCAGCAATCTGCCAGTGTAAGTCCTGTCAAAATCGGCAAAATCGTTTCGAAGGTTAGCCAGACCAAACAGACAGACAGTCAAAAATTACTACTATTAATTATTTGGGAGTTCATTATAATGACCGTAATTGACGTTTAATACGAGTAAAACCTGCTATTTTTAATTTTGACATTACAAACAGACATGCCACTTTTATTTATTTTTATAGTTATTAACCGACCGACCGAACCACATCAAGCAACCGAAGAAATAAGTTTGAGAAACATATACAAAATCACCATCATCATTGTCACAGTCATAATATTACGTTTTCACAAAAACTCTCTATTACGATGTGACGTTTTCATATAACTTTTTTTTTTTTAATTTTAATCAATGACGACAGAGCATTCAGCGTGTAATCGACGGCTTCTCGGCTTGTTCTTGAATAAAATCACAGTGAGTAATAAAACGGCTCTGGAACTTTTAGTATCAAATGTAAGAATGTTCTTTGTTTTGAAAGAATTATTTGTAAGTTCCGACAAATCTTTCCACTGGGAGTTCTTAAGCGACACTGAAGTGTGAAAACAAACTTTTGCAAGTGACGAACGATTATGATTATGACCTCTAATGTTAGTTTCTTCGAGGAGTAGAATTTCTCTTGTACGTTTTGATATAATCATAAGATTATTTTGATTAATAATAATTATTAATTTAACCTGATTTCGTAAGTTTTAATTATTGACCTATGCAAAAAGTCGAAACGTTACTTATTTTTATAGTCCAACCAATAAAACACGGTTTTAATAGGGACATGGTCTCCCCTCACTTTCGTGAGGATGATAGGTGGTGGATTCCACCACGGAAAAAACGCAAAAATAATTACTATGACATTTCGCTCGCTCTACGTATAAATTAGTAAGTAGGTATTATATATTGTTAGTACTTTTCTCTCTACGTATAAATTAGTGGGTAGGTATATTATATATTGTTAGTATGCAAACGGAACTGGTTATCATGTCTGACGGCCGTGGCGGTAAACATCTGAACTATTTCCTAGTCTGTTTGCAGGAAATCCGGCAGGGGGCTGTCACGAACAGTATTATCCTTCATGCTCTTGCATGTGTGTTACATATTAGGTTAAGTATGGGTTACATAATAGGTATGGTTTCTTAAGTTTTCCTGCCACTACAGATTTGAGTTTTTAAAAGTAGGGACTTTTTATCAACGTTGTACGTACCAATCTCTCATTGTCCATTTATTTCGAAAGATGAACGTTAAATTATTATATATTCAACACTTGTATGTAACGTTTTTTTTACGTTTGATTAACGTTTGATTATTTTAACGTTTGATTTACCTTTTGTTTGAGTAACGAAATCAAGATGAAGCAACGTTATCATTAAATCACAAGACAAAAGCGACGTAAAGACCAACAGCCGGATAGCTTTTTATATCCAGTATTCCTGCCTTCTGTTTCTCGTTCAATTAAGAGATCTCTTCATCAGAAGTGTCTAAAGCCCACAAAGGTTTTTTTTTGGCTCCAATCTGGCACAGAAATATAAATCTGGAAAGTTTTCCAAGCTCCTTCCTAACAATGTTAACAAAGAGAGAATTAACCTACCCCACATAAAAAAGGTACTTAATAACAGTTCAACTTGATTTTCGGGTTGCCTTTGTTCAAAGTTAGGTCGTCATCTAAACAACATATTGTAAAGGAGTGAGCCCTTTGTTTAATTCCGAGACCTTATTAACTTAGCGGAGCGTAAGCTCTTAGAAGAATCGCAGACAGTAAGATACTGAATATGCCTATAAATAGTCGAGGTATCCACGTTCTCGAAACTTTTCTATCAAATAATAAAAATATATAGGTATGCACTATTGATCAGAATGTACTATAGGAGTGTGCGCAAGAACTAAACTACTTGATTCCTACATCATCTCACAAACAGAAAATCGGCAAAGCAACACTCTTTCATGGCGAAATACCATCTTAAGACAAAGTGCCATGCATCTTCATTTATTTTGTATAAACCTCAAGGGACTGGAATGTTTTGCCTTCGTCTGGGCTATCCAGTTGTGTAAATAGGTATTTTCTCGGCAAACATGCTTCCCCTAGCCACAACTCGACGCTTCCGATCAAGTGAGATTGTAGTCAAAAAATGGTACTTTTTAGAGTAATTTTTCGTAATAAGCATTTAAAAAAAAATTGCGATTTGTCAAGTAATGGACCACAATCTCACATAATAAATGTTAAACCAATATGATAAGTATGTGTTATATTTATTTGGTACTCTCACCTGCTTCAAATGGGGCTCACAGTCAAGATGTCTATGCCCATTGTCCACTTTTTCAAAATCGGTCTAAATATCAAAAGGTCGAGAGCTCCAGCCACGAAGTAATTAACGCACCGTTAGTTTATACTAAATATCTTCTATGAGGTGAAAAAACTATACCTAATCGGAAGATATAATTAAGGATCTTGGCCACAGTCCTGATGAACATCGAAATGACGTGTACCTATTTAATTTGGTTTCTAGTAACTGAGTAAGACCAGTTGTAAAAAACGCTGAAAGAAGTAAAAATAATTTCGGTCGCAAAATAAAAGTAGGTATCCAGTGAGTGATCAAACTTCAAAGCGATTTTCCACACAATGAATTTTTTAAAATGTAGAGCCATTAGCCTTAATTGTCGGGGAAGCCTATTTTTTATTGGTGAAAGCTCGACGTTTTATTACGACGTCTTCAAATAATCTCTACCAGGAGATGAATTTGACGATGTTACTTTTTTGCGTCCAAGTAGGAACTCGTAATATTTACAATGGTTTCATTTTCTTGGATCTTTTTAATTTATCCTCGTGTTCTATAAATGAGTCTTTACATGTACCTATTTTAAATAACTTTTAATAATGAATACAATAGCCATAGTAACCGACTTTACGGTCTTCTTTGATGAGAATTTAATTATTCTAAAGAAATATTTTTTTCTCTTAATAATTTTTATAAAATAAATGAATTACAGGTACGTGCCTAGTCTTGCCTCACAGTTTCAGCTCTGTCGAATATAATGAGAGACTGCTGCTATTACCAGGGCAAATATATCTTGAGTTTTTTATATGCAAATACTTTCAGCCATTACATAACTGAGTGGTAACATAGAAATATTCGTCCATACCTATGTATGCACATACACACCCGCCCAATAATATACTTTCGCAGGGCACCATCATCTTTTGGCCAATAACATGGATCCGTACATAAATTGAATGTTCACAATATAATTAGTGTCAAACATGCCGAATGTCAACGTAAAATGAATGATTATTACGTAATATATACTTAACGCGTGCCATGGCATTATGGAACGCGTTAAGTATGTGGATCCCGCATCGTCTGCCATTAAATCTACATTTATGACGCAGATCTCGCGTTCGCTCATTTCCTATATTCTCCCCCGAGATCGTGTCTCGTCATTGTTATTACCAAATCTTGACACAGATTAAACGTTGATACTCAAAGAAGAGTGACACTGCTTTTTTCAGCCTAAGTACTGATAAGTGTGAATGTTTGTATATTTCATAATTCGTTCAGCCGATGTTTGGTACATACCAGAACGAGATGGATTCACATGTAGGGTAATTCCAGGATAGATGCCCAGCTCGGATAGATGCCTCAAATTCAAAAACTATGGTTTCCCGACTTGTTTTTGCTGTCGTTAATATTGCCAAATGAAAGACATCCCCGCACCTACCCGGTACCCCCCGCGAGGTAACCCCTGACCCGTCGTGCATTCCATCTATACTCAATGAAAGATTTGGTGCGACGAAAAAATTGCTAATTCTTTTTCTACAGCCTTTTTGAGGTGCTGGAACTTTTTACATGGTGACTAAATAATTTATATTTTGTATCTAAATGTTACGTTGGACTGTATACTAACACTAAAATCTGTTTTTTTAGAATATTTATTGAATACACATTCCTGAATATAAAAGGCATCTATCCTCTACGAAAAGGATAGACGCCTCGATTTATTTTCGCCTATGTTTAACCATACAAAACAAATAATTCCTATTATTTTCAAACGATGTAACTACATTAGGGTATAGGTGCCTCAGGAAGGACACTTCTTTCATGAGGCATCTATACCCTAATATGATTATAAAGAAAATACACTTTTTTACGAACATTTTTAATTAATGTCTGTGTTTAGATTTTACTTCCCATGACGAATAACTAATTTTCATACTGAAACCGTGATTTTTTATCAATGAGGCATTTATCCCATTACTGGTTTTGACGCATGGAGCAACTATCCGCCATAGGGCATCTATACTTCCAAAAATAGAGGTCTGGGAAAATCGATATAGATTAGTAAATATCAACAGTGATGTTTTCTTTTTCCTTCAAAGTGGTAGTCGAAAGACCAATCTACTAACATGTGAGACAAACATTCAGATTCATTAATTAAAATGGGAAATATAAAGCGTTTTCAAAAAGTATGGCATCTATCCTGGACTTACCCTATGCCACATAAACGCGGGTAAAACCGCGGGGTATATAGCTGGTAAGTTAATTTAATATATAGTTAGTATGTATCATAGTGTAGTTAGTTATATACGATAACTGTTATCGGTTTTTTTTTCGTTCCCGTTTGAGAAGAAATTGTACTGCGTAGATGTAAAAAATACGCAAAAAGCTCCAACATAACCAAAGTTGGCGGTGTTGTTATGCCAGTGACGTCGCGTCAGACCACTGTAAAGCCGGAAGTAACACGGTGACTTGCCTTTTTGAGGTCATAAATTAATGACTCCGAGGATTGGATTAGGAGCGCTGTGATATAGAACAATATTTTGGGTAGAAATTCTATCAACTAATTTTAGGCGCTGGAAAATGTGCTTAAATTGATACAGTAATTAATGGCATTGGCAATGGTAAAAATGTGTTTTATTCTTATAACGTATAGATATACTAAACTAAATACAACAGGTTATTATAAAAAAAGGAAATAAATTTGATGAAAGATCCCTAACAGTGCTCAAAATGCTGGCTGCATTATGCCACGCTCACTTTATGCTTGTAAAAACTGATTTTTTAGTCTGAAAATAAAACACTTTACCTTACTAAATTTTGGTCACATATGGCTTCTACCAAACGACATGCGAAGCCCCTTTTCCATGTAAGGTAAAGTAAATTGTAGTGAAGTGATGTAATTTACTAATCATACCGAAAGTAATCAGACCAAAACATGTTTATGGCCACAGTTACAGTCTCTCGCCATCCACTTAGTTTTATTTACAAGAAAAGGTTGGACCTTTTAGAGGTCATTAAAGGGAAGGTTAGTTAAGACAGAGATGTATTACGTAAATATACTGTCCCGTTTCAATTTGGTTAAGTATCGCGAGTGTTTACAGTTTGGTGAGCATACAATACAACAATTAGAGACGCAGATGGGATCGGTTATGCCGGGTATTCTCATTATACCGAATAAGTAAAATTTATATTAATAAATTGAACAAATAGTATGTTATGTTTTGCATCAAACGAACTTGGGAGTTTATGGGTATGAGCCAATATTATTAGCAATGAGAAACTCATGCAAAAGTTCTTACTAGTATTTATATTATTTGTTGATTTAACATGGATGTTACACAATCTTGATCATTAATATATATAAATCTCGTGTCACAATGTTTGTCCTCAATGGACTCCTAAACTACTTGACCGATTTTAATCAAATTTGCACAGCGCGTGCAGTTTGATCTAACTTGAAAGATAGGGTAGCTTACATCTCAATTTATAGTCGCAATAACAAAAACCTTAGCCACAGCAACGCGTGGCCGTGTCTGCTAGTATTACTATATTTTCAAGTTACTCAGAAATGTATTCATATATAACGACGCAGGGTTGTCAGCCGAGTTTTTAAAACCGGTGACGTCAGCAGAGCTGACGTCACCGTTTCCATAATTTGGATCACTCATTTGGAACACAAGTCACGAAACACAGTAAAACATACACGCACACTTCAGTATTTATTATTCACACACAGAAAAATGTAAAATCAATTCTTAAATAATTTAAACACAGTAAAATCTAAAATCAAATCTTAAATTATCAAATAATATTAACTCACACGTCCTTCCAATTCGACCGCCGGAAAAGTAATGTGGTGACTTGAGCACTCTGAATATCGTCAGCTCAACATGGCGGCGAACCGCCATGACTGCTTCCTTCACAGTACTCGAGTCGATAACAAACACATTATTGAATTCAATTAATTAACAACCGTTAAACGTTATGGTAATTCTAATCTGAATTAACTGGCTATTGTGAAACATCTAGACACATTTATTTTGCTCAATAAAACCAACATAGGTTTGTTGAATTAAGTTAAGGAAACAATGTTAGGATAAAATTCTAATGACTGAAATCTTTAACACAAATGCATTGCAAGATGACCATAAATCAATATAGGAATTAACAATTACTTTACGAGTAATAAGAATGCTTTTAAAGAATTATAAGTAATTACGAAGTTACCAAAAACAACAACGATTCATGACCATCTTTTAAAACTTATAAATTACTAATGTGACTCTAAAGACAAAATCTTTATCAATCGTATGATTTGTTTACCTTATAATGATTAACTATAAAGCTTAATAATTAATTCTTCTAATAAGATTGATTTACGCTTGGTCTTGCGTCGACACGGCCATACTGCGAGGCGGTGCGTGCTCTGCACCTGCCGCGGTTTCTGTAATAGATAATTATATTTTGAGCTAGGTATCCGAACATCGGTACACTAGCTGATAACAATGAAGGGTCGACAAATGTTGTGTGAATCAAATTAATTCAAAATACTCGCAACTTCATTGTCAGTATTCATTGCTGTTAGGTGGGTAGTAACAAAGTTATCAGCCAACTTTTAGTACCATAAAATGTATGCAAGAGCCATGTTTATAAAGAGAATACTTAAAGATCATGCTTGTACTAGCAGTCAAGCAGTCGACAAAATACATTGCAGTGCTGTACATAGGAAAGAGCAAACAAATTTTTGGTGCAAATGCTCCACGCATTTTTGCACGAATAGTTTTATTGTTGTGAAAATGCAAATGCTCCACGCATCATTGCATTTTATATTGGTACTCGTAGACAGGGATGATGCTGTGGTCTGGGCGGTCTTGTACGCCGTGGTCCACAGAGGCTCTAAAGGAAGTGGGGCTAGGTCGATGCTGTGGTCTGGGCCTTATTATTATGACCGTGGTCCACAGAGGCTCTGAAAACCATAGTAGCGATTGACAGTTATATTACTGTTTCGCATATATTCTCGTTCAGGATGATGCTGTAGTCTGGGCGGTCTTGTACGCCGTGGTCTACAGAGGCTTTAAAGGAAATGGGATTAGGATGATGCTGTGGTCTGGGCCTTATTATTATGACCGTGGTCCACAGAGGCTCTAAAATAAAGGTTTATATTGCAACGTTACTTGATAATAGCTCATTAGAAATTGATGCTGTGGTCTGGGCGGTCTCGTACGCCGTGGTCCACAGAGGCTCTAAAGGAAATGTGAAGGACGATGCTGTAGTCTGGGCCTTATTATTATGACCGTGGTCCACAGGGGCTCTGAAAATGGAAGTAATGGAAAAGGATACCAGGGATGTCAATGGATTGTACAGTCTTACCAGCAAGTAAAAATATATCACCCTCAATGGAAGGTAAATAAAATATGGTTCAATATTATCAGAATGAACCAACCTGTTTGTTTAGGCATCCACCGGTTGGGCGTTTTGAGATGTAGACGGCAGCGGCTCACTAGGCGAGGCAGGAGTTGGCTGCAGTTGGGATGTCGTGCTCTGTTGCTGGTCGCTGTCATCGAATCCCGTCGACACGGTCGTTTGATCGCCTGGTTGCGGTGCGCGGCGTAGTTGATCGTGGGCGACCTTGCGTGGTCTTCCTCTGCCAGTCACCCGTTTCACCATGTAGCGGTCGTTGTCTAATACTCTATGGATCTCATAGGGTTCGCTGTATTTGAGGTCAAGTGAAGTTTGATTACGTGGGTTATTTCTAATTAATACGTAATCGCCTCTTTGAAACGGACGTATCGTTGCCTTGTTTTTATCAAAGCGTTGTTTGTCATACTGAGCAGCAGCAGTCATTTTCTGGTGTACATGTTGTTCAAGCGCATCAAAGTCGATAGATTCATCATCAATATTAACTAACCTCAGAAGCTCCGGTGGGACGCAATGCGGTCGGCGTGTCAGCAGAGTAAGTGGCGCAACGCCAGTCACTCGATGTGTAGTGCAGTTGAACGCCAGTTGCAAGGCTTGCAGCGCTGCTTGCCAGTTTTCAGTGTTGTAGTTTTTAATCATGGTGAGAGCGTTTTTTAATGTGCTCATCACCCGTTCAACTTGGCCATTCGCTCGGCTTACTCCTGGGGTTATGGCATGAATATTGATACCGAAACGATCACAATAGGCTTTAAATTCACCCAAGAATTCTCGACCTCCATCGACTATTACCTGTATTGGTGTTGCGAACAAGTGTACGAGACGCTTAAGTGCTGCGAGGCTGCTGCTCTGGCTCTTGTCTGTAGAGTAGTTGAGTAGGATATACTTCGTGTACGCGTCAATCGTTACGATGACGTATTCATCGCGTCCTGAAGAATCCTTAGTACCAAGCTTGCCTGTGATATCCATATGGATCACCTGGAATGCCGCAGTGGGTTTTTGGATCGGATGAAGCTGCGCTTGAATTGCACCTGAAGGCCCTTTAGAGGTTCTGCATATGACACAGTTATCAACGAATCCTCTAACTATTGTGTTCATTTTGTCAAACCAGTAAGATTCTTTCAGCTTTTGCAAGGTTTTCTCCCACCCTGGGTGTTGTAGTGACGTGTGGTAGGAGTTAACCAAACTCCACTGGAACGACTTAGGTACTACGATTACCTTATGTGAGCCAAGTACGGGGTCTATGAGAGTAGTTTTGAGAACCCCATCCTCCAGTATATAGTTTGAGGCTGGGTTATCGCTGCTCATGCTGTCGATCAGTGGCCGTAAGGTTTCATCGCGCCGCTGTTCAATTTGCAACCAGTCCGTATCTCGCGTCATAACATTGACTGAGCTCTCTGCTGATGGGTTTCTACTAAAAAAATCTGCGTGCTGCAGTCGCTCACCTTTTCTGTATTCGACTTCGAATTCATAGTTTTGAAGGAACGCCCACCATCGATGGATTCGGGGTAGCAGATCCTTCTTGTGCTTGGATGCCTTGAGGGCGTTACAGTCTGTGATTACCTTAAATTTTCGCCCGTACAGATAATGGCGAAAATGCTTGATGGCCCTCACCACCGCCAGTGTCTCGAGCTCGTAGGAATGATAGCGGCTCTCTGCGTCGGTGGTGCGTTGACTCATGTACGCGACGGGATGTTGCCGCTCCCCGATGATCTGGACCAGGACGGCTCCATAGCCGAGACTGCTTGCGTCGGTGTACAATTGGATCGGTGCGTCCTCATGAAATAAAGTAAGGGTAGGCGCAGTAGACAAGTGTTGGATAATACAATTTCGAGCTTCGTCGTGTCTTTCATTCCATTCCCATTTAGCGTCTTTTTTAGTTAATTCATAGAGCGGTACCATGGTACGCGAAAAATTGGGAATGAAACGTCTAAAGTACCCGGCGAGGCCATTAAACTGCCTAACTTGTTTAACAGTCGTTGGAATGGGTGCTTTCGTCAAAGCCTCTACTTTTCTTGGGCTGGGACCAACTTGTCCGTCTGATATTAAATTGCCCAAGTACTCAATAGAGCGTTTAAAGAAGGCAGTCTTCTCTACATTAATTGAAAACCCCGATTTTTGTAAAGCAATAAGTATTCGCTCTATGTGAGCCATGCCTTCAGTAAAGTCTCTACATTTTGATAGCACGTCATCGACATAAACTTGACACACTTGTTCGGGTGCACTCAGCAGAGGCATCAAAGCTCTGTTGATGCACCGTTGATATACAGAGCAGGCATTACTCAGACCAAATGGCATGGCCAGGTATTCATAGAGCCCATCGGGCGTGACAAAAGCGGTCTTTTCAATGGAATCTTCTGAAATAGGGATTTGATGAAATCCAGCCGCCATGTCAAATGTAGAGTAGAATACCCCTCCAGCCAGTTGGTCTATTTGATCCGAAATGATCGGTAGCGGATAATGATCTCTCAGGGTGTTTCTGTTCAACTCGCGGTAATCAACGCACATACGATCACTGCCATTTTTCTTTTTGACTAGAATTATAGGACTGGAAAACGAGGACGTACTTTCACGGATGATATTTTGTGCCAGCAACTCGTTAATAATGTCACGTACTTTATCCCGTTCAGTGGGGCTTAGTCTGTATGGTCGACGCTCTACACATTTGGTGGGGTCTTTCAGTCGTATTTCAAGTTGACCTGTGTTAACGCGTGTGCTGGGATACCCCCGTATGAATAAGTGTTCGTACTTATTCAACAGTGTTTTTAGTTCACTGACTTGGTTATCATCCGTTAAGTCACAGTCCAGGTTATCAAATTTTTCACTTTGAGATCGCACATGGTTTACCGATGGTTGATGATACAATGTAGCACCTCTAGAAGTCACGAGTACACCGAGATTCGTGTTCTCGACAAGATTCATGCCTATCAAAATATCCGCACTCATCTCATAATCAGGTACGACGTGAAACAGAAGTTCCACACGCAGATTGTCGATAACACAAACCACTGTGACCATTGTTAATGACACAACCGTAAATTGACCGATACCCTTCAAATAATTTACCATGTTAACTCTTTTTCCCGGTAGCTTAGATGCCACCGATTCGCGTATTAATGAACATTCTGCTCCACTATCAAAAATTGCTAACAACTTTAAATTACCTACAATTATTTGCATCGGAGTTAATTTGGGTGTACCCACACAGTTCACGTTCGAGATTACCGCCCGTTCACGCTTGTAACATGTTTCGTAGGTATGACCCAATTTCGAGCAGAATGTGCATGTAGGTCTTTCAACATTTTTAGGTATGGTTGTATTTTCGGGCTGACGTGGTTGAAGGTTTTCAGTTTTTGTACCGAATCGACAATCCCGGGTATCATGACCAGGCCTCTTACAGGTTTGGCAATAAAGTGATTTTTTATCAGTAAATCGAGGTCTCTTACTAGGGCCTGGTTGAACATTTAATATACCGGGGTTTGGTCGTTTAACCCGTCGAATAGAAGATGCCACTGAAATAAGTTCAGGAACCGATTTAGCTCGCGCATTTAATAATTCGATTCTCAAACGTTCATCCCCAATGCAACCAATTACAGCCTCAACCGCGTCATCGTTAGGTAATTTATCTTTGGTGATACGTCGCCAGAGTACCCAAGCTTGCGACAAGAATTGCGCAATATCTTGTGTATTATCGTAACTATGTTCTCTAAAACGAACAATATCACGGGAATATCTATTCTCGGGTTCAAATGTCGTGATCAGAACATCACGCAACTCCTGCCACGTGGTGGTTGATACCAACCAATTGTCAACCCACAACCTTGCGCGACCTTTGAGCAAGCTACCCGCTTTCATTCTAACCTCATAGTCGCCAAGCTTATAGGTTTCCATGGCAGTAGTCACATGTTGACACCACTCACGTATCCCAATATTAGCATCTGGATCATACGACGGCAAAAATATGTCATTGATTTTTACCTTAGGGTCAGATTGCGTCGTAATATGATCAGACATGTGCTTCATGACTTGTAACATTTGTGAGAAAAACTCGGTTGGGACGCCGCTAACAGAAGCATTATTATTTTCAGAAGTTGATTCAGAATTGCCGGAAGTGGGTGGTAATCCCACTTCTGATAACGACGCAGGGTTGTCAGCCGAGTTTTTAAAACCGGTGACGTCAGCAGAGCTGACGTCACCGTTTCCATAATTTGGATCACTCATTTGGAACACAAGTCACGAAACACAGTAAAACATACACGCACACTTCAGTATTTATTATTCACACACAGAAAAATGTAAAATCAATTCTTAAATAATTTAAACACAGTAAAATCTAAAATCAAATCTTAAATTATCAAATAATATTAACTCACACGTCCTTCCAATTCGACCGCCGGAAAAGTAATGTGGTGACTTGAGCACTCTGAATATCGTCAGCTCAACATGGCGGCGAACCGCCATGACTGCTTCCTTCACAGTACTCGAGTCGATAACAAACACATTATTGAATTCAATTAATTAACAACCGTTAAACGTTATGGTAATTCTAATCTGAATTAACTGGCTATTGTGAAACATCTAGACACATTTATTTTGCTCAATAAAACCAACATAGGTTTGTTGAATTAAGTTAAGGAAACAATGTTAGGATAAAATTCTAATGACTGAAATCTTTAACACAAATGCATTGCAAGATGACCATAAATCAATATAGGAATTAACAATTACTTTACGAGTAATAAGAATGCTTTTAAAGAATTATAAGTAATTACGAAGTTACCAAAAACAACAACGATTCATGACCATCTTTTAAAACTTATAAATTACTAATGTGACTCTAAAGACAAAATCTTTATCAATCGTATGATTTGTTTACCTTATAATGATTAACTATAAAGCTTAATAATTAATTCTTCTAATAAGATTGATTTACGCTTGGTCTTGCGTCGACATATAGGTTATATTGAAAAAATAGAAAATAGAGTTAATACTCGTAGGTAACTAACGAATTTAGTGTGAGTTTGTTAATATTATACTCCAAGCATATTATTATTTTGTGATAAAATAAAATTAAATTTCAAAATACTCCCACTCACTACCGGTAAACATATAGCCAGATAATCCGGACAAAGACAAACGCCGGAAATGTACGCCATCTCTAAAAATAAGGATGACAAAAAAACGGCTAAGCTTTAGCCATCTTGGTGAGAGATTAACAGCTATAATCAAGCAATTGGGTGAGGATTACAAAGATTTTTATGTAGCAGCCGACGGTAGCGCCCCCTAGGCCTGCGAGAGTACGCCATCCATCAACCCAACAGCATTAGCCTAAAGAGGTTGGAAGACGTGACAGCGATTACGCTCTACGTTGCATACTCTAACCGTACATCTGAGGAACTTTTAACATAGTTTTTATTTCAATCTAAAGTAGATACGGTAGAAATTAGAAACTCAACGTGTCGTGCTATGTTGGTGAATACATTTTATTGGTTGTTATTTGCTGCTGATTTTGCAGCACCATCAGTTATTGCATTTCGGCTCACTTTTGGTCGCACTCTGACATAAGTGAAATCAGACGGACGTGTTTTAAATTATATTATTGTGGCAGTAACTCATGTCACAATAACTAATCTGGAAAAAAGGGCACGGATTTTACCTTATTCATAGGCATTTATTAAACTTACGTCACTTAGTACCTACCTACAATTTTTCAGTGTGCATTTTTAATAAGCCTTTCATAAGTTTTTATGAATAAGGGGGTCAAATTTTATATGTTTTTAACTGACAAGTGGCCAATAAAAGCGTGATTGGTTATTGGTATGTTTCCCGATAACAGGTGCCTGAAGCGCAAGCTTCGTCAACTTGTTTGCTAAGTAAAACCACATGCGGGCCTATCTTTGTCAATCAAAAGCATACACGTTGGCGCTTTTGATTCAGAACATGGAAATAAGTGGAACAGGTTTAGTCTAAGCGGAATTTCCAGGTCTTTTTTTGATTTTACACTATACTCGTACACTCAGATAGACCGACTACTATGGAACTTTTTAGCATGGTTTTTTTAAGTTTTAGTAAGTGCTCAACGATGATACTTCCCGCCTCGAGATACTTATCTATAAATCTTTGGTGTATCCGAAATAGAAACCATTATGTAACTTTCAATTTTAAATTATTTACATATATTATGGAAAGTTACATTCAAATTGTATTTACACAAAAATACTTTTGAACAAATTGAAATATCAATCAATTAGCGGTCTCGAGAATCTTGAGCGTTTCTTACCTTCAAGTTTTGGAATAATTTAATATAAAGAGACCAAGTTTATTTCCCGTGAAAGTTATAAAGAAGTTAATCTTCGGGGCTGTTACTGCAATGGAGGCACGTTCACTTCCATTTTACGAGGCTGTTTATATCCGATTCAAATCATTATGAAGTTCAAGTTGCTAATTGAATATAATAAAACTCATTCGCATTCCGTATAGAGATATTTTTAAGTCATGGTAATTTTTGAATGATCGGGGTGGTCCGGTAGCAGAGTATAGGATAACCAGTCCGATTCTAAGCTTAGTATGTTTACACCCACTTCCACTTAGTCAAATTACAGGCTATAAAGTAAAGAAAAAATAAGTACCTAGGTACTTTCTATACTCACTAGCCTAGTAACCAAGTAACCAAATATTACTCGGGGTTTTCATTTTTATCAAATTTTCCCGACGACGACGTTAGATTACCGGTGACATGTCATTTAATTTTACTCGTGAAATACGTGAATATAGAGGGTTTTTGTTAGTACCACAACAAAATGAAGTACCTTATTGCTCGTTTCATATAATATAATAACATATTTACTTAACGTTAACTTATAAGTACCTAATGCTTATGAAATAACAAAAATCAACACAATCTCTCTCCGGAATCGCAATTACCGACTCATTTTTCTCTAATGATAAATCTAATACGACGGTGAAGTACTGAGAACGAGCAGTACTTAAGCTGTCATTAATATTCTCCTTGGCGTCGATGCCATCCAGGTGCCCGGCGCTTACAATGAAGAATAATATTATAAAAACATAAATAAGAACATCAATATGTGTGTTGATAACTACTAAGCTTTATAACGGCTGAACAGATTATAAGGACATTCAACATATTATAGCCGCGGCAGTCTGTGTATACTGTATAGGTAATATCGTTCAGATTATACGTACTACCTCAATAAAGCCCTGAGTAACACGTTTTCGTCCACGCAGGTGCTGTTGCAGGGCACATTTCGGCACAAATAGTTTAATCTGGTACACAAAATATCAGTAGTAGTAAATATACTACTGTCTAGTCCTAAATTATGTTAAGGCAAAACTTCGAAACGCCTTGAGCGTGCCTTGATTGATTGCTTAAACGGTGCGAAGTATATCCATTATTTTTACACGATTCTCGGGAGAAACAAATATATTATATGGACTTTTCTTATTAAGCACTAAATATGCAACAGATTGATAGAAAAAGTCCGAAGGAACGTTTTAATATCGACCACACTGACCCCATAGCTGGGATCCCAGGAACGTAACGGCTGAAAAATGGGACGTAAGATTGAATGTTAACTTCTATCCCAATCTTTGTTTAACACAGTCCTCGGAATGGTTTAAATTTGTATAAGATTGCAATCTTCACGAGTCGATTTTATTTTTGTGGGACACCAACAGAAACTTGGAATTAAATCAAATGATTTTGTACAATCTCTTTTTGGAATTGAAAGTTTTTACGTAGGCGTGCAGTCGTCCGCAGCGGAATTGATTTATGATTGTAAGAACGGTTCACATCACATAAATCATATTAATTGTGTTTTCTAGATTAAAGGTACGATGGGGCATGTTCATGTCGTTAAAGTCTTTAAAAAAGCGTTAATTACCGGTTTGCTTATTTATATCATACACGGCCGTGTATCTCATCTTTTGGTCTTTAATTATTATTGTTTTGTCTACTTCTCTCTTTTAGCCAATAGCCACTTGGAGAATTTTTGACTGCTTGGCAAATTTTAATTCAAGGAAACATATGGATACTTACGTAGTGTCGTTATAGATTCCAAACAAGGCAGTGCTTGCAATTTACAAAAAAAAATCATTCATTCATATCAATACAATACGTAAACAGAACATATTATTTGATTAATCAACAGTTCACTTAAACATGGCATCTATTTCTCAGTTTAACTATACACAATTTTTTGTTAAACCACCGTCTAAATATTGGAAAACTCGACACCTACTCTCTTAATATTCAACCAGCGGCATGTGTATGTACTTTTTGAGCATTGAGATCATCGATCAAAGTCTACTACATACCCCCATGCGATCTGGGACCTCCATTTTCTCCTGCGCTTGTAATATTTAATCCTAGCTTATGTAGGATTGTGTGATAATAGGCAGTGAATGATTGAGCGTTACGCATTGCCTTAAGAAGCAGGCTATTTCCTTAATAGCTGTTGTATATTGGATGGGTAAGCTAAATAACGGTTTTAACCAGCGAAATCTGCACTTTTCCGTTATATCAACCTTTTTCTATATTAGTTAACACCTACTTTCTATATTATTCATATTGAGTGCAAAAAGAGATATTGTGAGACACCACTTTGTAAGCAGCAATGATAGAACTGTTCTAAGCGCGGAACCTTGTATAAAACCACCATATATATGCCATTGAATTAATTGGGATTTGGAGATAAACAACTTTTTAGCTGCTTCTTTGCCTGACCTAGAAGATACGTCTGAGAATATTCAAGGAGACTATGTAACCGTACAAATTTGTAATTTTTCTACTTGAGCAAACTACAATAAGCGGGCGGGCGAGCCGGGCAAGGGTAAACTCTGCGATGCTCGACAATATGAAAACATGTTTTGTATCTCTCTGTAGGTATGCTATGTTCTAGCCACATTGGCGACTGCCGAGTTGGGTACGGTCAGCCTCAAATCTAGCGCAACACGTACATACTTACTATTATATACTTTCAATATTCTTGCGTAAATTAAAAGTTAGGATACAATATCTACACCAAATTTTGAGGACGATTGAACTATCCACCAGTAATATGTTCAGCTAAAAACCTTAATTGACAATACACTCTAAATCACCAAATCGCAATTATTTTAACATACATAATAACATTACATGTACCTTCGATTGATAATTTATACACAATCATTACTTGTATATTGATTCACAAGGATAGTTTTGACTCTATATTCAGCTATTCTGAGTTTGAAACTAAACTCACCTCAAAGGCTCGCCGTCAAAGCTGTAAATATAGGGTTACGTAATATCGTCCTTAGTAAATAGGCGGCGTCATAACGCTGGGCCAAATATATTATTTAAGTCAGTATCTTAGACCAGAATATCGATTTCCTGATGCCCATCTCCAAAATTAACAAAGGGAATACATAGCTAATCAATACTAAATCGGACATTCGTATCAACCAGTTGACAAGCATCGCCTACCTATGACATAGAATACTTACCTATTATATTGCTTCTAAAGTTCGCACTTGTCTCTATACGTATAACGAAAAAAAGAAATATTTATTATTATATTTATTATTTAGATAAATTAAAGCATAACTTCATATACTTTAAGTAAAATCTACGGCATGCGCTAGCTTTGTTACTGTCTACAGGCAAAGGGTTCTGACCCACGCTATTTAACTCATAATAAATCAAAACGCTGTAAGTTAAATATATTGGGGCTATCCAATAGTCGGCCCGCAGAAACCTTACTGTAAAAATTTTTGAGAATATGCCTTTAATATGGGAGAATATGGGAGATTAAAAACGCCAATAGGTAGCCATCTAATATTAATGAATACTGAGATGATTAATGCTAGTAATAAATTAATGGAGAGTTAATTAAGCAAGTCGTAGTTCATGCTACACCAACCCCCATGATAGCAGGATAAAGAATGGGTAGAGATGATCTCTCAAAAGGCTCATATTATTCGTCACAACTCTCGCGTAAAGCAAAAACGCTTTACACCCTGTCATACTTCAACGCATAATAAAAATATATGTTTATTGACAATGGCGTGGGAGAAATAAACTCGGGATGTGCAAAATAAACGATCCGCGAAGGTAGTAAAGCATCGTCACTTAATAAAAGGTCTCCCTTGGGAAGCGAAGCAAACGGCTCAATCAGACGTGACAGTACGGGGTACCATAATCTCTGTAAAAAATGTCGTAAAACGTAGGCTTCATATTAAATAAGTTGCAGGCGTATGCCTTTTGCCGCGACATCTGTGGCGCCGCGCCGTTAACTGCGCGCGGCTGGCTGCCCTGCATATGAATGGGGCCACTAGAGGACAATGTAAAAACGGGGATGCTTCTTAAAATAAGTAAAGATACATTTTAGAGGTTATCGCTGACACATTGAATCGGTGTTGCCTCTACTGAAAATGAAACCTTTTTAAATTAAGATCATGAAACTAAAAAAATATAATTACAATAGGTAGTTATTTTTAATTTGAACATGATGTGATTCATAAAGCTCGCTTTATGAGCTTTATGAATGAATATGTAAAATAAAATAAAATAATAAAATTTATGAATTATAATATTTTATTCAGCAGGGGCTTTTATAGATTCATACCTACTCATTATAAGTCTAGTCGTAGTAAGCTGTGTGGTCAGTATTATAAGTCAAAATACCCTTCAATAAAAATTAAGATGAAATTATAACATTATTCTCTTTAAAAATATTTTTAGCGGAGGCGTGTCGGAATATATAATGGTAAGTTAATTTAGTATAGTATCACTTCAAAGTTGAGCCGGTCAGCGCTAAGCTCCCTTCATAAATAGAGGTTCGCAAAGAAAAACGTTACCCCAGAACCAAGCACATCGTTTTTCGTGTCGGCTGATGTCCCAAAATGAGTTTTATAACTTTTATAACTGGCCGCTCTGATAATATAGCACGGCCACAGTGCATAAACTTCCCAAGTCTCTCAGTACGATTCTATGTGCAGAACAAAATAAACCGCTCGTGTGAAATGCAAATGAATGCTTTGCTGAATGCTGATTTAGAAGTTAAAACCATTTTCTAACTGTTGGAAAAAATAATAGTACTAAAATAATAAATAATTCAGGCTGTAACAGTCCCACCGCTGGCCAAAGGCCTCACCTCACTTTTGTGAGGAGAGTTAGGATCCGGATCGGTGGATAACACGCCTCCGAAATGATTCTCGGGCATGTTGGTTTCCACACGATGTTTTCCTTCACCGAAAAGCGTAGAAAAGTGTAGTGCTAAATACGTACATAATATGTTTTTAACAAGAAACACATTGGTACGTGCCCGCACTGGGATTTGAACTTGCCACCCTTCTTTTGGAAGGCGGACGTCCGCCCACTAAGCTATAACCGCTTAAAATAGTAGTGTGACTACAAAATAGACGGAGAGAATTCTTATTGGCACCCTTGATTAGGTTCGGACGGAACCCTAAAGCTCAAGAGACCAAAAAAGTCAGTCCACCATTTTTTAGTTTCGTAGCAGCTACGCACGATAGATTAGCAGCGTAGAGCATTGATTAATACTTATAACGATGTTACATTGACGCAAGATGAGTCATGACCTCTGGTAAGGAAAGTCACCACTTCGATATGTCTTGACCTTGTACTTTGTGTCCTACCGGTTTGATGCTACGAGCTCGCGCAAGTCCTCTATTCCGTGGTTCTGTAGTTTGGACAACTGACCAGGTCAACCACTCGAAGTAAGCGTCAATCCAGCAGCCAGTGTCCCAAGTACGCACGTTTTCTCTAATTTTTGACCAAGCCAGTAAAGCCTGTATAGAGACGCAACCTTAAAATTGTCTCAAGTTTCTGTACGGTCTATTTTATTGCTCTGTATTTTGCTGACTTCAGCGGGACGTCCCAAAACGTAATTAAGTATAATGGGACCGTTTATCGGCGTCGTTACAATTAGAAACTTTGTATTCGCAGAGTGCGTTCAGTTTTAACGACGATATCTATCCCTTCTTTACGCTTGTCTATTCAATTATATGGGTTATTATGTTTCTATGATAACATCTTATAAATTGATCTTGAACACGCCCAGGGTATAAATCTATAGCCTACTAGCACACACGGCCACGCGTTGCTGTGGCTAAGGTTTTTGATATTGCGACTATAAATTGAGATGTAAGCTATCCTATCTTTCAAGCTAGATCAAACTGCACACGGTGTGCAAATTTGATTAAATCCAGTTAGGTACTTTAGGAGTCCATCGCGGACAAACAACGTGACACGTAATTTGTATATGTCGACGCAAGACCAAGCGTAAATCAATCTTATTAGAATAATTAATTATTAAGCTTTATAGTTAATCATTATAAGGTAAACAAATCATACGATTGATAAAGATTTTGCCTTTAGAGTCACATTAGTAATTTATAAGTTTTAAAAGATGGTCATGAATCGTTGTTGTTTTTGGTAACTTCGTAATTACTTATAATTCTTTAAAAGCATTCTTATTACTCTTAAAGTAATTGTTAATTCCTATATTGATTTATGGTCATCTTGCAATGCATTTGTGTTAAAGATTTCAGTTATTAGAATTTCATCCTAACTTTGTTTCCTTAACTTAATTCAACAAACCTATGTTGGTTTTATTGAGTAAAATAAATGTGTCTAGATGTTTCACAATAGCCAGTTAATTCAGATTAGAATTACCATAACGTTTAACGGTTGTTAATTAATTGAATTCAATAATGTGTTTGTTATCGACTCGAGTACTGTGAAGGAAGCAGTCATGGCGGTTCGCCGCCAGGTTGAGCTGACGATATTCAGAGTGCTCAAGTCACCACATTACTTTTCCGGCGGTCGAACTGGAAGGACGTGTAAGTCAATATTATTTGATAATTTAAGATTTGATTTTAGATTTTACTGTGTGTAATTATTTATTTATTTAAGATTTGATTTTAGATTTTACTGTGTGTAAATAATAAATACAGAAGTGTGCGTGTGTTTTACTGTATTATTTCACGACTTGTGATGAGTGATCCAAATGATGGAAGCGGTGACGTCAGCTCTGCTGACGTCACCGGTTTTAAAGACTCGGCTGACAACCCTGCGTCGTTATATATATTAAAGATTTAAAACAAAGTATGCTAGTGGCATCATTTAGAACTTGATACTTGCACTGTTGGATTCGTTCGTATCCGTTCCAAATAGCAGAATAACTATTAAAATGTGGGAAAAATTCACGAAAAATACTTGTTTGACAGGACAACGTCTGTCGGGATAGCTTGTAATGCACTATAATATAGCGAATAAAATAGATGGTACGACAAAATACAGATACCTTATATTATATGGAAGATAATTAATTATGCTACTACAAGCACCTGAAGCAAAAACAGAAGAAGTAGGATTACTAATAAATATTTAATTTACTAATAATTAAATTTACGTAAGTAGGTAGGTACTCCATCGGTGGTTATCAGATAGATACGTATCCTTATTTTTTAGTAAACCCTTAGAAGTCGAGTAACGTCATTCACATAGATATTAATAAGCCTACCAAATAGCAACCCGTCAATCAGACGTTTCTAAAATTTCGTTCTACAAAATCGACCTCTATCACTCCTATTTTCACTCAATCCTGGCATTTAATTACTTGTGAAAACTGGCAGTTCAAGCGCACGCAGCCATCTGCCAGTAGCACCACCTTAGTACAACTTAGCCTTGATACGGCTAGTCCGGAAAAGGAAACTGATGGCAGTAAAAAATTCTTCGAGAAAGCGTAGAACACGATTGCCGAATACCAATGTCCACCTGAGACAGAATTCCTAAATAAAGGAGCGGCAACAAAAGCTTCGGATTCGCCCTCATGCATGCTTGGCATTCCGAATTTAATGTTCACACGCACCAGTCACCATTTTTCACCATTGGGAAGGAATCTTTTATTGATTTTTATGCGATCTACGTCTTGAGAGATCAATAAGCGTACGATCGTGACCGAAAAACGCAATGTATTTTTTACACAGCAGGATTTCGATACGAATGCGGAATTTTAGTTCAACTGACAAGGAACGTAGTGCAAAAGAATTCATGCCCGATGAACGTTAGTGTGAAAAAAAAATTGTCCGTCCCCATAATGAACTACATTATTTGTTTATCGGTCCTAAGACTTACTAAGCATTGTGTTGGATAGGTGCTACTTGGCTCAGCCGGAATTTAATAATATTGTATATTATAATTCTACACGATTATTCAATTCGACCTCCAAGTTAAATATACTACCACTAGAACGAGCATACAAACTGAGTGACGTTGGGCGTTTGGTGCCGGCACGAACATAACAATTAAAACTGAATTGGGCCATAAAATTAGCAACAGTTTACGAATGGTACACAAGAGCTGGCTGGTTTGATTACACAATAAACAGAGCAATCGAGCCTACGGTAATTACTCTGAAGTTACATTGCGTTTCATCCGTTTTTACGCTAACATGCAAATTTTGTGAGGAGCCTTTTGTGAACTTCGTTGTATCCGGGGACGATGCACAGCGTTGCGTGCTGTAAGTTGATTTATTCGTTGATGCAGCTTTATGTTATTAACGGGCTGAGGCTTGCATATACGAGTACACCGTCCGGTTAAAGTAGTTAATTACGAACACGCTGACTCGCCGAGCCCTCGGGCGTTGTTGATCTTTATAAATACGAAAACTAAACGCGGAAGCGCATAAATAGTATTAATATGATCCCAAAGCAGCCCTTGTTCTTCATGAAGTCAACCAATTGAAACTGAGTTTTGACGTATGAACAATTTGTCTGGAAAATTGGATTGTTAATGTCCACAAAAAGTTGCTGAAAGAAAATTGTTCAGGAATCGATACTCGCTACCGAGACGGTCATATGAAGTTGTTAGCGTTGTTGTCCCTTTAGGCAAATTACTTATCTACTCGTATTATGAAAAGTTTCGGTACAGACAACGAGAAATTCGCTGTAAATGTCGAAACTTTCAAATAATTACTAGGTATTATATTATGCAAAACTTTGTATTCACGTGCGGAAAGTTTAATTGGAAGTTAGAACATGTTTAGGGACTTTTGTCGCTGACTACAAAAGAGTTTCAGGGCGGTAGGCGTCAGCTCACTAAATCGCGAATTAGGTTCGTTTAAGGTTTAACATAATGTAGTAGTATCTTGCACGACGCCGCGTTGTTTTAGTGCACGTAAACCTTCGACTTGCGCCAAGGCATTAATCATGCATTACGTCCATTTAGTGTAAATCCCAAATTAAGTTGACGGCAATTTGAGTGATGACTTTCAGTTACTTAAGTTGAATTTAGCACTGAATCACTTAACAAAGTTAAAAGTTAAAGTCAAAGCATTTATTATAAATAGGCAATAAAAGCGCACTTTTACAAGTCAACCAGCTAATTATCGTAAACAAAGAGAATCATAAAACATAAAGTATGATATAAATTAAATTAAACAGTAATTGACAGGTAAAAAAATCTTAGCTAATTGCTTTATGGTTTGAGTTTGAAAAAAGGATGTTTCCCTTTCAAGCACTGTACCTACCAAGTATCTGGACAGGGAAAAAAACTCCGTTGACTCTACCAGTGCTTCGGAATACGCCCGTTAGAGAAGACAGCCCTAAAAAACTCTTAAATAACTTTTTAGTAAAATGTATGTCGACGCAAGACCAAGCGTAAATCAATCTTATTAGAAGAATTAATTATTAAGCTTTATAGTTAATCATTATAAGGTAAACAAATCATACGATTGATAAAGATTTTGTCTTTAGAGTCACATTAGTAATTTATAAGTTTTAAAAGATGGTCATGAATCGTTGTTGTTTTTGGTAACTTCGTAATTACTTATAATTCTTTAAAAGCATTCTTATTACTCGTAAAGTAATTGTTAATTCCTATATTGATTTATGGTCATCTTGCAATGCATTTGTGTTAAAGATTTCAGTCATTAGAATTTTATCCTAACATTGTTTCCTTAACTTAATTCAACAAACCTATGTTGGTTTTATTGAGCAAAATAAATGTGTCTAGATGTTTCACAATAGCCAGTTAATTCAGATTAGAATTACCATAACGTTTAACGGTTGTTAATTAATTGAATTCAATAATGTGTTTGTTATCGACTCGAGTACTGTGAAGGAAGCAGTCATGGCGGTTCGCCGCCATGTTGAGCTGACGATATTCAGAGTGCTCAAGTCACCAGATTACTTTTCCGGCGGTCGAATTGGAAGGACGTGTGAGTTAATATTATTTGATAATTTAAGATTTGATTTTAGATTTTACTGTGTTTAAATTATTTAAGAATTGATTTTACATTTTTCTGTGTGTGAATAATAAATACTGAAGTGTGCGTGTATGTTTTACTGTGTTTCGTGACTTGTGTTCCAAATGAGTGATCCAAATTATGGAAACGGTGACGTCAGCTCTGCTGACGTCACCGGTTTTAAAAACTCGGCTGACAACCCTGCGTCGTTATCAGAAGTGGGATTACCACCCACTTCCGGCAATTCTGAATCAACTTCTGAAAATAATAATGCTTCTGTTAGCGGCGTCCCAACCGAGTTTTTCTCACAAATGTTACAAGTCATGAAGCACATGTCTGATCATATTACGACGCAATCTGACCCTAAGGTAAAAATCAATGACATATTTTTGCCGTCGTATGATCCAGATGCTAATATTGGGATACGTGAGTGGTGTCAACATGTGACTACTGCCATGGAAACCTATAAGCTTGGCGACTATGAGGTTAGAATGAAAGCGGGTAGCTTGCTCAAAGGTCGCGCAAGGTTGTGGGTTGACAATTGGTTGGTATCAACCACCACGTGGCAGGAGTTGCGTGATGTTCTGATCACGACATTTGAACCCGAGAATAGATATTCCCGTGATATTGTTCGTTTTAGAGAACATAGTTACGATAATACACAAGATATTGCGCAATTCTTGTCGCAAGCTTGGGTACTCTGGCGACGTATCACCAAAGATAAATTACCTAACGATGACGCGGTTGAGGCTGTAATTGGTTGCATTGGGGATGAACGTTTGAGAATCGAATTATTAAATGCGCGAGCTAAATCGGTTCCTGAACTTATTTCAGTGGCATCTTCTATTCGACGGGTTAAACGACCAAACCCCGGTATATTAAATGTTCAACCAGGCCCTAGTAAGAGACCTCGATTTACTGATAAAAAATCACTTTATTGCCAAACCTGTAAGAGGCCTGGTCATGATACCCGGGATTGTCGATTCGGTACAAAAACTGAAAACCTTCAACCACGTCAGCCCGAAAATACAACCATACCTAAAAATGTTGAAAGACCTACATGCACATTCTGCTCGAAATTGGGTCATACCTACGAAACATGTTACAAGCGTGAACGGGCGGTAATCTCGAACGTGAACTGTGTGGGTACACCCAAATTAACTCCGATGCAAATAATTGTAGGTAATTTAAAGTTGTTAGCAATTTTTGATAGTGGAGCAGAATGTTCATTAATACGCGAATCGGTGGCATCTAAGCTACCGGGAAAAAGAGTTAACATGGTAAATTATTTGAAGGGTATCGGTCAATTTACGGTTGTGTCATTAACAATGGTCACAGTGGTTTGTGTTATCGACAATCTGCGTGTGGAACTTCTGTTTCACGTCGTACCTGATTATGAGATGAGTGCGGATATTTTGATAGGCATGAATCTTGTCGAGAACACGAATCTCGGTGTACTCGTGACTTCTAGAGGTGCTACATTGTATCATCAACCATCGGTAAACCATGTGCGATCTCAAAGTGAAAAATTTGATAACCTGGACTGTGACTTAACGGATGATAACCAAGTCAGTGAACTAAAAACACTGTTGAATAAGTACGAACACTTATTCATACGGGGGTATCCCAGCACACGCGTTAACACAGGTCAACTTGAAATACGACTGAAAGACCCCACCAAATGTGTAGAGCGTCGACCATACAGACTAAGCCCCACTGAACGGGATAAAGTACGTGACATTATTAACGAGTTGCTGGCACAAAATATCATCCGTGAAAGTACGTCCTCGTTTTCCAGTCCTATAATTCTAGTCAAAAAGAAAAATGGCAGTGATCGTATGTGCGTTGATTACCGCGAGTTGAACAGAAACACCCTGAGAGATCATTATCCGCTACCGATCATTTCGGATCAAATAGACCAACTGGCTGGAGGGGTATTCTACTCTACATTTGACATGGCGGCTGGATTTCATCAAATCCCTATTTCAGAAGATTCCATTGAAAAGACCGCTTTTGTCACGCCCGATGGGCTCTATGAATACCTGGCCATGCCATTTGGTCTGAGTAATGCCTGCTCTGTATATCAACGGTGCATCAACAGAGCTTTGATGCCTCTGCTGAGTGCACCCGAACAAGTGTGTCAAGTTTATGTCGATGACGTGCTATCAAAATGTAGAGACTTTACTGAAGGCATGGCTCACATAGAGCGAATACTTATTGCTTTACAAAAATCGGGGTTTTCAATTAATGTAGAGAAGACTGCCTTCTTTAAACGCTCTATTGAGTACTTGGGCAATTTAATATCAGACGGACAAGTTGGTCCCAGCCCAAGAAAAGTAGAGGCTTTGACGAAAGCACCCATTCCAACGACTGTTAAACAAGTTAGGCAGTTTAATGGCCTCGCCGGGTACTTTAGACGTTTCATTCCCAATTTTTCGCGTACCATGGTACCGCTCTATGAATTAACTAAAAAAGACGCTAAATGGGAATGGAATGAAAGACACGACGAAGCTCGAAATTGTATTATCCAACACTTGTCTACTGCGCCTACCCTTACTTTATTTCATGAGGACGCACCGATCCAATTGTACACCGACGCAAGCAGTCTCGGCTATGGAGCCGTCCTGGTCCAGATCATCGGGGAGCGGCAACATCCCGTCGCGTACATGAGTCAACGCACCACCGACGCAGAGAGCCGCTATCATTCCTACGAGCTCGAGACACTGGCGGTGGTGAGGGCCATCAAGCATTTTCGCCATTATCTGTACGGGCGAAAATTTAAGGTAATCACAGACTGTAACGCCCTCAAGGCATCCAAGCACAAGAAGGATCTGCTACCCCGAATCCATCGATGGTGGGCGTTCCTTCAAAACTATGAATTCGAAGTCGAATACAGAAAAGGTGAGCGACTGCAGCACGCAGATTTTTTTAGTAGAAACCCATCAGCAGAGAGCTCAGTCAATGTTATGACGCGAGATACGGACTGGTTGCAAATTGAACAGCGGCGCGATGAAACCTTACGGCCACTGATCGACAGCATGAGCAGCGATAACCCAGCCTCAAACTATATACTGGAGGATGGGGTTCTCAAAACTACTCTCATAGACCCCGTACTTGGCTCACATAAGGTAATCGTAGTACCTAAGTCGTTCCAGTGGAGTTTGGTTAACTCCTACCACACGTCACTACAACACCCAGGGTGGGAGAAAACCTTGCAAAAGCTGAAAGAATCTTACTGGTTTGACAAAATGAACACAATAGTTAGAGGATTCGTTGATAACTGTGTCATATGCAGAACCTCTAAAGGGCCTTCAGGTGCAATTCAAGCGCAGCTTCATCCGATCCAAAAACCCACTGCGGCATTCCAGGTGATCCATATGGATATCACAGGCAAGCTTGGTACTAAGGATTCTTCAGGACGCGATGAATACGTCATCGTAACGATTGACGCGTACACGAAGTATATCCTACTCAACTACTCTACAGACAAGAGCCAGAGCAGCAGCCTCGCAGCACTTAAGCGTCTCGTACACTTGTTCGCAACACCAATACAGGTAATAGTCGATGGAGGTCGAGAATTCTTGGGTGAATTTAAAGCCTATTGTGATCGTTTCGGTATCAATATTCATGCCATAACCCCAGGAGTAAGCCGAGCGAATGGCCAAGTTGAACGGGTGATGAGCACATTAAAAAACGCTCTCACCATGATTAAAAACTACAACACTGAAAACTGGCAAGCAGCGCTGCAAGCCTTGCAACTGGCGTTCAACTGCACTACACATCGAGTGACTGGCGTTGCGCCACTTACTCTGCTGACACGCCGACCGCATTGCGTCCCACCGGAGCTTCTGAGGTTAGTTAATATTGATGATGAATCTATCGACTTTGATGCGCTTGAACAACATGTACACCAGAAAATGACTGCTGCTGCTCAGTATGACAAACAACGCTTTGATAAAAACAAGGCAACGATACGTCCGTTTCAAAGAGGCGATTACGTATTAATTAGAAATAACCCACGTAATCAAACTTCACTTGACCTCAAATACAGCGAACCCTATGAGATCCATAGAGTATTAGACAACGACCGCTACATGGTGAAACGGGTGACTGGCAGAGGAAGACCACGCAAGGTCGCCCACGATCAACTACGCCGCGCACCGCAACCAGGCGATCAAACGACCGTGTCGACGGGATTCGATGACAGCGACCAGCAACAGAGCACGACATCCCAACTGCAGCCAACTCCTGCCTCGCCTAGTGAGCCGCTGCCGTCTACATCTCAAAACGCCCAACCGGTGGATGCCTAAACAAACAGGTTGGTTCATTCTGATAATATTGAACCATATTTTATTTACCTTCCATTGAGGGTGATATATTTTTACTTGCTGGTAAGACTGTACAATCCATTGACATCCCTGGTATCCTTTTCCATTACTTCCATTTTCAGAGCCCCTGTGGACCACGGTCATAATAATAAGGCCCAGACTACAGCATCGTCCTTCACATTTCCTTTAGAGCCTCTGTGGACCACGGCGTACGAGACCGCCCAGACCACAGCATCAATTTCTAATGAGCTATTATCAAGTAACGTTGCAATATAAACCTTTATTTTAGAGCCTCTGTGGACCACGGTCATAATAATAAGGCCCAGACCACAGCATCATCCTAATCCCATTTCCTTTAAAGCCTCTGTAGACCACGGCGTACAAGACCGCCCAGACTACAGCATCATCCTGAACGAGAATATATGCGAAACAGTAATATAACTGTCAATCGCTACTATGGTTTTCAGAGCCTCTGTGGACCACGGTCATAATAATAAGGCCCAGACCACAGCATCGACCTAGCCCCACTTCCTTTAGAGCCTCTGTGGACCACGGCGTACAAGACCGCCCAGACCACAGCATCATCCCTGTCTACGAGTACCAATATAAAATGCAATGATGCGTGGAGCATTTGCATTTTCACAACAATAAAACTATTCGTGCAAAAATGCGTGGAGCATTTGCACCAAAAATTTGTTTGCTCTTTCCTATGTACAGCACTGCAATGTATTTTGTCGACTGCTTGACTGCTAGTACAAGCATGATCTTTAAGTATTCTCTTTATAAACATGGCTCTTGCATACATTTTATGGTACTAAAAGTTGGCTGATAACTTTGTTACTACCCACCTAACAGCAATGAATACTGACAATGAAGTTGCGAGTATTTTGAATTAATTTGATTCACACAACATTTGTCGACCCTTCATTGTTATCAGCTAGTGTACCGATGTTCGGATACCTAGCTCAAAATATAATTATCTATTACAGAAACCGCGGCAGGTGCAGAGCACGCACCGCCTCGCAGTATGGCCGTGTCGACGCAAGACCAAGCGTAAATCAATCTTATTAGAAGAATTAATTATTAAGCTTTATAGTTAATCATTATAAGGTAAACAAATCATACGATTGATAAAGATTTTGTCTTTAGAGTCACATTAGTAATTTATAAGTTTTAAAAGATGGTCATGAATCGTTGTTGTTTTTGGTAACTTCGTAATTACTTATAATTCTTTAAAAGCATTCTTATTACTCGTAAAGTAATTGTTAATTCCTATATTGATTTATGGTCATCTTGCAATGCATTTGTGTTAAAGATTTCAGTCATTAGAATTTTATCCTAACATTGTTTCCTTAACTTAATTCAACAAACCTATGTTGGTTTTATTGAGCAAAATAAATGTGTCTAGATGTTTCACAATAGCCAGTTAATTCAGATTAGAATTACCATAACGTTTAACGGTTGTTAATTAATTGAATTCAATAATGTGTTTGTTATCGACTCGAGTACTGTGAAGGAAGCAGTCATGGCGGTTCGCCGCCATGTTGAGCTGACGATATTCAGAGTGCTCAAGTCACCAGATTACTTTTCCGGCGGTCGAATTGGAAGGACGTGTGAGTTAATATTATTTGATAATTTAAGATTTGATTTTAGATTTTACTGTGTTTAAATTATTTAAGAATTGATTTTACATTTTTCTGTGTGTGAATAATAAATACTGAAGTGTGCGTGTATGTTTTACTGTGTTTCGTGACTTGTGTTCCAAATGAGTGATCCAAATTATGGAAACGGTGACGTCAGCTCTGCTGACGTCACCGGTTTTAAAAACTCGGCTGACAACCCTGCGTCGTTATGTACATCTTAGTAATTTTTTAACAAAATGTACATTAGAGAAATTTTGGTCCAAGTCATGGCGACTTGGACCAAAATTTCTAAAGCCAACATCAAACTGACTAGACAGTCTGGACACTGAGTAAAGCCGAGTTTAGCACTGAATCTCGAATTGACAAAATGTTAACTAAAAATAATTTTATAGCATACTGATGGGTAACTTGTGGTTTTCCAGCAAAGCCGAGGGAAGTGATGTGGGGTGGGGGCGCGCAGTGCGTCCACGGCTCCTTGCCGCGCGGCGCGCATTCGCAACCCGCCCCCACTCTCAGCGGCGCCATCGCAGCTAGGCGACCCCCCAGGTGACTATAGCTAGTTTTACCTCGCTCTGTCGATCAGTCTCACTCCGATGTGACACAATCACAATCTGGGGGCACGGCAGTGCCCCCGCCATCTGGGGGCACGGCAGTGCCCCCGCCAAGTCGAGCAAAACAAAAGGCACGGCCGTACTATCCTTTTCTCGAAGCGATTCGGGCCATTTTCGACCCCCTGTAACTTCGTTATGGATAAAACTAGAAGCCTAAATTTTTAGTGACCAAGAGGGCATCACGTTTACAGATAACAATCCAAATTACATCAAATTTGAACCAGTAGTTTAAGAATTATCGCAAGTCAAAGTTCCTTAATTTTGCTGCCCACTGACTGACTGACTGACTGACCGATCATCAAAATTCTAAGGTACTTCTAGCCGTCCCACAAGTTTGAAATTTTGAATATAGCTATTGTTTAGCCTATAAACTATGGAAAAATTCTGACATTCCATAATTTTCATCCCGTTTTCTAGATATATAATCTGCATAAATAACTTTGTATTCCCATATAAATCCCATTAAATTGTATGTGATTACAAAGTTACTTTTACAGTTCATAATTAGACTTCATTTAAATTGAATGAAACGGGTAGCAGGGGTTAAAAATTAGAAATAGCTTCGAGAAATTCGACAGTTGAGCGATTTTTAAAAACTTCCACTATAGGTACACCTACGGCAGATAGAGAGATACAAATCGCTATAATATATATCTACCTACACTTTTATAGGTCGAACAAATTCGTTACCTAGGTACATTAAAATAGGTACCTAGGTACCTTATACCTAATACGCATCTGTGGAGACGCAAAGACACTCGTTCATGATAATCTATGAGCATGACCTATGTCGCAAGGGGCCCCGGCCGCACAGGCGCGGGGCGCGCGTTGATGCGTGTTTCGCAAAAAAACGAAATAAAGAAAGAAAACCTACAAAAAGAAATGAGATCCCATCAAAAACATTACATGTACAAAAATGCACAAGTCTCGCAACACAGTTAATCTGCCGTAAAAAGTTGTGAGATCGAATGTAAACCAAGTCGGTTAATTTCAATAGGTACCTACCTATACCTATCTATGGGAGCAGTTATACCTTTATTTCTTTAGTAAATAGAGTGTCTTGGCGATTGTACACGGCAGCATAATTTACTAGGCAATCTAAATATAGTCTTCCGTATAAGTGTACTTTCAAACAAATACAAGCACAAAGCGCTTAACATAGATTTATGTTGCCGTGTGCAATTGCCAAGTCACTTTATTTACTATAGAAATAAAGATATAACTGCTCCCATAGATAGGTATAGGTAGGTACCTATTGAAATTAACCGACTTGGTTTACATTCGATCTCACAACTTTTTACGGCAGATTAACTGTGTTGCGAGACTTGTGCATTTTTGTACATGTAATGTTTTTGATGGGATTTAGGTTTACACTTAGAATAATAACGCAGAGGGATAGTTCCATTCGTAGTTTCACTTAAAATTGAAGCCACTTTTTTATCAATGTGTGCGTGAGTGCCATGTAGTTATCTTCTCCAAAACGCAGACAAGCGCATTGAAAATGATGCATGCGTGTTGGGTTTTAGTCGAAAAGAAGGGAAAATGAATATTTTTTTTATTAAAAGCTTTGATTTTGAACCATTGTTAGTCTAAGTCCGAACTAGGCCCAAAAAGTCTCAGTAAAAAATGGCTACGCGGCGCTAGTGAGTACTTGACTTCTATGTGTTATTCTTCTAAGGGTTTACATAATTTTTTTTCTCAAAAAGACTACAATAGTCACTTACATGAGAACGAGAGATATCATCATATAATTTTAATGTCGTTCGTTTAGATAAGCATACTCAAAGCATTTCAAAAAATAATGGTAGATATCTATTACGTAAACTTCCTTATTTTGCCAGTTTAAGTGTCTAGATATATCTAAGTCAAGGTTTTAAATAACAATCTTAGTAACCATTTTTCTTTTTAGGGTCATGGTCGCTTTTGTCGTTAGAAAGTTGAACTGTGTTTTTTCATTTGACACTTCGTATCACAATTAATTAAATATCGTTCAATGATTATGAGATGCTCATTGTTCAATAAATAAAACGACAAACAAACACCCTAGTATAATAATATAGTCAAATTATACTTTCTTGTTATGTATTTAGGAAAAAGTATCACAACAGAACGTGAAATCATTTTGACATGCACTGTATAAATAATTATATTATCCAGTATAAATAAACTTCACGACACACCCCTACCTTCTACCCCTAAAGTCGAGATTTATAGACGCGCTTCATAAAAGCCTCAACCCTAAACAGTCTTTATGACAAAGTTCAACCCCAAACCCTGTTTTAAATAAATAGGTTGGGTTAGGTGCAGATTTATACTTTCGCCCTAAAAGAGATGTAGATTTTACTACCTACCTACTCGAACGTTCTTCGATATTGATTTAATTCACACGTGAATAATAAACTTCGAAAGTTTTTAAATTTCATTTCCGTATTATTGCTTTTATATTACTTTTTACCATAGACAACTCAATAAAACTTAGGCTATTAAAGCTTCCATTTCAAAAGTGTTTAAAAGTCAATAATGTACAAGTTTATAATCTAAGCGAAGTTGATGGAAGAAAACAATTTAAACACAAACAAACTTCTTTGTCGCATCCAGTAATAAACGTACAGTCAACAAGAAAAAAGTTTTTATTCCATTTCAGGCCTACACCCCCATCGCCGACCCTCGTTGCCCAGATAGACTCATCAGTCGCGTGCCTGTGGCTCATGACTCCCCTCTCCGCTGGCACGGCCGTCGTCGCTGTCCTGGTTGCAGTGTCCACCAACAACTGGTTGCACACAGAAGAGAACATGCTCAACCCACTATACAACGGCACGGGGAAGTACGGGCTGGTGGCCAAGCAGACGGTCTCGGGCTTGTGGAGGATATGTCACACAGATCGTGAGTGCACATCTTATGAACCTCTAGACCAGATAAGTCAATCGTTGTCTCATTCTGCCACTAAACAAATGACGGTTGTTCCAAGTTAACTAGAGGTGCAGAAACCGGGCATTAGTAATCTTCTTCTTGTCTTTGATAAAAATCTCAATGCTGTACGGGCACATAAAACTTAATTAGCGGCTATTCGTTGTACCGACGGTGCGAAACAACCCAATTTCTTTTTCAATTGACTTTTTCGCACCACTTTCCTTTTGCGGTGCGAACTGTGCGACCCTGTGCTTGTTGTGCATTGATCGTTTCGCACCAAAAATACAAATAATGTTAACAGTAGGAAAAAAGTCATAGTTTAAAATCAGAGTTGCAAGAACACAAGGACGCCTAACTTATTGTAACATCCAGTATTATCCGATTCAAATTTTTGTGACATCCAGTATATTATCCGAATTATTTTTTTATATCACCTTAGACCTTCTAATGGGTCAACCATGGATGTGATGAAATTTCACTATGTAAAACTCTTCGCAGTCTACAAAGAGACATCACACGGGTACTTTTATTACAATCTATAGAGCTCCGTCCCTAACCCAGTAGTTTACAATGAGACCGTAACATCCGCACGGGACGCCGCATGTACAATATATATCGCAGGTTCGCGGCTTCGCGGAGAGAAATGCATTGTGCGCGTGGCCTATTTACAATTTGTCCCAGTATAAGGTAGCTGTTCAATTCAGTACGTGGTCTCAGAGTGGTATGCTAAGTGAGTAGTACGAAGATTTGCGAACACCCTTCCGTTTCCTACGGCTAAGCTATTTTGTTAGCGGTTCCAGCATGCCGTGATCAAGATATCGAGAAAATGCAGTGTTCGAAAGATGCCAGGTGGAAAGATGGGCTGGGCTACCCACTTTTATAGATGACAATGTTCCATTAAATAGACATAAGTTTGTAACTACTTTACATCAGAGACTACTTGGTCACTACCTATCTAAGAGAACCTAAAAAAAAAATCCGAATAAAATACCTGACTGCAAGTAAAATTGTAAAAAAAGCAAGCATGACATTCTTGATTTAGCAATGTGTTATGCAGGGTATTGCAATCAGACGTTGAAAGTAGACATTAGTGATTTTAACTCCAATAGTCATTATCATTAGACGCTATCTGGCTCTTTCGATCTACCAGCATTGGCGACTTGTGCTAGTTTCACACGATTAGTGCTTTTAGCCCATAGATCATACACTTATAAACAGAGATAGATACGCAACTCTCGATTCAGATTTAGAACCTGTTCAGCCAGTGTCAAGTCGCAGTTGATGATTTGATCATGAACAAGTACCACGGTTGCAACAGTACCTAAGCCAAATATCAAGGAGCTTATAGTGTTAATGTCGTATGTTTCAGTTGGAGGGACAGTGTTTCGATGTTTGGACATACCATACTTCCCGCTGTCACAATACAAGTCAGATCCAAGCGACTCCACCAACGCAATACCATGTAAGTTCCATTTATCTTTCAACTTGCGTAAAGGTTTCTGTCACCGTACCATCAACGTACAATAGGTGGACTGCGAGTTGTTTGAGATATTTGTTTTTGTCTTTGCGCATCGCTAAGCGGTCTTCCAATAACCGTTTGCGACATCCACACCACAAGGTACTTACTCTGCAACAAAACGCAAAACGTGAACTAAGTCAGGGATGGTAAGGGGGGTCGGACAGGAGCATCAGGTGATAGAGAGTGAGCAAGAAAACCCCCACAAAATGTATTCTGTAAAAATTAATTTTGATCACTCTTGGGTTTATGGTTTTCAGATGTGGTGACGAGATCAGCGGCCCCTCTGCTTCTAGCTGTGTTCACGCAAGCGGTCGGAGCGCTGTGCTGCGTCATTGGCCACTGCGTGAAGGGCAGACGATTATGCACCTTCATTGCAGGTGTCATGTTCATTATATCTGGTGAGCTTCAAGTTATCTTCTTCACTTAGTTACCAAAGTTGTTGGACAACAAATTCACGTAGAATCTAGACGATTAGACGATTTGGTTGTAAGTGCTTTACGCTACTTAGCTGTTCGCTGTTCTTATGTAGAGAATCAACAGATGTTTAGTGGGTTGAAAGGGCTGAACCTGCAAGTTTAATTTATGTTATTAACTATTTACAATTTTACATTTCAGGTCTCATCATGCTGACCGGAATCGTTATGTACATATCCGTATTTAAATCACAAGTGGGCCATAAATTGAGATACATTACTTTCTTCAACACTCCAAGAATGTCATACAGCTATGGATACTCCTTCGGATTATATCTTGGTGGGTTTATTGCAGCTGAACTGGCGGGGACTTCAGCAATATTTCTATTCCTACAATGGTACCAAAAAGACTGGGTGACAGAGTTGACGGAGAAAGCCAAAGCGGACTGCCGCGCGTGGGATCGAGAGTATGCCTTCTCGGAGTACAAAGAGCGAGACTCCACACTGTTGGAAAGACGGATGCTGAAACGGGACACGTATCCTCCTACAGGATCGTCAGCGGCGACGCCTCGGGAGCGACGACGTTTTGTATTCGACGGCGACGACATACCACACTGTTCTATACATAAAAATAGGAGAATAAACTTAAGTTCAGCGTCGCTAAAAGACTTGTCGTCGTCCACGTTGTACGGGTTCCCGGCTGCGCCGCGGCCGACCGCCTGCGACAACTACTTCGACGACTTCAAAGAGGTGCCGCAGAGCGCCAACACATTGAGCGGGTTGCGGAGCGCGTCGATATTCCAGTCTCAGGCTTCCGTTGCCAGCGGCCGGTTCCTGGACACTTCTGCTGTGGAACCACCTCCTACGAGGGAGGAAGAGTTAGTAACGTTCGGGGCCGGAGCGCGGCTACGCGGAGACCACCCTCCGCGACACGATCGAGCTGTCGGAACTGACCCCTATCGCCGGACGACGCCAGTCTGATCCAAAGTTTGGGTTCCCCGGCCCCAATTAAGCATATCCAGAAGTGATAAGTGACGCTGTGAATTCACGTGCTGTGTATTTAGTTAGTTATTAATTAACTTATTACCTATTTACGGATTACAGTTAAGAAGTGTCTTTCGAATTTATGAAAGTAAGATGACCTTGTGTTATGGAATGTTTATTAGTTAACAATTTCTTTAATAAACACTGCCATTTGTCTATTTCTTTTTTTGCCATGTAGGTGCTAGTTACTAGGATCATTTAGACGTAAATAACTCCTTAAGTCCAAACTCTGATAAAGAAAATTATGAGTTGCAATAATCGCTTTTATTTATCTAGTATCTTCAGTTATCTAGTATCTTAACTTAGTATCTTCATTTAATTCTATGTTAATATCCTAAAATACTTTGTTCTCCAATTTTACCGCGGCAACGTGGCGTTAAAGTGTGTAGTGTGCTGAATTATAAAAGCTAAAAATACAGTTCATTTCAGGTTTTTTTTTCAATAATACATCAACTGTAATATAAGCTATCAAAGTGTTCAAAAATCTGCTGAGCAGTTACGGAATTGAGTAGTAACAAACACACAAACTAACATAATTTTAAAACCTTAGTTGCGATGGTTAGGATTACGGATAATAGGTATAATATTTTGTATTATAATTTGTTTTATAGCACCGTGCGACCTAAACCCGCACTTAGGTCACGCTTTGCGCTGTTCAAAGTAGCACATTTTTAAACGGCCTGATGTTCACTAACTTCACACCGTTTAAGAATATAGCCATCGTTGCGAGCGTAGTACTGAACCAAAGCTAATCAGTCATACATTTTTACACCACTCACAAACTCATAGTAGGCAAGAGAAGATACGTATAACCTGTAACGTGTGGGACCGAAACGCCAATGTCTTTGGCGCCATATTTCTGCATGTTTTCATTTTGGTCTTCGTCGGACAATATTACGTGAAAACGCTATACCTAAGTTAGCAATATTAACCGTACACTGTACATTTTATTCAATTTCTAATACGATTATATAATTATTGAAACATAAGAATACTTACTTGATTTAGAAATGTTGCGTTTTTTTGTTGTTTACATAATATGTAACCGACACATGAACTATTTTCACTGAATACACACACTTTCAATTATTATACACCATATTATATAATACAGTCTCATAGTGAATACATTTATGCACAAACCAGATCAATCACAGATTCCTATATTAAGTAGGTATTCACGTTACGATAAAGATTCGGTTACAAAATAAAGCCCTACACTATTGATATTTTTTCACTGTTTTTAGTTGAAACCTGTTTGACTATTATTTAAACTGAACAATATTAAATCTGAAACAATATCACATTAACCAATCCACGAACAATAAATATGCATCCAAAAATGCTAATAACCTAAAAAACAAATCTAGAAGTGATATGGGTAGGTGTAAAATGTGTTTTTTCTCGTTCTCTACTGGTGGAATGCAAACCTACCCGCATTAAAATTTGTGTGTTTATTACTAACAGTCAAATGAACATCTTTTCATTGCATTAATTAGAAGTTTATTTTTAAATAAATTAAATGGATAGCGGGTTTATGTCGCACGTGCTATAAAATAGTATACGATACTCGCTGCACCAGTAAGTATATTAAATACACGGCGGTTAGCACCCTCGCTTCGCTCGGGCGCTAACTTCACGCCGCCGTGTATTAATATACTACTTAGACAGCTTGTATCGTAATGTACTAATTAGGATTGAATCTAAAATAGGTGTTATAACTAATTTGTGGTCCTGTTTTTGTTTCTGGAAATAAATACTATTTGATCAACAAAAATAATACTACGACAATACTCTTTAGTAAAACAATGTAAATAGAAAAAAAAAAGATATTCCTTCTTTGTTTAAAAGGTTAGTTGCGTATTTTTTTCTAATTTGTGCGTCATGTGTGTCATGGACATGAATTCAAATGAAAAACTAATCGATAATTTATATTGATAATAACTACCTAGTGAATATTTAAATTAGTGATACTAAGTTATTTGTGGCCAAAATAGAAGAAGAATAACTCCACCATCATGGGAGCGTAAGTACAGTTTAATACCAGCATTACTATTGTAGACTATTGTTATATCTTATACAGCTGTATTGTCTAAAATGTTTTTAATAATAGATTGAGGACTTGGAGAATACATACTGATCACTTTCCCCGAAAAATACATTTTCATTGTCTAAATAAAATAAATCAGTTCAGGGTCTACGGTACCATCTACGATGTGAAGTATAACATTGTAGGTAAGCATCAGTTGCCTGCCACTTGCGTTGGACTGATCAATCTGATCACCTCGATTTGTGCCTAGTGTGAGTTTTGACAATTTCTTTACGTGCTCTGTCCGGTTAGCGTAAATTTGAAGTTCTATGGAATAAGAGCAGTGCCATCTAGTGACTGACTGACTGACACTAGATGGCGCTGCTCTTATTTTATACAATTTCAAATTTACGCTAACTGGATCGAGCTCGTACAGAAATTGGCAAAACTCACACTAGGCACACTTATATCTATGGGGCAGCTAGGTACTTTGCAACCGTCGTTGTGTTGGCATTATGTACCTACCCATAGGAATAAGTTTATAATAATATGTATGTGTACCTTTGGCTTAGTAATCAGCTATTACTAGTGCAAGATCACTAGCAATGTATAATCATTTTACGAGTCGAAATAAAATACGAAATACTTAATGTTTTGATTTTCTACTTTCCAGGTGGATATCCAGTTTCCTGTAAGTATAACAATATCAGCTCAGTTTTGTACCGTACCAAACATTACTGTGTTGTGTACCAAAACACAGTAATGTTTGATTACTTTATTATACGAAATATTCTCAAGAGCAGTAAACCGTATATATACCTAAATTTATCAATTCGTATCTCACACTTGTCTATTGTATATTGTGCTATGCAATCAAATAATTTAGCTTCTCACTGTACTTTATAATATTATTTACAGCGGGATGGGAGAACCGAAGCAGCCTATCGAAGGAATGGGAGCACGAATTAAAAACTTATTTAAAGTGCACTACAGAGGCTTGATCGGCATGGCGGTGCCTATAGCTTTGCTATCCTGGCAGGGGAAGAAAGAAGAAGTAAATCCTTCACTTTCTTATTAGAACTTAAAATCGGTTAGACATCAGCATTTGCAACGTAGGAACCACTTATGTATACAGACAATGTTTTAATGGTAACTTACATTTACAGCCGGCTCTAACGGTGTGTTGTATGTGGTTCTGGATGTTTTGGTTTTTCCTGATACAACCGATAAACATACCCGCCACTGGCCTGATACCTGTGTTCCTGCTACCCATGGCGGGCGTGATGAAGACAGATCAAACTGTAGGATGTTACATGAACGTAAGTTGATTTCGTTACTTGAGCGGTTCCCAACGAGTCACACTGTGACTTGTTGGGTTCTTTTCCAACTGGTCACACTGTTACAACACTATTATAATTATTGTCACGGGTGAGTGTTTAAAAGCATCTTGGAAATAAAGTTGCAACGAGGAAGACTCAGAGGAGAGGTGACACGTTGGGCGAAAAATCCCAATGAGTCACACCTGTGCCCTAAATGGACGTGACTCGTTGGAAACTCACCATGTACCTACAAGTTTATTAGAGGTTTATTCCCAACGACCACCCCTGATTCTGCCCCTAGTGGTGGTCGTTGCAACATAATAATATTTTTTGGCCCAACCGCCCTAGTGGTAGTCTTTGGAACTAATCATTGCCAAAGAGGCACACTGAAACTTCCACCACTGGTGTTGGTTAGAAACAAATTATAATTTGTTTGCCCAACCGCCCCAATGCAGTGGTGGTGATCGGGACATGAAATTCTGTTGCAACGACCACCACTGGGGGCAGAATCAGGGTTGGTAGTTGGGAATACACCGTACTTATTCATACTTACAGTGATCAAGGACAAGTATCGTATCAAGTCCACGTGACTGATTATATGGTACGGCTTGAATACTCCCAACTCGGTGATAAAGTGATTTTGTTTGTTTCAGGAAGGCATTTTGTTATTTATATTTTCCAGTATGATAATATTAGTATTAAATAACTCCGGTGTTGATCGACGCATAGCGTACTGGTTTTTATGTTCGGGCGATACAAACCAGTTTAGCCAGAAGAGGTTAGTATTTTTGCTAAATCAGTTGTAAGTATATCTCTCCACAGAACACTATTATATTATTATGCCAAGCGGGTCATCCTCAGAGAGATAATGTGGATCATTGGAAAAGTAATAGGCTCATTCAATGAGGATGAATCAGTGTGCCTAGTGTGAGTATTGCCAATTTCTTTACGTGCTCGGTCCGGTTAGCGTAAACTTGAAATTGTATGGAATAAGAGCAGCGCCACCTAGTGACTGACTGTCTGACAGTAGATGGCGCTGCTCTTATTCCATACAATTTCATACAATACATACAATACTCGTAAAAACTCACATTAGGGGTACAGTTTGTGTTGATAACTTTTCAGATTGGTGTTTAAGGTGTCATCTGCGGCATTTTGGCTTTCCATGATCAGCAGCCGACTTATCGCGTGTTCTACACTCACTCAGATCATAACGCCGTGCATGTCGAAATTGCAGGTTTGCAGCAAACATTACTAAAAGTTTACAATGAGAAAAAGGTACGATCACATACATAATGAGAACGCGATCTCTATTCGCTATAAGTAGGTATCTAGAGAATTGTGAACTTTGACCATACTTCCAAGTACCCAGATTGCAACCAATTGCAAGGAAGTATTTCCCTTGTAAGAAATAGAATAATGTCATGTTTCACTCTTGGTTTCCACCATCACCAACGTTTTGGGGTAGGTTTGCAATATAGACAACGTACGTTGCACGGTGATTTGTAATGATCTAGGTCCTACAAGTCTTTCAAGTTTTTCAATTGCGGAAAGAAACTTGGTACCTAATACAAAATAGATACTGGTTTTGATCAATTACCACTGCGTTTTCAGGATGCAACGTCTAGAGGCTCCGAGCCCGACTTCAAGGAAATGCAATATATTCTAAACAACGCAATCCAAACTTCTTGCTCAATTGGTAAGTCAATATTATGACAGTTTGAAAAACTGAGTTTTAGACGAAATGTAGATTTATGAAATTTATGACTTGTTTAATTTTCAGGGAGTCTTGCAATTATACATGCGTCTTTCACGACGTTGACGTTCCGAGCTATTTATTATGAGTAAGCTATATATTTTATTAAACAAAGATCATAAAATTGATATTTATCCATGTGCAATGAATAATGCAGCACAGTTGCGTACTTGTATCTATGTATTTATAATAATACTAGTAATAAATTACAGATAATAATGATATTAAAACGAAGTGTTACTTACGTCGTATTTTTTTTGTTTTTCAGAGCGGATCCTGCATTGATTTTTCCTGATATTTTTAATTACCTTGAATATTCTTCATTTGCCTTCCCAGTGGCGTTCGCAATGTTTATTGCGAACTGTATTTACCATATATTACTTGTGGGCAAGTTCGTACTACCTTTATAACATATCTTTTTGGGATATTGATAGACTGAAAATTTAACCTTTTACAAAATAATGATCTCTGTAAACCGATACTTTGTACCTACCTTCTTTGTTTCAGAAAATGTCAGAAACCAATGACTACATGGAGTATGAATTCAGTGAGAAACACATTTTTGAATTTGAAAAAAGATATACCCAGTGCCATTACTCTTCATGAAAAGGTGATTTCCTTATTTAGATTGACCATTGCACAATGCACAGATCAGTTTCCAATGTCTTTAGTAATTACTATGATTTTTAAAAAAACCTTTGTTACACCGTCTTCTTGGTCGTCCCCACAATATTATCCGATTATTGAATTTCGGTAATTATTGCCTCGAATATGAGATTTTTTTTCAAATTTACATTAAACGTTGTTTTTATTTTTGTTTCAGTTAACGGTGTTCTTTACATTGCTCTATCTGTGTTTATTCTTTTTCCGATGGAACAAGTATATGTCTGGTTGGAGTGACTTCCAAAAAACTGGAAATATACCTTGGTAAACAGTTATTTATGATCGCGTAACACTAATAAAGGGCTCAAATCATCTTAATCAAATTTTTAAGAACCTAACATGCTCATTTTGTTACAGGATAAAAGATGCTGCAGTTGCTGCTGCGTTTGTGATAATATTGCACTCATTGCCAAATGGATATCGGTTCACCAAAGTATTCACCGCTAAAAGTACGTTATACTCTATTTTTCTACTCGTATTTTTTTTAGACAAATTCCAGATGGCAAATATTTTGATGACTCTAAAAGTCAGTCACTTCAGTAAATACCTTTTATTTAAAACTTTTACCTATTCTAATTAAAACTAGCCGTGCTTTGCGTTTCCACTAGCGTTGGGCTATTTACCCTCGGATCCAAGGTTACTATACTCTGTTCTAAAAAGGTAGTAATCAAAGCCACGGAAGAGAGAGACAACAAGCTCAAACGTCATACAAAGTCCCCATCATGCTATCTCGCTTTAACAGAGTGCCCCTTCTAGAGTATTAATTATTCAGTGCATCGGATAAAACCGTGGGCGCAAGCTAGTTTCAAAATAAAGGTAGCCTATGTTACTCCTTAACATGAGCCAGTTAACTTAATATCTGCCAGTGAAAGCCGCGTCAAAATTGGTTCAGCCGTTTCGGAGATTAGAGCAACAAACGGACAGTCAGCAAAAATTTTTTTTGGTATAAGTTGCGTATAAATTATTATGTACTTTTATATGCATTAAGTAGAAAGCTGTTATTTTGACATTACAAACGGACAATTCATGTTTATTTATTTGTATACCTAGTAAATAACTGGGGGGTTACTTACTTACTAGCCTTAAATTTGAATGAGAGAGAGTTGAGATTAGTGAATAATTAGTTTATGTTAATTTTTATTGTAATTTATTCCTTTGTCCAGAAAAGAGCCAATTAGGACAAACCAAATCAGAGTCTGCAATTTTGTGGTGGCGTTTTGTAGACAAGAATGTAGTATACGGGTATATTTTCCTTATTGGTAAGTTTCTATATTATTTTGTCTATTACCATTTGCCACAAGCTGTCCCCGCGCTAGTCGCCTTCCAAATTCTTCGTTACCAGTATGTGTTATTTACTTAGATAATTTGCAAACGTATTAGACACGTTTAGGTATCTGTCTGTACACCTCACTATAATAACGTTCTGGCTGGAGCAGGCTTCGAATACAACACCTGTAATATTATAATAAAAATAACTAATTCAGCCTTTACTGTCCCGCTGCTAGGCAAAGACCTCTCCACACTTTTGTGAGGGAGATTAGGCTATAATCCAACACGGGATGCCGGTCCGGATTGTTGGTTAACATGCCTCCGAAATTATTCTCGGGCATGTTGATCTCACGATGTATTCCTTCACCAAAAAGCGAGTGATCATTACGTAGTACATGCCCGCACTGGTATTTGAACTAGTCATCTTTGGATTTGGCAGACGGATGTTCGCCCACTAGGCTACCACTGCTTTCGCTTCATCGCTTATTTTAAAATTCTAGTTTTTTTTACAGGTTCCGGAGTCGCACTAGCTAGGAGTATCAACTTTGCAAAGGCGAACGAATATATAGGAAAGCAAAAAGTGCTCGACTTTATGAACACTTACGACTGGCCTGCCGCCTCGTTTTTAGTGGTTTTGATGGCGGTTTTATGTGGTAACATTATGTCTGGAGTTGCAGCATGTGCTGTGATAATGCCGCTTATAGTGAATTTGGTAAATTACTGATACCCAGTTTCTGAACCCCTGGTTAACTTTGACCAATCGATATGTCTATCGCTGTCTCTATCTGGCACTAAACAAATGACAAAGAACTTATTATCGCTTGGTCAAAGTTAACTAGAAGTTCAAAAACCGGGCATAAGACTGTATAATATTTAGTCCGGGAAAAGTGGAATTTACGGAAATAATCCTTGTAGCCCTTAAAACAAGGCCCATGATGACAGTCACTGTGAAGTTTTACATTCAACGATAACTTATTGCAAACAAAAAAAAAGGTAATTAAATTGTATAGCGGGAACAAAGTTACTACACAATTTACTTCCAAGGTGCGACTTAAACAACATTGATTAAAAACATAATTATATTCATCCAAACGAAAGCAGTGAGTTAAGTTACAAGATTGTGATTGTAAAAAATATAATAACCTAACCCTGTTGCCTAACACTCAGCTAACTTTATCAGTCACTTATTTTTGCCTGACCATCAAATGAGGGCGTTATTTTTCTATTTGATTTTCACAGCCGATACCGGGCTCTGAGGGTGCACCAGCTGAATTAGAAGGAGGCGATATGGACCAAGTAAGACTATTTTATTACTCCATTATTTTTATCACCTAAAACCATTTATCTTATCAACTTAACTATAGGAACCATGCCTTCAGTCTTCCTCAATCTTTAGGCTGTTGTGCTCATTGATGTCCGGTTTCTGAATCCCTCGTTAATTTCGTTGTCGTTGTCTCTATCTAGCCCTAAACAAATGACAAAGACGGCAATACACACCGGTCGGTCAAAGTTAACCAGGGATTCAGAAACCGGGCGTTAGATGTTTCATTAATTTATAAATCTGTTTACAGAATTCAAAAACGTGGCATTTGAGAACGACGTTACTATCTTTGGCCACTGGAATGGGAACGGGGCTCGGCTTTATGTTTCCATTTCTGTATACATCAGCGTACTTCTGTCACTATGTCGGAAAAGTCCCTAAGACAAAGCAGGTATGTCAAGTAAAGGGATATTAAATACTAAGGTTTGTCCACTGTTTCATGTGCGTGGAAAAAACTGTTTAAGATTGTAATGTCTTTCTCAAGATTCATATTATTATTATCTCCATATTATCAAATTTTATCAAGCAAAAGCTGGTCAGCCATTTAGCCGTAACAAGGGAACAAACAGACAGAGACAGACGGACAGAAAATATTTCGTTTTAATAATATAAAAAAGTGTGATTTTGTGTTCTCTCTAAATTTTGCGGGAGGTTTCACTAAAGCAATTCCCCAGTTTACTGAATCGTGACGTTTACTGTGACTCGACATTTTGACATACAAAAACTAAACAATATACTGGACACTGGATAATAATTGCTCGAATGAAACTAAGCCAAAACAAAAGAAGTAGAAATTGCATTTGCTACGTGGCGCAACATGGCGTTAACCCCCACCGTAGGCTCTAAAATACGCTTCGTAATTCACACAAGTATTTCTGTTTTACACAGTCTTTTGTTTCAGGCTGTATACGGGTTCATAAGTGCCATAATCTGCATTCTCGTTCTGTGGCTAGGGATTGCATTCTATGGGCCGGTGCTTTGGGACCCACCAGATCTCAAACGCGAAGACAAGCTTACCACCGCGGCTGTTGGTAAAGGGGAAGGTGGCGGTGGAGGTGCTGCGGAAGACTGAAACAACTTCATTAGCACTTATTTATTTTACCGATATACTCTTAAGATTATAGGAGACAAGGACGCGAATTGCGAATAAATAAGTGATAATACATCTACATTTCCTTATTTTCAATAAGGTCTGATATTCGATGTATTTGTCTCCGTTGTTTAGAATATTTTGTTAAGTTATTTTGTTAATTTTTCTTAATAAAGTTAAATGAAGACGATTCTGTATTTTAGTTACTTTACCTTTTTAATATTTGCTTAATTATTTGTTACACTTTCTTAATATCTATCGGAAAACATTTGTTTTTGAGAAGTCAATATAAAAAAGTTGAGGTAGGTATTAATTTGTGAAGAAGTGATAACTTACAAGATTTTTTTTACAAACTTCCGTTGTTAGTATGTAACAGTTATTCTGTAGCTATTTCAAGAAATAAATTTATGACTGGTGGTTATAATAACATTCAAAGCGTCGCTAGAATAACGATCTATTATAAATAAGTAATCGTAATCATTTTCACGATTTTAATAATTAAATAAAGCATCCGCAGAATGCGCACTGGCCCGGGTCTGAAGTAAGGAGAAGAAAAAATTGTATGAACGTATACTCGTACGTACCCAATAAAACAAAGAACTTATTATACAATGGAATGAAGTGCAAGTTTATTAAGAAATATTATAAAGGTACTCTTAAGATTAAAAAACACGTACCAGTCTGAGTTCTGATCCAGATCTGTCGTTTTATAAAAATACCCAAGCTGGCTGTACGTGCAGATCCGGCCAAATCACTGGTGCCCAGAAACAAACACTGATCCAAGTCAACATAATAATGATGACCGTAGGGCCTATTCCTGCTTTAATCTGAAAAAATAAATATTTAAATCATAATAATCTAATAGCTCTGCTCTCATAAACAAAAATGAGTCGGTTAACAGCCGAAATTAATATTGTATCTCCTATCCAAGATTGAAATATATCTTGGATTGCTGCCTATCTTTCGATCGATTTCCAATCTGCGTGCCTTTATAAACCAATCCACGCATCGGTTATTGGCACGTTTGATCTTAAAAACCATTGTGATATCAATCTCAGATAGCAAAATTTTGGATTTGATTGATTATTAATTTCGGCCGTAAATAGATAAAGATACCTCTTTATTGCCAGTCGGTTAAAAATATGATACAGAAATTACAATATTATACAATAGATACAATGGGCGGTCTTATCGCTTAAAGTGATCTCTATCAGACAACCTTTGGATGTACAAGTTAAAAAATATTATCTAGGGTTGGGCCGGTTGACATCAGTGTCTAATTATGAATACAAACAATACTATAAAATAATTACTCAAATAAGAGATGTGCTCTAACATAGTTCCAAAAAGTATTTATGCTACGCTACGTCCTACGGCTGAGGAAGCAAGCACATAAATTGTAGCATAAAGTAAGCTTTATTGCGATCAAAATTAATAATTCTAACCATTTTCCCAGTAGGAATGTTTGCTGCACTTTGTACGATGAGGTTTCCAGGTGTTCCTACAGGCAAACAGAAGCAATATGAAGATGAAAATCCTGCTGCAATATTGTACCATAGTGGGTGTCTATTGATTTCTTTTGCCTGAAATGTTATTGCACACTAAGTTCACACGTTATATTCTTACTAGTTGTTACCTCTATTATGCAGACGAAGTCGCGGGTAACAGCTTGCATTCTATACTTTCTTTAAATACAAAACAAAATCATGCCTACCATTTGCATTACAATAGGCACAACTACGTTGCAGACTGCGACATTGGAAGCAAAGTTGGTTACGAAAACGGTAAAAACAATAATAAATAGAATTATGAAATAGTTTGGTAAGCCCTGAAGAATCTTCAGGAAATCCCCGATTCTGCCATTCAAGTCTGAGTACTCCTTCTTCGCAGCCTCTGATAATGCGAACCCTCCTCCTATAAAAATATGAAATAACAGACATAATATTATTACATAATAATATCATTATTATCTGCGCTCCGCGGAATTTTATTGCTATTCCTATATGCTAACAACCCATATTATACATTTCGGGGTACCTATGTTTTTTAACAATAAGCAATCTGGGCTAGGATACAACCCCAAATTATGGTCTATATTTATTTCCAAAAGTTTCAAGGATTTCCATAAGTTACGCTTTTAATTTATCATACTTATCGCAATGAAAAACAACCAAGATTATTGTGTACCAATCGATCATCAATTCTGTTAATTTAAGAACGCTATAATCGAACCTTAATGGAGTGGTTTCGAATTAGTTTGTTACATAGATAATGGAAGTCTGCTATTTTCAATTAGTCTGCTAGTCAAATAAGAACATTTGATATCAATGTCGCAATGAAAGGTCACAAAATATTTCGAAGCCACTCCATTGAAATTCAATTGAAGCGTTATAAAATTAGCAGAATTTACCCGCTGTATAATGGTCGCTTACCAGACGCGCCTATTTTTTCGGTGTCCGATAAATGGTTGTCTGTTGAGGGGATGTTGATATTAACTTACCTAATAGAAACATGAACCCATATGGCATTAAATCATTCATTTCCTTCCAATCCAATATAGCCCTGACTGGTTTTTCGGGTAAATCACCATAAGCTAGAAAAAAACTCGTTACAAGTAGACTAAGTAGATATCGGGTTAAAATTTGCACAGTATAAAGTTCAGGCAATCTATTCATAGGTACCTATTTATCTTTTTCCACTGGACTTGCAAGATTCGATTTGATTAGATAACTAATATTTATTTCGTCTATGATCCGAACTATTCTAAACAAAGACTGGCATGCGTCTGTACAAAAGCTTAATCAAATTGCTTATACAAACAAAACGTGTGCGTCACGGGACGCCCGACAGACGTGATAACCGCTAGCGCCGTTACGCGTTACGTAACGAAGCGGTTTACCCTCCCATAAGAAGTTATCACTTTAAAAAAAACAACGTCAAATGATAGAAAATTATATGTGTACATCTTCTGGCTCAAAAGTGTTAAAACCAATAAAGTAGTTAAACATACTTTTAGCTTTGAAATTATTAAAAAAATCCAGTTTTGCTGGCAGCAGCATCAATAAGAAACCAATAAGCATAACAGCAGCAGAATCGCCAACGCTGAAATGAAACGAAATGTCAGGTCATTTGATAAACTTTGTCTGGGACGATAGGTTTATTTCTATTTAATGACGCCGAGTAGGTAAAGTCTACTTCGATACACTTAGATAAGAATTACAAGGTTAACAAAGTTTTCCTTATATATATATTTTTTTTTTTTTAAACGTAGCCCCACACTAGGATTGCTCCTGTATCGTGGGTACCGCTTACAGACATATAATTTCACATACACAACACACCCAAACCAGAAACGAATATTTGTGGATCGCTCAAATATTTGTTCCAGGCGGGAATCGAACCCGCGACCCCTAGCGTAGCAGTCCGATTGCTCGGCCACTACGCCAAACGAGCCGTCAAATATTATACTAATAGCCAATTGCGCCTGCAAACTGTGCCTTAAAATAAATAATACTCACAATTTTTTGTCAGAAATTCCAAAATGGGAAATAATTGTATCACCCCAACCTTGAAATATTTGTGGTGATCTGCAGAAAAATAAGAGCATTGCGCCACTGAACAAAATAATGACCATCTGAAACAACGACACAATATATTAATATCATACACCTCATTTACATAATATACCTACTTATCCAAGAGTCTACGACGATCCCAAGAATTTTGCCACAAAAAAGGTTTACACGGGATCTACATCTGTGTTTGTCTTTTGGTACAACCTAAAAAATATATTACTGAACAGTTATTACTATCTATTGTATTTCACAATGAATGACTTCGACTTGTTGTTATTGCTACATCATTTTGTAATCAATGATAATAAATATTTTTTCTATTTCTATTCTATTTCTATTTCTACAAGTCTACCGGAATAAACTACATAATTATTTGTTGGCTGATATCTTTGATGAATACTTTAAAGTCTTACTATTTCCCAGAAAGTTATTTTGCCGAGTTGAGACCATTTTTCATTGACTGCAAGTTTCGCTGCTTTTACTCCTTCTTCAGGTATATTAGCTCTCTTTGCAGCGTCACTTTTGGGTCTGAAAAATACCAAAATGCATGTAGGTTATTATATATATTATAGTAATATAGGCAGGTTACCATTAAGAAACGATAACACTGCAAGATATGCATTTATCAAAAGAGCAGTTTATAGGATTTACCACCGACAGGAAATATATTAAAATTAGGGTATAAATTGCTTACCTCAGCAAGCCAAAATATACTATCAGCAAGTATAAATATAAGCTTGTTTCCATTAAAAGCATGTACGGAATTGCGAATGCAGAGAAATTGGGAAACGATAAGTACTCTGGAGCTTCCGGATAAGTCCTAATTGAAATAAAACATTATTTCTATTTTATTTGTCTATACCTTATAATTAAACAGCCAAGTACAAAATGTCTGTAGGTAGCGAAATCGATTTTTACTATCGAGGACACTTCAAATAGGTACTAAACGAGTATTTTATTGTCTAATAATTGTCTACTAAAATATTGGTACTAGGTGCGTTATTAAATAAGTCAAGCTAGCTATCGTAAAAAAAAGTATTTTATTTCGTTTTTTAGTATTTGCTGCAATAGCGGCTACAGAAATAGGTACATCATCATTAAAAATTCAAACTGTCTAACTATCACGGTTCATGAGATACAGCCTGGTGACAGACCGACAGATAGCGAAATCTTACTAATATGGTCTCGTTTTACCCTTCGGGTACGGAACCCTGAAAAGTGTCCTGCCACTCTTAACTACATAGAGCAACTTGAGATATTCAGGATTTCCGTTTAAAATATAATATACTTACCTTGAAAAAAGTCCTTTGAACACAAGATTAGTAGCTGACCCAACTAAAGTGCCAATTCCACCTGGGGAAACAAAATGATTACGTACCTACACAAGTATCAAAAGTAACTAGACACGCTGAAACGAAAGAAGACATCTCACTTCGAATTACGCTTCGCATACAAAACAAATAATTGCCCAGAATAGTAATTCAGAGCCTATTTAATATTATATTCACGTAATAAGACTTATAATGGTGAACCAGTAAACCTTACCTATGGTAGCAGAAAACGCAGCAGAACAAAAGTAACAAGTCGTGATATCAGATGCTATCTTATTGCCATGCTTGTCTGTGTCATAAATACTGAGCAGATTTTCCTATAAAATTAATCTATTATAGCCATGAAATTATGTACGGAATAAAACTTAGTGATGCTCCTTAAGACCTCATGAAACCTACAACCAATCTTGGCCGCTGTGAACGACTACGTAAATATATACATGGATACCAACGTGTATTTAAAAATGCCTAAAATATAGGTTCTATTATGTAGGTATTGTAATGTAAGATAATTATTATGTATTTTCAAGGTAATACCATAAGAAACGAAAGTGTAAGTAGGTAATAAATCAAGAGTAACGTACATCTTCAAAGACTTTGAGTATCGCAAAATTGATGGGTACCATCATCGTGGTAGCAGCCGTATTCGTGATCCACATGGAAACAAACATTGTGGTGTATGACATCGCAAATAGAAGTCTGAAAGAGAGTTTCATTAGTGCACAAGCTGCGCTGTGCCTTAACTACGCTTTTCAAACACACCCACTGTTTCTGTGGGGCTAAAATATGCACAGGGATATATATACATTTGGAAGATATACATTTTGGTGGAGGGGACAGTAAACAGACATCTTTTTCCCCTCAAAAAAAAGAAGGTAGATAAGTTTCCGGGAGCTGGAAGTTTTATAAAAAACTAATTTTATTTTATTTCGAAAGTTTAATCGAATATTTAATTATCTTAACATTCTGAGCGACCGTTAAGAATTAGATTCACGAATCAACTGTCTATTACAATTAATTACAATAGGGCTTAAGATAGGGATTCGCAGAATCACCGGATGGTGCTGGACGCCCGCGTCGGGTTCCCACAACTTCGCTAAGTGCTGACTGTTGTTATGACTCGGTTGGGCAGCTGATACATAACTAGGTAGATAAAGGTGTATAATAAGGAATGTACCTGCGATGTGAATACCCGATCGCTCTGATTGCGCACAAAGCGAGTCGCTTATGCAGCCCTGATTGTTCCACCGCGTAAGCCAACATGAGACTTCCCAAAAACATTATAATGGTATCCTGAATAAGCGAAAACCCTTAATTATTTTAACTGAAGGTAGTATTCAAATTTATTTCCATTGTTGTTTATTTATGACAACTGGAATAATGAATAGGTACAGTTGGGATTGTTCTCATTCATTTTTTATTTGTTAACTCCCAGGTCATTTTTGGTGAATTTCCAGGGCATCCAAGATATAATACGGTACCGTCAGGTAAGGTTTTTCAACATAGACTTAGGACTTTGTGCGTAATCGTGTTAGTTGCTACTCCACTTTGTAACGGCAGAATGGATTTAGATATAATACTTTTACTTTTACCAAGCTACGAGTATGTAAATTCTAATGGTGTACCTATGTCAAATTATCACCAAAGAAACCAAAATAATAAAATGAATAATGGGTACTTTGTAATATAAGTAAAAGGCACCTCTATTGAGAGTATAAAGGGTATATTCCTTGCTCTTACGTTTATATAACAATTGCAAGTTTTGCCCGTATCCATCACACCGGTAATGGGGAAAATCAGGATCGGCAGGGACGATGTAATAGGCAGTGGAATACACTCTGTCACCCAATATACTGCCATAAGTAATAAAGTGTAAGCACACCATTGCCACTTCTAGAAAAGAAGCAAGAAAATATTGTCACTAGCAACCACCAACGCTCAAGAAACAAATCATTGTCAATGTTTATTTACAGCACAAGTTCAGGGAACATGAAAACTAATATTAGATTTACCTACCTACAGTTTAAAAATCTCTCTAAAATATTTAAAAATAAAATGGTATGGTAATATTTCCAAGTTGATAGCAATGGCATTATATATTCTCAGTGCGATGTGTCTCTCTTGCCTCATCTCTATTTGTTTGAGTGTCTGTTGTAGTTAAATTTGGTTCAAGAATATGTATACTACGTTTGGGGTTGTGAAATAGCGTTCTATTGATTCCAAAAATCTACCCCTAAACGGGTGAAACGGGGTGTCAAAGTTGATATACGTAAACAACAAAAGACTCATGTCGAAACGGGTTCCCTACCGCAGCCATAATAATTATAAGTAAAAAGCCTTACCAAAGGTGGAAACGGGACCAGTATGGCGATCATAATGATTGGAGTCAGTACACAAACTACTCCTCGCCAATAAACTTGAAAGAAACACTTCAATTTGTCTTTGAAAGTTACGAGAGGATCTTCTTCACTGGTAAACAAATAATACATACATGACTCTAAGCAAGCTGTATTTTTCAGTGGAGGAAAACATCGTGAGGAAACCCATATGCCCGAGAATTATTTTGGAGGCATGTTATCCGCGAAGCTGGACCGAGCGCTACCGTAGTGGATTTGGCCTAATTCTCCTGACGAAAGCGAGACCCGTGCCCACTAGTAAGTGGATACTGATAGGTGTTGTTTTTGTTGTAGGTACTCTCCTGTATTAAGTGTTTGATCTATGGTATATACCTAGCAGCAGCTGTTTGTTAGGGCTGAAGCTACAATGAAGATTTTCTACTGAAATTGGAAATAAAAGGTAAGTAGATGCCTATCTAGAAAATCTTTGCCTTCACTGCTTTATTTTAAGTAGGTAAAGTCGGCCTCGGAAGTCGCTGACCATGTAAGCTCTTGCACGATTATAAAATCGTCGGTACTTACGATACACCAGCCGTTTCTTCATCAGTTCTAGCGTTTGAAGCTGACGGGGATAAAGACATCGTTCCTTCGTCTCAAATCTCAATGAACACAGTGCTAATAAATCTAGAGTTAATAAGTTCTAGTTGGTTGTGATCTAGATGGCTTCCCATGATTTGACTTTGCCGGGACGTAATAACGACTTGGAACGGAGACTAAGGCATGAAACGCGTGAAACGCGTGCGATATGCGTGAAGAGGCGCGAAACTACGTGGATGGTTTTCACGCGGGTGCTCACGATGGGAATCTGGAGAAGCACACTTTAAATTTGCATCTGCTTCATCTATATAGACACTCATTGGTTTCTTCGCAGAAAACGACACTGGAGATAATGTGTATTGGCAACAGACAGTTATTCCCATAAGGAAACATAAATAACTCGCCATAAAGACAACGGTGGCAGTTGCAAAACTTATATTATAACATATAATAATTAATAATAATAATAATTCAGCCTGTAACTGTCCCACTGCTGGGCAAAGGCCTCCCCTCACTATCGTGAGGAGGGTTAGGCCATAATCCACCACGGGGGCCTAGTCCGGATAGGTGGATAACATGCCTCCGAAATAATTCTCGGGCATGTTGGTTTCCTCACGATGTTTTCCTTCACCGAAAAGCGAGTGATACTTACGTACATATGTTACACAAGATACACAAATTGGTACGTGCCAGCACTGGGATTTGAGCTCGCCACCTTCGTTTTCGAAGGCGGACGTTCGCCCACTAGGCTACCACCGCTTTTAACATATATTTATATATATTATAACATTATATTATAACATATATTTACGGTTTATCCTATCAAGTTTCAGCAAAACATAATTATCCTCACTCTTAATAATACCTACATAAATACAGACTATTTTTCACCAATGACCGATTTATTGTATGAGATAAAAATATTTATGGTGGTAACCTAGAGTGGAAAACCCCCCCTGGTGGTGTGGTGGAGTGGAGATGGAAGAAACCGCTGGTTAGCTAATATGAAAACACTGGCCTCAATATAATTAAAAATCTTTAATTACAATTAATAACTAAAACTAACTAAAAACGAGCTACCACATGCTGAAATATTAAATTAAGTGCCTAACCAACTTAAACAATAAGAACTTAAAGAACCAATAATCACTAAAAAAGACGTTGTTCGCGTCCAATGATGAAGGTGGAATCCAAGGTCCCTGTAAAAGAAACAAAGTAAGTTCCACGTATTGGATTCTAAGGAATCTGGAACTACAAGGACTGAAACTACAAGAACCATGGTAAGTAGGCAATCCAAATAGCTGTTATGTGGTTCACACAAATCTATAGGTACGATTATAAAACTATAGCTGACCCATGTCTGTTTATTGAAATAATTTTTGAAAATAACTAGGATCAACTATTCAAACGTCACTGAACCCGCAAGTGTGGTTATAAACATTTTTGTCTGTTGTTTCGTTACCTTGAAACTCAGAAACTACTGAACGGATTTTAATGGGAGCAACGTCATTTGGTAGCTTTGGTTTCAAGTCAGTTAACGGAATACATTTCAAAAATAAGTGACTATTTATTAAATTTTGCTTAATGGTGGTTGCCATGTCCAACACTGCTGCCGAAAGTACGGGACTTTCCGCGGGCTATGGAAATAGAGTCGGCGACTGGCTGGAATTATTATGTCACACATTGTTATAGTACTGTTGCGCCACCTGGGGTATTGAAAAAGGCGCCATCTAGTGAGGAGTAGTAAGAACTGGCTCACTGTGCGGTCGCTTGGATTTTTAACAGCGCCATCTATAGAGGAGTAGCCGGCACTAGCTCACTGTGCGGCCACTTGTACGCGAACAGCGCCCTCTCTGGACAAGCGGCAGAACTATGCAGGTGCTAGAATGTTGCCAGAGGGAATGGCCCTAGCTAGACGTGACTAGTAAGTGCGACCATTGTCGAGAACTATCTAGTGCAAGTTAAGCGGAGTATAAATACGTGAGCTAAGGCCGGACCAGAGGAGTTCTGATTTGGAAATCGACGCGATTACATTGGAAGTGATTACAGTGCGATACTCGGAAGTGAATTAAAAGACGGTTTGGTGAACATAAGTGCATATAGTGTGTGTGTATAGACCTGCAGTGAGTAACGGCCTCCTGTCAGTGTTCCTGATTAAATCTAGGTTCTGCGTGTGAAACCGGAATTTTTATTCCTATCCCGAACCCCCAGCTCGTAACAATTTGGTGTCAGAAGTAGTGGGATAGGAATGCCGCTTTCACTGAAGGAGGAATCTGCAGGTGGATCAACGGAGAGTCCTGCCGTGATGGCTCTGATGGCCATGAGGAAGGAGCAGTGCATAGAAATCAAGCATACATACAGGAGCATATTTAGGGAGCATCTCCGCCGATTGGAGGAAGATATCCTAACTGTACTGCAAGGTCTCGGCAGCTTATGTGAACCTGGAAGTGCTGGGAGCACAGGTTTTGTGGACCAACCCGAAGGCGCTGGTTGTGAGGGTGAACCTGGAAGTGCTGGAGCACTGGTCATGTGGATCAACCTGAAGGCACTGGTTGTGAGGATGAACCTGGAAGTGCTGGGAGCACAGGTTATGTGGACCAACCTGAAAGTGCTGGTTGTGAGGATGAACCTGGAAGTGCTGGGAGCGCTGGTCATGTGGATCAACCTGAAGGTGCTGGTTGTGAGGATGAACCTGAAAGTGCTGGGAGCACAGGTTATGTGAGTCAACCTGAAGGCACTGGTTGTGAGGATGAACCTGGAAGTGCTGGGAGCACAGGTGATGTGGACCAACCTGAAGGTACTGGTTGTGAGGATGAACTTGGAAGTGCTGGGAGCGCTGGTCATGTGGATCAACCTGAAGGTGCTGGTTGTGAGGATGAACCTGGAAGTGCTGGGAGCACAGGTTATGTGGACCAACCTGAAGGTGCTGGTTGTGAGGATGAACCTGGAAGTGCTGGGAGCACAGGTTATGTGGACCAACCTGAAGGTGCTGGTTGTGAGGATGAACCTGGAAGTGCTGGGAGCACAGGTTATGTGGACCAAGCTGAAGGTGCTGGTTGTGAGGATGAACCTGGAAGTGCTGGGAGCACAGGTTATGTGGGCCAAGCTGAAGGTGCTGGTTGCGAGGATGAACCTGGAAGTGCTGGTGATCCTGTTTACTCAGCAGAGTGTAAGAAAGTACTGGAAGACGGTCAAAGAAAAAGGAGGGTGACCTGGAGAGTGGATCGAAATAGAGGGGCGAACGAGGAGGAAAAGAGAAGAACTGGAGTTCCTCGTCAACGTCTCTCTCCGAATGCTGGAAGCCCGGTGGTTGACGGGGTTACTGCAGAGAGCCGAGCTACAAGATGGGAGATTGCAGCTTTACCGTGGGTTCCTGCAGCTGGACGATTGGCCTCTCCAAGAAGGTTGAAGAGAGACTTTTTGCTGTGGCCAGTGAGGAAAAAGAGGAAGAAAATGGGACCCCGCCAGGTGCGTTACGGGGCATGAAGAGTGAATGCTGCCCAACAACGCATCGTGGGGGATTCGGATATGCTCGGGACGAGCATCTCTTGGAAGGGGGCAATGTTGCGCCACCTGGGGTATTGAAAAAGGCGCCATCTAGTGAGGAGTAGTAAGAACTGGCTCACTGTGCGGTCGCTTGGATTTTTAACAGCGCCATCTATAGAGGAGTAGCCGGCACTAGCTCACTGTGCGGCCACTTGTACGCGAACAGCGCCCTCTCTGGACAAGCGGCAGAACTATGCAGGTGCTAGAATGTTGCCAGAGGGAATGGCCCTAGCTAGACGTGACTAGTAAGTGCGACCATTGTCGAGAACTATCTAGTGCAAGTTAAGCGGAGTATAAATACGTGAGCTAAGGCCGGACCAGAGGAGTTCTGATTTGGAAATCGACGCGATTACATTGGAAGTGATTACAGTGCGATACTCGGAAGTGAATTAAAAGACGGTTTGGTGAACATAAGTGCATATAGTGTGTGTGTATAGACCTGCAGTGAGTAACGGCCTCCTGTCAGTGTTCCTGATTAAATCTAGGTTCTGCGTGTGAAACCGGAATTTTTATTCCTATCCCGAACCCCCAGCTCGTAACAGTACCATGCATAATATGAAGTCGCTAGTCTTTGAAACAATTATTTCTCAGCAGTATTGATAGCAATACCAGAGGAGTAAACATTTTTAACTTTACCTTTGTACCTTTGCTCGTCACATATATTATGATCATTCAAACGATTATTTTATTTAACCCATTCTGGCTTCTCTTCATGAAGGATTGGCCAAATCACCGGGGCGTACAACATCAGACAGCCCCATCCCACGAATATAGCTGCAATTGTAGGTCCTATTCCCAATTTAATCTGCAATTTAATAATAAGAGGTCATCCATAATTTACGTCACACCATAAGGGGTAGGGAGGGGGTTGCTGAAGTGTGACATTGTGTGACGAGGTGTGGTAGGGATCCAAGTTTCGTGGCGTCACATTTTAAAATCTTATACACTTAACTAACTTCCCTTAACTTCCTTTAACAGTGTCGCCACGAATATAATAGAGTAATGAATGATGAAGTGTCATTTCGACCGCAATAAAATTCGCCCGCATGGTCGAGTTGCCACCTTTTATATAAATATTATTTTTAAGTAGGCAACTCGGCCGCTATTGTATATTTCTACAGTCATATAAACAAGTGTCGAATCAAACTTAATTACCATTTGTTTAGTGGTTACTTTAGCAGAGCTCTGCACAATGAGATTTCCAGGCGTGCCTACAGGAATCATGAAACAAAACGAAGCAGTAAACCCAGCCGCCAAAACATAAAAGAAAGGGTTCTGATTCACAGTTACAGCCTGAAACCAAACAATACAATTAATGAATAAAAATTACAGACCAATACGTTTATGTATGCTTGCATCATATATGCGCATATTTTTTCGAATGTGCGAAGACGTACCATTATCAACATCAAGGACGACATAAAGAAAGGCCAAGTCAAAAGTACCAGCGAGCATGCATATAGGGACGCATGAAAGAAGAAAGACGCAATAGAGATGTGTCAGTAGCATATGTCTTATTGTCTTATAGCCGCTACGCAGAGATGTTCGAAGCACTGAGCCGTCCCGACAGCAAAATAAAGTTTAATTTCGTTTGTAGTATGGGGTAACTTTTACGCTGCGGTGCCCGCGCCGCATAGCGCTTTTATTATTTTACCCCCAATATTTTTAACAGTACAGACCTATAAGGTTCAAATAGCTAATAAGCGACGAAAATAAAATAAAGATTACAGAAAGAGGTTAATTTCAAAAATGCACTAAAATAGCATATTTGACTTAACGCCGATTTCACGCCGGTCCCAAAATCGGCGGCGGCGGCGTGGAAAATTTACCGGCGGCGGCGGCCGCTGCGGCGCCGCGCACACGTCTAGTATGTATGTATGTATGTATGTATGTATGATGTATGTATGTTTGTATATTTGTATGTATGCAAAGACATAATAATATAACGCACTCACCAGCGCCATAGCAATAGGCCCAAAAACGTTAGCCACCGCGACGTTCGAGGCAAAGTTCGAAACGAAGATGACAATTATGATGACCAGCAAAATTATTAAACTGTTGGGTAAACTAGACAGCGCATTCATATATTCTCCAAGCTTGTTATTCAGGCCGCTCGTCAGAGCACCCTTGGCAAGGGCCGTGCCGCCACCTATGTAGGAATGGGGGTTTGGTTACAGGATAATTATGGGTGTTATGTATGTGAAATTAAATATCTGTAAACGGTACCCACGACATACGAAAAATCCTGGTGTGGGCCTACAATTAAAAAAAAAGGAGAATGAAGAAGAGTTATTAGGAGACAGAGTAGGTACGTGTGTGGTGCGCTGTACAATACTATTCGAAAAAATAACAACAACCTTACCGAGTAAAAACATAAAAGACCATGGCATCTCAGCGTTCATTTTTTTCCAATTGAGCACTGACGTTACTGGCGATTTTGGTAGGTCTTGATGAGCTAAAGCAGGAAAAAAAGTTATTGAAGGCCGATTACAAAACAGCAAGAGAGCTGTTTCTACATTCAGGAAGTCACGTCTGAGTTTGTACCTAACTATAAGATTTCAAAATTCATAATCTATGGAAATCGAATGCTTTTGTCCCTAGGACAACTACAAAGTTTTATACGAGTAAAAAGCTTCCCCGCTGCCCCGTTTCAAAATAGGCAAAGGTATTTTTTGTTTGAAACAACCTGATATGAATATGTTAAAAGTAGGAAAAAATGCTGTTTCAGTCTGCCAATTATGAATACTGATAAGATTCAGTTAGTCGCATTTGTGCAGCTTAACTCCAGGCCCACATAATTTGAAATGCAGTAATCTTCAATACATAAAAAAGTTGTTAATTTTAAATTAGTTAAGAAAATTGTCGTTTACATTTAGCAGTGAAATTGTCCAATATTGTTAGCTTCGACGGTAGCAAAAACATTAAAAACGCCACGAGCATGGCCAGGGCAGAATCTTTAACGCTGAAACAAGTATACACAATAAATATAAATAAAACTGCAATATCCATTAAATATAAATAAATTAAATATTGACACTCCCAAAATCTCAGTCATGTAGAGCAAACGACTACTAAGGTGTACGTATATTGTATCACGATTATGATTTAATCAGGCTGAAAAATATATTATTATGATTTATTATGGGCGTAGACAGCATAAGAACAATCCGATGTGGGATGAATACATAATGCTCCCGTATATACTGGTAAGTGTCCACTGGAATGATGATGATATACGAGTACGAGTCAAAATAATGAAAACTTGTTTGAAAAAATATAAAGTTATTATAGGACAATAGTTGATTAACATTGATAACAACTAAAAGTGTAATAATATACTGTATACCTAGTTCATAACAGACTGAAGTAATGTAGTGGAGTGACCCAGTTGCTGGTCAAGGAAGGCCTTAAATACCATTTTGTATCCTACGTATCATCTCTGAGGCCTCATAACCAACTGTAGGTACTCACAATTTCTCATCATCAAGTTCAAAATGATTAACCACAGCGTCGCCCCAGCCTGTAAATATTTGCGGCGACCGGCAGAAGAACGAAATTATGGCACCACCAAAGAGTAAGATGACCATCTAAAATAAAAAATAAAAATAAAATAACACTTACTTTAGTACCTAGTCGTTACAAGTTAAAAAAAAAAAGTATTTGCAGATATAACATGAAATTCGTGATAGTTTTTTTTTCGGGGATCTATTTATTCCCCACGCAACTCCCATACACAATACACAGCTGTTATTGAAGTACAAATAATTTTGTAAGAGCTCACTATTTCCCAATAAGTAATGGATCCTAATTTACTCCGGCTGGTGTCGATATTTTTTTGGGCAGCTTTCTTTCCCCTTTCGGTTATCTTCGTTTGCTTAGCAACCTCACTGTTTGGTCTGTGAAATTATTTAATTTAGAATAAACTCTACAATTTCCAAACAAGCAAGCAATTTCCTGTTTGATGTTTGTTTGCTTGCGTTTTTGGCTGTAAAAGCCACGCTAGAAAGAATTATAATGATATTTGGTTCCAAAAATGTACGTCTTAACGGCAAAAAGTAAGATAATCGTGCATGAAGTGCTAGACTCAAATATTTACTTTATATAGGCTACGTATACGGATACGGCCAGTAATGCCTTTTTAATTTACCAGTATCCACCACCTTGTAGAATAATAACTGGGTAAAAGTATGAATGATCCATACCTACTATAAGTGAATAAGGCATGTAATTACCTGAATAATCCCATGAACATAATCGCCAAATATAAATAAGTAATTATTTCTAAAATTATCGCTAAAGGTACAGCAAAAAGGCTAAACTTTGGAAATGATAAATACTCAGGAGCCTCCGGGTATTGTCTGTAACACAAACATTAAACATCGTTTAAAGCAAAACCGTCCATACCCTACTATGCATAATCGAACAGAAAAAATTGCATATCGTATATCGTAAGACACAGCTGAGCACCAATCTCGCCACACTTTCGTGGAGGATTAGGCCATATCCACCCAGGGCCCAGTCAAGATTGGATGATCACAAATCTCCGAAGAGATTGTCGTACCGACGGTTTCCTGACGAAGTTTTCCTTCACCGAAAATCGAGTGATAAATTATTCACAAAAATGAAAAAAAAAAAGATTCGAAATAAAACTCAGAATTCTCTGCTGGAACGCAGGCATTCCCTTGTTTAGCTACCACCGTAAAAAATAAAAATAAAAATGTTACTGACGTCATGAACAAGTTCTTGAATACTAAGTTGGTGGCAGTGCCGACTATTGTGCTAACTCCACCTGTAACATATTATGATGTTTTTATCAATCAACTACAAACAAGAGGCGATTCTTTAATAGTCTATTGTTTTTGTATGTCATCTCACATCTTCAAAATTCTGAACAGGTTTATATTTTTTTTTTCAATAGAGATTCCGGTTGCCTGTACTTTTTTTTTCTTTACTTTGAATAAATTTTATTCATCGCACTTCGGCAATACGATACGTAGTACAATGGGGCCATAGATTATGAAAATAACGGATCGATAATTATTATTATTTTACTTGTTAGTTCAGTACATCCTAGAGTCGACGGATAGAGTATGGTAATACAGATATTTACACACCAATCGTAGCCGAGTAGGTAATAGCACAAAAATACGTTGCGCTTATGTCACTCGCTGTTTGTGATCCGTCATTAGTTGTCTTATAAATCTTCAGGATACCCTCCTGAAAAATATGTTTATACAATTATTACGTCATCATTATAATTAACAGCTTGAGCCAGTTCAAGGTGAACACTGAAAGAGGGCGGTAGAGTACGTGTAAAAAGTAGGCGCTGGCTTGACTCGGTGACTTTTTTACACGCGTTTCAGCCTAATCACGCGATTTATACCGACTAGTACACAGGAAAGTGTGAAAAGGTCGCCACACAGTAAGTATGCGTACTAACGCGTTCATATATCACCCTTTTTTGATGCGAACATGAAATTACTCAGTTGATCAATATATTCAATTTCATATTTACATACACTTTCAAACACTTTCAATATGGCGAAAACAATTGGAATCATCATCGTAGTCGCAGCAGTGTTGGTGATCCACATCGAAATGAAGGTAGTTACAATACACAGCGCAACCAGCAATCTGAAAAATTAGCTACCTTTACCGCCTAGAACTAGTTATGACTAGGAAAATACTGGAAAACATTACAAATTGCTATTAGTGCATGAGGCAAAATCAGTTACATAAAAATACAAAATATCATAACGTAGAGCTCTATTATACATGGGCAAAGTCACAAGATAGCCTTAGTTAATGGGATATCGATGCAAGTGGCAAATTGTCGTTCGGTGTGGCGGTCTAAGGGGGAGGCCTATGTTCAGCAGTGGAAGTCTCCAGGCTGATGATGATGATGATGATAAATGATGATGAGATTATTGAATACAAATATGGATAAAAATTTGCGTTAACTCACTTCAAGTGTGAGTATCCGATGCAACTGATAGCAGCGTAAGCCAAACGTTCATGAAGTCCTGACTGTTCCACGGAAAATGCAAGGATCAAACTGCCCAAAAACATCATGACGGAATCCTATAAAAAAAAAAGTATGTGCGTGTAACCTTTACGCGCGATTGAAGTAAAACTATATTGACATGTCAATGTAACCTTTTTTAAATAGCGGAAACTACACAGACTATAGTAAGTGTTACTTCCGTCAGAAAAAAATACCTGAGCTACTCCCTAGTAGCGCCTAAAGAAGTTTTACTTCAAAAAATGGTAGGTATACATACATTTTAATATGTAATATAATTATAATGTAATTATATTTTCAAAGGATCTACTAATCCAAACTGAGCCCTTGCATCGTGGTGCGTTATGGTCTAATCATCGTAATCATCCTCAAAATGAAATTAGAGATGAAATCAAATTTTCTTCCTTCCTTTTATTCCAACTACTTAAAGGTTTACAAAAATAATGGTTTGCTATGTATTATAATAATAGTGCACACTTGTTCCGCCTCGCAGCTAGGTACATCAGTGTCATTGATTTACACAAGTTTAAGAAAATTATATTTTGACCTATGTGAATTCCTAAAATACGCATTCGGGACTGTGGGCTGACCAAAATGAGCCCACACACCGTCAATCTACCATCCGAAGAGTTCCTTAGCCATTGTCCCTGTCATTAGATCAGCTCGCTGTTACCCTATAGTCACAAGAAACAGAAACAGAATACAATACTATTATTGAAACTAGAAAATGGCAACGGAATATGCTGACACAGAAAGTTAAGTAAATGCTAGTTACATTTTATCTTGCACTTACATTGACATAAGCAGAACACGTCCCATCCGCATGCATTACTCCAGTGAATGGAAATATCATGACCGGCAAGAAACTGGTGACTGGTAATGGTATGCATTCCGTAACCCAAAAAACGAACATAATCATGAGACAATAGGCACACCATTGCCACATCTGGAAAATAGTTCACTTGAATTAATCGTACACATAAAATATCGACATAATTCGGAGTATTTATATTCGTCAAAATCTTTAATCGTCATATCGGCGTGATTTATTTGCGCGGACTACAGTTTCCTAAGTAAGTCAAAGTGTCAAGTTATTTTCCAAGTTCTCATCTATCTCTATACTAATTTTCATCGAGATCGGTTCCGCCATAAAGTTATGGAAACTTAACAAGCAAATAATATACACTTTCGCATTTCGCATTAACTACAAGATACAATTATTCTTAACCAAATCTCACCTCTGCAGGAGGTGAGACTAACACAAGGGGTAGCAACAGGATCGGCGTGATAAAAATAAGGAAGCCCCTCCAGTGAGCCGCGAAAAACAACTTCAGCCTTTCGCCTATTTTCATATCCGGCTCCTCTCTCGAGCTATTTATCACAAGGAAAATAAGTTATGTTAGAAATATTTTCTTTTTCCAACACCGGAAAGCGGCTATCTACTGATGAGTAAGTTCCATTGTCTACCTCTATAATTAAGTCCTTCATAAAGGACACCAAATACCTAAAATATCGTCTCTAAGTATATCTAATTATCTGTAATACCATTGCATTGTACTTACAACATATTGATTGAGTCTTATATTATGTCACCGTCCTAGAAACACATGGATATTATCTATCTACTAAAGATAATCAAATATAATAATTGAGTAGGTACTAGGTAGGTATATAAGATAAAACCATTAGGTAGGTAATTCATTTTAATTCTGAACCACGTTCTTTTGACACAGATTGACAGAGAAGGATGGTTCAAAATATTAATTTTCTTTTTTTTATGTTAAACTTTATGATCTAGGAAAACTACTTAGAAGTAAAAGAGTTTACTATACAAGAGAATCTGGCTAACCAAATAGTGAACTTTTAAATAGCAATAGTTAAAAGTCCACTATTTGGTGAGCCAGAACGCAACGCACTGCGACGTGGCATGCACCTTGTACATAGTCATCTATATAATACCGTAGGTCGACGTTTACAATGTATTGCATTCAGAAGCTACATTTTGATGATGTTACGAGTTAAAAAAAACTGCGCGATCGATTTGCAACCACTATCCATGCTCAGATTTCGTGGACTAGAAGAATAAGATGTTAGTTTAGTGTACAATTGTACATCATGATGTACATTTTATCTGATCATTTATGAAATAAATAATATTATTTAGGTTTTTACGCAAGTCATAGTTTACAACGCCGAAAACTTCAGCTGTTTCATTTGGAAAGTTCGTGCGGATAAAAGTGAAGTTCGTGACGCTGCCGCAGCATTATTCGTGAACATAGCGTGTGGCTCGGCAACAGGCATGCCGCGTGCCGCCCGGAGCAGTAGCGCAGTCGACGGCCCCGTAGAAACGCTTTCAAAGCTCAGTTCCCGCCCATCAGCAGGCCGGTGCGAACTCCACGAATCGCGCCCAAGCTCGCGTCCACCCGACACTTCCCGATCGTTTCACAACTGAGTAAAATGTTAATTCTATCTTAGCAAAGTGTTCGTGTTTAACATAATTGGCGTGAAAGATGCACGGAGTCGTTAAATATTCGAGATAACATCTCCGTCCGGATTCTGGCACCGTTTCCCGCCTCTATCAACAGGTTAGTATTTTTACTAGTTGATTCATTATGCTAATATCACTGTTAGTGTGTGTGTTTGATGGTTTTTGCGATTGCTTTTAGGTATCACTTCGTTTTTAATATTCTTAGCAAAGTTGTTGGTAATTAAATAAATAGGTAACAATTAGGCCTACATATAAATAACATATTTAATTATAATATGTGTATTATGGATTAAAGTTCTCGGATCTACGTCTCATTCTTAGTCTTCTTCTTCTTCTTATTTAAGAGCATAGCTCTTGTCGGTGGAGTAACCGCCAGCGTTCTCTATCTTCAGCCAAAGCTTTGACTTCCCTATACGACGTGACATTTGTCTTTTCTTTTATCTGATCTGTGAATGTCCTTCTAGGTCTGTCTCTTCCTCTGTTCCCTTCTACTTTCCCTTCTATGATGTTATTGATAAATGTGTCGTGTCGTATAAGGTGGCCAAACATCTTTCCTCTCCTCCGTTCCACTGTCGCTAATATGTTCCGTTTTTCTTGGACCAGGTATAATTCTTAGAGTCACCAATTGTATAATTCTGCTGAATTTCAATTCAATTGAATTCAATAAGAATAATACCTATATACGAGTACTTATTCGTTTCTTTTCACCTATTTACACGAGGATCTCTTTCAGCAATAAGTCCGTCCATAATACTTTAGAATATGTACCTACTTGTGCGTCTATACGTGGTACTTTGGATTTAGCAGTATGTTTAATTATGTAGATATATGTTGATATGTACTTACAAGAGACAATACACCCTTGTACTTATAATATATATATTTTTATATAAAAAGTACAAGAGTGTATTATCTGTTGTGCAACAAAGTGGGTATTTTGTATTGTATTATATTCTGCAAGGGTTTCATTTAAGACAATTAATTATAAATTTCAGAAGCTGCTTTGATCAGTAGTAGCATTCCAAGGTATTTAATTAGTCTCGAAATTCCCATTAGGTTAGCGGCTGTGGTAGGGATTCTGGGAACTTTTGTTTTTATTTATATTTGTAAACTAACTAATTCCTGCAACTTCGTACGCGTGGACTATCACAACATGTGACGTCATTATCACCAGCTCTATTTCCATATCCCGTGGACATACGGGCTCAGCTATGTTTTATGTATAGCTCCATTCACTTACTCGAAATTAAAGCTACCAAAGTAACGGGAACCTCCCAACAAAATCCGTTTAGTGGTTCAAAGACGAATAAAAAAAAAGACTAAGAATTAAAAAATACATTTTCGGATTAAGTTGCCTTTAACTTGTAGATCCCTGTTAGTTTCGCAATTAAATCTCTAATATACCTACCTACATAAATAACTGCTCAATTGCAGTTTTATAACAGTATAGGTAGAGGTGCACCAAATTGGTCATACGTTATAAGAATACACTGAAAATATTTAACTGAATATATATCTACCTATCTGCCTACTCTCATTGTTATATCGATAATGTACTCTACTATGGTTATAATCATTGAGCTGGTACAACAATGGAAATGGAAGGAGCAAAGAAGCTTTAGATAGGGAGTGATAAAGAAGATTTTCGAGAGAAGAAAGAAGTGCAGATGTTTTGTTAGTAAAGGCTGATGATCTTCAATCAATATTGATTAAAGCTGACTATTGATCATGAAAGAGCCGAGCGAAAGAGGACCAAACTGGAGCTATACTCATGCACACTTTTGGTAAGATTCAACCGTTTGTATGGAAAAGTGTCCCCGTAACTGTAGAGTTCTACAATTAGTATCATTGCTGATAACAAAAACATTTGAGAACTTAAATGCGTAAGGCTGATTACTCGAAAGCAACGCATCAAAAGGAATATCTTGAATATAAATATAATTTCTTTCTTTTGGTCGCCCTTGCCTTCTTTTTGTTTAATATCTGCTAATGAACGTGTTCCACCCTCATACAAAAATTCTGTAGTGCCCACCAGGGCTCCATGTTGTAAGGTCTTAACTGCATAATGTAATGTACGTGTGGAAACAGAACAATGCAATGAATAAATGATAAAATGTCACAATACCAAATTTTATAGTTTTGACTCCTATTCCAACCGGCATTTTTTGGGTGTAATGTGGTTACGCCGTTTTTGAGTGAGCTTTGAATTTAACATCATTTAAACATTTTGTTGCTTTTTTAATCTTCCAATTTATTATCTACGTTGTAATATTTATTTGGATAATTCATAAATCATATTTTTATCGCACCATCGCTACTTTCATTTCATTTCCATACAGTTATAAAACAAAAAAAAATATCAATGCGTAAATAACACTACACTTATTCCCCATTATAGCCAGGATTAGACGTTAAATTGTCATGTAACCTTCAATGTTATAACACCTACCTACATGCCAACCTACCAATGTAATCTCACGATATTTGTCAGTAGGTACAAAACTCTGAAAGCTAATACAATCGAAAGCATATCGACTATATTCAAGTGGACAACTGATAACACCATGCAGGCAGTAGCTGCCATATCAGTACTACAAATCCACTGAAGTGATTTTACGATCACACTTGGACGGATCTAAAATTTTATTAAAGCCTCACCGTGAATTATGTTTCACGGAACGAGCAAATGAATGAAATGCGCCAGCGCAATGGATTTATAATAAAATTATACTATATTATATGTGAATCTCTGTATGTCTGAATATTTGTTCCCTTTTCAAACCGCAACAGCTGACAGAGTTTGATGAAGTTCGATATATATCTAGATAAGGTCCTAAAATAACACATTGGTTACTTTTTATCTGGGAAAAAATAAACCGTTCCGGTGAATTGGCAAAGTACAGCAGCTCTCTATCTGAGATTATTTAGTTTGTTTAACGTGCTTTATTCGATCCTGGTTATTATTGATCGAAAGTTGCTATGCCATTCTCAGAGCTTTTGAGCGACCTGAAAAACTTTGAAACTAGGTAACGCCACTTATCCAAGCCACTACCTCATGCGCTATGGATCGCGTAGTAAAATAAATTTCATCTTGTGATAGGTTCGATATAAACGCTTCTATAAAGTTTGTTGATATCGCAAAGTACCTGTTACACAATATTTACACCTTCCAGATATCACGTTGGACAGGTTGTTTAGGTTTGCTTGCCAAATCATTTGCCCACCGACTAATTGGGTACCTACTAGTTGAAGCAATAACAGTAGGTACTAATGTAATTACTATTCGGTTACTATATTATTTGGTTTAATAACCTTAGAATAATAACGCAAAGAAGGATAGTTCCATGCATAGTTTCACTCAAAAGTGAAGTCACTTTTTTATCATAGTGTGCCAAAACGCAACAAGCGCAATAAAAATGTCGCATACTTGTTGGTATTTAGTCCAAAAACAGGGAAAATGAATAAATATTTACCATAAAAGCTTTGATTTCGAGCAATACCGAGTCAAAGTCCGAGCTAGGCCCAAAAAGTCTCAGTAAACATGGCTTCACGGCGCTGGCGAGTACTTGGTTTCTATATGTTATTCTTCTAAGGGTATAACTATACAGCATACCTACTTACATTTAGGTATATTATGTTCTCATCGTAAGTCTCAATTACAGGAAACGAAGCCATTTCCGAGGAGCAATTTTGTATTTTCACTAATTATACGTTGAAATCATGTTGAAGCTGCGACCCGTGACGCTGTTTGCGTGGTACTAACCGGGTAAAAAAATTATACCACCCAATATCGTGTGTGCTCTAATTTCAATATAGTACGATCCATACACGCCCAAAGTCAAGGATTCAAGACGCCAAAGCGGGGGAAATACAATCTATTATAGCACCTAAGTACATATTTTCAGCCGTGTTAACCTGTTAAGGGAAGAAAATATCTAAGTATGTTCTCCAGAAGACATTTGCGTTGATTGCTGTACAATGTACAAGTACTACATACACAAAATACAGTACCTATGTATCTTTTTATCTTCTTGAATATCAATATCAACAAATTCGGTTTCAGTAAGGCTCAGTTTTCACTGAACCTGTATTGGTATTTGAGGATTTTGAACTTTAATTATCGAGACTATGCATGACGTTATCGTTGATATTATTAATAAAATACTAATTTACCGATCGGTATCGATATACCTAGTTCGATCTATATTCTAGCACTACTGAGTGTACTCGTAGACTAATCAACAAAGTGTGACCTAGATAAATAGATGCCTTTGAGATTGTATGATTAAAACTAAAGTACCAACCTAATACCATTTCTCAATCATGTAATTCAATTTCATACCTAATGTTTTAAGGTAACGATTTGTTCCATAGCTAACCATAGAGATGTAATGTAGCTAACATGATAATGATTTCCGCGTTAGTCACACGTTCGCTTTTCATTGGGTACTTAGTAAATGTCAACTTCATAAACACTCCCGAGTAATGTAGCGTATCGCACACTTTAGTTAGTACTACTACGAGACAGTGCACAAGGTTTCATTGACTATACAATGTACTATCACAATGAGTGGTGGACAAAATACATGTAGGAATTAGAAATCTTCATGAATGTACACAAAGCGTAATTTCTATTACAACTTGTAGGTATTTATAATGGTTACTATTTTTTGTCAGCAATGTGATTAACAGCATGTTTGTATCAAGCTTAATAACTGAAAGAATATTTATACGAGTGAACAGTTTCTTACGAGTGCTTGGCTAGTTTCCATAATGGCTGAGATTATAATGAATACGTTTATTGTACACTTGTATATTTATAGGATGAAATTTTAATTGTGAATGTTGTTTGGTAAGTATTTGGTTAACGGATAACGTAGCATTCCAGTACACAACAGAAAATAAAATTTACGACATGAATAGCCCCTATTTGGGTAAAGAAAAGGCATCACGTTTTTTCTCTCATAAACAGAGGAGACAGTACGAAGTTTGATCAAACTTCTTTTCAATTTCCACGTGAGTCTTTGCCTGGGCATTGGCAATTGTCCAACTCCATTTAACCACAGTAGATGATTGTCTCGAGATAATAGAAGTTGTAACAGTGTTGCACGAGGTATGGCTGATGCGCATTTCTTGTGTTGTATTGTATAAGTATAGGTAGGTACCTACTTATGTTTCAACGCAAGCAGATTTTGGGTCGTATGTTATCTTTGAATTAAGTTGTATTCTCATATATCAACAGTACATAATAGAACACATACAACGTCATCGTAAATATTCCTTATGTCATGGTACGGCTAGTTAATTTCCACATTCTGTAACGATACACTTGTTCCACGATTATTGCAAAAGCTAATTCTCATGTATAGCACTGTAGCTATAGGCATGGATACCATATCCGGCCTGAATACCCTTGGTAAACATTCTGAATCGCCCCTATAGCGACGGGGTCGCCAGTCGTCTCGACGGCCTGTCACCCTCTTAGATCTCGATTAAGTATCACATACCTACTCACGCCTCTCTGGCTGAATAAATAGTAGTACATGAGTCATACTATTTCTAATCTCAATGTAAAATAGGTTAAACGTGTTGGACCACGCGTATCTAGGACTCTCGGTAGTTATCCTATTCCTTAGGGTTATTGCCCTGATGTACAAAGTTACTATCTATACGTACCTACATCGCAGTAGATGCGCATGTCTATGCATGCTGTGTTCTAAGTATTATGTATAGAGTTACCGGAAATGTATACCTACTAGTTTCATGATTGACAAAAATACGCTAAATTAAGAAGACCCACAACCAGCTCTTGTTCGTGGAGTGATGAAAGACTGACTGAAAAACAGAACGAACATAGAACTTAGAGCGTAGGTGTGAAAGATATGTTGAAACACTAATAAACACCAGATAGAGGATAATTTGCGGTGATTAGTGCTAATTTTGAACGAGCCAGCGAAGTTTTTTTTTTGTAAAATAATGTTGGAATCGCAGCTACATGGGGTGCTAGAACAAAATATAGCCTCATAGCTTGTGGTTACTTCTCGCAAACTTTGCTAGCAGTTAGCTTAAACACTTGCAGGTTGCGTAACTTTAGAAAATGACCGCAAATTGAAACCGCCAGCGTGTGCGCGACCAAACTGCGGAGTGTGTTTAAAGCAAACCAACATTTTCAAAAATAGACTAAATGCCACGACCACGACACTTCAGGATAGCCTACGCGTAAACAATATGACGTCACATCCATTATCTCCGGGCTAAAACGAGTAAAGGAAATTCCTCTGAGTATGCCGATTCTCTTATTTATGAACACTTAACGGCTGTTTATAAAATGGGGAGCCAGCGAACAAAAATTCACTTTACCATATTTTTTTTCTTTCACATAAACTGAGATAAGCTCTGGCTCTTAGAATTGTAATAAGCAACCATATTTATGTTATAATTAATGTTATTTACTTCGTTATCATAACATGTAGTCGATTGCGGCTTAATCTTCTGAGAGTGCTGACATGTATTTAATCACCCTTGACATTGAAAATTATAAAAAAAATAACGGTCTAGCATTAGACTTATTATGCCAAAACAAAAATGATATAATAAATTGTGAAGACTACGAGTATAATATCTAAAGATTTATTACAACCTTGTCAACAACATAATTCCGAAAGCTGGCGGCTTATTATACTGCATTAATAGATAATTGACGTAATTAAGTGCGAATAATATTTAGACAGCTTTTAATTTATATATTCATAAAAAATACAAAATCTACTATGTCGAGACGCAAAAAAACTGAAATGTTCCACTATCCAACTAATCCTAGTTCCTAGACATATTATTAATGTGCAAGTTAGTATGTTTGGATATTAATTATTATGTTTGTCCGTAAAGATTTCGAGGGTTAATCACTTATTACTTATTGACATTAAAACATGCACGTGATATACCACTTTACTGAACGTCTTGAATTGCAATTTGTCTAGGATTGATTTTAGATAATGTTGAATTTGCAAATAAAACTAGCTAATGGATAAGACAATGTTGACTTTGTAAATAAAACTTGCTAATGGCTAAATGCATGAAACGTCCAAAACGCAAAACATAAAACGCAATAAAAAAAATTGTAACCATTTTTACATAATTTTAAATTGAAGTATCGTTAGATAGTTCCTACTTTAGCTAGAATATAGAACTCCATGATGCGGCAATAACTGAAGACAAGCTCAAGATCGAAGATAAACCACGCTTCACCAAGTTTGAGACTTGAGACGGTCGATCGTTAACTAATAATTACTGACGTGTCATTTACGAGTAGGTACTATTTAGTATTTAATATCTTTTAATTAAAAATAAAATGCTCTCCGTTGGTAACGCACCACTATAGCACGAGTTGGATCAATGTGGATGCCTTTAAAATGTTCGTATTCGTAATATTTCGAATTAGGTTAAGATGGAAAAAAATGGAAATATTGCCTTGAAATTGGCGATTTCAGGAAAAGTAATTTCTGTTTTCTGTGTGATTAAAGTGTATAAGTGTATAAGTCTTATTTAGTCATTTTGTATCATAGGGTAACGTCTACGTTAAATGTGTGATAAAAAATCATTCTCGATATATCGAGTCAGCTGGTAGGTAATAAAATATGTTGTTCCCGCGGCTTTGCCATGGCTGTATCCCAATAACCAAGCTGAACGCAAATAAATGTGTTGTGTCGCCGTTGAGTTGTGTGCTATAAATGTATTCAACAAACAAAAATATATTCACAGAAACACAAAATAACAACTAAAGACTAAAACTAAGTAAACCTAATCCTGCTACCAATGGGCAACGTTCCCAAAGTTCAAATGAGTTGGGTTGTTTATACTGTTATGTAGTCGCCACTAAATGATTTTTTTTTTCTTTCATTCAATCTTGAAATATTCTCATACGGTATGTATTTTTTGTTGCAGATTAAACATGGAGACGGATAAGATGTCGACAGCGTCGTCCATAGGCACGGTGGAGCGACGGCCACTCCTGCAAGCGCTCGTGATAGAGAGGCGCATCTTGTTCGCGTGTACGATCCTCGTTGGACTATCCACGTTCCTATGGATCACTGCAGTGTGCACCGAGAAATGGGTGATCATAGATGGAGATAAAGGTCAGTAAGTCACACACATTTGCCACAGTTCATGTTGTTTTGTGACCCATGCAGTTTGCAACGGCCTCACCAGAAAAGTTTAGACCGGAGTTAAACAGCACGTTTCGGAAATGTCGCTCTACAAAATCGACGTCTATCGCTCGCGTTTTCTAACTCAAACCTGGCGTTCCTACTTATTTGATTTGTGAATTTGTTATTAAGTTAGAAAAAGAGAGGGTTAGACGTATAATATAAATATTCAGACTCATCTGTTCAACTCTGGTTTAAATCTTCTGTGGTAAGACCATAAATGTCTGCACTCTGCGCTACTCGCAATAAACGGTAAACTCCTTTTGAGTTTGTAGGAGGCAAACACCTATCTAATGCGATTCCAAAAATGATTTCACTAAAAGGAAGCTGAGTTATTAGACTGGGTTTTATTACGGGGAAACACAGAGTTCTCGCAAAAGAAGGATGGGTATTCCGTGAGGGGATAGGTAATATCTAGGAATACTGATCTATTTATGAAAATGATTTCACTGATGGTTAAGTTCAATATTTACGCGTGTCATATGCTATGTGTTATTCCAGAAAAGTTCAGAGTTCCTGGAAGTAAATTAAAATTATGCTGTTGAAACATTATAGTATGCAATATTGGCTTTACTGTTTGATAGTTTCGATTTTCAGCACCGTAGAATGGGGTAAATAGGACTCTTGGGATATATAGGTACTACACTTGGCCCTTATTTACTTGGTGGCACTTGCGTTGATGTAATTGGCCCCGAAACGGGAGGCTTGGGGCCGTTGGGAGCGTCTCAATGGCCATAGCAATTAGATAAAATAGCAATTTATATAATTATAGTTGCTCTTGACCCCTAGGGTCATGTTTACCCCGTTTTACCCCAATTATAATTACATCTAATTCGAATGAGTAGAGAGAGTTACTGTAGAATTTGTAAACAGCGCACCCAGCACAAGCCGTCAGACTTTGACGGAAAACTTTCTTCAAATCCATACTATAATATAAATCTAACTATTATGCAAGTCTGTAGAAAAATCACTCTATATATAAATGAACATTTAATATAAGACGCATGATTGGCTTAGGCTAGGAAGTGGCTATAAATAGATCAAAGGCCAATGCCCTTAATGCCAAGCATTTTGTAATTATTAATAACCGAACCGTCTACATCACTATTTCTGCTTTTGATATGGTGTGTTTAGAATCACTCTAATACCTGTACTTTAAATACATTTCAATTGAACTTTTTCATTCAGATAGGTTAAAAAGATAGCTAGAGAGATGCTAGTTAGGTTCAATTAGGTAAATGGTTCCACCTGAAAAACAATTACATGCAAGGGTAATAATTAGGGTAATTAAAAGGGGTTTATACATTTCGAACGCGTCTAGGAGTAACCTGTTAATGTAGCTACTTTGTCATAAAAAAGACGGCAAAGTTCAATAATATGAAGGCAACTAGAGTATATTCATAATTAAGGCCAATTATTATGTCACTTAAGATAATAAGATAAACATAATATAGAATAAGTATTTGACTTTTTGGGATGACTTTCTTAAAGTACTAGACTCTGATAATGTTTTCTCGAAAATTGGCCTATGTTAAGTCATAAAATTCAGCCAAGATGGTATATCTAAGAGATTACTTTGATCGTTTTTAAGAACTAACAACCTTGTAGGATAATATCAAACTAAGATTGTATTTTTAAGCTATTACATATAAGTAAATACACACATCCAGAATATAATTATTATGTCTGCAGCGGACGGTTTACGCCAAAACATTTATCGTACAATTTAAGCGACGTGTACATTCAAAAACAAATTTCATAACATGGAACAAATAAATACACCTGGAGAGAGGCTTGGCGTGTTTCAGCGGGGGAACGTTGCTTTGATGGATATTAATTACTAGCAAAGAGCCTGGCAGCCCGCCAGTGAAGGCCATTACTGTGTCATTAACACTTTCAATTGTTTCCAGGCATCTACCTACCGCCGGTAGGCAGGTACCTGTTGTGGAGTGAGTCCGGAGTCTGGGAGATCTGCCGGCACGTCTTCCAGCCACATGAGTCGTTTTTGACTAATAAAACCAACACTACGCAGATACCGAAGGACGCTACGGGCCTTCAAGGGACCTCCCAAACTAGTAAGTGCCTAACTACATCTTCGGCGCTTATGGATCGTGAATGAGTTGATTTGGAAATATGTAGTGGTATGTTCCATTTTTGAGGGAATAGAGAGATAGCGTAAAACCTTAATTAAAAAAAATATTTTGTACTTTCCGCCTAATTTTATGAAGCAACCTTTTGTAAGTTATCATCGGAAAATCATACAACGTGGAAATAAGAAAGATAAGAGCAGATTCGGATTCTGGATATTCAGTGCAAAATACACACATACCAGTTCACTGTTACTTGGTTGGATGTCGTTGATTTTGTATTTATTGAACATATAACTTACGTGTATTGATTTCCAACCGATTGTTTTCCATGCCGTTTAATGGCTACCTACATTATGGTGACGTAATAATCTCGAACATAATGCAACAACAACCTCGAATTGTCTTAAAATGTGAAAGTATACAATTCTGAAAGATCGGCAGACGTAACGCTCTGACATGGGAATATCTGTACAAACACGTGCGCTGAAATGTTTGAAAATTTACGTAAATTCTGACGCCTCAACTAGAGTTTCAGCAGTTTATTTTTTCTGGTGGCACCTTCTGTTTTAGCTCACTCGTTTTATCCATTAACTCCCTGCGGTTTACTTTACTATCTTGTTTTCTTTTCGTGGTTTTAAAACTACTGAACATTATTTTCAATTAGTACTTCAGTGTAAAAGTAGTTTAATGTGTGTTAAGTGATTCACGTTTCACAAAAGTTACAGAAGTTTTATTCGTTGAAAAATTACACATATGAAAGACGAATAACTTTTTATATCATTAAAATAATCTCTATTTTTTTTACTAGAGTAAAAAAAAATTGACTTACGTGTAAGTAGACTTACACGTCGACAAAAACAAACACTGAAATTAAAATACTACAATGATTGTATATAACTGATTACTATAACATTTTAAAATCCTAGACAAAAAATGGAAAGTCGTCCTAATAGCAAATCTTCAAATATGATTTCAAAATGTGTTTCGCTATTGCACCAATTTTAAAAGTACATATAGCTGTACTTACGTCCTTTCATAAAGCACTAGCTTTAGTGTCATTAGTAGAGTTTACGCCTCTGTATATTAGACATAAAAACTACAGTATACGCGTACATTACACCAACGTCCGCTAGCGTGTGTAGGCGCATACATACTTGTGCAATTTGTGCATGACCTGAATTACTATTGTTTCATGGAATATTCACTGCACCGACAGGGAATCAACATGGTTGTTAAAAAGTACGTCCAAAAATTACCATTACGACAACCATGAAACTTGTTGTTACGTCTATTGTTGGTAAATCTTTCGATAATTTACGTCGTAAGGTCACAAGGTGAAATTTATTAAATTTAATTTAATCTGTCAAACTGGCCTTTTGATATTGAACGCTGTCGGCAGCCAATAACAATTTCAACCCTTATAACTTCAGTTATATCATATTTTATGCGGTTTCACCATGAAACCATTGAATAATTACAGAAGTTATTTTATATAACAGTGTTATTCCAACAGGAACGCTGTAATCCTTAGTCCTAACCACTCGAACGTTTCCTAAAACAATATTACCGTAGCCCACAAAGTAGATAACAAAATAAAAAATAAACAACAAAACGAGCCCACAAACCAGATAACAAAATAAAAAATAAGCAACAAAACAAATCAAGCTACATAAAACCGCGTAAAAAATGTGTGATTTATGAAACTTCGCGAACTAAACTTGATGAATTTTGATGATCACGTAAACAAGTCCCTAAACATGTGACGGCGCTGACGTTAGCCGTAAAATGGCCAACATTGTGTTAACCTAATACTAACACCAACGACTATGCTGCTATTTTAACGCCTTCACTCAACTGTAGCATGCTAATCTTCGGGTACAGCGGCTGCCCCAGTAAAATGTTAAATGATAATATTTCACGCTAAATTTTGTACATTTCAACACCCTGATTCCGTAGCTCGATGAAACAAAACTTAGTTTAATCCCTTGAAAGATGCACAACCAAATATTTCCCGAAATATTGCTACCTCATAATATTAGATACAAAAGTTAAATTCCTGAAACACGCCAAAGAAAATATTTTTTATATTTACAGTAGCTAAATGACCAAAAATGTAATAATGATTGTTTTTCTGGTAGGAAGATAGATAATTAAAAGAAGTAATATTTTCCCTTATTTACTTTGTCAGTACATATCATTCAGGTCACGTCTTATTTATATGAAACCAGAGCACGTATACGTACGTCATTGCATAGTATATTTTGCTAAGTCTAATTGCTTAGGGTACATATTTGATGTGAAATATATTTATTTTAATAATAAATAATTTAGTCTTGTATCTTTATTTTCTGTGGTATCATTTTGAGGCAGACTGCATAATATCTTAGGGTAAAAAGATAGGGCGGGCTGGCTTTCCCGTGCAGACACTAAATTAGGCCCATAATTTGTAGGTATAATAATAATTATTATATATTTAGGTCGCCTAGTTAATGTTAAAACACAGCTTTATTAACGTACGGTTTGTGCAATAAGACCCACTTCTTTTTTCTAAGAAAATAGATACTGGATAAGGTCAAAATGGAACATCGAAAAGTCGAATTTTCAGCCAGTTGATAATAGCGAGTACAAATTTAAAACATAAACTACTTTTACTCACTAGGGCGGTACAATTTATTTTACCTGCACTAAGCTGAGCTGCTGAGCTGGTATTATAATAGGTATTCTGTGCTTATGAGACGTGAAAAAATAATTAAGAATATGTTGCATTACGCGCCGACGTCACGTATAGGGAATAATCACGCACGCAACAAAAACAACTGCTTCGCTGCATCTCCCGTCACCTCCACACAGATCTATGTTAACATGGAAACAAATCAAAATAATAATAAAATTCACAAATCTTTGCATTCGTTTCTTAAAATCTGGCGCTGGAGCCGAAGATTAAAAAATCGACAACATGTTACATCCCAGAAAATATTTCTCGTTATGTCACATTTTCACGCGGATTTCCTCATTATATCTAGCGGCACCATGGCCCCAAGCCAATGGCTGGGCCGAGTTCCTGATACCCTAATGTTGTCTCGCGGCGTGACGCAGCGGGAGGCGAGTGATACCACGCTGTGAGGCTGTGACTAAATAGAAGCGTTGGCAGGAAAATTGTGTACTTTGAAATGTGAAGTAGGAGCTAAAATGTTTTTCTGTGTTCTGGGCACTACCGCTATATACCAAGGTCATAGACAGGGGTGTTTTTTGAGTAGTTTGGAATTATGCCTAGGATGCGAATAGTAGTACTGTACTGGCATCAATCAGCCGCAGAGCAGCACTCACAGCATAGAGTACACGGCTGTGGGCAAAAGAAACGTTTATTTCTTTCTTTCTTTCATTTTTAGGGTTCCGTACCAAAAGGTGAAACCGGACCCTATTACTAAGACTTCACTGTCCGTCCGTCCGTCATTATATCTGTCTGTCTGTCAGTCTGTTCGCCTGTCTCCAGGCTGTATCTCAAAAACCGTGATAGTTAGACAGTTAAAATAATTTTTCACAGATGATATATTTCTGATGGCGAAAAAAAAAAACTGTACAAAACAGAATAAAATAAATATTTAAGTGGGCTCCCATCGTACCCTTGGAACATAGTTCAATGCAAGCATACTGCTTCTTTCCATAGTACTGAGTATCCGGCAAAGGTGTGATGCTACCCAAACGGACTCTTGCAGAAGGTGTCTACCGCTACATGTTTTGTAGATACATTTATTTACTAACTAGTAGCGCCTCGCAGCTTCACCCGCGTTAACTACTATCCCGCAGGCACTGTTAATTTTTACGGGATAAAAAGTAACCTATTTCACCCGGGTATAGTGGGAGAGTGTAGCTTCCCAACAGTGGAAGAATGTTTCAAATCGGTCCAGTAGTTTCGGAGCCTATTCAATGCAAACAAACAAACAATCTAATCTTTCCTCTTTATAATATGATGAGTATAGATGAAACTTACTACATATAAAAAACGTGTCTTGCTTACTACTATAATAATTGCCTATCGTCGTTAAGAATCACATGACGGTACAACATATTAATGTCTAAGATTTTATTAATGGCCACATGCAATACTTTTGCACACTGTACGCTATTCCCATCTATTCTCACGTAATAGAGATGTTCGCAGTATAACTTGTTGGTCCATTTAATCATTACCAGGTGCAACAGATTACAAATCGTATATACCTAGAGCTTTAAAGAAGATACGTGAAGGTTAAACGTACATGCTATTTTCATCCTAGCGTCTGGGTATTATAGTTTAAAATTGGAAATGCTTCATCGTTAACTGTTAGGTGTTTTACGGAAATCGTGCAAAGAATAAACATTGCTGGACTGCCCACACAATAAGATTTATAGGTACCGATAAAAATAACACATCAGTGCAGCAGGAGCAGCGGTTCGAATATCTCGGTTGGCTGATGGTAACGTCGCGTTGTCAGAGTAAATAAACATTGACGTACTGTTGGTCTTACTAAAACAAAGCGGGCACTGTAATAGCAATGGTTTCGGAATAGCGGAATGGCAAACGGATTTGAAAATCAATATTTATCATTTCACGTATGTAGTAGATATAAGTAGACATGTGTCCGACATATTGAACTTTCCATGCATAACTTTCCTTTTAGAACACAGGATCCTGCAATTACCATAGTATGAACATTTCTCATTACCGTTACCCTAACGTTTAATATTTTAAGTGAAATAAAATAATATAAATATATTTTTACCTCAAGTCAGGCGTGAAAATCGCCATAAATCAGTCAGTGCTAAAATAGTAAACGAGGTAAAGCTAAATTAGTTTACCTTGTTTCAAACTTACTAAACCGTGATGTTGTTTTAATTCCTAAAATATCACACGTTTAAAATAAACTAGGTTAAAATATTTTTAACACATGTGCCGTCTCACTGAAGCCGTTAGTGAGCATTTAATATTACGGATCGTATATTACACGCCTCAGTGAGATAATACGCGAAGTAAACGTTTGATAATCCTATTATAATAACAGTGTAAAGAACAAATAAGTACCTACATTATTGTGACTTTGCAAATAACATCAGCGTTTTGGTCACGCGTTGCATCAACTTGCAGCAATCAGAAAGATTTTTGGTAATTTGAGAAAATACGCAAGGGAAATACCCCGAATATTTTGCGCAAGACCCTGTATCATTAAAATGCAAAAATGTATACAGGAAATACATTTCTTAAGAAAAAGAAAACTGACAGTGGTTTTAAAAAAGTGTTTGAAACATTCTGTCATGTTACGAATAGAACCACGAAAAAACTATTCGCTGGAATTAGTCTTTGATGTACAAAATATACGGAACAACTTTATTAAATCCACTACAATAATATGTTTCACTTTTATTCAGTTGCAAACTAACAAAAATACCAAGTATATAAATTAGTGAGATAATAAGATAAATTAAGTTTTGTTTACAAGCAATCGGTATTTTGCTACGTTTTTAAGAAACAGATGAATCTGTCATCTGGTTCTCGTGTGTTGATTTTTCCACAAGATTCTACAATTCTGGCCTGACTTAGGTTCATGCGGTTGAAATATCATAGCGATGGAAGGAGACAGCTAGACTGCGATACAAAAAATAATGAATTAAAGTTACGAAATAACTTTTTTTTCGAAGTTCTTACAGTTTGTGTCTTCTCGCGACCACCGGTCGATGTAACTCGGCCAAAACGTCGAGGTCGTATGTCAAAATTATATTTTTGATATTAGTTTGTGCGCGAATTAGACCTGTTTAAATTCTAACTAACTTATTTTTCGCTACATAACCGCTATCAAATTAATGTGATAACGTTTTACATGAGGCTTTGTAAGACGCCTACTACAAACCTTGATATTATGATTACCTATATAGGATGTTAGTTTTTAGTTTTCATTTTGTTTTTATATTACCGAATGATTTGTTGAAATAAAGCCATCTGAGGTAGGTACTGTCTTATGAATTAGGTAATTGCTTGTGCTGTAACCAAATAATATGGACTATAAAGCTAGTTGAATGCTAGTTGTATGTATCTGAAATTAAAAAATAATGGATTCAAAGATTGCGTCATTTAGATGACGCAAATCTGATTCGTCATTATACTTTTAGTACAGACATTAAAATTGAACGACAATGGCCTTTTGCGCTGTAAAACTTTATGAATGGCATTATACTTATCTGTGGATCGATACAAGTTGGCTACTCGGACTGAAACTTGGACGATGAGGTATTAGAACGCTTTATTAAGACGACTAGTGTTACTGATTACACTTAATTCGAATTTATTTGAATGATGTTTACGACAAATCCGTACAACTTAGGAATGTGGAAAAAATATATGTTAATTTTGATCATATACTTTAATTTGTGACGGTTAGTGAAACACAATTAAAATATATTTTCTCGATAGAAAAAAATTACAAAGTAACCTCTAGAAAATAGCTATTTAAATTAAATCTCACTAATTTATGAGGGAACATTATTCAAATCGAAAGAACTTGAAATCATTGTACAATAATAAAGGTTTTTGGTGGATAATATAGCAACAATACGCCAATTTTCATTCAAGAAAACATATTTGAGTGAATTTTTGTTCAAGTAGAATGACGCGCCAGCCGCCATGTTGTGTCCTCTCTATCATTTCCATACGATTCGACAGTAGTCGCTGCGGCACGCCGCTAGACGGACCTGTGTCACTTTTTTCAATTATTTTTTTACGTAATCATATTTTTCCAAAATACTGGGCCGCATCCATCGCTTGTCATGTTTGGTCTGTCAAGGCAATGATTAAGCAAAACAAGCATTGGATGAAGCGCGGCCAGTGGCGGCTTTGTTTTGTTTTTCTAGCCCGTTTATTACAATAGAATTTAAATAGAAGTGCCAAACAGTCACGTTGCTCCCGTTCTTATCTACATAACGAGACAATCTTTGTGTAGGCCATCTTGATGATTCAATCTAAGTACATGCGTGTGAGCTTCGTAATCATCGTCATTGGTGCTTATTATAGGTATTGTTATGAAAAAGTCTGGTGTCGCTAAGCAAGAGATTTCCAAGAGTACCTGTATTTGCGAGAGGTAAACTTAAATTAGGTAGTTTCTTAGGTTTTCAAACTTGGTCTCAGCACATATCAAACATTTGGACCTATTCATTCATGCCTACGCTTTTGAGAATAGCTCAATCAAAACCTAATCCTATATAGGTAAATGAACACGAATGACACGCACACGTCAACACTGAAGTACTCGTATATGTACATCAAAATTTGACGGTCTTTAAAATTGCAATATAGCATAGGTTGTAACTATGATAGATTTATGATACGACGAGCCGGAGTTCGGTTCTCAATCGCCGTAGTTTGATTTTGTTGGAAAATATTTTTCTAGACCTTTTGGTTATCCATTGCGCCTAGATTACCCACCTAGTTTTTCTGCTTATTAGAACCACAATCAATACGCTTTCTAACAGCAAGTCAATGAGGATATTTTGACAGTCATCGTGCAGTGTGGTGCATCGTGGTGCAGCCCGAAACTCAATAAGTTCGGGCTATGACTGCGTATTATACTATAGATCGATTAGTAAAATGAAAGATTACATTAGGTTCAAAAATATTTATTAACAGATATCCTATATTAAAAAACTATGCATTTTGCATTTTTTTATCCCTTCTCAGAACAAGTTCTGGTAGGTATAGGTTCCACTGGTGAAATGAAGCATACAAAGTAAAATTTTTTCTTTCTTTCGATTCTTAGCTGCCCTTTCACATTTCGTATTTCACATCTAAATACGAGTACATTCATTGTATAATATTTTATTTAAGTCTAAACGTTTATGTACATATTTTTCTTTCAATAAAATAATGACCAGCTTTTATTAGATACACCGCTTATTTGACAGATCGCCGGCGCGTAACTTTTTTACGTTCTATACTTCAATATTCTTTGGTAGTGAGAGCCGGTACTTCTAGTTCGCGGGGCTGGAACTTTTATTACGCCGTTTCCCCGCTGTTTCTTCGTGCGCTGCAGTCGGATTGTGAAATGTCAGTAGCAGTTGTAGTCCTCTTAAAATCACTTTCCCTATCTAAAGAACTCCACACGTTAGAGCAAATTTGTTTTCTAAGATAAATTTAAGATAAATAAATCTATATAGGTAGTGGTTATTATGTATCAATAAGTACATGTGACCAACAATTTTGTAGTAATAAATAGTGCCTAAATAAAATGTCTGTGCGGCAATATAGGCGGGTGAAAAGAAATTAAGCATTCCTTGACGAATTTTGTGGGCCATAAAATCCCCAGAGCTGCAGAAAAATATATTTTTTGAACTCTACCGAACTCAATTTCGTTGTACATTTTTATAGCAGTTTATCTTCGCTTATGCCTGAGTGGCATAATGTTATAAAACATGATCGAGTTCCCCCCATTTAGCCTCTTACGCCGTTTTCATGAAAATAATATTTTTTAACTTTTTTATATTTCAACGGTCTTTTCTAAGTGATCCGAAACGCCGAAGAAAAGATCGTCGAAAATAAATTGTAACTGTATATTGTTTGAAAGAATTTTTAAATCGTTTGAAGGAAGCGAGCAACATGAAAATGAAAGCTATTTTGTTTTTCTGTTACTTCGCAAATTATCCATGATATTAGAATACCGTGGCTCAAGGCCTGCTTACATTGAAACGAAATGGTTCTGTTAAGCATTTTATTTGTTTGCAAAATGTTATAGAAGTTAGATTGTATCCATATCAAAAGTCTGAATGGAAATATCGTGATACAGGTGCAGTATGTCCTAAGAACGTTATAAAAATTATAATTTTTGTATGCAAGACAGGTTTAACGCCAAGACGTGCAGCATGCCAAAAATTAGTAATTAAAATCACGTATTATAATACATTACAGTAATGAGTCTTTCTTTCAGCCGTAAAAAACAACTCAAAGGAAGTCTATTTCATTTTAGTACAATACAAGAAAATTAAGTCATCTTATTATTTTCAATAATTATGATCTGCTCTCGATACAAATTGATAGATATAAAACAGTTAACGATATTTCGATGTCGATAAATGTGTCCGGGTGCGCCAATTTGAGATAACACATCACAATGTAAAACGCGATAAATTTGTCGATCGGCATCAATAGGCATCCTAAACTTATCAATAAAGATTCGCGTTAGAAATGTTGTGAAACAATTCGTCTGATAAATCAAGTCGACGGAAAGTTTCGGTCGGAAAAACGCTGGGCTCTTTTCTATTATCAATATTTTATTTTGCTTATATCTAAGAACTACAGGGACTATGGTCCCACAAACATCAAAATTCAGAGCACCAGTGCTTCACACAAATGTTTTCATTGCGTGGATATTGAACCCGCACCCGCACGCTCCGCAATGGGCTCATCACTGAGGCCACCAATAACTTATAAACTAATCATATCATTATAATAATAAAAAAAATATATTATTATTATTATTCATTAATATAATATCATATAAATCATCATAATAATAAATAATCAATAATATATAATCATAAATGATGATTGTATTCGGCTTGTTTCAGGATGTACAAAATATTTATCCCAGCCAATCATGGAAAACAACAAATCAAAAGATCCAGCCTACGATGTGAATATAGCTAGTAAGTACCGTGGTAGTAATACCTCACCTGAAATTCATTTTCAAATTGTATACAGGTGTTCATGAAAATAAAACATAGATTTATGTATGTAGCTAATTACTGAGACTTGATAGTTATGAAGAGTTGGTTATATTAAGACAAATGACGTACTATGCTTTATTTAAGTCAATACACAGAGATTAGCAGCACCTAGGTTGAGGCATCTACGGATATAATTATTATAATCAACCAATTCTCTGTCAAACTACAAGTATTGCTACTTACTGCTGTTAATGTGTGATAAATAATCAGTTTACATATTTTATCTTAGCAAACCAAACGCACATGTACCCTCTGCCTACGATGATCTTTAATATCACAAAAAAAAGAAATAAAAACCTTTGGAAATTAGTTATTCACTTTGTATCATTCCGTATATTATCAAAGACGTTTGTAGTGTTTACAAACGAAGCCCTCTTGTTTCAGATTATGTCCGCACCATGGTATCTTTCGGTATAATAAGCCTGTTTGTGATGGCTATGGGGTGTGGTTTTTCCATTTACACCTTCCGAAACCCCCGCTACATGTTCAAGCGTCTAGCCGCCGGCATACACTTCATAAGCAGTAAGTAATTAGCATTGTACACTTCGATTCACGAAAGATGACCACGGCGCAGAAGGCATATTTTAGGTCCCTTTGGAGGTGCGAGGTGAGGCGCGGGCGGAATGCGTCAAGACCGGAGCGGACACAAATTATTTAACCAACATTAAAAATTATTTTGTCTTAAGTCTTTTCTTCATGAGTGTACGTGCGCAGACGGCCCGCTATTTGTGGTCATCTTTCGTGAATCGTACTGTAGCACATGTTAATATGTATTTGTTAAAACATACCATGATATCGAGTCTCTAAACGGTACCCACGATACAGGAGCAATCCTGATGAGGGGTTACATTTTTTATAAAAAAAAAGAATAAAAAGTTTTAATTCATTACATACCGTGCAAAGCCAACTTTAATCTCAATGAGTTCAGTTTTTGCGACTTTACTGCGTATTTTTACCATCATACCTTATTGAAGTGTTTATTTTGTTGGACACTGTCCAAAAGTGTCGCTCCACGAAATTAGACGGCTAGTTTTAATAAATAACTTTCTTTTTAGCATCATGTACCTTCGTGGTGGTGCAAGTTATGATGTCCACGGTAGAGCACGCGAAGAAGAGCGTCCCATTCGTTTACCCGCCAAAAGCGACACACTAGTAAGTTTCACATTCCCATTCATAATGTTAGCAGACACATTTTGAGTTATAGGTATACAGTCTAAGGTATCTTAGATCAACAATTTTATCATTCTTTGGAAGGTGTCCACGTTTCCGCGTGATGACTCACATACAAAAGTTACGCATGACTCATGTCTAGTTTTTAGTCACATAATAAATTGACAACAATAAAAAACAAACCAGTAGTCGAAGACAGCTTTAGTCTGTCATTTTACAAAATAACGTGTGATAATTAGGTATCATTTAAAAATTGATATCATTGGAAACACACTCAGTACTAATATAGTCGCTAATACACACTTTCCTTCAACAGCTACCACATCAGTTTCTTCTTGGCGTGGTTAGTCGTGCTGATCAATGTATTCGCCGCCGCATCCTTTCTCTGGTTCTCCCGCAAAAGGAAAGGTAATAAGGCTGCCACAGACGAGCTGGCGATGGCTGATGAACCTACCATCATCGGCCGATGACGCCACAAACAACACGCCTCCAAGCAAATTAATTTGCTGGAACGCTTTCTCAAGTCTTTACTGAACAGTGCTCAAATGACCAATATACTTCGACACACATATATGTGCGTGCACTATAAATTAAGATTGAGCCGTTCTCCTAGCAGATCGTTGTCGCAGTCAATGTGGGGAAACAAATTGTGTTTTGTCGCACGCACACCTAACGTTATCGATATTTAGTCTTCCAATGTGCGCTCAGAAAGTACATCGACTTCTAGACTACTTCTGACTGATTCTGTTACTATTTACACACCCTGAATGTATATCGTTACGTTTTTATTATTGTTAGTCTCCTAAGCGAACGGTATAAATATTTTTATTGCGACAATTTTTATTACTTACCGGCTTGAAATGTTTTAGGTAGGTATTTACAACGTGTTTAGCTCGCCTCGTGCTTAGGGTTAACTAAGTTAATATACCGCCAATGTTAAATGATGTTTATAGACTTATCTTATTATGGTATGAGTCTGTTTGTCCTTGCGTTGTTTCTACTTACTAGGTTTCACTCAACTGTCATGAGCATCGCTGTCCGTTTTTGGATTACTGATCAAATGCGCGTCGCATTTGATCAGTAATCCAATCGAGTTTCAAAAAGTATTCAGAATCAGACAGATTGCCACGTAATTCTAGCCAATATTATTGTTAACATTTCATGCGAAGTGCGTGCAAATACTTCCGTTATAATATACGTAAGAAACTGAACGGTTCGAAATGATCTTGGAGTTAAATGTTGTTTGTAAGTATGATTTGATAGCCAAAGTGATTGTATAGCGAAGCGTGCCTATTCCTATGTCTAAATAAAAGCTTTGTGCTAATGCGTGTTCGAGAAGACAATTCGATGATACGGGAATGTGCTATTATTATTGTTGACATAGCTGCTACTATTAGCTCACGGTTTTGAAAATAGCTTTTATCACAATGGATTTCCTAATCCATTTTTCACAAAGACAAATAGTGTTGCAATAAACTAGCTGTTATGGAATGTATCCAGAGTTGTATTGTTTATTATTTTATTCCATTGTATTTGCATTATCATGTGTATTTAATGTTACGCCCGCTCTTTCTATTTTTAAATCTTTTTATTAAATAAAATCTGTAATCTTTTCATTGTTTCAATTACCCTCTTTTGACAAACAAACAAAGAAATACTGTGTCGTACATCACACTATGGAAGAGGATGAACATTGTTTACACAAAACATGTTCGGTTATTGCGACCGGAGGTGACAAAAATATGATTATGATTGAGTATTAAAACGGAGACCGATATATTAACGTTTTCTGGATTAGAATCAAAGCAAACGCCGGAAACAATATGCTGAAGGCGCGGTCTTTAACGTTTACAACAGAAAAATGTCGTATAAACATTTCGCCGGTGGTTATTTTAAGATGAGCATTGTTGAAAGTCTGGCAGACGCCCAGGGTGGAGATGTGACACTGCCAACGTCAATAGAGGTTACTGTCCCAAAAAAAACTGGTAAAAGAAAAGTCCACTGGCACTAATGAACTGCAAACTGCCTCCGAAGGGCCGCATTCTTCCACGACGTTTTCTTTCTAAACTGTTTCCACCTACCTTTTCTTGGAGGTCGATTATGAATAGCTATTTTGTGCCGGCCACTCAGAAACTGTAAATCATGGGTCCGTGAAGACTCTTACGCAGGTAAACAAAAGCTGGAGTGAAGACATTTTTACGAGATCTATTTCTGAAAATATTTTAAATTCTATCGGTAGGTATGTCTTGGAGTGCAATAAAGAGTTGTTATCTTATCTTATGGGTGTGGTGTAAATTGTGCCTATCTCTATCTATCTCTTTACCATGACATTCTGTGAATAATGAAACTATATTGCGTCTGCATCTAATTACAGTTGGCACACGTTAATTTATTGCGCTTTTAATTCATTGTTTCGCCGAATAATTATTGTGCTTCGGTTGCAAACGTAATTAATTGATGCTGGCGAAGATTAAGTGCTTGTCGTGTTTATAAAGGTATTTGGCAGGAGCTAACAAAACTTTAAAAGGTCATCTTACACAGAATTTTCTTTTATGTTCCGAGACAACGCATTTTCGACCATACACATTAAAGTGTCCAGAAGGTTCTTTAGTAAATCTTCTACTGTACTTCGCCATGTTCAAGTGACATTGAATCCAATACACTGACCTTCCAGCTTTTATCCAAATACCGACAGTCATCTTGAAATAAACAAAAACTCTATCACAAAATCCAACCTCTTCATGATGGTAGAGCCAAACATTTTTCCAGAAAATAACATAATGATGTTCTTTGTTGTTTATTCTATAATTACTGTCATGTTTATTATTCTTTTAATAATAGCTATCAGGCCTCGCATCTACAATTTGTTAGAAGTGACAGCTTTACATATTTTTCGTACAGCAGGTTACAGCAACGTCTGTATCAGCTTTATATCGATAAAACCTAAAGATAAAACACTGTATTTAAACTGAAATAGTTATTCATAGGCTATAGTTATATAGTATGGGGGCTACTTCGATTTCAGTAGGTATGGTTATATGGTATTATGGATGTCACATGAGAGTTCGGCCTGTCTCCTTACTTTCCTTTCTTTACTTCTAAATATCACGGGAACTAGTTTCATACTTTAGGTGTCGTAGTTATTTATATTTTTGTTTGTGTCCCACTAATTTCAGAGTGCGCGGAAACATTGAAAAAAAAATCAAAATGGTGGAAGGTCGGATAATGAATATGTCACAAACTTTATACGAGTATATTATACCTTTTGTTTATCATTTGGAGTTTTACACATAGTAATGGTGGGATAGATATACACGCATGTTTAAAAACTTAGTCAAACTTCGTTCTTTCCTGCATGTTTAGTTCTATAAAACTTACAAAAGCGTGAACTTTACGTGTAAGTAACCCCCGGTTTCTAGAACGCTAGTTGGCTTTGACAGTAGATTAAAACTATCGTTGTCTCTATCTAACACTAAACAAATGACAAGGATGGCAATATAATTAATCTGTTGTCAACGTTGACTGACGTTTCAGAAACTGGGGGTAATAGTCGTAAAGGCAACGCGTTACACAGAGCGGTGGTGCCGACGGGGCGGTTACATCAAAAGTAACTAAGTAGGTATTATGGAGGGTGATGCTTTTCCGAAAACTCCATTACAGGAAAACTAAAACTACACAATTGGAACATTTTAGGAGGAATACAATTTATATTTTCATCTCATATCTATAGCTTTAAATACCCAAATGACCAATATCGTTATGATCGTAGGTACCTAGGTACCTTCTTACATAATTAAAGTGTTGGTTAAGGGTACATATTATTGTACAATGAGTTGGGCGGTCGCGTTTTCAATAAGTATTCAATGTAATGATTTGGCCCTGTAACAGTTTATTGATAATATCTGGATGACCGAGCTTTGCTCGGTATTTTATATTTTTTTATAAATTGTGTTTTTTGGAAATTATATTTAAGTACTAATTACTCATAAAATTATGAAATATGAATAATATTTTTCGTTTTTACCGATAGAATAATAAAAAAAAATCATAAAAAAACACAAATAATTGGCATTTTCTAAAAATGATTCCTAGCTAGATCGATTTATCGCCCCCGAAACCCCCTATATACTGAATTTCATGAAAATCGTTGGAGCCCATTCCGAGATTCCAATTATATATATATATAAAATATACAAAAATTGCTCATTTAAAGATATAAGATATTATATATATACAAGAATTGCTCATTTAAAGATATAAGATAAGATATTATGTATAGATACACCTATATTACTCGTAATAGACTAGGGTCATTAAAAGTTGACCTTCTGCCACAGAATACCTATTAATACCCTCCTTCTGCTAAATGCAACTGTCAATATATAAACAGGTCGATAACTGTTTACGCGTAACTATAGTAACCGTCCGTGGCTTTGCATGTTGTGACACTGGGATAATGGAATAAAATAATTTCGGTTGTAACCTGATCAATAAAACGGTAATTCAAGAGGAGCACGCGATATGGCGGAGTCTACTTATACTAAGGTAAGGCAGCCCTGTCCCTTGAGTCTAATTAATGTTGTTTACCCGACATGCAATGTTGCGTCACGGTTACGTTACACTTCACCCCTAGCCTGTTCATATAAAAGCATGTCTGGGGAATTTTCGAATGTTAATGTGGTGGTGTAGGTATAATTTTGTGACGAATTAGACTGTCAGCGGTGGTTACGATTAGGGACTATGAACTTTATTAGTAGGTGGCTTCTTAGATAGGTAATCTTTGTGTTTTTGCGTAATGTATGCGTGGTTGGTTATAGAGTAGTATGTTGGATTAGATGATAAGGGACAGTGCTAGGATCACTCAGGAATAATTGAGGAACAAAAAAGTCGTCTGGCGAATTTTCGATCGTCAATTGTAGGGTGCTATTAGTAACCACTATTGATTGTATCGCGCATATATAATAGATCTTTAGTTATTAGACAATTATTGTATTTAAATTCATGTATTCATAATGTACCTATATGTATTTATAGGTAGAGTTTTTGCAACCATTAATTGCAATTGCAGATTGTGCTAGCTACTATTGGATTAGACCTGATACACAAATAAAATAAGCTTGAATTAAAATATGACTTTTAGTAATAGTCGTCAAAAACTAAGAATAAAAATTTAATGCTAGCAGAATTGGAAATTTTTAATTTGGTTTTTGATTTGTATACTTTACCTATCCTATAACCTATATATAATAAGACTTACATTTCACGATAGAGATTATAGCATCTTTGTTATAATAATATCTAATTATTTACTCTAACATGAAATATAATATATTTCAATATAGTTAGGTACATAATTTGTAAAATACATCGTTTTATTAATTAATAATTATTATTTTGTAGGATCCAAACAAGGGTCCAAAATCTGATAAAAAAGGGAAGAAAACAAAAACTAGAATAAAAACAGATAAAGATACAGAAGTAGAGGAGGCAGACAGTGGATCTAGTGCTTCCAGCGGTAAGTTGAGTGATGACGATGAACCCAAATAAAAATTGACCATGAGTTACATAACCGAAGAAGGTGTTGCAGACCTAGGTATATAAAACAAAATAATATTAAACTTGGTATAGGTGATTTCAACTGTTTTCGCACAGTGTAAAGCCACTGAACAGATTGCAGTACCTACAGTTTTCACTGTATGGTAGTCTACAGCCTGACTAAAAGATAACAAAAGTTATGTTCATAAAAAGTCGGTAAGAAGCGAGAAGGGCCCTCACCAGACTAGCGGCTCTACTAGATAATAGTTATTTAATATTATGTAATAAATATCCCACTGCGAACTGCAGTGGGATATTTATTACTATCGGATATTATATATATATATATATATATATCGGATATTTATATATCGCAGATAACAATCAATGACTTTTGTCTCAATTTAGTATCAGTCAGTGTCCAAGAAGAAGAAACTATACAGATAGGTAAAGGTGTAGCCACGGGATCGGTCACTATCAATCGAGACGAGTACCTACAGGCGCATAGAGATCTGTCACTCGAACGAGACAGGCTTCAAATAAAAAACAACATTCTTCATCGGAGATTAGCTGAGTACTACAAGTAAGTTAAAACAAAAAAGCATGAAGATGTTAATGCAAACCATGATTTATATATTTTGAGGTGTGTTCTCATCAACTTCTAAACTGAATGTGCAATAATGTGCATATCTCCAATTTCAGAAAACGTAAATTGGTACACGTGTTAAAACCACTGGAAAGCTCCATGGATTTGGAGGAAAAATTCCAACAGAAGCTGTTTTCCTATGAAGAACTAAAAGAAAAATCTGATATTGAAATAGCCGATGTAAGATGATAAACGTTTATTTTTTATGGCTTCAAATGCATTCAAAAACAAGTGTTTTTGGAGACTTGCTACGTAATACTTATTTACAGATAAAATCAAAAGTACAAGCAGTTGAAGTGCAATATTATGATCGATTGGAACATGCAGAGGCAAAATTTGAAACACTTCAAACTTTGGAAAGGAGCACCGGCACTGGTCTCATTTATTCTAAGAAAGGAAAACCTATAGCCAATAGGGTAGGTAATCAGAACTTGTTCAATAGGGTTACTTGAAACACCCCAAAAAACATATCCTGCACTAACCAAACCTTTACTTATTTATCCTGGTCTTTTTGCAGACTGTGGAAAGGTTCCTGACCCTACAAAAGCTTAAGCAAGAGCAATCTACCAGCCTTTGTCTCCGCTACATCAGGGTGAGAAACGCTGTGTCTGAACTAGAAACCATTGTCAGGAAACTGGAGATGCTTGGTCCAGGTCTTTATGTATATCAGTATGAGCAGCTGAATGTTGATAACCAAAATTTTGTGGCAAAAATTGAAGGTAATTGTTTTTTTGGTTCATGTAAGTAGGTATAATATTAGATTTATTCGGACAAGTTTTTCTCAAATAGGTACCTACCTATAATAATCATAATATTATAAATTAGCTATTGTTATATCACTGTTAGTTATAGCTATATCACTGTTAGTTATAGCTATATCACTGTTAGTTATAGCTATATCACTGTTAGTTATTGAGAAGTTTAGTAGTGCACCTTTGGCCTCTTGCACAGATCTCTCTGCCACTAAATAAGTCACATAAAGCAGGCAGTATACTGATTACTCTTTACCATTTTGAACAGAACGAGAGGATGAGCTCATAAAGAACAGAACCAAATGCACTGAACACAATCAGATATTGGCTCATATCCGTGAAAAGATGCATCACACTGACGAAGTTATAGACTTTGCTGAATGTGACTTTGGAGACGCGCAGATAGAGTTCCTGAATACCAGAGAAGAGCTTGGTTTTATTAAAGTAAGTGTCAATTCATCCTGCGGGCTGACTGCAAACACAAATTGTAACGGTAAACGTCTTTATTCGTTTGGGCCAAGTCAAATGTCCAGAAGAAATAAAAAAAGAAAATAAGAAAATGAAGAATATAAAAAATAATGAATACGTTTACTATTAATTACGATGGGCATTGGTGGTCTAGTTATTGGTTACCCCAGATTTTCTATTTCTTGTAACCTTGCATTTAGGCACCATAATTATCTCATCTTTAAGTATGAGATTGATGTCGTTATGGATCATTCCTTTATAACAAAATTGTGTAACAATCTAAGAACTTTCAAATAACAAGATTAACAAAAGCGGCTTCACTTCTTATTGGATAGATTACTTAGATGGTGTAATCAAGACGTTTTGTAATTATGAACATTGATGATTCCATTGTTCCATAATATTCACTAGTACCTACTGAACCCTCTCAATTTGTAGGCAGGTACGCTGTAACGTTTCGAATTAAACAGTTTAAAGCCTGACTGTACGTACTATTAAATATTACGCCTTTTAGGGCCAACGCGATAAACTTAGATGGGCACTTCAGGCTGAGAAAAGGAAAGCCGGTTTGCTCACGAGAAAGGATCTCTTGCGTGACTTCCAAGACGCTACAGATGAGGTAACGTATTGATTAGATATAGATAGAGTATGTAAGTAACTTTACATCTTCATTAGTCAAAGCACTTGTGTTGGGTAATTTTCATTGTCTCGTCTCTCAATCATAATAAGACAAGAAAACGGACGCCAATGCGCATAGTTCGTATTGACTTGCTCCTCTGGCTACCCTAATATTGTGTTTAGATATTGTCACTTCGTGTTGGGGTGAGCAATGAGCATTAACTACTTCTAAACTGACCTAATAAGGTTTATATTCACACACCTAATCTATATTTTAATAATTTCAGGTGGTAAAACTCCGCGCAGAGAAAGAGCGCCTGGTTGTTAAAATAGCAACAGGTTCAAGAGAGCTCAGAGAGGCGCGAAAACGCATACAATTGTACAAAATTCCCAACCCGATGGTGCCGTAATTCTTTTTGTTCCCGTTTATATTCGTAGTTACGTTTTGTGATAGTAATTGAAAATAAATATTTCGTATAACTTTATCCATTTGATATCCCATTTAAATTTGCTTTGTTTTTTTTTATTCCTACCACCTAATTGGCTTATCGAAATAACATTAGCAATTCAACTCAACAGCGCAATGCCATGCCGCCAGAATGTGGGGTAGGTACTCTACCAATAACTGGCACACTTAGGTATCTACACTAATATTATAAAGAGTTAACAAAACTTTGTTTGTTTGGTTGTAATGAATAGGCTCCGAAACTACTGAATTGATTTGAAAAATTATTTCACTGTTGGGAAGCTATGCTATCCCCGGGTAACATAGGCTACCTTTTATCCCGTAAAAATGAATGGTCCCCGCGGGATAGTAGTTAACGCGGGTGAAACCGCGAGGTGCCTCTAGTTACCTATAAGCCAGTAATGGTTTGCAGGTATTCCAACTGCTACAAAGAGTTTAGTTCCTTATTTGTTAGAAAATAAAACACATACTAATAGTTGTACAATAAATAGATATTACTCAACACAGTTTACCTAGAGACATACTTTTTAGTATGTAGATTTTATCACGTTGTAGATTTCGAAAACCGGAACATTAATTTCCACCTATCGATAAAGTGTCGTAAGATACGAGTTCTTGCAGACGTGTTTAAGATAAGGTGAAGTAGGCTATGCTTTAAGTGGGTCACCCCAACATAACTATAGTATGTTAAAAGATTTGACGATATAAAGTAAGATTTTAATCTGAAAACACGCTACCAAGTAGGTACATTTGACTACGTTACGACATAGGTACGAGTATAAAGAATATTTAAAAACAGAAGGAAAAAAGCAAAAAAAAAAGGTATATTAGAGTTATTTTTTCGTAATTTAAGAATATAAAATATGCTAAACGTAACTTACCCCAGAATATTAGAATATTATACACCTAATTTTTTGTGTGAAAATGACGGCTATATTTCGCCATATTCATTTTAGTGACGTCACTTTGCTCGTACTTAGTACAATTCCGAGTCCAGCATCGCCGTATGATAAATTTGTTTTTTTTTTTCAAAAATACATGGGGTATCGTCGAGTAGGTATTATTAGTATCAGTAGGTCGTAAAAAAACAAAGCAGGAGATAAACAAGATTTTTTTTAAATGTAATTGATACAATAATATAATGTAACATAATGTACAAAAAACTACAACAGTAAAATTTACTGTTGTAGTTTTTTGTACTTACTGCCGACTACATTTAATGTAGTCGGCAGAACATGAGAGTATGTAAGTATAACACAGACTTAAATTTAGCACTTACTACATTTATCAAGCTCTCACATATACCATTAATCAAACTAACTTGTAATACAAACGTTGGGCTTGCTTAAAAAATACAGAAAATAATTATACGCAGTACGCATCGCCAATACGCCAATCAATTTAATCGTAAGACTTGAGCTCTTACCTACATTGTATTTGAAAAGGCAAGGTTTTCCCGAATTTGCTACTTTTTGGTCATCATTTTCAACTTTTATTTTCATAAAAACCTGAGGGCTTATTCATAACTATAAAAAATTGTCAATACGGTCCAGCCGTTCTCAAATGATTCGGTTACCAACGGACACCATTCAATCGTTATATTTATAGATTATGCTCAATAATATGGCTAGTTAGAATATCAATAAAAACGAACAATTATTAAATTGACGTAATTCATTTGTACTTTTTATATTAGTCGAATATAATTTGTGTGTCTGAATTCGATTTCGATTATTATTGATAATAAGTTATAAGAATAACTCAAATATTACAGTCACTATTTGAGTTATTCGGAAAAAAAATTACTACGATGAATAAGTTGTTTGAATAAATCTTTTACGTTATAACCGATATCAGTAACCACGAACATAGGAAGCGATGCCAAATTTTCTAAGCTAGGAAACTCCTAAATATTTATAATTACTTAAGATTGAACCGTAACAATATTGCTAGTTTTTACAAAATTTTAGAATTTTCTTTTTCCGACAAACATATCATAGTTATGAAGAAGCAGGCCGAACATTACAAAAACTCCTAACGAAACCAGACATGAAGCCGGCCGCCATATTGACGATATAGTTACAGCTAATTCTATTTATAAGTTTATTACGTCGCATTTAGCACGAATTTTAATCTTAATTACATTTTATCAACGTATGCATAGTTGTCTTGTCAGCCTTAGTTCAGCCCTGCCGGAAAGACACATTTTTTGACTACACTAGACACCTGTAATATTTGGTCTGTTTCCTCTTCTATGTCTGTGGTTTTTCTATATTATAGATAGTGGATAACCTAACTAAATTGCACAAGCTAACTGAAAAAAAAAATCCTCACTGACTAGTTGCACTGGTATCTTAATCGAGTATATTTTAGCTGCAGCATCATCCTGCTTTCTGTTCTGTGAGGCTGACGGTCACAGGATGTTCAGGGTCAGCGTCTTTGATGAGGGGGCCGTGCTTCCACCCGTCAGGGTAGCCGTACTGCCTCACGTCGTCCCACCATTGCTGCTTGCCGTCAGCCCAGATGCAGTAGATGATGTTGGTGCCAACTAGGACCACGAAGCACACCCAGAACGCTACCCTCCATTGTGCCAACGTTGACTGAAAAAGTGATAACGGTAAACTTTTTGTAGACGCTATATAATGTACAAGGAAAATCGATACAAGAAACAGTCTCGTCGCAAAGATTGTATAAAGTTAATCATTGTTCATTCTTGGTATGTTCAGATATTAGATATTAAAGTTATATTATCTAGGATATGCGGTATTCACGCTTAAATGTCGGAATCGATTTTAATCTTTTGGTACAAAAACCGTATTTTATTTGGGTTCGTATAATTGAAGGTATATAACCTTTTGCCAAACTCACCCCCTAAAGGTGTAAATGTGTAAATGATTGTCAAACAGTAGAACGAGATAACCGCGAAAGAAGCTATGGAGTGCCAAAGCACTTCACTCATACATACAACATAAGAGTTATTCTGGAAAGTTTACTTTTTTTAACATGATTATCTGTGTGTCGCGACGCCGAGACGTTTGATAAAGGTCCAGATGATTGATCTTCTTATCAGATCAATCACATTGTTGTCTGCGCTCACGTGATTAGGAGTGTTTCAGTACCTTGATCACGCTTATTTTAATGCTTCCCTGACAGGCAAATAGTGTTATGTGTTTGCTTTCAGCAATGCATTAGGATGGATGCTTGGTGTGATCACTATAGTGTCAGCCTGGCTAGCTACTGCCAAGTAGAAAGTCTGTCACCAAACGCATATAGGGGCGTTCCGGCCGCGATCTTTGATAACCACTATAGTAGAGTTGGTTGTTATCTCGACCGCAATGAACTCGCCGATGCGGTCGAGTCACCACTTTTAATTTTAGTAGTAGTGAACTCGACCTCAAGTGAAATATCAATCAAATTTTTATAATATCCTATTCTAGAGTGAGCTGTTTACCATCTTTGTACAGTTACACATCAAACCAGGGATAAATGCTAGTAAGTATAAAGAGTATAAAAAAAGAACAAAGCGCATCTTTGGCAGAATCGAAAATGTAGGTTAGTCAGTAATTAGATCTTATAGGCTGTTAAAGCCTGACCTATTTCAATTCTACTTTGAACGGCTTATCAGGTACATAATGGTGGGTACTCACATCTGGTGTTAACAAGCCGATAAGGTACGGCGTAATGATACCAGCAAACGTGGACGTCGTGTTCACAAGTGAAGTGAGCGATCCGGCGTAGTTGGGCGCCAAGTCTAATGCGTTCACCTAAAAGAAGCAAATTATTCATTCATAATACATATTTAGTTTATTGCAAGCAAAGGATACTTGCCCGGAGCTAGAGGGAAATACCTAAGTTTTCATTTTAAAAAGAAATGTAGGTATTTCACACTTTTATATAATACGGCACTACAAGCTGATCAAAATAAGAACATCATCTACTTCTACTCACTCAAAAACACTACTCAATAGTGATCAAATAGTTAATACTTTATTAAAAGATAAACGATAATTCGACTCAATTAAAAACCGGAAGTAGGTTAAACTTGACTAGCAAAATTTTACATATATACCAAAACAAACGAACATCCATTCATATTATGCTAATATCGCACGGCGCTAACACAGTAATTTCAATAAAAGCTTATTAAAATGGATTACGTCTGGACAAGGAATATCTGGTTAAATACAACCCAAGTATCTGCTAGTCTGGCGTGCTGCACCTTTGGCCACCGTCTCTTCTCATCACGTCAGATTGTGGCCAAACGCTCGCCTTAAGTGCGTCGTAAAAACAAAAGATAAAACGCAAAAGGAAGATCTTTCTAATTATTGTTTTCTTAGCGTAGCATCCTAATGCTCCGTACGCGCTATAAACATTTATATTCTCACAAAATATCTACCCATTTACCCCGGTTCGTTCGTAGCCTTGCAAATCGTAAATGCGGGTCGGCATTAAAGTAACCCCAGCGCATGACTTCTAATAAGATTGTAACAGAATGGCCACCAGGGATACCCGCTCATAAGAAGCAGAATGCCATTTTTATTTTTAAGAAAAGGCAGAAATTCCTTTGTACCGAAAATTCTCATTACATTTTTTATCTTCTCACGACTGCTCCACTGTCTGTGTTTATGACATTGCATTATTTTTTTAAGCGAATTGAAAAAGAGATGAAATAGAAAATTGTTGAGCATTACAAGTGGTGTTGCATTTGATTTTTCTGAGAGATTAAATAAGATTTCAATTAGGATTAAGCGTTTGTCAGATTCAGTGTAATTTCATTTTGTACTAGCTTAATTTTTTGATTACAATTTATTCTCAAGTTCATTGAATTCTTTGGTCTGTGTTTGAGAATAAATATTTGAGCATTAGAAATATTAGTAAATCTTCGTAGCACGTACGTTGCTGTATGAGCTGGCTCCGAAGAGCGAGGATGCGGGCTGGATTACCATCACACAAGGTATATTTTTGATATTATGATAGTCGTCGTAGTTCTTGGATAGATTTAGATTATCCTAATCAGTAGTCAGGATCTAAGAGGTCACCAGAAAGGTTGATTGACGATATTACCATGACTGTTGGTCATAACTGGAACCGATTGGTACTGGACCCAGGCGAATGACATAGTAAAAAAGGCCTACAAGCAGTGGGGGTATAAAGGCGAATGATGATGATAAAGGTGGTCAACTTACCTTCATACCAGGATAAAAGCCTGCCATGAGAGCCATAGATATAGTGAAGTAAATCATGGCAGCTGTTCCATCACAGCCCGAGTAAGATGCTAAAATGATGCATATAGCAGGTCCAGTGGCCGCTGAAAGTACACGAAAGAAATTTGTTTAATTAGATTATTCTCGAATTGTGGGCTCACGAGTTTCATTCTCATGTGGAAATCTACATACCGATAGTTGTATAGATAATTCTCCCCGTTTTGATGCTATGCAATTTCTTCTTAATGCAAGTATCGCAGATGAAGCCAAATATGAAGGAGAACACCCACATGGCAACGTAAGGCACGGCGGTCAGCGTCCCCGTCGTCGCAATGTCGAATTTTAAGACATCGTTGGAGTATTTTGGTAGGTCCGTCACCATTGTGTAGTAGCCCCAGTCGTGACCCACCTAGATGAGACAAAGGAGTTAAGTGCACATCTTGTTTATTACCTACCCTATCAGATGTGGCACAAGTTCCCATCTTCTTCCACTAATCTCCCTCTATTCCATCTGTGGCTTAAAGGATAACATATTTTAGGTTAATACTTTATACTGACTGGCTGAATGCACACATCGTGCGAAACCAAAACTAAAAAAAAAGAAGCTAACAGGCTATTTTCCTAACGTTTTCTGGGCCTTTCTGGCTGTGACATCGTCTTTAGCGTACTCTGAATTTATGGTTACTCACAGCAGCCCAAACTAAAGCCCAAGCTGGTGCTGATCTTAGGATAGCCTTCCAAGGCACAGGGTCCTTGATATTCTTGGTGTCAGATGTTGTCACAGTCTTGTTCAGGTAGCTCAGCTCTTTCTTGGAGATAAATGGATGCGAATTCGGTGTACTGTAGCAGAGCATGCTCTGGAAGAAAATTTACATTAGTACTTTTTTTTCAAGTATCGTTCAACGTTTGCATGTTGTGAGTCTGTTTTTTTATCGATATAAAAAGCTGGTTTACATTTTTGTTTTGTAATACAAAACATATAAATTACAAAAAAGAATGCCTCAACAACACAAGGCCAGGATGTGCTAACTGTAAGCCTACACCCACATGCTAAGACTTTAGACTGTCATAAAACTTACCCACAAAATAAACCAGAAGATGCCAAATCCTCCGAAGAAATAGAACACATAGGCCCAGTCTCTCCCATCAGCCAATAGAATCCCAGACATGTATGAACCGAAGATGTTGCCTATTTGTGATCCTCCAAACACTAGAGCGCCTTGGAATGACCTTTCGTGAGGTGGAACCCATCGTGCCAGCATTATCATGAGGGCAGGCATAGTAGGACCCTGAAATAATTTAAAAATGTGTCTCTATAGTGATTTGTGTGTTTGTGTCCAGCGCAATCAATGGCTATGTGAGACTATAAAGAATGTTGCAAAGGGTGTCAGCTGCAGTGCGGAGTCACTCCAGATAACCTCAGCTCAGGGGGGACACTCCGTACTCAAAAGGTACTCAAAGCCACGGAAGTGAGAGACAACACGCTCAAATGCCATACACAATCCCGATTATGCTATCCCGCTTTAGTTGATAGTGTCCTTTCTTCTTTAGGGTATTACTTATTATTCAGGGTAGTAGGGTATTTTGTGACCTCAGCCTTGTTAGCCGTATTTTGCCATTTTACTGAGAGCTTACGGTTGTTATCTATTGATAGCAGGCGGCTGGTACTACCTCATACGGAAGCCGAACAGACAGCATTTTTTTATAACCGTGCCCGGAAATAACTATCAGGTGAATTACCTACACATCTTATCTCTTCATACAAAAACTACCATTCGTAGATACTACGTAGTACAATGTTGATACCTAAACGAAATTTTACGTTTTTATGAATTAGAGATTGTTATACTGTAGTATATAAGTAATATGTAGGTACTTGGTGTAGGTACTATAATTATCTATTTTTGGTCATCATCAGAGGATCTGTGGCCACGGCCTGCCGCGACTACTAATGAACAACGCTTACAGATCTCTCAGCATGAGCAGGCACGTAATGGTTTGCCTCTATGAATATTCAATATTAGCAAATCATTCAACTAGCAAACGAACAAGATATTCAGGTTTGTTGGCAATTTGTATAACTACACGTTATTTCAAATAGATGCGAGGAAACGGCGTACCTGAGGAAAATACAACATAGATATATGTCAATTCTCTATTGTAAGCAAGAACTCATGAATGGCCTCGGATTGCCTCGGATTGGATAAATTATTACACTCGTAATTTTGTTATTTCATTATAATAGAAAAAAAGAACATATTTTCGAAGCATGGCAATGTCTGTGCAAGATCTTTGTTAGATTAAATATATCACTAACCATAACAACCAGCGGCAGTGATATAACCTGTTTATTTTAATAAGTTTATAAACAGGTTTTGGTAAGTATAAAGGTAAAGCATGTCCTTCCTCCCAGAGCCGACTAGTCGGTGCGGCCATGTGGCCGTATAACTAGCTCTGTGTTTTAATTCATCATTGTGGATATTAATTTAAGCAAACGGCTGTTTTAAATATCCTTCCGTTCCACTATTTTGATCTTAAAAGGTCTAGAAAACAGCGAAAAGATAGACACAGGATAAACATTGAAACGGTCGCAGTTTGTAATCTTACAATGCAGAGTTTTCGGTGTAAAGTACCTACTATACAAGATGATTTGCCAGAATTTATAACTACCTATTTACCATTAAGAAAAAGTTGGCAGGACTGGTGTTATAGTGATTATTTTTATGCAATTTACTTTCGAGTTAAAATGCCTTGAATAGTTTTTCGATATAATTCAGACAAAGATGACTATGAATATTAAATAGGATTGCGATGTGAAGACGTTCATTCACCTTTAAACTTTAATTGTTATCAGTGAGAGAACCGTTCAAGTTCTAAAGCAAATAGTTTCCAGTTCAAAGCATTATTTTGTACGTTTTACTAACTAGGAATTGTTATAGTTTCACCACCCACAGGATTGTGGGTTGGCACACTTACAACTTCCAAGGACTTATTCGTTGGAATTGAAGTTAGCCAAGTATTTTCGTTTGTAATAAATTTTCTTCGTCTTTTTGTTTTTGAAATGATTAAAGTTTTATTTTAATTTCTTCGATGTGAGAGACGTTTGCCAATATTCATCAGACTAAAATCATATTGTACTAACATTGCTATATGACTTGTCCAATTCAATGTAAAGAATATATTGTTTTACTGTATAACTTTTGACATATAAAACCTTAATCAAGTAATATTTCTGTTTCACGCACCGAAAAAAAATTACTGTAGTGTGTAGGTACACAAAAAATGTTTGTGAAAACTTAAAAGTGTAATAACTTACATTCGTAACAATTTCAAAAATGGCATTGCGATTGTCGTCGATTACGTAAAAAAAAACTTATTCCCGTAACCCATAAAAATAGCACTATAATAGTAATTACCTCTCCCATCCCTTGAAGAACTCGCAATATAAACAAGCAAGGAGCACCTCCGAACTGAATAACGAACGGTGTCAGGAACGTGAACAGGGCTGTACTCAGTAGCCCCACTCCGAGTGTCCACTTGCCACCAAACTTCTCGGCCAGGTACCCCCCAGGGATCTGTGTAGCGGCATATCCGTAGTAGAAGCCGCTTAGGATCAGGCCTTGCGTCTTTTCGTCCCAGTCGAAAATTGCGTGCTGAAAACGAAAACAAATAAAGCATGAGTCAAGTTACTACCACATAATATTATGCGCGATTTTATTCGTCGATGATATCATAGCGATTCTTATAATGCGTCTCGCGTCCTTGCATTGATGCATTAAATTTAAATGTAAGAGACGTTAATAACATCGTATAAATTTCTAAACACGGCAAATTATAGGTTCTTAAGGTTGTAATAAATTACGCATTTGTAAATATTAAAGTGGGATGTGTGAAGTGGTACTATCTGGTGTGGGTTAATTTTTACACAATAGGTAGGTAAGTAGTTAATATAATAGTATTTTGTGTAACAGTACATAATTATGTACCTACTTATATTAGTGTTGTCTGAATTGGAAATTAATTGAAAATTAGAGATATCTTCAATTTTCTCTGTAAATTTTAGAATATAAAAATAGCCGAAGGTAAAAATAACCTAGTACCTAAGGTAAAAATAAATGACATCGCCAAATTATGCTAATTTTTTGTAGTAGATCCATTCTGTAACACATTTTTCAGAATGACGGTCTTGATTTTAAATTACAAAAACAAACAATGATGTAGAAAAAGCGGGCCAATCTTACTTTTAAAAAAACGCCGCCCTTGATACCTACTATATACCACGTTAATGAGTTTCCATGACCTTGATAATGATGTTTTTCATGCGCTTGTTAGTCCGGACGGAAACTGTGTAAGTATCTAATTGTATATAGTGAAGATCGTAAGCAAGCCCAATTCTTTATATTATTTATGTTTATTTTTTGTATACTTTTGTACTGTTTATTCTCATTGGTGTGATAGTAAAGTGATACCTTAATGTAATGGAAGAAAAGTGTTACATTACTTTACCTTAAATTTTAATCATATCTAATTTTGATTTAATAAAATCAAGGAAAAAAATAATCCATACAAACTTTACAATTCCTCTGCACCCACAATCGGACTTTCGTACTTGTAAAATTAGTTGGTTATTGTTTACTACCTGGGGGCTTACCATGACGTCTTATTGCGATCCAATTGATGGCCTAAACAGAATCGTTTCACTTTAAAATTATTTAAATAGTAATACTACATAGCTTTCGATATCATTTAGGTAGGCATCGATCCCTTCAGATCTAAAATCAACCTAAATCGAGCACCAAGATGTCACAAGACGTCATGGTACAAATAAGTAGTAAAACGATTCTGTTTAGGTCCTCAATTGGATCGCAATAAGACGTCATGGTAACTGTTCTATTTAGTACACCGGCTAGTGATTAGGTTAGGTAAATATGTAGGTAACCTATTGGGAAGTTTAAATCAGTGTATCGCACATGTGCATGATGCGTTACAAATAGGTCACGGCCGACATGTTGTCAACACAAGAATACACAAACAGTACCATATTAGGTAGGTACCTACAATATTATCAATGAAACAACAAATACAAGGCTATTTGCACGACTCTGTTTGTAATGCATTACTTATTTCGCGTTTCCGGTTGTTTTTTTTTGTCATGAGATTTTTAATTTCAATTTAGTACTTACTGCTGTGGCTGTGTTTCACAAACGAATAACTTTTTAATCACTTGTGTTTATAACATGTTTATTTATAGGGAAGATAGTGGTCAAAGGCGATTTATAAGATGCCGTACAACATGGTTCTACAAATGCAGTCAGCAACGAAAATCGCTAAGCATAAACTTACTTCTACGCAAAATAATAATTATCTCTCGCGTGTAAAGTAAAATTGAATATACAATTGTTCACAGTGGCTTTCGTTGCTGACTGTACCTACACAAGACAATAAAATGGAAATAGTTAACCAAGTGGGTAGATAGGTTTATTAATATATGCGCTTCTTCTACTTCTGTACATTTTTATGTATACCTAAGTATCATATTCCAAATATAAATAAGCTGAATCCCTACCACTATCATTAGAATCGTGCAATTGGAATGATTTATGATTGAATATTGCACGTAAGAACACAATGACATATTGTGATCAAAAATGAAAAAACAAATCTACTCACCGGTCTATCTATGACTACTGTGATATTACTCAATACGGGACAAGCATCGGGGTCTACATAATCGTCGGCTCCTACAGTTTTTGTCTTATTCACCATCTGTGTAATGGCAAAGTTCAAACACACTCTCATCGTGTAGGCATTGCAGACTCCGAGCAGGCCCATAACGCCAAGAATGTAGCGCTGCGGGATTATACAACCTGAAATCAAGAAGAGATCTAGTTAAGGAGCCAGGGCCTGTGGAAATACAAAATATGTTACAGTTGTAACTTATTAGATTCATCTATATTTTGTAATCTTTTGATTGACATCACTTTTTTGACTCACTGTACTTTGCGCGTGCGGTCGAGTTCGCTACTACTAAATTCAAAGTGGTAACTCGAACGCATGGGCGAGTTTATTGCGGTTGAGATAACAACCGACCCAAAATCCTCGCTAAAACAATTCGTCGTTATTGGACTCAACGTTAGGTATCACAGCTTTGTCAGTTCATCCGCCCCTCGGTAGTGTGCTAACATTACTGTGTTTTAGTTTGAAGGGCACTTTCCAGCGACATTGAGTCTCAATCATTTAGTCCCTGACTGACAATAAGAATATGATTCAAACTAGACTGTCCATTTGTTTTTTATTGTTTTATATGCAAGATGCTTTCTGCATTTACAGCAACGCCAAGACGCACAACAAGCTATTAAATAGTGTAATATTGCAAAACAAATACTTAGGTAATATTAACATTATATACCTACACATTTTCCAAGTACTGGATACAATATTCAATAGATTTAATTATCTAAATATGCCTATGCGTGTGTTAGTTTGTTCTGACACGTGGATCCGATTGGATCTGTTAACGTCAGTTATTTTTTGCATTATTACGTAAAGAGATAATAGTAAGGTGACTCCAAACAATAGCATAATAATATACAGTATACAAGCCGATATCCGGTTACAAAATATTGTAGGTTACTTGGTGAACCGTCAAACTGGTAGGCTCAAGGTAATACCTTGCCCTTGCTAATGAATATTCTGGTAACCAAATCGTAATTTAAAACGAAACGTTGTTTTTGTTACATTGTAATTCATCGTGGTGCGAGGCAGTTGGTCTCACTCGGCATTTAATTAAAACAATAAATAAACTCATTCGTATTTTATGGAAACGTTAAGTTTATTATCTTTTAGCACTATCATAGTTGTACAATAAAAATGTACCCATCAAAAACATTACATGTACAAAAATGCACAAGTCTCGCAACGCAGTTTATCTGCCGTAAAAAGTTGTGATATCGAATGTAAACCAAGTCGGTTAATTCAATACCTACCTACTTATTTATTTCTTTGGTAAATAGAGTGACTTGGCAATTGCACACTTCAACATAAATCTACATAGCGCTTTGTACTTGTATTTATTTGAAAGTATACCTACACGGAAGACTATATTATTTAGATTACTTAGTAGATTATGCTGCCGTGTACAATCGCCAAGACACTCTATTTACCAAAGAAATAAATAAGTAGGTAGGTATTGAATTAACCGACTTGGTTTACATTTGATATCACAACTTTTTACGGCAGATAAACTGCGTTGCGAGACTTGTGCATTTTTGTACATGTAATGTTTTTGATGGGATCTCATTTCTTTTTGTAGGTTTTCTTTCTTTATTAAGTTTTTTTTCGAAACACGCATCAACGCGCGCCTCACGCCTGGCGCCTGGCGCCCGGCCGAGGCCCCTTGCGAACATAGGTCATGCTCATAGATTATCATTCATGAACGAGTGTCTTTGCGTCTCCACAGATGCATATTAGGTATAAGGTACGTAGGTACCTATTTTAATGTACCTAGATAACGAATTTGTTCAACCTTTATAAAAGTGTAGGTAGGTATAGTCAGGCCTGTGTCACTCCGCGTGTAGCGGCGGCCATTGCGCAAGGGCCAATCTAGTAGGCTGCCACAAGCGAAAGAAAACACACGCGTGCGCGCTATATGTTCGACCACGTTCAACTTTATTATTTTATTTGATTGATTCATTATATAATTGCAAGATGGACACAAAACGAAAATAAGCAAAAAGATACTGTGCAGTATTTTCAGTAATTTAAGTATTTAAGTATCAATTTATGTATATTTCAGTAATTAAGTATCAATTATTATGTTTTGTCCGAAACAAAAACAATTCCAGATATTTTTACACATACATAACATCTATTATTCTTTTGTCTATATAAGTATAATGAACAAAATGTGTTTTATTTTATTACTTCATTAAATTAAATCTTTGGCAATAATCGTATAGCATAATACAATTATGCAGCTAGCTCTTAGACTACATGAACGTACTCGGCGCTGCCTGCTGCGCGTTGCCCGCCACAAGTAGGAGTAAACGCTCGTGCTGTGCGCTAGATGGCATAAGTAGTTTCTCGAAGTAAGCAACCCTAGTCCGCGGCTCTTTCAATACGTATAACCATGTATAACTTATTATGAACCGTAGTATAGTGAATTAAGGCCCATATTCCTTCAAAAAGAAATTGGTAGGTATGAAAATGAACACGTGCTCGACTGGACCGCGAGCTAAATTAAATCATATTGTTTATCAGATAGAGTCAATATTTCTTTGAAAACCATTGCGAAGTAAAGCTTCTGTACTAGTTTACTAGTTTATTATTCTGTGGTATAGTATAGGAATTTGTATCTCTTTATCTGCGGTAGGTGTAGGTACCTATCGTGGAAGTTTTTAAAAAGCGCTCTACTGTCGAATTTCTCGCAGCCATTTCTCATTTTTAACCCCTGTTACCCATTTCATTCAATTTCAATGAAGTCTAATTATGAACTGTAAAAGTAACTTTGTAATCACATACAATTTAATGGGATTTATATGGGAATACAAAGTTATTTATGCAGATTATATATCTAGAAAACGGGATGAAAATTATGGAATGTCAGAATTTTTCCTTGGTTTATAGGCTAAACAATAGCTATATTCAAAATTTGTTACTTGTGGGACGGCTAGAAGTACCTTAGAATTTTGATGATCGGTCAGTCAGTCAGTCAGTCAGTGGGCAACGAAATTAAGCAACTTTGACTTGAAATAATTCTTAAACTACTGGTTCAAATTTAATGTAATTTTGATTATTATCTGTAAACGTGATGCCCTCTTGGTCACTGAAAATTTAGGCTTCTAGTTGTATCCATAACGAAGTTACAGGGGGTCGAAAATGGCCCGAATCGCTTCGAGAAAAGGATAGTACGGCCGTGCCTTTTGTTTTGCTCGACTTGGCGGGGGCACTGCCGTGCCCCCAGATGTATTATCTTCTTATTACCATGTCTAGCATGTATGTTAATGATAATTCGAATTATGTAACTATCTTCTTAGAATGATTACTTTGAAGTCTTCACATAGTGATATAGATATTAATCAGGGACAGAAATAGAATGATAACCTATCTATCATTTCAATAATAAATCGGAGTTTCCTTTTCCTGTACGAGATTCAATCCCGGACCAGTGCTTGAAAGGGAAACATCCTTTTTCAAACTCAAACCATAATCATTATTATATTTTGTTTTCTTTTATGGTTTTATTCATTTGTTAATTCGATTTTTGTGTTTGACTTGTAAAAGTGCGATTTTATTGCCTATTTACAATAAATGATTTGACTTTGACATTGATTTTGAAATAGATTTTTCTTCTAAACTAACATAAAAGCAATTTCGAACAGAATTACCCTGAAAACTATGTATTAAACCAATTGTTTTGATGAAAGGCCATGGTTGGGGTCCGTTGTACCCAGTAAATATGCCAACTTGGATGAAAGGCATAAAAAATAAACCCACAGATGCTGAATGTTGATCCTAACTCTGCGAAGCCCTCGGACAGATAGAGTCAATGTAATAAGTAGATAGGGTCTCAGAGTACTACTGGGGCATTAATTCAATTTTCAGGAATATAATGATTCATGAAGAAGGTTTAGGTGTAGGTATAATATATGATTATCTTGTGCACATGCTACCTAGTATATTGTTTTGATATTTGCCTAAAAGCTGGGAGAATGTTGGTATATACATAAGATTAGTTTTTGAATGCTGGTTTGGGTGGTAATCAATTAGCATGAGCAGGTGCGACGATTACCATCATATTGTTAACCACGTGCTCTTCTCGTTACTTAGTTAAATCAAAAACCTTTAAGTTCATTCACCCTCAAAGCGAAAGCATTATCTACATGCATGCAATATAGTATCTACAACACAACACAATGTGCATTGTGCATGAGAAAGTTAAGACAGTGTGGGAAGTTGTTGCAGTTTGATTGGACTCTACCCAGGCCCATACACTACGAGATATTAACTTGCTTTAAACGGTTCTAATTCGCGCACAAGCTAATGTCAAAATATTATATAAGTTTGACATACGAGTTCCTTTTTTTTTTTTTTTTGAGGGGGGGAAATGCCTTCGCACTATCCCTTCCACCATGGGGGTGGCGGAAGGGGGGCGTGTGGGACTTGAACCCACTAAAACCCCCCCGTGAGCCGTCGATCCGCCTGGAGTGGGGCGAGATGGGGTCGTGTTGGCATTCACCATCTCGCCCCAGCGGCTGGCCCGGTGGGACTACCGGGCCACTACGCCTAGGGAGGGGATGACCTTGCTCACCAAGGCCATCCCCCCAGACGTGTGGTGCCGTGCAAGCCGGTGGAAGGTCCCCCGACCCCCCACCAGTGGCACCCCTATGGAGGACGAAGGAGGCGACCGAACCGCCTCCTCCTTCCCCCTGCACGTCTGCGTCGGAGCGGGTCAGCATGGACGTCTTCCTCTCTGGCCCGCTCCGCGGCCTCCTTCTGCTTCATGCTGGCTTCGCAGAAAGAGGCCACCGCCTGCCACGATCTCTCACTGCCGAGCATGGCGCTAACCACACTCGGCAGAGAGAGATCTTGTCCCACGAATGCTGAAAGCGTGTGCCGCTGCGGGGGCCATGCGGCACACGCCTCCAAGGTGTGGGGCGCCGTGTCTTCTGGCACCCCACATTCGTGGCAGGCCGGGGTCGCTTCCCGTCTCGCGATTTGGTACAGGTACTTTCCAAAACATCCATGTCCGGAAAGCACCTGCACCAATCGGAAGGTCAGCGACCCATAACGCCGCCCCATCCACCTCCGGAGAACCGGGCGGATGGCCTCCACCGTCCACTGTCCTGGGACCGGTGGAGCTAGGTCCTCCGACCACCGCCACAATAGGGCGACCCGCGCCTGTCGCCGCATGTGCCGCACCTCCTCCCACGCTGGAGGCTCCCCGCGGGATCTCCTCGCCGCCACGAAGTGGTACACTTCGGCGAGGATCTCTGCTTGGAGCTCCCAGGGGGGATCACTGGCGAGCACGCACGCCGCCGTCCAGGACACCGTCCGGTATCCTCGTATTGCCCTCGTCGCGATGACTCGCTGCGGACGTCGCAGCAGAGTCTTATTATCGCGACCGAGGGCATCGACCCAGACCGGTGCCCCATAGAGGGCCATACTCCGGATCACTCCGGAGTATAATCGGCGACAGGTGGCGTTAGGACCTCCGACGTTGGGCAGCAGTCTCCCTAGGGCAGCCGCGGCTCCCGTGACCCTCGGGCCCAATTGGGTAAAGTGGGCCCGAAAAGTCCACCGCCCGTCCAGAATGAGACCCAGATATTTCATCTGGGTCCCAACGGGCACTGGGACCCCGTCCAGTATTACTCGCGATCCTGGAGGGGGCCCCCCCCGAGGCCCATGAAACAGTAGGGCCTCGGTTTTGGAGAGGGCGACCTCCAGACCCAGGGCACGAATTGACATACGAGTACCTACGTCAACGTTTGCAATTACGAGTAGTTTGTGCGCGAATGAAACCAGTTAAAATTAAGTTAAAATGTGCGCGAAAGTTTAAGAACTTCCATCCACTACATACTACTTATTCAGGCATTCGACTTTATAACAGCTATTCAGAGTATTGAATTCAAGTAGATTCGAGTTCTCGAACGCTGAAGTGCGCACTGCGTAATTAAAATACTTGTTATATTTTTTTTTCATAAAATTACAGTACTTTCTAAAAATGGGTGATGAACCGACTGCATGCGAGTACATACATGAGATTGCGAGTTTTATTCCCGCACAGCGCATACAGTGTGAACGACACGGTTTTATTGTCACGAGTCTTTGTAGAACCATTAGTGCTCGTAGTTCCTGATTTGCTAAATATATAGAATCTTATATAGTGGTCAGGCGATCTATTAGGTATGCGATCGCGACGATTAGGTACGTGATCGATTATTTTTACTTGTTATTACTATAATATAATAATAATAATTCAGCCTGTAACTGTCCCACTGCTGGGCAATTGTAGCTGTTAAAAAGAAGCTGAGAAAACCTGTTAAGAAAACCGCTGGCCTCCCCTCACTATCGTGAGGAGGGTTAGGCCATAATCCACCACGGGGGCCTAGTCCGGGTTGGTGGATAACATGCCTCCGAAATAATTCTCGGGCATGTTGGTTTCCTCACGATGTTTTCCTTCACCGAAAAGCGAGTGATAATTACGTACATATGTTTAACAAGAAACACATTGGTACGTGCCAGCACTGGGATTTACTACTGGGGTTATTACTATACCTACCATAAAATAATATTATTGGCATATTTTAAAATGTTACTTATATAGACTGTAATAAGCCGTTGTGCCAAACTTAAGTATTACACCGTCAGGCTTGGAAGTGGTTTGTGTTGTAAAACATTTAAGCTACAAACTTTGTATTTGAGCTGTTGATGAAACTCGCTTTATCCCAGCAAGGGTTCAAAGTTTAAAGGTCGATCGAGTTCTTCTGGGATTACAAAGTTTGCAACCTCAATAATGTAGGCTGGTAAGGAGAGTATCTGAGCGGATTTATTGGTAAGTGTTAATTAGATAGTTATAGGTAAGGAACTATTCCTATCCCGTGGCTTCGTTCTGTTAGGATGGCTGGTCCGAGGTCCTCAAGTGAAACACTTTGTTTACTACAAAATCACCGCTTTTTATTTCAAGAACTTAAATTATCGACATAATAGGTATACATTTATTAAGGTATAGAAAAAGGTTTGAAGGGTGGTGTGATTCAAATAGAATCTTGCAATGTATGTATATTATTATGTAGGTGTGTACAATTGTTATGGACTACATTTGGTAATATTGTCCTGGAGTCAGCCCGAATTGTACTCGTAAATGTAGACTGTAGAGTATTAAAGATTAAGTGGACTGAGTATCTGAGTGGACTGTAAAGACTGTCAACTGTCTCAAAATGCATCGCGAAGGCCTTAAGTAAACTCGGTTGGTAGCGGTGGCAAATGGGGTCAATGCTTACAATGCATTTTATACATCATTAATTCGTGTATAACACTTCGTAAATGTTCTGGTTGCTTGCTTGAAGAGATTTCTTTGGGTAACAATAGTGATACAAAGTATTCCAATATTTAGATCCCATAAAAGCTATCATCATAAAAACAATAAAAACACATTTGCATAAGTTTTTTTAGTAAGGAGACTTTCTCATTACTGCATAATTATACATATTTTTTTAGCATTTATAATGCATATTAATTTATCCTTGTTATGTCACATAATTATTCAGTCTCTGAATTACTATTGTATGTAAATTTACAAGTATAAATGTATATTATAATGATATTGTAATAAGATTGCGCGCCCTCTTCATACTGAATGAGTAACGTTCCAGTATATTATTAAACTATAAACAACATTTATTTAACTGAATGTGTCTAGTAGGTACAAGGAATCCACAGATCGTAATGTTTCAGATAAACTTAAGTGCCGCATATTCATAAATAACAAGTGAAAATTGAATCACACAGAGAGGTCTGTGCGAAAATACACATGCCACTTGAAGCAAATTAGGTTGTTATCGGCAATTAAAAAGGAATCGTAGCATCACTGAAAATAAGACCGACTTTACTTTTACTGGGGAACGACAACAGGGTGCACCGAATAAATGAGTTGGTTGTCATCTCGACCGCAATAAAATTCGCCCGCGTGGTCGAGTTGCCACCTTTTATAGATATATTATTTTAGTAGGCAACTCGACCGCTATTGTATATTTGTACAGTCATAGACACAAGTGTTACATAAACTAAATCTTTCAGGAGCATAAGTAGGTACTTATAGAAAAACTATATATACAAAGAAATATTTATAGGCACACTTTACGCTATAATATGTATATTTTACTCGTATTGCTCTATTTAACTACACTATGTAACTCAGAGAGATTCTTTTGAGTCTTTGTAGTCAATGCTGATATACTCATAGAATAATATTTACAATCATTGGTTTTTATATATTTTTGAAGGAGATTTTACACTCATAAGTATATTCTACATACTATTCTTTATTGTAAGTAAGTATAGTACTCATACACAACATAGATATCCTGCAATAGATGGATGATAAAGAGTTTTCTTTCAGTGAGTAACTGCTATATTGCGGCGCTGTGCCCAACTATAAATAAGTTATACTTAATTAAGTCATATTAATAAGTTATAAGAGTTACTATTTTATAAAAAGTGCTTGTCAAAGATAAGAACGCAGTTACTATGCAAAAAATAGGGCGGTGGCCATTGAAGTAAATATTTTAAGTATAGAAATCACTGACGTGGCGGTGAGCGAATACTCTTGATATCACTCGCTTGCCACTTCGTGTTAACCACGTGTTTACTCAATGAACGATCCACCGAGATACTTCAAAGATATCGAGCAGACAGTTAAGTAGATAACAATGTATTTAATCAAATATGTAGGTTGAAGTTAAACAAGTGTTAAGAATACAGAATACTGCGATATATATACTTAAAACAATGAATTTTGTCAACATTTGCCATGTAAGATATCAGAAAAACCACATGCGGGCTGTTTATCATGTTTTTTATATAGTTAAGGTAGGTAAATATTGACCCGTTTACAATGAATTAATTTCAAATATAAGTTAGCATTTATATACATTATTATAACTTCACTTTCTACCTGCTTAAATTATACTCGTATACTCGTATACCTAACTACTAGATACATAGAATAGTTAACAATCTATGTGTTAGCCCAAACCCAGATATTATTGATACACCCAGCGGAAACCTAAGCTATGTGACCCACTACTTACCGGCAGGCAGCTAGCCAACATGCTAAAGTAACGAGCTGTTAGGTGGGGATTAGGTACTACATCGTAGAATATGAATATTATGTATCCATTGATTTCCTTGCCAGTTCTTCTCGAATGGATGCATTTCAATAAAGGTGAGTTAGTAAACTTTCATGACTTGGGGCCGTGTGAAGCACTGCTTATATTTACTTAAGAAATTATTAGTATTTTTAAACCTTATTTAAATATTTTTAAGTCTAAACTAAATAGGTTACCTACCACAGTACTTACTATGTTTTAGTTACATAGATGTAAAATATAACAACGTATTAATAAAATATTACTTGGCGGTTCTTCTCGGTTGGTAGTCGAGTCTGCATAGTCAACGGTAACTTTCATGTGTTGATATTTGATATGGTATTTATACAATAATATACTTACATGATCGCAGAGCTCTCGTGAATTCGTTGTCATATTTCGGCGGCGTCTGCGTTTTTTGGCCCAGTAACTTATGCGCCTGCGCTTGCAGTACGTCGTTTTCCTCCATGATTTAAATTGTTGAGTATTTATTTACTATAATTAGTCTGGAAAATAATAAAATCTATTGTTTCATATAACTATAGATGTACAATACTAACGGGAAACGTGATCGCTAGGATCTCTACTATTCATACAAATATCTCTAAAAAACAGCTCTACATCAGTCAGGTAGAATACAGAACCAGAGATCGCCTAGTAAATTGATTCAGTGATAAGGACGAGAACTCCAAAAAACCTTCCGACGGTTTCTTGATATTGTATCTGTTTGCAAAGCCTCTAATATATATTACATTGAGTTGTTTTAACTTCTTCTCTATAGCTACGCATATCGAGATTATTTATGCAATGAAGCTTAAATCTAAGCAATACTGTTATAACATCTAGGCGTTTTGCATAACGCATTTTCGTAAGAATATCAAAGCTCTACAGTAACTCTATAATGGACTCTATAATATCGCGACTCCCTAAAAACAGAAAATTTCATTTTCTAATATCATACCCGTGTGAACCAGTCAAAATACTTATTAATTTGTTTCCACCTCAAAGATTGTGTTATACGTACCTACCTACTTATATGTATTAAATCTATTTCTGTAACTTCATATAATTTACATAATACAGTAATATAATTTAATATTCTCCTTGCCGACTACTCAAATCGAATTTGCAAATTGATGTCGATGACTGAATCGAATTCCTTTTGCCATGACATTGTAGATATTTTATATTCATTATAGGCGCTTTGAATCGCTAAGTCGGTAACTGTAGAGACTTTCAATTATAGGAATATATATTTAAATGATCGAGGAACTTGTAACTAGTCAATAAATAAAAATAAAAAAACAAAATATTACTTATAGGGTTGAATACGAGTGACACCATTATAATCTAACTACAAATTGTTGCTGAAACTAACTAAGGCATATTTTTCACAAAAAATATTCGAAACAGTATGACGATGAAATTACAATATCTTCACCTAAATCACTATTAATAAGAGAACAATATTTTTATTAGTTAACAAATAAAATAAATATAACAAATTAAAACAAAATTTTACCTTTGAAAACAGAACTACTAAAAACACTTTTCACACCATAACGAAAAAAAAAACACAAGTTTGCTCAGCAACCGCTAGGCTAGTGAGCCCATTCGCGGCATATGGGCGTATTATATTACCAATTTATGTATAATATTTATCTGCGAGACATATTAACTTATGTACAGATTAACGTGCGCACGCGTTTACCGGTATGTAGCGAATATTGTCAAACGCGCGCCTTCGTTCCGCAGACTCGCGACCGTTGGTAGGGTTACCACAATATTCAGCGATGACTTAATAATTGGAAATACTTAAATATGCGGCTTGAAGTGTCATTCATACTAAAACAACTGACCTTTAATTGAATGCCCTTTGGATTAGACGGATAAATTGATTGGTCATTGCACTATTAATGATTTTTATGAGGATTTATTTACATTAATAAAATGTAACGATCACGATGCCACCTGGGTATAATGTGCAAAAATCACCAAATGTAGATAGTATTTTGCTCACATCATAAATAGTTATTAGAAGCGACGAATATTTTGCTGTTAAAGTATCTTCTTACTTAACCTTAACAACAGAGCCAAAATTAATTATGAAAATTTCATAAGCGTATCATTTTAATGATTTCACAAAGTTTAATAGTGATGATAGACATTAGAGATACTTTTTTTTTTTTCTTTTTTTTTATAAAACGTAGCCCCACACTAGGATTGCTCCTGTATCGTGGGTACCGCTTACAGACATATAATTTCACATACACATCTCATACTACTTTGATTACTTTTATATCGGAGCGAATACCGACAACACTAGGCAACCCTAGTGCCTTGAGGTTGTCGGCCTTGGGTAGGCTTCATAATCATTTATACAACATGCGGTCCGGCGATACCTGTTGTAGGGCCAGCAAAACTGATATCCGTATTCGATACGCCTCCAGCGCAAGCGAGGCTGTTTTGCATGCTAAACAAAATTAAAAATAAACTGTTAACCCCCGGTTTCTAGAACGTTTGTTGGCTTTAACAGTAGATTAAAACTATCGTTATCTCTATCTGACTATAAACAAATGACAAGGATGGCAATAGAATTAATCTGTTGTCAACGTTGACTGACGTTTCAGAAACTGGGGGTAAATGTGTTATTTATCAGACGGAATAACTATATATTTGTACGGAATAACTTATCCCACATCCTTAGGTGTTGCCAAATCTCCGCTTTGGCGTAGTGAGTTGCAATTATTGAAACAAACTATTATCTTTAAACGTCCTCAATATAAAATTCGTAAAATGATATAATATTTATAATAATAGAAGGTACCTAACTGTCCAATAACCCTGTCAAATAATTGTGATAATTTGGCTTTCAAAACGTAATTAACTGATTCATAATATCAAAATTTGTTCAGCAGTTTAAACTTATACCTACCACAAAAGTTTAAACAGATGTTTCTAAAATGTATTTCCGCAAAATCCACGTCTATCACTCGCGTTTTCTTACTCGATCCTGGTAATCATGACTCATTATTTCACTTGTGAATCTGTTATTGAGTTAGAAAAAGCGTGAGTTAGACGTCGGTTTGTGGAGAAAATATTCAGACTCATCTGTTCAACTCTTGTTTAAATCTTTTGTGGTAAGACGGATACTTACCTAGCTATCTAAACCTAAACAATGCTTCGACAAAATTTGTGACGTTAGTAGGTACACTTTTACAACGTAATTAAAATATAGTTTACTAGCTGCGCCCCGCGGTTTCACCCGCGTCTGGATAATATACGATAATAATCTTTATGAATTGTAGCCTATGTGTTATTCTGATATGTAAGCTATATTATTGTGAAGTTTCATCAAATTCTATTCTGTAGTTTTTGCGTGAAACGTAACAAACATCCATCCATCCATACATACAAACTTTTGCGTTTATAATATTATTAGGATTCCAGTCACTTATTCCAATTTTTTTTTCTTACTAATATTACAATACAAGGTTTGAAAAAAGTAAAAGGGATAAAATTTAAAATTACGCTTCATTCGTAAATTTGTTACGAATTAAGCGTAATCTGGTCTTCTCGTCGTTGCAAGAAGTAGCACAGATGAATAACTCAACTATGTTTCAGTAGCTCGATCGTAATTATTATTTAGTAATAAAATAAGCCTTGTCGATAAGACAAGACGTATACTTAACAACTGCCACAGAGTATAGACAAGTATTAGTAATATTATCCAACATATCAAGGTCGACTCTGTGTCGTTATGAGCACAAACAATAAGTAAATAGGTATGGTAGTAATGCAAATAATTTTGTTTTTATTTGTATATGTAAGTATGGTACCTAGTTACTTATGCCGGCTCTCCTGCGTTTGTTTTTAAGGAACATTACACAAAAAACGTTACACTTATACCTACATTTTATTTCACACACAAGGCTGTCTCCTGTATATTAAAATGTTTGATAAAACCACAGATAAATACCCCTATTCAGCCGGGTCTCCTACGCGTGTTTTTACGGAACATTACACAAAAACAGCGTAACCAACGCAGGAGACCCGGCTGAAACCATGCACCGCGGGAAACATAAAACATTGTTTGCTCATAAACAACAAAATCTTCTACCGTTTGCATAGACAAATGTGTAAAGCCACGCCTCTTTGTTTTTACGTTTTTTCGTGTTGTTGCGCTGTTTTTGTGTAATATTCCGTAAAAACACGCGCAGGAGACCTGGCTTTAGGTACTACTTAATGTGTACGTATATTTCCGGAAACGCAATATATTCACATAATGCGATAACATTCACGAGACACAGATTAAAAGAAAAAAACATACTATTTTTAGCAACACACATTTTCTATCGATTCGCAGAAGGGTTAATAGTCCTACTTGTTTTTTGCTTTAGACTTCAAATTTAGTCTGTATGTAAATTATGTCTCATAATAACTTTATAAAACAACAAATGATGAATACGGCTAATACTAAATTAAGGAGATGGTAACAGATTTACTCGTGGACTTTGATAATTTTAGTACTAGCACATTCATGGCTGCACAATTATTTAAGTCCAAGAATATCCGAGAGCTAAACGGATAAATAGGTAAGAGTGTTCAATTCATGCCTCAACTTTCATGTTGGAATCTAGTAAATTAGCGTCTGACTCTTTCCTTTTAACAAATTTACTGTACCTGAACAGTAGAATAAGGTATCCAAACTGGTTTCATAAATAACGAAGGTAAGATTTTACATCAAGCGCGCGCTTGAATACCAAGACTTTGATATTGCTTATAATAGAGTTTTATTTATTATTCTTGCGACTTCAACTTTGCAGTGTGACACAGCGTATGAGTCTGTTCACGTTCAGTGAAACATCAATTCATTTATTTTAATAATTGGTATTTGTAGGGTTTTATTCGGTAGGTATACAGGCTGTTCAAAGTCGAGACAACAACATATTGAAAAATGTTGACTTCATAAATAGCGCTGTACCAACTTCATGTAGGTACTTAGGTACCCACTTAATGTGAAAATTTAAGTGGATTTTTGGTATTTTATAGACTATAATTATAAATGTAACACCATGCATTATCGTAAGCGAGATTGAAGGTAACCCTAAACATACCTACTTCTTTGTGCATTATCTGTAATACATTGTATAATGTTAATTATGTACTTAAACACTCCTAGCAAGAACCTGTTTTATTTTCTATAGAAATAATCTTATTCTATATAGGACTCTTGTAATTCAGCCTACCCTGATCTCATAGTAACAAATATCATTGTTTGAAGTTAAGTTTGCTCTCTACGCTCTTACTGTTTGGCGGAGAAGGGTGATAGATACTTTCTCCAGAATAAACTCTTGCAGAAGAGGTCTTCTTCTACAAAAGATGCGTGTGAAGAATGAATGCTTTTTTTTTTCTTGATGCCTTGCGAAATGCGTACCTACACGTCTTTATTGCGCCCATTCGCAACAATAATTGATACTGGCAGTAACGCAATAATGTGGCACAAACAAAACACCATTTGTTTTATTTATCATCATGAGAGAAGTATGTAAGTAGGTCTGTACCTCTGAGTAGTATGTCAGAAGAGGAAACAACTGAATCACATTTCTTGGTAGTTCTATCTGTGCAAAGTATTAAATATACGTAGTATATTATTATAGTATAGTTGTAGATATAATGTATTTATAGTCGGACCAAAGTTGAGTTTTTCTTTGCATTAAGTTTACTTTACATTATAAGTAGGTGCTAGCTGTTGCCCGCGATTTCGTCCGCGCTGATTATTATACATCATAATATTATTACATCATATCGAGATAAAAAGGATCCTACATCCTTCTCCATCATCATAACGTCATATTCTTGAGAAAATAAAAAATCAACAGTTGTCACTTTCTTGCCAAAAACTCCAATAAGGTACTTTATCTATTTGATCATTGGATGCTTAATTTATTGCTTATTTTGTAAATGGAGACCAAGTGTTATCTTTTATCTGCTAATTTGAGCAGCGATGGTTTGTTTTTAACATATTCACCTTTCTCAAATGTAAGACTAAATTCAATTTTTATTTTTTGTGATAATTAATTATGTTATACTGTTACATAAAAACATTCTCAGCTTATCTCGATGTTTGCCAGCCATTTCCAGTTAGCCGATATTCATAAAAGTAGGGTAATAATCTATCACATTAACCTTGTGAACACAGATAAAACTCAGACAAGTTCAATATCAGTCGGCGTAAGTTGACTTTTTAGTTATCATCATAAATTATAGTTACTCCCGCGTTGACAATGCAAAATTACATCAAAATAAAAATGTTAGAAAATAAACTTATGTGTCGGAGTTTTGGCGGGAATCCGATAGTGAGACGTTGTTGGTTTTGTATTATTAGCTCAAACTTGTGTTTCTTCGAGTGTTAATGTGTAATATTGGTGGAATATTAACCATTAGGTAAGTGTTCGTTAACGTGCACGAGTGAAGGCGAATGATATAAACTCAAAAAGCGTGTCATTTCGCATTTTTTCCAAAACTCCCAGGAAGTTTCAGTAAAGCATCCACTACTTTACTGAATCGTGACTGACGATGTAAATAATGGACTTGACTACTTGACCACGATTGCTATAACATTGCTGTGACTTTCTTAATGTGTAATTAAGAAATACTTAAAATAAAATACTTGACACTGGCTATATGCACAAACCGTGCGAAGCCATAAATAAAACAAAAAAAAAAAAAAAAAAACTTATGTGTCAAACATATGTCACAACAATAATTAGAATAACAAAACAACTAGAGGTGTAAAAGTAACGAAACAAAGCGTACCCGTATGTATTCGTTACTTTAACAATGAGTACCCGTTACTATCGTATCGGTACTCGTTACTTCCGTATGATACCTCATAACATGCTATGATGCTTAGAGAGTCGTATCAAATCTAGTCGCATTTCGTACGCGTGCGGTATGATGTCGCGGCGTCACATAATTCGTGATTTGTAGAAAACTTACAGGTAAAAAACTTGGAAGACGAATTTCCAAATTATTACTTTAGGTACCTACATAATAAACAAACATCTTTATTTGTATCGCATGCGTAAAACAAACTATCAGCACACGTGTACGGTGTATCCATACGACGTATACGAAACATGCGAGTAACGAGATGGATTAGCGACTAACGTTTCGGTACTCGTTACTAGATGGCGTACCCGTTACTCAGTACCGAATACATACGGTTTGCTACAGCTCTAAAAACAACAGCAAGACAATAGAAAAAAAGACAAATTAATAACGAAAATTACCCTTAATACCGATGTGTACTACACAAAACATCAGAATCCGTTCAGCCATTTCATCGCTGAGTGATACACAGGTACACAGACACATTGCTTTTCCATTTAGTTATCATTTTTATTATGTATCAGTACAAATAGAAGGATGAACTGAAACTCACTGAAATAAAAGAGTTTAGGTACTAGGTGCTACGTAATATTTATTGACCTATTGTCTTTTGGGCGGTTAATTTGTTACAGGCTATAAAAACAATTCAAATCACCAGTTGCGGTTAATTACGAGCGGTAATTGAATAATCATTTACTAAGCTACTTGGCGAATACAAAAAACGTTTGACCTTCTAACTTGTTATACCGTATGTATTTATAGACACAAATAAATTTGAGTTGTCCGTAAATGCCATAATAATGTATCTACAATAATTGTAGATGCAACATTTTTAAATCCCCGTTGTAATATTATTTTGTGAAATTACCAAAACTGTGTAGAGATCCCTATTTGTTCGTTGAGAAAAAGGCAAATTAAAATTGATAAAAAATAAGCATGAATAATGAAGAGACATGTCAAAGAAGATTAGGCTGGAAAACTACTAAACTAAAAGATCTACTAAAAGCGAAGACAGGCCACTTGTTTTACCTACTGAATTCATAATATAGATTCTAACTTAGTAGAAATATGTACGTTACCTACATTAGACAAAAAGGCTTAATATATTCTTAATTTACTGGTTAGCCATTACGAAGCTTATTGGTAGATAAACTCTTTGACACCAATACGTCATAACATACTCATATTCCCATTTTTATGTTGCAGTGGTAACAAAAAAAATACCATTTCGCATTATTAATTTGGTCTAGGGGCATATAAACCAAAGGAAGGTGGCAAAATCACAATCATATAATTTACACATTACGCACTCAGCCACAAGCAACATCCAATACCACTGCGACTTTGAATGTAACTAAATTCATCTAGGGAACGTATGACGTTGTACAATGTACCCACAAGTTTAACTTGTACATCGTAAATTCCAATTTGCAACGAACGTGTAACCGCAACGATTGCTTGACTTTGTTTGATCCCCGGTGATTTAGGTTGGTCACAACCAGGCAAGCGACCGGTAAACATCGTCACTCAAAACGAACACCGTCTTACCACAAAAGTTTAGACCAGAGTTAAATGGATTTTACTAAAATTTCGTTCCACTAAGTACGACGTATGTCACTCGCGTTTTCGTACTTATTCCTAGCAGTCCTAATTATTTTACTTCAATAATAAGCGGAGGTTAGACGTCGATTTATGGAGAAATATTTAGACTCATCTGTTCAACTCTGGTTTAAATCTTTTGTGGTAAGGTGGACATTGTTTATGTGACGAAAGAGTCAAGCTAATTTCCATTGGAAATACATTGACTTCCAGCCAAAGCTAACCCTGCCAGGCCACGGTGACTGAATCTCTCAGACAAAACGTTCCATAAACAGCGAGGTGCTATCCAAAGCTACGATCGCTTCCCATGAGACGTCGTGACCCACTTATTGTCCAAGAATGACGTAGTGCTACGCTATGTCAATTGACACCAGAAATTAACATTAGGATAGTAGGATGCCTTCATTATAATTAATTGTTCCCATACGCAACCATTCACAGCCAAATGATGCATGCAAAAAACGCTCTGACCAAGCGACCATCCCATTGTGCAAATTAAATTGTAATTTAACATCCGCAAACACTATGAAATTTACATAATACTTACGGTATCAGTACAACTAATTGCATGATTACTATTCTGGACACGCCTAGAGACTGGTCTCTAAGCGATAACGATGATTAATCTATTCTAATAATAGGTCTTTACGTTTTAATCTTAGGCCAAGCGGACGATATTTTATTCATTAAGCATACCATTTCCGGTATACAGTGCAAGAACAGATATGCAACAGATTTCTGAAGGGATATGGGGAAGATTCTATAGATATATTCTGAGACCAATTGGATTGTCAGGATAAATGCTAATTACTGACTGATCTCACACTGACGACGATCGGGGACAATGTATAGTTGTCCACAACTGCGCTTTAGGCATGTAAAGGAAAGTTGTCCTCCATCTAAAAGTAGTATTTTAGGCCCAAATGCCTTCCATGCGATTGGTACCTACGAGTACTTCTCGAATCGAATTTGTATAATCTCGAAGGAGATCTAATATGCCAAGGTGTAGAATTTTCCCTCTCCCTCCGGTCACTTTACCTGTATCACCGTGTATTCAACTTTAGATACCTTCCATTCAGCAGTTCTGATGCAGAGGAAGAAGATATGTTTACAAATGTTTCTGAACAAACGCTGGTCAATCTTTGCGTCGACGTCATGCCTTGTGCTGACGTAAAGTATGACATGAGTGAGTGGCCCCCATCACTTGGTCACATATAGGTGAAGTGCTTTCTTTGTAAGAGGTTAGTGACGCAACGATGTGATGCTAAACCACTGATAGATCGAATTGCTTACCTAGAGTAGGTTTATTTAGCTAACTATTTAACTTTTCATTATGTTTTTTTATATTATTGAGTTCCGATTCGTGATTTATATTTATTGCTATCACGTTACCAGCAGGCGTGTTCAGTTAACTGAAAAAATGGTAAAATAATGGTAAAAGGTATGCAATAGTATTTATTTTCTCATTATGTATGTATGTAGATTAATATTCATATTCATTTCTGATATTTCTAATCTTAATTAATCTTAAAACTATAATAATGTAGGTAAGTATAATATCTTACACGTGTATAATGTATATATTATAATTTAAAAAATCATCACAATAATTAGGAATCTTACTGTAATAATAAAATAAACAGCCGCCATAAATACAAATTACTTATCTATAAATACATGAAACATTAGGTGTAAGATTAGTTTAAACATATTTTTAATTTAACTTACAAATTATACAAAAAAAAATCATGTAGACTGGAGGAAATCGATAAATATTAATTTTTATCGCTATTTTTTATGTATTTTAGGTTATGATTTAATATAATATATTATTTTTACTTTGACTAAATATCGAAATACACTAATATACATTTTTTACAATCAATAGCAGGAAATTGTGTCCTAGAATATAAATATCATATTATTGTTTTGAACATTTACATTTTTGTAAGTACTTATTTGTACTTCTAAATTAAGTAGGTGTGAATACATACAATAAAAAAAATTAAGTCTTTACAACAGTAAAACAAGGGTGATTTAACAAAAAAATATATAGATAATAAATAATAGATAATTTGATTTTCTAAGCCAAGCTCATCATTATATCGCTATGTAATATAATTATTATGTATATTTATATTATTTCATTTTCTTGCGTAATTAGTATTCTTAGTTAAGTCTTAATGTAGCTATCGCCGAAAAGGTGTGAAGAATTTTTATTAAGTATTTATTAAATCTGTTATTCATTTCAGATTACTTTTTTTTCGGAATCTAATATAAACGGTGGTGTGTGAATTGTTTTTATTTTTCATTACTCCGTAGCTCGTAGATTCACAGGGCATGCTCAGTTGCTCAGCATGCCACAATATAATTAGGCATTACTAGTTGGTGCCCACGACTTTGTCTGCGCAGGATTAGTATTTAGAGCAGCTTATAATTATTAGCGTGACGTAGAAAAGAACTATCGTTATGACATTAAAATCACACATTTTTATGGTTTACTATTTTGGCTATAATGGCTTACACATAAGATATAGATATATATGTACTGTGGCGGACTTTTTTGTAGAACTATTTAATATAAACATTTCCATCATACATTACATATGTATATTGTATAGCTCTAGCGGTTTTGGCAGCGCACGCCTGAATAGCGCGCAGAAGGTAAATTTTTTTCTACTTACTTGACACTTATCGTCATATTTTAGACAATTCACACAATAGCTGTAAAAATTGTAGCCTATGTGTTATTCTGATCTATAAGCTATATTATTGTAAAGTTTCATTAAATTCCATTCAGTGGTTTTTACGTGAAAGAGTAACAAACATCCATCCATCCATCCATACTTACAAACTTTCGCGTTTATAATATTAGTATGATATATTAGCTAGACGTTGTTCTGTCAAAAATGTATAAGAACAACAATTATAATTTTTCTGTCTTTTTAATAAGTTTTCTCCATGTATAAATGTTTATTCTGCTATTCGGGACGGAGACAAATCCAACAAAGATCATAAAAATCGCTACAAATGTTGAGTTATAAATGGTGTAACTAACACGGCTTTGTTTTATATAATAATAATATGTAGGTATACACACTATAATAAATATATGTAGATATACACATGTATGTAGGTATGTATACAATTCGGCTAGTATCGTTGCTATTAAAACTGACTCGTAATAAGTACAACACACACAACCCAGTTACTCTTGACGCGTATTTTCACCTCGTACATTCCCATAACTTTCTCTCAACACTACTCTACCACTATCTAATAGGTGCTTGCATCTTCTCATCAACTTATTTTTCCAGTTCATTTCACCGATTCCTTGGCTTTCGCTTTCTTGCTCTTCTCTGCGTCCGCATCTGACATCCTCAAGGGGCCGTGCTTCCACCCCTCAGGGTAGCCGTACTGCCTCACGTCGTCCCACCATTGCTGCTTGCCGTCTGCCCAGATGCAATAGACGATGTTGGTGCCAACTAACACAGCGAAGCACACCCAGAACGCCACCCGCCATTGGACTAGTGTTGACTGAAAAACAAGTACAAGGTAAATTATGAGTTCCGCAAGTTTTAATGATTTGGTACCTATAAACAATTATATTTATCTCTTGGATTCTAGCTGCAACCCGTGGTTTCATACGCGGTTATGATGTTTTCTATTTATGTGAAAAAAAATCCTATAATGTTTTTAAAATATCATATTCATACTCCATTACACCCTTTCACTGTTGGTTTTGAAATGAAAGTATATAAGAACTAAGAGTATGATAGAACGACTAATCGATTTCTTTACCATTCATAGAAATCCATTCAGCCATTTTTGCAAAAATAAAATATCGAAACTCTAAACTGAGACATTGAATATAAGTAGGATTCTATTTCCTAATAACCAACTAAGTGGCTATAATTTTCTGCACGAATAAATAAATCTATATACTAAGGTAAAGTGTAGACGATGAACAATGTTGAGTAGGTAGGTGCCCTAATTACAGGGTGCGCTTTTCATACTTGTAGTATATCGTATACCTACATATAGGTTGTAGGCCTGCGCTATCTTCATTCAACAACAGAGATAATCCTTGTTTAAAAAACGTTACATACTCGTAATTATTTATTTCCTTCGTTTGTTTCATGTTTCATGTAGACACTTGGGTATGTGAAATTGGCAAAAATTGGTCTCACTATTAGTATCTCAAATAGATTGAAGACTTTACACCAAGCACCTCAAGTGAGTAAAACCAGTTGAACTCTAGGACGATTATAAATAGCCCTCGCTAAACAATACTGCAACCATCTTCTTAAATTACTGATCGCTGTTTATTAACTCGAAGGTCTTCTGCAAAGTGAGTCATTATTCGTTAACCTTAGCATTTGTTTCATAGCAACAAGTCAATTGATTGTCAAGCCTATTTAGCTGATGTTAAACGTGGTGATTAACAACGTCCGCTTGTAAAAAAAAATAATTAGCTGCGGTTCCTCCGCCCCGGAATATATAATAGAGCAAATGAATATGCCAACTACGCGTACTTGACCCGCATTGCTGAATTTTAAGCCTACAACCACGACACTCATAGGCGTGGTCTGAAAGTAATTGCTAGTAGGTGCTCGTACGTTTATTCTCTTTATTTGTCGATAGTATGCGGTAAATCATAATAATAAGTTGTCTGCGTGGTACTTTTTTATTGTATCAGTGTCAGTAATTAGAAATAAAAACATTTAATTGCAATAAGTGCGCGTAATAGGTGCCAATTTTACACAAATGGTCATATTTTAGCGAATTGCAAAGAGCAGTGGAATCATTTCTAGGCGGTCATTTTTCATTCTTACAGATCGCAACGAAGGTCGATAAAGATATAATTTAACCATAATCTACGTACGAAAACTAATGTATATAACTGAAAATTCTATTAAGTATTTTGAAATTCCTAGTACTACAAAAATCATCACTTAAAATGTTAAAACCGCGAAAGCAAAAGCAATATAATAATATAAATTAGGTACGTCAGTTTTGTCAAACAATTATCAAGAGTCTCACGGCGAAATAATAATAAAATTAACCGCTGTCACTCCCAATTTTCTTTGATTAAATTTATATATAAAACTTATAAAATTGGAGCATCAGAATATTCCGATAAAGAAAATCAACAACAACAGTAACCTCAAAGAGCGACTTTTGACGGAGTACCGCAAAGTTAAAAGAACCTGACACCGTCATGAAAGCGTTTCACGAATAAAGGCCCATTCGAAGGCCGATTTCAGTGAATAAAGTTCGGTAACGAGGGCTTCGTGGAAATCAATATAGAAGCCAAACTTCGACACATGAACCCAGATTTCAATTATAAATTATTTACGTACCCAAACTTTATGATGTTTGAGTAACTGATATTAAAGAAAAGACATAGCTGTTTTAATTGTTTTTTAAATACCAAGGTTAGCATTTGCCTACAATCTCATCGTGCGTTGTGGTCGAAGGTGATAAACATGCCCAGCCTGTATGGGACCGGCTCTCAAAGACTGCTGCCGGAACACACATCTTATCATAATAAATAAATTATGCGTCACGACGTTTTCCGCGATGGACTCTTAAACTGCTAACTGATTTTAATGAAATTAGCACACCGTGTGCAGTTTGATCTAACTTGAACGATAGGATAACTTACATCTCAATTTATAGTCGCAATAACAAAAGCCACAGTAACGCGTGGCCGTGTCAGCTAGTAACAAATATAGCCATGAAATGTAAAGTGCTATAACCTAAATACCCTAAGCTACACTTTCTTTATAGGATACCCTTCGGATTGCCATTTATTTTACGAAGACTGTTTCTCTCTCTCCTACCTTGAACTAAACAACAATGATACTGTAGGGAATGTGAGCTTTAGAGAGGTGGTGCTCGAGCGATATCTAGTGCGCTTTACGACCCAAAGGTACTGAATTCGATCCCCCGCCTTCTAGTAAGCTATGTGCGGATTTCCATCACTCCGTACTTTGGTCAGGTTAAGCAGTAGGGTGGGCCACTGATGTATGAAGAAAAAAAAAATGTCTTATATAGATTCGTAATAGTTGTAAAAAGGTGTTACGCTATAAGAGTAGTATGTTCTGAAAAAACTATCACTATAGAACCTTATCTTCAGCCTCCGGATTGAGTTTGAAAAATCATGATATTTTCAAAAAGAGCTTTTTGTAGATATATCCCTAGAAGTGCAGATTCAAGTGTAATTTCAATTATTTGGCAGTAATAAGAGTACTTCTGTAAGTTGTGTTTATAATAATTAAAAATATTATTATAAATCATTACCCATCGAGATAATACCTAACACGAATAGCGAAAAAATTGCAGATTTTTACTTCAAAATTTTCGCATCGCCTTGCGAGACTATCGGAGTCGTTATTAACCCTGGTTTGCAGATTTATCGCACAAAGAACACGCTGTTTCAGTCACAGTCATGACAACCATTTCAACTTCTTGTGTGTGGCAAGGTAGGCGAAGCAGAAGCAGTTCTCGCTCTCATTTATGTGCATCAAACATTCTGTAACTCCGCGTCTTTTGCACTCTCGAGAGCTGGAGATTCCGTGACATGTAGGTGACAAATTGATGAGGGTAACCTTATAAATTGCATACACGATAAGCTCTGGATGTTTAAGAGTTGGACATTTGACTACTTATCGGCTCAAGCCTTTAAAATACAACACGCTGCTCACGAATGTGATTTCGCGGGTCTAGTTCTCGAGGTAAGCGAAATAACTATTTCTTTGAATTACTACATTGATGTGGGCTTTGAGTTAGACTGGCAGATACTTAGAAGCACAATATACCAGCGTCCACAGGTGTCGTGCTCCATCCTTACAAGTGGGATGAGCTTCGGTAGCAAACCAAGTCGGAGGGTAATTTTTTACATCGTAAGTTGCTAAAATCTTTAGTTTTTAGGTGGAGTTTTCATCGAAACATACAAAATACAATGAAACCAAGTAGGTCACTTTGGCCGTTTGGTATGAGACATCTTGCCTGGGGAATATTGACAATTTGTTGGCTAAATTATCAAGGAAATCAAAGAAAATCGCCCAAGAAATCTATACTGATATGATTGATCGGTACTGAACTCTTGAGGTGTTAAATCTGGTAACACTATGGTTATTAGTTGGAACTAAATCACCTGTGTGTTACGAATAGTTTACGTAGTCTACTTTATAGGTGGTTTCCGATTGCTTTTAAACGTTTAAAGACCCGATGTCCCACCGGTAATGTACGGAAATAAATTTAGAAATGATAATAATTTTTGATGGCATTTATTTGCACTTGCCGTGATATGTTTTTACGATTTGTATGACTCTTGTTTGTTAAACGATAGAAAAGGGTACCCCCGACCATTATCTTTAACTTTCAAGCATCATACTAATAGCAATTTGTTGAAATATGTGTTCTTTTCGAGTACCTTTTCCTAATTTTAACTGTCGCCTTGTCCAGTCTTTATACTTTATATGAACGTCTGCATAAGTAAGCAATATTGTTTTTAAATTACCTATGCATGTTTCATAACATAAAGAACATTTAGTTGTGTTTGGCTTGCGCTTCATTTTTAATAAGTACGACCTACTACCTAATAAGCCGCGGCATGATTGAACCGAGATTTTTTTGTGAAAAGTGCAATCGGTGCCATCTCATCTTATACCAAAAACTAATTAGTCTACTCGTTTATCGGTTTGTTTATGTAATAAGACCATATAAGCTATCAAATAATGTGACACTGATGCAAATATTATGAACACAATCCATAACTCTTGGTTCTTGAAGTCACATCTAAAAACTTATTTTTCCGATTTTTCAAAGTGAATCCGGAGGCAGTTGCCAATAAGAGAGACAGATAATATTTTGCATACGTCATTTCTACCCTATTTAGCACCCTTTTGCAACTATTACGTTACAAGAATCCAAAAAAAAAAAATTCGGCCCACCCTATTAAGCAGTCGATCTGGTTGTTATTTACCGATACCCGTTGTAAGGTCACTAAAAATCTTTTGGGCGGTCGGCCAGACCAGCTTACAATAATTCAACAAACAGTAAATAAACGAGCAAACAGTGAGCTTTTATTCAGGATAAGCATAGAATATATCTATTTATAGCCCTTATGCGAATAGAGTCTGACTGTTAGTTTAAGAATTCTTGCGCGACCGCTGTTTAGCAACCCAGTTTCCAAAGGCCATGTGAACTTCGATAGTTGAACTATGTTCTATTAACGGCTTATCGTTGGTATTAGAGATGTATATCGGCATAATATTGGTTTGTGATAACATCTTAATATACACGAGAATACAATCCATACCCCTTCGTTTAGCAATTGGTTTAACAGCATCTACGCCAAGTTAGACGAATTACTTCAAAGTGACACAAATATTAGTTCTCATACATCGCTATATGTGTACAGTGTACACTATACAGATTTTTCAAAGGAGTAAGCAGAAAGTAGGTTCATATAATTATACTTATTTTACTTACATCTGGTGTGAGCAACCCTATGAGGTAAGGTGTTATGATGCCCGATATGGTAGAAGTGCCGTTAATCATGGCAGTGAGGGAGCCAGCATAATTAGGCGCCAGGTCTAAAGCGTTGACCTGAAAGTTAAGGAAACTTCAGTTAGACCTTTTCACATTGTAATATAAATAAAGCAATAATGCAATAAGAGCAGCGCCATCTAGCGTCAGTGAATCAGTCACTAGATGGCGCTGCTCTTATTCCATACAATTTCAAGTTTACGCCAAACGGACCGAGCGCGTAAATAAATTGTCAAAACTCGCACTTGGCACACAGTACATCGTGACGCGGCGTAATTTGACGCTGTAAGCGGCTGGTGACGTTTATACAGGAGACCAAAACCTGTACGTAACACTAATATAGTAAACCTAAAACTCTATTAGGCTTGCTAATATTTTTGGTTGGCATTGCAACTGCATTGCAACCGGAGTGAAGCTTCCCATAACGCAAGTAGGTACTTTGCTCGTCTAGCCAATCACAAAAAAAAACTATTTTTAATTTGCTAGGGTAGCGATTGGCACCCTATCCCGTACTTACTTAAAAGACTAGCTCTCAAGAACTGGTACTATTGATAGTATTCTTTCGAAGAATAAGAAAAAATCTTTTCATTTAAACGCTACCTTTGCATTGCGAGGCTTTCATAGATCCGTGATACATAGGTAGGGGTGTTTGTAGTTGAGCGCAATAAATTATATGTAGAGTACCTTCATTCCACTGTAGAATCCTCCCATGAGAGCCATAGAGGCGATAAAATATGCCACAGCTGCGAAACGATCGCAGCCGGAGTATGAAGCTAGTATAATGCAAATGGCCGGACCCGTGGCAGCTGTGTATCACAAAATGTTACAGGTGTCAGAAAAAATACAAAATAGCATAAAAAGAAACGTATCTCACTCGTAACAAGGTTAGACTTTTCATTTTGGCGTTCACGTATATCAAAGTTTGATAAAGTATTGCACAAACAAACTTAGTTAATTACCTATTGTTGTGTGCACGATTCTTCCAGTTTTGATCGAATGCCAGTTCCTTTTCACGCAGACGTCGCAGACGTATCCAAATATAAAGGAGCTTATCCACATAGCAAGGTAGGGTATGGCAGTGAGTGTGCCCGTTGTTGCTATATTGAACTTTAGCACATCTGTCATGTACTTCGGAAGGTCTGTTACCATGGTATAGTAGCCCCAGTCGTGGCCCACCTGGAAGAAATAAACGCGTTTTTAATCGACTGATTGTTCGAAATGGTTTTCCCCTAAAGAATTTAACCGTATTTCGTTCGACAAAATCGACGTCTGTCAATCGCGTTGTCTTACTCAATCCTGGTATTTTTAATTATTATACTTGTAATTTAGTATGTACTGAGTTAAAAAAAGCGAGGGTGAGACGTCGATTTGTGGAGAAAATGTATTGACTCTTTTTGTTCAACTCTGGTTTAAAACTTTTGTGGTAAGACAGTAAAGTTTAAGTTACGCAATAAATATTAGCTAGCCCTATTCAAGGTTAGCCTTTAGTTTCTCGTCTCTTTAGTCCCTAGTATACAGAAAGTGAATTACGATTAGGGTTGGTCCTTATTTTCTCTGGGAAAAAGGAAAATATCTGCACCTTCATTCGTGTCTATATATAATATTTCACTCATACAGAATGGGTAAACCACAATTATTGTCGTACATTTTCGATGTTAATTTGAGGTAAACCCTTTCGTTCACAGGTTCACAGAACTTCACAGACTTCACAGGTGTGAACGCAAACCTTGGCGTATCTTGCAAAACAGCTTGTATCATATATTTTTATTTAATTGTGTATCACATTGAAATACGTGTCACAGTGTAAATAATTACAATAAAATGTTTTATAGTATTTATTTTGTGTAAGGTAATGACGATATGAAACTCGGTCAATAGCATTTAGCGATACGAATGGATTGTTTCGAAATAAGTATTACAATTATTACAATGCCTACTTGAAACAGTGTAATATTATTGGCTACACTTGAGACACGCTACATACAGATACATTTCTGTTTGTATCTCCATTAAAATTCTTATGAAAGAATTCTTCAAAAATATACTATAATATCTACTTACTTACATATTATTAAGGTTATTACATATAGCACACGGATTTTTTTATTTGCATATACTAAGTAAATTAAACTTTACATGGAGCACTAGAAAACCATTGGAGAAATGGCGGGCGCAGCTAGTTACTACACCAATACGATCTAACAGCTTGGTGTATATTATATTTAACATACACATATAAGTATTGTAATGATAACACTTACGCGTGTGAATAATCATTATGATAAGTGTCAAGTCTTTTTACAAAATGTTTTGTGTTATAATACTGTAGCTTACCCCATAATTATTATGAAGAAAAATATTCATAACAGTAAATAGGTGTCTATTCATATTAACCATTTCCTTGTAAATTATTTTAATGTATGTAAAACCACATGTATTTTTTCCTGTTTCCAAAGACTCATGGATTCAGTCATGGACTCGCATGTCGCTAATATACATGTAGCGTAATGTTAATGTAAAAGGGGTTGCCTACCATCTTGCCGTCTATTAACTTTGCAGACGTAATACGCCCCGTAAGTTTAGCACGATGTGTCTCTACACAGCCTACACAACGTCCTACATTATGTACCTATATTTGTTATCCATTACTGGCAGCTAAACATCTCTAATTCGAGTCGTAAAGGCAAACTAGGAGACAGATAAAATCACGGCGGTAATAATTATGCAGTGGAAAACAAATGACAGGCTACTTTTTAGTTTTATACAGAGTGCGACTACTCCGCGCTTCAAAAGCGGGAGGTGAGATTAATCTCATATAATTATGTTTTATCTGTACCTAGTACCAATAAATTCACCAACTAGCTCGGTAAATATTTAAACAACGCTTCACCTGAAGTTGTACAGCATGTTCCGACGGTGAATTGTACTACAGACATGATACGCTCTCTTTAATCGGTTGCAAATAAGAAACTGATATCAAAACATAATATTATATTTATTTTTGCGCACACTGAATTTATTATTATCCAAGTACAGCTTTTCTCTTTCTTGTCATTCTTCTCACAATACTATCATCAAGATTTGTATATAATGAGTATTGTATAAATATATAATACTCATTAATATCTAATACCTTGATGATTACAAAAAAGATGTGATCTTTCTTGTAATCATCAAGGCGGAGGCCGTCTTCAAGATTTTCCTATATCGATGCCCAAGCCAGCATTTACTCTAATGTGTTTCTGGTCGCTTTTCGATGAAGGAAAACGTTGTAAGGAAACCCAAATGGCCGAAGACTATTTCAGAAGAATAGTGACCCAAGAACCCGTACCTATACCGTTTTGGATTGTGGCCTAATCTTTCTCACGAAAGAGATGTGAGGCCAGTGTTCAGCAGTGGACAGATATTGGTCCTATTTTATACATGAAGAGACCGAATTTTGTACGTATGATATACCCGGGCAATACAATAGGTCTCTTTAGGTGAATTTTCGCTTAATTATAAACTTACAGCAGCAAACAGTAAAGCCCATACTGGAACACTCCTGACGATGGCCTTCCATGGTACAGGGTCTCTGACACTCATCGTGTCTGCGCTCGTGACGGTTTCGTTCAAATACTTCAGCTCTGCCTCTGATATGTATGGATGTGTGTTTGGTGTGCTGTAGCAAAGGATGCTCTGAAAGCGTTAAAAGTTTTTATAATCCAGAAATCTATTTCACATTTACTTTATAAAGTAATGTCTATCTGTGCAGAGATTCATATTAACAAGCATTAAGTAGTCCTCGGCTTCGTTTACTGTGGTATTGGGGATGTAGACTGGTATTTGTCTTACAGTCGAAATGTTAACGAAAATCTATAAGAGTCGCCGTTTGTTTACATGGAGTTTCTAATCAAATATTTGTCTCATAAAAATATTCAAAATAACAATCTTCATAAGGTATTGAATATTTGTATAACTAAGCTCAATGCTTAGATTGATATATTTACTATCGTCACTAGACCGATTATAATCACTCATTGCACATTTATTACAACACTGGAAACTAATACCATGCATAAAAACTATCTACCTAGATTTTCATACAAAGTAAACCACCATTCAAACAATCACGAAAGTCGATGATGAAGCCATAGATTTAAAACCAAATAAGTTATAAAGATCTCATCATCTCGAAGATTTTGAAGAAACTTACCCAAGCCAAAAACCAAAGGATGCCAAAGCAACCGAAGAAGTAGAAGACATTCGCCCAGTCTCCATCTCCGGCCATCAAGAAACCAGACATGAAGGAGCCGAAAATATTTCCGATCTGGGCCCCTCCGAAGACCAGGGCCCCTTGGCGAGAGCGTTCGTGTGGCGGCACCCAGCGAGCCAGGACTATCATCAGAGCTGGCATTGTTGGACCCTGAAATTTGAAAAAGGAACATTTTAATATCATCAGTGGCACGCAGTGGTAGATTGGTCAATGCGGTAATGTGTTGTTCGCCAGGAAAAGTTGATCGGCGAACATTTATGGTTGGTGCACAGTGAACTGTTGATCACCTCGGACTTGTTTTAACTTGTACAGTTTAGGAGAGTTTCAAGTTTTTCATAATTTAAAAAAAACTTAAGTTTTTGTAATTTAACATTTTAAGTTTCAATAAGAGTGGTGTCAGTTTGTATACAAAAATCTTATTTTCCTCATTGTAAGTTTTTCGAGGAGAAAAAATAACCGGAAAGGTCAAGAAACCCCATTGAAAAGGAAAATGAGGTTCTGAACCTAAACCGTGTCCTATTTCGGAGGTCACTCTGATGCCGTGGCCACACATAGGTAATGTGTAAGTGTCAAAGTGCAATGAGCCCAAAAGTGGTTCCGAACGTCATTGATCGCCCTTGCACGGAGTATAGGGCGGAAAACGTTCGATCCAAGGTGCACGCTTACTTCCTTCCCTCACATTTGATCGTACCACAAAAACCAACTCGGCGCAAGTTTGAAGTATTGAGCTTTGCACGCAAAGTCACGCCGAATGCGATTGTTATTATAAAATAAGCGAATACTTTCTCGATAGAGATTCCTGCTCACCCTACAGGAACCTCTATCTAGAAAGTATTCGATACGTTAACTGTCAAATTTGTTTTAGATTGTATCAGTACTCCTACGCAAGCACGAATTTGAACGGTCCGTATCGTTAACGTATCGATCAAGGTAACCGTTCGCGTACGCATCTTGTCGAGATTGCAAGGCGATAATCGATCTAAAACAAATTTGTCAGTTAACGTATCGAATACTTTCTCGATAGAGGTTCCTACTCAGTCACCCTACTGCTCGCCCTACTGAGTATTAATCATTTTCATTCAGTCTTATGTAATCCGTCTGGTCTGCCGGTGAATAGTAGGTGCATGCCTAAGTATGAATTATCTACCGTTACAATGTCCAATATACAAAACTAGTGTATCCATGACTATTATATTATTATTAACTCCAACTTGGTGCAAATATAACCAAAATGTGTCAGTGACATGATGCAGTACTTTTTATGAGCCAATGTTACAGGTACCGGTTATCTCCCGGATTTACCTAATATAATAAATAATGATTATTAAACGATGTAGGTACTTTTAACTCAATTGCGTATCCTACGGTGACTTTACTACACTTGTGTAGAATACATTCGCAGTCAACCACTACAAAAAACTATAACCCTAGATAGATACATAAGATATTGCGAGAGACGTAAGGGATAACCATGGGCTTCTGAGGCGCTAGATTTTTAAACGCATCTATCTCAAATATTATGTGAGGTATATTTTAAGTAACTACGTCGTTTTAAAGATTTTATTATAACCTACAAAATAAAATACAGTAAATAGTTCAATTTGTTTATTAAAAGTGATTTATAACAAAATACGTAGACCTATAAAAAAATTACTAAAAAACAACGGCCTTCTGTTTATCGGAACAATTTCCGTAAATTATCATTGTAATCAGGTTGTTTTTATTACTATCTAGTTACATAATTATATGATCAGTCTGTATATAATAATCCACACCATAAGAGTCGGCTTTATAGTCATGACAAACGTCACGCACTGAAGATGCAGGAGGTTCCGAAGCAGACTGAGACAACATAATATAATCATTGGATGCAACATGTGATTCTTCTACCGATACGTTATACAACGTTATCTTCAAACTCCTCTTCATTTCACTCTGCAGGTTGTCTTGGTTCAGATGATCTATCTCGCTGTCACTCTCCAGAGATAGATCTCCTTCATTTTCCCCGTCTTCGTTCAAAAAAGTTCATATTTCGTCTTCTCCCAGCATCCTTTGCTATTTGCCTACTTGCTTTGACTACTGCCTAAAGGTTGTAACCTAAAATCAAAACAAACACAATATAAATAGACTTAACATCAAGAAATCATAGTTGCCTTCTAACTCTAAAAGTCACATAAAAAGATAAACATACGCCTCTCGAGCGCACCAACTCGTCATAATTACTAAAGTATTGTACTTACCGCACATATACAGTCGTCCTGTGGTAGAGTACACCGACGACTGAGTTGGCTTAAAAACACAAGTCGATACATGCGTCTAATAAAAAGGTACAGCAATATATTTTTCTCGCAGGCACCTCTGCGACGTAGGTTATCTTTCTAGGGTTAATGTCTTTTTATAGAATCGATTTTCGAATCGAATCGAAATTTATGGTGCATTATCGGCATCGTGTTCAGTGGCATACAAATTCTCGAGTAGGTATGTTTGTTGCAGGTTATCTGCAATATTATTTTATCTAGCTACTACCTAGCAATTTTTAGCTAGCTATTTTACCTAGCTACCGCTTTTACAAGGCAGCTGTTTTATCACCCATATTGTGAAAATAAAGATTTATTATTTACAAGTAACGAAATACGTAAACTCTCTTTTTATATTCAACTTAATTCAGACTTTATTACATATTTATTGGGACTAAAATTGTAACAAAAATCATGCAAACTTCCTATACTCAATCAAGTATACAAACCAAAGATAGTTTCAAAAGCACAACTGTCTCGGATAAAACGCAGAACCTTGACAGTTGGTAATTGTGAATGGGTCTGAAATTGGTATGATAATCATACGTCTAGATCCCGACGTGAAGTCATAATTTGATTATTATCGGTTACCTAATATCCGCACAGTTTACTTATCTAGACAGTTGTGAAATTATCTTAGACTAATGCGATTATTGCGTGCGTCTAAACTCCGGTCTTACCACAAAACATTTAAACTAGAGTTGAACAGATGTGTCTAAATATTTTCTCCACAAATCAACGTCCAACCCTCGCTTTTTCTACCTGAATAACAAATTCACTAGCTAAATAATTAGGAATGCCAGGATTGAGTAAGAAAACGCGAGTGATAGACGTCGATTTTGTGGAACGAAATTTTAGAAACATCTGTTTTACTCTGGTCTAAACTATTTGGTAAGACGGTATATGTATACCGACAATAAAACTGTAGCTTACCTCTCCCATCCCTTGTAACACACGGAGTATGAACAGCCATACTGCCCCTCCCGCTTTAACTACAAATGGCGTCATCATTGTGAATATGGCAGTACTCAGGAGGCCAATTCCCAGGGTCCATTTGCCACCATATTTCTCCGCCAAGTAACCCCCTGGAACATGAGTGATCGCGTACCCATAGTAGAACCCACTCAGAATAAGTCCTTGCTGCGACTCCGACCAATCGAATATTGCATACTGAAAGGGAAACCGTTCATTTTTATGGACCTTGCCTTGCGTAAGCTTGCAATTTGTAAATGCTTACTCTTTATTAGTATGTAATACTTAATTTGTTTGTGGTTTTTATCTGTTATGAAACTGTGTCAATCTTGGATGTTTTTTTTGGAAAACTGGTTATATGGAGATGTGTTTGTACATCGTTTATTGAACCTAAAAAGTATTTTATTGGATTGTTACTTCTTTAACGTTTTGTCGAAATATTTCTCGTTCTCGATTATGTAAATTTATGGAAATAATACATTTAGGTCTGTATACATACTTCGATATCACGACGATTTATTACAAAATACAGGTAGGTATATTGCATATTAGTCGAAGCATTAGAACTAGAACATATTATTCACACAAGCATAGAATTATTACTTATTAGCTCTTAGTATGCGCTCACAAGTCACATGTCAGCACATTTATTGTTAATTCTAAAAACAAACTGGTTTTGCAATTTATTCGTTTTATCAATAATTTATCTTAAAAGATATGACTGAAGTGTGCCCAACAGGTGAAACCACTGTATCTCCGTTATCAATATTGTATTTTCCTTAGTATAAAATCAAGTATAACGTCCATGGATTGGATTTGGTCGGCATACATAATAGAGGGGCATGTTTCTATCTTTCCGAGGTACCTACATACACCTCAAGGCAGTAATGGTACAAGTATATCACAGATAGTCAAGGTGGACGTCATTTGTTTTTTTTTTATTGAAAAGAGAACTATGGTTCGTATCTCACACACAAACAGCAATGTCACCACATAATTTTCGAAAAAAAAGATCGGTAAGAACGTTTCCATTCTATTCGTTATGAATAGAACAGAAAAGAAAAGAGAAGAAACGAAAGAAGGAAAGGAAGTGAAAGGATAATAAGCCGAAGAAGATCTCGAAAATGCTAGAGAAAGGGTTATTAAAACTTACCGGCTTCGTACTGGCAGTGACATTAGTCAAGAAATCGCTCTCGTCGGGGCATGCGTTCGGGTCAAAGTGGTCGTTCGCGTTCTTGGTGTTGTTGACCATCTGCGTGACGGCCAGGTTGAGGCAGACCCGCATAGTGTAGGCGTTGCAGACGGCGAGCAGGCCCATGATGCCCAACACATACCGCTGGGGAATTACGAACACTGAGAGGAAACAGTTTTTTTGGATTAGAAAAATGTAGTGTAGTGTCCCAGTTTCGGTGAACTGTAAGCTTTTGAATAAATTGAAAAGTAGATGGGTAAAAGTAATGCTTCGTACAGTCAGTGACAATAGTCTTATGAGCCCTTTAATGAGGCGTTTTGTAACTGGGGCATTATGCGAATGAGGCTTTTGGAGAAATGGACGCGCTTCAAATGGGAAGTTTTGAGAGTAAACTATGCCATAATTTGGCATATAGTTTTTGTGGAATTTGAATTAAGCTCAGTGACTTTTGTGGTGATTTGAACAGTGTCTGAAATTGACAAAACATACTTTCTTCTAAAGCTACGGAGATAAACATGGAACAATGAAGCCTTTCACGTGAAATATGTACAGATGCATCAGTGTCGCTGACATACAAGATTTAGTATAAATATTTAGTTCACACTTACGTTTTGATACTGTTTTCCGCCATCGTGGAATCATTGCACTGATGTACGGCCGCTTGTGTCACTTACCTGAAAATCAAAAAGTTGCAGTTAGTTTTAATATTGGAGACAAATATTAGTTGATCGAGAGACATATTTCATGCGTTGCATGAACGTCGAAACACTGAAGCTGGGAGAATTCGCGTTTGGTGTTATATTATGCCCGTGATGCTTCTATAACAGTAGTATTATTTGATAGAAAAGAATGTATAGTTATAAACTAAAAATCAACACGTTAGATAACTACCTATATGTATATTTTCTTATTATTATTAAAATAAATTGTCGTCGATTCATAACATGTGTGCATACTTGCACTCAAGTCAGACATTATTGTTCCAAATAAAATTCACTTAAAATAATTCGGAATGGCCCCCTGCTAAAATATCAAGGACGTCACTATAGAGATACGTGAATAAACTAATTATGATAGTTATCTTTTAAACATTGTTTACAAAGAAATCCGATTACTTAAAGCTCAAATTGACGCTTTGTAGTGAAATTGAAACCTAATTATTCCACTCCATTCTCCAGACCAAGAGGTCTTCGTAAGACGATGCTGCCTACTGTCACTAGTAGTATAATTCCAGGTTATCAGATAAAATGGGCTTAAAGGGAAAGTCTACAACTACAGATGTTTCAAAATCATATCGAGTGTTGATCATAAGAACAGTGCATATTGGTAATAATACGTTAGTATAAAATGACGTAGGTACCTACCTTTAAAACACTTGTAATGAACACTTGACTGGAAACATCGGTAGGTATTCTCTCATCCAAACATATTGACAAAGTGGTAAAAGACCGCAAACCCATATAAAAATCAAATGCTGTTCGTGTGTCTCGCTAAAACTCGAGAACGGCTGGACCGATTTGGCTGATTTTGGTCTTGAATGATTCGTGGAAGTCCAGGGAAGGTTTAAAAGGTGAATTTTATCTGTTCCACGCGGACGAAATCGCGGGCACAGCTAGTAACAGTATATTATTGTAGTCAATAATTGTATGTTTTATTTATGAGCGGAAATCACAAGAAGCTACAAAATTCACTGTGTAAACAACAGCTTTAATAGACTGTTCCTTTGAATATACACTTAGACCTTTCAATATTATTATGTACCTATATTTATAATAATGTAATCTACTTTCGCTATTGTCTACTTGACTCTGCCAGTCTGGTAAATGGTTCCACCGTCCTCTGAATTAAATTATTTGTACTATTTCCTTGTGAACGTAGTGCTTTGATAGTTTAGAAATACCTTATACTCGAAGTGAATGAAAGATTTGGTGAATTAAGTTGAATATGGATAAATAATATATCCTATTTTCAAGCCAATTTAAAATGGACCTATCTCTATCAAAGAAGCAGAATGTTGGCGGCCTCACTTCTACACTGAAGTGTATTGATTCGATCATCGCTACTCATTGGGCAATGCGCGCAGTTTTCAAGACAGATGTCTGAAGGGTGCTTGTACATAATTATATATTTGGGCTGTTCTATTGGATGACTGGAACCATTGGTGCCATATGGCTATTTAAAAAAATATTAATGTAAATAACAGGTGTATAATTGTATATTACAATTAATATGCATAATGGCAGTGCTTCCTATTTATTATTCAATCATTACAATTTCTAGGAAGGTATCTAATGCAAACTGTTTTTGTACCACGTTTCTTTAAACCAGACGAATTCACAAAATCACAAATATTTGCAGATACGAACGGGATCAGCTGCTGAATAAAATTAATTCGAATCCTATAAAAAAAGTGTTTGATATCTGTGTGGATGTAATTTTGACGTCTCTTTTTTGTGGCGACTATGAAAATGGCTACTTTTATTATAATATAGGTAGACTAGATTGCGACAAAAATAATAATTGTACCGTTACTCTCCTTTCACTTTGATTTACCTAAACAGACATTTAGTATAAACACATGATTTAAAAGCTTATTGTCGTTATCATTAATAATATTTTTAATTACGCTCAAAGACCAGGTAAGTCACGTTTTTTTTCTCATTTTTGTTACGCAAAGTGATAAGACGTATTATCACGACAAGCCTCTTTGGATAATTTAGGAGTAGAAAATACCCACATCGTGATAAAATTCCGACATACCTGCAACTGGAGTGTTGCTAGGTGTTTTTGGGTCCCGTCCGTAGCTAAAAAAGAAAAACGGATCCCTATTTGTTGTCTAATTGAGCTTGACAAGTTTCCTTTCCTACAATAGTGGTGCAATGCGCTAGTGATGGCTTCTGGTAGCGTAACTGCGTGTACAAAGACGGATAATAATTATGTCGAATTTATTCAAACTATAATAAGGTAGCTTATAAAAAAACGCTCAAGTGCGAGTCGGACTCACGCACGAAGAGTTCCGTGCCATTATCTAAAAATACGGGCAAAATAAACTGCCACTGTCTATCACGGTTCATGAGATACACAGCCTGGTAAAAGACGGAAGGACAGAGAAGTCAGAGTAACAAATGAGAAGCCTTTTTCCCCCTTTGGGTACGGTACCCTTAAAATGGAGTATTTAAAATATCAACTCATTTTATATGTAACTGTACCTACTTTGTACGTGTAGCCAAGTTGCCCCCTACTAAAATAAGTACAATTGAATTGGGACAACTCCGCGATTCACCCGATATTCTTTTGGCCGAAATGACTTCCAAGTCATACTGTTTAGAGTCATATTATTTCAAATTATGCATGTCTTAAAGATCCGCTTAACTTTGTATACCTATTTAATAAGTCGAACTCGTAATAAATATACACAGAAAACTAGTTTGGTATTAATGATAATGCTAAAAGGTGATTTTATAAAAAAAAATCGGTAGACCAGTGGACTCTACCGCTCTCTCTCTATGTTAAATCGGAAGCAAACAAATCAAATTCATTTTGTTATTTTTGTTGCGGCACGTGATATAACTGAATACATAATGGTAGGGTACAAGGTGATATTTAAGTTATAAAAGTATCAATCAATTGGATTTTTTGATTTGGCACAAGTTTATTATGTTTATGTTTATTATGTATGGCATTCATTAGTAAGGTTATTATCAAAGTTAATGATTAATTATTATGTTGAGGTCAGATGCTTCCTTGAACGTTACGTTAACGGTCAATATCATATCGCAGTTAAAATTTGTACGGTAATAATATTATGGAACCACGGAAAGATGAAATATAAGTTTTTATCAATCCCTTCAGTTGATGAGTTAATATACATTATATATTTGTTGAGTTTATATATCTTAACTCAATCAATTTCTAAGCTACCAATCAGCGAAAAAAATCATACAAACAGACATACAACTTTTTAAAATACGACATATTATTACCTAGAACTTTGGTCTCTTATTGCTCAATTATATCCTACTAATATTATAAACGTGAAAGTTTGTAAGTACGGATGGATGGATGGATGGATGGATGGATGGATGGATGTTTGTTAATCTTTCACGTAAAAACTACTGAATGGATTTTAATGAAACTTTACAATAATGTAGCTTACATATCAGAATAACATATAGGCTGCAATTCATAAAGATTATATCGTATATTATGCAAACGCGAGTGAACCCGCGGGGCGCAGCTAGTTTATAATAGGTACTTATTGTTAAATATGACTATGACTATTTTTTGGAAATTCAATTAAGACTACTAATAACGATAATCATCAACCCTCTTGTCCACTAAAGGTTTCGATGAAGTCCTTCATTGTATATTTTTATAATTAAGACGCACATACGTGCTTACTTCGAGGACAAGAGATTGTAAAACAATTAGACACGAAACATGTTGATTAATTAATTTGTATTCATGAAACTAAATAAAGGTCTCGTCACAAAAGTCAGATGTGAATTATTTATGTTAAATGAGGTTGTATGACGTGTTTATGGTAAATGATGGTTAGATTCACAAACTAACAATTATTGAAAGTGTAAAATTTTATTTCGCAATTTTGAGGTAATTTTTTAATATTAAGTAATAGCAAAACAGCTAGCATACTGAGCAACTAGGTATATGCAGTTTGCTTAGTTGTTTTTGTTAGTACGAGTATAATCAATAAAAACTAGGAATTCACGAGTGCATAAATATTATTCGTCTTTTGTGTAAAGGAATGTTAATTGTTATTTTTTGTCGTTTATTCTATACAGTGGCCAAGGTTCATTCAATGTTACACTAGTTATTACACTCAAAAGTATTAAAAGTATTTTGTTTAAGCTACACTGTCCCACTGCTGGGAAAAGGTATCCCGGAAGGTCATGATGCGTTTGTGGCATATAGCTCGTGTCCCACCCAACCTCATTTCAGTCTGTATCAAATAGGTATTTATTGACATTAAATTAAATTAAAAATGATTTTTCCAAATTTCATCCATCATATCACAGTAAATTGTACTACTCGTATTATGTTTCTATTTTAACCTCCAAACCATTGGATAATACCCATAAAACCACCCAAATTTAACGTGGGTAAGCAAATATTTATCACAATTTTTTTATATTAACATTATCAACTTAGATAAAATTGCAAGCATCCGGCAATGTAATCAATTATTAATTTTAATTATGAAAAGTTAAAAGTAAATTTTAATGACACAAAAACGTGCGATGAAAAGGACAAAAGTTCATTGACCAGTTAGTAGCGTGACTTGAAACAATTATATAGGCTCTGGGTTTAAGTACGACAAACAAATTTAGCTATTTCCAGCCTCCAGGGGTTTAGGCCCGAGCCTAACGGCCTAAAACTACAGGACCAAAGTGGTACAGGTCAAAAGTACAGAAGTACAACTGAACCGTATCGAAATAAGCGTGTTTTTCTTTTAGTGAATTTCCCTTGCTGGCCATAAATAGATATAGTTAGTGGTAAAAGTAGTCGACTTCCAAATTGGGTTAACGTGACTACTCCCTACGTAAAATAAGACAAATTTGTGTGGACTTTTGCCGCTGACTAGCAAAGTTCGGTAGATTTCCTGTTTATTTTTTTATCTCCTTTAGAATTTCATGATCTTGTTTTCCTTATGGTCCTTTTCGTATACCTGTTGAAGGTCAGAACCGTCATTATCAGGTGTACTCGTACTATACAGTTTTCCTCTTTTGCATTTATAATTGAAAGAAGGCTAGCATATCGGCGTTGTATAAAACATTTTAATTATTCTATTTCGATGATAGAAATAGTTTTTAGAAGATATTATAGTACCTATTGTACCCAATGAGAGATGTAAGCATCGAAGTCGCACCACGTGGTGTGGAGCCACAAATTGCACAACTGACACCGGTTCAACTTGACCCAATGCAGTCGGTATTTAAGTGTTTGTGAATCGCATAAAATACTAATGGCTAGATTATGATAATTCAATAATTACAGATGATGTGCGATATTATGAATTAGAAGCACTACGCGTGTAACAGGGAATTGTCTATAATTTTCCTCCTAAGATTTTTAGATTCGGTAAGTTTTATATTTGGATCGGGTGTGGGTGGCAACCAAAACACATTATGAACAATTTGTCTTGTAGAAATGTTTACTATTTGCATTGACTCTACCTTTATTTTATCAGTTTCCGGCGAGTTTGAGTGTGTGTATCTAAAATGTAACTAATTTGATGTAGTTGCTTATTTTCTTGTCTCTATAGTTAGATATACAGCTAAAATAATACAAATACTAATGTTATGACTCTTATTGATAAAGATTTAAATGGCACGCTTGACGAATTTTTCATTATGTTGCAACATGATCACGCCGCCATCTGTGCAATACCAAGTATTTAGCATTACCGTCACTATGCCCAACATTAATATCGGTCACTTTATTAGGTATCTTGGACCGTATGCCATTACTTATATATGCGACTAGCTGCACCCGTGGTTTGAACCACGGAATTTCCGTTGTCCTCAGTAATTCTACACATCCTGGGATAAAACATAGCTCATATCACTCAGGGATAACGTTGCTCCTAATCCACCAGGATCTAAGTTTTATCACAAACTTAAATACGTTCAGCCGCTACCGCTTAGTGGCAAGTTGGCGATATTTATACGCTTGCATACTCACATACTTTAGCATCTATAATAATAGTAGTACGTTATTAGCTACTCCAGAAAGCTTCCGCTAAACAGACATTAAGTAGTCAACGTATTATGCAAATGAAGGCAAATAAAAGGTATTAGCATTACTGCAATAGATGCATGAGTTAGTAGTTTCTAATGCAACGCGGAGGTCATTACATCCGCAACTCACTTTATGGGTTTTCACCTTCATTTACCTACTGTTTAATGATAAGCATAAAACAATTTAAAAATCAAAGTCTTGCTCAAACAAGCTGTTGATAATAAAAGTGCTATATTTGGTATCGTAAAAAAATTGCGCGATTTAAGTTGACGCCAATTAACGGCATGCCAAGGCAGTGAATTGGATTAGTTTATCAGTTTTAATCACAAATCAAACAAGACAATAATTCTTGGCAGGTTGGCCAGTTAGAATGGGTAAATAGATGTTTCTGATTGCTACAGAGGCATGATATCAAACAGGATTACTTTAATCTTTGATCAAACGCCGTGGCGCATTAAAACAATGAATAAGTATTTAGTACTATAATATGTTCATAAGTTTATCACAAGGTTTGCGTCGAATGCTAAGCTAAACATTGTTTGATTTCCTTCGGCGTGGTATTACTTACTCTTACCTTGTGTGTGGGTAGGTGTTAGATTATGGCTTTATCACATGTATTTGTAAGAAAATGGTACATAGTTATATAATAATATTTACGGCATAATAAATATGTAGTTAGTAGGTAGGTTGGTATGTAAAAATGTAGAAAGTTTGCAAATTGAAGAAAAAAACATGTCGTGTTTTATTAATAATTTGACTATAAATTCATTAAACTCACAATCAACGATCTAATTATTCTAAAACTGGAAGAAAAAACACGATACATATACACAAACAACACGGGCACGTAATAAATTACTTATTTTTTTTACTTACAAATATTATTGTTTCCAACAAACGTTGTTTTTTTCACAGAGTATGTATCACGTAGTATTTTTTTACTATCCATTCAACTTTTTTCACATGGAACGCGAGGTAAGGTGACACGGAGGCGAGTGACTGGCGAGCGCCGAAGGCTCGACTAGTAGAGGTGCGCCGGCGCAACCTCAAACCTCAAGCCAAATCCCTCTTAACACTTGACAGTTGTGAGCACGCGACTACATAGTTCCAACGCGTGTTAGGCCGCAGCACATTATTTTCGTATTTTATTACTGCTTACTAATTCTATATTATATACTCGTATTAGATTATAACTACCATTGACTCGAAAAGAAGGCCATGAATGTTTAAGGACGCGCATTTAACTTTTATTGTCAGACGATCATTTATCTGGAACATGACATGTGTCGGGTATTATAATCGCATCACGTTTATTTTTGTATTCTTTAACCTACCTTTAGGTTACCTGCCTTAGTGAAAAGATCCTTGGTAAATGTAAACAAGTTCCTTTGTGCACATGAGCCGTTGACGTAGGTAATGCAATGTCAATGGAAACCTTTCGCTTACTTGGACATAACTACCTATTCAAATTAGGTTCATTCCATCAGTAATAAGATTTGAATAGAATAGCCGCCTGCGCCAAGTTGTATAACAATTACGACACTCGTTCACGCTCTATTAATTTCTCATTGTGTGTCACTGACCTCAAAACCCAATAGGTAATCGAACTTTTTTCATCCAGATTAGTGGTTGTTGCCTGCAGTGTCGCTCCATATTTATTTAAATTCTAAAAGAGATAACTTAAATGTATATAGTAAATAATATAGAACAAAAATGCCAATTGTATTAATGAATCCAATGTTGGGTTACGATATTAGGACCCCTTTACATGCGCTCGTAATCAAGGAAATAGGCAGGCGAACGTAGAGGTATAGTAGTCTATCAGCACCTTTATGGCAATATATTTAGTATCAATTTTATAGAGTCAGGTAAACACAGAACTTTATTTGTAATGGTTATTCAACTGGCTATTAAGAGCTTATGTTTAGGTATATCTCTGCCTGCCGCTTGTAAAGGTTTTTTATTCATTCTAATGGTTACGTTGCTAGTATCTTGTAATGCAATCATTGAGATAGTGCATTTCTCTGCAAAACCTTTCACTTCAGAAACGTCACTTCAACGCTATAGGTACATCCGTCTACATCTAATCTTTAATAGAACTCTCTACGTTAATTTATGAGGTAGAGGTACATACATTGTGCCAAAAATCACAAATAAAATATATTTTCATCTACGAGTGGGACGCTTACCATTACTTATCTTGTTTCCCTTTATTTAATGGCTTTAGCCATCGATTGACGCAGATAGCTTACGTATTACACGAGTATTATAGTAATAATATACCTGTTTCTGCCTGTTTCTGCATAATTATACCTCACCAGCTGTTCCGACAATAATAATTAATTCAAAGCACTTTTTTTGCTAATCGCAACACTTGTTTTGCGGATTTTTTTGTATCGAAGCTGTGAGGAATATATTATCTTTGAACCTAGTGTTTTAATAGGCTAAAAGTATACTTAATCAACTTTACGAGCATTAATGACATCGTTGCCTACCTTCTCTCATAGTAAAAAATCGCAAAAGTGAATAATCTCATCTCTAAAATTGTACAAGAAACCATCACTGAAGGTATGCGAAATTACTTGTATGAGACGACGGGTAGAGGCCCTCACGTCACCGCCTGCTGAGGTAGAATAGTCAACCTCAACGAAAATGTACGATGTATCTACGATGCAATCCCACGTACGCATAATTTCGACTGTATGTCAGAAAACTATCGAAATCTTGAAAAACTTTGGCAACCAACGGTCAGAGAATATCAAGATAGATCAATCAGTATGATGGTCAACGCGCAAAACAGTCGTGAAACTCTGATGATAAAACACACGTGTATGCTTGTCTCATACTCGTAGTCTCCATCATAACTCAATGTAGGCACAATACCAACCATTGAAAATTCAAGAGATAACATGGCTTTCGCAATAGCTAATTCGATATGGAATTTAGTCTCACGTAAGTGATGAAGTTCCATTACAAAAGATCTGAAGAAAAACATGTTGGTTAATTATTTATATTTAAATACATTTGGCATGTATGGTGAGTTGGTGATGCCATGTCTTATTCGGTTAGTTCTTACGAGTAGTAGTACCATTGCTTAAAACTAGTTAAGTATGTATATTTTAGAGGAGTAAGAATTAGCACGCTATTTTGTTTCAATGGATGTAATAGGTACTTACTTGGGATCCAAAACATCATATTTTTATTATTATACTAGAAGCGCCTCGTGGTTACACCCGCGATAACTACCATCCCGCGGGAACTGATAATTTTTACGGAATGAAAAGGTGACCTATGTCACTGGTGATAATGTACTTCCCAACAATGAAAGAATTTTTCCAATCGGTTCAGTATTTTAGGAGCCTATTCAATGCAAACAAACAAACAAACAATCCAATCTTTCCTCTTTATAGTATTAGTATAGATATACTTAATAATCCTAGTTTATTCGGTTTTCACATAACTTCAGTCCTTGGACACTTGTGAGTGGTCATGCCTTGGATACACCATTTTTTTTATCTTTATCTTGTTCTCTCTTCTTCAAGGGACCGTGTGTCCATCCAGGAGGGTAACCGAGCTTATCCACGTCATCCCACCATTGCTGCTCTCCTGAACCCCAAATGACGTAGACAATATTGGTCCCTACGAGCACCACGAATACGAACCAGAACGCTATGCGCCATTGGCCAACGGTTTGCTGAAGAAGAAAAATATCCCAGATGAACTTTCAGTACACCTTATTTAGGTTTATATAAATGTGATATTGATAAGATGTAGAAATATATTCGATTCAATTAGATCGACATCTAATAGACCAAACCCAAACTTCAATTCTCGTAACGCAGCCTTTGCAAGCCAGCCGTTTTCCACAAATCAACACTCCCTTGCCGACGACCTTCTTAAAATACATATGACGAAATGCATAAACTCAGCGTGAATACAATTCACAATATACTTACATCAGGCGTTAGCAGTCCAATCATATAAGGCGTCACTATTCCAGAAAGCCCTGCAATACCGTTAACCAACGCCGAACACGTTCCGGCGTAGTTAGGGGCTATATCCATGGCATTGATCTTGATACTGCTGACGTAACCTCCCATGAAAGCCATGGACACTATGAAGAGGCTCACAGCCGCAACACGGTTGCATCCAGAATAGGAGGCCAGAATAATAAAAACTGCCGGAATAGACGCCGCTGCGAAAGGTAATGCTCGTGATAGTATTGTTTGACATGATGACTTCTAAAGGAAATGTGGATAGTGAAGTAATTATGATTAATAGTCTTGTTTGGAGGATTATTTTTAAAGGAAATGTGGATAGTGAAAACGCCGGTTGTTTCCGTTATTAGAACGCTCAAATGTTTGCAAATTTCTTATTAATTTCTCATAACATAGCTGCCTCCGAACTAAGATTCTCTGTATCTAGAAAATTATAAAGTTTGAGGTCTCAAAAATATCCAGATTCAGAGCAAATATCTGTGGTTCACGCGAATCATATACCGTGCAGGAAATGATTTCGCACCCTAAATATAACCCACACTTATTAGTATTAATAAGCCACACTTTGTTTAGGGTGTGGTGGGTGGTGTTAGAAAAAAAATTTTGATACATCATTTAATTTGCTTTATCCTATAACCCCGTCTCATAAAAAACAATCTTAAAAAGAAGGAAAATGCCACGTATGTTTTTTTCGGCAGCAAAACTATTCATTTAGAGTTGTCAAAAATGAGGAGGTAACGTCGTATGAGGAAACCGAAGGAATATAAAATAATCAGCAAACGGTTATGGCATGTCAATCCTTCTCATCATATTTTATGGGTATAATGGTTCGCTTTGTTAATGCGATTTCAGTGTTTTATATATAAAATGCGCTATTTTATTGCCTACTTACAAAGAAAAAGCTTTCCGACGGCGTTTTTATATATATTTTGTATTCAGAATCTTAAAACTTTGCCTTTGCGATAGGTAACTAAAGTTCGCAAATTAATTCTCGTGCATGGTAAATATTTATATAATATTTGCCATGCACCTACCTATTTTTATAATTCTGGAATTATGGACCTGGTAGTTCCTGATTTCTTAGATAAAGATTATCTCAGAGTTCAGGATGTAATTAAGTGATCGTGTCGCTTTATCGTAATAGAAATATACAATTTAAAATGTCTTACATAGCGTTGCATAAATCTTCCTCCCAGTCGTGATGCTATGCCATCGCTTTCTAATACAGAAATCACAGAAAGAAGCCATGGCAAAGCATGCGATAAACATGGCGATGTAAGGCAGAGCTGACATCAGCCCAGTATCTTTGATATTAAACTTGAGTACATCAGAGAAGTACTTCGGAAGATCTGTGATCATTGTGAAGTAGCCGCAGTCGTGGCCTATCTAGAAAATATAATATACTAGCTTTAACATGACTTGTAGAACAGTTTTTATAACTCCAGCCCAGTCACCAACTAAAGACCTGAGTGCAGAAGTCCAGGTGGTTCCAGCAGCACTAACCACCGCTGGTAGGTTGATCTCTACTGTAGGTGGCACATTAACTATAGACCTTCTATAAAAAAAACTTGCACGTGCAGCATCGTACGTACAAAAGTTAGTAGTGAAACTTATCCACCAGTCAACCAATCAATCAATCCAATCTCACAATAGTAAATGGCTTGCAATGGCTGGCTTCTCTCGCAAGGAACCTTGAGGAAGCAATTTATTATCAAGGTAAAACAATAATTTTTTAGAGCAGGTGATGATGAATACTTACATCTGCCATTACAAGCACCCATAATACTGGAGACCTCAATATCGCTTTGAAAGGCACAGGATCTAACTTCTTGTGGAGTCCTGAAGCAGACACATTTTTATTCAGAAATTCTTTTTCATGTTCCGATATAAATGGGTGAGAGTTTGGAGTGCTATAGCATAATAAAATCTGTAATCAAAATTACGTTTACGTTAAGTACTTGGAGGCTAATGAAGGCTACAATTGAAATGAGATATAATTATCTGTTAGAAATTAATCTTAATATCGAATCTTCTGCAGGTATTCGACATAAAATTTAGCATCAACGGTTGAAAACTATTTATTTATTATCATACTCTTTTCAGGATGCTTCGGCTCTTAAGTCCTTGAGATTCAGTCTCTTTTAAGCACAAGTTGACTACCTTTGACCATATTATTATAATGTTCCGGCGTACCTTTATTATTAATTTATGTACTCAAATTTAAGACTAATAATTATATCCTTGAGTACCAAGCCAAATATATTTCGGTACCCACCACTAGAATAAAAAAGTAGACTGCTACTTCAACTCACCCAGAAAATAAACCAAATGACCCCAAGGCCACCAAAGAAGTAGAACACGTTAGCCCAATCACCACCATCAGCCAATAATAGACCAGATATGTAGGGGCCGAAGACATTACCAACTTGTGCCCCTCCAAATATCATAGCGCCGACCCTCGATCTTTCCGGTGGAGGGATCCATCTAGCCATTAAAAGTAGAAAAGCTGGTGTTACAGGACCCTGAAAATGTGCCATTTAATGAGCCTGTTAGTTTATCATAATTATTTATCATTTGTAACATCAAGTGTGGTACGAAGGGGTAAGATTAAGAAAACCCTGGTCTGGATACTTTCATACTATTGAGTAGGTATTTAACTGGAACAGATTAGAGATAAAAACAGAAAAACTTTTGAACAGCTCTAAGACGGCTTGTGAAATAGTACAACGATCCATATATTTTACCTCTCCCAACCCCACAATGACTCTCATAGTGAACACTCCAGTTGCTCCTCCAATATTGACTGCCCAAGGAGTCAATGCCGTCGCTATAGACGTCATCAGCATCCCAAGACCAACGGTCCACTTTCCTCCAAACTTCTCAGCTAATATACCTCCAGGTAAGTGCGCGAGAACATATCCATAGTAAAACGCGCTGAGTAAGAACCCTTGAGTTGCTTCGCTCCAGTCGTAACGATCACGGCCCTGTTTAGGTTTATTGCACAATATCAATGAATATTTACGGAGGTATAAGTAGTAGAGCGGCTTATATAAGGTAGGTAGGTACCGTAAAAGCCGTTGATGAATTGCTAGTACCAATCGTATTTGAACTGCTGAATTCTGACACATCAGGGCAGGTTTCTCCAGTGATATGCTCTGATGCTTGGGCGTGGAGCACCATCTGTGTGATTGTCATGCTGAGGCAGACCCTCATTGCAAAGCAGTTCGCCAACGCGAATAGACCCATGACACCGAGGACATACCTCTGAGGTATGGATATTACTGAAAATAAGTCACAATTTCACAATGCAATTAAAGAATCGGCACTTGCTCTTGCCGAGATAAACGCTCAATACAAATTTTAGGTGACAGGTACAACAAAGCGAAGGATCGCTCATGCAGACAAACAAATGGTAAATGATAATAACACTTCAATCATAATTATATTTTGCATAAAAACATACTCTTTTATATATATATATATTGTATACAAATGCTTAAGAAATCCAATCGGTAGCCAATAATATAAATGCGTAACGGCTATAACAAAGACATCAAAAGGCATAATACCAATAACCATCGTAATGCAAACCATCTCACCCTTGTTTAAAACGAGCCTCCATCCTTTCAGAGTCATCTTACCAGAAACATAAATTGCATTATCTATTTACAAAACGGAACGGTTTTCGTCACATAAATAACAAGTAAAGTGGTCCTACTCACGGAACAGTGCGATCAGTGATTATACTGTATACTATGTTGCTTTCGTTAATATATACTTTGCCTACGTAGTATTATATGCAATACCGAATGCAAAGCCGGTAATGTCTGTAAAAGGGGAGGAGGGAGAGGGGGGGGGGGGGGGGGGGCAGGCAATAAAATTATATAATATATATATTATGTTACCGTCAATCTCTATAATCTGGTTTTATATACAATGCCTAGGTGTTTTTACACACATTGATTTGAAGTCTAAAGTAGTCTTTAACCTAACCTATCCGATTCGGATGCATCCTGAAACACCTGGGAGTAGGGCAGAGTCTATGTAGAGTCGAAATTTTTCTATATTTATTAGCTATTGTATATAATAACTGAATAATACAGATTACCGGTTACATATGTATTATATACCAAGACCTATTTGTTTTACACATTCCCGGTGGAACAGCAGGTACAGGAATTGTATAATATATATTATCTAGATAAAGTATGTAATGGATAATAATATTCATACATTGCCTGGACGCCCCAAGTACATAAATTGAGTAGGTATTGAATTGTACAGGTTGCCGGTAACATAGGTACACCTGAATGTGGCAGATCAGATCTGATAACAACACAATCTGATGCTCTCGAAATGTTCATGAAACGACACTAAAAACTCCCTGTAGATATGATAGAGATAAACGTCAATAAAATTGTAAGTCTTGTTCTTAACTGACTGGAAAAGAAGGAGGTTCTTATTTCGGTTGTGTTTTCGCTTGACAAACAATTTGAATTAGTGGTAAGAAAGACAGCGCTTGAAAGATGGAAGGAGTGTAGAAATTCAAACATTCCATGCACGTGGTGTTAGTTGGCCCATGTTTTTCCCCGAAGTTATGACATTCACAGATCGTTATTGAACTCTTGCTAATCCGTGATCTTTATCGAATTTATAACGTAAGATTTGTATCGTATGTGTATTGTGTATGTTGCGTATAGTGTGTAGAAGCCTTAATAGCAAACGTAGTTACAAAGTACCTAAGTATATCAAAAGATTAGTGACACTCTTAAGTTTATCAACGCATAGTTACAATTCAAAGTTTATCTATCCTTAGGATATCATGACCTTACAACGCCTCTATATGACTAGGCACGTTATCATTGATAATAACACTCATCTAAAAGTAAAAAGCTTGTGATTATACCGTAATATAATTTAATATAATAGTGTAATTAAAGTCAATATTATATATAATATTATATATTATATATGATATTATATATTATTATATATATATTATATATAATATTGACTCGTCACAATATTTTTTATAATATTATCTTTGACACATACTGCAGCTGCTCATTAGTAAGCCTTTCAATATATTTATGAAACCAAATGGCGAATAATTATATTATGAGGTTGTATGCAATCTGTAGGAACTGCAAATTTGAATTTGCTTTCACATAATATAATTAATTTACATACGAACACTAAACAAAGCAAACGAAAACAAACCAGAAAACTAAACAAAACCCTTAATTTCATTTAATTTTACCCACTAACCGAGTTATTGAGTAGGTTAGATACATTTTCTATTAACAGTAATGTTCTTAGTCATATTTGATACAATCCTATACTGGCAAGAAGCGCTGAGAGACAAGAACTAGATCCAAAGCCGCATCTGCGGATGAAAATAAGTATTACCTATTTCTAAACCTACATTATTTACATCTTAGGAATTTCATCAACATCCATTAAGAGCTGGGTTGTAACAAATAAAATACGAATTTATGATTTTATTATAGTGGCTTGTGTAGTCGAATTAGGTAGTGCCAGCTACTAACTGTACCCCTAGTATGAGTTTTTACTAGCTCGACATAGTACGCGTCAACTAGCGCTTTTGTATGAAGATCCTGTACAGCGCCCCTACTGGCGCGTTTATGAACGAAATCTCTTCATGAAAAGTGCTAGTTAACGCGTACTATGTCGACCTAGTAAAAACTCATACTCAGAGTACTGGCCTCGTTTTTCAGAACGCCTAAGAGCATCGTACGATACTGAGACCGATGGAAGAATAATATTACTCGATTATATCATATTAATTATCTTTAATTCCTATTACATTTTTCACATATCTTAGTCATTGGACACTGGTGAATGGTCATGCCTTGGATACACAATTTTCTTTTCTTTATCTTGTTCTCTCTTCTTCAAGGGGCCATGTTTCCATCCAGGAGGGTAACCGAGCTTGTCCACGTCATCCCACCATTGCTGCTCTCCCGAACCCCAAATGACGTAGATGATATTGGTCCATAAGAGCACCACAAATACGAACCAGAATGCTATGCGCCATTGGCCAACGGTTTGCTGAAAAAGAGAAATAGCACAAATTAGGTACATAAGATTTAGGTTTATATATCTTCAGTACAATTTATATAATAAATAGGTGTATCGAATAATATTGCGAAGTATTAAATGTATTTAATGATTATTTTATTATGACATCTTTATTAAAGACGCTTTGGTTTTTATTAATTCATCGAACCCCGTTCAGTTCTTTTGGCGGGAATGAGTAGCAAACGTCCAAACTTTCGCATTTAAAATAGGATGAAATTCATAATATTTGTTACGATAGTAGGACGTAAAGGTGAGTTTTACATAGGTAGGTATGTTTTACATACTTAGGTAGGTATACGATACAATCATGCCGGTTTATCCTTAGAAAATAATCTTAGCTATAACTGCAAATAAACAATAATCAAAATAATATTTCTTCTTCTATAAACCATTGAAACGATATACGTGAGGAGACAAGTACCGAGAGACTGGTACTGCTTTGAAACTGGAACCACAGTCCCAGTTGCCTGGTGAATTTAATTTATTTATTTTTACTCAGACAACTGGGCCCACTTGCAACACGAACGAAAAAATCTATTGTCTAACCTGAATCCTAGTAGTGACAGTAAGAAAGAAAAGTAAGTAGGTACTTGACATAATACGTTATGTATTTACTAGTATTTATGATGCTTGCCTCAAAGCGCCTTACGTGTTTGTAACATACTTTTGTACTATATGTTTTACTAAACGCGTAACCTCAGCACGAATAAAGCCTACATTAATACGAGTATACTTACATCAGGCGTTAGCAGCCCAATCATATAAGGCGTCACTATTCCGGAGAGCGCTGCTATACCGTTAACGAACGCCGAACACGTCCCGGCGTAGTTCGGGGCTATATCCATGGCATTGATCTTTACACTGCTGTAGAAACCGCCCATGAAAGCCATGGACACTATGAAGAGGCTCACAGTCGCAACACGGCTGCATCCAGAATACGAGGCCAGAATAATAAAAACTGCCGGAACAGAAGCAGCTGCGAAAGATTACAAAAAATTGTCCTTAACCGTGAACGCTCGTGATTGAGCTAAGTAATAAACCAGTGTTTGACAGGAGGATATTTTTACAGAAAATAATCGTGACGAAATTATAAATGATAACGATTGTTTCCGGTATTAGATCTATCTAATCCAATAGAATGTATCATTTCTCATTCATAGAACGTGGGTATTATAGTTCTATAATATATAACCCATGTAGTTCCAGTTTTTTTAGGTATAGTTTATCCAAGAGTGTAAGAATTCAGGGTCTAATAATGGTGATCGTAGCGCCTTATTATTATGTAGATAGATAATCTAAAACGTCTTACATATCGTCGTATATATCTTCCTCCCAGTCGTGATGCTGTGCCATTGCTTTCGAATACACAAATCACAGAAAGACGCCATGGCAAAGGAACTGATGTACATGGCAATGTAAGGCAGAGCTGCCATCAGCCCGGTCTCCTTGATGTTAAATTTGAGGACATCCGAGAAGTACTTCGGTAGGTCTGTGATCATTGTGAAGTAGCCGCAATCGTGGCCGATCTGGTAAAATTATCGTAAAAGTAAGCGCTGATAGCCTAGTGGGCGAACTTCCGCCATCCAAAGCCGAGGTGGCGAGTTCAAATCCCAGTGCGGGCACGTACCAATGAGTTTCTTGTTAAACCTATGTACGTAATTACTTATCACTTGGTTTTCGGTAAAGGAAAACATCGTGAGAAAACCAACATGCCCGAGAATTATTTCGGAGGCATGTTATCCACCAATCCGAACCGAGCCCCCATGGTAGATCATGGTCTAATCCTAACGAATGTGAGGGAAGGCCTTTGCCCAGCAGTGGGACAGTTACAGGCTGAATTATTATTTTTATTAATATAATTTAATATTAATAATAAAAATAATACGTCGAGCTCTTAACAACTTACACTAGGGGTACAGATGAAGATGTGTATGTACTTACAGCTGCCATCATAAGCACCCATAAGGCTGGCGACCTCAATATTGCTTTGAAAGGCACAGGATCTAACTTCTTGTGGAGTCCAGAAGCAGCGACATTCTTGTTCAAAAATTCTTTCTCTTGGTCCGATATAAACGGGTGAGAGTTTGGAGTGCTATAGCATAGAAAAATCTGTAAAAAAAAAAGGTATTTACGAAACTACTTGGAAGTCTAATGCTGCTGTTACAAATTAACCTTATCCAATCTTCTCCAGGCATTCGGCTATACTGTTTCATCTTTAACGCTTGAAAATAATTGATTTAGTACCACAAAGTCTTTTCGGGGTGCCTCGGCAGCACGTCTTGAGATCCAGCCTCGTTTTAAACCCGTGCTTACCCCAGTGTCTTCAATCACAACCTACATTGAACTTCAAGCAAAATCTAACCCATACTGTTTACAGGAGAATGAAAATAAACCAGAATTTAAACTCACCCAGAAAACAAACCAAATGATTCCAAGTCCACCGAAGAAGTAAAACACGTTAGCCCAATCACCACCATCTGCCAATAATAGACCAGATATGTAGGGGCCGAAGATGTTACCAACTTGCGCGCCTCCAAATATCATGGCGCCGAACCTCGATCTTTCCGATGGCGGGACCCATCTGGCCATTAAAAGTACGAAAGCTGGTGTTACTGGACCCTGAAAATTTTCAACGGAGTAGATAGGTAAGTAATAAAGCACGTGACTTCATTACATTGCAATTTCTTCGGCTTTTAATCGTGTAGACTACAAATTTAACAGATACATCGGGATAAAATTGAGAAACATGGGTCTAGACACTTTCATACTCTTGTGTATTTAAATGAAGTAGTTTTGCGAATTAAAACTAAACCACTAATCGGCTTCCAGCTATCATGGGTAAGTAACGACGGAGGTATTAAATACAATGCAATGATACATTAATTCTTTTACCTCTCCCAAGCCTTCAATTACTCTTATAGTAAACAGTCCAGTCGCTCCTCCAATTCTTACTGCCCAGGGAGTTAATGCTGTCGCTATAGACGTCGTCAGCAACCCTAGACCCAGTGTCCACTTTCCTCCAAACTTCTCGGCTAGCAGACCTCCAGGTAAGTGTGTGAGAACATATCCATAGTAAAAGGCGCTAAGTAAGAACCCTTGAGTTGCTTCGCTCCAGTCGTAACGATCACGGCTCTATAAAGGTTTTATTGCACAATATCAATTAACGTTTATGGCGGTATAATGAGTATCGGGGCTATACTGACTTATTTAACGAGATGTGTCTCGGAGGTAAATGTTTAGTCTAATCTGCTTTCATGTGATAGGTCATAATAATTATTATTTACAGATCTATGTTATGACATTATTTTTATTACGTTTTCAAATTTATAGCTTCGTAATTATTAGATGTTATATGTAAACCTCCCAGTAATTTACTATTTCTAATTTCTTCCTACAATGCTAGATAGATATAGGTTTCATGTTTTAGTTAATTCAAAGTAGGTACCGCAAAAACTACTGAAAAATTGATAGAAGCAGTTGCATTTGAACTGCTGAATTCCGATAAATCAGGGCAGGTTTCTCCAGTGATATGCTGTGATGCTTGGGCGTGGAGCACCATCTGTGTGATGGTCATGCTGAGGCAGACCCTCATCGTGAAAGAGTTCGCCAACGCGAACAGACCCATGACGCCGAGGACATATCTCTGAGGTATGAATATTACTGAAAATAAGTCACAATTGCACAATGCTTATTGAATACAGACTCTTCTACTTACCTAGATAAACGTAAGACAAGGATAATTTACTACACATGTAGGTGCAACAGAACGAAGGATAGTCCTATAGATAAATGAATGATATAATAACTCACGTCAATTGTAAATCATCTGTTCATAATGACACTTATTATTACATGCGTGTCCTCTAACAAAATCGTATAAACAAATAAAATCAAAACTAAATGCAGAACACCTCACCTTTGTTTAAAACGAGCCTCCATCCTTTAAGGGTCATCTCGCATGACCCAAAATCGCACTGAACGATTTTCGTCACATAAAAAAGACAACAACGTAAACTGATCCTACTCAGGTGACAATAAGATACTGTATAGGCATAAAACTGAATGTGGCAAATCAGATTTGATAACAGCATCTCTCGAAATGTTGAAACGACACAAAACTCACATGTTGATATTATTACGATAATGATGATAAACGTCAATGATTGTAAGCTCGGGAAGCCCGCGACATAATTATAATTATAAGTCCTACTTCTTTTCGACAAACAATTTGCTTTAGGGATAATAAAGATAGTGCTTTGAGCAAGAAGAAATCAAACATTGAGACAGCAAGCCCCAGGTTACTAAATAGATACTTAGTTACGGCGTTATTTTTTGCAATGCTAGTGAAGTAGAAAGGAGATAATTAAGTATTATCTAAATGATGTGAATGAAGCACGCCATGAGAAGTGTCAAAAATGGCAATAAACTAGCGGGTGCGGTGGTGATTGCTGTTACTGGAAATCTGTAATTTACTAGTAATTAGTATGTTTTAGTAGGTATGCTTAACGTGGCCACCAGCTGTAATTTAACAGGAGCTGAGCTACTGCCTATAAAATCTTATTTCCAGGTGCAAATAAAATTGGCCGTACTCAAATTTTATGAATTAATAACCGCTGGTTACTCTGCAAGGCGATTCTGTACAAAACTCACTTACGTGGCAGCGCTGAATCCGCGCTGCGGTACGTCAGTGTAAGATTGGTGAGTGAGTGGTAAGTGAGTTTTGTACAGAATCGCCTTGCAGTATACTACCAGCATGTAACTATTAAGTAATCTGTGCCACAACCACCGCGTGTGTCAAAATTAAATCTCATTTCAGGTCAGGTTTATCGGGCGGACAATTGCTCCAAAGAGAAATGAGTGTCTAATTAGAAATAATTAGAAAGAACATTGAAGTGTGCAATAATTTCCAGATTACATAGGCACTTTAATAATATCTAGCCTTACCAATGGAAAGTTTCATTGCGACTATACGTATAATAATGAATAGGCAGTTTCATAGACAGTCTCAAATCTAAATCAATAGCGTAAGGTTAGGAGATAATAAGGCTTGGTTAATTATATTTTTACCAAGTTTGTGGGTATAAAATCTACCAAATCGTGATTTTTATCGAAATTATAAAGACTTCGCACACTGCCGTCGAACAGCTGAGCGAGCAGGCTCCGTTTGTCTCCATTTTTCGTAGGCCTCCCAGAGTGTCGTGGCAGTCGATCGTCGTAGCGGGTAGCCTGTCCCTCATTAAAATAGTAGTCTGTGTCTGTCGCGTAATGTGTATATGCCTTAATAACCGATTTTAAAAGCGTGTACAAACGTAGGTACAAACTAAGTTTCATAAAAGACTAGCTGACCCGACAGACGTCGTCCTGTCTTTGTCTCTATGAGTCAAAATGAGTGACAGTAGTCAACTGTACAACCCGATTTTATCAGATATATAATATTTTCCAGTTTCAAAATTTTCCTGTGATAACGCGGTATAAATATCCTATATCCTTCTCCTGGTTCTCAGCTACCTTCCTACCAAATTTCAGCCAAATCGGTTCAGCCATTCTTGAGTTATAAAAAGTGTAACTAACACGACTAACACGACTTTCTTTTATTAATATAGATTAGCGCCACTCTAAAGTTTATCAATGCATAGGTTCAATTCAAAGTACATTATGTCAACTCGTAGAAAAGGCCAGCATTAGCCAATTTTTTATTACATCTCACTGCCATTCGCGGTATGACGGTATGACGTGACCATGCAATACCTAGCATGACATACTCGTAACACATAACATACTCGTAACACATAAAATAAAAACCCCTGTCACGTTATCACTGATAATACCACTCGATGGTGGGAAAAAAGAGATTAATAAGTAAGAGATATTGTTATAGACTTTGTACTCGGATCTTATTGACTTGTCACGATAATTTTGTATATCGCCGTGACGCAGGGCCTCAGGTGCCTTATGTGCTGAGTGAACAATACGAGTGCAATCCAAGATACTTTATAAATATTTTGGGTAGTTAGGAACAAGTGAATTGATGCACATGTCTATGAATTTATGAGGTAAGTACCTATATAGGTTGTTCAGGTTTTGACAAGAGTCAAATTTTTTCCGCGTGATAGTCTCGATAGGAAAACCTTAAATTATTATGCGAATGCGATCATCATTTTGATGTGTCAGCAATGCAGTTGAAACTTCACACTTTTTTTTATTTTGTTTATGGCTTCGCACGGTTTGTACATATAGCCAGTGTCAAGTATTTTATTATATAAGTATTTCTTAATTTCACAATAAGAATGTCACAGCAATACAGTAATGCTCGTGGTCAAGTAGTCAAGTCAATTATTTACATAGTCATAGTCACGATTCAGTAAAGTAGTGGGTGAAACTTTACTGAAACTTCCTGGGAGTTTTGAAAAAATGCGAAATGACACGTTTTTTGAGTTTATATCACTCGCCTACACTCGTGCACGTTAACGAACACTTAATGATTAGTATTCCACCAATATTACACATTAAAACTCGAAGAAACAACAACGTCTCCCTATCGGATTCCCGCCAAAATTCCCAACTTCACACTTGTACACATAAACAAAATATGTATAGATAACATTTATCGTTATATTCAAAATAGCTAGGAGTACACTTATGAAGAGTTTTGCGTTATAAGTATTCATATACCATGAAAACGAGTATTTTATTGTCTTAATGTAAATAGGCTCTTTTGTCACATTGATTGCTTCGTACGTACAGTCTATTGATGTTTTTATACTATCACGACTTGTATGCTAATAGTTATACGTAACTAAGCACAGTATGTCACTTGTTTCCGGTTTTAAATATATTGCAATATTGGAGTCGGAACCTGATTTTTAATCCGTTCACCTCGAGCGGGAATCTGCAAGAAAGCATTTTGGTCACTGGATTGTTAAAATAATATTTATTACCTATTGCTATTCTATTATACTGCGAGGTACAATAGGAACAAGACGACAATTGTTTATTTTCCTCCCTTCGACCTAATGGGGGTTACAGACCAAAATGTTGCACTCATACTGAATATTCTGTTTCAAACATGTTTCAAATGAGCATTGACGATACGAGTGAATATCGTCTACATAACATTCAGGGCTGTTTTACCAATAGTATCTGAAATATTTGAGAACGGTGCGTAAAGTAACAAATTATAATTTGCTTATACCATAATATGATAATAGTCGACTGTATCACCAATGTAAAAGTGCAATATCAGGATTTTAAGTAAAATAATAACAATAAAAATGTTCTGTTCTTATTTAATTTCATAATATCAATAAATATTTACACAAACAATTCTTAATGTAATATTATTGTTATTTTTAATTATTATATTTTATATTTGTAATTATTAATATAATTACAAATATAAAGCATTAATTTCAATATCATTTCTTTTCTTTGTCATTCTCTGCCTTTTTCACCGTTTCCAAGTCTTGATCTTTCATCGGTAGGGGTCCATGTTTCCAGTCGGCGGGGTAGCCATGCTTCTTGACGTCGTCCCACCACTGCTGTTCTCCTTTAGCGAAGAAGAGGTAGACGATGTTGGTGAAGACCAGCACGACAAGGCATACCCAGAAAGCCACACGCCATTGCTTCAGGGTAGACTGAAAAAAATACGTAAACGTTAGTACCTCAAAATACCTGTTTACCCTGGTGCCCAACCCAGCCCAGCTGGCCAACACCCTTAAGAATAAAACTATCGCCCTATCAGGGTGCTCCGACAGTGGCTCTTGGCTCCACCTTCCAGCCACATCGTCACGTAAAATTAGAGGTGTGATAGTGATCAAACACTAGCCTAAAAAGTTTAAATTTGAGAAGGTAAAGGGAACCAGGAAACTAGTAGCTATGCGATTACTTTGTGTAACTAATAGCCTTATACTCGTATTTTCCTAGAGTAAGGTTTTTAATACTTCGAAGTAAGTAGGTACAACTCGTTTCGCTTTGTCTGTTAGAATAAAGAACGTATCATGCATATTATGTCGCATGTAGTATAAATATACCATTAAAAACATTTCAACGCTCGTATTCTAGACAACGAGTAACTCCATGACACAGAAGTAACGTGTTATCCTAGTCGCTAAATAGGATATCCCGTTAGATTGTAATTATCACTTAGTAACCTGAGGGTCAATTCTGCGAATTTAAAGGACGTTTCTACTAAATCTCAATGGAGTGGCTTTGGAATAGTTTGAGACATAATTAAGGGAGTATACTATATTTTTTTAATTAGGCTGCTAGTCAAATGATAACATTTGAAATAAACTTCTTCTATCAACCCATACATATTATGTTTCTAACATTATAAATATGAAGGCTGAAATATGAAGAAGTAGCTATAGGTACCTATGTGTCTCAATCTCAAAATCTACATTTAGATGCTGAGCGAGGCTCTTCGCTGTAAAATTGTTAAATATTATTCGTTGAAGAAATAAGCACTACCCTTTTTTTTAATAAGGAAGTTTAAGGAAATGTTATTTATATCGGAACAAGGAAAGTAATATTATCCTCATATTTAAAAAGAGATAAAAGATTTCAACATGAATAACCTTTTCAAGATAATTGTCAGTGTCAGCTAATATTACGATGCTTTTTTACGATTGGCATTGTAGATTATAAGGCAATAAAATTCGTGCCATTGCCTTGTAACATAAGAGTAATAGACGACACTGTACCTGAGAATATAATCTTAATATTTATTAATTACGCATCACGTTGTTTGTCCGCGATGGACACTTAAACTACTTGACCGATTTTAATCAAATTTGCACACCGTGTGCAGTTTGACCTAACTTAATAGATAGGATAGCTTACACCTCAGTTTATAGTCGCAATAACAAAAACCTTAGCCACAGCAACGTGTGCCCGTATCTGCTAGTTTTTAATATTTTCGTATGTTTCACTTTTCTTTCCTGTTTTTCTTTTTAAATAACTTACATCTGGCGTCAAAAGGCCGATCAAGTATGGCGATACAATAGCGGAGAGAGCAGCGATGCCATTCACCAGCGCCGTGATGGTGCCAGCGTAGTTAGGGGTGATGTCCAGGGGGTTGATCTTCATTCCGCTGTAGTATGCCCCCATCAGGGTCATGGCGAAGATGAACCAGAACACGGCAAGGGTCGTGTCGCAGCCGGAGTATGAAGCGAGGAGTATGCAGATACCAGGGCCGGTAGCGGCTGTAAACATACGTAATGAGCTCAGACAGATCGTCGAAATGCGTAGGAAGTTTCGTAAACAGACTTAATACAGCACGTGCTTCTCATTCAAGTTCAGATCCCGTTTTACCAAAGGAGCTAACAACGCGTCTCGATGACTACATTGACCTTACTGGAACTCTTCGTGTATAAGGAATCTAGATCATAAAGACAATGGTCCTTGTGGCGCACATAAATTGTTTGCCTTGCTGTCAAACGCGTATTCAATATATTATCACGCTTTTCAGTCAGCTACCGAGTAGAGGCTACGAGACATAAGTACCTAATATAGGGCTGAATTCCTTGTTCTAAATTACAACTGTAACAGTGGCTCTGGCTTGCCTATTCCTCATTTCATTTCATTGTACCTACCTACTACCCAGTAGTAAATGCTGTTACTTATTGTATTTTTCTGTCACCCATTTTCTCTGTATTGTTTATTTTTGGTGTACAATAAAGATGTTTCTATGCTATTCGGGCAAGTTTACTGCTTCGTACCATGTTACGAGTATGTTATTATAGTCAAGGGATTTCACAGGATACTTTTAATAATTTATAGAGGCCTTCCATATTAATTATGTTAATGCCCATTTCTGAAAACATTTAAGTATACCGTTCAACTACTTAACTATAATTTTAGAGCTTTGCTTTGATAAGAATAATTAACATGTGCTTACTAAGAATATTATTAATTAGCTCCTTAGTTATGTTTTTTTCCTTTCTGGTGCTGATCCAAGATTTCGTATCAAAACATTGTAGCGATACATTGTTGCGCTTGCATTGTATTCTGCTGACGCGAGTTAATGCAAAGCAAGGCGCAGGTGGGGCGCATCAGTTGGCACGATAGGTAGACGTAGTTTCAGTAATTGATATAAAATATACCGTTGCACTTAAGTAGTATTTTCATTTCTAAACGCCATGTTAGGAATGAGTTGACGGGAGATCTCTCAGTATATTTCAGTAGGTTACACATAAGCGGTAAACTGGCGACCCCGACGTGGTAAAACATTATTATAGTAATAATTGTCGTGACATTCCAATTTGAAACTCAAACCATAATCATAATCGATGCCATTATTACCAAGTCAATATAAAACAAAGTCGTGCCAGTTAAACCGTTTATATAACTCTACCGATTTTAATGATCTTTGCTTTGTCGAGTTTCTCGCTGTCCCGAATAGCAGAATAGATATTAAAAAACATAGGAAAATAAATATTAAAATATAGGAAATTATTTTCCTAGTCCGCCGTTATTTCCCTAGTTATATCCTAGATGTACGGAACCGTAGGGATCAGGACCTGTGCTCGTAAACGTGATGGGTTATTTATCATTGTTTCAATTATATTATTTCTCATCACATTATTTAACTTTGCAAAATAAACAACACTGCTTGCAGAGTAATGCGAAATCACAGCAGAAGTATACACAGTTGAGATCAAATTATTATCCGACTGTTTGAACAGCAAGGACGATAATTTAATGAGATAAATTATATAGAAGAGGTACATCTACCACAAAGAAACTGACACTTCAAAATATCTTACCAATAGTGGTATAAATTTTCCTTGCGTTTGTTATATTGTGCCACCCTTTTTTAATACAGAAGTCGCAGAGAAGACCGAAGAAGAATGAAGCGATCCACATGGCGACGTATGGTAAAGCAGAGAGTGTTCCCGTAGATTTGATGTTGAATTTCAATACGTCCGTCATATATTTAGGTAAGTCTGTCACCATTGTGAAGTAGCCCCAGTCATGACCGATCTGTAATAAAGAAAGGATTATAAATCATCATTATTGTCGTTGACCGAAAGGCATAACAATCGAATAAAGATCTCAAAAGAAATAATACAAGGAAGTCAAAGAAAAAGAAAAGAAAAGCGATAGAAAGAAGAAGAAGTCAAATGTTAAAAGTTTCAAATACACGAAACTTAGTTATGGGTCAGGGTGCAGGTATGTGATCATGACACGCTATTATTTCTTGTATTTACCAAATAGCGAATTTCAAAGTACACTCCTATAGTACTCAATCTAGGTAGATATAAAGTCAGAAGAGACCAAGACCCAATCCTGGTTCACTTTTGGACTCACTGATTACTTGCATACTGAACTGTTGTTTATTTTTGAAGTTTTATATTGATGTATTTTTAAACTTTTTAACAGACTTTCAAAAAGGAAGAGGTCCTCAAACTTTACTGTACGTGTAATGTACTGGATGTGTACCCATCGCGTGTCTCAATTATATACAATCTTATTATATTTGCTATCGCATCGCACAAATTGCATGAAATCCAGTCCACCCAACACTGGAACGCGTGGGAAAGGAAAATGAAGAACTTTGAGCCCGAAAATAAAGTATGCTTTATATTTACAGCTGCAATAATGAGGGCCCACAGTGGAGCTGATCGCAGCAAAGCCTTCCAAGGAGTGGGATCCAGTGCCTGTTTTTTGCTGTGAATCAAAGCATCGACGTTCTGGTTCAAGAACTCCTTTTCCCTTTCTGTGATATATGGGTGAGTGTTCGGTGAGCTGTAGCAGAGTATCGTCTGAAATTCAACACAAAATTCTATGAGTAAAGAGCTATTTTAGCGGTCTAATTATGTGCTATTTTGGGCCAAATAAAGACGTTAAAAATGTCGACGTAGCGCGACATCAATTGAACTGGTCTAATAATTTACTAAGACTTCTATTTTCTATTTTCTAAGACTAGAAAAAAATGTTTATATTTAATTCAAGCAATATTTTGAATGTTTTTTGTATTTTTTTCTATGTGTTGTATGATAATTTTATCTTATAATATGTTGTCTTTCGTTGATGTAAATGTTCCCTTGCAATTGAAGTAAAATAAATATTATTTATTTCGTACTGTGTACAAAATATGAGAAGTGTCAAACAAAGCTATCAAAGTACATACACACTTTCTTTTATAGTAAAAAAAGAAAATAGTAATAGTTTTAATTACCCATAATAAAAACCAAACAATCCCAAGAGCGCCAAACAAGTAGAATACATTTTCCCAGCTTCCTTCATGCATGATCAGCCCCGAGAAGTAAGAGCCAGCAATGTTTCCAATCTGCGCACCTCCAAACACGATGGCTCCCATCCGGGCTCTTTCCGCTTTCGGAGCCCATTTTGAAAGCATTGCCATTAACCCAGGCATGGTAGGACCCTAAAAAACATTGCCAAATAATTTTCTTTTCGAATGAATGTATGCTGTTGGTGTCTACCGACCTTCACAGCGTCACCAGAGTTTTGGGGCGTGCGCAGAGTGCGCACAGCCATTGCTAAATAAACAAAGCTTTATGCTTCTATACGAAGTTAAGAGCAACGTGGCTCGACTTTTAAAAATATATTTTTCTACGATTTGTGGAGGCAAAAATCTATTAAAGGATGGGTATCCAGTGGTTTCAATGATGTGTGGTAAGATACATTAATACAACCCTTTGCAGTAATAAATCATCACAATCGATATCAACCCATTGCTTATGAATTAACTATTTAGTAATCTGTGCCACTGCTAAGCACCTTATTATTATTCATTAGGCCATAATCCGCAATGAATTGGCGGAGTATATTATATTAAGAAAGTTGTGTTATACCATTTATAACTCGAGAACGGCTAGACCGGTTTTTATGATCTTTGCTTTGTTAGATGCCTCTCCGTTCTAAATAGCAGAATAAATAATAAAACAGGAAAAATGGTACAGGGTGAGAAAAAACAATTCATTTTCTCATACATTTTTGACAGGACTACTTCTGTCGGGACAGGTAGTATTAATATAACTATGTATAGTATTACTAACTTTATGACTTTTTTTTTTTAAACATAGCCCCGTACTAGGATTGCTCCTGTATCGCGGGTACCGCTTACAGACATAATTTCAAATACACATCACACCCAGACCAGAAACAAATAATTGTGGATCGCACAAATATTCGTTTCAGGCGGGAATCGAACCCGCGACACCAAGCGCAGCAGTCCGATTGCTCAGCCACTACGCCAAACGTGCCGTCGTAGCGTCGTAGCAATAACACGTACTAATTATTATACTTTTTAGCAAACTCACCTCTCCAAGACCTTCAATGACCCGCAGTATGAAGAGGGCGGTGGCGCCTCCCATTTTGACGGTAATCGGTGTGATAAATGTGCAAATAGCAGTAGACAGGAGTCCGAGGCCTAAAACCCATTTACCTCCAAATTTTTCAGCGAGCATTCCTCCGGGGATGTGAGTGAGAACGTAGCCATAGTAAAAAGACCCTAAAAGCAGGCCTTGAGTGACTTCACTCCATTCAAATAACATAGTCTGAAAATACAAACCGATTACTTTATATAATTAGAGTTGCGCCTCGAAGTTACATCTACGTTCGCTATTATCCCGCAGGAACAGTAAATTTTTACGGGGTAATAAGTATCCCATTTTGTATTCCAAAACTTATGGTGTCTATGTACCGAATTTCATTAAAATCCGTTCAGCCGCTACGGCGTGTAGAGAGGACAAACACACACACAGTCACACACGCATTCGCACAAAGTTTCGCAGTTATTCTATTAGCAGAACTATAGTGGAACCGTTTATATCTCAGTCTTTGCCCGCGGGGCTACATGGGGGGGGGGGGGGGGAGTAAGATAATAAGGAGCACTACCATTCCTTAATTATAGATTTTGTAATATGAGATACACAATTACATATTATGTCGTGCAAGATTAAATCTGGTTCATTCTAATTGTACAAGTTAGACACCCTCAAATTATTCTTCTAATTTCTCAAAAATAAGTTTGTTTCTAAAATGTTAAAGCTTCGATTTTGTCAAATAAACTAGGTTCGTAAATTTGTATTGTAAGATGGAAGCGCCGTATCTAAAACAATTAAATTAGGTCGTGAATACATTTCGCGCTGTTTAGTACTTGATTATAGATTTTTATTCAGTAGTAAAATTCATAGGTATTTTGTAGGTAAGTTTAGTAGAAGAGCGCCCTCACACGGCATCCACCAATCCATCATAAATTACGAAGGCGCAATGGCGTAATACTATACATTATTTTGACATCTAACTTCTTAATGTTATCAAAGGTTGTACCGCACGGACAGGCGGTACCTATGCCGCGCGTAAATTTATACGTCCCACCGCTTCCGCGTACTGCAGCATGCGGCGTTGTGTGAGATGGGCCCGATTTATTTTACTGACCTCTATTTAAAACACTAATAATTATTGAATCCATTTATGTCTTAGACAAAGCATGCAAACAACGCTCTGGTTTAAGAGGCAGTATTTATAATGGTCTTACGTGTAGATATTATCACAGATATATTATATTCATCGGTTTCATAGACTTGAGCGCGTTGTGTATACAAGTAACTCTTATCAGAACAAACATTGCTCTCCAATTTTCTCACAGATAATTTATAATTACATACATCATTTCTATTGTAATAGCAGTTAAAAACCATTGTTTCAATTCTAACCACAATATTTTGTTCATATTATATTTTAGCGATGCGTTATCTTGTATATTGTCTAACGATACGTAAAACCACAAATTGAACATTCAAATACTATTTACCCCGACATCACGGGAAAAATTTAGAAACTGGGAAAAATATATCTGATAAAATCGGGTTGTACAGTTGACTACTGTCACTCATTTTGACTCATAGAGACAATGACAGGACAACGTCTCTCGGGTCAGCTAGTCGAAGATAAAAACTTTGGAGCTGTTCTTAGCCTAAAAACCTGAAATATATTAATCTTATATTCGGTATTGTGACAATTGTTCGTAACGAACCTTTTCTGTACACGATTGGTTTGTTATATTATATTAGTGGCATTATTATGTGCTAAAAACTGTCCATAATTTTGCAAGGGTTGTCATAGTGTCCATAAATAGTAGTTAAACTTATTATATTGCATAAAACCTGTCATATTATATCGGTTTAATAAGTTTAAGGGCCGTATTAATAAATCAATCTCAGCTCTGAGAGTTATATTCAGTGTGCACTTGCTATTTCGTCTTATTTAATAAATACATCTTAAGTTGTAGATTACGATCCGAAACTGTCATGATCTCTGGCAAATTAATAAATGACACTCAGCGGTGAAGTGCTATCCGATTATGACACAATGGGCACATACAAGACAGTATTTAGTAGCCAGTGCTACATCTCAATATCCATTTATTATATAGCAGCGATTTCAAGATGTAGATTATATTTTGAGTTTGGATCAGCTGATAGCGCACTTGGTAGCGCTATTGAGGTTCATTTGTTAATACGGCCCTAAGTCTGCTACAGGTTTTCCCTGCACGGATTTATCAATTTTCTTGTTCCTTCTGACGTAACTAAAACACTTTTAACAGTGCTACGGTCTTACCATAAAATATTTAAACTAGAGTTTAACAGACGAGTCTAAATATTTTCTCCACAAATTCATGTCTAACCCTCGCTTTTTCTAACTCAATAATAAATTCACAAGTAAAGTAATTAGGAATGCCAGTTTTGAGTAAGAAAACGCAATGTACGAGTGATAGACGTCCATTTTGTGAAACGAAATTTTAGATAAAACCTAACTCTGGTCTTAACTTTTGTGGCAAGACGGTTAGGTACTACTACTTAAAATATGTTGGCAGTTCTGAAACAGTTCATCTTGTACGATATCTTTATCCACTAACTCTCGAGTACACAGGGTAAGAATTATCTTGATCTATCTCGCAATCAATACTTTTGTAAATATCCTACCTGCGTAAAAAGATACGAAGTGGAAATAAGCGTTTCAACGATGTAGAAATATCCATTTTGGTGAATTAATTATTGAAATGAAGATACCACTTCAACGATAATTATTGCATGTAAATTTCACGCGAATTTATTGCACATTATTTGGAATCGAGTTGACAATACATACGTTAAAAAAATGTAGTGTACGTTGCTTAGCGTGTTTTAGGGTCCCGTACCCAAAGGGCAAAACGGGAACCTTATTACCTACTAATGTTCCGATGTCCGTTTGTCCATCTATCACTAGGTTGTATCTCATGAACTGTGATAGTTAGATAGTTGAAAATTTGTTGCTGCTATAACAGAATAAAATATATTTTTTCAGAGAGCTCCCATATAACAAACGTGTTTTTGTGCCGTTTTTATAGATAATGACACGGAACCCTTCGTGCGAGAGTCCGACCCTCAGGGTACCCATCAGTCAGTTCATCAGTTCATCAGTCAAATGAAGACTTACCTCGTCTCTATAAGTCTCCGTAACATTGATCGCGCTTGTACTATTACTCTCTATGTTATAATCGGTGCATGCGAAAGGATCATAATGCGCATCTCCTTCAGACGTCGCCTTCTTCCGTACCATCTGTGTAATAGCCAGGTTTAAGCACACCCGCATGGTGTAGGCATTAGCTATGGCCAACAGGCCCATTATAGCCAAAACATACCTCTGTGGTATTATGAATACTGTAACAAAACATTTTCAACACTTCAATGAAAGGTGTTTGGATTAAGCACGCTCACGTTTAGTTTAAATCTTAATACTTGTATTATCCTTAGAATTTGCGTGTAATCAAATTACAATGTGACCAAACTAACCCGTAAGGCTGTGACTGAAAGATTTGTGTCAGTTCCGTATTTAGCATAAAATATGATAAACAAATTATATGTGAAGAATTTAATATAAAATACTTTTTTCCATACCAGTTATAAGAATATAAAGGACACAGCCTATGTTCAAAGCTGAATAGGCTTCCTACACAGTGTGACCATATTAAATTTTACAAAAATACTGAGGCAGGCTCGAAAAAATACTGAAAAATACCGACTTCCACGGGGCAAAAGACCAATAAAAATACTGATTAGAAAAAGTTGTATGTAGCTACTTAATAATCATCATTATGTACAATAAGCTGTTATAAACAAAGTATGAGAAATAAATATCTATTGCCTATCATCATAATCATCAGCCTGAAGAAGTCCACTGCTGGACCTATGTCCAGCAGTGGACTTAATGAGGGGAGGCCTATGCCTCCCCTCATTAGTTGCCCATGCTTTTGCACGTTAACGAACACTCAATGAGTCATATTCCACCAATATGAGGTAAACATTAACACCCGAAGAAACACAAGTCTGGGAAAAAAAACACAATTACAACGTCTCACTTTCAGATATCCGCCAAATTCCAAAGTCAACTTCACGGTGCTACCATATTATTTATGTCAAAAAAATACCGAAAAAATACTGATGTTCGAAAAACGCCTTAAAAAATACCGAAAAAGTATTAAAATACCGAAAACGGTCACACTGGTCCTACATGCATATAAATATTTTGGCTCACTTCACGATTGGTGCTACTAGCATATTTCACAGCTAAAGGAAACGTCGAAGTGAATAGAAATTGACCTTTAAATTACGTGAATGCTTCACTGGTATAGATTTTTTAGAAGCGATTAACGTATAATTTATAATCAAGTGTAAGTAGAGTGCGATAAGAGAGTGGTCTTAATTTCTATTAATTGCCACTGATATACTTTAGATCGATACACTGATAATTTCACGAATAATCATAGAAAATGTATTTTGAATAAGACGCATTATTTGTAGTAATTTCATAATCATATTTTAATTGAGTTAGTCATGCTAAAACAAATTAATGAGAAGTTATCACTAATAATAAAATCGATTAAAAACGAACGCATCCTAAACACAGTCTACAAATGCGTATTCTGGAAAATTTTACGCAAACATGTAATATTAATGTGTATATAAAGCGGATGAATATTCCATAAAATATGCTATGAACGTTAAACTTCCAACAAAATTTAAAGTCAGGTGTTATATAGCTAGTTTTGGGTATCGTTTTTTTTATCTTGTTTTCTCTCATCAAATAAAATTTGCATTAATTAAAACTCAAAAACAACATTAGATAATAGTGAGATCAAACCTATGTTAAAATAGTTTTAGTAACATAAATAAAAAAATCTGACTGACTGAATCTGTAAATACTCACGTTTTGAAAGTGCCAATCTCCATCCCGTCAACATTTCGCCTCATAAACCTAGAACCAAACAAACTAGACTTCACCACTACGGTTTCTATTACACTGAATATTACAATTTGTCCACACGATACACGAGCGTGAGCTCTCCGACAGAGGGTGGTGGCACGACTATTTGGTTAAGACGCTAATCAGGAAAAGTATAGCACGAGGAAGGCATTTTCATTGCATGGTGCCACTTGATTACTGGCTAAGGTCACGGTTGGACAACTTAGTGCAAACACCTTTAATTGAAACAACGTTTCACGGCCTAGTAGATACTAATTTGATGAGCAGACGAGATGACTCTTTGTCTTTGTCCGATACGGAAGTTACCCGTTTAGGCAGTTTGCGGCCGTGTGCCGGTTGACTGCTGGCTACGTATCCGCTAACCCCATATTGTAGGGTCAAATGAGAATGGTTTTTCTTGCTGGACAAAGTGTCCATATTCGAAGATGTACAGGACTCATTGAGTGAACACACATTTATCTTGCAAGTGAACCCGAATACGCACTTACACACCGGATCACCATATCAATGGGTAAACAGAACGAGTACGTTCGAGCTCCTTAATTTTATACACAACATGGACTCTGCTACTGACAATCAACCACCTAACCATCAACTATCTATATCATTTTTAACGAGTTTTGAGCCACGTGGGGGAAACTTGTTTCCCACTTTTCAAGGTTGTGTCTAATTTAAATTTAAATTAAGTGCCTCTCATTTCTTAATATTAATAGTTTTTCATTACATTAATACCAACTTATTTAATTAAAATACTGGTACTGGTTAAGTACTGGTAGTGTACTGGTAGCAACTAACTGAATAGGTCCGTACAACTCATTCAAACTTCCTTTCAGGAAGCATATAAGTGTACTCGTCATATCAACATTGAATAAATTTATTTTATTGCAACTTGAAACTCCACTAATCATAGTAGGAAGCTATATCATTATCTCCGAGTTACATACGTCATATTTTGTTACAAGAGAATGCAGTTCCTGTAAAAAGATTACATCGGTTAAACCGCCGGGTGCAGTCCGTAATAGGTACTATAAACACTGATCCCAGAAATAAATGTGAACATTCATTGTCAATGTTTCAGTTACGAGTAAATATTGACTAACGTTACTCTTTAATTTGGCTAAGGAGTGACAATGTTATCTTATCATTTCCTTGTAGAATTGTGTTTTAAAAACATGTCAGTTGAGTGTCATCTACGTATGTCGTAGGGTTCCGTGGCGGTTAATGTACTTCGTAGTCATCGTAGTCATATACAAAAATTTGAAGTCTTCTAAAATCTACTCTAATCCTCGCCTCAGATTATTGCTTTTATTACACTAAATCCTCCTTGTGCATTTTGTGTGCTAATTTATTGTACAATTAAATAAATCATATAAGATCGAATCCAAAGAATATTATGTAAACTAAATACGTGGTCTAGGTTCTAGGTTATTGAATTGGGAAATCATATTTCACGGTGTTTTATTTTAAAGCAGTGACGTCAGCATTGTTAACAACTCGCGCATCATCATCACGGTCATCACTCATCTTCTATTTAAAAGGAAACCAAGGCTGACAGCTTTCATCACTCATTGTCCATCAAGACTACTTCTTCTTGACAAAATGAAGGACTTCGGGAGGTCCGAACGGTCCGGCGGTTCGAGCCAGACTAAGGCGCGCTCCATTGAGCGCCTGTATTTATGATAAAACTCATGCTCATACAAGTCATGTTAATTAACTTCTTACAAATTGTTTTCGAAATGATTTTAAACGATTGTTTACAATGAAATCATTCGTTTTTAAATCGTAATGATTAAAATATTTTGTGAATGAAATAGGTAATCCGTGCTGTATAAAAAGCAAAGAACGTTTATTCTTCAACGGGTTGCTAATTATAATGATTTTCAAACGATTATTGTGGTTTCGAGTTGACGCATAATAAACAATGTATCAAAACCATAATTATAGAATTCACATTGATATTATCATTCATTATAACATTCATTTTCCGCACATTCCATACAGGTGTTACAATAAAATATTGAATGCGGGTATCTACTTACTTATTATGAACGATTTATTTTCAATCCCAATTTATTAATAATTATTTTTTAATTCACTATTGTTCTTGTACGAAGTGTATTGTTCACTACGAAGCTGAACTGATGGTAGTCGCACCTTCAATAAATATCCACAATATGGTATATGCGTTATATTTGTTATCGAGCGATGATTGACATTATCATCTCTGGTAGGGATCGTAAGCAATCGTATCGTATATAATAATAATCGTAAGCAGATCGTAAGCAAATTCAGTTACATTTTTAACTTACTTTGAAAATACGCAGTAGCTACGCATTTGCCGTTACGGATAATTACTGAAAGTAAATATCCAATTTTAGAAACTCTTTTACATATACGCTATTCTACCGACGCAAGTTGCAATGTATGTAGAGTTTCTGTGGGAACACCACGGAGTGAATCCTATTATGAGTTTTGAATAACAGAATATATTTTTTATAGTTTTTCGTGATCGACTCCGATTCATCTCGTATATACCCAAAATATACATGGCATCAAAATAGAGTTTTTGCATTGACTTACATGAAGCGTAGGTACGAGTGTAATCTTCTTATGACACTCTCCAGAACTCAAGATATTGTCAAGATAAAATATTTGTTAGGTAAGTACGCATTATACAAAATACCTGTCACACAGATAATTCGAAACAAATGCGGTCGAGTGCAGCTGTCGCGTGCCGCATAATATTAGTTGTCGCTACTACGAGTACGCTATTAGGAGGCTCCGTCCCCACTGTAACAACTGGGGGAAAAATCCCATACGTTGTCCAAAAGTGAGTGAAGTGACACTCGAAAATGAGATGCTAGGTCCTTGGGTCCAGATACCAGATAGAGAGATAGCTCGACTTATCTTATCCACGATAAGTTACACTTAGCTTGGATCTGGAACAATACAGTTCGGTGCAAACCGGTACAGTAAAATCTGTCAGTTTTACCAATACCTACATGCTGGCATAATGATAGATAAATAAACACCTAAACAGTTTATTGTAAATATGACACACAGTTCAACCACTGCACATACAAAACAATACTTATACGAATGAAACACGACATAATAACGACTGAAGGACTAAAAGCTACCCGCGGTTTCACCCGCGTTACCTACTATCCCTCGGGAACCGCACATTTGTACGGGATAAAAAGAAGTCTATGTCACCCGGGGATAGTGTAGCTTCCCAACAGTGAAAGAATTTTTCAAATCAGTTACCAGTTTCGGAGCCTATTCAATGCAAATAAACAAGTAAACAAAAAGCAATCAAATCTTTCCTCTTTATAATATTACTAGCTGCGCTTCGCAGTGTTACCCGCTGTTTTCGGAATAAAAAGTAGCCTATATGTTAATCCAGGGTGTTAGCTACCTCCATACTTAATATCATCAAAATTAATCCAGCCGTTTGAGCTTGAAGAAGTAACAAACACACAAACTTTCGGCGGTATAATTAAGTAGGATATAGTATTGATAAGGTTCAAGACATGGGGCTTAAGGTTTCTTTACGACTATTATTCATCGGGTACTGATGTTCTAATAGATGTCTGTATACATAAAATTATCACAGCCTAATATATTGTTAAATCACGCAAACATCAAAGGCGTCGGACTACAACAAATAGACAGTGATATTTTCTTTCGAAAGAAGAAGCATCCACCTTATAATTCATTTTTCCGAGGCTGTATTAGAAGTGCAATGGTTTAAGACGGATAAATATTCAAAGTTGCTATGGTAAATAAAACACATCAGTAATATATACACAAACTAATCGTTTATTATTTTCTGAGAAACAATAAATATGATCGCTGTCATTCAGTACATTAGAAAAAAAAAAATCAAGTCATTTATAGACCAAAGATTCTTATATTAGAATTTAAAGTCGTCTGTGTATTAACAATATACTTACCTAAATTATTATCTTAGTTTTTTTTTATAACATTTCATTTATATTATGACAAAAAATACATTGATAGCAATTCTAGTCATCGTAATTTTGTATTAATAATAATAATTAACTTTGTAATTTTTTTCTATCGAGAAAATATCTTTTAATTGTGTTTCACTAACCGTCAGAAATTAAAGAATATGATCAAAATTAACATATATTTTTTCTACATTGCCAAGTTATACTGATTTGTCGTAAATGGCGTTCAAAATATGTGTAATCATCACTTTTCACGACCTTAAGATACCTACTTCAATCTAGTTCAACAGATCAGTTCGTTTAACTTCAGCCCCTTCACATCCCAGAAGACCATGTTTCCAGGTTCCCGGGTAACCATTCGTCCTCACGTCGTCCCACTACATTTGTTCACCTTGAACGTAGTAACTGTATACGGCTATAGAAATCACCAATATGATGATAACTATCCCAAAGTATAGTCTCCATTGGTGAAGAAGAGCCTGTAACATAATTATTAAGATTTCATATCGAGAGACGAAACATCTATCGTAACTTGAGTTTAGATATTTAAACAGAATCTGATTTCTCAGAATAAAAGTAACAATTAATGTCAGGGCAATGAGCTCAGTGTAGTCACGCGAGATTTAAAATGCAAAGTAGTGGATAAGTCTCGTGGATTTAGTATTAAATGCTACAAATTGCGTAGGTAAGTAAAAATAAGCTATACGGACGCTTTCTTGTGCGTCATATATATTATTAAGTCGGGTAACTTGAGTTTCTCTACTGCTTAGATGTACATTGTACGCACAGGCCAGCTCTGTTTAACTCTGTGATTGGGACTGGAACTGTAGACGTAACGCTTACTACAGTACAGTAGTATAGTAGTACTCACATCAGTAATGATCAAAGCATTGATCTTTGGCATGAACACCACAGAGTTTATAGCTATGTTGTCGATGACACCAATAGAAGAGCCGGCGTAGTTAGGAGCGAAGTCCAAACCACTAATCATGCACCCACTGTAGAACGCTCCAGTGACGATCATTCCCATGAACATCCAGAACACAGTGAGGACAGGTCTGCAGCCAGAGAACACGATGAAAGTGATGCTCAAAGCTGCACCGGTAGCAGCTGAAATAAAGAGATCAACATTAGTTGTGATAGTTGGAACGCATGTTGAAGGTGACGCTATAGAAAAACCAACGACATTATACTTATACAGGTTTTGACATGCAAAAATTAATCATACTGGCTTGAAAACAATAGATGGTAAATAAAACAAACGCTCACCGATAGCGGTAAATATTCTCCTGGCATTCTTGACTGATCAAAGACCTTTTTTAATAATAATATCACAGATGAAGCCAAACAGTAAGGCTGATATCCACATGCACACGTAGGGCATGTAGACGAAGTATGAGGAGACGGTGATGTCGAATCTCAGCACATCCTTCATGAACTGTGGCACCTGGGTTGTTAATGCTGCGAAGGCCCTTTCGCGACCACACTGAAAAAATATAATATTATTATCATACATGTTACTTTCACATACTGATACGTCTCCTTATATTGTGTCGAAAGAGCAACAAATAATCTAAATGTAACAAGAGAGCGATGGTGGCCGAGCGGTTACTTGTGCGCTTTAGAATCTAATGATTCCGGGTTCGATCTTCGGCCCGCACCAATTACTTATCATAAGTTATGTGCCGCTTTCCATCATTCCGTGCTTTGGAGGGCACGTTAGCACAACTTCATATGACAAACAAAAAAAAACACCAGGGAATACAGATCGCGCGGCGAGAGTTTGGCTTTGACCTTCGGGTGGAGGGGATTACTGCGCATGGTGTGTAGGCGCATGCGGTGCTCTGAATGGATTGCTCTGATTGTGTGCGTGACAGTACCCATGCGCAGTAATCCCCTCCACCCGAAGGTCAAAGCCAAACTCTCGCCACGCGATCTGTACCTTGAGTTCCTGAACATACAGACTTGACTAAACAGGTCTAACTCACGTACAGATTCATAATAATATTGTTTTTGGCGTTTCGATGGTTACATTGACCGTGGTCGCGACATGCTACCAAGACCTTGCCATGTCATCAGACCGGCTTATTCCAGAAATCCCCTGGCAGTATCCCCTGCGCAGGGGATATCTGGACTTTTTGTCCAATTTTCCCCTGCGCGTACAGTTTTCCCGGCTCGCTGTCACCATAACATTGTCTTGATATGCAACTTGACGGCATGGAAAATTAGAACCCTGAGCATCAATAACTGGATACAACCTGACTTCCAAAATTTGACCTAAATATACGTACAGGGATGTACGTATGTATCCATCCAACCTTCCATACCGGCTGCAATAAATACTTTATTTACATAAGCAAGAACAGTGCCCCAAAGCGCTCCGCATCGAAGGTAAGCCTTCCAGGGTAAGGGGTCCAACTCGTACTTTGTGGTCCGTATCAACGAAGGTAGATTTTGGTTCAGGTAAGTCTTCTCATTCTCCGATATACAAGGGTGCTCGTTAGGAGTACTATAGACCAACATTTTCTGAAATAACAATAACACATTTTGTTTAAGTATCTACCTACATGTGTGGTTTAGAAAACTATGAAGTTTATTTGTTTGAGTAGGTAGAATGAGGTAGGTAGTACCAGCCGCCCAACAACCAGGATTATGTTTTTCAAGCTAGAATCGATAAACCTCTACACATACTCATATTATCTTGTTATGAAGTTTCGAACGCAATCTCGTTGGGCTGCAAAGTGCACCAAGTACTGCTCGGTCATCACTACTCTCTTTTAAAGCTACGGACCTTACCCAAAGAAAGCACCATAAAACACCCAGCACTCCAAAGATATAATACACGGTTTCCCATCCAGCGGTAATAACGAGCAGTTCACCGAAGTAGGATCCAGCGACGTAACCGATTAGGGACCCAGGGAAAATTATGGAACCAATGAACGCTTGTTCATCGACAGGTGCCCATTTGGACATCATAGAGAATAGCACTGGTATGGTTGGACCCTGGGAGAGAAAACAGATGTTAGAACTGTTTGGGTCCCTCGGTTTGCCATCGAGGTCCTTGCCGCTTCATCTCGATGTAAGAATGATGAGTCCAGTGGAAGAGGCAACTTAATCTCACGACTGCTCTGAGTGCAAGTTACATTGCTTTAGCTGGTAAGCCGAGAATTGTACAATTAATTGAGCGTTTAATTAAATAGTACCTGTTATTTTAACTACTTCAGTCGAAGCGTTTTTCTATAACAACCAAGAATAGTGAATCATAAATTATAGTTGCTGACTTAACAAGTAGGTATGATAAAAATAATACAGTCAGAGGACTGTACCGATTCGATAAAGTTCTTGATATTTCTCACTATTAACACAGTGAGGTAAACAAACGCTTATATTTGCTAGAAATAACTAAAATAAAAAGCCGCTCACCGATGCCATTCCAGAAATAAACCTCAATACGTACAAAGCAGTGGATCCAATCAGTTTGCTCGCCAGAGGAATCGAAAAAGTGCAAACTGAAAGTGCTAGTACACTGATTCCCATTATGTTCTTGCCACCACTGCGTTCTGCCACCATTCCACCGAGGAACTGCGTCATAATATAGCTGCTTCTAAATGCTGATGATATCGACTTTGAGTACTTGCGTCCCAGTCAAATGGTCCCTGTAAATATTGCAAAATAGAACGCTAAGTAAAAACATATTACGTACAACATAGTTATACTGCAATAGAAAGTTAATAAAGAAATTTAATAAAACTTACTGGTTGTACATATTTAATTGTAATAATTTCGCTCTGATTTGAAATGATATTGAGATCTGGACACGAGTAAGGATCATAGGATCCTGGCTCTCCAATGATCGTTTCATGTGGGGGAAAGTCAAATCGAGTGATATCCTCATCATATATCCGATCATGGTAGCTATGAACCCCAAGATGGAGAATACGAGTACATACCTTTGGGGCATGAATGATACTGGAATTAAAGGTACTAAAAATAAAATTATAATTAAATTAACTACATTTCTGTAGTCCACTTTGTCTTGCTAGCGGTGGCCGCCACGGTAGGTGGTTCAACTAGTCTTTGGAGCCATTCATATGGGTTTCACTCGCTTTCACCCATTTAGATGTGTATTATTGTCAAAAAAAATATTTTAAATGTCGTCCAGAAATTTTCACAAAAATATTCGATTAACCCAATATAAAAAAAAAATCAACAGCACCGATGAAAATTACTACCAACATATATATTTAAAACGATATTAAATAATATTTTTTAGTATAATTACTTACCGTTTGGAATCATAATTATATAAATTACAGAAAGGTCAGCAATATTTTCCAATTAAGTACATAATATTACTCGTATATTGATGTGATTAAGGTGTTGTTCAAGATCTTATTCGTAGTTGTATATTATGTATACTTTAATATTATAACATAATCACTTATCACCTCCACAATAAAATTGTACTAGATATGTTATTAGAACGTCTACCTCTTAGAAGTTTTATCTGAAACTGAACTGCTAAAAATAATGTTAACATAATATTACGTAGCTTTTTCATTTTCAACTCGTGAAATTGGAAATAAACAAGGACTGGAATATTTTCTCCGATAAGAAACGTTATCATGTAGCAGTACCTACTGATTGTATACCTACGTAAATCATCTTTATCAATAGGTAGGCAGCAATGGTTTTTTTTTTTACTATCCAATTGTAAATCATGTTTATTGTAAATAGGGCTTAGAAGAATACTGGAGTAAGTATACAATTATACAAGAAAGAGGTCTTGGGGAACTCCAATATTGTTGGTGCAAATTTATTATTATTATTTATTTAACCCTATTTTATCTGATGTGAGTAATACATTTTCTTCAACATACTTTACTTTCCTTCTTATTTTTATACAAAAGTAAGAAATAGATTAATAACTTATTTTGCGGTTCTTTGATAATTGCATCATTGCTTTTAAGGCATTATTTATCTATGTATATTTAAGGTATTTCGAGATAATCATCGATCAGCTCAATTTAAGATGTTAGATATTATTTCTTTGTGTTGATGTTTTCTATAGATTTATCGCCATTTGATAGCTAAATCGGTGGGCAATCAAAATTACAGAATTCGTAAAACTAGTAATGCTTATTCGCCTGGCACTAAAAAGTGTACTATTTGTGAAGTTACTTGCAACACTGTGTTATATAGACGTATCAGCACATGCTACTTATTTATGAACAAAAATAAATAAATAAAAAATAAAATAACCACCACAATGATCGCTCACAGGTCTAACCGGAAGTCAGTATTTCTACATCAATAATGAGTGCCAAAATAAAACACAATGATATTATGATAATAAGGTTTCTTGTTCGATTAATGCTAGTTTACAATAAGATTACGTTACCATTCCTTAAAATTATGTGTAATAATAAGTGTATGTTCACAATGTACAATTATGTAAGTTTGTCTTAGAATTAATGTTTGAAAACAGTCCGCCTGGCCGCCGGGCGAAAGGGCACTTCGATTTCACTGGTAAACAAGAGAAAGTAATCGAGAGACACTTTATGTACAATATATACAATTCATATGTCGATTTGGTACAAAAATTGTGCATGCTTTATCGTCTGCAATTGTTTGGTCTTGGTATGTCAAATTACAAAGACTTGTAATTCTTAGATAGTCCAGTCCCATTCTGGGATAAGCATATTGAGCATGTTTACTTCAACTGCATCGTCACTAAAGATCAGACAAGGGTTTGTATTAGGCTTAGAGAAGTATTAAAACAATTATAAAATAATTAATAACACAAATGGTTAACGTTGATTGTTACAGACTGTAAGCACCTATTAGATCTATCGTCATTTTATTGCTATTACACATCAACGAAGCTTAATAAAATTTTAACCAGTCGTATAAAACTAAACTTAACCGAGAATATAGAAAAATCAAGACAGGATACTTAAATCGTTTTATAAACTTAATGAGGTAACTTACATTTTATTTTTGGTTAATCAACGGTTAGTTTGGTTTTGGCATACATATTACATACATTATTCAAATCAGCCATTGTTTAACTATCGTTTAAACATTCGTGTACTCGGCTTCAATGTCTCTCGATTACCATTCCCTTTAAAATAAGTACCAAAATAACTGTTACAATCACGTTTCTTTTGATTATATTTACACGTAAATTAAAATATCACTTAACGTTACAGGCTGACTAATTACAATGTAAATTCGTAAGAAATCATGATAAAGTCATAATTACAATAACTGACAGATATTTATCGAATCGCCCTAACCTGACTTGTAATAAAATAAATTATATCTAATTATACGAATTTTTATATATAATCACTAGCATAGTTACAAAATAATATGAGTGCGTATAATATGCCCATGCAGACTTCGTTATACAGCTATGTAAAATATGTAAATTGACGAAATTAAAATTCAAAGTGAGACTTATAATAAATTGCTGAATTCGTTAATATACGGTGAACGTAATACATGTAAATATCAAATATAATTTTGTAATATGATATTTACAATTTAGTAATATACTAAATTATGTATATTTTGACACAGTTACGGGAATATGTCGTGACAATGGGAGGGAGTTAAATTAATTTATATGCAGGGGAAATGCTGAAGCTTTTTATATAATTGAGTCCAACAATGTTTTTAAGAGAAACTCAATGTTGTTTCAATTTTGATAACATATGAGATACGTAAGTACCAACTAATTTTTATTTAATGAACTCACTATTAAGTTTAATTATTAAGCCCACACCACATAAGCGTCAATTATTATCGGTCGGTAAAAATCGCAGGTGTTTTTGCGATATAACTTCTAGCACATTTTAGATCTGTGACGCGTGCGTTTTTACCCACCGCTGTGAAAATATCGTCGGGGTGTAAAATAGGCATGGCGTTGCGCAATTTCGGTTTTTTCCGACTAATAGTTTATCGCCTCTATGTAGGAGGGCTTTTTAGAATTGGACAATGAACCGATGCAGTAATGTTGGAGCTATGATACCTCTTTGTACCCCACCGTGGCTTACAGCCCACTTGTGGGTTTACTAGTACACGTTGCTAGTAATTTATAAACGAACTATTATTTACAAATAAGGGAAATACCAGAACGAATTTAAGCAATAAAATAATCACTTCAATTTGCACACATAAAACCATTCAACTATGCATAAATGCATTTATATAATACTAGACAAGGGTGAGAAGTCGAGACACATCCCGTAAAATGTATTCATATAAATAATAGTTACACGAAAATCTCACTTAAGTATCATAAGTACGTTATGTTATATTACAGAATATTTACATTTAAATTACATATCGTGTCCATTAGATAATTATTTACCCGTGGATTTAGCACAATCATTTTATTCATAGTTCACTTTGGGTCGAATATATTTTTATTCAATACGAAAATATACTTCTACTTGTACGTAGTTATTATCAGCTTATTGCGTGTATGGCTTAATTATTTAATTTTGTCGAGCGTGGTAATTTTATGAGATGGAAATGTAGAGTAGCAAGATAAAGATCTAGAATGCAACTTCAAGAGTCGGAAACCTATTTTCAATTAAAGTGTTATTAAGTAGAAAACATTAATCGTTTACTGTATCGTTTCTGTCAACTGTGATTAATAATTTATAACTTTAAAACTAAAGCCCCACATAAGCACAATATTATTGGTCAAACATATAGCAGGTGTTATTGAGATAATTATTATCTGCTTTTTAGTATTTTTGAATTGAATCGCGTGCGTTCTTACACGCTGCTGCGATAATTTTGCCGCGACGCATAACAAAACACTGGCAGCGCATTTTATCATTATTATCGATCGATAATAATAATTATCACGCTTGTGTGAGAGCGGCGTAATTCAACCATGTTTGTACAATTTTGATCTCAAAAAAAACATATTGTTGTAATTTGACGTTCTCAGACATGGCAATTACAAGGAAACCTCATGATATGAGTATATTAATAAACAAACATTTGAGCAAAGTAACAGTTAATAATGAACGAAAACAATAATGTTATTGTATGCGATCCTGATGTTTAAATTAATCTTGTGACCAAGTTATCTGTAAAGTTATAAATCACTACAGCTGGTAGATACATCAAACCATTACGACATAGTATATTTCACGTTTTAGAGTTTACCTTTAGTCATCGAAAAGTTGAGAAAGATGTAGACTTTTAAGCTCTTATAAAAATAATTCGACCCACGCATTTCGTACTTATTTATCAATTCGTTAAAAATAACACGAATAATAAATTGTAACACGCAACGATGGGTTTCTATAGATAAATAAATTAATTATACGAAATATAGATACACTTTTACAAGTCTAGTCCGAAGGATATTTATTATAAAGTTAAACGAATGCATGTATAAGATTAGAGCGCGCACTTTCACAAATCGGCCGGACGATATCGATCATGGCACAGTACGAAGATAAACAGTATGTCGTGTAAAAATATACTTTAACAATCATGAAAACTTTGATAAACTGATAACACCAAAAAGCTCAGCGTTTTGGGAAGCGCGAGCGAGTCCTTTTTCTTATAACGTAGCAGTGCTACGCGGCGTAGCATATCCTACGATCGCTAAACATTAGCTCTACATACCCTCATAGTTTTTTTATTAACACATGGCCGCTCATACCAATTATTGCTAACACGAAATATCGCGCGTATTTTGAGAGTTCATTTGTTTTCAGATCAGTCGTTAGTAGTCCTGTGTGCTGAAACATGACTGAGAATCTACGTACTGTGACGTGATGCGGCTAGAGCTCGGCGGGGCGGCAATGAGGGGGGCGCGCGGCGGGGCGGGGGGGCGACAGCGGCAGGGGCGCCCGGGCCGCGCGCCGTCATACCCCGTCCAGCTGCCGCACGCGGACGTCCTGCGACGCGCACATGTCCGGCGCGAACGGCAGGCACGTGAAGTACGCGCACGCCGCGCACTCGTACGCAGGCGCCGCGTAGAACAGCACGATCAGCGCGCACTGCATCACGCCGGCCGACACTAGACACACCCACACTAGCACAATCTTCCGCCGCCTTTCGTAGGGCCCGAACGTGATGAACGGTAACAACGCGTATGACAATAGAAATCCGAACACAAAACCGAAAACGTGCGCGAAGTTGTCTATCCATGGTAACAGTCCTAAGAGGAACAACGCAAACGCGATTCCGACGAGTTTGAGGAGCGCGCGCCGCGGGTGTCTGAGGAGAGGCCACGCGCCAATAACTTCCACCATGAGTGCTGCAAGAAGACCAAAGTGTGATCCAGCCGGTCCCACCTGAAACATCATAAACATAGATTAAAATCTGTATATAACCTTTCTAAGATAATAATAGCATAATTGGACAACACCGTCAAAATTCAAATCCTCACAGTTTTATGCTCTTGTATTTACATTGATATCTGTGCTATAAAGCTCAAAAACAATAGACCAAAAGATTCTAGCCAAGCAGGTCCCCAAACAGACTTCTGCTATTCGAATAGGCACCGCTATTTCTTCAAGGTCCATCATAAATATCGAGCCAAACAACCAATGTATCCCGAACGCCCCAGCGAAGTAACCAAAATGCTGCCTAAAAACCAGTAATCAGATAATGAAATCGACACTCACTTCTGCTCTATAAGGCTCGAAGATAGCAGACGCCATGTTGCCAGCAACGCCGCTACCCAAATAGATCGCCGCTATTCGAACTGGGCCTGCCATCTTTTCGAGGTCCCTCATAAAGAGCCACTGCAACGCCAGCGTCGCAGCCAAGTGGAGGAGGCCGGCGTGGACGAACAGTGAAGTCCACCCGCGGTACAACTGGTCGGGGCGACGTCTCCGCATGAACGGTAGCATGCCGCAGACGTCGTCCATACAGGACACCTGAAATCATAAGCAGCTCAGTTGAATATGACTTTTTATGGATTACTTTAATCGGCCGTAGACATGGTGTGAGAAACAGCTGACAGTAAGTTGATTTGGTTCACACTGAGCCAATCTGCAGAAGGTCTTCTTTCACGAGGATACCTTGAAATCATCTTTGAATTGAGACCTCCGTCGAACTTCTTCCTCACTCCCCGAAACCCTTGTAAACCGTCACGCCAACTGTTCAATAGTCAGTTGCGGCTAACCCTTTCGAACGCTATTGTATCATCATCATTATAATCATAATGTTCATCATCATCATCATCATCATCATCATCATGAGCGTTCGAAAGGGTTAGCCGCAACTGATTGTATAACTTAACGCCCGTCTCGACTCAAGACCATGCAACCACCGTTCGAACTTTACTATAACAACAAAAACGCGTACCTGAGAACACAACGAGGCCTCTTCATGAAAATAACCCTTCACGAAGTCGCAGTGCTCTCTCGTGGTGATCACACACTGCCCGTGCACGCCTATGCAGCACGGGTGGCCGATGACCTCGCACGCCATGTGCTCCGCCGCGTGGCCCGCGCGGCCGGCCGCGGCCGATCCGTCCAGGACCGACTTCCGGCAGATCGGCCACTTGGTGATGTCGTCGGGCCACTCGTGAGGTGCTATCGAACGCGGCGCTTCGCAGAATCTGAAATTGGTAAGCAGTTCTAATGTAAGGCAATGGAAGAGTTTTGACGAAACTATTATTATCTGTAAACCAGAAACTACAGATGCCTTAGTCTGAACAGGTGGCCTAATGGTTATTTTGTGGTGATAATAGTTGCGCTCCGCGGCTTTGCGTACGTGGTCGGTTCCAGTGGACTTAGATCGATATTAATCGTTAAGACACTTTAGAGGCTTTTGGGCAGACTTAGGTACAAACTCTGAAAACAGACGTCAGCACAACCTTATTCAACAAACAAACTATGGCCTGAGTATGAGTGTTTACTAGCTTGACATAGTACGCAGCAACTAGCTGTTTGTATGAAGATTTTTCGTTCATAAACGCGCCGGTAGGGGCGCTTTACAGGATCTTCATACAACAGCGCTTGTTTACGCGTACTATGTCAACACGTTGTTACTGCATATTAGACTCATTTATAATGAATTAATTTACTAGTACTAGTACTTACTTTGGATCAAGCCCACAAACGGACCCTGATATCCGGCCGCCTGGTCCACTCTCCCCCGAAGACCACTTCTTCCACGTTGATATTGTGTTCTGTAATATTTAATTCGTCCACTAAGTATATAGAAAGCTTTGTTACTTGATACTGCAAATACTAAAATGGTTTACTAATTTCTGTGTCACTTCTACAATTTCATATTAACGTATTGCTAAGTAGAACTGCAATGATAATATTAAATTGCCATACCATGAACTTAAAAAAAAGAAGGACGAAGCGACTTGAAATGTAAAAATGAAGCATTTTAGTCTTTATACCAGTCCACTTCGCATTGTTATTTCTAATAATTATTTGCATAGTGACTTCGTGCACGTTAATCACTGTGTTATTGAATATCCGCGCTAATAACATTTTCTTTTTTACGCATGCAAAATTTTACGTTACATAATGCTCCCCACTCATTCACACTTATGTTAAAACCAACAGACACAGTGGCTGTGCACTGTGCTGTGTTTTAGTCACAGTGCTTTCAAACGATGCAAACGTGCGAAACCAGCCTGTTCCTACCTTATAAATACTGTGTTAAAAGAATATAATAACGGCACTAAATACAAAAGTACGGTGTATTTATACGTTTTAATTATTTATAATCCAGCTTACCTTTGGTATTAATCCTCTTATCTGTTTGTTAGCATGCGCATAATTGTTAAATTAAAATTTTGATGTCACTTACAATGTTATGTCAGGGTAGGAAAAGAGAATAGGTGGGGTGGGGTGTATATGAATATTCATATCAGTTCTTTTCAAATTTGTAATCCAAGCTTGTTGGGATAATGTTTGTTGCATATAATATTATAGGCTTTTCCAAACTGTTTTGTTAATGCCGCGATTGGCGTTAAGCGCTGAATCTCAATTAATATGAAAACGCATTAAGCCCGTTTTCATAGTGCGGTTCAGCGCACAGTTTTACCTACTTATTATTACTCGTACCATCTGGCACTAAAGTTGATAATAGCTTATTTTACTTTAACAATGGTAAACGTTCGGGACAGTGGGACACTTACCAAATATAGAAACTAAGAATAACGATAGATACTGACAAAAAGTTAATGATATCTACTCGTATATACCTAATTACTCTGTTTTCTTTAGGTATTAACTGAGCTGTCAAGGGTGGTCAATGCCATGTGAGCTGTCAAAGGGACTCCCATTCAAGTAAATTTTAAAAATTGCGCATATCCTGAGTAGGTACGTATATTATATTCCGTGTGCATTTGTGATAATATACCACTATCTCATACCTTTTAATTATCTTGTCACGAAATGGAATACTAACACTTGCACACTGAAATAATCAGTCTTTGAAGACTAACACACAGCCTTTATACCTACTTTCCCAAACTCCCTGTAGGAAGAATGAGAATCTCGTTTTTATTGTTTTTTAGTCTCACGAGACGATTACAAGACTAACTCACAGAACAATCAGCCTTTGAAGACTGCACACAGCCCGAATCATCGTTCCGTATGCAGCATGCGGTGTCCCTCTCTCTCCGCGCCGAGGCCGCTATCGCCCTCGCTATCCTTATATCCCGCCTCATGCAAGGTGCGAACTTAGCCCCCAAGTGTATTAGATCCGCTGCCCTCGGCCCCAACCAGAATGACGCAGGCTCCTCCCATTCCACCTTAAAAAAAGACGGTAAATATATAACTAATTAAGGCCACTTTAGTAGTAATTAATAAGTGTGTTAGGAATATAGTTTAATGATGTGTAGTAGTTGGGACGAAATAATTTAATAATTTTTTAAGAGGAGAGTTAAGACCAGAGAGTTAAGAGCTTGATGTCGATCTTAAATAAAGTTGGGAAGTAATTACTTTGAAACATATAAAATACTAATAAAAGTAGGTACATAATTAAATATTTAGAGCTGGGCCAGTACACAATGTATCTGTTTACCTAACAACGTAATTTTGTTTGAGTATAGTAAAAACCGAGATCGCTTCATAAATATTCTATAGAAGCAAATGTTCTTAGCCCGAAATGCCACCCGCAGCTTAGACGCAAAATCTTATATATTATAGCCTAACTTTGAACCGAGAGATTGGGGCTTGGCACGTAAGGCATTTAATATAAAACCACAAAAAGAACATTGACCCCAAATAAATTATAGACAACTGGACCCTTTGCGGTCATTCGTTTCTAAAAGACGGCACATCACGAAATACTGCTCTAAGCAGCAAAAACTAGACAATAGGCAGGCCTCACAAAGACTGAGCGACCTACATAGCGACGCTCCCTCACTAATACTCTTACTTTGTGTCGTTTCAGACTATACTCTAACAAGAATATGTGCATGATACCCCGTACTCAAACACAATGATAAAAAAAAATACTTATTGTAGGTAAGTACCTTCTGCACAAACATTGGGAGGATTAAGATCCATGGCCCCGAAAGTCATATTAGAGTCAAACTGCCGAGGGATGTCGCCGTAATAAATCCCTAGAGTAAATATTGTGCATTGTGTTTGCGACTTGAGCGGTTTCCCAGACATTAAATCTGGTAGAACGTGTTTTGTCTAAAAGCTTTGGCTCATTAAACCTTGTTATGCTAAGTCGCGTACAAAGAAACGAATTTTCGGAGTTTACGCGTTTTCGGTCTCGAGACGCAAATTGGGTAGATTAAATTTGTCGTTTGAGAACAGCGTCTCTAAAATAAAGGCGGAGAAATAGTTTGCATATTCCAAAATACTCAGACCTGATGTTCACCTCATAAGTTTAGGGATGAAATTACTTTCATATTTTACGCGGTAAATGAGGCCAACAGAATTTCTAATTTTAGGGGTACCGAAACCTACCGAAGGCGAGACCTAAATATTTTATGGGTGACGCTAGATAAAATAATTTATTCAAGTGAAAAGATCTAAGTGTAATCAATTCCTAATGCTTTGGAAGCAGTAACTTTGTATAGTGGAAATAAAAACATATCTTTAGAGGTTCCGGTTTACGGGTTAACCGAAAAATTGCAAGTTTCGCGCCTCAAGGTATATAAAGGAATAGGCACCAAGATTCACGCCCTACAAACACAAACTCTGATATCGATGATATGTTGATATGATGATCCGCTTGGCATCATGAGCAATGGCAAACGGCAAGACCGCGCTGCCACTTCTGTCAAATGTCAAAACCGCGCCGTTTGGCACTGCTCATTTCTGTCAACAGGAAGAAGGCATAACCTCTAGACGTGTTAGATCCCTTACCTGTTGTAAACTTAAACTCTTGACTAGCACTTGTCCTGAATGCGTGTGCCGGCCGAAGCCAACAGGTCCGAAGCCGTAGCAAAGCAGCGACAGCAGCAGCACCAGCGTCTGCACCGTACTCACCCACCACGTGAAATAAGGCCGGTAGTCGGCGAGCTCGTCTAGCTGCCGTGCTATGTCTTCTTGGTGTGTCATGGATTTTCTGAGTGATCGTCTGTAAGGAGTACAATAGAGATTCAAGCTTACTTCATTTCCCTTTATCTATGAGGGACTTGCATCATGTGAAGTATCTGTGCGCGACAATATAATAAAAATAGTATGATGAAGTCAAATAAAGGCACATGTGCGAACCTCTACTCTGGACTAAGTAAAATGCAGATACGGTTGCTTTAGCCGAAATCGGCGATGGGAATAATTATCATCATCTCACTATTTATAATTAAGATTAATAAATAACGCATCACAATAAAATTATATACGTAAACTCCTTACTAGATCATGTTCCCATAAACACCTAGACTCAAATCAAGTAAAAATATTTAATTAAAGCAATTTAGGATAAGCATTAGTATGTACTTATGCATATTCATATCATATAAATCTGTGAAAAATTGCCCAATGTGCCAAGGAACATGTATCCAGTATAACATTGATATTGTTGAACGAAATCTCCACAGGGTTACGGGATATCCGGAGTATCCGGACAGGAAGATCTCCAATAGCGCGTTATACCATAAATAACAACCCACGTCATATCCACGGGGTATTAATTCAAAAACCCATTACGGCAAGTTTTAAATGGAAGTTCTCGTAAACAGTGATATATTGGGGCCGCAGGTAAAATATAACTGGATCAAGTGTGGTTGCGTTGCCGTTGCTTCGACATTGTTTTTAATCCTTCAGTCTACATCGCTGCAAAGTAAGATTCATTGTTTACGTTTCCTTGTTGGAAAGGTTTGCCAAACAACGTAATTAGTTGCTTGTTGAATTTGTCGACGTCATTAGGGGCACATAATATCTTATGAGTCAGTGCCGAGATTTTTCGGTTGAATCTAGTGAGTTGAAACAGTACGTTTATCTCTATTTTACGTTTTTGCTACATGTTAGTTTGATATTACTGCGTCAATGCTACTAAGGAAAGTACGAAATAGGTCTTCAAAGAATACGAGTACATCCACAACAATCACTTAAATACCACTTAACATAAATTCCGCTTGCTAATGGGAAACTTACAGGAAAAGCGTTTCGAGGTAATAAGGTATTCAACGTGCATAACGCATCACCGCTTTGTGCGATACTTGCAGACGTCAGTGACCGACAGAAGTGCAAAATAGGTTACTTATTTACCGCTCGACTTGCACAATAACACTAAACTAACTAAGCTGCGAGTAAAAGTCAAATGTGGTCTCATTTGTCTTTCAAAGACTTTTGTGAGATTACAAGAAACTCTCACGTGTCTCACGTGACATTATGTGTCGAAAGGAAAGACATTTGTCCCCTAGTGAATACATGGTTTAACAAACAAAAGTTTGAAAACAGTATAAACTTCTCAGAATTCGAATAAGTTGTCGCTTTACAAAATCGATAATGTGAGTTTCTAGAAATTATTACTCACAGAAAGTCCCTTCATCATATGGCAGTAGTTAACCTGCACATTCAGATAAACTTGCTTGTGTACTTGTTCAATACAAAATATCAAATAATACAATATGGTAAGAAATAGGCAAAATAAGTAGTTTTTTAAAGTTATTTTAATAGCAACACCAGAATTAGATTTTTTAGGACCACCTCCGGTGGCCATATGCATTCTTAACACTTTTTTTACGTCTGTGCTACGAGGAGACATCATCATCATCATTTACAGCCTTATTCCGCCCACTGCTGGGTATAGGCCTCCTTTTGCTTTTGCCACTTTCTGCGGTCCTGTGCTAATCGCATCCATGTGCGACCCGCGATGTATTTTTATTTTGGCAGCCGGATCTCTTCCAGGGATTCTTAGCACCCTCTGCCCTACCGTTACCGGGACCGCTGCCAGAGTCCGGAATAGCGGGGCTGCTGGGGACTGAGGGCCGTATCATTTTGGCTTGTATCATTCAGCAAAAGGGGGACTAGCCGTAAAACGCCACGCTGGCCAGTGCGTCTTGGCGAGTTTTCTACCTGTTACGTTAGCCTGTGATAAGTAGTAAAAAGGAGAATTAATATAATAATTCACAATTTTACCACTCATCACAGTTACCGGGGGGAACCGCGAGGAGGTGTAACTAGGTATTGTCATCTCAATCCCATATAGTGTAGAGTACCAATAATAAATCATTAATACGATCAACCAGTATGAAATTGAGCTGCTCTTTCCCCCCCGAGGAGACATTGTTTTTCTTAAAATAAATTACTAAAAATTCATTTAGCCTTTTATTTAACGCACGCTAAAACAATTTGTAAGTACACGTAGCAACAAACAAAGCCAGGCGGCATTCGTGAAACAGAATGTCAAGTATTAGTCACCTACCTACTCATTGTCAGTTTAGCTTAGGTTGTAACTTTATCCGTAAACCTAACAGTAGAAAAGTAATAATAATTCACACAAATTACTTCCCTGCTCACAAATAACTTAACCTCAATATTATGTCTTGGGGCTTTTAGGCCTAAACTGTGCCGCCAATAATTGCTTCTTCCTGAACATTAAACTTAAGTCTTAAAGACAGTAAAGATTGAAGTCAAGTCATAAACCTGATTCCTTTCTAATTTACTAACTCATCAGCGTGCACTCTAATGCCTTTGCAAGAGCTATGAAAATGCCTAAACTCTGATCTCTATGCTTGTATAATATACCTACTCTATGAGTCTAATGTCTATACACTAATACCTATTTTTAATAGTAGGTATTCACATATTTTTATATACTTTTATACACATAACTTTTTTATAGTTTCACATAACTTTTTCACAATCAGGCTAACGGATCCGCAAATAGGGTAGGTACGCTTTATCCGGAATAAAGGGATGTTAGGGAAGCGAATGAACCACATGTGTGACCACGTTAGCTGATCGAAGATATTGCTAGGTATAATTTTTCATTGTTAAGATAACTTTTTGCATAACTAAAATAAATAAACTAAAGATAATAATAATGGCACCATTTACTTATTTCATGGGGACGATTTGAGAAGAAAAAGCACATGAGCGTGTATATAGAAACCCAAAATAAATACTATAATAAAAAAGAGGGCGCAAATTTAGTCTACAGACAGAACCGGCAAAGGTAATTGAGAATACGAGTATTATCCTTAATTAATTTCCGTCTTGTTAATTCGTTCCTCCAAAAAGACGCCGACAGAGATTGGGGCCCGTAATGACACGAATTCGTGTTTGAACCTTGTAGTACGTAGGCTGTGTGATACTATATTCATTACGGAATAAAAAGATAATAGCGAAGGGAATATTAATTGTTGAAGATTGGATTTCAATATTTCTTAATTTTTCTTTGTCTGTTTTACCTGATTCTTGCACACGGACCATCCCCATCCGAAATTAATATTGTATCTCCTATCCAAGATTGAAATCGATCTTGGATTGCTACCTATCGTTCGATCGATTTCCAATCTGCGTGCCTTTATAAACCAATCCACGGATCGGTTATTGGCACGATTGACTCTAAAAATGGATTGTGATATCAATCCCAGATGGCAAAATTTGGATTGGATTGATTATTAATTTCGGCCGGTTAACAAAAACACACACACTTCCGCTAACTCTCTCACGCACTAACACATCTATTGCTCAGCAGTGGGAACGTAGGCTAATGAAGATAGTGAGATAACTTATTCGCTTTGAGTCCGAGTGTTTATAGAACCATGTTTCACGTAGTAATTTATTATACGACACATTATTGCAATATTGCACTGTGCAATACTAGCCAAGTATTGGCCACACTAAAATAGCTCATGTATTACTTGTTTGAAGGTCTTACTAAAAACTTACCGGAAGAACCTTCCGACGACGCCCATTCCATATTGTCTCCTATTAGAGTTATCCGCTAAAGGCTCCAGCATTGGACTGTGTATCCTCGCGCCCCCCGCACCCCAAGACACACTCCGCTCTGGCCTTCGGTACTCCACCCCGCCTGAGCCGATGGGCGAACGCGCTCTGTAATCAAAACATAAGTTCCATTCTAACATCATACAATAAAAAAACATAGGTGATGCGATGTAACGGCACTTAAATCGACGTCTCCCCGAAAGGAATCGTTGCGACGTCGCGTCGCGTCTCTCCGCTTTGTATGCGTGCGTAAGCTCAACGATTATCTAAAATTCCCTGTATTATAAATGTAGATATTTATATGAACTTATTTGTGAGAATATAATGCTAATATGAGCTCACCGTCTTTAGCTGATAATGTAATATAGGGCGACTCGCGATAGCTGATTAAAAAGAATGAGTTCAATTTAAAGTTTGTTAAAACTTGGATGTAGCTTAACATTTTTTTAGACTTCAATTTACTGTGTCTTTAGATTTAAGTAAACGTCGAATAAAATTATATGTATTAATTTAACTCCGAATCTCATATCAATAAAAAATTTAGAGGTTTTGGTGCAAATCGCTCTCAAATGGAATTGTTTACATAATTTTAGCTGTTAATTCATACGTGTCAGTCGTAAAAAACTTATCTTGTTTACGACGGCAGCGCCCATAAATCAATAGCCGCCGCCGTACATTTTCACAAAATTGTAATAAACTGGAAAACGTAATGGCCTGATTTTGCAAATGAGTAGTCTAATGCTACACATAAATACTTCTCCGAGCTTATTTATGTTTAGCAAACTGCTTGGTGAGTCAAAGCTGCACTACGTAATGTAATTAGTCATTCTGGACTGTTAAGTATCGATAAAAGGATTGGTGAGAATTTTACGCACTCAAATGAAATATTCAACCATACATGTAGACGTTTAGTATTGTATGGCATCATATTGATAGCTCAGTACCTACTAACAATGAATCTTCTGTTAATAAATACTGTGTTAAAACTATTCGAAAACAAGATAAGATCACCGTACAATATCTTGATGCTTTCTACTCTGACGGTCGTATTCCTGTAGTACAGTTACCTACCTATATACCATACTACCTATTATAATAGTCAGAGGTTTTTCTTTCGATTTATAAAAGGGTACTTAATTGCTTTTCCTTTATAAATTCAAAGAATAGTTACTTAGCTTCACCACTCTTGCTCTCATTGTTCGTGAGATTAAAATAGTTAAGCTAAACCAATGGTTTATAGTAGCGCATAAACTACAAACTCATATAAAATCCACGCGAATGAGTTCGACGACTCGCGCAGTGACGTCATCTTCACGCCTGTCCCTGCCGCAGGGCTGCGGGGAGCGTGACGTCACAGGGTGGTATCTAATGAGAACCACATTTTTCACGTTTCTACCTTAAGTAAATTGAAACATTAATGTCAAACGGTAAAAGTTTCTGAGATTTATTATTTAGAGCGCTGTGACAGAACGACGTCTGAATCGAAAATAAAACGACTCTATTTAAATATCACTAGGTACATTTTACTGGTACACCTGTCTCGTTACCTGATTATAAGAAAGGTTATTATTTTCACCATTAATACCGACCCCGTTCTTCTAGGTGTTACGTCAGAAGACGTCACTAGCGAGATTAAAACGTCTGTTAGGACTTTGGGTGCGCCTTGTTTCTCTAGTAACTTATAAAGCGTATCTCCTCGTCTGACACTAATGTAACGCTCTTCTTGGTGTCGTATTTAAGGTGAAGTTAACGCCATCAGTTCACGACCGGTGAGACCTTCGTTTATTTGAACACCATTATGTTTGCCTTACCCTTTCGCCCCATCAGTGACGTCCACCTCCTCTTGGTGTTGCGTCAGAGGCGACGCCGACGTCGGCGGCGAGAAAAACACGTCGTCTCCCTCGGCGTCGTCCTGTGGCGAAGTCACGCTACCTCGAAAGGATCGTGACCACTGCGCTGACGTGGACTGCCGCGACTTCCTCGTCACCGCCTATTAGAAAAAATCATTTTTACTTAGTGTATCATCAAATTATAAAGGAAAATGTCATTAATTTGGTAGTAAGCCACTGTTATTGTCCGTCTGGAATAATGTATAGAGCTTTTCACCAAATTCGTTGTCAGAGTTTTCTCATTAGCAGTTTACCATCTACCACGTCTCATAGCTTACTATAAAATACTAAATTACACAAACGGTAGAAGGCATTGGCTACATTGGCGTATAAAATATATCCACCAGGCATTACTCTGTAAATTTTCAACCACCACCCGCCACTGCTTTCATTTCATTTCCCCTCTAGTAGATAAGGTTCAGTTCTGAATACACAAAAACAACAAACTTCATCATAGAACTCGATCATCCAAAAAGTCATCGCGTTAAAACATCTAATATTTTTTCCGCAACATATTTTTAAAACACGCCATAAAGTTGCCTTAGTCCGGAAGCGAGTAAACCGAAGTAGTATTTCGTATTCGACCGGTTCCTTTCCCGATATTGCTTTGCGGGACAAGAAGCGTCTGCACCATTATTTACGACGCCATAACGGTCGATCCGATCCCGAGCGACATCGCTTTTATAATTTATCGCGCGGAAATATCTTAGCCTAATTCGTACGTCGTATTTTATAATAAAATTTTCTTCGAGGTGAAGGGGCGCGTAAAACGGCCACTTGATCGGAAACGTTGTTATGAAGGTAACGGAATTTTAATGTGGAAGATACTTTTAGAAGGCAATAAATTGGTCACATTTAAAATTTGTCCCTTGAGTGGCGCGATGTCCGTTATACCGAATAATGGCAACTCGTGACCACTTCAATTGTTATGTAATACATTAATAATAATTTGAGCGGTGGCGTATCAACTAAGATTAGTGGAAGGTCTTTGTCAAGTAGAGAGTAGCTTGAACACACATGCCTACTATAAATGAACGCATATATATTTATCTCTTCACTAAAAGAGGCCAGAGTTCCAACTTTTGGTACTTAATGTAGAAATAATCATCATAATCAAAAACACACATAAAGAACTAGATTTAAACGGGTCTAATTCGCGCACAAACTAGTACCTATCAAAATACATGTATTTTTTTATATAATTCTGTTTTCTGTTCTCGAAAGCTTAAGAACTTTTGTACATAAATAAATTTAAAAAATATCATACTTTTTATTGTTCTCTGCACTCACTAATTACAGCTTGATAAAATTAGTGGTACTTAATCTCAAAACATTATACGAGTATACCGGGATAAACTTTGTTATTTTGCTATAAGTCGTAGGTGATGAACTAATTCAACTGACTTCCGCAAATGGGAGGAAGTGCTACGGATCTCCGTAGCATCCGCTACGAGGAAGCTACGACGTTGTTTGTGCTCGCTCGTTTCGGGTTATAATGGAATGCACTTCCCAATGTTGTTATTCGGTCAGTGTTTGCTAAGAAGAAAAAGAACGCATATATCAGTCTGTATAGCTTCGTCTCTTTCTAAATATCACATACGATAAATACTACCAAATCATGTGCTACACAAGTTACGGAATACGTTTTCCTATATTTCTAAAATTTACGTTACATGAATTGAATGAATATTATAGGCAAAATTTATGGAACAGAAAAAGTCATTGTTTTAGTACATATGACACTCTTCTTTATTCCTGACATTTTGGGGCCATTTGACGATTTTTCAATTCCTAAGACAAAACAGACATTTTATATAGTTTACATTAAGAATAATATTATTTCTTACTTAAACGGAAATTATTCGACATAGGCATGATAGTCGTCACAATCAAGCACAGTAGGTGTGTTCTCCGTGTTACAGCTTAGTTAGACCAAACCAAAACCAATACTACCTACATAATATTAGCTATATTACATAGCTGTTATGATGGGAACCTATTAGTTAAATGATGTTTCAAACAGTAATTACCGCCGGTACATGTGCGATGCTGTTTGCATTTGATATTGCATAATTATTTCCTGGATCCATTTGGGCTTGTTAATTGCTACTGCGGTTGCTGTTAATCCTAACTTGATTGGTTAATTTTCATTCTGACATATTTGAACATTATAAAAAGAGAAATAACTTTTGATAACCTAATAAATACATTCAAACGGTCTTACTACAAAATATTTAAAATGGTTCGAGTTTTTTTTATTGTAACTGAATAGGTACTTTGTTTCACATATTGTTCTATATTTCACATATGGAACGTTCTGAACAAAAATGAACATGAAATTGTAGTCATGAAAATACTAACACTGTCTAATCCTGTCAGCTTATACTAAAACAACTGAAGTGTAACTATGAAAACTCTTTATACGAAATATGCTAGCCTAACTATCATGCTCATTGCTCATGTTCCTTCCAAAGAAACATTTTCTTTTAGCCAACAATTAAGCCTAATGCATTTAAGTTTAACTTACATACATTTACGACTCAACTTTCTGTCAAAGAACTACATCGAAACGCTAAATTCCATTCCCGCGTTCAAACGGTCGCCAATAAACAGCGTGGGCTGGTTTAGGATTTCACACAGCTGTCAAGTGCTTTGGCACAGTTAAAACATCTAGACCGGCTCCGCCGATGGATATTTACCTAACTTTTAAATGGTCTGAAACTAGGTTAGCGGCTAACTATGCCACCTGTGGCCTGCCAGCCTCACTCCGTGGTAAATTATAGCTGTCTCGAGCTCAACTATGTATTAATGTAGCTGAATAGGTATTAACTCGGGACGTATTTCGAGAAATTGTGCTACGGCTAAGTTCAGATTGTTATTCGGGGATAGCCTAGCGCTGCATAGCTCGAGGTATTGTTGGAATAACTTCATTTTAGTTGATAAGATGAGTCATTTGTGATGTGACGTTGACTTGCGTTTATTGCTTAGTGTTTTTGTATTTATGTAGATACGTTTTACTGGTTTACGATTCTATTGTAGCTGACGTGTTTTCATCCTGAAATGGTATACCCACTGTCACAGCTGTGCTACCTTCTATGGGGCTTTTACTTCTAACTTGCTGCCTCGGCCCCTTTTTAGGTGCAATAAAATACATTTGATTTATTTTATAAAAAGCTGTCTTTTATAGTATGCGCTGGCCCTTAAGAGCTTGCATGCTCTATAAAATATCATTATGGTCAGTTAGTAAGTTGAGGTGTGAGCTCAATTCTCCAAGCTAATCTCTAAAACGACTGGAGCGATTATACTGGGACTTTCTGGCGGATAGCTGACGTTACAAGGAGTTATATAAGCTAATTTTACTTCAGAAGTAGCTTTGCCTTGCGTTTTTACCCGCAATTGACGGTGCCTGCGGGATAATACAGAACGCGGATGAACCCGCATAGCTAGTCTTTTCATAAAACGTATTAGTAAGAAAGTATAGAGACTTACAGTAACAACATAAGACAGGCCAGTGAGCGTGAGCCTCGCGACGCTGTCCTTGCCAGGACGCGGCAGCGAGGGTGTGGAGGGCTCCTCCAGCGACGCCGGCGCCGGCAGAACGTCGGGTCGCTCGCGGACTCGCCCCCGTGCCTCCCTGGGTGCTGCGCCTGATGCTCCATACATACTGCAGGGAGAAAATAACAATTGACGCTTCTCTACACCTTTACTGTAATCTGTATCTGTACAAGGCAGTATCGGTTTTTGCCATTGTTATTTGGCAGATATTGAACAATATCTGGGTATTTAGCATTGTTTTCATACGCGTATTAATATATATCATAGCTTCTTTTTTGTCCATAATGGAATGTTGGAAACGCAAATCAATATTATATTTTTTTTACTTACAACGTTACGTTCTAAGACGGAATTAAATATTTTTCGCGAATCTTGTAACCAGGAAAGATGATTTGTATTCAGCTATTGAACTTCTATTTGTTCAGATAGAACAAAGATTTTCGTATTTTATTCAAAATTTTGCCACGTTGTATAAGTTGAATAAAATTAAGGTAAATTTTACCATCGTTTTAGGCTCAAAATATTGATATATTGCAGTCTTACCGCGAATACAAATCCTAATAGCCTTACGTCTTCATTGAACATTTTAGTGTAGGCCAAATTTAACAAGAAATACCAGAAAAGGAATCTACTAAGTCTACTCATTTGAAAGACATTGATTAAAACGTAAGACCATTATATCCTAGCCCCAATATAAACTGAACGCGAGTAAAGTGTTCACTGCTCCGTAAAAATTAAAATGGTACTCTGGATACCCGATACCCACTCATCTTTAATTTAAAACGTGGCAGCATCGAAGGCGGTTACTGGAGGTACCCGTAAAACAAACAACAATTTACGACTTCTGTAAACAGGAACGTGAAAACAAATTGTGCTTTTTTTAGATTAATACCGTTTTTCACGACTATTTTACGGGTTGTGTTTTTCTCACTGCCATACTTATGGGCGGTTCGTGGAACGTTTGTTAATATTAGAAGCAGATTAGTGTATCCTTCTCTATCTGATATGCTGATACTAAATAACGTTCCGGCTAAATGACAATGGTAAAATTGTACTCAATCTGATGTCAAAGTTAACTAACGTTTTAGAAACCCGCAATTAAAAACATTAATCGATAAAATAGTACAAAATTAGAAAGACTAATAATAAAAATAGTAGAAAGTAGAAAATTAAAAATTAAGTTGACAAAGTGAATTTTCAATTCATTATGCAACAGTACCTAGATGAATACCACACAATAATTTTTCTATGATTAAAATAACGATATGAGCTCGAAAAGTATTGCTCCTTTGAATTAGGTACTTATCTAAAGTCCTGTTTCACCAAAAAAAAACTATTTCTGAAATATTTTCACTCCTTATTAGTCGTAAGAATGGGGACTCAGCAACAACTGCATTCTACACATAAGTATCTTTATTTGGTACAAATACCTAAACTTTAGTCGAAGAATATCGCCCGCCATTTTTGGAATCAATATTACCCAATAGTATGTTGTGATCAACTGCTATTTTAGATACTCTACGATGGTATTTCATCCATCTACCTAAAAAATTTCACCAAAATCCGTTCAGCCATTTTGGCGTGATTGAGTTAAAGCACATTTTGAAAGCGATTCGTTGAATTTTTAGTTTTTTACGTTGATAATAATTATCCCTGTAACCTTAGTGTAGAGTGCAAAAGTAAATTATTTGAAATAGCAAGCTGCTTTACCAGCGCAGCTTCAGTGCAAAGAACCTTGATTCATTAATTATTAATAGGCAGGCTTTAAAACTTCTCAGAATAATTTGTAACACCATAAAAAATTAAGCGTCGAACTTTTGAGTAAGACAAGTAACTTAGACGTTAGAATACAAAATGTCTACTCGTGCCTTACTGTTTCATAGACTAGAGGTAAAAGGAGAGTATATTTACTAATAAAACACGTTATAATTAAGGTTAGGTTATAATTTAAAAAATTGCGTCAAAAGATATACGTCGATTTTCTATTAGCTATTCACGTATTCCGGTTGTTGATTTTTGAAGGGACATACATAAGCGTGGTTCATGCTCTGACGAAGCTAAGCTTTTCAAAATATGCTATAGCCTTTCAAACATGCACAACCAGTGAATTGATACATCATCCCTGAAATATTTACCTAGCTTGCTTTCAGGAGCATAACACATTACAAAAGTTCCTTAACAGTTTGAGTAATAAGGTGCTTCCGCACCTCCCAGTCTATGAGCTCCGTGAAGTCACCGTCTGAGTCAGGCGTCTGTTTAACTTTATAGCTCCATCGAGACATTTCGAGAGCGATATTGCCAAGCGTTTCTACGTATATAGATTATTTCAGCTTTAACTGCAAAATCAAACTTGTAGCAAGAAGTGCTGAAGTTATTCTAAAGTGTTCAAATAATATGGAGTATTTTAATGCATGTTCGTATAACAAGTATTGGAACATTCACTGAAAACTGGGCTGTTGTGGTTACATGCAACTGAAAGGGGCAACTTTAACCACTGCATTTATTTTAACTGTTCTCTATTAAGGATTCTTTTTCCTCTAGCATAATTTTATCTGTTATATTTTTTTCCCGTATATTCCAACTATTTCACTGGTAAAAACTTACACACAGAAATATAAAATAAAAACGCAACCACTCTTTCTTTTAAACACGGATATTAAGGAGCTTAGAACGAAGTACACTATTTTCCCAGACACTTTTTATTTTTGTATAAAAGTGTGACTTATAATTCATTCGTCATTATTGGCGTCCATTCAGAAAAAATAATTATCAAGCTACTCAATGAAACTTTAATCCGTCTATTAATAGAAGCATACGTATTATAATGAGACTAAACTATCACTAAACACTAGTTAAACCACTGAACTTTGTGAAGCTGGTACTAGCATTTCCTGCACCCCTATTTATAAAATTAAACACAGGCTCAATATCCTGGGAATAGCTGAGAAAACAATGCCGAACAACGGAAATTGAATTTTGTATCCGCTTTGTTCAGTTTTGACGGGTACATGTGAGCAACTTACTCGTGCCTACTGTGGGCTTATGAGGTCACAACAGCGCTACTCGAGCTTTTAATTTAACACGGACTTGAATTACGAATAGTCCCGTGAGATTATTCTCGTAAATTGATAATTACAATATGCGTAAGTATAAATCCTATTCATAAAGTATTTCTTTACCACCGCACTTATTTCATGAAATACGTGTGGATATTGTTGGATTTGTCTTTATAAACGTTAAAAGCATCAAGGAATATGTACATAGAAATATATCCATACCTATGGCCTGTGCGGCAACTCGATTCGCAAACACGTACTTCTCACGTACGTCATAGTTAACTAGCGAAACTGAGGCAGGTATTACAAAATAGTGCGGTAAGCAACTTATTATCTTTATACTATAAACCATTTAAGTCAGTAGTCGAAAATCAAGCAACACGGTTACAGTACAGCACTACTCACCACGCATCGAATATCAAATTATCTGGTCTTTCTAGCTGTACCTATCCAAAGTTTCTGACCTTTTTGGTGTACACTTTTTATTTAATTGTTATTAGGTATTATTACAGCACTTGCCTAATATCATCATCATCAGGGTGATGATCGGGCGGTAGGTCGAGCCGGAGGTCGCCGAGGGCCCGCGCCGCGTGCCGTCTCCGCCTCTCGTACCACAGCCTCCTTTGTTCCCTCTCGTTGTCTCGCTGAACGCCGAAAAACGTCTGCGTCTCTCTCTTGAGGTAATCCCGTACCTAGAGAACAAGTTTGAATGTCCAAAACATTTGCATATTATTATCTCTTTCGGTGCGTGTTGTGTTTTTTTAAACGTATTCTTATACTTAGATTTCTCCTGTATCGTGGGTACCATTTACAGACATATAATTACACATACACATATTACCCAGACCAGAAACCAATGTTTGTGGATTACACAAAATATACTTTTTCCGGGCGGGAATCGAACCCGTGACACCAAGCGCAGCAGTCCGATTGCTCAGCCACTACGCCATACACGTCGTCAGATATTTACGCAGCGGTGGACAAAGAAGAGTCGTGGATGGACGTTTTTAATTTAGTTATTTTGTTGCGGTGGTGTGTATATTATATAATTATCGCAGTATGTTCAGAAAAAGCCGTGTCTGCGTTTTTATCTCAGTATGATGTCACCTCTATGTTTATACTTTATAGCGCCACTCTAGGTAATCCCGTGCTTTGATACTTATCATAAAAACTTGGAAATGTTTATTATTGCGACAGTCTAGCAATGTTATGAAATGTTAGCAGTGGGATAATGGGCTGAAGTTATAGCATACGTTGACAACAATGCAATACAATATTTTTTTATTGGCACCATACTATAATGTATATAATAATATAATAATTTACATACGGCGTTGTAAATTTGTAAACGTTCGCGGTCTTACCACAAAATATTTAAACTAGAGTTGAACAGATGTGTCTAAATATTTTCTGAACAAATCAACATCTAGCCCTTGCATTTTGTAACTCAATTACACAATACACAAGTAAAATAATTAGAAATGCCAGGATTGAGTAAGAAAACGCGAGTGAACGACGTCGATTTTGTCGAACGATATTTAAGAAACATGTGTTTAACTCTGGTCTAAACTTTTGTGGTAAGACGGTCGGTGGTTTTAAAATACATTAACCAACATGAAGACAAACACTCTTAAACATATCACTGTTAGCTTTTCACTTATCGGGGATGTCGGCCTCCGCTCAGACTCTGTGAAATAAATGTAGTTCTAAAATTGATGAGTTTGCAAACCAGTAACCGATTTTAAACGCCGTTTGTAAAATAATTCTATATTCAATTTGATAACAAAATACTAGATGAATCAAGATACAGATAACTTACCCACAGACATAATAAGAGATAACTTACCGCAACTGTGTGAACTCTTCGCAATCTGACTCCATCTTCTTGCGAGGGTTGAGGCACGGGGTCGGGGGGCGGGAGGGACGCGGGCGGTGCGGATATCACCCGCGGGGGTGATGACGGCGCGGGGAGGGGGGGTGCTGACGCGGCCGCCGCTGGTGATGAGGCTGGGCAAGCCAGCTGCGGCGCCAGCAAGCCCGCACTTGATCTCCTGCAACAAAGAGAACGAAGGTTAACACTCTTCTCAGGCTCTCTTCTTCCTTCTCTATTCTTCTTCGCCTTAACTTTTCTTCAGAACCTTATACGGGCGGTTCTGTTTGGACCGCTTGTTAATTGTTTATTGTACACGAACTCTGCAGTCATTGAACATGTGTGGAGATTTAGTGCTAAAACGGTCTCGGCATACCTACTTTCTAGTCATATATTGAGATAAAGTCATAATACTCCTAACCCTTTCTGAGGTTGCTTTGACATTCAACCGCTCAGGGGGCCACATTATACGTAAAATATCCTATATATAACATTATTACGTAACTACATAGTCACTGGAACAAAGTTTGTTCTAATAAAGTATAACAAAATAGTGTGTATTCTTATAAAGAAGTTCGCAGTGTAACGAACAGCATGAATGTGAAATAAAAAATCTAAATATATTTGTCAATTTGTCATAAACTTACTCACTACAGACAGAGATAATTATGATCATTTTATGTTACTACTAGAATTGGTTTTACTAAATTTGGGCTGACTACGTGGTGTAAATATAGGTGATAAACTGACTGTAAATGAACCACAAGTATTTTCTATGACTCTAGGTACCCGTGATATTATGATCCTTTTACTTCCTAATAGTTCCTAGACCTTCGCCGAGACAATTATGTATGTTATTATGAATGACGCGTTATAATTATTTGAGCGCAGGCTTAGTGTTACGAATTACGTAGGTATTCAATATCTGTTATTAATGTGCCCATAGCACTTCCCTCGGCAGTGTATTAACGTGGCATGGAGACACAGGTGCGCGCAAAGCAATAATTTGCACGCAGCGTAAACACTCACGTAAATCAAGATACAGTGCTCTAGGCAATGTCTTTGATAAATATACCTTATTATTATGTCGCGTAGCTGACGCCGGCTGAATAAAGGATTATGGTGCTTTTGTTTACGTAATAAGTGACTGGGTAAGTCGATATGTAGGCTCGTATTTCGGAGGGTCGAAAGCCTTACAAAACACGCAATATCCGTAGGTAACATTCGAGATACTCGTAAGGTTTTACATAAGTAGAAGAAAACGTTTTAGACATCAGATAATGTTTTTATTTTCTGTTCTTAACTCGTCATCGTAACTGGGAAAATGTTCAAGAACTTCTTTGTACAACTATAATATAATCAATTTCTTAATGGTGACAAGAGGGCTGGCTCTTGTCTCACACAGAGAATAGCCATTGCTATTCAGCGAGGTAACTCAGCCAGTGTTCTTGGTACCATGCCACATGGACACCCACAATTGTTAGATTTGTAAGGTTTAGTTTAACCTAGTTTTAGTTTATTTTATTTTATTTATATTTGTGTAGTCAATAAAATACTTCAAATTTCTTAATTATCAAGGTTTTTCGTTGAGAAATACATATATTTTTCCAGATAGGTTAATAACTAACATGCGTATTCAGTATTTATGGTTAACTAATCAAATTGGGTACAAACACTATTCATCATTGACTATGAAGCTATATCTAGTGTTGTATTCACTGATGAGTTCCATTGTCTACCTTTCGTCATTTTCATTTGATTAATGATTACTCTTGTGTTTTGTCATCGGAAAATAATATCACGCAAAATATTTATCAAAATAATTTTATAATTACGATCACGATCAGCAAAAATCAGCCATCCATGCAAAGAAACACCACAATACAAGGTAATATGACTTCCGTTGCGCTTGTATCACATTTAATATTAGTAACAATATTGCATAATACAGTTCTATTACTGTTATATAATTATTTTAATCTAGATTTTGTATTGAAAATATACAGGCTACGTCATAAAAAGCGATCTGGCCCGTCAAAACAGGCACGTTTCAAGCTCAGAATATAACGCCGATAAAAACTTGGCAAGCTCACCGTTGTAACAGCAATGTCATTTAGAGGTAACGTTCCAATACTTTTTACAATATTCGCTTAACATCAGTACGATACTTAATGATATTAGCAAGGGAATTGAATTTTTGTAACAAGTCTGGAAAAGTAATTAAGTCCACAATTAAACGAGTCGAGGAACAAGGAACTTCGCATTTCTTTCAGTAAACAACTTTAATTTAAAAGCTATACATAATGTAGATAGGTATATTTGTTGAATTTATTAAGAAAGAAAGAAAAGAAAGAAAATAAAATTTATTTGCATCAGTCATGCACATCAATAAATATAAAATAGGATATTAATAAAACAAAACAAACAAAAATTAATTAAAATTAAAATTACCCTAATTATTGATGTGCAACTCATACAAAATGGTCCCAACGCAGCATAATATCGACGAAGGTACGAGTTACCCACCTATCGCCGACGCTGGTATTCTGTTGGAGCCACTTCCGTGCAATCACGGCATGCGTACAGTGACATATACAATTATAATACGAGACACGGTATACAATAGAATATAATAAAATGAAACAACACAGAGTTTATATTACGTAGTATAACAATAAACAATAACTAATAACCAACAATAATAACAAATAAACAACAACAATAAATATATTAGAGAACCTAAAGCGACAAGAGTGAAACACTTTTTTTTCTTTTTTGGCAAATGTAGAAAGAAAATAAGGTTAGGAGAGAAAGTAAATATATAACAAAAACGAAATAAAAAGAACATTATTATAGCAGGTGTGTACATAAAAATTGATAAAATGTGAGCATTTTAAATAGCACTGGTGTCGAGTTTTAGATTGGCTTGGGTTTTCTGATGGTCAGTGAGAAACCTTTTTAACTTAAGTTTAAAACCTGCAATACTTTGCAGGTTCCTTATCGGCGGCGGGATGTTATTCCAGCACTTGGATGCAGCATATCGAAAACTGCCCCGGAAGGCTACTGTTTTATGTGGTTGTAAAGATAGCTGCATCGCACACTGCCGGGAAGCTAGGGATCTCCGACTGTGAACCCATGACAACTTGTCATACAGATACGTTGGACTTTTGTATTTTATAATGCCAAAAAGTATACAGGCTAAGTGAAGTTTACGCCGGTGCTTCATTTTTAACATAGAGTGCTTACTGAGGAATGGTGTCACATGTGCCCTTAACGGAATATCGAAACAGAATCGCGCGCATGCATTCTGAATCCGCTGGATTAATTTTTGTGTACGCGTTAGCAGTCGCGGTCCTATTACTGAGTCCATGTAGTTAAGTTTGGATAAAATAAGGGACTCGACAAGCTGGATGCGGAGCTCTTCTATTAAGAAGGGTCTAATTTTGTACAAAACCTTTAATCTGTAAAAACAGTTTTGAATTGTAGTTATGACATGCTTCTCAAAACGTAGACCGCTATCCATGTGCAAGCCCAGGTTGCGCACCTCATACACACGCTCAATGGGCTCGCCCAAGAGCGAGACATTTAAAAAGGGATTAATATTATTTAACTGGTGCTTACTACCAAAGACGATGTATTTAGTTTTATTGGGGTTTAGCAACAAGCAGTTATCTCTTGACCAGATAGCTATTCTTGTGAGGTCTCCATTAAGCTTATCGATAGCACTATCAATTTCGTTCGGTTTACAGGATATATAAATTTGTGTGTCGTCTGCATAAATGTGATATTTGCAATGCTTTATTTGAGTCGTTATATCAGCTGTATACAAAATAAATAAAATTGGGCCTAAGATCGACCCTTGAGGGACACCTTTCATAACTGGCAGTTTCTTAGATTCAAGCGAAGTACCATCTTGACTCAGTTTCACATACTGGAAACGATTGCTGAGGTAGCTGTTAAACCATCTTAGTGCTTTTGAGTCGCACCCATAATAACTCAATTTGGAAAGCAATAGATCAATATTTAAGCAATCGAACGCCCGTGAATAGTCCAACAAAACCAGCAGCGTACACATGCCATTTTCCTGAGCACACAGAATATTGTCTGTCACATCTAACAGAGCAGATACGGTGCTACGTCTCTTTCTAAATCCCGACTGTACATCAGGCAATATGTTATTTTTTTCCATGAATTCTGTAAGTTGGCTGCACACTGCTTTTTCCAGAATTTTAGACAAACAAGGTAATATGCTAATTGGTCTAAGGTCATTGAGCTCGACTGGGTTAGAGTGCTTCGGTAATGGGAGTACTATTGCACGTTTCCAAATATCTGGGAAAATGGATGTACTTATAGAAGTATTAACTATATCATTAATACATTCTACTGTATGGGGGAAAGACATCAACAGCATATCCAAGGTTATGGAATCGCATCCTTCAGCATTAGACTTTAAGCTTTTAATTATATGCATCATTCTGTCCAAACCAATCAAATCAATATGAAATATAGCTTCACTAAATCTATGATGTAGGAAATAAGTTAACTGCGAGATAGTAACGTCCGTGGCGCCGGTGATGTTCAGAAAATGATTGTTGATAATATTTGGGTTATTGAAAAAAGTAGGCAACTCATTATTTTTCCTAGGCAGCAAAGTACTTTTAAGATTCTTCCACAGTTTTTTTGGATTATTTATTTTATTATTTATATTAAACTTAAAATAGGCCGTTTTTTCTTGAAAAATTGCCTGGTTAACAGTTGATTTTAGACTCTTATAGTATTGTTTTTTTCTGTCAGTTTTAGTCTTGTGATAGACGGCGGCAGCCTCATCACGTATACGCATCATGAGCTTGACTGTATCCGTAATCCACGGGTAAGACTGATGCTTACTGACAATGGATTTTTTTGGCGCGTGTTGATCAAATAAAGAGACGATACCATGGTTCAATGCAGCGACCTTGTCGTTTACATCGATTAAAGGTGATATTAATTCCCATCTCACACTATGCATATCCCTACTGAAATCATCTAGACAAATATATTTCTTTGGCCTATAAGTTATCGTAACGGGTAATAGTTTTCCTCGCTTAATATTAAATTCACATGCTACGAGACAGTGGCCCATAAGATTCCCCACGTGACTCAGCGTTACCTTCTTAGCACGCAAATCAGTGCACACAACATCGATCAATGTTTGACTAGTATCGGTATAATGCGTTGGTTCAGTTACTAATTGTGATAAATTAAAACAGGAGAGGAACGTCATGAGTTTTGAACTTTTCATGTCATTATTATTATGTAAATTGATATTAAAATCACCCAACAAAACTAAATTATCATATTCTGGAATCGAACCAATAGAATCTGAAATAGCGTCAAAAAACAAATTCACGTCCATCCACGGTGGGCGGTACGCGGTACCTATCACCAGCTTCCTTCCGCTAAGGGTCAAAGTAAGCCACATTTGCTCTACAGAGCTATGCGATGGGTCCACCGGGTGAGACCAGGTGCGAGCGCCTATATTCCGCTTGATGTAAAAGCCGACACCACCTCCGCGCGAGCGTACATGTCGCGGCCGCGGAATGTGACGCAGGCGATAGCCGGGGAGGCAGGGGGCACGTGCCTCCTCGCCCGCCCTGAGCCAGCTCTCATTTACAGCTAAAATATCTAGATGATTTCTAGTTACCGCGCTTATAAAATTGTCATGATTTGTGCCTAAGGAACCTGCATTGTACAGACCAACTTTTAGATTAGTGTTAGCCATTAGTACATTATAATTAATATTACTCTCTAAAGTATTAATTATTAGCTACTTACTTCGTTAATTCAAAGACGTGGCTACCTACAACCTAAATTATACAAAGAATATTCTAAACAATTCGAAGCTTTCAGATCCCTATTAAAAAAAGAGGTTCTTAAGCTTTACTGGCTGAAGTATAAAAACACGGTGCTCCAGGAATCTTTATACAAACAAACTTCATCCAAATCTGTTCTAACATCTAACTAAGACAAAGACACACACAAACTTGCACATCATAAATGAGTGGGACAGAACTTCTTTCTAGAAGCACAAATTGTTGACACCATCAAATATTCACGACGTAAATCGATTTGTACTTCCTACGCTACGGTACTCTACTACTGCCATTCGATCATACGATCCTATACATTGAGAATCGGATCACGTCATCTGAGCAATAATGCAGATACCGTCTCCGTCTACCATCTGATTGCTATTCTCACCGCTCGCTCGTCCAATATCGGCGGCCGATATTGGACGGCCATTCGCGCAGGGCCTGACGTTATTGACCTATAGATCTTGGCACCTAGATGCTGATAGGATAACATGTAACCTAAAATTAGGAGCTCCCTGCGTCACGGCGCCGAAATAGATCGAAATCACTTTGATATAAAGTTCATAATATTAACGCGTGTTGTAACGTGCTTGTTATGCGATCCACCCAAGCCCGCTAGAGTTGAAGTTTTTGAGGTATTTAGACTTTTATTACGCGAATACGCTGGATATTCACTAAAATAAATTATAAAAAAAATGGTATTATAATAGGCTCAAAGTGAAAAAGAGACGTCATGGATTATTTGTTTGTCCTTCAAAAATTATAATAATACTGCTGGCAAATTCTTCACTAACATGAAGTCCATCTATAGTATATTTTTTTAAGGCTCTGACAATATTTCTTTGAGAAAATAATAATAAAGTTTAAAGTACTGACGTGAAAATTTGCGTCAGTCATATTACGAGTATGTAAGCTTTTTGATATCTAACAACCACACTTGCTTAGGTATTAGCAAAATGTACAGATTTCATATCAATCATTTCACTGGGATTGAATCTAAAAAAATGGGCATCAGAAACATGATTGATGAATCGTCGTTATATCAGCTGTATACAAAATAAATAAAATTGGGCCTAAGATCGACCCTTGAGGGACACCTTTCATAACTGGCAGTTTCTTAGATTCAAGCGAAGTACCATCTTGACTCAGTTTCACATACTGGAAACGATTGCTGAGGTAGCTGTTAAACCATCTTAGTGCTTTTGAGTCGCACCCATAATAACTCAATTTGGAAAGCAATAGATCAATATTTAAGCAATCGAACGCCCGTGAATAGTCCAACAAAACCAGCAGCGTACACATGCCATTTTCCTGAGCACACAGAATATTGTCTGTCACATCTAACAGAGCAGATACGGTGCTACGTCTCTTTCTAAATCCCGACTGTACATCAGGCAATATGTTATTTTTTTCCATGAATTCTGTAAGTTGGCTGCACACTGCTTTTTCCAGAATTTTAGACAAACAAGGTAATATGCTAATTGGTCTAAGGTCATTGAGCTCGACTGGGTTAGAGTGCTTCGGTAATGGGAGTACTATTGCACGTTTCCAAATATCTGGGAAAATGGATGTACTTATAGAAGTATTAACTATATCATTAATACATTCTACTGTATGGGGGAAAGACATCAACAGCATATCCAAGGTTATGGAATCGCATCCTTCAGCATTAGACTTTAAGCTTTTAATTATATGCATCATTCTGTCCAAACCAATCAAATCAATATGAAATATAGCTTCACTAAATCTATGATGTAGGAAATAAGTTAACTGCGAGATAGTAACGTCCGTGGCGCCGGTGATGTTCAGAAAATGATTGTTGATAATATTTGGGTTATTGAAAAAAGTAGGCAACTCATTATTTTTCCTAGGCAGCAAAGTACTTTTAAGATTCTTCCACAGTTTTTTTGGATTATTTATTTTATTATTTATATTAAACTTAAAATAGGCCGTTTTTTCTTGAAAAATTGCCTGGTTAACAGTTGATTTTAGACTCTTATAGTATTGTTTTTTTCTGTCAGTTTTAGTCTTGTGATAGACGGCGGCAGCCTCATCACGTATACGCATCATGAGCTTGACTGTATCCGTAATCCACGGGTAAGACTGATGCTTACTGACAATGGATTTTTTTGGCGCGTGTTGATCAAATAAAGAGACGATACCATGGTTCAATGCAGCGACCTTGTCGTTTACATCGATTAAAGGTGATATTAATTCCCATCTCACACTATGCATATCCCTACTGAAATCATCTAGACAAATATATTTCTTTGGCCTATAAGTTATCGTAACGGGTAATAGTTTTCCTCGCTTAATATTAAATTCACATGCTACGAGACAGTGGCCCATAAGATTCCCCACGTGACTCAGCGTTACCTTCTTAGCACGCAAATCAGTGCACACAACATCGATCAATGTTTGACTAGTATCGGTATAATGCGTTGGTTCAGTTACTAATTGTGATAAATTAAAACAGGAGAGGAACGTCATGAGTTTTGAACTTTTCATGTCATTATTATTATGTAAATTGATATTAAAATCACCCAACAAAACTAAATTATCATATTCTGGAATCGAACCAATAGAATCTGAAATAGCGTCAAAAAACAAATTCACGTCCATCCACGGTGGGCGGTACGCGGTACCTATCACCAGCTTCCTTCCGCTAAGGGTCAAAGTAAGCCACATTTGCTCTACAGAGCTATGCGATGGGTCCACCGGGTGAGACCAGGTGCGAGCGCCTATATTCCGCTTGATGTAAAAGCCGACACCACCTCCGCGCGAGCGTACATGTCGCGGCCGCGGAATGTGACGCAGGCGATAGCCGGGGAGGCAGGGGGCACGTGCCTCCTCGCCCGCCCTGAGCCAGCTCTCATTTACAGCTAAAATATCTAGATGATTTCTAGTTACCGCGCTTATAAAATTGTCATGATTTGTGCCTAAGGAACCTGCATTGTACAGACCAACTTTTAGATTAGTGTTAGCCATTAGTACATTATAATTAATATTACTCTCTAAAGTATTAATTATTAGCTACTTACTTCGTTAATTCAAAGACGTGGCTACCTACAACCTAAATTATACAAAGAATATTCTAAACAATTCGAAGCTTTCAGATCCCTATTAAAAAAAGAGGTTCTTAAGCTTTACTGGCTGAAGTATAAAAACACGGTGCTCCAGGAATCTTTATACAAACAAACTTCATCCAAATCTGTTCTAACATCTAACTAAGACAAAGACACACACAAACTTGCACATCATAAATGAGTGGGACAGAACTTCTTTCTAGAAGCACAAATTGTTGACACCATCAAATATTCACGACGTAAATCGATTTGTACTTCCTACGCTACGGTACTCTACTACTGCCATTCGATCATACGATCCTATACATTGAGAATCGGATCACGTCATCTGAGCAATAATGCAGATACCGTCTCCGTCTACCATCTGATTGCTATTCTCACCGCTCGCTCGTCCAATATCGGCGGCCGATATTGGACGGCCATTCGCGCAGGGCCTGACGTTATTGACCTATAGATCTTGGCACCTAGATGCTGATAGGATAACATGTAACCTAAAATTAGGAGCTCCCTGCGTCACGGCGCCGAAATAGATCGAAATCACTTTGATATAAAGTTCATAATATTAACGCGTGTTGTAACGTGCTTGTTATGCGATCCACCCAAGCCCGCTAGAGTTGAAGTTTTTGAGGTATTTAGACTTTTATTACGCGAATACGCTGGATATTCACTAAAATAAATTATAAAAAAAATGGTATTATAATAGGCTCAAAGTGAAAAAGAGACGTCATGGATTATTTGTTTGTCCTTCAAAAATTATAATAATACTGCTGGCAAATTCTTCACTAACATGAAGTCCATCTATAGTATATTTTTTTAAGGCTCTGACAATATTTCTTTGAGAAAATAATAATAAAGTTTAAAGTACTGACGTGAAAATTTGCGTCAGTCATATTACGAGTATGTAAGCTTTTTGATATCTAACAACCACACTTGCTTAGGTATTAGCAAAATGTACAGATTTCATATCAATCATTTCACTGGGATTGAATCTAAAAAAATGGGCATCAGAAACATGATTGATGAATAATATCTCGATACATTATTTTATTTTTATTGGCTCTTTCAATAAACCAGTAACGTTTCACCTCTGAATCTAGAAAATATGAATATTTCACATACCTATAATTTATAGATGAAATCTTGCATTAAACATAGGTTTCTCTTGCTATTATAAAACATATGGCTTTGCTCTTACGCACCAGAACTGAGAGGCAAGGGAACCTTACGCTTTATCGCTCGTATCACCTATGTTTACCTTCTGTTGTTTTACTGTATTATGTTGTATTCGGTCTCCAATAAAAAGTTATATTTCCTTTTATATTCTAACGTGTTAATGATTTTAGGAAACTTATACCTCAAATTAACTAATACTGACGCATTTTAGAATACAGTGTCAAGGGATACACTTTTAATTCGTTAATTTATCATTAGCTGATCTTTTTTGCTATTTTAAGCGTGTGAACATTTTTAAGCTAAAGATTCAAACATAATTTCACTTTTAATATATTCGCGTCGATACAAAGCCTCTGAATACATGCTTGGTAAATAATAAAATTGCTTTAATTTACGGGTAAGTCTCCTGGGAATGTAGGTACCATGAACGTATAGAATAAATATGAATTTTAACATACATATACATTTTCAGTGTTGCGAAAACATTACCATTTTTGGTGGAGACTAAAAGATGCGAATCATTCTATTTGATTTGCTTGCAAAGTTGTTTTATTCAACTTTGCGTATGTAGTTAGTAATAAAGAGAGCTAAAGCGTAAAATGATGATAATGTTTCGTATATATAAGTACCTGTGTATGACTGTATGTATGTACGTCATTTGATATTACCTTTCTATAGAGATATCTATATGGCTAGATGGGTGTCATCATCTACATATACTTGACTTGATCGTGACGTGGTACTTTTTAAATTATATTTATTTTAAATATTACAATCATATTTTATAAACTACGTAATAATATTGTTAGTACACACTGTATTAAAACAGGTATATAAACTTTCAGTCTTCACTAGCATATAACCAACCATAGTCTTAAACCGGAAGTTAGTGGAAAGGAACAAAGTAATTACATAGACACTTAAGGAAGTATTAAGATTAATATGAAATCAAGAGTGTAACACGGTAAGTCTCTAGGGGCTAACCCCACTCTAATCTAAATTACGACATCAGTAATCCCTTCTAGTTGATTACCTCCCGTCGAGACAACGACACTGTTATAAACAGCATATCTACTACCACTTAGATAATAGTGCGTAGTACATAACTCGTAGTAGTATATATCGATAGCTATATCATCATCATCATCAGCCTGAAGACGTCCACTGCTGAATATAGACCTCCCGTATAATTGATGCTATAATATATCCTATCCGATAGCTATATATGCGTATCATACAAAGAAAGTAGTAAAGTACCTACTAGTGATTTATATCTATGCAACATTGTATTAAATAAATAAATGAATTGATGGCAGAAAAAGTAATTTACCACAATTATTTTAATACGCAATTGATAAAGCTTCATTCATAAAATCTACTGGGTAGATTTAAGGTGTAATGCCTTTGACAGACTGCGGGCGTCGGCGGGATGCCGTGGCTATTGGACTTGAGAATGTGCTAGAACATTGTAATGTGGCATGTAACTTACATGACACACAGTAGCATTAGTACCTACATTAGAACTGCTTACGTATCGTCGCCATCCCGGCCTCTCCCGCTGTTTGTCAAAGTCAACAATATTTCAGTGCAAAATCCTTTAGTTTCCGAATGTTGCCATTAAAAGTTCATGTTCACCGTCAACCATCTTGCCGACTGACATCGGCAGTTCTGGAAATTCAAATTACAAAATTAAATATCCGTATTCAAGACTGGTTTTAGGAATGGACCTTATACATTACCACTTTCGTTATTCAAGGAGCATTACCCTGAAACCTGAAATCCTAACTGTAACATTTCTCCGTGGCCGTTAAGCCGGTGCCCTGAATTTTCTGCTTGTTATTCCCCAAGCTACAAAATAAAGAAAACTTTCGCTGCAAAGTCTTTAAAAGCTAGGTGGTGCTTTTATCTCATAGTTTTCAGGTCTCGTGATCTTATTTGAAACAAGTTTTCAGGTTTATGTTTTTAAATCTTTTCGTCTTTTGATGCAACTGAAAGTTGTATTGTATTGGCCTTAATATTCGCGCATAACTAAACAAACATTAATCGGTATGTTATGCGCAAATAAAATTCAATGCTATTGTTCAAACAATGAATGAAAGCATCACGTGGAAACCGACCTTTCCAAAAATCATACCATTCAGTGACGTATGAAATCTACCAACCCACACTGGCTCAATACCCTCTCTGACTAGGAGTGGCAGTAACAAATTGGGCTGATGTATAACTATTAAATCAGGTTTCTTTAATATATAAATCTCTCACTGTTCGAAATTTACTTTTGAATACAATAAAAATATTGCTGTAAAATAGCTCAGCTTGTAAAATAATGGAAAAATTCTACGTTATCCACTGTCCTTATCCTTTCTCATTGAGAATTTCTAAAGCTTTCAAATTAATAATTTTTTACACAAACAATAACAACCCTGAATTGGTACAAATAGTCTAGTAGCTCTATTCAAACTTATAAAAAACCAAAGGCTTTACAAACAAGCATTGAACAAACCAAGGCAAAGGTATCAAACTCGTTAGGTAGCTCGTTCAGCGTATCAGAGCTAAACATCGCTGCTTACAGAAGCGAGCGGTAACTGAAACCTGGTAGATTTAAAAGTTTTTACCGTTATTTACCGTAGCCCCGTAGCAGCGTAGACGTCTACGGTGCTACGAGGCTACGAAAAATGTAGAGCCGCAATTTGTAATGCGCAACACGAACCTAATAACTCAAGTCGGAGTGGAGGCAACAAACGCGAGGATATATTAAAAGAGCGGTAGAGTAATTAACAATGCAATTTGCCATTATAGTCTCGCCATGCTTGAAACATGCTGTACATAAGCAAACCAATTCTCTAAATTTCCTTGATTGAAAGTACTAATGAAGTCATTTTAACTGTTAAAACTCAATCTTTACTACATTGTAGTCATAAATTCTCGGAATCGTTTGTATGCCCCCCTCTACACAAAATGCGAAGTTTTCCAAAGTTTTATTAATGTCTGAATCTAAAATATTCGAAGTCAAAACATACAAAACAGGGGTCGATTACGAATTTTATGTATTTTCAGATCTTCGGCTGTTTACGTTTTAGTTCGATAATTTTGCCATACCTAAGTACGGAACCCTAAATAAACACAATATAGCTGGATAAGTCAAACAATATATCCAAACACAAGCTTGTTAAGCAGTCACGACGAAAATTAGATGTAAGCGATGTAAAAATTGATATACCGATGCTTTTATAATTTTCCAAAGGAAATACTTAGGCAAAAAACAAGACCTTTGACAATAGTTGTATCTCAATTTCGGTGGTGGATCATTAAAGCCTAGACATAAGTGGACTAGATATAATATCATATTATTGTTTTTTAAACTTTACAGGCTAGCTTTGTTGGATATGGCCTTGTACCGACCCATAGTACCTACCTCTGTTAAGTTAAACAAAATATTAGCGCGTACGCAAGTTTTGGGAACAAGGGCTCGTTGTATGAGAGTCAAGTGGAATTACAGGGGTGAAGGGGGGCACCTGTCGTCAGAGAGACGTGATTTCAGTCGAGATAGTTGGTCGATAATTGTAAAGTAACGCACACGCATCCGCAACATAGTGGTAGAAAGGGTTGGGGGTGTAATTATTATGCATAGGGATAGCGGTGTGCTAATTCGGTTTAGTAGTGGTGTGATAGTGAAGTGCTAGTGGTCTTCAAGCCGAGGTCGTGAGTCGATTATCTATTATTTAAAGATGGTTCGGTTGTAACTTTTCTAGTAAGCTGGGACGCTTTCCCAGTACATTGTTCTTTTGTGCCGGCATCTTTATTTGGCTTAGTAAAATGTTCATGTAAAGTTATATTTTGCAAATTCCATTAAACATGCGCATTTTATTATGCTACTTTATTTGAATTATAATATGTGTGACGAGAACTGATGACTGATGGGTGCCGGAGGAGATCCTTATGGGTTGCCATGTCTCCGATTAGCTAGTCACTTTCTTTCAGTTATATTAATCGTTTAATTGATAGTAACAAAACTTTCGATCGGTTTCTAGATTTATTGTGATCCATCTAGTTCAGTTTTCTAATAAGATGAAACCTTCGATCGGTTTCGGTTTTTAATTGGTATATTCAAATAAACTCATTCCAACTTAGATTTAATGAAATCTTCGACTGATTTCAGTAATTAAATGTGTAAAAGTAGTAATAGTGCTCATTCACTTCCGTAAGCTAGGCTATTTCAGGTGATCCTAACATGGCAATCCTAAGGTAAAAGAAGCCTTCGCGAGGTTGGTGGAACTTTTATTTACACGCCTAATTGGATCGAATCATAATATGGCTATTTTTATCATGATAATAATATATTTGTCTAAATTACTTTACTGAAATCATTATATACTTTTCATAATCTTGTCTATGTCTAAGGATCCAATTTGGTCACACCAGTCGATATGGTGAGTGATAAGTTTCCACATTTTATGCAAAGTAATTTATAAATCACTCATTGTACTTCTGGTATCTATTTAAATGTTTACATTGTTTTCATCTTTTGATTTTATGTTGTGTTCGTTATTTTATTTAAACTTGTGTTACATTGGGAGGCTTTACCCTTTCAATATTTGCGGCAATTTACGTTTAACTACTGAATTTACTTTACGTTCGTTATTCTGCCATTTTATTTCATCTTATGGTATATCGGAAGGCTTTACCCTTCCGGTGTTACTGTATTTACTTTACATACTTACGTTATTTTACCATTTTATTTACGGCCATAACGGAACATTATTTACTTCGATACTATTTCTACGATACGGCTTTTATGATAAATCACGATTTTGAAATTATTTTACTTTGATTTCTACTATTTAACATGCTTATATTGTACGTGTTTATTTTCAGCTTTTGACTTATTTTGCGTTTATTATTTTATCTCTCATGTAATATTGGAAGGCTTTATCCTTCCGATGTTTGCGGCTATTTACACCTATTTACTTAATTTACCATACGTTCGTATTTTATCATTTTATTTACGATCATAACTACACGTTATGTACTTCGACACTACTTTTACGGAACGGCTTATATAAATTACGATTACCTACGGCTTTACGTTTATTTCTACGATTCTACGTTTACGTGCATTACGTTGACATTTCGTATGTACGATTATCATGACATTTTATTTACAGCTCTAACTAAACCTTACTTACTTCACTGATTACCATTTCTACGAAACCATTTATACAATTATTTTCAGCTTGAATTTATCTTACCATCGTTCGTTTGACATATATTTACGACTCACGACCAAATTATTATTTACATCGATAATCAATACTATACAGCATATGGGGTTTAATTCTACTTTCGACAATTATCATACACACGCCATTATCTTACCTTTATTTACAGCCTTAACCAATTCTTTGACTATGACGTCAACATATTATTACACATAATTTACTACGATTCTTCAGCACTGAACTACGATCTATAATTGACTTTAGTCCTAAACAAACCTACTGGCTACTTCAGTTATATTATGAGTACAACACTGCGGGATGGTTACACATTGTTTTATTTAAAGCCTACCAGAACCCAGCTCTATTGAAATAAGCTGATGCACTATAAAACTATCTGACACTATGTGTTGTGCAAGGTACAGGCAATCCCATTTCGGTCGGTAATTTGTGGACATATGGTGGGATCGTCTATTATTATTTTACTGGTAACTAAGGTTTTGAGGTAACGTTTTGTCCAGGTAACATCCCCTAGTTTAGATTAAAATCAACAACCTTTATATTAATTGCTGATGTGCAGTCGTTTGCTCATATAACATACTGTAGGTGTTTTCATAACTAGTAAGTGACTGCTTGGAATCGTTGTTACGTCTGAGGCCTCACAACCCTTATATGCTTGGAATTATTCCAATGAAGTTACTACTAGTGATTACGTCTTACTGCAAGCATTAACACTATACACGCAGGGCACAAATATTTCCCCACACTATACACCGAATCGGCGAGGAAATGTTCAGTTAGGCCAACTGTGCATCCCTTGTTTATTCAAAATTACAACACTATGACCAAACACATTAAGTAAATTATTGCTAGTCAGTAACTTTCGCAAATAGTGATAGGGGAGTACCGACTCCTATTAGCTTTCCTCCTTTTAATCATTTCCTACCCATTCTCTCCGTTAATTTACGACAAAACTGATTATGTATTTACTGAAAACTATTTCAGCCTGGATGTGATTGATCCATGCTAATTACCGGAGCATTATTTACAAATGATAATTACAATTTATAAAAAAGCTTTTATGCAATTATCGGATTTCCTTGGGGAAATATATGTGGGCTCAATCATTTCCGCAGCTGGGCACCCAGCACTCCTGGAACATCACGTATGTACAAGCGCTACATAGCAGTGGGACCCCTGGGTGTACCTTCTGGCTCTGCTTTACGCATTGTGGATTGGTTGTAGTCATGAGCATTGATCTCTTGATGAAGTCTAGTAATTGGGAAAATACCCAACATGAAAAGAACCGTGAATGGTCAACAAACATGAATAATGAATTCCGGGATTGAGTAAAGGAAAAAAAGTACAATCACATTTGGACTGAATGGTTAAAACAAGACCTAATGTCCATACCTTTACCTCTTTCCCGGGGAGTGCACTCTGTGGTTGGCACTCACAAGGATGGGCGTTGGCTGGGGCCTATCCTCCCTCCCCAAATGGGGGGGGCTACATTCTTCACAAAAGGAAAGCAGCCTTTCGTTTTCCTTGGTATTCACAGGTTAATCTCTCTCTTATATTTAAAAGACTCCTTTTTACTTCTCCTTTATTTAATTCTATACTTCTTACTTATATACTTCTCCTTTATTTAATTATATAATTTTATTTGTGTTCCATTATAAGCAGTCTCTAACTCTAAAAGAACCGAGGTTACTGTTATTTCACAACGAAGGGTTAAGACGATCATTTGGCCATATATTTTATCACGTGTATTTTCTTGTTTAGGTAGGGGGGATTAGTTACAATTTGGTGCCGTGACCAGGATATTTTAGAGTAATCTTTATATTAAAAGTAGGCTTTACAGCCTACAATTTGGTGTTCGTGAAATGGAAAGAGTTTATGAGACTGTTTTAGGAAATTCACACACGTTACTTATGTTCAGTACCTACCTAAATGTTTAAAATACCTAAGATCTTAAGACCGTGGGGGTGTTGCGTTTTAATTTTGTTAACTTCAAAATATTTAGGACATTAAGGGCGTGGGGGTGTATTGAGTCCAAAGTTTGTGGGGGTGTTGGTAAAAAGAAAGATAATAGTTAGATAATGTTAGTTACTTAATTTTCATTTACGCGGATAAGTAACATAATTATACGGTATTAACTACTCCATATAACGGTTTCAATATTGGTATATAAAACTTTATATAACGTACCTACAAGTTAGTTAAATTTTGTTGAAGTTTATAAGCCGGGCATTGATAGGTACAGTCTTAGGAAAATAACCGTTCTCTGTCACGAAGTAGGTTGAATGTTTGTTTACAAGTCAGCAGATTTTATATCGGCGTTGCTAGTGCTGTTTGTGTTGGTAGGTTATGAAAGGGGATCAGTATTAAGTATTGTTTATAATTAGTAGGTAACGAGAGCCCCGCGGCTTAATCTTGCGGCCACTTATTGCTCAGCATTTAATTGTTTATTTTTTGTATTGTGAATAGGCCAACTGTGTGGGGTTCAATGAAGACTTATTGTATTGTGCCTTAAGTGCAAAGAGAAATGAGACCTGGCGTCATAAACAAGTCAGCCACTTTGCTTACGAGTATGTTAGTATTAGCATGGTGGGAACGGAAAGGAGTGACGACTGAGCAGGGCTTTGAGTGGGGTTCAGCTACTTATTTGTGCCGTAGTGAGTACGAGTTGGAATGTCCCTATTTCTAAGTGTTATAGCTGCTTATCTATGTGTATGCGTTATGTAAATGTACACTAAATGGGTAGGTACTTGCGGATACGGTGTTTATGGTTATAGGCAATTATATTCTTATAAATAAAATTAAATATGGTAGGAAGCGGCAAAACTAAAACAATATCGTCTTATTTTAACATAGGAACTTTGCACAAAATAATAATGATTATAATTAGACGAATATTAGGTAAGTAATATGTACAACATAGTTGCATACGTATTACTAATAGGGTATCGGTCAACCACACTTAGGTTGTGAAATATTACATGGGTTTTGTCGGTACCTATTTTGGTGTTCGGATTATATTGTCATTAGGAATATTGGTCTAGGTAGGTACTTAAAAACAATAGGCTGCTCGTATACTATTAGTAGCAAACCAACTTAAGTATTTACATATTGTTGGTTGTAACAGATTTACAATTACGTGAGTAGTTATTTGAGGTTTTTATTTTGCTGTAAACAAATAATGGATTAGCGAAGAATATTGTTAGCACAAATAGTAATTGTCACCAGGGCGACTGCTTGTGAATTGTGAGCGCGTGAACATTGATAAATATCGCGAATATTTATGAAAAACTTAAGTACTTACCTTATATCTTAATGAATGTCGAAAAAAAAATTTATGGGTTGACAACATTATTACGATCGAGTTAAAGGTGACTAGTGGGGTGTAGGGCCACCACTTTCGGAAAAAAGGAGGATATACATTGAATCTTAGGAATCTGTCAGTGTAATATGAGATGGAGATAAATAAATTTCGGTAACTATGGTTCGTTTTCATGAAAAAATTTTAACCGGATAGACCTTTTAAAATTTTTGGGGGTGAATGTACCGACCCATAGTACCTACCTCTGTTAAGTTAAACAAAATATTAGCGCGTACGCAAGTTTTGGGAACAAGGGCTCGTTGTATGAGAGTCAAGTGGAATTACAGGGGTGAAGGGGGGCACCTGTCGTCAGAGAGACGTGATTTCAGTCGAGATAGTTGGTCGATAATTGTAAAGTAACGCACACGCATCCGCAACATAGTGGTAGAAAGGGTTGGGGGTGTAATTATTATGCATAGGGATAGCGGTGTGCTAATTCGGTTTAGTAGTGGTGTGATAGTGAAGTGCTAGTGGTCTTCAAGCCGAGGTCGTGAGTCGATTATCTATTATTTAAAGATGGTTCGGTTGTAACTTTTCTAGTAAGCTGGGACGCTTTCCCAGTACATTGTTCTTTTGTGCCGGCATCTTTATTTGGCTTAGTAAAATGTTCATGTAAAGTTATATTTTGCAAATTCCATTAAACATGCGCATTTTATTATGCTACTTTATTTGAATTATAATATGTGTGACGAGAACTGATGACTGATGGGTGCCGGAGGAGATCCTTATGGGTTGCCATGTCTCCGATTAGCTAGTCACTTTCTTTCAGTTATATTAATCGTTTAATTGATAGTAACAAAACTTTCGATCGGTTTCTAGATTTATTGTGATCCATCTAGTTCAGTTTTCTAATAAGATGAAACCTTCGATCGGTTTCGGTTTTTAATTGGTATATTCAAATAAACTCATTCCAACTTAGATTTAATGAAATCTTCGACTGATTTCAGTAATTAAATGTGTAAAAGTAGTAATAGTGCTCATTCACTTCCGTAAGCTAGGCTATTTCAGGTGATCCTAACATGGCAATCCTAAGGTAAAAGAAGCCTTCGCGAGGTTGGTGGAACTTTTATTTACACGCCTAATTGGATCGAATCATAATATGGCTATTTTTATCATGATAATAATATATTTGTCTAAATTACTTTACTGAAATCATTATATACTTTTCATAATCTTGTCTATGTCTAAGGATCCAATTTGGTCACACCAGTCGATATGGTGAGTGATAAGTTTCCACATTTTATGCAAAGTAATTTATAAATCACTCATTGTACTTCTGGTATCTATTTAAATGTTTACATTGTTTTCATCTTTTGATTTTATGTTGTGTTCGTTATTTTATTTAAACTTGTGTTACATTGGGAGGCTTTACCCTTTCAATGTTTGCGGCAATTTACGTTTAACTACTGAATTTACTTTACGTTCGTTATTCTGCCATTTTATTTCATCTTATGGTATATCGGAAGGCTTTACCCTTCCGGTGTTACTGTATTTACTTTACATACTTACGTTATTTTACCATTTTATTTACGGCCATAACGGAACATTATTTACTTCGATACTATTTCTACGATACGGCTTTTATGATAAATCACGATTTTGAAATTATTTTACTTTGATTTCTACTATTTAACATGCTTATATTGTACGTGTTTATTTTCAGCTTTTGACTTATTTTGCGTTTATTATTTTATCTCTCATGTAATATTGGAAGGCTTTATCCTTCCGATGTTTGCGGCTATTTACACCTATTTACTTAATTTACCATACGTTCGTATTTTATCATTTTATTTACGATCATAACTACACGTTATGTACTTCGACACTACTTTTACGGAACGGCTTATATAAATTACGATTACCTACGGCTTTACGTTTATTTCTACGATTCTACGTTTACGTGCATTACGTTGACATTTCGTATGTACGATTATCATGACATTTTATTTACAGCTCTAACTAAACCTTACTTACTTCACTGATTACCATTTCTACGAAACCATTTATACAATTATTTTCAGCTTGAATTTATCTTACCATCGTTCGTTTGACATATATTTACGACTCACGACCAAATTATTATTTACATCGATAATCAATACTATACAGCATATGGGGTTTAATTCTACTTTCGACAATTATCATACACACGCCATTATCTTACCTTTATTTACAGCCTTAACCAATTCTTTGACTATGACGTCAACATATTATTACACATAATTTACTACGATTCTTCAGCACTGAACTACGATCTATAATTGACTTTAGTCCTAAACAAACCTACTGGCTACTTCAGTTATATTATGAGTACAACACTGCGGGATGGTTACACATTGTTTTATTTAAAGCCTACCAGAACCCAGCTCTATTGAAATAAGCTGATGCACTATAAAACTATCTGACACTATGTGTTGTGCAAGGTACAGGCAATCCCATTTCGGTCGGTAATTTGTGGACATATGGTGGGATCGTCTATTATTATTTTACTGGTAACTAAGGTTTTGAGGTAACGTTTTGTCCAGGTAACATCCCCTAGTTTAGATTAAAATCAACAACCTTTATATTAATTGCTGATGTGCAGTCGTTTGCTCATATAACATACTGTAGGTGTTTTCATAACTAGTAAGTGACTGCTTGGAATCGTTGTTACGTCTGAGGCCTCACAACCCTTATATGCTTGGAATTATTCCAATGAAGTTACTACTAGTGATTACGTCTTACTGCAAGCATTAACACTATACACGCAGGGCACAAATATTTCCCCACACTATACACCGAATCGGCGAGGAAATGTTCAGTTAGGCCAACTGTGCATCCCTTGTTTATTCAAAATTACAACACTATGACCAAACACATTAAGTAAATTATTGCTAGTCAGTAACTTTCGCAAATAGTGATAGGGGAGTACCGACTCCTATTAGCTTTCCTCCTTTTAATCATTTCCTACCCATTCTCTCCGTTAATTTACGACAAAACTGATTATGTATTTACTGAAAACTATTTCAGCCTGGATGTGATTGATCCATGCTAATTACCGGAGCATTATTTACAAATGATAATTACAATTTATAAAAAAGCTTTTATGCAATTATCGGATTTCCTTGGGGAAATATATGTGGGCTCAATCATTTCCGCAGCTGGGCACCCAGCACTCCTGGAACATCACGTATGTACAAGCGCTACATAGCAGTGGGACCCCTGGGTGTACCTTCTGGCTCTGCTTTACGCATTGTGGATTGGTTGTAGTCATGAGCATTGATCTCTTGATGAAGTCTAGTAATTGGGAAAATACCCAACATGAAAAGAACCGTGAATGGTCAACAAACATGAATAATGAATTCCGGGATTGAGTAAAGGAAAAAAAGTACAATCACATTTGGACTGAATGGTTAAAACAAGACCTAATGTCCATACCTTTACCTCTTTCCCGGGGAGTGCACTCTGTGGTTGGCACTCACAAGGATGGGCGTTGGCTGGGGCCTATCCTCCCTCCCCAAATGGGGGGGGCTACATTCTTCACAAAAGGAAAGCAGCCTTTCGTTTTCCTTGGTATTCACAGGTTAATCTCTCTCTTATATTTAAAAGACTCCTTTTTACTTCTCCTTTATTTAATTCTATACTTCTTACTTATATACTTCTCCTTTATTTAATTATATAATTTTATTTGTGTTCCATTATAAGCAGTCTCTAACTCTAAAAGAACCGAGGTTACTGTTATTTCACAACGAAGGGTTAAGACGATCATTTGGCCATATATTTTATCACGTGTATTTTCTTGTTTAGGTAGGGGGGATTAGTTACAGCCTAACCCTCCTCACGAAAGTAACGGGAGGCCTTTGCCCAGCAGTGGGACAGTTACAGGCTGAATTATTATATTATTATTATTATTACAGGCTAGCATTTGACGACTACCTCACCTGGTCTTAAGTGACGATGTGATCGAAGGTGGTTAACATGTTCAGGCTAGAATAGGGCTAGCTCTCAAGAACCGCTCCGAACTACCCCAAGATTTACGACATAATTTCTACTTAAGGGATATTTTCTTTCTAAAGAACTGGTGTCAGCCGTGAACTGATACGGATTGTGATGATGATGATGAACGAACATTTTAAGACCACTTGTTATACTAAGCACGCACACTTACTATGCATACCTACTTTATAAAGTTATGGCCTCTGCACAGACAAAACAAATAGTTGGCACATGGCACCACTGAGGCCGTGTTCATAAATTTGTTTTAGCATATCTGCGACGTTACACAATAACTTAGCGAACACAGACGTGCTTAAATTAAAAACGATTCTATATCATAATAATTGCTCCGGACAATGCATTGTGTTCGTTTTAGTAGCTCAGTGTATGTTGCATATTAAGATTTAGGACTGAGAAAATTAATAGTTTCATTTTTTATATTTTTCTGAAGTGCGAACATTAAACTATAAAAACTATTGTAGAGTGGCAGTGGAGTACTAAACTAGTTTTGGATGCCAGTCACCTATGGTGCGAAAACAAGACAAGGTGTTTTCAGTACAATGGCCTGTGGCGACTGCTAATAATAAAAGCCAGCCAAGTGCGAGTCGGACTCGCGCACGAAGGGTTCCGTGCCATTATCTATAAAAACGCCAACTAAATCACGTTTGTTGTATCTATGGGAGCCCCGTTAAATATTTATTTCATTCTGCCTTTTTGTATTTGTTGAGTTATAGCGGCAACAGAAATACAGCATCTGTAAAAGTTTCAACCGTCTAACTATTACGGTTCATGAGATATAGCCTAGTGATAGATGGACAGGCAGATGGACGGACGGACGGAGTCTTAGTAACAGTAGGTTCCCGTTTTACCCTTTGGTTGCGGAACCCTAAAAAGCATCAAAAACGATTTTTATTCTAGTAGAATTGCATCTATTTAATACCAAAAATATACTCGATCACAGTAGTTGTTAATAAGCGTAGTAATTTAGTAATTGTAGGCCAAATTTCTACTAAATAAATGAGTTCAGAAACAGAAGTTACTCCTATTGTGGGTAATATAGGTTTTAAAGTGTCTAAATGAAGCTAAACTTACCTCATCATTTCCATACATCGCCATAACAAGAAAATCACTTGTAACTTTTATAGATATTAGCTTTTACGCGTATTGGAAAACAACTGGAAATATGAATAAATATAAATGTCGCTTGAAAATGCTGTTACGTTTAGAATAACTCCTTTAAGTATTATAACCTTACCAAAACTTCATGCATGTCAAGAAAAACAGCACGCGTTCTTGGAATCAATTGAACAATGCCGTTTTTTCTGCCACGCACTGTAAAGTTGTTACTGGTGGCGTGTAATGCAGCAATAATAGTGGAGGGTCATGCCTATCGATACCATCTACCGCTAAGGAAAACGGCAGGCTGTCCCACTGTTTATCAACAAAAACTTGTGACTGGTAATCTTTGTCGGAAAAACTTGTATTTTCGCGCGCTGAGCAGGAATTGTGTATTTGATTCGATCGACTACGTTTTTTGTGTTGCAAGAAAATGTCTTTTTAGGGTAAAGGGTTTACTTTTAATAGTAATAAGTCTTTCTTGTCCATAGCGGTAAGGTTTTACTTAGAACATTGTAATCATGCAGTTTAACTACTCGTACCATTCGAAATTCTGGTACCAAACAACTGTCCCGGTAATTGCGGGGCGCATCTAGTACCTATACAACGAAATAAATATTGCCCAATATTGAATATAAAACAAATATTGTCTGTTCACATCTCTACATTAAATATTCCGTACATACAAACACCAATTTCGCGCAAGTGCCTACTTGATGTCAAATACCGTTTTGTTTGTCCTTTGAGGTGTGCAAGCCTCTAGTGCCATAGTTTATGATGCCGCCTGTGCCTCTGATATGGTTAACGATTGCCATCAATCTACAAAACCCGGGACCGATAGTTTAAGATCTGTAGCATGGAGCGGAGTTTCCCATCTGCGGAAATCAGCACAAAACTTACAACCAGTCATTAGTGCGGCGCCAAGAATCGAAACAGATGTCGTTGGATTCTAAGTCGCACCAGTAACTACTCAGCCGCCATCTCTCTAACTACTACTCTCTAACGGTCGCAGTTATACGCTTTCGCACGGAACGTGCCGATGTCGCAAAGTATCATGTCTGCGCAAGGACTACATTAATAATTCAGTAGGTAGAGGCGAGGCGCGGCACATAGAGAGCTCTAGCTACTGGTACTCTACACCCATATTATGTCGACGTACAGCCATTAAGATTCGTTTTCACGTGACATTAGAAATATGTAGTTCCTTTGTGGACTGTTCGCAGAGAAAGGGGCGAAATGAGGTCGGATGTAGGTCAATGTTTTTATTCATAACATTTACGATGGAACTGTGGATTGTGTTTATTGGTAAATAGGATTTTTTAATAATATTGTATAATACCAGGGCCACCGACGCCGCAGGCACATTATACTCGTATTACCAAATAATGTACGTATTTTGTTTACACCGCTAAGCACTGACGCTCCATTACTTCTCTCCTTTGAAAAGTTAACTGAAAAAGATTGCTTTTAGCGATAAGGCTGCCCATTAAGCTCGCTATTTATTTTGGTAAATTACCTTGTGTATTTTTTTTACTTAAATACAATAAAGATTTTTCAATTTTCTTCTGTTTATGAGCAAGATGCTCCCTTAATTACGACTTTGAGAAATGTTCTAGGTTTTCTGTAACTGATATTTCAGTAACCCTTAAATACTACTAGCCTACAAAGTACAGATAATAATACTGCACAGTGATCGATAAACTAAACTGGCTTTTAATACTTGCGAACTTCACGACACCAACACACTTAAATCACCCGAAACTCTTAAGTTTTCAGGGCTCATTAACCCGTTCCTTTATCGCTCGCTGTTGAGGAAATATTCTCTCTCGGAACACTAAACAAAAACGCATAACACCATCGGAAAACCATTATCTTCGCGAGACGCGGTAAATTCTATAGACCCGCTTCCGGAATAGGTTCGCGTGGCATCAATACTAATACACACCATACATACTTAACAAGGATCGATTGGATACTTCGGGGAAAGGAGATAGAAATCATGAAAACAATATCATAATAAGAACATGCTTTGATAACATTGCCTAAGAAAAAGTTAAATAATACTATCAAATTTAGACGGCTCGTTTGGCTTAGTGGCTGAGCAATCGGACTGCTGCGCTAGGGGTTGCGGGTTCGATTCCCGCCTGGGGCAAATATTTGTGCGATCCACAAATATTCGTTTCTGGTCTGGGTGTGATGTGTATGTGAAATTATATGTCTGTAAGCGGTAACCACGATACAGGAGCAATCTTAGTGTGGGGCTACATTTAAAAAAAAAGAACAAAAAAAAAGAAATGCCTATGCCGTAATAATAAAAATATATCAGCCTGTAACTGTCCCACTGCTGGGCAAATGCCTCCTCTCAGTTTCGTAAAGAGGATTATGCCAAAATCTCCCGCGGGGGTCTAGTCCGGATTGGTGGATGACATGCCTCTAAAATAATTCTTGAGCATGTTGGTTTCCTCACGATGTTTTCTTTCACCGAAAAGCTAGTGATAATTACATACCTACATCATTATGTTTAACAAGAAACACATTGGTACATACTCGCACTGGGATTCATACTTTTATGTAAAATAAAATATTGACCCTGTAAGGAAATCGATTTGTAACGTTAAAAAATCAATAAACATTTATAGTAAAACTACCACCTAGGTACTTATTCTTATAAAACCTGGAAACAATTGTTCCTAAATATTGTGCCCTTTGCAAGTAAAAAAATTCCGCTCTTCAATGGGTAAAAAATTGAATTTATTTAGAGCATTGTAACATAAGGATAACATAGAAATTCTATACAATTATCTACATAAGGATAGTACATTTCATCCCACTGCCTGAGCTAAGTAAAAAGCTTTCATACTGCTTTATTTTTACGTAGGGTAATAGCAGTGTTTTTATTTAACAACTGAGTGCGAAGGATTTGTTTCGAGATATAAAGTTATACATGATGTGTTCAAGTAACAAAACAGGGAAAAATGGCGCACTTGTCACTTGGCAGAATAAGCCCATTGTTGATTCTTTCAAAGCGATCTAACTCTGCCTCATCCGCCTATCTGAATATGTTTCGCTCATTTCAATTATAATTTTCATCTGAAACGCAGAGAAAAGCCCTTTATAAAAAACTTGTTTTTCATTTTAATCATTAAGCGTTTCTTTTTGTTGGCAAACTATTTTTCTATTATAAACTATTTAGCTCAGTCGACAAAAGAAGCCAGTCAGTAGCCTCGGTAGTAATAAGGTACTTATTTAAGCTGTAGGATCGTGAAGAGTTTTCTAAAAACTTATATGCTTACCTGGTCGGTGCACTGCGTGACCGAAATTTAGTTCATCAAATTACAATTGCATTACATTACAATACAATCATTCTTTATTGACCATTCAATTAATATTCACTAGTAATTTAGAAGCAACTATAAACATTTCACAAACTCTAAGTTGAGTTTTAGCTGTGTGGTACAGAGTACATAAACAATTGAAAGTGAGTTATATTGCATCAGTATGATGATAAAAGATACATCAATATAAAACATCGCCCTCCTTTTACGTAGACATGCATAAAAGCACTCAAATGCCTTGCACTTCTAAATCTCAAAACATGGAATCATATTTTAAAGCCTAGACACAACTTGCTCTTTCAAAGTGCATAACGGTAAACTCGGACAGTTTAGCGAACTTTCCAACGGCAACATTTCACTCAAACAGCCAACAAAATAACCTCTACAATGCATTTCCTACGCAAACTTGAGCCATTGCTCTTATGCTGTAGCTTAAAATCGCAAACACATATAGGCATATATTATGCAGTTTTTGTTTACTCACAGTAATATCATTAGCTAACTTGGACTGTACGTTCAGGAGAAGCTATATTTCATTTTAACACGCCGTCAAATGAGTTCAAATGAAAGTTGACTTCCCTTAACTTCAGTTGATTAGAATAAAGTTATAAGCCGACACTGCAAAGATAACGAAGCTTTTAACTTTTAACCCTTTAAACTTTAAGGATATGAAGTACGCATTTAGCGCGTAGCGATTGGCAGGGTGGGGCTAGGAGCACCTTAAATCTAATGGAGTTTGATTAGCTAATGTAAATTAAGACAATTAAGTCGCTAAATAAAAAAAGTTTCAACAATTAACGTAAAATAGTATTTCACAGGTAAATGAAAGTATATTCTTAGCATTGTTTTTAAATTGACATTCCTATTTTATACGTACTTACAGATTTTATTGTATATGCAGTTACCTGTTATCAGCTGTTGTCTTTTTTGAAGTTTTGCAATTCAAACTCTAGCTCTATCTCATTCGCGATTCATATTTAAGCATATAGGTAATCATAATTAAGAAATCTCTATTTATCTTGGACGAAATCTTGAATAAGATGTGATGTCGGATAAGTTTATTTCGTATAATTTTTCCATTAAGTTACTTATACTAAAGTTTATAAAGAAAACATCTTAATGTCTTTTCAAAGATTTTTACTTAATAACCGTCATTTTGCATTGTAATGAAAATTGTAATCTATATAATTATATTTTAAACAGTATTGTTTAGTAAGTAATCAGATAACTTGCAACATTTAAGCTTTATTTCGTTTCCATGACAGATTGGCGCGTGTAACGACGTCACATTCCACGCGTGATCACTAAATTGCTTTGATCAGAATTTAGATTGGCTACATTACGGAAATGATCACGTCAAATGGAAATGTAAATTGGCCATTTAGGCAATCTATGAAATCTTATTAATTAATCCAGCTTAAGAGATAAATACCTAAATGTAAACTGGAACGTAGTCATATTATAAGCACCTTGGTATAATCATGGATTATTTTTTGTTCATACAATGATTTCCCATTTAAATAGTATAATGCATATGCAAGTATAGATTAGTTATCCCATTGCCTATAGAACACATTGTTAAGTCTTTATTTTCGTCGAAGAAATGACGTATGACCATATACGAAAATTTGAGCGTTACATGAACATTGAACACAAGCTCCACTGCTTGTAAAGAAAAACAAGGTTTAGTGCACAGCTAAGCAATTACCTATTTTTTTAAGTAAGGGGCTAGTGGACGTAACGTACTCCATTGTCAACCATGGTGAGATCTAAACAAACCACTAAAGCGTCGCTGTATACAATAGAAACGTATCATGTCTCCAACATACTTCGTTGATATTGCACTATGTAACATGTCTGAAGCTAGCGAAGAGACGGCATGAATTAATGTTTTGGCACGACCTCAGTCTAACTGTATTCACAGCAATATGATTTATTGAATACAGTATACAGTAGAGACAACCGTGAAGATAATTCGCATTATTATGAAGTTGTTTATCGAAAATCCCTTTACACCTAGTTTAGATTTGCAAGGCGAACGACCACTAGGTAGATACGCAATTTAATTTCAACCTTAACTAGATACACCATAAATAAAACCATAGCTGTCTGGAACATTAAGGTAAATTATTTATAGCGACATAAAACAGGCAACCATAATATCTTATATCTAATCATAATTGGTAAGTAGGTACTATGGATTTATAGGGCAATATGGGGTCCTTTAATGTGAGCTCAAGTCATAAGTCAAGAAGTTACGATGGGGGCTCACGGAATTGGTGAACAAGTTTATTGGAATTAACCGGCAAGAACGCGAAACTAATAATAAACAACATAAGGTGCTGTTCCGCAGAATAATGAATAGTACGAGCTTGCGCTCAGCTAGAGTCAAATGTTACGTAGTTAAGGTATTTCATCATTCACTAATCTTGGATTATGGTTATTTTAGTACCTTTATAAACCTGGTAGTGCTGTAACTAGGCGGCGCGTGCACTGCAGTGATAAAGTTTAATTCGCTTTTCTATGACACCTCACATAACTTTATGTAAATTGTTTTACAGATGTGACGCCCCATTTCTGACTCAAGTTTAATGAAAACAATAAAATATTTGTAGTAAAAGGAATGTTAATAGAGTTTAATGACACCAATATTGACGTGATTTGCAATGAAGTTAATTAATTAAGGGCTCGTTATGTCGGTTCATAACCTCGAAAACAATCACAAAGTTGCGACGCGAACAGTTCGTCGCACAGTTCGTAACGCGTGCCTCAATCTGAGGCATACAATGGTACTTTTATGCATCTGTCAGGAGCGTAGCACGGCTCGACCTGAGGCAGCGTTCGCAACGATCGTATGAGGCGAATGCTCACAGTGAGCACACACGTCCACACAGTCCGGGGCATGACGAACTGTTCGCGCATAATCCACAAATTTGTAAACTAATTAAAAACTTGTGCTTTTTTTTCAGCCCTATATTCATTTCATCGTAACTATTTTTATAAATATCATTCATATCAAATTAATAGTTAATATTTTCACTCGCTTGACAGATTAACGCTCTATTTGCGTTAAAGTTAGCTATAACTGTATTAAAGTCCATCGGAGCATAATAGCCCGGCGAATGGTAATTAATGACATTAATTATTATGTGAATGTCCGGTCGAACTGGGGGAGATGGTATGAGTAGCATGCCTCTTTGATAGGGGTGGCAGGTACTTCCTTAAATTTCCCTGGCTATACGTGTTTAACGGGAATGGGAGAGCGTCGAAGATTTTTAGGAAATTAAGTACCTATTTATATATAGGTACATACATATAGTACATTTATATATAGGTACGTACATTATATATAGGTATTTATATATATGATTTTGAATTGCCTATCCTGTTCTATTAAAAGAACTAGTGAAAAATGCCACAGATAGCGACAAACTATAATTATATAGGATTTACGTGGACGGTCTCGTCTCATCAATATCTTCGAGCAGTTATGGTTAAAATGACAAACAATAAATAAAGAATACTGATAACCAGTATTTTATTTAGTTCCTCTTATCTATTGTCAGGGAAAAAAATTGCGATTACAAATCTAAATTATTATTTTATACAAAACTCAATTCCTATTACATCTATTATAGAGCTACGATATAACTTAATGTTATTCGAAAAGTGGCTTCATTTTACACACTATTCAGTTGATCTTTGTATAATGCAAAATTAAGCACAACCCCGCGTGTCCGTGGACCGGAGTTTGGATAATTTTTGACCCGAGTTCCCACTTCCCGGTACACGCTGGCAACCCTGTCCGAGGCCATTAGCCTGAGTGTTGTCCCAAATAACATCGTCGACATGCCGTTAGCTTGCTAATGACAGCTCCGTCATATTGCGGAAACGATATACACGGCAGTTACCTAGCGGCCGGCGAGAAAGACTTTGCCAGATTTTCCGCTTTTTAGAGATACGCTTTTTGCGATCTTTTTGATACTATCATTTCTCGAAGCTTTCAGACCGATACGAAATGACTACAGATTTATTCTAGTCCGCTTTGGATTTGACTGTACTACTAAAAATAATTTAACAAAAGGAATTTAGTTAATTAAGATACAAAATTGTTTAGTACTCGCGTCTTTTAACTGTAGGTTCACTAATGGTATGTTTACAATTACGCTTATAATTGTAGGGGCTTAGTATTTTTTTATGTTAACAGAATAGACGGTTTATTTTAGTGGTTGTTTCTATAACGTTAGACCTAAACGTTATTTTTACTTATATTGAGTAAAGTGGTCAGATTACGGTCATCAGCTTACTAAAAGAATTAGCATAACATATCAATATTGAACCGAATTTGAGGGCAAACTATCATAAGCATTGTCTGTGCATTAATGAAGCACGTGTCAGAGGAAATTAAACCAATATGTCTATTCTCTTCTTTTAAGAGCTGATGCGTATTTTGCAGTTTAAATTTAGTTAGGGACAGGCGTGCGACTTTATTTTGATATACTTACCTACTTAGTAGCATTTAAAAATATATCTTATGTTCCAAACATATAAACGTATTATCAATTCGCATAACAAAATACAAATAATGTCTTAAAATCTATTATTGTACGTACAATCCAAGAAAAACGAAAATTGCTTTGATGTTTTCAGTAAAAAAATATGTTTGAAATTTGCTATTTATGTCACTCATCATAAGACCTTTCGGATTCTTTGACACCGTAGTAGAAAAATGTGCCATAAATACCTAAGCAAAGATTTTATCAACTTTACAGAAGACTTTAAAGATAATGAGCAGTTTATTCGTCTCGACGCTGCTAAATTCCGGGTGATAAACATTATCAACAAATCATAACACAATTATTGAAGAAAGAAAACCAGTCCTTGTACAATACGAAGCCATTAAGCAGAAACCACTTCCTTGAATGAAGTGAAAACTTGGCGAGAAAATTGTTAATTAATTAACAATGAAAAGCATAGTTCAGAATCCAACAATTATGTACGTACAGTGAGATCTCGCTGCGATTGCTCGGGCTCTTTGCCAACCAAGCCTAGACGGCGTCCAATTTAATAATTATGACTTACACCATTAATTACGGACAACATTGAACGTTGAATTGTCGCTTGCAAAATGCAACTTCCATATTTTGGTAGGTACTTGCGTCCGTGGTACACAAATGAAATTGATTTATTTCCACATTAGAGCCGGCATTACGGTATTGTTTTGCTTTTTTTATCTCGTCATTTGCTATGTGATATATGGTCTATAGACGGTGGTTGGCTGGTGAACCTAATATCTCATGATTGAGTTGAACGTAGAGTTAGAACTATTTATAAGCTTTTCAATTTCTTATTTAACAATAATTATCAGATCTATTTCCACATATAATATTTCCTTGCTAGAATAATAGTGTCCTCTTTAGAATTCTAGGATTGATTAATTGACTAGTAACTCAGTGAGGCTCCGGTCTTGTTATTTCGAAGTTTGCCATAATATTATATTCGTTGGTTTATTTTATACATATACTGGATACTACTTGTTTAATAACAAACATTATATAGGAAGTAGGCACATATAACTATAACGTAGGTAGAAAGATAATCCGTTTTAAACAACGTATGAGCACAAAACGTGATTAACTAAGCTGAACGTATTTCACAAATTGTCTCCTACCCTAAATAGATTACAGCACCGCTCGCTCTGTAAGTAATATTAAAGTACGTAGTCTTCTGGCAACTTCGGATACTTCGTAATATAATTATGTAGAAGCGTTTCCGTCTCACCTGAATATTAGCTGATGGCTGAGCTAGAGAAAAGTGAGAAAATCAACTGACGAAATATTTCACACATTAATTATTCTGCCAAATTGAGAATTTGGTGATTTTTTCCTTTTCTATGGCCATGTCAAGCACATAGACATGATATAATCGGTCAATTATATCGTAAGCGTTTTTGCTATATTATATCTCTTTAGCCAAAATAAAGTAAAATTTCGTTGATAAAGCCAGGTGGACTCCGCATTCGCCATTTCCGTCTTTTCACCTATCGAATAAGTTTAATAATTCTAGAATATAGAGCACATGGTATTCGTCCGTCTAATGTCTATCTAAGTATCCGTCCAAATGGACGGAACGACGATCATGTCGGAATTATGAGAGTTATTTTTTACAGACATACCCCTAAAACTCAATCCGTAAAACGGTTTTAAAGAACGATAGGATAATATATTATTATGGTAATGGTATGGTATGGTACCTACATACTATTATAATCAGGACAGAGTTGTAACATTTTAAATAAAATCAAAGTAACTTGTTTTATTATGACATAAGTACCTTAGTAAAAATAACAATTGAATTTACAAAAAAAACTAAATGAAACATGTACTAAACTTAAACCTATACTCTAACAAAACGGCCTTTAGGCTTATAGGCTTATGGTTCCAAAGGCATTGGCTCTATTTCCACGTTGAAACCCAGAGCTATTCGATGTGCGAAATAAATGTTACCAGCGGCGTCGACCGGCGGTGGAAAAGTTTATTAGAAAAATATAATAATAAATCAAAATAACATTCAAAGTATCAACCCTGTTCCGCTTTTAGAACATCGGACCATCCGCCAAGATGGGAATTAATGGGAAGTAATTATTGCAATTGTCGTGGAAGCCTTTGTACCTCTAATGCTTTTTACTACGAGTACCTACCCAAGGGCTTAAGAGCTGAAGAGAACGAAATGAGATTATGAAGTAGCCTACTTATTCTCGATGCTGCTACTTGGTTTTATAATTTATATAGTACTTAGGTACATAATATTATCTATACTCGCATAACTCAGCAATAACAAACTGTTCAGCAAACTGTATATAATACACTGTGCTTATATGTTGTGACAGCACGTAAGCACAGTTCATTATATATTTTTCAAATATAGTATATTGGGCCGACGACATCAAATGGGTCGCAGGCCACCGGTGGATGCAAGTGGCAAATTGTCGTTCGGTGTGGCGGTCTAAGGGGGAGGCCTATGTTCAGCAGTGGACGTCTTCAGGCTGATAATAATGATGATGATGATGATAGTATATTGTAGTATTACATAATATTGTAGTATATTGACAAAATATATATTCGTATTAGCTAATGAATACGTGATCGGCATTTGTTTAACCTTGTCTAGTATAATAACACGCCAGACTTATTAGATGTCTGTGAAAATATTCTAAGTAAATATCAAATAAAACACAAAGAGTAACCTTATTTCAAATGCAAGCCCAAATTAAAATTAATTAATTTCTTAATTTTACAGTCTGTCATTTAATTTTACTCTTAAACTACGTTTTTTTTTATTTTTGTCATCGGTCACGGTTAAGTTACGTGCCTAAAATTATGGCGGTGATTTATATTCAGCGCTGTAAGTTAGATTGAACTTGTAATTGAATTCTTAAAGAATTGAAAGTTTAACTCTATGATAATACTTGTGTATTTAATTTTCTATTACAATTAGTACAATAAATCATTCTCTATTCTATTCTATTGTAACGAAGTAATACTAGACGGTATTCATTATTGGGCCACAGAAGAAGGAAGAGGCCGGGGTCGCGACCTACACCCTGTGGCAGACGAAACACATATTTTGATTACACCCATATATCATGCGTCCATTTTTGCCGCGGCAAACTTGTGACAGCATTTCCATTTCAGTAAATTGTGACGCTTCACTTTTTACTGCCACATCTGGCCTGTGTAAAACATGAAATTCATTTCTGCGGCGTACATTGCGCACTTGTGTGTCTGCTGTATGAATGGAACTGTAATGTGGGTATCTGTGCGGTTTAGCTCTAACGATGCAATTGATTTTGGCGCTGGAAACAGCCAAAATATTACAGTCAAATATTTTTATTACTATTTGGAAAGACGTTGAAGTGAAACTATGAAATATTTAAGCTCAATGTTTAATTTAACGTAACAAAAATATCAATTTGGAAAGTTACGAGCAGGCCCAGAAAACACAGGCATCATTTTAATTGCATTGTGTCAAAAACACAGCGTGGCGCGGGAGTCGTTAAATTTTGTGTTGTATGTTGAATCTCGTTTATACCTATTTGTTTTTATGTTATGTAAGTCTCCTGTTTCTGTGAACCGAAAAGAGCTCCCACTTATAAAAATAGAAAACAACTTTTCATGACTAATTTATCTCCTAAAGGTCGTTTTACAATTTTCAGTCAACATTAATAATAAAACATCTGAATAGAAAAAAGTAACAAAAAGATTCCATACAAACTTTGAAGTAGGTACAGCGCATCGAACCCGAACCCAGCTTCAAAATTATGAATAAAACATATATTAACTTTAACAATGGGTTTTTTTAACGCGTCAAAATGTAGCAACGAGTCTCTTTTGTTTAATTTTCCACAAGAACCCTTGATCTGTTTCGAGTGGCCGTGTAAGCATGTGAACTGTTTCAACTCATCGTAAAATTCAAATAAAAAGGTACTGAATTCAGCTCGAAATGGATTTGTTTTATTTACGAACTGTGCAGGTTTTATTTCAATGTCAGAGAAATGTTGTTCAAGCGTTGTGAAAGGATACTGCGATACTGTCAGATGATATCTCGTGTATTTATTGCTATGTCTGTGCCAGTGATAATGTAAAAAAATAAACTGCTGCCCGAGCTTTGTTACAAAATGATGTAATATCATTTCATTCATAAAAGTAACTATAAACTGGCTATAAAAAATTAAATGCACAATGAAAAAGAAACTTGAAACTAGCACTGTGAAATCTTTCAAATAGTGTTTATATTTACTTAGATAGATTGTCAAAATTTTAAACCACGATATTATAAACGTTTCATTCTACTATTCATGCAGATATGATCGCATAAAATTCAATTCAGATTGACATTACCAGCACGCTGTATAATTAAGTTTAGGGCAACTAGCAACCCGGGTCGGATTTACATCTATTCTATTATATACTTATAGTTCAGTATAATTTATTGGTAAATCATATTTTTGGTGTTGATTTTATGGCGACCACGTATGCCAACGTTTTGTACTAATTTCATATTACGTTTGTTTACACTCGCGTTTACAATAACGATAAATGTAGTAATCCTTCTTAACAGTCCTAAAAAAGAAATTTAACTGTGTATTTTAATCTTCTCTGACCAGAAAATGAGACACGGAACTGAGATTAAAAGCTTACTCACCGTCAATTCCCAAATAAACCGTTGTTGCATTCGATCAAAACTTAGTTTCGAGCCGAAGCGAAACTGTATCAATTTGTTAAATGAATTCTGCGGTGTCAAGTTGCGTCCGAGCCGTAATTGTGGTGACCTAGTTCCGTTCACATTATAACAAGGGGCCGAGATAAAGGGACCAGACGCCCCCGTTTTCAAGTCCCGTTTTTACAGGAAGCGACCTCGATGTGAGTGGTACTATTTTATAGCAGTTTCTGAACGTAAAAAACACGCTTAAAAGTTTAGGGTTAAGTTTGATTACGTTTACACATTTTAGCCTTGTCACAGTACCAATAGCATATACGGAGGTGCTTGGATAGTTTAACATTCTCTGGAACTAGGGAGCGTAACTACCTGATTTGCGAGGTTGATCGATCGACCCGCTTCATCAAAATATCATCCATCGAACCATAATAAACGAATGTAGATAATTGAATGCAAATAAATTAAATGAGAATCACGAAGCACTTCGCCAAACAACAACCGGCTTTATTACTCCATCCACGATAAATTGATTAATTTATACATTCGACCTTTCTGGAAAAGCGGAATTAAAATTGGCGCAGGCAATTGAAAGTCTAATTACTGTAGGTTTTGTATGGTGTTGTTAAGTTACATTTATTTGATGATGTTTAGGTTGATTGTACTTTCGAAGTCTTATCGTATACTTGATGCACATTGTAATAAAGTTCCAGTTTGAATGGCAATTATTCCAGCTTCTGTAAAAAGGAAGGTAGACATAATACAAAAAAAAACAGCAGTAAAGCAAAATACATGTAATGTAATCAATATTCGGTTTATGCCATTGAAAGCATTCCGTCCATTTTTGTCTACTCAGCTGATTGCCAACAGTAGCACAGATTACTAAACAATTACTACGTTAACGGTAGGCAGAATAAGTACTTTAACTTTTATTCAAGGCTTACTTTTGCCACGTTTGACAAACCTAACGATCTCAAAAACGAGCCTCGCACATAAACAAGTAAGAGTCCCATAAACATTTTATTCAACAAAGCATCTCCATACATCTACAAATGGGAGAGATATATAAAATCGTAAAAACAAGTTAGCAATCTTTAAACGCGACCCGGGTAAGTTAAATGTATAATTTGGGTACTTGCGACAAAAACGGGCGACTATGACGCATAACTGAGCGACCATTGTCATCTCTACGGGCCGGTCACGCTTCACGGCTCCTTGCAGCGCGGTCAGTACTTCATAATATAAATAAACCTACGAAGCAGTGCGTGTCGCGGTACGATATAAGTCGTGCGTTTTAGTCGCCTATTTCCAAAAACTACCTTTAGTCGGTGTTTAGGTAGCTACGTATACAGACAGAATGAGGACGTTACCTAAAAGCATATTTTTCATCTTTACGCCCGTACCGCTTCCTGTTTACTCTCGTATTGTTCTCTCTCTCGTATATAGGAAGTTTCCGGGATGTAATATATTACCTGTATTAGGTATAAATATATACCATAATAAGTATAACGCTCTGGGTTGCCTCCGATTAGGAGAAATCGTTGAGTTTTACCTTGTGCAATCAGCTTATAGCTTTGGAATCTGCAGCAACATCACAAACCAAGATAAAGTTTGCGATGTTTATGTGCTTTTTATTGTGTTTCCTGATAGTAAATAAGATAGTTTATGCAATAACCACCGTTGTTTAAATACGTTTATTGTCTGTTTACGTCTGTTACTCCTAAAATTCCCTGATAAATTAATTAATATACCCGAGCAATTGCCAACAACAAACAAACCCAACATGTTTAACGGTTCTGGCTGTTCACTAAAATACTTTTTCGACGCGAGAAACAAACCTCTTACATTTAGCTTATTCGATATTCGACCTTTATTTTAGAGAGTACTTTATAATTAGTAAAACTATTTATTAATGTATTCAAATAATATTTAACGCTTCATCATAATGTGAGAAGCACTGATCATCCTGTGTATAGTTGAGTAACTCGTAGAAAAAGCGAAACGCTTTGAATAGATAAGACAGCTGCACAGATATGAACTAAACCACTCGCAGGGTTTGATTCAACTCCTAACAAAATTATGAAGCAACAAAAACCACAAATTATATTGTTAAACACTGAAACGTGCTGCAATTGAATCCAACGTGTACACAACGAAGAGTCGTTAGAGGAGAAGTTAAATTTTATTGTACCAATAACAATCCTAACAGCACTGAGATAAGATAATCAACAAAATGATCTCGGTCGAACAATGACGTAACCGGCTGCCGGCACACAGAGCTGCAGTGTTTTATCTTCAAACGAATTGGGAAAATACTGAGTGGACCCGCAGTTATCCGATCCTCTGGAAGTTTCAGCGGAAGCGATTATGGAGTATTGTATTGATGGTACCACTTGTCGGCTTCATTTGTTGAACTGGTGTAACTTTGGTTTGAAGCCAGCTGACCGAGAAAAATATTACATACATAATATATTGTACATTGTACACACTGTATTAATATGCAATAAATAATACAGTATGTACGAGTATGTGTGTGTACACATAAGTTGTATGTTATGGCTTCTTATGGAACATTATTTTTGAAGAGCTATGTTAACGAAGAAGTATTTTTTTTTTAGAAATTAAAGTTTTTATTCGATGCAAGAAAACAAGTTAACATAAATAATATAAAATACAACTAAAACTAACTAAATCTAAACCTAACAAATCTAACAAATTAATAATCAAATAAAAAAATAACATTTCCAAAAAGCTACGTATATGTATAAATAATTGTTTGTTGCATATTATGACTTATTATGAAATAGTATTATTGAAGCTATATTTTATCGAAAATATATCAAGCTAAAACACTAACGATAGATAAACACTACTAATAAGTACAGTAGTTGCTATAAGCCAAGTTAAAAGCAATTTGATACGTCTATTATGTTAACACAACTTTGAAGAAAGTCAACGCAAAATGAAACAGCTCAAAAGATGAAACAGTTTCGATTTTGTTAAAATATTTACTCTCAGGCGATTTTGTTACGGGTTGTAAGCGTTACTTTATTTTAGCAGCAGCAACAACTTTGATGGTTTATCGATAAACTAAATGTAATTAAAAGTAGATGCACTCACAAAGGTGAACGCTAGAGTACCACTGACACTGCAACAACGTGTCAAAGACCCAGAGCCTTGCTGCGTTAAGAACTTCGGAAGGCCTAAGTGCTGGCAGGGGAAGGGGGATGCTCGATATAACCTATAGGATGACGTCAGTGCAGACCTTACCGCCCCCAAAATAAAATATAGTAAACAGGAGCGCCATAGAATCACGGGGCGAAAACATCTCTATCAGGCGCATCGTACAAATAGTTCCTCGTATTTGTAACAAAATATTTATATTTTACAATTTTGTATAAAACTGAGCTTAGCATAACTTTAGGAATGTGGCAATGAGAAATTACTCTACGGAGTGCTAATGCCATATTTAAACAACTTTTCCAAATATAGCCTTTTTGATAGTTCAACACTTACGTCCCTAAAAATAGGTTCCCAGGCAAAAAAAACAACAAAGGCAATGTTGAAGTTGGGCTAAAAGCCAGCGACATAGAAACGACGATACTCCCATACGAACCAAAGTTTTTCAATAAGCGCTTTTGAACACGACTTGATGTCAAAGTTCATGTTACTTGTAAGTCTGCCTGTGTAATTGTCAAACAACCAACATGTACATATAACACTTGAAGTAGACATAGCTACTGTACATACAAATGGGCACAGAAAGTTTTCCCACAAAGCTCAATTTACGCTTTCTTTTTAGCGTTCGGTACTCAAAGGGTCCAATCAGAGCCCTATTGTGTGTCCGTCTGACTATGATACTGAGCTTACATAGAGGTCAATGCCCTTTTTCCCCAACTAGGTACTTACAACAAAAGTGTCGCTGAAGTGACTAAACGTAAGCATATAATCTGTTACGAATAAAAAAGAATCATAATCTCAATTTAAAAGTAGGTACCTACTTAACTATCTAACCACTCGAGCCGTCCAAGCTGTAATTAAGGTTTCATACTTGAGAAGCAAAACATCGCCAAAACACTCCAGTTACCATTAACCTCAACATTATAAGTACCTAACCAGATCTGCTCTGTTCAAACTTCTGGGCAACTCTTAGCGAGCGCTCGCAAAGCCCTGAATATCGTGACGTCGCCATCAAACAAACTTGTTAATAAAAGGCAATTTATGTTGGTTAGGTACTTTAGCTTTATTATAGTTATGCAGTGAAACACATTCCATAAGTACTTATTTCACTGAAATACAACACTAAGTCCCGAAGGTAAACTAAGAGTATGTAGTAACAAAATAAATAAGTTTTGAATATGAAAGCAGCAAGCATCACAAATTAAGTATTTTTACGACCTTTTGAAGTACAATAATTTACTGGAACAAGTAGGCATACATTTAATAAAATTGTTTTAAGGTTTATTTTGGGAACCAAACTCATACTTAGGAACATACTTACTTTTATTTTTATTTAAGTGATCATTGTTCTTGGCCTAGAGTCGGTCTTCACAGCTTCACCGAACTTAGAGGTGGCACAACGTCCTTATTACTAATGCAGACGAACAACATGACTCTTCAAATTCAGGAGTAATACCATAAATCTCAATCAGTTACCGGATCTTTCAAGCGCTAACGAACAATACCAATTTGTATATAAAAATATTCCGGAATTGAAAAGTCGCGAGATAATCAACGAGATTGCCGGCATGACCTTGTAGTTAAAGTGTAAACTTTCAACAACACAAATCCGAACGAAGTGAAATAAATACACGTTGAAGTTTTAACTGGTGAGCCATGAACTTTGGACAGTTCGAATGTGTATTAACCCTGCCATTCACCGGGGTAACGCTCCGGTGTCCTCCGTTAGCAGGTAGCGACCTAAATTCGACGTTTTATTAGTTTCTATACACAAGAATATTTATATGGAGGTGGCTCTTTCTCGGACTTTGGGATAATCGAGTCCGAAATTCCCTTTGATCCGGTCGAATTTCGTTGTAGTAAGTAGATCGAGCTTTTTATTGGGTACAATAACACGACAAGCCTACGCCAAGTACGTCCGCATTGGTACTCGTTGCAGGATGAATCCAAAAAAAACACACATCTGAGTATTACTTTTATTACTACAGTGCATAGTTATTCAAAGTATCACACAGCTTTTCTTTCATGCGGTCTCTAAGGAATCACTTTAACTTTTTTAATGCTATCGGTATTTTTTTATACCTTCTACTTCGTGCAATCAGCAGCTTATTTGTTTGAAAAAAATTTAGCTGAAATAACCTGCAGCAACAATTTAATAACACGTAAAAGGAAATCAATAAAGAAGCGCATGGGACAGTATATGAATGTGAAATAAATTCGAAAACTTATGTAATTTCTTCAAATGTTAAAGAAACCTTGAAAAGGGTCGGTGGGAATGATACATGAGAGTTCAGTAGGATTCATTGCTTGATGTAGAAGCTTACTGCAGTTTGCTCATTAATTCGTTTCCATCTAAAGTAGATAGTAACTAAGTACTTAATTACCTTCTAGAACTAATCTACCTACTTTTCAGTGTAAGAAATAGAAAAATATGCAGCCCAAAGTAAGGCCACATATACTATACTAGAAGGCCCAGGCATAAAATAACGTGACGTGTGAACAATTCATGACAAATTTATAAGGGTACGTAAAGTACGAAACCCAAGGCAGAAGTTGGGGTGGTAATTTATCTTTATAGACAAAATTAGTAAAGTTGCTGGTAACTAATTGTTATAGAATGCAAATACAGGCTCTTGGGGCGTCGATCCACAGTCCGAGGAAGTAATGTTCTCAATGTAAATGAGAGCCGGCTGCTGCGAATTTAGCTTTCCTCGCTGTTAAAAAAACTACCACTTTTTGTATTCCCCTTAATTATGCGAGAACTAATTCATTCACTGCAGTTCGCTTTGTTTATCTGTAACAGACTTTTTTAATGCGCTAGGTTTTATTTTCAGAATGATTAATAGCATTTTTAAATAACGCGTCGCAAAATATTGTTTCACCCACTACAAAATAGTAAAACACGATGCTTTTAAAAACCCCGAAATAGTGTTTAATTTATATTTGACTTGCGTCTTCCACTAATTATATTTTGATCCTTATCACAGTCAATTAATTCAAAATGTGAACTGTTTTCCATGTTTGCACATTGTATCGTATTTTAATTAAATTTCCCGATATTTTTATAACAAAATCTTCGGGTATGAATCAACACACGGAAGAGAAATCTCTCTTTCAGACTCAATCCATAATCAACTTACTTGTAATTAATAATGTTACAATATTGCCTACTTAAAACAGGTACCTAAACGATTTAATTTTACTTTTCTTTGACATCTTATTATGTGTGGTGCGAATTCTCACTTCCGATGCTGACAGGATCATGGCTGCCTAACTGCCTAAGGCTATTTATTTCTTAAAGGATCATAAAGGTTCATATTATAACAAAGAAACAATAAGACTTTGTAAAAAGAGATATAAAACCTGAGTGACATAAAAGATGACGATATTATTAGATTTCGCCGTCCTTGTATCTTCTATATATATAAAAGCAAGAACTGACTGACTGACTGACTGACTGACTGACTGACTGATCGATCAACGCACAGCCGAAACCACTGGGTCTAGAACCATGAAATTGTGCACAAATATTCCTTATGTGACGTAGGCGAGCAATAAGAAAGGATTTTTGAAAATTCCACCCCTAAAGGGGTGAAAAGGGGTTACAAAGGTTGTATGGAGCAACGTGTTTTCTTGGTCCGATCAACTTCAAACTTGACATGTATATTCTTTGAAACATTTAATTAAACATGTTATTCATCGTTTTCTAATATTCAACCCCTAAAGTAATAAAAAGGGGTTGCAAAATATTTTCATCAGATTTAGTTCATAATTGAAATTTTGCACAAGTATTCCTTAGGTGACGAAGGTATGCACTAAAAAAGGATTTTTGAAAATTCAACCCCTAAAGGGATGCAAACAAGTTGTAAAGTTTTTGTGTAACAACGTGTTTTCTTTGTCTGATCAGCTTCAAACTTGGCATTTATATTATTAAGATTTAATTAAACACGTGTTTCATCATTTTTTAATATTCAACCCCTAAAATAATAAAAGGGGTTGCAGAATATTTTTCATCAGATTTAGTTCAAAACTGAAATTTTGTACACATTCGTAGATGACACTAGGAGACGTAGGTGTGCACTAAGAACCTGACTATATATTTTTTTAATTTAACCCCTAAGTGGGTGAAAAGGGGTTGCAAAGTTTGGATGGAACAACGTGTTTTATTGGTTTGATCAATTTCAAACGTAGTATCTATGTTCTTTAAAAGGTAGGAAGTGGTAGATTTTGGTAGAAAATGATAAATTAAAGGTAGAAAATGGTCGATTTTTGGTAGGAAATGGTAGATTTTTGGTAATAATGGTAGATTTTGAAAGGAATGGTAGCTTTTGGTAGATATTAGTGAATTTGAAATTAAAATGGTAGATTATGGTAAAATGGTAGATTACGGTTAAAATGGTAGATTTAATTTAGGAAATGGTAGTTTTTTGTAGGAAATGGAAGAATCTGGTAGAAAATAGCACATTTAGAAAGATAATAATAGATTTACAAAAAAAATTTAGATTGTGGTAGAAAAATTTAAACTTTAGTAGAAAATGGTAGCTTTTGGTAGAACATGGTATTTTCGTAGAAAATGGTAGATTTTGGTAGGAAATGGTAGATTTTTGTATGAAATGTTAGATTTTGGTATAAAATGCCAGGTTTTTGTATAAAATGGTAATTTTGATAGAAGATGGTGGATGTCGTACGAGAATGTTGGATATCGCATATGCGGATATATCGCGGATGTCGATGTCGAACTCGAGGTCATGGTCTATTTTTAGTTATTTGGAATTATGGTAAAGTATATAGTCTGCGCGGATGAAGTCGCGGGCAACAGCTAGTACCTCATAAAAATGTATAGGTGTTTTATTTACTTACGCTTATATAGATCTCCACACATCACATCATCCTCAATAATAGTAGAATGATAGCTCATAGAAGTAGCAATTAAAGAACATAGAATCACATCAAATAGGTTTTAATCTTTCCAGGCATGAACATTGATTGCCACAGAAAATAGACACCATTCGGCAACGAAGATGTGTCCGAAATTGTCATGCAAATTGTCGTTTGTAGTTACCAGCATAGCAAGTGTTAAGAACCAAAACAAAAATAGCTTACTATGAATATACGAGTATGTAGCACTCTAGAAACCTTTCAATACGCGTCAGTTTTCACGGGTAAGCTTTATTTACATCAATCAAATACTCTGTCGAGTCAATGTACTGGCTACTCGCCGAGGTCACAGCCCAGGACAAATACACCGAATATCAACTGAATATTATGCCATGTTCACAAAGATGAAAATAAAAGGCACGTACGAACCGTCTTTTACGAAGCATTTTAGTTCCTGGCGTCGACTAAATGAGTATGGTTTTAAAAGTAATATGATCATAGTTTCATTTTAATTATTGTAAGTTTATAAAAAAGCGACTATGAGACGCCGGTTTTATAAAATTTGAATAAATCAAAATCGTGTTTTATATCTGGGACTTCTGCCTGTCATAACTATTTATATACCTACCTACTTATTAAGTATATTTAGTCACAATCGGAAAAAGGATATCTAAAATTTGAACATAATAAAATTAGAGTAGGAATAGATTATTATGACATCATTTCCAAAAATAAAAAAAAAGAAGTTATTTTTAAAGACACTAATAAGTAAGTCTGTACGTGTACATATTTAATTTACCATGCCGTTAAATAACTAAAAACATAATTGTCGTGCTTCGTTTGCATAGTTTAGTATTGGACCGCTCGTAAATCCTGGTTAGTCAGGACAAAGTTTCTTTGTTTGTTCGTTTGCTTACAAATTAAGAGTAACGAGGCAAGTCCTCGGATTTATTTCCACTTTTGTTTCACCAGTAATTGTAAAGGTTATGAAACTCTGAATGAATAATTATCTGTGAAATACTGGTGTAAATGCGGATCATATTAGATTAATTCACTTCCCTAAGTGCTTTCATTATTAACCTATCACGCCATAGGCTAATGGATTATAAATGCAATAGGTACCTACATTATGAGCTATACTTGAAAGCCATTTACTGATATACACATTATACAGACTTACTATTGTTTGTGTTATCGAGGCTGTAAGAGGAATAGGATAATAACAGGAGTATGTATTAAATTATTAGATTTACATATTGATCGAAATTTTGATTTTATATAAACATGAGATCTTCATGTTTGCCAAAAACCTGGTTAATAAAACCAGTAATATAATTTTTAAGCTCGTATACAAGCAACATTAGATGGGAGTTGGTTGTGAATAATAATTATACTCGTATGGGGCCTCAAGATGAAAAATAAAGTAGAACAAGATATTATTTTTAAGTGAGCCAAATTACATCAAATATTATATAATACGAAAAGGCTTTGCTTGTGAACTATAAAACACCTTTATACAAAATTTCGAACTCGAGAAAATGATTGTAAATTAGTATTTAAACGGGTCTAATTCGAGAAAATGAATAAGTACAATTTATATATATCACAATAGAAAACTATTTTTTAAATATTTTTTTTTGCAAAAAGCGCGTTAAGTTCATTTTACAAAAACGCTATAGTGTTAGCACGGAACACTAAACCTTTCAACTTCAAAGGCACCGTTGTAAAGAAATATGTTCCAGCTGACTTGACAGGAGGCAGTCAAGTGGAGGTGCAAACGAGGCATCCACGACTTACTCGCGCTTTCGATGTGAGTACACACTGTGCTCAACCAGCTACGAGAGTTTGGTTGTGCAAAAGAGATACATGGGACATTCTGACGGAACAAATTGGCACATATTCGGAAAAAAAAAGTGTGTGCGTGTAACCTTTACGCGCGATTGAAGTAAAACTACATTGACATGTCAATGTCACCTGTTTTAAATAGCGGAAACACACAGACTATAGTAAGCGTTACTTCCGTCAGAAAAAAAAAACGGAATTACTCCCTAGTCGCGCCTAAAGAGGTTTTACTTCAATAAATAATTATGTATTTTGCTATAAAATATCGGGAGTTTTAACAAAATACGATACAAAAATTACACGGTAAACTGTTTATTAACTGTGATAAGGCACTACAATATAAACTGCAATAAAATATTTATTGGATGACGCTAATCAAATTAAACACCATTCCAGTTTTTTAAATGCTTCGTTTTGTACTATTTTGTACAAGGTAAAACAATGTTTTCTGTTGTAGTCTCAGTAGTTATCTGTAGGCGATGGGAATAAGACCAATATTGTCTAGAAAAACTTATCGCTATTTACTACCTATTTACCACCCCCCCCCCCCCCTACCTACCTATTTTTATTTGCTAGCCTATTGTGCTGAGAAATAAGAGCCACATTTAAGAAGTAGCTGTTAACTGGAGATATATAGCTTACATCCGTAGCGCTGAAAAGAGCTCACCTTCGAGATTTCATTTTCATAGCGGAAACACTGTATATTATAATGAAACTCGGTGCAATCCAGCTGCCGTATGAGAAGCTTCCGTAGCATACTCCGTCCTTGAGATAATGCAGCTGTTGCAAAAATAGTAAAATCTTATAATATTATAGGCGTACTTTTGCTTCAATAGTAAAATGTAGCGCTGACGTACTTTTTAGGGCTCCGTACCTAAAGAGTAGAACGGGATTACTAAGGCTCCGCTTTCCGTCCGTCCGTCTGTCCGTTTGTCACCCGGCTGTATCTCAAGAAGCGTGATAGTTAGACCGTTGAAATTTTCACAGACGATGTATTTCTGTTACCGCTTTCACAACAAATAGTAAAAACAGAATAAATAAGTATTTAAGAGGGCTCCCATACAACAAAAGTGATATTTTGCCGTTTTTATAGTTCTTTGATTCAATTTTGTTTATATAGATAATGGTACGGAACTCTTCGTGCGCGAGTCCTGCTCGCATTTGGCCGGTTTTTGGTCATCTTTCGCATACAAATATATATATAAATAAATATACACATAAATATATTTTTGGGTTGTGGTCACTGCAGTCACCCATTCTATTATGCACCTTAGTATACTCGTATTTGTACACAATATGGCACACACTTGTCTATTATCTTCAAACGTAGGTATGTTTTGTGACTAATATTACCTATATAATTATTAATAATGGTCTTCTCTAGCTATTATTTCAAGTGTAAAAATTAGACACCGAGACACACTGAAATGGACCTTCGATACTCAAATAAAACACAATCTTCGTAAAAAGGGACCGAAAACGATCTTGAATTTTGATAAAATTACGCAACAACATTAACCCGAAAATGGGCTACTTCTTAGTCCTAGTACACGCTTCCCCAAGTTCCCCACCCACTTATGTAAGTTATTCCTCTATGAGCATTACCTATTACACTAATGGTACTCGCGCAACATTATACCAACATTTTTCTAAGCCAAAACAAAGCGGTACAAAAATACGAGGTACGATTTGCATACAAACGGGTGGGTTCCACGAACTCTATGACGTAAAGATGGTACAGCCTTTTAGTCGGATTACACCGGAACGCCGGGACGGAAAGAGATGCAAATGGAACCCCCTTTCCACCGCCATACTCTGCGAACACTTCACTCACTTGTTCTTTGTAAAGTACCTACGTGTGGAGAAAGTAATAATAGTTAACCGTATCGTATATTAATAGCAATCCAAAGCAATTGACGTGAAAATTTAAACACAGAATCCTTGAATTATCAACTTTCAAAAACATAGTTTATGAACGGCACCAACTTATTGTACCTAGAATGAGCCCTATACAAGGTGTAACAGCAAGGTGTAGTAATACTGAAACTACGCATACACATACATATTTCGAAGTAGTCTGGAGGTACTATAAATCTGTAAGTAGTTACGGTAATGAATTATTACACGTCAAAGTTTACTGCAAAACTAACCATCGTTCAACCCTAGTTATCAGCTGGGCAATGTCAGTGAACTTGAGGCATAGGCTAACATGTACAGTCTTACCCAACTTATATGGTGCGTCGTGAATCTTCGTTCGCGTAGAAAATAAAGTATGGTCCGAAGATTAACGAAAGAATGCTTAACACTTACAATCAACCTAAGATCACTATTATAAGGTTCATAATACACTGCAGCTGTTGCACATCGCAGTTCTACCTGCGCAGAAGATGAATTTTCAAAGCGCGGGAAATGCTATTGACCGCTATTGGTCGGCAGCCGCCCCGCCATCTTAGCGATCGCCGCGTGGCATGAGTGAGATAGAACTAACAGCTGCAGTGTACTATGAACCTTATAATAGTGATCTGAGGTTGATTGTAAGTGTTAAGCATTCTTTCGTTAATCTTCGGACCATACTTTATTTTCTGCGCGAACGAAGATTCACGACGCACCATATAAGTTGGGTAAGACTGTACACCTCTAGCCGGCGGCATTACTCAAACAAAACTAGGTGTAGAAGTGGTAAAAGTTCCACCAAAAATTACTAGATGGCGCCAGGGCCGTTTCTAAGAAATCCTGCATCGCGCAAGCGTTGTGTGACCGGCGTAACGTGACGTCATCCGTATCATGTTAGGGTTGTAATATTTAGTTATTTTGTCAATTTGAGTGAAAAAATCGATTATCGATTTCAGGTTTTAGTACCCTGGCAAATGATTCATCACCAGGTACACATACCCACATTTCAATATTACTACACCTTGCCGATACACCCTGTATAGCTTGAACGTAGCCTAAAATCTTGGAACGACTATAGATTTAAAGTAAATGTCAAACTTGGCTGGTAATTTTAAGGTAAAAGCCGATGGTGGTACTTATTTAAGTAACCTATTCACTCAGTACTCTTGACGAGTCTCAAGTAATCTGATGAGTTAAATATTATCAGATGCGCTGACCAAGTAACCAAGTAAGAAGACACTTGGACAAAGTCAATGAAACCATGGCTAGGTTAGAGCATATTGACCATTATTGCAGAGGCGCTAAAACCGAATCTCTTTTAATGGATTTTCCCCCTTAGTCACCCTAGTTTTCTAAGACAGAGGTGGCAACTTCGCGTTTAGTTACCTACGGAAACTCTTCTAGTTAAAAGTTAGGAACGTAGCACAGAAGGACCGTTTTAAAGTTTGATTGTCTATTAGAAAAGTTCAGTTATTTTTAATGATACGGCTGGTAAGTATCGGTGTTATTTTTTAAGGAAACTTTTGTTGTCTGTGTCAATTTGGACGATACGATTTTCAATATTCGTCACAACTTTAAAAATGCTTTCAATGAAATTTATATAAAAACGATAAATAATTCTATGTTAAAGCTTTCTTAGAGCTAAATTAGGTAAGTGAACTTTAAAAATCTAAAACACCTACTATCTACATTGAATAAAAGTTACGCAAAATTGCTAATATCAAGAACTCCGAAAATGGTACTAACTGGAGCCGATAGCACGGATCAAGTTCAACTGGGCTCTTCTGCCAGTAAACTCTGTGTGTCGAAGGCTTTATCACGGAATAATAAATATTCCCCAATTGCCTCGCCCACAGCGAACGCTGGATTTTTTCTTCTATTTTTCAACATTCTGAATAAAACGAACTTTGGAAATAAAATTAAAAGATGGTGTCTTGAAAATACATTCAGAAATATCTTTTCTAATTTTTGCCCTAGAGAATGCTTTCTCCAAAAGTTGTACCGATTTTATGGCAGTGGTGTTCACGAGTGCATGCATCTGTAGCCAAATTCCATCGAATTCGAGGAAAATTAACGCCTCAGAGACTAGTTCGTGAAGCTACACTATTTTGGTAGCACTAACAGCGAGGGACGTGCTCGTAGCAACGGTGAATAAAATAACGTGTTCAACTGTGAACACGTTTATGAATAAAATTATGGCAATTCCATTCTCCAATGCTTTCTATTTTTTTGTTGTAGGTACGTAATAAAATAAGATATGCCACCCTCTCACAGACGCGATACTATCAATCGTTCATAATGCAGAAACGCTTCGCGCTGTGTTATGTTTTGCGCCTCAGCGATATATGAATGCACGCATTCCAATACAAAAAAATGTACTAAACCTGATAAAATCACCAAAACGCGCGGCGAAAAATACAGTACGTTGTCTTTTCTTTAGCATTCTACCGGCTAATATGCCGGCGTTTTTATCCCAACAGTATGTAAGAATGCACGCGTTCCAATGCTAAATGTACCTACTAATTGGAGATATTAAAAAACTCCTGACTGTTAGTACAGATAGTAGCACCTATAATGAACTTAACTTTCTTTTATTCTTAGCCCTCAGCTCATTCTTAACTTCTCTATGTTATTGTTTGAATCTGAAACGACATTCGTGCTCTTTTTATTATTATGCTTGGTGTGTAGAGAGCAAGTTTGGTCGTTAAATCTGAATATGTTATTCCTTACTTCAACTAGCGACTGCCAACACGCCAGTAAGAGTTGTTACAAAATTTAGCCAAAAGTTTGTCGTCACCGCTTTGGAAACAGCTTTGTAGATACGAAAGTCGGTCTTTATTACATTGTAAGAGAAAGTACCTACCTACGGTTAGTTTTTTAACTAGATTGGAGTGACGAGATTGTCTTATTGCCTGCTTAGTGGCCTGTTGCAGCGCCTCCCAGATTGATCAATCTTGATTGATCAATCTTGAGGAAGACTGCATTGATCTCATCTCTCTTAGAAACAATGTTCTTCGAACTGGGGGCTTACCATGACGTCTTATTGTGATCCAATTGAGGACGTAAACAGAATCGTTTTACTACTTATTCGTATCATGACGTCTTGTTGTGACATCTTGATGCTCAATTTATGTTGATATTGAATCTAAAGGGATTGACGTCTCCGTAAATGATATCGAAAGCCACGTATCTATTATTTAATGTGGAACGATTCTGTTTCGGTCCTCAATTGGATCGCAATAAGACGTCATGGTAAGCCCTCTGAAGCAATATTTGCAAACAACTGTTCGACAGCTCAATATCTGACAAAGGGGTATGACCTTTAAGTCACATTAATGGTGTCACTACAACTAAAATAAATTATTAGTCTTGATAGATAGTGACAGTTTATTTAGTATTTTGTTTTAAAAATAAACATTTAATGGTATTACAAAACAGGGCCTTGGCGAGAACCTTGGAAAGGGGTGTTTTACGCTTACCTTCATTCATCAGGTATAATTTCCGGTTTCCTTGTTTATCGTTAGCTTTGTAATCCCTTGGTAGAGGTCACTATTGAGGTCAATATATAAAACCGAACGATCGAGCCGCAAACTCCTTGATACATAATTGAAAATATGGATGTGGCTTAAGCACAGCCAAATGTACGATGTACAGTGTCCTTCATGGCATTGAATATCAATATTCTTAAAATATTAACACGTACTTAAGTTGACCGACTCAGGAGACTCTTCCATCGGATCATAATCTTTTTTTTTATTTAGCGTAACACTAGGATTGCTCCTGTATCGTGGGTACCGGTTACAGACATATAATTTCACATACACATACACATATTATCAACCTATCTTAAAAAAACCGCTACATACTAAATCTAGGTACAAGTTTTTATTCCATCTCAAATGAACACACTGCTTCAAGTGAATGAAGATACTGCAACGTAGAGCAAGCTAACAACGTTTTATCTGCCGTTAGTAGGTCGATCCATAAACAATACTTACAAGACAACAGATAAATGGCTAGTCAGCAGACTACCAGTGAACTTCAATTAAGGTTTTCCGATAAGGAGCAGTTCCCAGGCTTATTCGATTGCTGTACATTTAGAAAAAAAAGAGCCGGCCATTTCGAAATTAAACTCGAGCATTCTAGGTCAGGCTTTATATGTAGAGAATTTTGTTGTCACTTGTTTATCAGATTAGTAAATGGTTACTAACCAAAATGATGACTGAAGTTTTGTTTTGTATGTTGTTTAAATACCCCATAGTAACGTTAAGAATCCTTACGTTCTCTTTTTTTATTTAATTGTACGGTTAAACTTTGATATGTTAATTAGTATTTAAACGGGTCTAATTCGCGCACAAACGAATATCAAAATATATAATTTTGACATACCTCGACTTTATTATGAGGGGAAAAATCATTACTGTAGAGATTATTAGTATACCATTTAGCTAATATTATTTGAATTGCTTTTAAAACTGATTGAAAATCTACCATAATTACACACCGTGCTATGAATCTTCCCATTTGGCTACATTCAAACTCCGTATTAATAGTCCAATAATTAAGTCGTTAAAATAAACGACGACGCTAAATGGAAACCAATAAAATGTACGAATGTTATTTTATTACGTTCAAACCAAAATATTTAATTAAAAAGATCAAAGCATAATGCAAATTAAACGCGGTACCGTCACATTTACAAATCAAAACAGGCCTTTACATTTTAAACGGAAACATAACACGAAGGAAACGAGAAGAATCTCGAACATTCTAATATCTTTACACTTTGTACATCTATTTGTTTGACAATAATTTCGACAATCATTGTTTTTCATCGGAAAACAATTCGGTCGCCAGTCTTTTCAATTCCAATCGCACTGCAGACGGCTAAATAAGCCACCTTTTTTCGTCGTTTGCTGTCGACGTCTGGATAAAGAAATTTTAATTAAATACCAAGGAAAAGATATCACACTTGAATTTAATTGAATTCTCGGTAAACAAAAAAGAAAGCCAAAAGGTACGGCCACGTTTCAATTCAGGAGCTTCTGTCGACTCTTTAGTTAGAATACTGAAAGTAACTGATGAATTCAGATTTTAGCTAATCACAATTGGAGAGAAGATTTTCGATCGTACTTTTAGCTTTAATGTAAACATTGAGTACAAAAAATGTATAATAGGGAAAACCGAAAATAAGATCTTGGAGATTTGGTATTTTTTCGAAAACGTGTCTTTTTGTGTAAGTTTTGATTTAAGTTGTATTTAGGTATATAATATTATAACCCTTAAAAAGTGTAACTTACTGTTCTGCTAAACGCTGCTCAGAATTCCCATAACCCATCCAGCACTTTACCAACCCCGTGACGTTGGATTACAAAACGCACTTTTTTCTACCGTTTACCCACCAGCGCTCAATCAGATGAACAAATAAAAAGCATATGCGATGAATAAAAACACTTTTTGCTTTTCTCGGATTACATAAAGTATCAGCTGTCCCGTTTTACAAAAGAACTTGCCTATCAGAATAGAGATGGCTGATATTTATTCCGGCCCAGCTTCGTCACTTAGCTCCTAACGCTCGCAACGGTTCTCGTCAATTCCGAAGGTCTGGCTCTATAGTTTGAACGCGATGGGATAGTTTATTCACTAAAAAATATATGTATCAACCATGGTATTACCAAGCGGGCTATGATTCAAAAGTATGTATTTGACAGAAGGTTTCAAAGGTTGAGAAAACGCAGGACCAAGCAGTAATTAGAAGTGTTAAAAAATCTTGTGAAAAAGTCTATTTAGCTTCAGTTACTATAATATGTTAGTTAATATACCTAACTGGCTAGTATTGGCCAGTACAATGGTTTAGCATATGCCTTACATAGGCATTTGAGCAGGCGTTACTGCGAAAAGTCAGTGGGCATAAGGCATAAATTTCTTGCTGCCAAAGATGTCAAGCACAATGCAAGCATTTCTAATTTCAGCATCAGTATTTTTATAATTGGGTATGTCGTAAATTTAATGAAGATAGACTCATCTCTAACTTTCGTAGAAAAAAAAACGAAATAAAACAGCAGTCTGGCAACAGTACCGTGTGTAATCTTAAATGAAAACAGTTTTTTTGCTGTTTGATTTAAATTGAAGCGAAAACAACCGTAATAGAAGTTCCCCACTCTCCCAGCCTATCTGTGGGTCCTTGACGACGTGGCTAACAAGATTTGTGTTGTCTCACAAGTTTGGCCGTGCCGACCCGGGGCCAGGGCCCGACATACGTGGCGCATGCTGATCCGAGATTCGCATTATTTATTGATGTATGTAATTTTGTATATTGTAAGGCGGGTCGATCTGCTTCCCGTGATCTTACGTGCTCCTACGATCTTGCAATCTAAACATTATTGAAAATTCAAAAGTTTGTACACTGCTTTTGTATCGTCTGAACCGAATGATGATGATATTTGGTGTGTACCTAGATACTTTATGCCCTAGAATAGCACGTAGAATGATTTTTAGCCCTGAAAATTTTACATTAAGGGATCATTATCCACAAGTGTAAAACCGAGGGGCGCAGATAGTAAATTGATATGTTTTTTGTTCAATTATCGTTCAACAACTTCACTTTATTATTAAAGTCAGGACCAAAGCAGGTACGGTTTATTTAAATATTTCTTTACCACGATAAACCAGAGAGAATTTGTCAGCAACGCCGGATAAAGTGCGGAAAGAAATTGCCGATGTAAAATATTTACTGCGACTGCTGCGGCCACATAATTTGATGGCGGCTTGGCACATTGCGGCAACCTTTAGAGAATTGTATTGTACTCTGCCATGATCGCAAGTGAACAGACTCTGAGTATGGAAAATTTGTTGTTTAGCTTGTAAATATCATATTTCCAGACGAGCTGATATAAATATTGGATTCAGCACTGCAAGCCGATTAACGAAGTGACCTTATCTATCTTTTGTCTCTATATTCGGATCAACTTTGTCACCGGGTCCAGGTTTTGAACCCAATCGTTGGGTTGCATGCCACACAGATCACCATTCAGCCACCACTCAGTCCAACTCTTTTGACACTCAAGGTATCATTTAATTTTGTTACTACTTAACCTATTAAATAAAACGTGCTTAGTAATATGAGTTGTAATTGGACACACTGTCTGTTAGCTATTCTGTGTGTTTGTAGTTAGAAACTATGTATGTATGCAGATGACATTAAGGTTAACTGAAGTCTACACTAGGATTGCTCATAAACCTAGTTTAAACACCAGTTACAATGTAAGTGCAGCTTGTTGCACAATATTCGTGAACACAAGACGGTTGTGACAGTTCGGTTCTAACGAGTAGGAAACACAACACATTGCTCGCTTAAACTATCTCATATTCTGTGAAAGCATTTTATCATGAAACATTCCATATTTCTTCCCGTTTGTGAAGAACTGAATATGACAAGGTACTCCGGGACGTTTTAGAACATAGACGTCCTATTAACAAGTTTCTTTGTTGCAAACATTAAATCGAGTAATTACTCTGTTGTGTAAAGGTCACGGAGCATAACCTAGAAAAATGTAGAAGCACCTTAGGCGCCGCCTAACAGGACGAGAGTGGCTCACCGTTGCAAATGGCAAAAACATTACCCTACTTCGGCAGTCGGCTAAAAAGAGTACCTACGCCGCGCGTAGCTCTTCGACTCGTTTTAATGAGCGCCGCGTCTTTGAGATTTTTTATGTGCTGAAGAACAAAGAAATTATTTTAGAAAGCATTAGAAGCATGCTCGCGCCTACTGCCGGCTGTTCCAGATATAAGCTGGTTAGATGAAGTATGGTAGAACTCTCATGAGCTCCAGGCGGACTGGCAGGAGGCACAATTAAGACAGACCGAGGCTATAACTCTTATTGCCCATGGCTATAAGAGTCATTTTGGGGCCTTGAGCTATCCTAGTTAGTTATGCACGAAGGCAATCACTATTCATCAGAATGTATTTATTATACCAACCCCTGTGACTTACTCGTAAAGCTTATAAAGCTTAGGTATGTTCGCCAAACAGGGAGCGAGGTGAATTGCTATAAGTTCAATTTGACTAAATGTTTTAATTCGTCACTCGCTTTTATCAAAATATGATCTAGTACTTATCAAAATGAAGCAGATTAATTTTAATAAATGACGAAAATAAGTATTTCGTAGAGCAAAATAAAAAAATTATGACAGCTTGAAATATGAAATGAGCAATATGAGCATTTCAAAGAATAAAATGGGTTTTAGTGTCTCATTTATCTACTAAGCTGGCGTGCTTTTACGCCATTACATTAGTATACAATGATATGAAAATACGTCTGCAATTTTACAGTAACACCTCCAATTATGATGAACAAAATAAATCAAATTTATAGAAGATGTTTTGAATTATACGACTATTTTTATTGTGGATCTCGGATTAAACTCACCTAAACACTAGAGCGGGTTTGAAGGCAATATAAACGATTAACTATTGGCAACCTTCTGAATCACATTACTAACCGAGGCACTGAACAAAAAAAATTGTTAGGGCAACGAATTCTCGAGCAAACTAGTAACATATTCCATGAACGAAAGTTTCCAACAAGGTGACGTCTGCTCCTACCCCCTGCCTATTCCTGAGTAGCTCCCAGCCCCTTCGATTTTATATAGCTAGTTACAAAAGTTCTCCTTCACACGTGTAACCATTGTTAACAACTTAAAGAACACTTCCACAGGCTTCCGACGTTGTGTTATAGCAGTACAGTAAATTGACCTCTGACGGCCCTTGCGCGACACGCGTAGGCGTTTATAAGTGAAAATTATATTAAACTTGTTACCCGGAACTTTGTTTACGGTGGTTTTTATTTTATATATTTTTATTATTTTTATTTTATTTTATATTTTTCGGGAGGCTTACAGCAAACATAGCAAATTGTATACAATGTAGAAATCAAAAAGCCAAAGCAGCCTCCACATTTTAATATTTCGTGGTATTAGAAAATAGGAGGTATCCTATCTTCTAATACAACTTTGATGGTAATTTTTAACATCAACAATCTTTGATGGTAATCAAAGGCACTAAAGGCCTGGCCTAGCTTAGTATGCCGACTCGGCATGTACAAACCGTATTTTTTAATAATAGTTCGGTTTTTTGTCACTTTACGACACACTCGGATTTACGTCGATACAATCAAACGAAGATATCATATTGCAAAACACAGCTAAGATAGTAGTTAGTAATACAGTAGTTATTGCCTTCTTCATTTTCCTAAAAATAAATCTAACCTTTATAATATATACTGAAATTTACGTTAATACTGTAGTCGCCAGATTTCTTCAATTTACTATTTAGATCAAACCACCGCCCGCACGAAAACGGAAGATATTCTTACGTTATAATTAGAAAAGTTGATGATTTCACTTTGATCATTTCTCGGTTTTAAGAAGGCGTAACGTTTCTGCGAAATTTATCTATTTGAGTAACAATAACGTATCTTGATAACAATATAAGTAACGTATATTATACTCACATCAATGAGTAAGCGCACATAACATTTACAAAGTCGTTATACATACATCCACCCACTTGTTACTTTAACGTCACACGTAGGTCACACCGTCCTAATTTTTTGGGTCACACACACATTAACTGTCGGAGACAGAAGCTTCAGTAAATACTATAAGTATATTAAAAACAGCTGTGACCTCTATGAAAGTGAACTGGCAGTTAAAAATAACAAGTCATGCACGACATTACAGGGCATATGGGAGATTCAAAAGTAATAATCACGGTGACCAGGATACAGGGCCGGAAATATATTGTTTCGTCATACATTATGTGTGACTGATAACACGATTTTGAAAGTGGTTTAAAACATCACGAGGTTTGGCCCTATTTTCTTTTACAATAATTTCCAATCCATAGGCTTGTGTCTGACCCCTCATCTCATCTTGTCGATCGACGATGTGCACGCCTAGAAATAACCTATTCATTTATGACTTGAAGTCTCCCAGATAGTGGCTATATCGGAAAACAGTTTTTTTTGTAGTAATTAATCAATAAAACATTGTGCAGAAAACTAAGCCAGTTCATGAAATAAAAAAATAAACGTCCATTTAATCCTTCACGAACCCGAAACCACTGAAACCAGTCGCGAGTCGAGTTTGCAACTTCTGACTTCCAAAACAATGTTTCTAGTTTCTGCTCGTGTGACTTCGGTAAAAGAGCGGTTTGGTTAGTAACTGGTCTGTGCGCGACAGCTCTCAACTACATACAATATTGTGTTTTCGTACTAAGCACCATCCTGTAAGTACGTTAATTAAGTATTAGAATGATGGGATTAGGTAAGTACATTGATTTCTAGCTTTAACGTTACTTTAATATGTATTGTTATTCGATAGGTATTGTTTTGTTAAAATTGTATACAAAATAAAATATTTATCTTTTACACACTCATTTCGCATAGCTTTTTCTAAAAATCACTTTATGGTTAATTAAAGTATATGGCGAGATCATGATATACGTGTTTGGGAGCCAATCCCATTTTAGAGCATTTACCACCTCTATCCACATCGGCACTTGACCAGGAGATATTATTATGATATAGATACTTATATAGATTATTACAGATATGGAGTAGAAGAAGAAAAAAATATGGAGGTAGGTACCTAAATCAATTAATGTTGACAACAAAGATAACTAATTACGTTATGCGGCAACATCGAAAACCTGCAGAAATATAAAGGAAAATGGGTAAACTGCCCGATCAAGTAAAAACACGATTAAATTAAAATTTCCATTTCCCCGAACAGCGTATACTGCGCGTAAAAATTCAATGAAACATTCCAAACGAACATTTTAAGACTTCCCAGATTTCACAATATAGCTGTCTCATGTTAAAACTGAGTGGATCATTACGTCCTAACGGCGAATATATAATAAAACTCGGTTTTATTATCATAACTCCGTGACCTTTTAGGTCGGAATGTCAACCGTAGCAGGCATAAATTCTTATTAAGCCACGCACTTAGCCCTTACATTATGTCAGACAAGTATCACTGTAAATTTACAACGCACTCCACAACGGCGCCCTGGAGGATTCAAGCTACCGTACAGTGAAAAATGACGCATCTCCTTAAACAATGTAATTGAATTTTCTCTTACATTCGCGTTAGGTACGTGATCTCCGCAAAGTAGGAAAAGATTCTATCTAGGATATGTTAACTAGAATTTAAACGGGTCTAATTCACGGACAAACTAATATCAAAATGTATAATTTTGACATACCTCGACGTTTCGGCCGAGTTACATCGACCGTGGTCACGAGAAGACCAAGGTGTGTCAAAACTATAATATTATATAGTGAAATTAGTCTGTGCGCGAATTAGACCCGTTTAAATTCTAGTTAACATGTATTCAGTTCTCGAAAGTTTAATAATTTCTATACTAACTCTACAGACGCATCAATAAGAGTAATGTTTTATAGAAACATTGGAAAAAGTCGGCAGAAAAATAAGCCGGAGCGTGGGACGAAATCATTGATCTGGCTGGACGAAGTCGAGACGAGTTATGACGTCACTAAACTTGAGCTGCTTAATTTCGTGACGTCATAACTGTTAACACTGGTGAGACATTAAGTTCTACACATAATTCCGGATATGCTATTATGAACATAAAAGCGTGAACATAGTAAAATGGAAGGCTATGGGCTTCCAAATGTATGTTATTTTGTTAATTTCATTCTATTTACAGAAAATTTAAAATCCAGGTATACTTATGGCTGCCATTATGTTCTTCTGCCGCTTAATTTTGATTTAGCTATGTCACTTTCGTGGTAAAGATGAAATCAAAGATAACCATTTATCAAAATCCATCAAGGACGCGCAAAAGGAGATAGCAACATACATCACTATGTAGGTACATACCACGGAAAAACGTTCCCTTCCTTCTTGGCAGTCAGGTATACCTATAAGTACCGCAGTGAATTTCAGAAAGCACGTGCGTTAGGTAGGTACGTACTATACAATGTGTATACCCTTTTTCATTCAACTCACTGCACTTTATGAGCAAAATGTCGAACTTCAATTTTATTGCCCCAATATAAAATTAATCTAGCAGTAGGTAATATGAATCTACGATTTATGGAAGACATAAATTTAGTGCACTTCAGTTAATGTTTAATAGATGTGAAAGGGTACATCTGTGCACGCGAACGTAAAGCTAAGGGAATAAATTACGCACGACATTCTATGTACATGTATTAATGATGTACCTTCTGTCAATATTTTATAAGTATATACAATTATATACAATTTCGGTGTATATAATTACAACGTTTTGTAGGTAGAGGAGGAAAGTGCCACGTCCGAGATTGATCAGCCTGAAAGCCTGTACGTATATATCTATGTGTATATATGAATACAGGTTCGTCATTATCCCTTTGGGGTAAGCAGAGACTACATTTTTCCACATCCTGCGATCCTGACACACCTCTATCGCCTTTTTGCTCTTTTTCCTTTTGGCTTTTATTTTATATCATTTTCGAGCGCAATTATTCTATAAATAGTTGCATTTTGTGAAAAGAGACGGGTCTCTTAGATAATGTTTGTCCAAAACAAACGAAACCAAACACGAAACGGTACCTAAATCGGCTGGACTGTTGGTTTCAGCTTGTAATGGCATAATCGCAGCAGCTTTTAACTGGCACGCAATGCGGTACGCACGCCGATTCTATTGCCAACATTGTTATCAACATTGCTTGCGATGTGAGTGCAGAGCCGCAGTCAGTAATCGTCGGGGGCAGTGGTACGTTTGTTTACACACAATTTTTAATTTAGGAAAATGAAAAAAATTGGCATTAGTTACCGTTGGCCGCAATGTACTCGTAATTCGCGTAACTGTAAGAATTTCGTGAATTCTATTTGTAATAACTAAACAAAAACGGATATAATTCGAGCCCAGATTGATTCTCATCTTGATATTAAATAATCATCATTTTCAATAGAAAGGTACTTAATAATCAATCGATATGCTATTGCTTTAAAATTATGTGAATTTGTCAATTAGGTATTTCCGAAGAACGAACATGTCTTTGAACCACAAACATAGCTTGCTTGTTTTTAGTACAATCCTAAATTAAAGCAATGGCCGAAATAATATTTTATTGCTGTTATATTCACGTTCGGCTATAGTTACAAGTTAAAATAAAGTACTGGAACATTTTCAAAACATTTCTGAACGCTACATAGAACTCGAGGCTTACTTTAATGTTTCCCATTTAAAATTAGGTACATTTAAATTTTTAGGTCCCATTTAAAGCAGAACCTCCCCTCCTTCTTGCTACGGACCTGTGTAAACGCGATGGTAGCGTATTGAAACGAGACAAATAGCTGCAGCTCTGATCTCGTTCGTTGTAGAGATTTCATGCTGCAGCATAGCGCTAACGATTTATCTGCGAATAGTGCGACTGGACAGACGATTTGTTTTGTTTTTGAATGCACGGGTGGCAATATTTTTACGTCATAGGTAGATCGCCCCGCGATGTTACATATTATGTCAAAAAATAATTGTTTATATCCAAGTCAGGTAGTCAACGTGCGATTCAGGAAAACTATACTTTTCCTAGGTCGTTTCGTTGATTGGGCAGGTGCCTACACAAAATACCGCACTGCCGTGTAAATCCAAAATACTGTAACTATAGATACAGTGTTTTGGTTTAATAGTGCTCAAATGCATTTTTTCGACCTGGTCTACAACCCTATATCAAAATATTTGCTCTATAGATACACAGACGGTAGATAATGACATTCTCAAAAGACTGTAATTTACTTATATTGAAGGTTTAAAATGGCAAAACACTGCAATTACAGGTACAGTATTATGGTTCAAAAATCCGTGCTGCGTAACTCGCAGTTAGTTACCAGCTAAGATACAGTGTTTTGTAAAACCATTAATCCAAGACCCCTCCCGCCACCGTACTTGTTCGTGAGGGAGTTCAACTGTTGTTGGCCATCCGGGCGATGCGCGGGAAGTGAGTGGGGTTGGGGGGGCTTGTTCGGTCAGTCAGTGAGTGTCATACCATAACCATACCGACCATAGAATCTGAAGATGGTCTATTTCATAACATGTTTCGGAGAAAGTAGTGAAGCTAGGTAATCTTTTATAATTGTTATCGCACTGATAGAAAACATTGATGATGATGATGATAACTTGTAGCTTGTAGCCTATGTGTGAAGTTGGCATAATTATAAGCTATCTGTATACCAAACTTCATGGAAATCGGGTCTGCCGTTTGAGCGTGAAGAAGAAACAAACAAGCAAACACAACTTTATAATTTGAATTAATTAATTAACTAGCTGGCCTGACTGACGTCTTGACAAACATGTATTAGAAAAATATCTATAATTTTCCCTCATTTTCATAAATTTTTGCGATATTTAATTAGTTATTCTGCTATTCGGAGTGGACACGAATCCAACAAAGCATAGTTCATGAAAATCAGTCCAGTCGTAATTCTTGACTTATTAGTAAATGGTGTCACTAACACGACTCTGTTTTATAGTAGGTAGGTATTTAGATAACAATAGTAGAATTATTAAAATAAGGAATCCATATTAAAATACTAACTAATATTGATACTATGAATTTAAGATTTGCCATACATATAATTATTTCAGAAAAACACTGTATTTCAAGATACAGTATTTTAGTACCAACAGCTTTATGCCCTCTGCTTTGATAGAAGTATTTATTTCCTCTATGTGTTGGTAAGGCAATAAACTGTATTTACGGAATACAGTGTATTGTCATAACAATGCCAATTTTTATAATGGACTTTGGTATGCCATGACACTTTTTGAGGTATAATTCCTTTCTTTTAGTATATAAATAAAATATTTGCAGAGGTCTAGATAGATATTATAAATACCTTTAAATTGATACCAAACACTTATCGTTTTTTAAAGCGAATAGCTATGAAATCATAAAAAATCTAAAATAAAGTTTAATGCTCGTTTTCTCAAAACTCATATTTCTGAGATACAGTATTTTGGCATTACACGGCAGCGCAATTCTTGTATATAGAAGTATTTTCAATTAAAAATGTTCATAAAACTGGCTTCTAAACACAAACGCAATATTCGACCAAACAATAGATAAAACCAGCACACGTGCTTATCAAAATAATGTGCCTAATTTACGTTAGCGCGATCCCGCCACAGCTTCAAGCTATATTAATTTCGTGTGACAATATCAACGCGACGGGCTAATTAACTGAATAGCTATAATGCGAATTAATTTCATAGTTCCCCGCCGTTCCCATTATGGTAGTTGTCGGGCTTACAAAAAGGACGACCACTCGCAGAAAAATAACTAAAGTTGAATTTGGAATTCTCGTGGTCTCGCCTGACTTCCTCCACCATCCTCCAGCAGAAACTGTTTCGGACCTTTTTGGGGTGTTCGAAAGTCTATTCCATTCTAGCTAGCGTGTTTTTGAAGTTAGACCACATCTTCACATCACACATGAGATACCTAATGGTCAAACGCTAGAAAACTGAATGTGTTTGTTCGTCTCCTATGCGTGTTCGCACATCGTTGAACTGATTGAGTTGAAACTCTGTAGTTGTAGTTGGCAGTAAAGTAAGAAAGTTAATATGGAATTGTTCGTTGTCTATGCATTCGCGAATCGGTTATCTGATTGCAGATTGGGTGGAAACAAAATATGAACGAAATTATGGGAATTTAATAATAATACAATTTTATTTATGCATAGGCACGACAAGCAAGTAAGTTTGTTTATCTATACTATATAAAACTGTAACTGAGCCATGTGTATACATTGAAGATATTTTTGAAAAACTAACTGGGATCGACTGTTTGAAGGTCAATGAACCTGAAAAACTGGTTTTTACAAAAGTTGTCTGTTTTTTTGTTTGTTTTGTCACCTTAAAGCTAAGAAATTACTGATCGGGTTTTGGTGGGAGTATCGGCATTTGGTAGTTTTGATTTCGATGAAGTTAACTGTAGGTATACGTTTCATAAATAAGTGACGACTTTTAGAATCTTGCTAAAAAATGGTTACCGTGTCTAACATCCTTTTTCAAACTCAAACCATACCTAATCAATTAATTATAGTTTGTTTTCTTTTATGATTTTATTAGTTTGTTTATTAGATTGAAGTGTTTGACTTGTAAAAGTGCGATTTTATTGCCTATTTACAATAAATGATTTGACTTTGACTTTGACTAACATTGCTGCGCCCGTACGTTCCGCGAGCTATAAAAATAGATTAGGCGACTGGACTAGAACTATTATAATGACGTCTCACATGTTTATAGCCCACACGTACAAAGTCGCTGGAACTAGCTAGTTTATCATAATATTAGGCACAACATGTCAGGTACATTAGAATATCATGAAATATCTTAGATGTCGTAGCTCACCAAATAACTTCGTAAAAGGTCAAGACTAAAATATGGGCACGCTCTCTTTGGAGAACATAGAAGATGTCAAATTATAAAAACTAATATTCAACATTACCATGTATTGCGGTCTTAAGTCAGGCATCTCTGGGATGGACGAACATTTTGCAAAGTAGCGTGTAGTAATGAATTTTGTTTCTCGAGGGATCCTTGCCAATAATTCCCGCTGAAGATTCTCGGGAGAGTATATAGCTTGGAGTAATAGTGGGCTGTGGTGTGTAGCCGGGTTAGAATAGAAAGTCTACGCAAACACTGCGGCTAAAAGTATTTCTAGGTAAAGCTGTCTCCCTCCGGACATCATTCTGGAGCAACTCAAGGCGGTTTCTAATGGAAAGTTAGAAACCTTAGTTTGCTGTACACTTTAGGCTTAAATACTTAGGTAGTTAACTTTAGGGTTTAAAATTTGGTTACTTTCTAAAGTTTATGTGAAGGTTATTTTTATTAATCGATTATAGTTGATTCTAGCTTTCATACAAGCTGACAATATTATCATCATGAGAAATAGAGACAACACATTTTTTAACTCTTTTATTAAAGTTAATTTAGCCCGATAGCAGAGAAGGGCATTCTAATATCGATTTATTATTAATATTTTATAACCTCCAGCCTAAATGTCTGGCATCAAAGACGAATCAAAGTTTAAAAGAAATGAAATGTCAAGTGGCGCAAATACTCTATCAAGCCTCAATTATAGTAAAAATATAAACTTTTATTTAATCTGCCCTTTTCATTTAACTTACTCGTACAGTCTTTACTCTTACAACTTCTATAAGACATAATATTATCGATTCAAACTTCGCAGACTTGCCTACTTCAATACATGTTTGTGTTAAAAGTTTTATATTAGATGCCGGCTCATTCTTCAGAACATCAACCAATAATACAATATTCGTAACGAAGTGTTCTTTCTGGAAAAAAGGCATATTCTGATATTTTTATTCCGCGACATAGTAGGTTAAAAATTCTTTTTCTTGCCAGCACTTTACAATTCTACTCATTGTTCGCTTATAAGTTACACTTGTAATTAAAGCATTATTTAAAATACCAATAACATTTTTGTAGGTGAGTTTGTTTCTTTGTAGGAGGTTATCTCCTTGAGCTATCTGCTGAAGTTGATTCCGGATTTTTTTCAGTACCTAATAACAAGCCACATAATCTTTGAGTGTATGTAGGCTATGTTGCATGCCGGAAAAACGCAGAGTTCCGATGGAAAACAACTCCGTGGGTGAACAGTTATCTGTGTAACATACAGATTTGATTCTGAAAATTGTTTGACGGACAGGAAGCTACACTATTCCCTGAGGCCCCGCACGTAGTTTCGTATGACTCTGTGGCGATACACTCTGTTGCCATAAGCTATTTTATCCGAAAAAAGCAGTAATCTTGAAGTAAAACTAGGAGCACGTGGGTAAAATTACAAGACGCAGTTAGTTAAAAACTAAATACTACCTACCTACTTACTATCTAACACAGGTAATTAAATTGCAGACTAATTTAAACAAAGCTCAACATTTCACTCAAAAGTTGTTAAGTGGATAAACGAACCAGTTTTAATTAATAGCAAAAAAGTTAAGTATAATCGAGACCTCATTATTTTGTTCATTTCACTAATTGCGCTCCTGTTGGGAAAATATACGAGCACCTATTACGCACTCGATGAATTAATTTACCTAACAAATGTACCGACATGGGTTAAGTCAACAGGGGCTTATTTCTGTATTCGTTAATCCTTATATTGTCAGCATTTCATGTCTATTAGTTCTACCCAGGTACAGTAGGGCTTTTGAACCGTAGGCAAAGGTATAAGTAAAGGCAAATCTCACACAGTATTCACATCACACAGTATCATACAGCTACTGCTACTGTAATGCACGGAGATGCTGAGGCGGGTTTCTATATTGTTGTGTTCCTGTGTTGTAGATTGATCCTTAAATAAAATATGTCCTTAGTAATAGCATTAAAAGAAAATTTTGTTTGGGCCTAAAAGAGCCTTAAAGTATGGAGAACCTTCCTTCCGCGTGGTAACCGCGCAGGGCCTTACTCGTGCAACAATTGAGTTGAACAACGACGAAATAAAAACATGGCAATAATATCTCGATTGAAAATTAATTTCACATCATTCAAATAATCTTTAAAATACTCCAGATTAAAAATATATATATTTATGACCGCCCTCCGCAGCGGCGGGCGGATTTACGTACCTAAGCGTTGTTCCAGCATGCTCGTATACTCGTATTATCGTATACCAGAAGCACCTCGCGGTTTCACTTAACTACTATCCCGCGGGAACCATTAATTTTTACGGGATAAAAGGTAGCCTATGTGTACCGGGGATAGCATAGCTTCCCAACAGTGAAAGAATTTTTCAAATCGGTTCAGTAGTTTCGGAGCCTATTCATTACAACCAAACAAACAAAGTTTCCTCTTTATAATATTAGTGTAGAAATACGTTGATGACATAAAAGCAATAAAGAATACTGCGGTGGTTTATAAAGGTGACAAGTAATGTGCTCACAAACTGCTGAGTAAAATCAATACCTACATGTAAATAATGATTTTAATAACACATAAAAACTAATTCATAGCGTGCACAGAACACGTAGGTACTCGTTAAAGCGTGTTGACTATAATAGCTAGCCGTTGCGAACAGTCGGCCTAGATTTTTCAATATGCTCTAATTAAACCCAGCCAATTTCAAATTATCCCATTCAATTTGAGATGGGATAAAAGTTTAGAGAGCTTAGGAACGTATTCAGTTTCGCTTTAACATATTACTTGTAGACCGAATCTAGTAAAGTTTAAAGTTCACAGGTTCACTGAAATTAAAATATCGGTGTCTAAAGGTGAGAACTGTTTTTAAATTACATAGGCAACATGCGTACGCCTACTTGGATATACCGTGATTTCATTTTATTATTCGCCTACTGTGCTCTGACTACCTACTAGGCATTAAAATATATCTACAAAACGAGTACATCAAACCTCTGTCCATCAGAGTCAAGACAAAAGATCGCTATCTCAGCCGGCTTATTCCACAACAAATGCCTTTCGAATTGATGACCTAGAAAAGTCGATTCTTAATCCCTGATACGGAGTCTTCATAAATATTCAGTGTCGTTATTTCACCTCGGCGGATGTCGATCCTGGAGACTGGGGCCTGTGTTTATGTTTACAGGGGTATGGGGGGAGGGGGGTAGTCTCCCCTCGCAGTGCTCAGCTGAGAGCCTCCCCGCCCCCTTCCCGCGGCGGGACTGCGGAAAATCGATAGCGCTCTCGGCGCCCGCAAGCTCTGTGCGGTTGCTTTGGAACGTGCTTTTGAATCATAATAATCCATGTGTGCTTAGCTGCGCTTGTTAAGATAGTATTAAGCATGGACTGGGATGGAATGGCATAATCATTGGCGTTGATTGTGAGCTGAAAGGCTAATTGGACGTTAGGTTACTTAATGTTGGAGAGAGGAGAGTTCGTTGTTATTTTGAGGTTGATGTATGCAGAACTTTTTGTAAAAGAAGATACATCTATGTCAATAATTTCAGATTTGGTAACAGTGGCTGAATTTTTATACATAAATAATAATTGAACTCTTTATTAGTTAAATAGAGGTCAGTGATACAAACAAATCAGTGAACCATGACAATAAATAGTCCCATGTTACCAATTCGAAGTCCCACCACACGTTAATGGAATAGGAATAAGAGAATGCATTTGAGAAACCTTTCAAGGGAGTTATTAAAATTAAATGAAATTACGACAAGTGTATGAGAAAATTTTCTACAATCCCCAAAGAAAAGAACTGACAATAAGTGAAAAATCTTCTAAATAGAAAGCTACGCGGATACAAACAAATTGTAACAGTAACCATTTTGATGTTTCAGTATGGGACAAATGTTACATTGTTCGTATTTACTATACCACAGTGTAAAGAGAGGATTTATTAGGTTGTGCTATTACAATGTATATCGTGGTCTAGGGGCTGGGTGTGTTCAATTCGAGACTGAATATATATTTACAAGGTCGAGCCGTTGACCGGCGGCAGTTAAGTACAAAATTTATATAAATTTACTGCTAACTAGTACATAACAACAATTGTGCCACCTATATATAACACTGTTACCAAAATGACCTGTTTTTGTATATAATGTATTCACTAGTATAAAAGGGTCTAATTCGAGAACAAACTGATATAATATATATAATTTTGACATACCTCGGCCGAGTCACATCGACCGTAGGCACGGGTAGACAAATGTAGACGATAATATGTTTTCTGTTCGCTAAAGTTAAAGAACTTCTTTTGTATATAATGATTTTATCATTAAAATGGCATTTGCCCGTTTAATTAAACGAGAAATTAGTATGTTAAAAGCTACTTGTAAGCTCCAAAAAGAAACATTTTTTTCACATTTAAATCTTCATTGTCCACGGCACTTTCAATATTTTCGTTTAATTTCCAAAACAACGAGTTATCTCGCTGAAATAAATTGGATACCTATTCCACCGGCGCAAACCGCTTATGATGCCATTAAGGACGATTTCGCTGGGGCTTTTGGTAAGTCCTTTCGCGGCAAAATCGCAATTACGCTTCTATACATTATTTTTGATATTTCTAAATAGAAATTTCTACGGCCAAGTTATCGATAGATTATCTTATCCGCGACAAAGCTGTCGTCAAACTATTCGTATAAGAGTGATGTTTGCTCTGCTTCTTATTATGAAATACCTACGAGTACATTGAGAGATATAATAGGTACTTCACTGTAATTTGACTATATTATACTCGAAAATCAACTGTGATTTTCAAAATGGCGCATAATCACTGATAATCTTTTTTATGAAAATTTATCTAATTTTAATTTCATTTTAATTCCGGCAATGCTTTTAATTTATTTGAATATTGATAATACTTTTACGAAATACGACCCCGTAAGAGCTGAATGTTAATAATTTATGACTGTCTAAACTAAGCAACGCAGTTCAATTTTGTGAGTTCTAAATTAAACTAAACTTTTAGTTAATTTTGTTAATTTTTTTTAGAAAAGTTTCTACGCCTATGTCTTATCCAATTAATATCTACCTACCATTACAAGCTAACAACAATCAAGGCGGTTTACCGTAAAACATATTTCACGGTGTTTTGACGTTTAACAACAGCCTTTAGGAAGTAGGTCAGGTGAATTTAATTATGTCATTGTCACCCGCGTGTGCTACTTTTAATTAGAGACGTTTACTTCCCGTCAAACACATGAAGGGCTCAGTTGTACCGACATTGTTGAACTTTGGACAGAGATACTGATGTACAAGTAGGTGATGTATATTACAAAGACCACAAAAGACTAACATGCTCAAGTTAGTCTTTTGTTTTGTTAATTTACTTACTGCCCACAACCCCTGAAACCCTTGCAGTGAAACGAGAAAAATCTGGGTAGAGCAGAGTGGAGAGGGTGGTAGCTGCGGGTGTTTGGTAGTCAAAAGGTATAAACAATATAATTACATCAATTATACAAGCCGCGTATATATTATAAATTTCATTAAAACGTAAAAAAATAAAATTTCATTAACATGGTAAAAAATAATAATTTTTGTTTGAAAACTGAATATAAAATTATGTTCGATTTTAAGCTATTTTAACAAACGAATTCTTAGCAATCCTTGATATTTGATTTAACAACATAAGATAAGTTACTGCTAGGTACTGAAGTTTCATGTTTGTGACATATCGACGTTGTCGTACATAAAACCATCAATAGGAAAAAAGAGTTTAATAATTACCACCGTGGCCGTCGCCCTGACAATTTTTATCATAACCGTGCTTTGATAAGAAAGTTAATAAAGTGACTGCCACCAAAAAGTGTTCGGTGAATGTAATAGTTTCCTTCTAAAATAAACTCTTAAGTAAGTGAATCAATATTTAATTAGCAACAACTCAATAACCTGTCATCAATACCGCTGGTATACAAGGGAAAACCATTCAAAATAACTTGAAGTTAAGTAGTAACTATAGTATGTTCCAGGTTCCTGCTATTGAAGTGCCAATTTATTATTTCATTTATTAAGGTTCATACAATCCAATTATTTTGCTAGCGGGAACACCTCAAGTAGCAACCAGCTATAGAAGTTTGTGTACACATAACCGCATACACGAATACATACCACGGGCTGAGTTTCTAGTTTATGTATGTGAAAACTCTTATATTAATAAACTAGTGAGAAAGCACATAGGTACATTTAACGATTTTAACACGAGTCATAATTTCAGAAGTCTTATTTCGTTCAACTAAAGGCACCGTAGGAGTTTGTATAGACTGAATTGGAAAATTAATGTTCGTCGTTCAAAAGAATACGAGGCGTAAAAATATTCCTTGCGCAGATTACGAAAACATTTTCAAGTTACACGTGATAAAAGAAACAAATTATGTATGCAGAGGAAAAAAATATTAAGACATAGCCCCGTTATATTTGGATACATTATTACGCTCCAGTTGCTTATGAATTGTGTGAAAGTGACATAATCATTACGTCGACCTTGTTATAACGATCTTCCTCCTTGTAACTCCGAAATTCATTTCCGACATGTTAGAGGCGTGACAAACACATTTCTTAATTGACTGTTATGTTAATGAGATGATACAGTAGATGTATAAGTATAAACTAAAGGCTACTAAAAAGTGCAATAAATAAGAAAATTTTGACCTCAACAGCACAGTAATTACATTAGGGTGCATTGGGGTAATTTCGAAAATGGGTATATTCCGAAACCTAAAAATATCTACCATACGAAACAATATTTTTCCTAATAACAACTTTAATATAGATGCCACCTTGATTGTTCTCGCCGCAGCAGTCGTCGCGAATCGCTAGTGTCAATGGTACGTGCGTAGCATCCATTTTTGTCCAATAACTCCAACAAGTGCTTTTCGCGCAATTTTCGGTAATTTGTAATAACCCCATCATAATTGTAAACCTTCGATCAAGATGCAATTAAGTCCAATTTTCAATAACTTCGGTTTAACCCCAAGATAGTTCGTAATTACCCGTATTCCAAAAAAATATGACTCAGTATTTAAAATGCTCAGTTTTCAGAATCCAGCTACATATCTAATAGTTTACTAATATTAATTACTCAATCTTTTCTTTAGTAAATAGAGGTAGAACAAATAATGGCAATAAATGTAAAACTTCTTTAAATAATTAACCAAAGTTAACCCTCAACTCATCTCATCAAAATTCCTATCTGAATTACCCCAATGCACCCCTAATTAATATAAGCCAGGTATATTAGGATTTTCATCAATTCATTCTTCATAGTCGTTCCTGTTTTTGATGAATTTTATGAATTTATAGCAGTTTTTCAGCTTCTTCAGGAGCAAACACTGTCGCTAGATGCCGACATTAACCTCATTCCACAAACAACAAATAATATCACGCTAGATTTCAATTACCCTTCAGTTCCCATGTGCATTGTGCAATCAGATTCAGTTTAAAAAAAAGATCTAGGCAGTATACATAATAATATATTTTTCTTTACACTGGTCATGACGTTTGAAACACTGGATGAATTCTACTCAACTAACAACACCCAGCTGTCGCTAGTTTTTTGACACAACCTGAATTTGCAGCCTTTCCAATACGTACGAACATACTCTGTGAACTCTATGTACGCGTATGCCTGTGTGCGTGCCAAAATATACAACGGTAAAGTAGAGACAGACCGCAAAGCCCTGCTAAAATATTAAACTATTTGAGACGGGTTTACGGTACGAATGTATTTAGGGATTGTAGTGCTAGGCAACAGGGAAAAAGCGGGCTTTAAAGGTAATTTACGGACAACGAAAGGGTAATCAGGTTAATAAGATTGCCTAAAAAGATTTCCAGTTCTGAGATATCATTTCGGGGAACGGATATTCTTTTTCCGCTTTTTAATTAAGCTAAATTAGCTAAGACGTACACATTTAGAGCAAATTTTTTGTTCGTTTACATTATGATCATAATAATTATTATAGGGATAGTAATATTCACTTTTAATACAACCCCATGTAATAAAACCTTACTACCTAGGTACCTCTATGGTATTAATTAAATTATGTTATTTTCAATAAAACTCGTGACAACATAGTCAGTCACCTATATAAAAACTGAAAAATAAAAACATGAGATACATCCCGTAATTTATAGAGTGTACTATTAATTCATTAATATACACTTCCCGGTTATCATACTAAGTAATCTTACCGAACCCTTAAACATACACGAAGTCATATTGTACTCGTAGAATGACTTGTCATAATAAGTACACGGTTGTGTATCTACGAATAAGCAGTAACTCTTATTCGTAGTTGTGTATAGTATCTACGCAAAAGGAATACATGTACACAGGGGCAGCTTCTAGGTAGTAATAACATTACAAATATCGACAGTGACACGAATGCAAACAGTTTGACGAAGGACTATTAATATGGGTCTGTCTATTTTCGGAACAGTTGCTCAAATTTGACGTTCACGTTTTCACATCTCCCAGTATGAACATGGTTGTTGTAGTACCAACACATAGAGCCTGTTTTCCGTCAACTCGATATCTGGACTTGCTTCCTTTTGAATTTGAAAGAACTAGTTAAATCATTTTGAGCTTTCCGACAGCGGAGGAAGCTTTACATAGGCAAAGCCGGTAGATAGATGCGATAAGTTCATAACTTAAGTTACACGGGACAATTATTAGAAATATGTACATTGAATGTGTAGATATGGTAATTCAATTGGCATCACACCTTTAAGTTCAATATTGTAGTTATGAAGGATAATAATTACACTATGCGAGCGTCTTCTATACTATGTTTTATTCTATAACCTCTTTATCCCTCAAGTGTTCTTGATTGATATTTTTAAATGAAATATTCATAAGTATTGACTCATAAATGATTTATATTTTGAGTGTATTGATACTTCGTTCCTCGAACTTGGAGGACGTTTCGTTACGACGGCGTTATGTACCTACTAAAGTCAAGCGTAACAATGGTGGCGTGGCTTGTGAGGTCGTATAACAACAATTTCCCTTTTATTCAATGATTCGATATAGCTAAAAAATACAATCGAACGGACCCACAATAATACGGTACAATTTGGCGAGCTTGTAAGTAGAAAGAACAATAAACGGGTTTTGCAAAAACACAATCACAAAGCTAAAATTGATTCCACCGTGTCCACCCATCGAGTAGATGATAAAGAGAAAGAAGAAGATAGACATAAAAAAGAAGAAGTCGAAAGCGATGAAGTGAGCAAAGCCTCTATGAGAGGGAAGAGCTTGCATGGAGTGCAAGACTCACAATAGCTGAAGTGGTCCTTCGTCATTCGTCGTTTTTCAATGGACTGCTTCATAAAAACATCTATATCAGCATTTCATTCTCGTTACATACTTCAGACGAAAATACAAATAAAATGTATATTCATAGACATAATATTTGAAAATGCAATCCTTAAAATCAAGATACTCAAATGGCTTACTACTAAGTTGCGCGGTATGTCGATTCATTGTAGCTACACTCTAGAGACAGAAAATTTATCCGGAATCCGGCTCGTTTCAATACTTATCTAATGGATTACACTGAATTAATCAGCATAAATTAACAAGGCGGATCATTCATACGTATATCGCCACTGTATTAATATAATTGTAGTACATTCTAAGTGAGCCTATTTATTATGGTAAGTATGTAGGTAACGGAGTTACTCGAAGCCTAGATAAACTCACTTTGAGCTGCGTAGTGTAATTGATGATTCCATTGAATTCGGCATATTTTATCCGGCCAAAACATTTCGCTGCATCATTTCGAATGCACTCACAATATTGCACCGTATTTCCAGAAATATATCGGGACATTTAAGTGTACGCCGTAAACTCTAGATTTCGCCCGATATAAATCTTTCAAGTGGAGATGAATTCTCCGGCACTGCGAGATGTTACATAAAATATTCATCTCGCTCAGAAATGCAAGCATCTGTTTTTCACTCCGTGAGATTTTTGGGCATCTTATTTATGTCCGACTCGACTTGTTTTCAATCGGTGGGGAATTCCATATTTATACGTTCATTACCATATCTATGCATTGATGTTTGCGTGAAATCAAACATGTTGATTATTTACGCATAGATCTCGTATATCTATGAGATAAAATTGTATAATAATATGTAGGTAGCCTATATAGGTAGGTAGGTAACTTAAACGAGCACAAAAAGTTTGAATTTGGTGAAAAAAAGATGTACAACAAGAGACTGGGTTGTATGCAAATGCTTATTTGCATATTCGTGATATTTTTAAAGGGCTTGCATATTTTAGCTGGTTTAAGTTGCGTATTATTCGGTTTCTAGTACGTCTTTGCCCGATTTGCGAGATTTATGATATGGTGACCAAAACGTTGAATGCGGTTAATTTATGTCATTATTGCAATTTTTCCGACAAATACATTTTTCCACGGAAAGCTGTGTGAAAAATGCATTACTTTACCGTATTTTTTATCGATGAATTGGTGAGGTATGTACATACCTGAAACAAAACACAATTGAACATCAGTAAACGTATATTATAAATATTACTTATATAACGGGGGAGCAATTCCAGGGTTATTTTTAAAACAGAGACGTCAGCATCGCCAATATTACAGATAATTATCATGGTGATCACCCATCCTCGATTTAAAAGAAAACCAAGGTTTAATCAACCTTGGTTAATTACCTTTGTTTTCCTTGGTAGAGCAAATAAATAGAAAGAAAAAATATAATTTTGTACCTCGGTAGGTACCTCATTATAAATTGAAAGCATAAAATTATTTCTCTTACTTATACCTGGTACTATAATATTATAGGCTACATCCTACACAAATAACAGCTACGTTTGGTATAAGTACCCTTTTTACAAACCCCTACCACCAACTTTTCTTTATTCATCAGTTCATTATTATGTATATTTAATGAAAGGCCAAAGGTGAACGAACTCAAAGTAAAATAGAGATCGTGATTATTCGTATTTGAATGAAAACAACGTCCAATTTGGTACTTTTACTAATGCGCTTCACTTGAAGTAAATAGGCTAAAACGGTAGCTTAACTTGTCCACGCGGAACGTATATTTCTTTTGACTGATGCTTTATTAATTTCCTGGAAGTTTGTTTCAATTTTAATGTCACTTTAACAAAGCTGTGCCGGCGACATCGTTCGCGAAATACTTCAACAAATAGCACTAAATATTTGTATTTTATCTACTGAACCCTGCAAGATATCGAATTGAAACATAAACAAAACAATTTGAGAGTTACAATTCCTGCTGTAATCTATAAAATATTCATTGATATTTGGATCCTGTACGAGACAAACTTTTAGGCAAACAGAGCTTAACTTTTATTATTGGTACTATAGCTATATCGATTTACGAAACTTTATCTACAGTAGATAACAAGCAATTTTCATAGCAAACAAGCAAGTTTCACTCATCTCATTCTCGAGCTGTCCACAAAAGCAGCAAACCCACCACACACGACAAACCCGCCAAAAATACATAATAATATGAACGAAATAATATAGCAAATTTTTTACTAAGTGTTATACAATGAAAACAAACCGCGGGCTCGGGGCCGATCTGGTGCTTGAACCATTGACTATAAAAGCCAAAGAAAACAAAAAACTGAATATATTCTTCACAAGAAGTGTCTAGAAGATTAGAGTGCACTCACTTTCCAGAGTTGGTTCAGCTCCCACACAATAGTTAGAAAACATAAAAGACAACACATGGTTTCCAATCCTAGCCATATGTTTACTCGTCTTGTTGACTGACACGAGCGTTATATAAAGTATTTGAAAGATACAATCTGTTCCAATGTTTAATTTCATCAAAGTAGGTATATCAGTAAATGATATGATGTCTGGAAAGGTATACATTATATGAGTCTTAGGATAATTTTCAATAGTCACTAATGTTATTTAGAATTAAATATTTACTATAAAACTTATGCATAATCGATATTATACAATTGCTGAAGTGAACGAACGGTCGGGACTCAGATGATAGGGTATTTTATTACAGTGAACCTTGCGTTTGATTTTAGAAATGGGATGGTACTAGATTGATCGTAGTTTCGACAGTATTTAATGAATTGTTGGGATATTACAGCGATTTTAAATGAATTTTATTTAAAAGTAAGAGATGTATTTTCTGGAAGACGTTATGAAAATTTGTATTGTTAATTTATTTACAATGTATTACAATAAATAAAACTAGGAGCGGTCATCAGATACCAACGATAAACATGCATTGTACATTCAAAAATCCTTATCGTAGATGCTGATTGTTTGTGAAGAAATGTTGCTCTCAAAATCTAGAATTATCAGACTTTCTGCAATATCTACACAAATCCTTTATCGATTACACGTGAAGCGAAAGCAATCGTGAAAAGTTTTAGCCAGCGATTACACCAGCCAGTGTCGCGGCAAGATGGATTGCTCGAATTACATGACACCATCCCTTCTTGCTTACATCTGGTGTCGTACTTTGGAGGTTATAAATCTTGAATATCCTTCTTGAAGATTTACTGCTTGTCGTAGCAAGACTAGTTTACATGTAAATTGTATCATACTTTGATAACATCAAAATGAAAAACTTACCGTACATTAGGATAAACAGGCAAAAGGCAGATTATACCCCTTTATGCACCGTCCTAATATGTCTAAGCAGAAATTCCTTTGTACTCATGGCCATGAAAGACGGGTTAAGATACAAGAGAACCATTGAATAAAGCGTCCAGCCCAGCTTCGTCTATTATAAGCAGGTAAATTAGCTGTCCTACAATCGCTTTTCAGCAACTAGATATCTGCGAGTAGGTGATACACGAATCGCCTTGACAGACAATTATATTGAAAAGTTGTGGAGTAATTTGTACATTTTGAACAACGGCGCGTAATTTTGAGGCACATAATAGATATTATAGGTGTGACCAAGTTGCACTCAAACGTTGAAAACAAAGTGGCGTATCGCCACATTGCACTCATTATTCATCTAAATCAATAACAAATACAGGTGTGACCAATTTACACTTGGTTTTGCGTGTGACCGAATTACGCTCTGACCAAAATACACTGATCCTGTCTTTGTAAAATTCGTAATAACATATGCAAAAAGAACATACCTACGTAGAGATATATCACAACAACATGGCTTGAAATAATCCATCCAGTTTTTGTGAAAATATATATTTTCAGTCAAACCCAATTCTTTATAAAACATGTACCTACTTACCTATTTGTTACTGAGAAGACATGACTGTTATATGGTTTGCACGGAACGTTGCCAGATGAAAGTCTACACGCTACATACTGTGACAAAATACTTCGATAAATGCATATCTGTTTCAGGCCACGATTCATATAGTATGTATTAGGCTAAGATGTATATCACTAATTGTATACTGATTTACAAGCCATCCTAACATTGTAGTGGCATAATATGTGTATATTGTGTATGGAGCAAGCATATTGCGGCCTGCATTATAGCTATACGTTTAGCAATAGTGTATGGTTGTGCTTAGTACAATGGCATCCATCATAATATCAATGACACCGATTGTTCATTGATTTAGACAGGGACATAGAATATAATTAGGTTATCAGGGGTCATGTTTTGAGAGTATTATCCCATAATAATATAATGTATTGAATTTGGATGTTATGGCTTCTTGATATTTAGGAATGCACTTTGGAAACCCGGCTATTAATGATGGTACAGATTGATACCAAAATATTGTTTCCAAGCACACCTCCATAATAAAACAAATTTATTGTGATTTTTACCGTAGAGCTTTAATGCATATATATTTAAAAAAGAAGCGAAACTGTTCAGTGTTTTACAATACCTAATAACATGAGAAGCCCTTGGGCATCGTGACGAACTCTGACCCTAGTAGCACTAATTCGACAAACAAAAATAACAACTAACGTCAAATATTGATGGTATTTAGGCTTATTTAGATCTAGGGGATACCATAACGTTGTATTGCGATCCAATTGAGGACCTAAACCGAACTGTTTTACTACTTATTCGTACCATGATGCCTTTTTGTGATATCTTGACGGTCAATTTAGGGTGATTCTAAATCTAAAGGGATTGACGTCTACCTAAATGATATTGAAAGTCATGTACTAATATTATCTTTGTTTAGGTCACAGTAAGAAGACATGGTAAGCCCCCAGCTCTCGGATCCGTCTACTTGGCAAGCCGATGTTCTCCCGTTAGCTTACTCGTGGCACCGCGCAGCACATAACATAAGTGCTCATTAGGAATATGCAGCAGTCAACCGTAGCCGTGTTGCGTATTTAATCCATATCGGGTCACGCGAATAACCTCTGGCATTAAGCGCGGGCTTAAGGACTTTAGGCGCAAAGTCGGCCTTTTATTTGAGCCCTAATTGCTTAACGGCCCGGAAAACAGCTTATGACCAAAATAGCTCTCTGACCACGCTGGAAGGTACGACGCTGAATTATGTATACGTTCTTATGTGAAATCTCTAATGAAAACCTGGATCACGTATCTAATGAAGGGTGAATGCTATTGTATAATGTACACTCGATGGTAGTGAATAAATTGAAGTAACTTTGTTTGGAGTTCACGATTCATGTACTTACCTATATCGCTGAAAATGTACATATCGTACTTGTTTGCCGTGCGTGAAGCATAATTGTTATGCGAATTTTGTCGCTAACTGTATATACCGAATGCTTGAAGACAGTCAAATTAGCGAGTTGAGCCAAAACACAGCTGGAGTCGCTTTGGGATAGCTCGCGAATGCACCAAAACAGAGTAGCGTCGCCGGCGAGCTACTTACGTAATTACGAACTCGTTCGCGGAAGTCATCACAAAGAGTCAAACTTGTATTGCTACAGTTTTCTTGTTTGCCGACTGGGATCTCGGCGAATAGTTCTCTGGCCAATATTAATTAACAATGGGGTTGCGAGTTGCGACTAACGCGGAGAAGTAATATTCGTAATATCCGAGCTGGCTTTATTACAGTTGAACAAAATTAGATGGCATAAAAAGTGCACTCAACTATACATATTTTATGAAACCCACAACTGGGATTTGGAACAAATATAATATATGGAAGTCAAGATGACGAGCGCAGTGCACTGCCTGTGTTACACTGTATTTGTTATCGGCAGGCACTTACAATGAGGCGCACGGCTTGCTCTTTTCAAAAAGAAGAGGCATAAAAAATCATTTTGTACATAAATATACCATAATTCATCACTTTTTCACTGGTCCAACAACAAGTATTGAGAGCCAATTCAATTACAATAGTAGGCAAAGGAAGGAACAAAACATCAATTAAGTACGAAACTTAGCTCCAATGTTTACAAAATGTAGAGACACATTCTATATAATATTAGATACAGAATGGATGGTCTCATAATAATATGTGACAACTCATTGTTGAAGTCACCATCGAAAGTAATTGGTCGTAGCGAATCGTAGCAGGTCTACGAATGCTACATCTTGGGATACGACGTGAAAATACTGGACCGGAGTCATTAAACTTTTTACGTAGTTTTCTGAAGAAAAATATAGATCCCGTACCTATCGTAACTATTTTACTCAGAAATTGTTTGTTCATCTGATTTTATACGAGTACACATACCTTCGTTAAATGAACAAATAAAAATAGAAGTATTAAGAATTTTAGAAGTAGCATGCAGCATTCCCGTAGAGGTAAACAATAAAATACTAAACGTACAAAAAAACTTTTCATAGTTTCTAGCCCAACATATGTGATCCGATGTTCTACGAGAAAAAAACGCAAAAATAGCGGTCCGGTCCTATCGCCTATGCGTAGCTAATTTTGATAGTCTACCCTTAGTAAACAATTCAATGAGATTAATTTACAACAAGCTTGAAGCAACATTCGAAGGTTGTTGGTCATCGATTACACCGCACAATGGATCTAGATTAGTTGTGAAGCCGAGCTTAACAATTTAAACTGAATGGAGTTGTTGTATTGATAAAGGATGTTATTATGTATATTCATAGATAAATTCGATGTTTTGTTAAAGTCATGCTGAGTCATAGTTTGAAAACTGTAGAAAATTATGATCTGAATTTAATAATCAAACCTTGTGTTCACATTCTTCTATAACAATCATCCGTATTTGTTTCCCTATGGTACTTATTATGTCCCTAAGTAAGCGTAAAATTGACAATAAATACAACAACAAAACTGTGACAGTTTGCATTCGAGGCGATACGCTTTTATTTTTATTTTGCCAGTAGCTCTAATGCAAGCTTCGGTTCGCTGCAGTTACTGAATTCAATCACATTTACGAATCTATAAAATACAGATAATTCTTTAAACCTTCAAATAAAACGCATCACGATACCTTACGCTAGAATTTGAGTGAGCGAACTACATAAGCGAGCATTAACGTTATTAAAAGTAAATCGTCTGTGCGAAGCGAGCAAAGGCAAGATCCAACTTTAGATGCTAGTTTGGTGAAGAAAATCAAGCGCAATCTATATTCCTTTTAGACCCAGTTTCTATGAAGAACCGTCGGCATAAAGTCGGTTGAACTTTCTACCTATTCTCTTTGAGTAGGTATTCCCGTATATACGATATTTCTGTGTCTAGGATACTACATATAAAGATATTGATCAATTGTTTAAGGCGCGTCCATACATCACGAGGCATGCGTCGTGAACACTGCGTCGCACAGTTCCTCGCACGACCCTCGCGATGTGTGGGCGTGTGCTCTTAGTAGCACTCTTACAGATATGCACGACGAACTATGCGACGCACTGTTCGCGACACATGCCTCAGTGACTAGGATACGCATAATAATGTAATGTATGTAATAGAAGTGTTGCTCTGGAACTGTTTTGACCGTTGTTTGAGATGAATTTCATTTGTATCTACTGGTTTGCCACTCAAGCCTGAATTCAACAACATTTCATTGAACCATATTCAACGAAAGTCAAATTGAAATAACCATACTTTTAATAAGTGTACTGAGTTTTCACTACCGCTCAAATGTTAATGATAGCCAGCCTAAAAAAACAATATAAATCTATGTGGTATCCATCAATCCAACTAGACTTATAAATTGTAAACAATGGTGACATAGGTACCTAATTAAATGAAATGGACAAAGTTATTTAGTAGTTGCCCCTTAAAGAGACAGCACATAAAATACTAATAATGTATTTATTTCAATTATTTATCAAACAAGTAAAATAGATAGAACCTTCTAGCCAATTTTCACCGATGAATCTGCGGTCAAACAGCTGTATTAATACAGATCCAGTCAACCGAAAGTCAGTCAGGTTAATGGGTTCATTAAAGCGTGCATTCGATGGGTTATGGTACACTGTCCAGGGATAGCACTAAAGGGTATTAAAGATGATTACACTTGAGAAATGTATCTATAGTTTCGAAAGGTAAAGTCAATTAGTCTGGATTATTTATTTAGACTTAAAGTAGGTATAATTAGTATTTCAATGAATATATTGTACGTTTGTTAATATCATAATACGATCAAAATGAGCTATCATTATGATCATCTCGGAATACGCAGTATATCTATAATAACTAAGTGGTTGTAGCAATGTGCTTCATAAAATGTATATTTCACCTACATCTAATATGGTTTAGTGCTTTGATCAATCACTTCAACATAACCTTACTACATAATATTATTGATGTTAAGTACACACACGTTCCTAGATTATAATATTTTGGAATGTAACTTCTTATATGTATCAAAATTGATATGCCTAGTTAATTTATGCTGTTCGAAAACAACTGAAGTGTTTATTTAGGCAATCGTAACTTCTTGTAAACATCGATAAATAGACACAATTTGATGTTATCATAACTAAACACCAACCTTGACCTTTTCAATATACCATAAACTAAAACAAATATAACAAATCTCATATAACTTTCCACTCTACGTGTAACAGTTTATAAATAAATAGGCAAGTAATATCGTTTCCTACCATTTGTAATGTAATTCTTTCAAATTGGGACCAACGTGTGGGCGAGGTAGATTGGAACAATGGCACTGCACGCAATGCTGTGACGTAGAGTAAGGCTAGTAGTACACTTAAGCGGAATGAGGTAACGAAGCGAAGGTAGCGAAATAAAGTAACGAAAAGTTGGAAACGGAGCTAAGGAAGTTGCAGATAAATTAGCGGAGTAATATGAAGTAAGAGGTTAGCAAAGAGAAGTAGAGGGGTTGTGACGTAGCGTAGATAAGAGAGAAGAAGTAGAGTGAAGAAGAAGAGAGAAGTATACGAGCAGAGATAACTATCAGAGCGAGGTATGGAAGCGAAATAGCAGCGGAGTGTATAAATAATAACTATACCGAAGGTTTTTTTAATATCAGCTTATATAACTTTAGATCGCATACATACGTAATATCTCTCTGATATTATATGCCAGTGTCATGAATATTAAAACTTGGCCCAAGTAAAGTCTCTACTGATAAAGTAGTTGAGTAACCTTCATGAGTCATAAACGTTCTTATGCCATTGACATAGGGCCTCTTCAAGTCGATTCCTTATCGTAATGTAGACCGACCCTTACGCGATTACAGAGAAAGGAACCATGGTTAATGCAAACCTAAATAATATGTAGTAACGATACCTTAACAATGTATTGTTTTTACGTAATATTTACATCGTACACTTGTTCAAAGTGTGTAAGCGGATGAGCTGCTTTGGAAATTTCTGCTGCATTTAATCAACTCTAATTTGATTTTTCGACGGAGTTGAGGATGGATTACGTGAAATCACGATTGATGTAGTCAGGAAGATGTGGAGCTAATTTAATAAAAGCCCTTATTCTTGAATCATACCATAGCATTTTTAGTTGAGATCATGGTTAAAGATTAAATCACTGACCGAACCTTTTTATTACGAGTATATTCTATCTATTAAGTATACTATATTATGACGGCACGATTGTACGACGTAGTGGCTTAGCAATTTGATTGCTGCGCTTGGTGTCGCGGTTTCCATTCTCCTCCGGAACAGATATTTGTGCGATACACAAATGTATGTTTCAGGTCTGGGTGTTTTGTGTATGTGAAATTATATGTCTGTAAGCGGTACCCACGACACAAGAGGAGTCCTAGTGTGGGGCTACGTTTTAAAAAAAATACTAAAATGCATTAGGTATTATATTAATATGTCTATAGTTCTAAAGCTTGTCTATAAAAATATGTATTATCTTTTTGTAAAAGTAAATAACTGAAAATACGAACAACGTGGGTCGCCGCAGGGGTTGGATGAGGAAATATTTTAATTTGAAGAAAGATTAGCCAATTGGTACTCCGTAGCTAAGACATGGGGCTAGAAAAGTAATACTGTTAATCCCACTTGGAATAATAAATTAATGTTCCTCAAAAGGCAAGGCCAGTCATGTACTAACTAGGTAGGTGTAAATCATAGGCCAAGGTTATTACAACATGAAATCCATGCATGCAACATGCCATGGTGCCGGTACCTACTTTACCCTCTCTGCCCCTTTTTAACTGCGACTGAGCGAACATTTTTCCTCGCGAGATAATTATACCCACTCAGCTCCGCGGAGATAAAATTAATCGATGATAGTTAGCCATTCCGTATTATTTTTTTCAGCTCAAAAATTCAATACTACCCATATTATGTACGTAAGTACAACATACTATGTTGTATTTATATAATATAGCAATTCGTAGAAACCTAAATACGAGATATCTCGTCTCCTATTTTCGAGTCAAGTCAGAATGGCCACTGCGACCCCATTTTGTCAAAGATTAGAAAGATTCATGAATGTCTGAAGTATCTAAGATAAAAACCCTTCTTTGCCTAAGAAAAATGTTGAGTAGAGGTCGAAAACCCCCAAAATTAATAAGATATTCACTATAAATAAATAAATGGATTTCAATACCGTGAAAGGGTTTTCAGGCAATCGGTCTCGTCAATCCCATTGGTGACCCAGTTTAGAAAAACCAAGGCCGGCCTCAAAGTTTGTATTGGAGGAGTGTTGGATAAAATCAAATAAAGTTTCTTGAGTTCAGAGGTACGTGTACCTACTATATAGAGAATACGGGGGAGGGGGTTATCAATGGGGGTTACCTTAATACTAGGAAGGTTTCCCGGGTACTGAACTAGATATATCCTACGTACGGCGTATAGAAACAATGAAGTTGTATGTATTATATATGTATAGATATACTATGGGTCTGGGTATCGAAACTTTCGTAATAATAGACTATTTAGACCATCAATCTAGGAAAGGAGCTAGGTCGAGACATGGTATCGATATCGTACCTTTCTTGTATGTAACCTATAGTTTATGTTCTTGTACTAATCTATTATTTATATGAACAAATTATCGAATGCCAACAATCGTTGAAGCCAGCATTTTATATTTCTATCGAAAAGGTTTTCAGTGAAGTCTCACATGGCTCCAAGTTTAATTTAAATTCCTACATATTATATACAAACCTCAAAAAAGTAGTGTTATTTATTAGAAACAACTGAAAACTGTCCAGTATATAACTCTGTTTAGTACTACTGCCCGTATTTACTGTAACGAATGACGTATTTACTATATTTTATCACTGTTTGTCATGTTTTACTTCTAACGTCGTAATTGGGGTATATATGAAATAAACAGAACACATGGTTCTAGTTTCCAATAATAAAACTATCATTGGAAAGTCTGCCTTATGCCCTGACCACTGACTAGCATACACGTCATAGACGTATATATAGTATCAGAAATAGATTTGACAAAAGCGTATACCCGAACGGGACACACCTTGGCTACAATTCATAAATCGGATAAATTTAATACGCGTTATTTAGGTGTAGCTCCAATCATTCGTGTGACATTCTAAAATGTCATGATCGCTGGTTACCTACCCCTATTGTAACGTTATACGTACATGTTTTACATTATTTTCTTGCATTAATTTCATTATCTTATATTAAACTATAAACCTGCAATATAAACATATATTTACTTAATACCTACCTACCAAATCTTAACCTAATTGATATAAATTCATCAACACGATCTGTTTACTTCCGAGCGGCATTTTAGTAACCATCGCAAGCATCTTATTGTTCACCGATTGTTACGTCACGAAAACCGGCCGGTGACTTGACGCTGCGCACCCGCCGCCGCGCACCGCACCGCGCCGCCAGACCCGCTTTGGAAGCCAACAAGAATCGGACGCACGGCACAAATTTACTTCCGGTCCCTACTACGCGGCCAGATTCGGCTGTTATCGCGTTACCGGTAATAAAAGTATTAAGTGATCGTCACTACACGCGTTCCCGAATTTATTAAATAGTAAAAGGTGTTAGTTGTAACCCCAGATTTGGGTAAGTGGTGTATGCTTTCGTACTGTAGGGTAGTTAATCCTTATTTTCGTAAATTGATTAATTCATTGCTTGGGATCATGTAATACATCTTATCATAATCATTTCATTCCAGATCACATTAGGTACCATATTCATCGCATCTTTTGCTTAATATATCATACAACAGTGAAATGGAATGATTTTCACATACGAGCATTCTACCCTCGCAAATGTAAAATAATATCATGTAATTTGTTCCGTTAATTTCCATTTCGCTAATTTGTAATCTCCGTTCTGATTGTGAGTAACCACGGCAGCACAACTACTTGTTGCTCTTCTGGTGCCGTGGGTGCTCTTCAGAGAAGGCCGCTCATAACGCATTTCTTCATGCGCATTCCAGGGTCCAAAGTCCGGCTTAACGGACCTCGCACCCTCCCGTCGCTGTCATCACCAAGCCACCATCAGCGTCTCCGCTACGAGCGCTCGCCATCACCTGCGGCCTACCCCCCAGGAGAGTACAGCACCAGGAAATACGGATTCAGTGAAACCGGAAGGCCCGAATACCACTTTTGACCCGACACAACTAGCCTCGGCCAATATTAGTTTATTGTACCCGCAACCCTGCCTTTCATTTTAATCCCCAAGATTTAGGGAGTAAAGGGTAGGCCCTACTGTACCAAACGGGACACTGGCGCCCTTCTACGTGGTTAATCTGGTAGTAGCTGATTCGGTCTTTCATCTTGGTTGTAGTTAGTGTCTGTTTGTGTTGTTTCCTTGTAAAACGTAAGTACCTAAATCTATTTTTTTTTGGTTTTTCTTGCTGCTAAGGTGTACCTACCCACATTATATTATTATGTACTAAATTATAAATTCAGTTTGTGCCATTTACTGTCAATTTCGTGGTAATAATCGATAAATATCGACTCTAAATAATTCACAAAACATAATTATTTGTTTGCATTTTGGGGGCCTAAAATGTTGCTTCCATAGGTTTTGTTTTTTTTTGTTTGTTATTTTGTACAATTATTATTCATTACAACTAATGGTACACACTAGTAGCACACTATCATTTTCATGTTACAAATTAAGTTGATTAAAAAAGAAAACCATACGTTCAGTAATTTAATTTATTTCTGTAACAGAACGGAGAACGTGTTTGTTTTTTTTCTATATTTACAATCAATTTTGGCTTTAATACCTGGTCAACATGTTACCTGTTAAGTACCTGTCACTTCAAAAGTCGGAACTTGAATATGAAGTTCGTATTCGAGGTGTTACCGCAGCATCAACTGTTGAAGAGTTACGCAAACAAATAGTTAAATTGGCTCCTGATTACCCATCAGAACACATACTAGAGTCTCCGCTGGAAGTGAAACAGGATCTTAAAGGTTGTCTTGAGGTTCTCACAAAAATTCAATTAAATCTTGATGCTACGGACCTAAGTGAACCTACCATCATGAGAACTCAGAACATGATGAACCATTTGCACAATCGTATTGCGAGGATAACGTGTAGTGACGATTTTAAGAATGAGTACGACGATGTAGTTAAGGGGCATAAACTCCTATCTAAAAGGCTTAAGTGCTTCAAGCTAAAAGACCTTTACCCTCCACAAGCTCGAGCGCTAACCAAGAATCGTCACCCACACCGACTGTGGCGGACGTGCAGAACTTAATTTCTGTGACTTGTGATCGAGGCTCCGCTGATTTGAATAAATTAAAATTCAATGGTAAAACTTGCGTACTGTTATATCGGACTTTGGATTTAGCTTTTTAAAAAAAACTATTTTTGAAGTCACTAAACTTTATTTAAATATTACGAGAAAATTATCTTTAGGCAACCGCTCGATTCGAAGGATGAAGACAGACTGACTGGGATCGGGATTAGAAATGAGACCTAGGTTGCAGGATAGCTGAATAGGTAGGAATTAGGGACAGGGTGGCACTAAGGCTAACAGAATTGGGGTATAACACCTCCCCCTTTTAGAGGAGACTTTAGGGTGGATTTGAAAGTCTCTGTTAAACCTTGGTTCTGAGTGAAGCTACAGGGCTGGTTAATTCTGAGTCTGGTTCATTTGTAACATTTATTGTTTGATGAGGAGAAAGAGGGGGCTGCTCAGGGACATTTACTTTAAATTGGAAAAGTCGGTTGCTGCCGGATTTACAAATTTTCTTATAGAGTAAGTAAGTTAGAAATACAAAAATTAAAATTAACATTAAAATTACGACAATTGAGTAGTGTGTCCCATATTTAACAATGTGCGGGCTTTGTTCAATAGTATTTAAATTGTTCAGAATATAATTCATTTTGTTCGTGTAATCAGAATTCATATCGTCGAGATCTATGTTCTGTAAATGGACAGGAGACACATTATCTACTAAATTACTTAACTTATCTAAGTCACAACAAGTGTCGTTGATTAGGTTAAAATCTGGAATGTGATTGATAGGTGAGGATACATTCTGTAGAATACTGTATTTCGGTATTAATGTGGCACTTTTACAATATCCGATACAATCTTTAGGAATGGTGAGTATTCCTGTGCCTAGAATATTTGTTTCATATAATTTAGAATTAAGACAGTCAATCGAAATCTTGTTAGGTTCCGACTGTATGTAGATCCACTTGTTATTTGTTAAAGGTTTCCAAATGTCTAGTTTTCCTATTATAATTTTGGATTCACACTTTGGTGGTTTTTCACTAATCACTTTTGCTAACAGTTCACTTTCGCAGATAGGTTTCGCGTCAGTAGAATACACATTTTCTAGGTCACAAATAAAGTTTCCTAAGTTCACAGTTTTACAGATATCTAGGTTGTCGAAAACGCAGTAGTAAGATTTGTCTTTGGTCATTGCTATGTATTTATTGTCAGGTACAATTAGACTGAATGAATTTGGTTCTTTAGGCTTATAAGGTGTAGGTAATGCGATGCTATGGAATAATACATATTCTCTGGTATTGACCAGCGGCACTTGTAGGACAAATATAATCTTATTATTAACGTAATAACATACTAACTTAGAAATATTTAATATAAGGTGTACAGAGTTAATATCTAGAGTAACGGGCAACTCAAGGTCGCTAGGTAAGTGTCTATAGTTATCGGCAAGCTCTTGGTGTAGTTGACTTGGAGTTATTATTGCCGGGTGTAAGATATTTTGGCTGCTAAACAAAATTGCATTTGTTATGTCTTCCAGCTGGAATGACAAGGTGAGTATTGATGTTTCTAGAGTTACAAAGATTTCATTAACATTGGAAAGTAATTGAAGTCCATTAGTAATTACGGAAATATTTTTAACACTATGCGAGAGCTTGTCGATAGCTTCAGAGAGGTTGGCTTCGTTATCTCTTATTTTGTGTAAAGTATTATTATAATTTTCCAGTACTGAGGTTGTGACTAAAATGTTTTCTTTTATTAACGAGGCCAACTGTTTTTCATTATTTTGGAGGGATTCAATTGCTTCGTCGTATCTTAGCCCATCGTTCTCGTCCAGGGAGCCAAAAATTTGTTTTAAGATTGTTCCCATTCCTCCTATCCATGCGCTACGTTTAACTCTACTATCTACCAGGTGGGAGATGGAGGCAAACTCTCTACTCATATCTTGGAACCGCGCTGATAGTGGTTGCAACAAGTTGGAGCATTCTGCGATAATCTCTACGACGTGAGTTTCGTTACACAATTGTCTGGTTTTACCCAGAGAGTTTTCGATATTCTCTATATGTGGGCCAAAATGCGAAATATCTACTGGTATTACAACTTTTAATTGAACATTATTGATTTTGAGTTTTCCCAGGTAGTCATAATAGAGCCCCGAACTGGACGTGATCGGCTTGATGAAGTCTTGGTCGGATTCACTTCGAACCTGACTGTAAATAATAATAACTAAGGTAAGTAAATGTATAATAACTTAATCCTATATAAATGCTATTTGTTTATTTAGTATTAACTTATTTGTGTTTTATTTTACAGGTCCGTATGGGTTCCTCAACACAGTCTAGGTAAGTACTTTTATTTTAAATCTCTATATCTCTATCCTAAATCTAATCTTTATTTATAGGTTTGTTCCGGTATCGGCTGGCTTCACCTGATCAAAGTGGTGCGTAACATGACGCCGATTAATAAGTAAGGTAAGCGTGTTGTTACCATTTATTTTAACTACTTTGTATGGCCCTTTCCAAAGCGGTGAAAGTGCCTTACGCATTCTTAGATGATTTTTTAGGTAAACATAGTCGCCAGTTTTGTACTTAGCTGGACGAGTATGACTGTCGTAATATGATTTGGAGGATTCCTTAGATTTCCTTATGAAGTCCAGAGCTTTCTCTCGCGAATTCTTTAGTCGGTTTTGGAGCATGCGTACATAGTCAGGGTATGTTGCTCCCGGGGATTCCTCATAGATGGAATTTGGAATTACCGGTTTATTTCCGAACATTAACTCGTAAGGTGTGAAGTGAGTTGTGGAATGGACTGATGTATTGTAGGTTAGCATAGCTGTATATACATAGCGGGGCCAGTTTGATTGGTCCGCGTCGGTAAAAGATCTAAGATACTCCTTGAGAGTTGAGTGGCTGCGCTCTAGAGCGCCTTGGGTTTGCGGGTGGTATGGAGAAGACCAGAGGTTTTTTATCTTAAGGAATTCACAGGTTTTCTTGAAGAGATCCGAAGTGAAGTTGGTTCCCTGATCCGTAAGGATCATTTTGGGGATTCCAAAGATGGATATGTAGTGAATTAAACATTCACTTGTTTCTTCCGCTGTGGTACTACGGATTGGGTATGCGGAAGAGAATTTGGTAAGGTCATCTTGGATCGTTAGTATGTATTTTAGTTTTGCGGGTCCTGCTTCCGGTAGCGGTCCAACGATATCAAGAGATATTCGTTGACAAGGTTCGGTTGAAGTACTTGTAATTTGCATGGGTGCACGATTTACTTGTCTAAGAGCTTTATTAGTCTGACATTGTGGACATTTCTTTACGAAGGATTCAATGTCACTTCGCATATTTTTCCAGTAAAAGGTTTCCTGGATTCGTTTAAGCATTCGAGTACTGCCGAGATGTCCGGCAATGGGAATATCATGGTTCTCTTTGAGTATTTTCGGGATTTCAGAAAGAGATGGATAAATGATTTTACCCTTGAATATATGGATATTGATACTAGTGTTTTCAAACAGGTAGAGAAGCATGTTGTAGATTTTGATGAAATGGTGAGTATCAAACGGATTCTTAAATTCCGTTATCGCAATATCTAAGGTAGTGTCTTTATCGCGGTTGGTGACTAACTCGTTTCGGAGTGATTTAAGGCTCTTGTATATATCTACATAAGTGGACTTGTCAAAGTGGTAGACTTTGAAGAAAAGGAAATAGTAAGTTTTTCCTTCGTGTGTAAATGATATAAAGGAGTTAAGAGGCCTTTCTTTATTTATGATTTCAGAGGTATCCGTTACATTATCCAGGATATTCTGTACGAATGGATTGGATTCGTCGAGGTCGATGGAGGTAGGTAAAATAACGATTTTATGTTTGGATTTGGTTATATCCTCGTTGTGTTCTTGGATATTTGTATTGAAGGATTTATCTTTGTTTTCCACTGCTTTCAAGAAAGTGGAATAATCGGAATCAGGTAGATCTGGACAAGCACTCGTAGATGGTATTGGAGTGACGACGGTCTGAGCGTCGGGAGTTGGTACGCGTTTTACGACGCGTTCAGGTAAGTTGGACGTTTCGTTTTCGATTTCCCCTCTAAGGACATCGGGGATGTTAGAAGGTAAGTTTGTTTCAGGCGACGGCAGGATATCTTCGTTAAGGTCGAGAAGATTTGGGGATTGTATGTTTATTTCAGGTAATGGCAGTAAGTCTTCGTTAGGGTCGCGGAGGTCTGGCAAATACGGGTCTAACTCTTCAGGGTTAAATGATGGTGGTGATATTAATAAGTCCATTAGGTCCCTGTCTAGTTCTCGACTGGGTTCCCCTCCTACATTAGGATTGGGTTCTGCGTCATTTTCAGGTTGAACGGGATTGACAGGGAATCGAGACAGAGCATCAGCGTTGGTATTGATTTTCCCCTTTTTATATTTAATGTCGTACTCGAACTCCTCCAATTTCAAACGCCAACGAATAAGGCGTGACCCTGGGTCTTTACATTTAAACAACCATTCCAGTGGTTTGTGGTCCGTCAGGACTGTGAACCGATGACCATACAGATAAGGTCTGAATACTTTGGTGCCGAAAATTACGGCGAGGCATTCCTTTTCGGTAACGCTATAATTGCATTCCGCTTTATTGAGGGTACGAGACGCGAATGAGATTGGACGATCTTGTCCTATGGGGCCTTGAGATAATATTGCGGATATAGCATAGTTCGAGGCGTCGCACGTTAATAGGAAAGGTTGGGTAAAATCTGGGTACGCCAGAATTGGTGCAGAGACTAATTTATTTTTCAGGGACTCAAAAGCGAGTTGTTGTTCATTTTGCCATTTGAAGGTAACGTCTTTCTTTAAGAGAGCTGTCAGAGGTTTGGCCAATTTCGCGAATTCGGGTATGAATCGTCTGTAATACGATACTAGACCCAGAAAAGATTTAATATCTTTTGGAGATTGAGGAATTGGATACTCGGACACGGCTTTGGTTTTATCAGGGTTTGGTTGGACACCATTTTCGCTGATAATATGACCTAAGTAGGCCACTTCTTTCCTTAAAAATTCACATTTTTCGGGTTGAAGTTTTAGGTTAAAATCACGAATTCTGTCAAAGACAGTTCTTAGGTTTTCTATCTGCGAAGACAGATCATGGGAATAGATGACTATATCGTCAAGATAAACAAAGCAACGTGTGCCTTGGAGGCCAGAGAGGCAATTATTCATCAACTTCTGGAATGTGGATGGGGCATTCTTTAGCCCGAATGGCATTCGATTAAATTGGTAATGTCCTTGAGGTACAGAGAAGGCTGTTTTAGGAGCGTCTTCTGCAGAGATTAATATCTGATGGAAACCGGAAGTGAGATCTAGCGTAGTAAAGTACTTGCTACTTCCTAACTGGTCAAGAATTTCGGATATCTGTGGAATTGGGTATGTTTCACCGATAGTTATGTCATTCAGTTTCCTATAATCTATTACGATTCGCCATTTACGCTGGCCGGTCGAATCCATCTTTTTGGGAACTATCCAGATTGGTGAGCTCCAGGGAGAAGATGAAGGTTCTATGATGTTTTGATCAAGCATTTTGCCTATCTGGGTTTCCACTTCTTTCTTGTGGCATTCTGGGAATCTATATGATTTAGTGTGGACAGGGACATTACTATTTGTCTTGATTTGATGCTCGAGGGCAGAAGTGTGCGTCAGTTGATCATTGGGTAAATGGAAAATATCCGAATACTGGGAACAGAGATCTATAAGGGCGTCAGTTTCTTCCTGGTTTAGGTGATTCATCCTCAGTGAATCGATTACTTCCTTGGTTCGTTCAGACGCCCCTTGAGAGGTTGTGTTGATCGGATATGCGGAGGAACACAAAGGTTCGATGCCAATGTTTAGATTGGTTTTTACATTTATGAAAGTTTCTGAGGTGTTGGCGACGGTTAGGTTTATCCGGTTGTTGTCTTTTATTTTAACAATGCAGTTGGATACTAGGAGATGGTCAGAGAGGTGTTGGTCCATAACGATGCCTTCTTTAAGATTCGTTCTTTGGATAGAACATTCAATGACCGCTTCGGTACGTGGTGGAATTACGTAGAAAGGTTCGGAGAAATATAATTTAATATCGAATTTTCCTATCCTCAGGATGTCATGAGTATAGTCGATTTTGCAACCGAAAGTAGTCAGGAAATCTGTCCCTATGATGCCGTCATAAGGCAGATTTATGTCTCTTACGACATGGAATTTGAAGGGGATGTGTTTGCTTTCAGTTAGACGTAGTTTAAGCTGAAAGTGACCCTCGGTTGGAGTTGGTTCATCAGAGGGGTCAATGCCCTTGAGTTTGATTGGTTCTTTGGTTAATTTCAAGGTCTTGTTTATGCTGGATTCTTTTAGCAAACATATGGCAGAGCCTGAGTCGACTAATAGAGACAATGGGATGTCTGAGACTTGTGAGTCTAATAGTACATGTGGTAATAATCTTTTCGTGGTGTCTATGTTCACCTCATAGATTTCTTTAGGGTTCTCATTGGCTACGGAAGAGACCTTAGGATTTTCAACGTCACGCGAAATCGGTTTAGCAGTTTTCTGATCGTCAGTTTGGGGCTGGTTACCCTGTCGGTTGATCTTATTGGACTTAGAAGGTTGGACGCTTATTGGGGGCTGGCTACCCGAGTGGTCCTTTGAATTATAATATTGGGCGCTTGTTGGGGGCTGGTTACCCGAGTGGTCCCTTGAATTAGAATATTGGGCGCTTGTTGGGGGCTGGTTACCCGAGTGGTCCCTTGAATTAGAGGATTGGGCGCTTGTTGGGGGCTGGTTACCCGAGTGGTCCCTAGGATTGGATGATTTGGTTAAAGTGTCGACTTTTGTACACTGTCTCGGGCGACACCGTGACGAGACTATTACTCGTTTAAAGGATCTGAGCAGTGGTCAACTTCATCACGACCGGATTGGTCAGCTTCCTCATCGGGCTGGTCTAAGAAGTTTACACGTGGGGGCGGTCGATAAAAGGACTGGCTAGTGCCTTGGTTTTGCTCGACTTTGAAACGGCTGTTATTATACTCGCGTTTCTTACACACGGAAATATCATGACCGGCTGTTTTACAGTACCGGCAGAATGGGCTGGAGGCCCCCTGAGATGCGGGGTTAGATTGTCTCTGAGACGAAAAGGATTGGTTGAAGTTTTGCCTGGGAGGTGCGGTTTTAAACTTGTTATTATTGTTATTATTGTTGGTTGCAGGTTTTTGGTCCACTTGTGGACGTCTATACAACGTCTGTCGTATACGTTCCTCGGATATGGCAAAATTAATGGCTTCATTAATTGTTTTCGGGGATCTACACCTCACAATGTTAGAGATTCGGGGATGAAGTCCCATGACAAAATGATGGAGGGCAAGGTCCTCCATAGCTGCGGTACGGCCGGCTAATTCTTTAACCTTAGTATTGGATAATGATATCTCCGTTAACAGTTGTGAGAGGTATGTCTCCATACGTAGTGCATATTGGCTCACATTATCGTGCGGGCCTTGCTTGCTTTCTTGGAGGTCAGCTAGAAGATGCGAGTAATGTTTACGCTCACTAAACTGTGTTTTTAAGAACTCTTTTAGCTGTTCCCAGGACGTGAAATCTTTTATGGAGCAAGCAACCTCCGCCTTTCCGTTTAATTGGCTAAGTATGTACTTAAACAGGATAGGTTTTTGAGAGTCTGATGCAAGGTCGAATGCGTTGTTGCAGTTTACAAGAAATGAGCTGAGTGTTTCCCTACTGCCATCATATGATTTGATGAATTTGAACAGGACATTCAATTCTAGTTCAGCCATTGCGGAAAGTACGGCGGTTTTCCTGGTAACACGAGGAGAACTAAGAGGGGACTTCGTGACTGTGTCACTTAGCACCTGCTCTGGTCCGATAATATCAATAGTTAACTTTCCTTCTTCGGCTTTTGGCACTTTTCGCATAATTTTACAAAGTTACGAGAACAAAACGCAAATATTTATAATCAGAATTACAGTGAACGAATTACTGGAACTCTCAGTCTAGACAAACAATGACCAAAGACTTACAGTATGAGCAGTGTGTGGGCGACCGATAAGAACACGACGGCGGCGGGCGACATTCCTCGGGATAAGGCGCGTCTCAGCTTACGGTCTCGCTGCTGTTGATTATCGGATGATCTTGGATGCCGGATTCTTATTTTCTTTCAGATGCTGGATACCACGATGGACGACAAATGGAGCAGGATGGAAGCACAGGTGGTACTTCTGTAGATTTTCTTTTGCAGGTTGTAGCTTAGAGCAGTTGTAGCCGGAGGGACGTATAGCGGCTCAGGATGCAGTGATCTCCTTTACAGGACGAGTAGGAGAAGATCCCTTCCAGGATCTGATAGGATGTCCGTGACGACACTTCAGAGATGCCACGGTAAGTATTTTGCACTCAATTATGCACTTTTGCACTTAACTATGCACGGACACTTAATTAGTCACTTATTTATGAAGCACTAATTGGATTTATTTGTTTTAGGATTAGGATCCGGAGCGAGTCTGCGGAGCGGTGCCTGGCACTGGGGATTTCCGGATCCCACCGCTGCCACCAAATGTTATATCGGACTTTGGATTTAGCTTTTTAAAAAAAACTATTTTTGAAGTCACTAAACTTTATTTAAATATTACGAGAAAATTATCTTTAGGCAACCGCTCGATTCGAAGGATGAAGACAGACTGACTGGGATCGGGATTAGAAATGAGACCTAGGTTGCAGGATAGCTGAATAGGTAGGAATTAGGGACAGGGTGGCACTAAGGCTAACAGAATTGGGGTATAACAGTACGCTCTTTTATACAGCGTGTTGATGAATTTATTGAAGCTAGGAATATACCATCATCGAAAATTTTAGGTTACGCTACTGAAATTTTTCAGGACAATGCTCTTCATTGGTTCCGTGCTGTGAAAGATAGGGTTGACTCATGGTCAGAGTTGGCAGCTATATTGAAGGAAGATTTTGATCAAACCGATTACGATTACAGGCTCACTTCTGAAATTCGCTCTCGAACTCAAGGAGAACGTGAAAACATTACCATTTACCTATCAATCATGAGTGGAATGTTCTCACGGTTATCCAAGTCTCTCTCGGAAGAGAGTCAGCTGGAGATACTACTCCATAATATTAGGCCATGCTATGCCAGCACGTTAGCTTCAGCGGCTCAGATAACGACAATTAACGATTTGCGTTCATTATGTCGCAATTATGAGACTATTCAGGCTCGCCTTTCTCATTTCCAAGAACCTCCTAAGATTACGCATGATACTTTGGCACCGGAATTTGCATACAATAAAGACACAAGAAACACAACAAATAAATTCAACAACAATAACTATAATAATAACAACAAAAGAAATTTTTACACAAATAATCAAAATTATAATCAAACAACACAAAACAATAATCAAAATCAAAACTATGTTCATGCGGTTGAACTAACCAATAAGCAACCTTATTGCCCCAGGTGTCGTAGTAATTCACACCACATCCGACAATGTCAAGCTAAGCGTGATATCGTTTGCTTTAGATGCGGAATGAAAGATTTCAAAGCACCGGATTGCCCTAACTGTAATAAGAATTCAAAAAACTGAGCGAGCGGAATTGTAGTAAATTTGAAAAACAAGATTGGGAAACTTGGCTCACGTTTATCAGAACATTTTCATCAAGTTACAAAGTGTCTACAATTCTGCAAACTAAACCCCATGATGATTCTAGGCCATATGTAAACATTAAAATTAACGAGGTTGATGCCTGTGGTTTGCTCGATTCTGGAGCTGCAGTATCTATTTTGGGTAATAACTCCCATAAACAACTAACTGACTGCACTTTGCACCAGGACGATCACACTACAATGATAGCCGCGGGTGGTCAATCCTTAAATAGTATCGGCTACATTAATTTGCCAGTTACATTTGAAAGTCAATTTCATGTCATTAAGGCTTATATTGTTCCCGAAGTAGAGACCTCTATTATATTGGGTATAGATTTTTGGAGAGCTTTCCAAATATGTCCCAAATATTTGGGAAGTATTCAGTTGTCGAGCACCTCCTTGGCGGAAATAAAGATGACCAACAATGACACTTTCATTCACTCTTACGACAATTTAGTAGATTCTCAAAAGTCAATAGCGGATAACGTCATTTCACAATTCAAACTCATATCAACTGAAGAAAAGGGGCTGGGCCGAACAAATGTAATTTCACATCGCATTGAAACCGGTGATACCCAACCCATAAGACAACGCTATTATAGAATGTCTCCTGAAAAACAGCGTATCTTGGTTGAACAAGTTGACGAAATGCTGTCACTTGACGTTGTCGAACCTTGTGAGAGTGCTTGGTCGTCTCCAGTACTCATCGTAAATAAAAAGAACGGACAGCCTAGGTTCTGCCTCGATAGCCGGAAGTTGAATTCCGTAACGAAGCGTGACGCATATAACCTACCATACGTTGCGGAAATACTGGATAGCCTTCGCGATGCGCGATATCTGTCAAGCGTGGATCTATCAAAAGCTTTTTGGCAGATACCAATTGCACCGGAGGACCGCGATAAAACTGCTTTTTACATACCGGGTAGAGGCACGTTTCGTTTCAAAACTACTGCTTTTGGATTAACCAACGCTCCTGCTACACAGCAGCGTTTGGTGGATATGCTCTTCGGAGACATGGATTTTAAAACCTTTGCTTACCTTGATGACATAATTATTATTAGTTCCACGTTTGAGGACCACGTCTCGCGACTGTTGCGCGTTTTGGACAAATTAAGGCAGGCAAATCTCACTGTAAACTTTGATAAGTGCAGATTTTTTCGTAGTGAGCTCAAATATCTTGGATATGTAGTCGATGCTCGTGGTCTGCGTACTGACCCAGATAAGGTGGAAGCCATAATCAACTACCCGACTCCGACCAGTAGAAAGGAACTAAAGCGCTTTCTCGGTACTGCTACATGGTATCGACGTTTTGTTCCGAATTTCAGCACAGTAGCTGGTCCACTGAACAAACTTACTGCTAGTGGTAAGAAAGCACCTCCATTTCAATGGACACCAGAAGCAGATGCGGCTTTTAATGCTTTAAAGGCATGTTTGATTTCCGCACCAGTCCTTTCCTGTCCTGTTTATTCGATGCCATTTGAAGTGCACACTGACGCGAGCAATTACGGAGTTGGCGCAATGTTAACGCAGACTTTAAACGGCAAAGAGCACCCTATTGCCTATATGAGTAGATCACTAACCAGCGCCGAAAAAAACTACAGTATCACCGAAAGGGAGACACTCGCTGTCTTGACTGCACTCGAACATTGGCGCTGCTATATAGAAAATGGGCAGAAATTTACGGTGTACACTGACCATTCCGCGTTGAAATGGTTTTTGTCATTAGATAATCCAACAGGACGATTAGCGCGTTGGGGTGTACGTTTATCATCTTTCAACTGCGAAATTAAACACCGTCGTGGCGTTGATAACGTAATCCCGGATGCGCTGTCGCGTGTTTTTCCTACTGCCGCCATCTCTCTTGCAAACTCTGTTGCGAATACTCGAGACGATTGGTATAAAAGAATTTATAATGGCTGCTTAAATACACCAAGTAACTTTCCAAATTTTTTGATTAAAAATAATTCATTGTTTAGGCTACAAAAAAACAAATCGTCGCCACTAACTTCAGAATTTGAGTGGAAAGAAGTGGTACCTAGCGAGTTTCGTGAAACTGTCATTGCAGAAAGTCACTCAGAACCAACAGCAGGACATCTTGGCATTTTCAAGACATACAGACGTTTGTCACTGACATATTTCTGGCCTGGTATGCACCAAGATGTCGTCAAATTCGTAGGTTCTTGCACCACCTGTTTGTCTTACAAATCGCAAAATCACATGACATTGGGTGAAATGGGTCGGCCAAAACAATGTTCAAGGCCTTTCCAGATGATTTCTATTGATTTTGTCGGACCTCTTCCTGTTACTCGCAAACAGAATAGTTACATGCTCGTGGTAACCTGCTGTTTTTCCAAATTTTGTCAAATTTTTCCCTTACGTCGTGCAACGTCAGATGCCGTGGTTAAAGTTCTAGAAGAAGCCATCTTTTTAATTCACGGCATTCCACAAACCATTTTTCTTGACAATGGAAGCCAATTGATCAGTTCTACAACTGATGCTTTATTTAAAAAGTACAAAATACCTAACATATACTTCACACCTAGGTACACACCGCAAATCAACACTGTGGAAAGATATAACAAAACAATCGTCACTTGTTTGTCCACATTTGTTGAAAACGACCACCGCACTTGGGACACTTTTATTCCTAAGGTTCAGTTTGCGATCAATAACTCTGTCAATGAGGCCACCGGTTATACACCTTCTTTTCTGGTATATGGCAGAGAGCTCGTCTTGTGTGGATCGCACTATACAGATAATGACCTAGGCGGTGAGGTTTTGTTTCTACCGTGTGATATTTATGCCGACAACATTGGTTGTCTTACAAATGTATTCAATGATGTGCAGGCTTCACTGTGGCAAGCACATTTAAAGAATTCAGCCCACTATAATTTAAGAAGGAAATCGGCAGAATTTAATGTTGGCGATTTAGTTTTTAAACGCACTTTTATTCAAAGCGATAAAGATAAATACTACAGCAAAAAATTAGCTCCAAAATTCATTAAATGCCGTATTATAGAAAAGAAGTCTCCTCTTGTTTATGTCTTAGAAGATATGTCAGGTAAAAACATAGGAGTCTGGCATATTAAGGACTTGAAGCTTCAAAATAATTAAAACAATTTTTTTTACGTTTTTGTACACAACATTACTATTACCCTACAAAAAACATATATATTTACATCTTGCGATTATCATTGAGTCAGCTGTGCAATTTATCACAGTTGCTTTGTTTTTATGTATGGATGCGGCAACGATATATATTTGTTTTTCGTTGTTGTTTTTATGTAATGGAGAACTATGAATGGTTGAATGAAAGATGAAGTATGACAGAGTAGTGCTAATTGCAAATCCAGATTTTTAAGACGGGTTTTATTTGAGAGCAAAACCCTTTCCGTGACGAGCGGGGTAATGTAACGTTATACGTACATGTTTTACATTATTTTCTTGCATTAATTTCATTATCTTATATTAAACTATAAACCTGCAATATAAACATATATTTACTTAATACCTACCTACCAAATCTTAACCTAATTGATATAAATTCATCAACACGATCTGTTTACTTCCGAGCGGCATTTTAGTAACCATCGCAAGCATCTTATTGTTCACCGATTGTTACGTCACGAAAACCGGCCGGTGACTTGACGCTGCGCACCCGCCGCCGCGCACCGCACCGCGCCGCCAGACCCGCTTTGGAAGCCAACAAGAATCGGACGCACGGCACAAATTTACTTCCGGTCCCTACTACGCGGCCAGATTCGGCTGTTATCGCGTTACCGGTAATAAAAGTATTAAGTGATCGTCACTACACGCGTTCCCGAATTTATTAAATAGTAAAAGGTGTTAGTTGTAACCCCAGATTTGGGTAAGTGGTGTATGCTTTCGTACTGTAGGGTAGTTAATCCTTATTTTCGTAAATTGATTAATTCATTGCTTGGGATCATGTAATACATCTTATCATAATCATTTCATTCCAGATCACATTAGGTACCATATTCATCGCATCTTTTGCTTAATATATCATACAACAGTGAAATGGAATGATTTTCACATACGAGCATTCTACCCTCGCAAATGTAAAATAATATCATGTAATTTGTTCCGTTAATTTCCATTTCGCTAATTTGTAATCTCCGTTCTGATTGTGAGTAACCACGGCAGCACAACTACTTGTTGCTCTTCTGGTGCCGTGGGTGCTCTTCAGAGAAGGCCGCTCATAACGCATTTCTTCATGCGCATTCCAGGGTCCAAAGTCCGGCTTAACGGACCTCGCACCCTCCCGTCGCTGTCATCACCAAGCCACCATCAGCGTCTCCGCTACGAGCGCTCGCCATCACCTGCGGCCTACCCCCCAGGAGAGTACAGCACCAGGAAATACGGATTCAGTGAAACCGGAAGGCCCGAATACCACTTTTGACCCGACACAACTAGCCTCGGCCAATATTAGTTTATTGTACCCGCAACCCTGCCTTTCATTTTAATCCCCAAGATTTAGGGAGTAAAGGGTAGGCCCTACTGTACCAAACGGGACACTATAAGTCGGATAAATTTAATACACGTTATTTAGGTGGTGCTCCAATCATTCGTGCGACATTCTTAAATGTCAACGTTGGTTTGCTTTTGCAGCACAGCAAAAAATTAGTGCATACGCCGACAAAGACAAAACATCGTCGTACTATCCTAGTCACTCCTTTTTGTATTTGTATACACTTGTCTTTTTTCTACTCCGGGTCTTGAGTTAAATGTCATATCTGTTAGATGATTAATCTGAGATACACGTCCTATATGTTGCCAAGTGAGGGCGTGTATGCTACTCACATATAAGTTTAGCCTCAATAGTCCGTTCTTACGGAGGTTTTAATCAGTACCCAAGTACAACATCTATCTCATTTGACCATTACATTCACTCTGAGGCAGAATCACCACCACTTGTAACTCGTATCATTTAATGCGGCGTCCAAACGACTCATTAACCCAGAACTGAAGTGCCCTCAGAATAGACGCTTAACTTAATTCTCGGATCACGGTAATGTGTGCTTGGATCAAATTTACTGGAAAAACAAGACCACTGGTTGACTGACAGTGAGTTTCGATCACAATCAGTAAAGGCACACAACTACACACAGACCGATGGTAACAGGTATGAGGCTGCGACAATCAACACTAACAACAATAAACAAACCACCGTTCTGTCCTGAATCAATAAGTTGCCAGTATGTAGTGCTTAGCCTTGTATAAATCATAATAGTAGGTAGGTACTTAGTTAAGAGTTTCCGATGAACCGCAAAAAGATAGAATAGTGCTTGGATGGAACGCGTTTCGTAGATTCGAGTATTCGTGAAATGTAGCACTGATCAAGCGGATATAGTCAAATCATACATGATGTAATGAATGGGTCGTATTGGTCAACTGTAAGAAGTTTAAATATGTTTTGAATGGCGTAGTGAACACTTTACTTACACTATTGCCACTACACTCTGTTTATACCACCAGGCATGATTCCAAAGGGTTTTGCATGTACGACAGAATCGTCGCCTATTAGCGAAGCACGTTCCGGACGTCTTTTATAATTTGAATAGTTATAAATGAGAGCAATGCGCTGCGACCCGGACGACCCAAATTCGCTTCCCACCTGAGCTCGCACCTATGACTTATTTAATAAGTTACGGACGGACTTTAACCGTTGCCGTTGCTCTAAAATGGGGATAACATTGTAAAATACGATAGCATGTCTGGAAACCACATTCTATCGCAATCAAAATATATGGTCGTAATACTTACGTAGTGACTATTTAGCAATCTGGGGCAATATTTCTTTCAAAGAATAAGCCAGTACAGGACACTTTATGATAATTATACAATTGTAACTTTAAAATGGGCATTATTGATCAGTAATGATGCGGCCCCGTAAAGTAATGTAGCGGGCAGTATAGGAAAAATACCGCTTATTTTTAACAGACTACAATAAAGTAGGTGGCTCTCAATACGACTGCATGTTTTCGGTAAGAAAAAAGGTGCAAGTACATATTTAACGAAAATTGGGTCAAAGCTAAATTTAGAAGTTCTTTAACTTAGCAAATTAGTTTTATTTCTATAGCTTTTCTTTTTGTATGCGTGAATTGACATGTTTCTGGCTAGTTATATTCATATAATTAAACTACTGTTGTTAAAATTCAATTACAAAACCATAAAATAAAATATCTATTCTATTCCTATTCCCAAAAAAAAAATTAAGCGCTCCAGCAACGTTTCTCGTCCCTTTCCAGTCCACGATTTGCCCACAATCTCTACACCCTTTAATCTCAAAAAGAAATTCAATTTATCCATTACGGAGATTTCCTTCATAATCCTTAGATTACACAAATGTGTTTGGATTACCGAAATATACTTTCCGCTGGACGACCACGCGCTATTACAGCTTGTATTGTCGTTTTATGGGGAGCGGGGTACTTTGTTGTTACAGTGACCTAGTTTAGCCGAGATGACGAGTTCTTTTACCTATATTATAACATTTAGTAGGTATGTTTTATTGTTGTGTTTGGACCGGAGTTTGGGACGGTTTATGTAGTCACGAGTAAGTACAGTAGGTATAAAAATGTCGATAGATATTCGTCATTCGTTTTAAAACGTGCAAAATAAAAACAAATAGAAAATCATGTTTATAAATATTTTTCTCATTTTATACTAAGTATCGATATACACTCGTAAGCTAATGACATAGAGCAAATCGGTAGAACTACTACTGTATCTAGCGTCGCAAACAATTCTCAAATTCTCATCGATAGTGATATGTATCATATATAAGTAACGACTACGATAAAAAGTAGCTTAAAAGGTAGGTACATCAAACCTGAGACAGTTGACATTTCATATTATAAATTATGTATTTTTCCACCTTTATAAACTTATGCATACTTATATTATGATTATGATGAGCAAATCATGAAGTAGAAGAACCGAAAGAGGTGTGTCAAGATCGTAGCATGTGTAAAGATGTAGTTTCTGCCTACCCCAACGGGAAAAAGGCGTCACTGTATGTAAGTATATGTGTATGTGTAACCTACTAATATTATAAACGCGAAAGTTTGTATGTATGGATGGATGTTTGTTACTCTTTCACGTAAAAATTACTGAACGGATTTTAATGAAACTTCACAGTAATATAGCTTATACATCGGAATAACACATATGCTACAGTTTATAAAGATATTCTGTGAATTGTCCTAAATATGACGATAAGTGTCAATTAACTAGGAAAAAAATCAAATGCACAAAAAACTAATCCTACGCAGACGAAGTCGCGGGCACCAGCTAGTAAACTTATAAATAAAACACAACACACACACCTACAGCACACACCTGTACTAACAAAATATAACAAAAGCAACTTTCAAACCCCTCCACGGAACATCACAGCGTCATAACAACAAACAAAGCTATTTACAAGTAAAACCCCGAGTACCCTACATCTTCATATTCGCGATAGAATGTTGAAAATCCCGCATACAACGGTACCTCTCCCACTGGGGTCAACGCACCCTGCACCCCCTGAGAATGCAAGATCTCTACAACAGAGAAAAACAACTAAAGAGGCGAAGCCACGTGTTTTGTTATTTTCAGTATCGACATGCACGCAATATTCACAGTAAACAAACTTACAATTTCAATACGTTTTAATGTTTCGAAACCAAAAACTAGAAATAAATCAAGTTAACTCTACGAGGCAATGTGCGTTACTTGTAGAGTAGTTTGCTAAACCTTGCAGCCGTAACTGCGCATTATACACTAATTTAATTAGATTATTATAGTTTAATTACTACGTCGTTTGAAAATGAGCTTAGTTCCCTTACTGTTTTTCCTGCAACAGTGCTATATAGGTATTTGCGCGTGCGTATTTTATAACAGCACGCTTAGGGTTGCCGCTTTGAAGAGAAGTACGTGTATTATGCAATATTTAATGGCAATACTAAATTCAGTAGGTGTATCCGTTAAATTTCCGTTTTTTTGCGAATAAACAATATTTCTTTTCAAAAATAATGGCTGTCATTACCTTTTTGTTAATTTAATCGAAGCAATCTGCTTCCTCTACTTACGGCCGGTTTAATGGAACGTAAGTTTATGCTGACATCAGATTAAGTCTATTGCTGTTCTTGTCATTTGTTTAGTGCCAGATAGAGACAATGATAGACTTAATCCGCTTTCAATGTCAACAAACGTTCCAGAAGCCGGCCGGTAGTATCGTATATCTAAGAAACAAGTCCTCTTTATACCCTAAGTAGTAGTTGGACGACAGTCGCAAAGTTTGCTTTTCCACAGTCAACAGAAAACTTTCCAAAGGGGAGTCTAAAATGGCGGAACATTACCTTTATAACAAACATTTGAGCACTTAGCACATATACATTTCGGTGACAAACTTCGTTCTCAAAAACGTGAGTTGGCACAGAACGCTATACAGCAGGAAGGTATTGTTCTCACGGTCTTTGACATATGAACTTTTAACGTCGCTTTGATGTTGTATGTTCCAACAATAATCAATACGTATAATGTTAGCGCCCTAACACGTCCAGACTAAGGACCTGAATGTGAATATGAATATGAATAACTTTTGTGTAATTTTATTTTATTGGTTATATCCATTCAATTACCACGAATTGGGCTGGATAAACATCAATTACCTATTCTAAGATAGCATTAATATTGGCGAAATATAACATTAATAAGACAGTAGATAAATTAACCCTAAGAATAGTAGTTTGTTTTACAAGAGACGAAAACGACTCATTCATTACTCGATATTTTGCCTCACGAGCGTAGCGAGTGTGACACATAGAATCGAGTATGAGTGTGTCGTTTGAGACCCGCGTAATACACACAATTTTTTACACCGAGATTGCGAGAAATGTATATAATAAGTAGGTAGGTATACAATTAAAAAACGCTAAGAATATTTCACAGGTAGTCACGTTCACTTTCAAATAAAAAAATAATCAAATTCAATCTTTTAAAACCAATTTGCACTGTTGTCAAAATTCTGCACACACCTTCAGATTACAGGCGGCAATTACAAACTTTTAAAATTTACTAATTTATGTTATTATATTACTAATGTTCGAAACGGACACGTACAGTGTACACATAGCATACATCCAATGATCGCCAAAAAAGTAGACGAGAAATTACAGGTTCATTTAAAAAAGTTAACTGTTTGTTTAGGCTTCGCACGGTTTGTACATTAAGATACCCTTCTTTTTTTCTAAGTAATTAAGTCAAAATGAAAAATTCAAAAATCGAATCTTCAGCCTGTTGATAATAGCGAGTACAAATTAAAAAAAACTACTTTCACTCCCTAGTGCCCAAGAACCTCGTTTGGTCCCGCTAAGCTGAGCTAATGTAACACACTTTTTGAGCATGAGGTGTGAAAAATATATTCTATTGCTTCAATTAAACAGTATCTAGATTATTGCCAGTTAAACATTGCAAAGAGTATCTCCTATATTTTAGAAAATAAAAGCATAATTAAAGTTACAGCTTCGTTTTTCAGTCCATTTTTCTAAATGTTTGTTTCGTTTAGTTTTTTTCCAGCTTTCCGCCCTCTAGTCACACCCATTTAATTCTTTAACAATGCTCGTAAATTGTTCATTGAATCTGTTGTGTTTATCGAACCAGAGTCTGTCTTGTTTTTTTTTTTAATATTTGTGAGCATCGGTGCGAGGCAAAAAACGCTTGGGGGCAGAAATGTGTGAATAACGTAACCCTTCCGCGTACGAGGTTAGTAACTTTTATATCTTCAATATCGTCGATGTACACAAATAATTCACAACAACCCTACAGTTAATTCAATCTAAGTAAGAGAAAGCAGTAAACCACTGTTGTTCTCACTCACTCAAAGACTAGAAAGACGTCTTCCGTCGGTTCGTACCGTCAGCGACAATACATTTTTTTGCGACAAACTGCAAAAAAAAAGTTTGAACAACGTTCAGTGAGTGCTATAGCTGACTGTACCAATGTAAAGTTAACGATGACGTCACTGCCCTCAAGCTACGACGCGACGACACGAATAAACAAGTTACGATTCTCTCTATACATATACACAAACATTTTCCTCTTACGATGAATCGGGCCACGTTATTCGCATCTGAGAGAAACCCAAAATTAATTACCGACGCAAAACATAATAAATAGGGTTGGTAAGTGACAAAAAATGTCGTTGGGCCGCCTGTTTGGTGGCAGCCCTGACTGGCAGGTCACGTTCGAAACTGGGCTGCGAAATGAAAATAATTACACGTCAAATGAGTTGAACGACGCCTATTTAAAATGGTGGGCGAGGAATTACGTCACGAGGCACGATTGCCACTCGTCGGCCGCGCCGGACCGTGTTCCATTTTTTTTTTAATTCTACATTATAATAATTCATATTTTACTCGTGATTCTCATTTAGGGCGCGTTCCGCGACTGATTAGTCCAAACCACCGGCTGGATTATTAACAGAGTTGTTAGAAACCGCGGTTTAGTGCCGAGCACTTTATGATGTTTACCTTTATATTACGCGCCTGCGACACGGTTACGTGATTTATTTACGAAATGAGATGATAAAATTAATATGGGACTAGCATCAAACAGTCGAGCTTAGCAATTAGCATTTTAATTTAAATATGTTGTTCGTATATATAGTAAAATTACTGATTAAATAAATTAGAGAGGTGGATTTTTATAGCACTCAGACCTAAATAATAAATTTTGGACACTGTCACGGATAAAACGAGGTAAGGCGCAGTGACCTGAATATTTCTTCGTAGTAGGTACGCTTATTTTACTGGGTAGGTATATACTTTTCTGCGACCAACACCATGAAAGAAGTCTTTACATTACTGCATGAGACATTGAAACGGTCTGCCATATAAATTTAATAGCACTTTGCAGCCATGTTGTAGGAAACAGTTCATTTTTAACGACGCCATAGTATTTATACCTTACTTTTCCAGGAAAATAATACGGGTTAAAAGCTATAGTACGTGACACAAATACTTGGAAAACCAGAGTCTTGTTTGGCGAAAGCTTTTCCTCGTCAAGAAATTCACAAAAATAGTCGACGAAAAATTATCTGGTGCTCACGAAACAGTCGAAGTAGGAAAGGTAGGCAAGACTTCATAAACGGGCCGGTGTAATAAAGCTGCTTAGTAACAAAGATGTAATATACTAAGTTTAAAAAACTATAGGAAGTTGGCATCGAAACCAGACCGATGACGGTATGCTGACATCACTTAATTCAGTCTATAGACACAGCATAGCCGTAAAACCAATAAGAGTATGTTTGCAGAGTGCAGCAACCAAGCAACCGCACAGACACTGTATGTAGATTCTATGTCAACAAACTCCGAGATCTTTGGTCTGAGATAGTCATAGGAACCTATAGAACGCTCACTACGATGCGGGCGGTAATTCTGCCAGACCAACTCAGCATATTCTTAGACGATCCAACAAAAGTTTAAGAGAAAACCGAGCTTATAAATGAAGATATCGATTCGGATTGCACTAAACTGCACTAAAATTAAACTTGGCAGTTCTAATAATAATTATTGTTGACAGTTGCAATACGTATGACAAAAGGGGACTGTAAACGCTATCAAATTCAAATTTGATTTAGTTTGGCGCACACCAAATCCACACGCTATCTAGACTAATTTGACGCTACGAGATAAATGCTACATTCCAGAATGAAAAATAACACGTAAACTCAATAGATTGTGGAAGACAAAAAACTAATTAGTACCTCTGTATTGAAATGACTGCAAAAAAATTAGTATAGAATAAACAGATAAGTAAGAAAACCATGATACTTCTCTCAATGATGCTTATAAAAGCAGTTATTATACAAGACAATTAGCAAATGTTGGAGGAGACTAAGTAATACGATTATATACATTACAAAGATATTTATATCCGAGAGACGGCTGAGAAATATATTATAATCTATATGTTCTTGCGCAAAACACTCGGTACCACGGATACTAAAGCTAATCATAACGTATAGGTAAGTATGTAAACTCATAGGTTAACTAAACATAGTAATAACTACATAAATAGAAACCCCCCACAAACCCCGTCGACAAAGCACAACAAGACAATCAATTATGCTAATGACAGATGCGGCGTGCATGCAGAGTGGATGATTTTGTACTACCCTCTCGACGCAAGTTCTTTGACGCGCTTCGGTTAATGAATCTAATCTGCAATGAGGAGGGAAACTTCGTCCTTGCTGTATGATCCTGAGACTGGCAGGACCACGACGATACGGCAAAAGTTTAAAAATTTTGCGTTATTGTAGTGCTGTATGGGGTAGAACCTACAAGTCATGAATCTTTCAGATCCATAGTTTGACATCATAGCATAAAATTACCTATACCGTATTCTATACCATAGTCTTCATTGTTATTTGAATAATGTAGTGCGGCCTCTGGTGTCAGAGTTGATCTGGACTGTTAATAAAATCTATCAAAATAACCACCTATGTAAATTATTAACTAGATCTTTTGACCATGTCGACCCTGAAGCATATTATGTATTATAAAGGTAAAGACTGGCAGAAACTAAAGGACATGCAACCAACTTATGATGCTGACATAAAAGTCTACGTCACATTCAGCACGGCATTAAAATCTGAAAAAGTTGCAGTTACGTGACATACGAACGGAGAAAAAACCTTTGATAAAAGACTCAAACATAAATAAGAGAGACATGAAGAAAGTTCAAAGAGAACTTTCAAAATGTCAGCAGTATGATTCATGGCTGCACGCTTTAAAAAGAAACGCTCCATGTGGACTAAAGTCTTGCAAAACGGGTAAGGGCTGAGGTAATCATGCACCCTTATTGCACGCAAAGGCTTGATAGTTGTAAGTGAGCTGTTAAGAGCTACGAATATGACTTATTACTTATGAGCGACAACAACTCATTTATAGAGTCAAGCGAAATCCACTACCTACCCAAAATGTTCGATGGTCGGACAAATGCTGACAGCAAAGCAATGTCATCAAATATCCTTTTGTTCCCAATATTAAATTATTCATTAAATAAAAGAAAACAAGTTAAATGAAATAAAATAACAATACTTAACTAGCTAAATAAAAAGAAACAAAAGTGGGTGTTCATATGTGGCATGGACGGACACCCACCTTTTGTTTACCTCCACAGATAACTTGATTGGTCACAGTAGACTTGGAAATCTCTTCAACTCCCTTATCTATGAGTTCATAATGTAGCAAATCGAATCAGAGCTCACATTGTTGGACACTGATCTCATCCAAAATCAGTGAATAAGGACGACGCGATGTTTAATCGAAATGATCAAACCAACGGCCCTATCTTAAATCGAGCTCTAAAAGCATAATTTCACTGTACATAACTTATCTGTACAACAAAGGCAATCGTTCATTATTTTGCAATGGGTCTAACGATAAAACGGTTTGACATACAAACTTGAAGCTTATTTTTGAAACTAAGCCTACTCCATGTTCGTGCAACTAACACTAAAAACGAATTTCCTTAAATTAGTTGATTTTGCGGTTCACAAAAATTTTTTCGCCTATTATTAATATAAATAAAAAAGGTTCTAGAGTAGCGACCACGGACTGTAAGACGCAGTGTAGGTAGGCCTCCCACTAGATATGCCGACGACATCAAAAGAGTTGCAGGCAACCGGTGGATGCAAGTGGCAAACTGTCGTTCGGTGTGGCGGTCTAAGGGGAGGCCTATGTTCAGCAGTGGACGTCTTCTGGCTAATGATGATGATGATGATTGATACAAATAATGTTCTAGAACGAAATCCTGAGCACGACTTGCTCTTGCCAATTTTTTTTATCAAGCCGACATCAACCTATGAATGGTCGCTTATGAAAAGTCCTTGATATAGCAGCGCCTAGCTTACTTTACTATTCCATAGAAGCAGTTATGTATGCTCATGAAAAGTGTTCGCATAATAAAGCCGCTCGATTGTGTGAAATTGCTCGTGAAATCGGGTTATTAGTTTCATTCATATCGACGACGGTAAGAGAGACGCGATCGAACTCAGCGCAATAAAATTAGGCTCGATCCCGCGCGGCGCAGTGAAAGCGACAACAGGGGGAGGGAAGGCCCGACCTACTTTCGCCTGTCGGGGGTCAGACCCTGCTACACAGTGAAAGATGTTCACACATAATCGTATCGGCTGCAATTGGAAGGCAATCTTGCATTTTGTTGTTTCATCAGCTTTCCGCCATTGTAACTATTATTCGAAGAAAGCCTGCATTCGAATCCATAATTTCTAATTTTGAATGGCGAAAAAGAGTTCTCTGAGTAACGAACTAAATAGAAGTTAGGAGATTTGACGCAAATTCTTTGTGATGTTTTGCTCAATATCACGACACTGATAATCTTCTCTTAATTTCTAGAGCGGCCATCGTTTACACTCCGATAGCTTCAGATCGAATCGCGAAGGCGCAGATTGAGACTTAGATCGCTTTGCTTCAGTGTATTGTAATTCAGCCTTATCAGGAAGGGATCCAGCCTCTACCGCGAGCCGCGTCGACAGCTGCGACAGATTTGCACTATTATTCGCACCTCACCGCAGATCTCGCAAATTGGACTATTTTGACCTGTAAAAGGAAAACTGGCAATTCTGGAACGTTGATACGATGTGGCAGTGCTTAGGATATGAAATAGTTTCTTATCTAACACATTTATAACGTCTCATAAAATACAAGTACATAAGTTTAACTGGATCACTGACCTTCAAAACTGGTAGGAAGAATAATGGGATCAACTAGATAAGACTTTGTATCCAATAGTAGGTTTGCTAGCAACTACAATGGAATATAAATCAAATGGACTAGGGTATATTAAGTATATTTACTAGGATATTTCATTCAAGACTAGGCTGGATGGTATAATTATTATCTCTAAATTCTGAGCAAGAGCTGTGTCAGGTCTAAGTAAAATTACTAAAATAATTGCAAGAAGATTAGAAAGTCCTCCAATCCCTCGTCAATAAAGTCTTAAACATTCACCTAGTTGTTATAGCATCATTTAAAAGGAAAAAACCCGATTATGAAGAAAAAAATCCGATTTCTACGAATAAATTTCCTGCTCTGCATTATTTTTACTTAATAACAAAAGCCGCTTTTCCTAAAGAAGATTTTATTCAAATATATCCACCCTAATCCCAGGACGGAGCCAGTTGAGGAGAGCATTGATCGCGACTCCTTTCGTGATCACAATTAGTAAGGGCGGGTTCCCGACCTCAACACGTGATTGATGTATCCGCATATAATGCGGGAAACTATTATAAATCATTCTGTGAGCTGCAGATAACAAAGTTTTTAGTCGGCAAGATTCCATGAATCTCAAAAATCCATATAAGAAAAAAATACTATTGGCTCCCCAGTCGTTATATGCGTACTCGCTACTTTATTCACGTTGTTTATTTATGTTTGCAGGCGTTAAACAATTGTTTTGCCTTTTACAAAAGGCGTAACGGAACTGGGAAAGGTAAACTAACTTATAACGGTACCGTTCAACCCACACGCAGGTTGCTGCGTTGGGGGTGGGCGCGATATTTGCGGCGAGAACGAATACTGAGAAGGAAAACAATCGACGCTAGTCTTTTCCCTCGCTTTGGTCCCTTTTACCCCTTTGTTAAAAAGGTCGCACTGGTCGTAGTGGTCGTCACCATCTATATTGTTGTCCTACTCTTGCGGACCCTTAAATTTCCAATTGTAATACTACCAACAATTATATGTACCTCAAAATGCAATGAGTTTATTCTAATAATAGATTTAAATATAATAATAAATACAAAAATAATAAAGCAAATAGATTTAGCTAGTTTTAGGTTTTAAATTTTTATTTAATTTAACTTGATTTCTTTCATCGAATAAAACACTTGATGAGTTTCAAGATCCGAACACAATGTTGAGGACAGATAAGTCGTGTAACGTAAATGTCGAAGTACTCTCGTATTGCAACTCAAAATTGATTACCCAGAAACCATCTGCATACTTGGTTTACCTGCAGATAAGCAAATCGAACAATAGTCCGTGTCATAAATACGCCTAATTTAAATCTAGAACGGACATAAATCTCGCAGATTTAGCGGAATTTATCCGGGAACAAGGAATTAGGGCAATAATTGTAGTAAACCGGTTATTGGCCTGGTTACTGTTCCCGGGGTGATTGGCCCTTCCAGTTTGAATGGAATAAACTGCCGCAAAATTATAACCTAGTTAAAGTTTATTTATAAAATCACCGATCTGAAAATTAGGGCGTTATCTCTCAATAGGTCGATGATGGTTTACACATGTGCTTATGATATACGTGCTATACGTACAATGTACATTGCACATCCCTTTCTAGGAAAATAATCCTTTCAATATTCAATGATCAAAATATCGCTTTGATGAGCCGATGTGTTTTTCTAACAACACGGATCGAGTTCCCCAAAAACATTGAATTATTCGAAGCATTACCATTACCGAGTTTATGTCAGTTCCAGGTGCTTAATAATGTGTTATTTTTGCGTCGTCAGGCGTTTGATCAATTTTGTTATATCCCTTTTAATGTACCTTCAATAAGCATGAGATGCGCAAGGTTGGGGGTTCCAAGAAACGCCGACCTACAACAGGCATAGAAAAGATAAAAGATTGGAAATAGCTAGCTTTAGATAGAGAAAGGTGGGCGGAATTACGGAGACCTTTGCACACCAGAGGCTCACTACACGATGAAAAAAAGTACAACCATTTTGCCCTTTACCAGTATATTATAGGTGTTGATTATAATATTAGACCAGATGCAGCATTAGACCAACATGGTGGAGCAACGTCACTGAAATATAATCGTGTATTAGCTTGCCTTCATTGAACTAAACAACTGAACACTGTTAACAGTGCACCCACAAATCATGATGGAACATCATAATTATATCTAGATTAGCAGCATGATTCCCAAATTCGGTTGCTATTACAAAACATATAAGGTTGACAATCATGAAACACGTTCACTGCCCTCAGTCAACTATAGTTCAGTGTACTCGACTCAGTCCAATCACGTTACATTTATAAAACTAACGTTTCCATAAATTTGAACTGAACACTTGAACAGAACTATTTCATTACATGTGAGTGGGTTGGTGTCCTAAAATGTCCTATAAATAGACATAAAAGCCGATAAATAGCACAATGCCGGCAACCTACGACTATACTAAGTCTAGATTGGACGGTGAATGAAAAGCGTGGGTGACTAATGTGTAAAAATTAATAGTGTTTTCAGTAGACCAAAAATATCCTCAAAGGCAAATATAATTTTAAAAATATGAATGATTATGTCTCCATTCAATTCCAGATAAAAGAAGGTCGTAAAAGATGGATTTCCCCGAGTCTATAATATACTTTAAAAATGGGAAAGGTCATACTTATTTAGGTCTGTTTTATTCTTATTGGAAAATATTATAGCGACACGTGGTCTACATCACGAAAACTGTCTTCCGTGGTTTATACAGATGCCAAATATTGAGTCGATACAAAAGAAATAATTGAAATATGTAGTAACAATTTTATCAACGAGTTTTCTAGTTAGGTACCTACATAATAATCTATAATATAAAAATGAATCTTAAAATGTGTTGGTAAGCGCATAACTCAACAACTCCTGGACCAATTTGGCCAATTCTTTTTTTTGAATGTTCGTTGAAGTTCATAGATGGTTTTTACGGTGAGAAAAATTCGAATTATTGCCGGGAAACCCCTAAAACAGCCCTTTTCTTTTTCCCATACAAACGTTTTCTAACTAAAACGAGGTTTACTGCTATTGTATAAAGTTCATATTGAATTCTTTTTTTGTTGTGTTTGTTATTGCCAGGAGAAGGTTCTTATGAAAGAAAAAAGTAATAAAATAGCGCGGAAAATAAGAAAATTTTAGAATACTTAGCGACCATGTTAACTTAAATAGAGGGAGAGGGAGAGATATAGAGTAAGAAGGAATGAGATTGAGAGGGAGAGAGATTAAAGGGCAGGGACAGAAATAGCGGAAGTGGGAGAGAGACAGAGACAGACAGAGACATAATGTTAGGGGAAAAGGGAGAGGGAGAGAGATAGAAGGAGAGGAAGCGTTTTCCCATAGAAACAATGACAGAACAACGTCTGTCGGGTCAGCCAGTATTATAATAAATTAAACAAGTAATGTTTTAGGTACCTTATATTATTCTGCATGTTAGCATAGTTTTAAATGTTTTTATAAAGACATTTTGTAATTAATTGTTTACTTTGCCTACAACGATTCTTACTTCTCTAAAACTTACATTTAGAATTCATGCTTATCTTTAGGTAGGTACATTCATAAAGCTTTTATAAATTTATATACAACACCGATGTTGTAAAATTCTTATCACGTTTTAATACCAAAGGTATTCTCTCGCTTCCCCAGCACCATTCCACGTAAACCATTGTAACTTTGAATCCCAAAGGACGAAGGTAAGCGACCACCGCGTGACCGCTTCGGCGTAAATTTTAATCAGAATAACAATTTATACAAAGTAAAGACTGAAATAAAACTTAGCTGAAGAAAATCCCAGTATAGCATCGCGGAAAAATAAACCTTTTTGTCTAAAAGATAGAACGCTTTCTCGCCCGAAGCTACGTGCTGAGATTGAGCACTAAAGCAGTGGAAGACGGGAAAGGCATCAAGTTTTTACTCGATCAGACTTTGTAGATACTACGTGATAGAAAGTTATGCGTTGTAACTTTTTAGTAATATGCGTTATGTAATACGGAACAAGTTAACACATTTTAGTAATATTTTTGCTTTACTTCGACTTGGTGCGATTTTATATTAATATATCTATAGTTGTAGAAACTTGAGTTTTCCACATTACATCATGTTCACAGTTGGTAGGCTAAAAAGCATAATATACTCTAACTTTGATCAAACAAAGAAGTGGAATCTAAGTGCGTCAATGTCTACAGAAGTGATGCGTTTTTTGTGTGGAGTTTCCTTATTGAATAATATGAATAGTCTTCAAGTATTTTGGCAATGCTCTTGCTACGTTTCTCTGCCTACTCTCTTTCGTTTGAAAGTTTCCATCTATTGTATGCAAATACTACACATGTTATTTATCGATATAAACACGCATTTTCATATTATTCATATCATAACTATATTTTTAGCCGAATGTCCATAACGACAGTGGCGCATTTTTTTATTATTTTTGAGAAATGTTTTCGAATCACTACACTCCAAAATGTTGCGAGCGCCAATAGTTGTCACTTAGCGCAGGCTTTTAGAGAAGATTTAGACGTCATACTTCTTGTAGATCTGGAAATTCATGTTTAAAAAAAAGCCAAATTAAATCAGTTGTAAAGTGGCGTAAGCGATGCGGTTATAGATAGATAGATAGATAACTCTTTATTGACACCAAAATGTACAGAACACAAAGTTCAAACTTAAAATAAGTACAATGGGCGGTCTTATCGCTTAAAGTGATCTTTACCAGACAACCTTACGATTATAGTATCTGCACAATTATTCGCGAACCTCAGAATCCAGGCGAGTGAGCGGCGAGGCACCGCGCCGCTGTGTACTGTACATAATTAAACCCTGAGATATGTTACTAACCATTATAGGTATATACACCTACTTACAAATTTTGCACGAAATTCTCAGAGCGTAGAAATTTGGGTCAGAGTGTTGATCTGACGGGTCTCTGATTAGGAAAATCTTGGTTTTAACCCCGAGGGAAGTTCGGGTTCCACTTTGTTGTGACTCTATGTGATCAGAAACTTTTACTGTAACATTATAATGTATTCATTGTAATATGTTTTAGTTAATGATAATAATAATTTACTGGTTTGAGGACCATGTGAACAAGAATTTTGAATTTAGTTCCAATTTGAAAACAATATTTACTGATTACGCTTTTAAAATCTCATTGAATGAAACATACGAGTGTGCCCCAACGTGCCGTCACCAGTTACGCAGTTAACCGAACCCTCGTTTTAGCTTAATCAAAACTCAATTTAGCCGTCTTTAGTTCGTGCCGGTTTGAAAACAAGCCCTTTCGGGGGTGGAAAACTTTATGTCTTCGTGATTAATTATCAGTTAGGGATTGTACCGTGGCCGCGCAACCTCGGGATAAATCGTGCAACTTTTGACGGGATATTTTTAATTAAGTTGAAAAATGTACCGCTATTTTCTGTTTAAATTTAAACCGGTGAAGTTTTTGCTTTTAATTCGCTAGCTAATGGTTGGGAGATGTTATATTTCATGCAGTTGTTGGTTCGCTTATTAGGCCAAAATAGAACAGTAAGTTTTTATTTTTATAAGTAAATGTATAATTACAGTCATATTTTTATCTAGACTAACTTTAGACAAGTAATAACTTCGTTAAAGTGACAGTTTGCTTATACCCAAAAATATTATTATATTACCGAACAATATTTTAATTTCAGTTACCTACCTTTTAGATTGTAAGTACTAAATCTTGATCTAGCTTATGTATTGTGCGATAGTGATACAGTATAATCATCACAAGTAATCACAACACAGGATACATTGACGCGAAATCAACGCAATAAAGGGAACTAGTGATGGACGTCACAATATCGATATCGGCATTTGATATACGTATCGGATGGCTATATCCGCCGAGTGATCGAATAGCCACCGCGACGCGACGGCATCTACGTGCGGGATTCAATCGATTGAGGAAATTAAGTTACTATTACACCTTTGTGTAGTCGGGAATACTATATTCTGATAAGATAAACGAAATGCGGTCCAGGGGACTTACCATGACGTATTATTGCGATCCAATTGATGACCTAAACAGAATCGTTTCACTTAAAATAATAGTAATACATGGATTTCGATATCATTTAGGGAGGCGTCAATCCGTTTAGATTGAAAATCAACCTAAATTAAGCGTCAAAATGTCACAACAAAACGTCACGGTACGAATAAGTACTTAGTAAAACGATTCTGTTTAGGTGCTCAATTGGATCGCAATAAGAGGTCATGGTAAGGCCCCAGTTCAGTTGATGAGATTTTTCTCTATTGCGTATGCCTCACCAGCATATTAAGATGAGTGGTTGAAACGCAGTTTAGTAAAAGTCAAATAATATTTTTTTATTTCGTGTAACGTATTTATCAGTTTATTATATAATGTATGAACTGAAAGATGATCAAATCACGCACACACACCATTATATTATTATACTGCTCCTACTACTACTAAAGAGTTCCACTGTTTATCTTCCGTCTTTAAATACAATCAGATGACCGTCAATGGAAAGTTTAAATTTAATTGTATGCAAAAAATCTAGTCTATCTCCTCTTAAAATTTAACTCCCAAGATTTGACTTAAATAAACAACCATCAATACTACCAACCTAACACAGTGGAACTTAAAACCTTAATACAGATAAACTATTTCGGACGCTCGTGAGATTGTTTAATGTTTACATTTAAAGTTTTGATTTATTGTAATAGTAATACCAGTATCTATATACTTATAACATCTCTAAAAGAACCAACGACTGATTGGTAGAGGTGTTCTACAGTAGAGAGCGCGTTTAACATACGAGCAGTTTAGCCGTAGGTGGGGTAATAAATTGCGAGAAATGGCTGGCAGAGACTGGCGAATATTGAGCTGATGATTATGACGATGACCTTCATATTTAATAGCTTTATAAAACCAGCCTTAGTAATTAATTATCTTTACCTCCCATGAGTAACATTGTAATTTTTTATGAAAGTATAAAAAACAATGACCGCTTATAAAACTTTGTTCTTGTTTATAATAGGTGGTTAGTTAATACAATTTTCTCCAAGAAATCGAACGACTTTAGTCTTAATCCAGCAATAAAACTTTCAAAAGCCATTATAAAGTTTGTAATCATAGTTTCACCTTTTCAAAGTGAGACCGAGCGTTCACTGAGCGTGTTTGATTTCTTGGATAAATGTTTGTTTTTGCATTTAGTCGTATTAAATGACGTATTCTTTTCTACGCGTTTTTAGTTGTGCATTTGACCGGTGAAGTTAATACATAGACCTACTACATAGACCAACACAGATCAATATACCTACTACTTGTAACTCGACAGTTTAAACCAAAATGTCTCCGCAATTACGACATGGGACCACACATTATTGGCTTATATCAGAAGCCATGAAGTTGTAAAAATATGACGAAGCTAATAAGAGCTGGCTTTTTAGTAAACAGCCGCATCGACAAAAATATCGTGCTTTTGCGGGCACTAGAATCTCTGGGCGGGCGCCAAGAGTGAGACGCGCCAGGCGCGCTATCGTTATCGCTGAGATACGACTAAAACTATTTAATTCAACTCTATCAAACAATTCCCAATATGAACCATTTCAAAACAATTGACTCTAAAGCAGGTATATGTCAACATTGGTTTTTACTTTATCCCAACTGCGCCAACCAGTGCCAGTGGCAAAATGTACGCTAGAGCACAACCTCTCACGATCTCAGATACGAGAAAATCTGACACCCTTGTTTTAAATAGCCCCCACGAACAATCTCAAAGTTATCTAAGTTTTGTAGACTGTGTTGTCTTTGTTGGAGACACTTATAATAATAATTGTGCTTGGATCAGACTTAGAACTTTTGCGAAATTTACATTCATAAAGTTCGTATGTGTTGTTTGCTACATACGGCATGATAATAATGTACTTTTGTATCTCTAACTAAAATTTGGTTTTCCCTACTAAGATAAAAATAAAATACAATGGCATAATAATTATTTCCTTTTCACTTATATCCTCGATTTGAAGACCTACAAAAATAATCGTTAATAAATTGTAATAAAAACTGTTATTAGTTAAACATTTTATTAACAACTGTTACGTTAGACATACACTAAAGTAAATCCTGGAACCTTTTGTCATTTATTTAACTAACCCATCACGGTACCGAACAAAATGTTTGAATACTTTTTTATAACTTTGTCAATGTTAAAGTTTCAGTAGTATTTTTAAACAGCGGCCGTCACGGCACAGCTGCGACTGCAATTTTTATGAGCGACAGCGATATCGTGTGAAATAAATAAAATGCAACATAAGCGTCAAATTAACTTCAAAACGGGCACGCGATACTAAAAAGCGGCACGTGGATTCAAACGGATTGTCGCGCTATTTTGCTCTTTATGTCAAAGGGGCAAGGCAGCTTTAATAGTTAGAGAGGTGCAGTTTGAAGTGCAGTGTTGCTGTGATAGCATAATATCGACGTGGCACTCGGGCCGCAACCGGGTCGGCCGGCATACTCGACCTGAAACTGGCTCCCATTCTAGTTCACGACGAATTCGGTTCAGAGACGTTTTAAACTCTTTCGAGAGAATTTAAGCGAGGACGGAAAATGCGGAACAGGGATGTGACACAGTTCGGAAACGTTGGGAAATTAAAAGTGTCTTTCAGTCGCGTCTGTGTCTGACTGGGACGTAAAGCTATGTATTCGTTACTAGACGACTCTTCTGAGAGTACTTCCCTTAGTCAATTTAAGCGGCGGAATTGAAAACAGGGTCATAATAAATCTCTCACCGACGCATCGTAAACTAATAAAGGAGTGATAGATAGGACCACTTATTCTTCTGCTGTCACGTTTTCTTTTCGTTACATTGTGACCATTGTGTCACGTGAGTAAAAGCTGCGCTAGCTCTCAAACAATCACAGCCCATTTAATAATGTCGATTGGTTTTCCAGTGCTGTGTACTATGCAAATTCTCAGATCATCTGTAAACAAAGGGTTGTAAGTTGCAAGTCATTTCTGCGAAACGGCTTCAACTCAACAAAACAATGGAGAAAAGAACTTTAATCGAGGTAGGTGCATTCACACTGCAAACAAAAGTTTAAATAAAACGGTATTACGTTTGAACTTATTCCTTCTTATTCAAGCTCTTACTTCGTCTCGGAACTTTGGCGATTCGTTTCAATAATCGCGGTAGTATGAATACGCGTAATGTGCGAAGTTGGTTGTATCCTAGCCTAGATATCCTGACCATTTGCAGATTGTTTTGAAATATAGTGGAAATATACGCCATTAAGCTAATGAAACTGTGGGAAACTTGTAAAGTTTGTATGTTTTAAAGTTTCCAAACTTATTTACTTTTAAGTAGACAAGCGTCAAAGCTGAAAATGTATTAATTAACTCCTTCCATATTTCAGCCAGCAATTAACAGAAAACTCAAAGCAAGCGCTTTTTATACACTTAGCAAGTTAGGTATTCTTGTTAGCTCTGTAAAAAAGAAGCAAATCCTCTCATTATCTTGTAGTTAAGGTAAGCTACTAATTACCAAAATGCTTTACTTTATTTGCTCCGAGACTGATGTTATCTTAATTTGATGTCTGTTGCATGCACGAAAGGCCTCAGTAACTTTTAAATACGCTTAAAAGAGGGCTTGCACTTTCTTTTATTTACTTCACTATCTTTTTCTTTGATGCCAGAGATCTTAAAACCTTCAGAATTATATGGTCGCTACAGATCGTAGCACTTCTGCTACGATCAGAACTTATGTAAGGATGCGGACCAGAGCATATCTTCCAAGTAAACTCAAATAAACATTCGTGATTTCTAGAAAGGTGTACGAAATAAAAATAAATTAAACTACGGATAAGTTAGGTTACGGTTGCTACGAATCGTAGCAAAATGCTACGACTTCGCTAGAGTATCTGTAGTTACAACTTACAAACTGCTGATAAGAGTTTGAGATCGAGTCGAGTATCATTTAATATTTGAGATTTTGTATTAAACTAGACATGATAGTTTAAGCGTTCGATACCGACAGCTAACTTTCCACTTCAATGGCATTATTCTCAGTGTACCTACATTGTAAACTGCAATCTCATTGCTCGAATAGTTTTGATGTTCAGAACTACTTAATTGAATTGAATGCAGGATCTATTGCTGCCACAATGTTTTTGTCTAATGCGCTTGGTGGATCATCGAGTGATTGGAAAAACTATCGGTATCGGTATCGGTTTAGTCGATCATTATTTTTGATTTTTCAATACCCTAGGAAGTCCGTTAATAGAAGCCCGTCTAGTTTTTAAGATCCCTTCACATCAAGCCATTTCCGTACTCGTTCTTAAACTTCAGTTTAAATTTAATTAAGGGAATATAATCGAGCAGGAGTGGGTTAAGTGGATGTCATCATTAAGTGGCGGTTAAACGCGCGGACGGAGCCAGTACTTCCTTCGTGGGGCGCGATACAATGACTTTTTATAAAACTAGGAGGAAATTTCATCTCACATCACTTGTTTTAACATGTTTTAGTTAAAATAATTTTATTATTAATTATGACATGTACTTTAAGAGATAATGTAAGACTTCAATACATAACCAAAAGTTTATTTGGTCTAAAATAGGTAGCCCCATTGAGGTAGAACCGGTATAAGTAAAAACAGTTAGGAACGTATATTATTTAAATAGTGAGATACCAACATAGAAAATTTTCGTCGTAAGCTGTTTGTCGATTTTCTTTGAAGACTTGTTATTTTATTTTAACATTTAGTCATTTTCTTGAACCTAAATTTGCTGCAATATACGATTTCGTTAGGGGCGACTGAACCCTAAATTCCCTTACTCCGTCCACAGTTAGACGGCTGCCAAGGGCACGAGGCGATTTGGGACCTCGCCAAAACGCCTCCCCGCTCGTAGCGGAGAAACGAAGTCTGAAACTACTCGCATTGTGCTGCTCTTATGAAGTTTAACTATAAAATGATGTGAGATGAATACTTACTAGGAATACGATACGAAACTCTTCTATTTTATAATACCAGTTACAGAAAACTATGGTATTTAATTAAGACTATGGTAGCACAGTGAGCGATCTTATACTTCGGATAATATTTGGATGTGTACGTACACCAATAGAAAGAAGCGCCTCAGTGGTGAGTAATAATAAAAAAAAATACATAAAAATTAATTCTATGAAGATTTTCTAAGCTATCGGCACCTTCAATATTATGAAAAGAATTTACGAGTTATATGGAAAAAGTAAATTGAGCACCTGAGCTTATTTTTTCTCCACTAATGGTTTGTAAGTTTCTTTCCTGTAAATTATTATTCTGATTATAATACTAGTCCCATGTCAGGATCCCGCCTTACTAAACGTGTGTCCTTTGACACACTAATTCAACCCAGGGGCAGCTTGATACACTTGAACTAAAGCCTCAAATAAACAATATTAGGTAGACTTTTAAAATTGATGACCAAAAACAGTTACCAAAGTAATTATCTAAACGAATTTTTATTCAAATAAAACCGACCCGTTGTTTTCAGATGATAAATTGCAAAAGAAATTCGCAAAATCTAACTTTCCGAGTTCAGTTATATTGTTCGGAGCATCTGGCAAGGCTCAGTGAAATTTGGTTTGTCCTCTGGCATTTTCTATTGGAGAAATGAGTCCAGTCGCCGCCCATCGGCAATCCTTCGGTTCAAAGCAAATATACGTACCAGTGGGTATATACCTAGACATTGGTGTTTGCACGCTGAAGCGGAAGAAGGCTTGATAGTATATTCTATACAAATGCATACTTTAGCGTCTATCTTCCAGGAGCTATATACTCGTATATATATTAATTAGTATTTAAACGGGTCTAATTCGCGCACAAACGAATATCAAAATATATAATTTAAATACTAATTAAATACTAATTAACATGTATTCAGTTCGCGAAAGTTTAAGAGCTATATATATATACTAACTGGGATAAGAAAAGTTTTAAGAGTTTTAAGATTAATAGAAAACTGAAGATTATATTATTATTATATATTAGTAGGATAATAGTAAAACATTTTGTAACATACAGAGTGAAGTTAATGGTTTAGTAAGTATAAAATTACCAGCATAAATGTATTTGTAGCTTATCGTTCAATGCAGTCAATTACGTATACATACTCGTATCGTTATAACCGCAAAATAAACGTACCTACCTATGTGAGTTGTGTAGTTTTTATTATTGTGTGTTGATACAGATAAATAATAATAATAATAATCTAATAACTAATTATATTATAATTTTAATGTAGAGTTGTTTACCAAGTTGAAACTGGTTGTCAAACAAGTCTATATATAATACCGACATAAATAAATTACAGTCACTACATAGTATAAAACAAAGTCGCTTTCTCTGTCCCTATAACCCTATGTATGCTTAAATCTTTAAAACAACGCAACAGATTTTGATGCGGTTTTTTTTAATAGATAGAGTGATTGAAGAGGAAGGTTTATATGTATAATAACGTAGCTATACCCATGCGAAGCCGGAGCGGGCCGCTAATTAGTAATATATGGTTCCATTTGTTGGTTACTCTAACTATAGAGTATAATATCAATACCAGCAATCTGCACAAGCAGTTAACCCCTACATTGTACTGCAGCCGATCGATTGTGTTTACACCAATCTATAGACAATGTGCCAATCGCCGTGTCAAAGGGCGGGAATATGGCATCGCGTTTGTGTCGGCAGTCTACTCGATTAGCTTAACATTGATTCGAGACAATCCGAGCAATTTCACCGACATCTATCTCTACTATAACTATTTGCGAAGTATGCGGTTAGCTATCCTATGTTGAATTACTGAACTCTAGTAACAACTCAAATTCAAAGCTTGAGTTTTGGTTGAATTGTTTAGTCTGTAGGGAACTACTGCCTGAACATAGAATCAGCCAATCTTTTTCATTGGCTGGTCCAACTTTTCAACTTAGCACGTTGAAAATCTCCCTTGAAGTTACAACGGCTAAACAAAAAAGGTTAGTAGATACAAGAACTATTAATGCTTGTATGATAAATCAATGTCCTATTAGTAAATGCGAACTCAACGTCAAATAGGTATTTTATTACTACAGAACTGACAATGCGCGAATCAGTAGACATATTGTTACAGGAAGCAAAGATGGCGGGGGCATTCGAATCAGCAATCTATTCGATTCCAGCTGGATCGAGACAATTCGAACAGAGATTGCAGCACACAATGCCACTGTACTGCGAACAATGCCATGCGAAAGTCGAGTTACGTTAAGATATCGAGTTAGACAACTTGTACTTGTATTTCGTCTTGCCTGGATTCTCAGGTTAAAGTTTAGTTTAGGTGACTCGAATAAACTATGTTGTAACGGCAAGTCAGTTGAAACGATGCGCGAATGACACCTTCCTAGAGTATTTAGCTAGAATGAGAGAGAGCTCTAAATAATTTTCAGAGTTACCATCGGTAAATCTTTTATGCTTACTTTATTACTTTATTATTTCGTTTCGCTTTTCATTTCGTTTAAATAACTTTATTTTTCGTTTTACATTTTCAAAGTTACTAGTTATATTGAACTTTGTAAATTCTACGCTACCACCATTTGTAGAAAGTTTTTGCTTCTACATATTCGAATAATAGTAATTATTATGTAGTCAAATAGCGCTGCAAAAATACAAAATAGGTTTTCCGATTTCTCTAACCCAATTAAGTTTTACAATTGGCAAACAGTTTTTATAACTTAAAAAAAAATTCTGCACTGGTTTGCGCTCATTTCGGATTATACTGTTATCTCAAATAGGTAGCAAATAATATGTTAGCGTTAGTGCAATGCAAAATGTTAATTAGTAGGTCAATTACGAGTAAAGCTAACGGTTTTAATTATAGGACCGGGTCGCATATACGTATACTTTATTAGGATGCCTTATTATATTTTTTTTTACCTTTAAGGGACATAAAAATTACTAGGACAATGATGCTACAAAACCTGGCCTTTTCAAGCCAATGTTTCGCTTACAGTCAACACACCATCAACTTACAGATGTAGGGGTTGGTGATCATAGTCGGTGATTATGATTCTGATTTTATTGATGCATAATATGTGGGCTTACCATACAATTGTCAAGCCTTGTAAGGGTCATATTACGCCTGTGGGCGATTTAAATAGCTGACTGCTGAGTGAAGTTTTGAGCGGCGTAGACATAATTTAATCTATTATTAATCGAAAAAAGTCACAATAACTTTAATAATCTTACCTTCATTATGTCACGAACAGTTTAGTAGATTGAAACCCGCTGCGTTAGTTTTAAACTAACAAAAACAAATCAGTGTTTCATTAAAGTTTATTATTTATTCACGTGAAAAGTAATAATAGTGTTGTAAAAGTTTTATGGCGCAGAGCTTGCGATTATTATTTTTTTGCTATTTCTGAGGATCGAGGCTGTTATAAGTACATTTAGTCGAGTGCGTAATTTTAGTTCGAATTGCAAATGACAGATGAACGCTAGTGCTAAAGAATGTTTGTTCGATGAACGTCAGTGCTACAGAACTCCTGGGGCCTGATTCTACTAATTTATTTACACATCAATTTTGTGTCGGTAGAATATAAATGGCGTAACTTTACACATTTGGTATGCTACAAAATATTTAGGAATATTTGCTTGACAATGATTACCCATTCAATGTTCATTGACGTTATTTGGTATGCTGGTATTTTATTGACATCAATGAAATATTCATGTAATGAGTACATAATGTCAACTTACATCCGTTCTTTTTCTTTTGTTTTGGCGTGGCTTAGAAATATACCAACATTTAAATGGTAGATTTTGATAGGCAACGCTTTTAGTAAGTAATTTATACTCTAGGGCAACACTCGATGCAATACATTGCCTATTGTAATGCTAACGACATTGAAGGTATAGTAGCATACCACTTAAAGTTACAAATTCCAATCATTGTCCAACCAGGTTCTCTGGGATGAACATTTTACTTAAATTACCAGCATTGGCCCCCTGTGCGATGAACGTTTAAGTACGGGCCGATGATAGTGTCGGCCGATTTAAGATTTACGGTATTGATCCAATAATGGAAATTAGTTTTACGTAATCTTTTAGCTAGGTACGGGACACGGATACTATTTCAATCGGATATGAGAAACTTTCGGAAAAAGGTTTTGAAGGAACGCTGATCAATGCCATTGCAATGGCACTAACGGATGTGGACACGGACGTTTTTTAATTGGATATCCGAATGTTTCTGATAAGAACTGAAAGAAGAAGCTCAACAAAAATAAATTATCCATATTTGTATATATTTTATACCTAGTCAGGTCATAAATTCTGTCACATGTTTTATATAAAATAATTGAAACAAGTTTATTCATTATGTAACCATTTATATACCAAAATGAACTTAACAAAACATAGATTCTTATGACACTAAAGTTTATTCAAAATGACCTCCGTGATTTTGAATACAGGCCTTCAATCTGCGCGGCCAGTCGTCTATCGCAGCACGAACGAGGTCCATGTCAATATCGGCGGCTGCCTTAATCAAGGATGTCTTGAGTGACTCCAAATTGGGATGAGGCTTTGAGCACGCCTTTTCCTCCAAGTGTTGCCATATCTTGTAATCTAGCGGATTCAAATCTGGACTGGAGGAGGGCCAGTCTTCGTGCCGGATGAAGTCGATTTCACGCGCCGCCAGCCAGTCTTGTGTGCTCTTCGCTCTATGAGCTGGCGCCGAATCTTGTTGGAATACCCAGTGCCTGTTATTAAACATGGTATGAGAAACAGGTTCCACAAGGTTCGTCAAGACTGTATTTTGATACACAACTGCATTCGTTTTTACACCTTTCTCACAAAAATGTACCTCTGTTAAGCCCCAATAAGACACTCCCAACCATACCATGAGCGAGGATGGAAAATGACCTCGTTGGACACGCGGAATACGGTTGCTCGCTTCTTCACTACTGTGTGCGTACACCTTATCATTTTGTTTGTTGTAGCTCTCTTCTACGGTAAAAATTTTTTCATCCGAAAAAAGAATTTCCCTATATTTTTTTCCCGCGTACCGCTTCAACAAAGCGCGGCATCTCTTCAGTCTCAGGTCCATTAGACGAGCATTCAAAGGATGTCCTGTTTTTCTTCGATATGCCCGAAGCCCTAAGTCTTCATTTAACACCCTTTTCACCGTGGTTCTGCTTAATCCCATCTGAAGGGCCAACAGTTTCTGCTTACGTTTGGGATTTCTTTGAATTCGCGCCTTCACAGCTTTTATCACTGCTGGAGTCCTAACAGACCGAGGGCGACCACTTCTTGACCTGTCATCTACACTAGAGTCTTCATTGTATCGTTTGATGGTACGATAAACGAATCTCTTGGTTATATTCAAATTTTTCAGTATGTCAAAAATTTGAATTGGCACGTAACCGCAACGATGCAACGCAATAACTGCAACACGGTCTTCTTTAAGCGTCCACTCCATATTTAAAAATGAGTACAATTCTAAAAAGTATACATTTTTATTTTCATGAACAATTCGAAATTCGAATTCAATAAACTATTTTGTGGCCAGCATTCTAAAAGAAAAGTTTTTACTGTGTGACAATACTTATGACCTGACTAAGTAGGTACATTCTGAAAGGTTTTTGCTGACAATGTGTATCACACTATAGTTTATAACGAAAAATAAGGTTATGATTAAGATTCTGGTACAAGCTGAAGTAAGACGCATGTATAAAAGTTTGAGCTAGCTTTTGTGCATTGACAGTGGTAACTTTTACTTCTGTTTCGGTTCCGGATACTGATTTCTTTATTATTTCGGTGATCCAATAGTTTCGGATCATATCTAAATCCTAAGTTCTAAATTAGAACACGTGGTACCTATTATGCTACTGTAAACGTTTCTGCCTGCAATTCATCCCACCAAAACATATAATAAATGTTTGTGCAATAAACCAAACCAATTTCTTTTTAATTATTCAAAGAGTGGAGATATTCCTGATTTATCTGGGATAAGCTTTACAGCTCTATTTTTACGGGCGTCTATCGCCACGCCATAGATTGGATTTAGTAGTCTGCGGTTTAGCCGTAAAATCGATTCCAATGCATTGTGATAGCTTTTATTTTTATACTGCAGTAAAGCGCAAATGGCGCTAAATTATTGACGTTCATTCTCAGTATAAAGATAACGATAACGGCTTCTAAAAGATAATAAAGTTAAACAAAAAATGTAGAGCTTTATTATTATAAACTTTAGATGGTGTTTATAAAGTGTTTATAAGAGTTGTGACGTAGCAACTAAATCAAAAGTTTGGAGAGTTTTGCTATTCCCGGCTTACTTTATTTTATATAAATACTTTCTAATCTACTTTGAACTTGATGACTTTGCTAAAGTTTACGTCTATAACTTTGAATTGGAAGGAAACAGCTACTCAAAGACAGCAGTTGATATTATACAAATTCGTTTTGCTTGCGCAACGTACTAACAAATTTCCACCGGACAAAAATATAAATATTGGCTACCACCTACAGAGTATACCCATATTCACGACACAATACAAAATAAAAATTCTTTCTCAGACGGGCAAATCAAACCCATTTAGCCCATTTAGCCCTTGTAAAAAAATAAAGTACAAAAAACAACAAATACAAATTACAATTATTATTATGTGCAAATATAATTTATAATATACACTAGACACAATTGAAATAAAATTGAAGCATTTACCTGCTCGCCGATGTCCGAACGGGAAAAGGTAGTATATATGAAACTAAAAGTAGGTACTTACAAAGATTGAATCATTTAATAGAGACTGAAAACTGAGCTGAACTTTAATTAGAGACAAACATAGGTAGTCGAAACGAGTTTGTTTCAATAGTTCAAACTGGTTTAGAATTTAAGGCAAGCACATTAACTATTACTTCGAAGCACCGGATGCGAAGCTTAGGAATTGATTGAACTCAATTGTTTGTTAGTTTTAAGTTAATTCTGTTCGAGAAAGAATAGATTGAACACAATTTAATCATCACAGCAAGGGAAGTACAGTATTCATATTGATTTATAGTTCTGTTTCTCATGTAAAGTTAATTCGTCGCACTCTTGACACTAAAAGTAACGGCACCCTTTTTATATCTATATCTATAACTTGCCTAAATGAATACAAAGTAACTAAAATCACCAGCTGGTACTTGAATATAAAACAAGAACTCTTTACCTAATTGCAGCACTTTATTAATTCAATAGAATAATCAAGCGGCACTTTAAACCGTCGCACCAATTAGGTTTGCCTATTTTGGGGCTATGAATAAATAAATAATCTAAATCGAGACAAATTGCTGCTTTCTTTTCGCCTATGTTTGGTAATGAATATAGGTAGATAACATAACTTTATTTTTTCATTTGTATCATATTATGTGTCTTTGGATTCTTTTTAAGATTAAGATTTTGTAATGCTGGGGCCACACGTATCGTGATACCCCATTGACTATCCCGTTGTTTGACGTGATTTAACGTTCGCCGTAAGTGTAGCCACATAATCGGGATATGGCATTGGCATTGCTGTTGAATATCCCGATTTTTTACGTTCACTTGTTTTTTGATTTTGGTTCATTTTGGATTTGGCTGTTGACGATGATGACAGACAGTGTGCCCAGTCAAATTTATGGCGATAAATCATTGGGACAATTTCCGCGTTGTTTAAAACTATGTAGACCGTTGACGATGAAGATGTGGTGTGTGTGTGGTGTGTGTGTGGTGTGGTGAGGAAAATATTTTTCAACTACGACGAAGAAACTGCGAAGTTTTAACCACACCAGCCATTATTAGTAGAGGTATAGTTATTTAAATAAAATTCAGCGGTACCTGCCGATCTTCAAAAACAGCTGCATCTAGTAATGATAGTGCATTAAATGATGGAACGGGCGGTACTGAAGCCTGACAAACGAGCGGGCTGCCGTTATCGTCTATAAGCACAGAACTTAGTATCGACAGCTATTTGTCTTGCCTTATCTTGAAGATCTCTAAATCTGGCTTCCTGGCTACTGTTTAACTAGAATAAAAACGAAATAGGTCATTTAAATAAGTACATTTTAAGGTATTGGCATCGCACAGTTTTGCAGTTAGCACGTGTTTTGGATGAAGAAGAAATAGGCCAATGGGTATATGTATCAATATTTTTTTGTTTTACTTTATATCATTTATATTATATATCAATATCTTTTTATAAGTTCTTGTTTACAATAGTATATATTATATGAAAATTAATAACAAAATCACAAAAATCTATTATAAAATAGTAACATATAGCATCTACCATCAGACAAATGCCAATATGACACAAAGCTCAAGCGATTTCACGAAAATTCTCGAACCCCTGATCTAATATTTTGAATCAGACGCTAATACCTATACTTATATACCTACCTATACCTTTACTCTAACACCTAAGCTAGAAGTAGGTACCTAAGAACTATTTGGACTTTCTTTATGAGGACTTTTATATCGTCCTAGGCTAAAATGTAGGCGATTCAAATCCAGTGGAAATCTTTAGAATAAAGATTATGTGTGGCAAAAGCGGGTCGACTTGATCGTGAAACTATTCTTTAATCCTGATTTATCAGGATGCCGCGCACAGATAAGTAATAATATCATTTTGTTTTTTATACTCTTACAATGGAGTAACGAGATGGGCGGGTCAATCGCCTGATGGTACGCGCCTGGCCTGCATATAAGAGTTGCGAATGGGTTCTTGCATATTCGTATACACTACCAAATCTGTCTCATATTTCGAGTACTAAGACTCTACTACCTGCGCCTAGCTAGGGCTAGATTCCGGTTTCGATTTTAGAGTTACCTTTCAGCCATCTTCCTTTGGTTTAGTTTCGGTTTATCAACGTACTCTAATCAAGTAAACGGCTTAGGCGAGCTTTAAAGATAGATCAATTTGGTAATGACCACAGGGTAGTGGTTCGGCGATTTGTCAATGTCCCCTCCTGGCTCTATCGCTCTACGTCATAATCAATTGCGAAATTAATGATGGAAGGTCATCATTCAATCTCGGATGGAATCGTGGGGAAATACTATGAATGATGGAGTCCCGTTATATTTAACATCTGTGCCTGCAACATATTTGCTGAGTGCTTTTATGGTCTATTGCGGTCAGGAAAAGTTCTATAAGATCTATAATTTGCACGCATATCGGAGGCATAACAAAGATAAAAAAAAACATTGTAAAGTGCATGCTCCACAATCACGTTAAGTATATAGATTTTGACCACATACTAGAAATATCACTATGTAAAGAATCTGGTACTGTGAGGGCCATGGTCCAACAAACTCGCAGACACTGAAGAAATATCTGTACGTAAATCTTTGTCTAGAGCAGAAAGCGAACCCGTGACCTCACGCTTTGTAATCGGCTGATCACTCTCAGCAAGAAGGATGTTAAGCTGAACTGACATCATTACCATTGCCTACCTCCAGTTTGTAATCACGCGTCGGTCGCACGACTTTTACATCAACCATCGTGAAACTTCATTAATCATTGTTAATCAACAAAACAGCCAGCATGTTGAAAATGCTGCCAAATTGTAGTAAACTACAGCACTTATCTATAACTAAGCCTAGATTGTGTTTTGTTATAGTCACTATTAACAAAGGCCTCATTCATAATTGAATGAGTATTCGAATTGTCTTATGTTCACAAAGCTCGTTCAGCGAGTTGTCTCATTCGACCTATGTCTTGGCGTAAATCTTGATTAGCATATAGTATACACGTCTCTCGGTCTGCTTTAATTTAATCTCAAGAAGCTTAGCTCATGTCGGCATAGATACAATATACATACATAGATGCTGTAACTTATGAATGTATATGACATAATAAGTAGTAGCAGGTTCTACGCGGCACGTCCTTTCTATCTTTATTGGGGTTGAAAATGAAAGATTCTAAAAATAGAATTAGCCAATTAGCTATACTAAACATTTGGACTACGAATTTTGCTACACAGAAAATAATGTGTTTTTGAATTCAGCAATTTGTCCCATTGAAACGAAAGAGTCGTGGGATGAAACTCTGCCATCAGCAACAACCAACAAGACTTATCTTGCTAATAGCTTAGAAAATATAGAGGTCTTTTGACACTGTAAGCAACAAGGGATAGAACAAGTAGCATATCTACTTCAATGGTCATCGTCGAAACAAACAAACAAGGAATGTGGTTTTGATTAAAAGTTAAAGTAAATGAAGGTCTAGGAGAATTATTTTTTATTTTTAAAGCAAACTCGTCTAAAGAATCACGAAAAGAATTCGGGTAATCTCAGCTTTTTTTTATGTAAAAATACAACTGCGTAAAACAGGACTCAACAAAGAGCTTCGACTAAAGGGTAAGCATTTTATCTCACAGACTAAAAACATTCAGTCAGGGTTCAGTACAAATGGATTCGCTCAAAATGTAAGTAATTCATTTATCTTCCTTATACGCTTGTTTTGCTTCAACATTTTCAGCGTATCGATAAATCAGGCACCTTGCTTCCTTACTAAGTATAATTCTCTTTACCTCTACGTCTTGCCTTTGTCCGAGGAAGCCATTTGTATACTTTTTACGTAGGCGCATTAGTTGGCTAGGACTTTTCATGTAACTAGCGAAATTTCAGAGTAAAAAACCGAGGCCACGGTTTGGAATAAAGAAAATTAGGTACTGACGCAACTGGATTATGTTCTGGATAATAATCGAAGTAAGAAAATATTCAAATTCACAATTTGACTGTATCATACCTTTTCAAAGAGTTTTAATTCCTAATATTGCAACTACAACATTTTCTAAGCCGAAAAACATATTTTATGAAACAATCATATCATTAAGTTGCCTACTTTCTTACGCCATAAATAGAAAAAGCACTTTAGGTAGTTTTATTCATAGCTTCACGCAAATAGTAGGAAAGTTTCTAGACTTAAAGCACTAACACTCAACCTGTGGGTCGCTATCTTATCAACAATAAGTAATTGAATCACGCACAACAGTATTTGTAATAATTCTACCGCACACATGTAGTTACGGCTACAAATGCGGTGCGTATTATTGTATTGCTAAGACTGTACTTTATCTCGCTTTCTCTGCTGAGTTCAACTACTGCGGTAAGTTAAAATGTACGAACAGTTCTCCCAGAAATCGTTTTCTATGCTCAGAATACAACATTGATTATTGTACATCAGTTTACAAAATACACACGGTACTTCCAAAATTATATAGCTATTTCTAAAGACATGCTTGAGTTTTAGGGCCCGTAAGTCCGTGATGTAGAACTTACGGGCCCTGAAACTAGGTACAAACAAGGGTTGAGAATGACTGTTCTAGGCAATGAATAAACACTAGATCAATACTTTCAGCTATAGTTACCCAACTTTGAGGGTACATAGTTCCTCAAAGTTATCCAAGTTAGTTACGAGTTCACGGCCTAGAAACATAAACAAATCTTAGCATACTGTGAGTTATTATTCCATTTACGAATAAAAAAGATGTTATGCTTTTTTATGTCCCCGTGTTGAAATGGAAAAGATGGCCGATGCCTCATAAAATAGTCTCAGTAATTAAAATGAGGATTTCATTATGAGTTAAATAAATAAAGTTAAAAAACTACAAAGTATATAATACCATACTATGTACACATTAAAAGGTAAGATATCAAAAAATATCTTTCACTTTTGAAACTTTCACAATAAGTCGCATTAAATATGAGTACATTAAAGTAATTATAAATATCTCAAAAATCTCATATAATGGTAGCAGTATTTAAGTAACCCACAATTCGAACATAACTAAAGTCACCTTTCGTATGATATTAAAATACTCCTTATTTAAATTTTATTAGGTGCTTCATTATTGTAGTATGTGCCTACTCATTCCATTAAATGTATTGGTGTTATTTCTCACTAGAGCCTATTCGCGTCACACAAATAATATGGCATATAGGTCACGACAAAAACGACATACCTAACAACGCGCAGAAAGAATACAGAAAACTGTCCACTTACTTTTTATTATCCATGAGTAACCCCGATATGGAGATGTCACTAAATCACTTCATAAATTGTGTTACAAAGCAAAACTAATCACGAAATTGGGGAAGCTCTGAAGCACGTAGAGCAAACAATTAAGTTATGTATCTGCAAACGTGCACGCATGGGCCTTACTCAGCCCTAAATCCTTTACACTGAAACACTGATCAGTAATCGTTTATTTGTAGATAGCGAGGTGTTCCCCAACATTCCAGTAAATAATAGCTTTCCAAATTATATAGGGTGTTCTTACTAAGTACTCTTACATATACCTACTAAACCCTAATATAAAATTTTCAGAGAAAAACATGTATAGTTATAATAAGTCCGTGGATGGCCCAGGGCAGAATGTAAGGATAGTGAAAACATTATGTACAAGTAGGTTCAATGTATCAACCTTGTTTCAAATACAGCAGTTTCAAATGTCGATCTGAAATACTGAACTGACTAGATAATTATTGATTACCTGACGGTCCCGCATAGCACGTATTTAGTTTTACTTTGTGACACACATGAACGCAAGTAAAATACTCAATAACACTGCAACTGATAACACTATTTGAACACCAACATAAAATACACCACAAAAATAGTTTTTACATAACATAAAATCAAACAATTCCTTGCCACAAACTGAACGGAACATTGTTCTTGACAACGGTCATGCTACACCCACTTGTTATCAAGATTATAGTAGTTGATAAGAACGATATGCGTGGCTGTATTGGTTAGTAAAATAGAATTATTTTGTTGACAGAGACATATTTGTTAGATGACCTAATAAATTTGTTAGTCATCCGTAAGAGGAATTTTGAAAAGTGTATCGTCAGTGATACGCATTGGAGATGTATGCGCTAACTGTAATTTGCATATATACATATATAATAAAGAGTAGGTACTGGACATAATGCCTGTATTATATTGTCAATACATTATTTCTAAATCTATAATTTTAGGAGATTCAATGCGACTGAATAAGAATATTACATTTTTGAAATGGTATCTGTCTGTATGTCTGTTTCTTATTGTGTAAAAACGACTAAACCAAATGCAATACATTTTACACAATTTGGTAGCACATAAGCACTTTTTTCAATATTGAGGTAGATATGAGGCAAGAAAAACAATGACATAATAATATTGTATAATATGTAATGCTAAACGCGGGGTTTACTTTGATTCGAATAAACTAAAATAAACTTACCTATACCTACATACAAAACCTACCTAACATTGTCTATACCTATTCTGTACAATTATTAAATGTACTAGCTGGTGCCCGCGACTTCGTCTGCGAAGAATTAGTATTTAGTGCATTTTAAATAAATTATGAATTTTTATTGTAGTTATGGTTCACTATTTTGGCTATAATGGCTTACACATAAGATATATATACTTATATACTGTGGCGGATTTTTTGTAGGAATATTTAAGATAAACATTTCCATCATACTCGTATTAATGTAACTCTAGCGGTTTTGGCAGCGCACGCCAGAATAGCTCGCAGATGGTAGATTTTTTGCTACTTACTTGACACTTATCGTCATATTTTGGACGATTCACATAATATCCTTATAAAAATGTAGCATGTGTGTTATTCTGATGCATAAGCTATATTATTATTAAGTGTTATTAAAATCCATTTAGTACTTTTAACGTGAAAGAGTAACAAACATCCATCCATCCATCCATACTCACAAACTTTCGCGTTTATAATATTAAGTAGTATAGAAGGAAGGTTAACGACTAGCACGACTTTCAGTAAAACAAAAAAAAAATTGTGTACAGAATAAATGAAAGGTTTGTTAACTATGATTTTCATGAATTACGTGGGCTGGTAATATGCTCTGAATACAAGATACATACAGTATACCTAGGTATAATTATTTAGGAGCTCAGCGATCCTATGAAAATATTATGATTCAGCTACAGCCCTTTGATAGGAATAAACAACTAACTACCCACATTATATAAATTGGCCTCGAAATGTAAAGAATTTATTTGTGGTGTAATGATCATAATGATTAGGCTATTGAAAAAAGTAAGTAGGTACATATATTTCTATTAATGTATTTTTAACAGGAAAAAATAAAGTTTCTTTAGATTTGCGCATTTAACCAGTCTCGAGTATTATAATGTAGGTAGTTTTTGCAAACATGACGAGTCTCGGTCAATGAGGTCGAACTTTAGGGCAGTTTTGGAAAGAGTACTTTAATTTATCTGCATCGTTTCTCCAGAAATCCACAAAAATTACAAATGAAAGATGGAAGAAATTATTCGAAGCAAAATAATATATAACTATATAAAGCAAAATATATAACGTTATTTTCGGATTACTCATCAAAATCTTTAGCTAAAGTATTGACGCCCGCAATAAATGTGAATTCTTCCATAGTACATAGACCCTATAGGGCCAACCTTCTATGGCCCAGAGACGGAACAACCATAGGATCTCTTCTCAAAAACAGTAGGTGCATAATATAATACCAAGGCCCTTGGATATATACGAGAGCAATTTATTATTCGGCGTTATCTAATATCTAGTAGTAAGTATGTAATTTATAAACAAACTCTAAGTACTTATAACTACTAACTAATCGGCTAACAACCTATATCGCAGGAAGGCTGTCATCTTCGAATATCGTTTTATACGTCATTTTAAATGTGTAGTTATTAGTATATTAGTTATTTTTAAAAGTTGTCATACATACATGACATAATAATCACTAGCCAACACAATTTTCTATTTTGCTACAGAATGAACAATGACGATTCAGCTACATCCGGCTAAATAAACAAAAGAAACGACGCCATATAAAATTGGACATTTATCTGAATTTACGATACGACAATATAAACCGAAGTCATATAGGAATAGGACAGTGCCGAGTTGGTACTATTCCAAATGTTTTAAACTGGCGTAATATTTTTTGCTGCACCATACATTATTGGCAACAACATGGTGTATTGTACATTATTTTTTCAGACATTTCGGAAACAATGCAAGGCTGTGATCCTAGGGGCATGTCATAAGGGTAGCAAAACAAATCATGCACTCATTCGATACGGACGCAATCATTACCTAAGTATTCAACCTATATAAAAACTGAACTCGCTATTTTGTTGACCTACACACCACAAATTGTAGATATGAACATATTTTTTTCACGGTTTAAAAAAGCTTTTGAGGTGGTTAAAAATCTAAACTGTCCTACTATCTACCTTTTTATTAGAAAAAAACACAATTTACATCCATGTTTAAACATGTTGAAACGGAGAGTTCACAACTACCTCATAAAATATCACTTTAGTTATGTTGTATTGTCTAAATAAAAATATTACCTATAGCAAACCGTCTATGTCCAGTAGAAAACAATATCAGGAAAAATGAGCCATGTAATTGTACGCAGTACGCATAATAGATCCGCAGTGGTCAAATCTCGCACAAATATTCACTTATATAAAAATAAAAAATAAAAATAACCAGAAGAACTCAAAATACTGAAGATTTTGTAGACTACGAGCTATTAAGCTCTTGACTGTTTGCATTTTAGGATTTTTCTCTCTAACACTATACAAGATAACCAGCGTTCTTGTGTCCCATGAATCACACCGGGAAAACCAAACAGAGATCTGAGGGTAGACTTTCACTAGAATTAGCTAAAAGCAAGATTGCTCATAGTTGGGGTCTCACATAATTATCTACAAAAATACATACGACTCTCGCTCGTAACTAAAAAGGCTTACTGTTTCCGAAAGAATGTGCCAAAGGCAATCAGTTCTTGACTGTCAGTCGTTTTCTGAATGTGGCGGGCGATCGTTACGCCCTCATCAATCACGCGTTATCAATCCTATCCACGAAATATTAACCAATTATAATGGCTCAGCCGCCATCATCGTGAATTATTAAACCCTTTCAAAATCTGCCAGCTAATGTAACCAGAAGGACGTAGGCGGAGCTATATTACTGCCTGACATATAGATAGGTTAATGAAGCGTTCCATGTTTGGAGGCTTGACATTATGTACGCAACTTTATAAATATTTTTGTAATGTTTTGATGCGCCTCTAGCGCATTTAAGGTTCATTATATGGACATAAACTGTATCGTAGATTACGTAGAGTCGTATGGTGATTTTGATCATTCAGTTCGTGAGGTCACACGAGGCTATTTCCAAAAGCGCTTATACACCTACGTAAATTATGACTTGCCGACTTGTGTTTTAGTGTTTTGGACTATTTTGGCCGTACCTATCCTACGAGTAAATCGTTATGTTTACAAACGCTTTCATGATATACCTAATATAATATAATATTATTAGTGTTAATTTTCACCATTTCTTTAGCTGGTTGTGAGAATGGCATGTGAGAAATGCGATTTTTTAGTACTTACCAATCATGCGGAGGCTGTGGTCGCCTGCGAGCCTGCACGCAGCACGGCGGCTCCTGAGCCTCGCAGGGCAGCTGCAGCGCAGGCGGCGGCGGCGGCGGCGGCGTGCAGGCCAGCCGACGCGCGGCCGCGGCTCCCACGTACTCCACGTAGCGTGAGGGTGGCGGGGAGCCCGCGATGTCCTCGCGGCACTGCGGGCCGCAGCACTTGCGCGCCGATGGTGGAGGAGGCCGGCACGCCAGGCCGCAGTAGACGGGCGGTGGCGGCCGGAGCGGCGCCGGCGCCGGCGGCCGCGGCACATACCGCTCCACCGGCACGTGCGCGGCCGGCGGTACGTAGCGCGGGCGGCGCGCGCGCTCCGCCTCCGCACACCGGCGCACACGCCGCGGGGACGCCGAGAAGCGGTCCGGCAGCGGCGCGGGCGGTGGCGGGCTGAGCCGCTCCGGCGGCGCCACGCTGAACGCGCCCGCCGCCGGGAAGCGCTCGCACGGGGAGCGCGCGTACTCCTCGCCCATGGCGCGCGGTCAGCCGGGCCCGCCGCCGCCCGCGCGCCGTCCCAGCCGGACCGACACTCTGTCTCACATGCCGCGCGACCACACCGACACTGTCACTGGCTGGGCTCTCCGCTCGCTCGCCGAGGCTGCAGCGCGGTCCCGATGTCCGCATTCACTTCGCGAGCGCCATGACGCCACTGGATCGATAGCGGCGCGCTGCTGCCTCAGAGGGCGGCCCTTGCGGAGCCTCGGCTTCGACGCATCGCCGTCGTCGGCGGGCCCGTATCGAGCTTTAGGATCAGGCTACGAGGCTTGGGCGAGGCGAAAGTGCGTCTTCTACCAAGATGGCCGCTCTCATGATGTCCGCGGGGCGCGCCTGCGCTAATACTCTGCGATGTGTTTGTTTTCACTGGTGGCAGAAGTGAAGCGGTGGATGGCACACCTCGGGGTCCGATATCCTAGGGTCGATAGCACTATAAACAGTCACCGAGAGTCGCGGTGCGCGGTCACGTCGCGGCGGATCGGATCGAGCGCTCGGCGCGGCGCGAGGGTGCCAGGGTGCGAGGGTGCCGTGAGCCGCGGCCGGAGTGCGGAGTGCGCCGGCCCGCGCCGACGTCAGGCCGCTGCGCGTATCGACGCCGCTGGCTGCGCGCCGCTGGACCGCGCACCCACACGCACCGCACTTCACGCCGCACGGACACAAACACTCGATTGCGAAACGACCCTCACATATAGCCTACTTTTATTCGCAGTATCCTTTTCGCACAAAACCTTAATTTGATCCGATTTTATTGTTATAGCTTCGATGCTCATCTTGCCGAGGAACTCGAAACTCGATAAGAATAAAAGGTGTTATGAAGCACTACGCACTCTTACCAAATGACCTTACAAGATTAATGTTTGAAGGGCAAAACATAGGTATAGATGAGGAAACGTCATGACTCCGTTAAATCAATTGATGTCTACCTTCTTCTCCCTAGAACCTCCTGGGTGTAGCGTGCAACTACGAGTATAGTGTTTAATTACGAGCATCGAGAAGTTGCGATCTTTCCAGATGAACTGAACATGTTCTGGTCTGGCTTTAAATGGAACCGTATCACGTTACTCGCCCGCTGCATTTAATTTGTTGGGATGTTTACCAACTCATGTATTCTCATAATTTCTTTGATGTACTTATACCGCATGGTCAAAAGCCTTGTCCTCGTTTTGGTTCTATAGAACCACTTGTAAAGAACGCATTATCGGCTTATGCCACTATTCCCCCGACATAGACATCAGTTTTTGGGATAAACTTCTTCGCACTCGATGATTTTATGCGAGAATATATTGACTTTATTTCGTCTACCTAAATCATTATCATTACGAATGTGGGCTTACACATTCATTTTAACTTCACAAGGGGCCTAAGGTACCTAATGTTTATGTAGTTAAGTAGTGCAATGATACAATTTAAGCATGATATTACTCAATGTCTATCTTATCTAGAGTTGTAGATCAAATTGATAGAAAAGAAACGATATTTCAATCACATCCATAACGCCATCCCATGTTACTTCCTCTAGTAAATATATTCCGAGCTGCATCTAAAATCCATTTTAGAAGCTCCAGAGAGAGAGAGAGTGAGGTGAGGGATCTGAGAGCTGTCGGCACCGTCACTTGTCATGCAAACTATCTATGTATTATTCACTACATGATGAGGATAACATACATCTCGTATTGACGTTTGCGTCAAATGAGAAATGTACCTTCGACGATGCGGGGGAAGATCCAACAACTATAGGTACATTGTGTGGATACAATAGCTATTTGATAGGTACCTGCAACCACATCGGTCACACCCAAAACGATGACTCCGCTGAAAGTGTCGCCGAAAATGACGCGTAAGGTAATGTCAGTCATTTCCGGTGTGTGCAGATGGATAGAAGCTACGCGTTGTATTGGTTCATTTCAATAAGTAAACTGCGGCTGTTAATAAAGGACAAAAATGCTTATTGGTGACCCGATTCGCCCACTGATCCAAATCGCCTCGGTCTACCCTAATCGTGTTTTACGCGCGTTTATTTATTTGCTGGCAGTATGGATGGATGTTTGCTTAGGCCAATTCTCGCGAGTAAATTTTACCCCAGCTACATTTGTGCGTACAACTGGATTGAACTTTGCAAGCAGCAGTCAAGTTGCAATGGCAATGCAATAAAGGTATGACTTCAAGATCTGACATATTATAAAATTAAACAATAACTTTTGAGAAGATCATTAGTTATGAGCTAGTTGTTGTGTTTATGACACTTGGATGTGGGCAAATATAGTAAACACAACACGCTTACAATCTAGAACTAAGTTAGTAAATAGATTATACGGATGGGGGTATAGTTTTGGAATGTGTCAGATCAGTATCCGATAAAAGATTATAGATGTTCCAATGACAAAAAGCTGAAGGAGCTGTGGTAATCTCCAATACGGAATTCCAATATCATGGTGTATTGGATGAAAGCAGATTACTTTGTTATTGTTGAGAAACGTATGCGCGTAACAGTTAGGTTTATACGTACTAACTACATACATCTTAGAATATTATTCTAAGCATACAATCAGAATTCGTCCTCTGTGTTCAGTGGAAAGTAATTTGTCTAATTAAATCACAATTCTAAAAGACAATAAGCAACGGAATAGCCCCCTCCTAAAATTTGTAACATCCATACTAATATTATAAATCTGAAAGTAACTTTGTTTATCTGTTTATCTGTATATCTGTTTGTCTGTTTGTTTGTTACCTTTTCACGGCTAAACGGCTAAACCGATTTCGATGAAATTTGGTATAGGGGTAGATTGGACCTATGAGACGGACATAGGCTATCTTTTGTCTCAAAAAACAATCTCGAAGGGGATGAAATAGGGGTTGAAAGTTTGTATGGGGAATCCATAATTCTTCAAGTTAGGGATCTGAAAATTCTTATTTAGGCTTTTGGTAAGAAATAAATAAATACGGGTTTCCGCCTTTTTGCTAAATCATCCCTAAAGGGGGAAAAGCAAGGGGGTTGAAATTATGAGGTATTCTTTAGATGCACCCCCAACGGACCACAATAAACGGCTGAACGGATCGTAATTTAAAGGGGGAGAGTGCGATGGGAGGAGAGGGGGAGAGTGCGGGGGAGGGGAGGGGGAGAGTGGGGGGAAAGAGGGAGAGTGGGGAAAAAGGGGAGAGTGGGGGAAAAAGGGGAGTAGATGGTAGAATGGGGGGAAAGAGAGGGGAGCGCGGGGAGAAAGAGGGGAGAGTGGGGGAGAAAGAGGAGAGAGTGGGGGTAGAAAGAGGGGAGAGTGGGGTGATAAAGAGGGGAGAGTGGGGTGAGAAAGAGGGGAGAGTGGGGTGAGAAAGAGGGGAGAGTGGGGTGAGAAGGAGGGGAGAGTGGGGTGAGAAAGAGGGGAGAGTGGGGGAGGCAGAGAGGAGAGTGGGGTGAGAAAGAGGGGAGAGTGGGGTGAGAAAGAGGGGAGGGTGGGGGGAGAAAGAGGGTAGAGTGGAGAGAAAGAGAGGGGAGAGCGGGGGGAGAAAGCGGGTAGAGTGGGAAGAAAGAGAGGGGAGAGCGGGGAGAAAGAAAGGACAGTGGGGGGAGAAAGAGGGTAGAGTGGGGAGAAAGAGGGAGGGGAGAGTGGGGGGAGAAAGAGGGTAGAGTGGAGAGAAAGAGGGAGGGGAGAGTGGGGGGAGAAAGAGGGGTGAGTGGGGTGAGAAAGAGAGTAGAGTGGGGAGAAAGAGAGGGGAAAGTGGAAGGAGAAAGAGGGGAGAGTGGGGGTAGAATGAGGGGAGAGTGGAGGGAAATAGGGGAGAGTGGGGGGAAATAGGGGAGAGTGGGGGGAGAAAGAGAGATTGAGTGCGAAATATATAGAAATAGAGGGAGAGGAAGTGAGCGAAGGAGGGAAAGGCAGAGATATAGACTGAGAGGGTGAGGGAAATAAATATAATGGATGAGATGGACAGGGAGAGGGAACGCAAGAGATTGAGAGTGGAGAGGGATATTAATGATAGAAAGATAGGGAAAGATATAGAGATATAAGGAGAGGGAAAGAGATAGAGGTAGAGGAAGAGAGATAGAAATAGCGAAAGAACGAGAAAGATAGAAAGAGGGCCAGAGAAGGAGAAAGATAGAGGAAAAGGGAGAGAGAAAGAGACAGATATAATTATTCTTACCTAGCTGTTACCCACGACATGAATTGATTTTTTAAACAGTTTACATTTTATATAAAAATGCGAACGAAGTTGCGGGTATCAGCTAGTATTAAATAAATCAAGCCTAAATACTTTGTGATGTCTAATATACGGTTGTGAACTCGATATGTATTTATTGTTGATACCTACGGCACCTATCATTTGACTTGAAGGGAATCCAAACTTAATACTTACTCCTAATTTGGAACTAAACGGGTCACTCCCTTAATATAACCTCAACCATACAACGAGATACAAGGCTACCAACACAAGGGTACAGAACATTCTAGTATATTTGTATCCCATGATTACCAGTATCACTATTCCAGACTCCTAATTATGAAGGTTCAGAGACGTGATGGGCATAGTACGATGCCAATAATAGTAATAATAACACGCCTAAGCCTCATTTTTCTTTATAATAGAGGGGTACATAAAAATAATAATAATAATAATAATAATGTTTTTACAGTATTTTTCTTATTTTTATTCTCTATTATACACCATAGTATTACTTATACAGGATATAAAATATTATGTACAAAGGCAAGTTTAACCCTATAAAGAGTTTATTTTTTAAGAGTACCTATTATAAAAAAATGATATAAAATTATAAACAAATGAGCGTATAATAATAACAATTTAATGAGTCGGGTTAATTATATATTTTGATATAAATTTAGTGCGCGATGATAGCCTGGCGGGCGCCGAACGTTCGTCTTCAAAATGAAGGGTGGCGAGTTCAAATCCCAGTGCGGACATGTACTAATATGTTTCTCGTTAAAGATATCCCATCAAAAACATTACATGTACAAAAATGCACAAGTCTCGCAACGCAGTTTATCTGCCGTAAAAAGTTCGAATCGAATGTAAACCAAGTCGGTTAATTGAATACCTACCTACTTATTTATTTCTTTAGTAAATAGAGTGACTTGGCAATTGCACACTTCAACATAAATCTACATAGCGCTACACGGAAGACTATATTATTTAGATTACCTAGTAGATTATGCTGCCGTGTACAATCGCCAAGACACTCTATTTACTAAAGAAATAAATAAGTAGGTTGGTATTCAATTAACCGACTTGGTTTACATTTGATCTCACAACTTTTTACGGCAGATAAACTGCGTTGCGAGACTTGTGCATTTTTGTACATGTAATGTTTTTGATGGGATCTCATTTCTTTTTGTAGGTTTTCTTTCTTAATTTCGTTTTTTTGCAAAACACGTATCAACGCGCGCCCCGCGCTTATGCGGCCGGGGCCCCTTGCGACATAGGTCATGTTCATAGATTATCATGAACGAGTGTCTTTGCGTCTCCACAGATGCGTGTTAGGTATAAGGTACCTAGGTATCTATTTTAATGTACCTAGGTAACGAATTTGTTCGACCTGTAAAAGTGTAGGTAGGTATACTCGTAGTATAGGGATTTGTATCTCTCTATCTATCGTGGAAGTGTTTAAAAAGCGTTCAACTGTCGAATTTCTCGAAGCCATTTCTCATTTTTAACCCCTGTTACACATTTCATCCAATTTCAATGAAGTCTAATTATGAACTGTAAAAGTAACTTTGTAATGACATACAACTTAATAGGATTTATATGGGAATACAAAGTTATTTATGCAGATCATATATCTAGAAAACGGGATGAAAATTATGAAATGTCAGAATTTTTCCATGGTTTATAGGCTAAACAATAGCTATATTCAAAATTTGAAACTTGTGGGACGGCTAGAAGTACCTTAGAATTTTGATGATCGGTGAGTCAGTCAGTCAGTCAGTGGGCAGCAAAATTAAGGAACTTTGACTTGCAATAATTCTTAAACTACTGGTTCAAATTTGATGTAACTTGGATTATTATCAGTAGACGTGATACCCTCTTGGTCACTAAAAATTTAGGCTTCTAGTTTTATCCATAACGAAGTTACAGGGGGTCGAAAATGGCCCGAATCGCTTCGAGAAAATTCGGCCGTGCCTTTTGCTTTGCTCGACTTGGCGGGGGCACTGCCGTGCCCCCAGATGTAGGTACCAAAAGTGATGTAGGTACCAAAAGAGAGATAATCACTCGCTTTTCGGTGAAGGAAAACATCGTGAGGAACCCAACATGCACGAGAATTATTGCGGAGGTATGTTATCCACCAATCCGGACCATCCTCGTGGCGGATTATGGTCCAATACTCTTCACGACAGTGAGGGGAGGTCTTGGCCCAGCAGTGGAACAGTTAGAGGCTGAATTATTAAGCTGAATTTATAAGTGCGCGAATTAGACCCGTTTAAAGCTAGTTAATGTGTTTTCTGTAATACGCGAAAGTTTAAGAACTTCTATAGAGGGTTATGTTTCAGGCATCAGAACGACTTTAAAGTATTTTTATAAGTAGGTACCTGCTCATTGGTAAGTCGGTGAATGTATGTGATATCGCAGATATTGTTAGCAGTAACCATTATATCACTAGGTACTATATAGTATGTAGTAGCACGAGTATATCATACTCTCCTTACTCCACAATGACATGTACGAACAGGGAATCGTCTTTACTCTATAATTATGCATTATTCCTGGGATCGATTTGTACAAGTTATAGAGTTATACGTACTGGTAGTATTAATATTTTGTGAATTCAGTTACAATTGGATATCCAACGGCCGGGTTTCGAATTTACATAGCTGGCGAACCTTCGCTCGACAATCGGAGCCATGAATTTATTACAAGCGGAATAGCTTGATTTACAGCACTGTGTACTGACACCGCAGTTTGAAAAATTACAGTTGACACGGCATTTTTGAATGGAGCTGCTCTTGGAAATCCAAAACTGTAAAAGTTACAATAGTTCGGAGCCTCGCAATGCCAGGCTGACTAAGCGGAGGCTCGCAATGCTATACTTTACAATCATCATGTTATTAGGTACTGAAAATCTAGATCATCGTTCAATTACCAACTGGTACGTGCAAAAGTGTGGGCTAAATTGTATGATACAAACACATAGCCCGTGTAATTTCTTGTTCTTTCACAAACTACCCCGGAATTTTCAGTAAAGTATCCACCACTTAACTGAATCGTGATGTTGATTGCGACTTACTATATACTACCGACTACGCTGACTTGAGACTCGAAAGACATGAAATACCTACATATAATTAGTACTTGACACTGGCTAATTGCATGAAACCTTCAAAGCCAAAATAAAATAAAGAATCCAGCAACCCCAAGAGCACAGAATCCCCTCTCCGCGCACACAAGGGATACAAGTACCTAATTAGATCCGTTGTAACATAAAAAAGTTCGCACAAAATAATCACCGAAGACATAGCTCGTAAAATTGTTGTCCGAGGTAAAACCTGATTCTTTTTTTTACTACACCTTTGCAGTCAGACAGAGCCATCTAAAGCTACAGCCGTAAAATTACTAAAGATCAGTAAGGGTAGTGTGATCAAATTGATTAACAGCACAAATTAATAATTACAACGCGATTTTTATCTATACTGGAATGCCTAATAGCATGGAGTAAAAGTCTCTCTCTGTCTCTCATCTCACCTCATGTCATCTTATTTCGTTTGTCAATTTTACTCCATGTGATTAGGAATCCGAGTATAGGTAAAAAACATGTTTCTGTTGTGTGAATTGAAGGCGCTACGCGACGTAGCAGTAGCAGTGCATAAGTATAATAAAACTACAGTATATATACGACTCAGCCACAATGATTTACGTGACACGGTGACAATGAAGAATATAGGTAGGTAAAGACAGTAATTACCTATGTAATATTTCCGCACTGTGTCGCGTTGCGTCGCGTCACACAATATCACGTTGTTGCGTTTGTCGCTCACCTAGAGAGATGTCTCACGGCTTGCTTAGCTACTCTTTCGCTTCGCTACCTGTGTGGAAAGATATTTAATGAGAAGGTACTTAGGTACTTAGGTAAATATGTAAGTACATAAAATGGGTATTAAATGTACCTAAGTCAAGTTGACTGCCTTTCTATTCCTTTGTCCATACTCAGCCACTTTATATTTGTGATAAAACTCTAATGCGTTGGTAGCCAACCAGTACATAAAACATCAACAAAACGTATGAAATACCTACCTTTTAAATTGTTACTGGCATACTTCCTTCATACTACATACTATGTCGCAGTAAAATATACCTTCTACTATTCAATGAAACTAATTTAATATGGCATTAATTTTTAATACGACAAAGTAAACTCGCTATACCTCTACCTACACGACTTACTACTGGCTAAACTTATTCCGTGTTACTTATATTACTGTGATGTTGGCACATTACAATTGGAAATTCAAAATTTCTATAAGTAACTATTACATTAATGCCATTGTGTATTTTAAGTAACAGTAGTAAGATACTACTGTAAGTTTGTCTGAAAAAAAATATATTTCAATCGGTAAGACAATAAACGTTTCACTATGAACGATGTTTTTGGATTGCAATAGCGCTATTCTTAAGTCATTAACTGCCGGTTTCTGAAACGTCAGCCAACTTTGACTACAGATTAATTATATTGCTATCCTTGTCATTTGTTTCTAGTCAGATAGAGACAACGATAGTTTTAATCTACTGTCAAAGCCAACAAACGTTCCAGAAACTGGGGGTGACCCCCACTGTGCCACCGATAGGGTATATTGTTATGTAGCCTATATTAATATTCTCTACATAAACTTTATAGGTAAGTTTTTATTGTGTTTATTCTAACTTTCCGTACCTACACTGAGATTGTGTCTTTTAGATAAAATTGTTTTTCTAAAAAATACTTAGATGGTAGGTACCTACCCGATTTATTAAATAAAATACTGGGTTTAGTTGGAGGTCAAGGGGCTCACTATGATGTCTTATTGCGATCCAATTGAGGACCTAAACAGAATCGTTTCACTGAAAATAATGGTAATAAATGGATTTCGATATTATTAAGGTAGATGTCAATCCCTTTAGATTTAAAATCAACCTTAATAATTGAGCCTCAAGATGTCACAACAAGACGTCATGGTACGAATACGTTGTAAAACGATTATGTTTAGGTCCTCAATTGGATCGTAATAAGACGTCATGGTAAGCCCCCAGGTCAGGACAGAATCGATTGAATACCAAACACACAAATAAGTAGTCCAGTAACGAATTCAATGGTACTAAAAATTAGATTTCCGAACATCGTTCCCATAAAGCTAGCGGATAAAAACCGTGCGTGATAATCGCGATTTGCGCATGCTTTCGCCGCGTGCCTAAATACCGGATCGCTTGATTCATCTGAGCCACAGAGTATGCAAAGCAAGCGGAGCAGCGCAAACTCTATATTTGATGGGTATACATATTATACTGGACAAAAAGCGTAGCATGGCACCTAAAGAGTATACATAAAGGTACTACACCGCTTTCTAACTGAAAATATTATTGTTTCGTGATTTTGTTTACTGGCAAAATACCGCACTATAAGAATAAAATAAAAATGAGTTAAGTACGGCTCTATATTCAGCCATATCAATGATATCGTTTTCAAAGAATCGAAAGTGTAAATTGACACTGATCTATTTTTTGTATAGGTAGATCGAAGCCAAGATAATATAAAACACAAAAAGACCAGCTTTATAATAGGTACTATCAATCAGTGGGCAGTTTTGTCGCCTATCTTATATAAGTATGTAGGTACTTACACCATAAGCAATTTCTTTATAATGTGTACTTAGATTACAATTGTAGCAAATAAGTCTGTAAATCCTATGTAAGTCTCTCTATTTAAATGGTATTGTGAACAATAAAGAAACCTACTGAAAGTTTATGAGTATGTATGTATGGATGTATGTATGTTTGTTGCTCTTTCACGCTAAAACTACTGAATAGATTTTATGAAACTACACAATAATACCTATAGGTAGCTTACATATCAAATTAACACGTAGGATATGCATAAAGATGTATCGTATATTATAAAGTCCAACAACAAAGCGGCGCAGCTAGCAAATAATAAAGAAGAATAAGTGATTTTATTTCATAGCATCTAAGCTAAAATATGCAGCTATGCTCGCTAGCTAGATAGGTAGATATGCTTATATTTATGTCTTGTTTGGCCTGACCCATGTTGTTCACTTGTTCACAAATTGACGCGCAGTGCAGTGCGTTCTGAATGTTCAGTTTCAATTCATATTTGAGTGTTGGGATGCGGTTGGTATGACGCGTAAACTAATCTACAAACGTGTTAGGATAACCAACCAACTACATAAACTAACTAACATTATACCCATTACCTAACATACCCTTTTCAGATTATATAGGTTGGTCGGTAAGTAAAGCTCCAGCAAAAGTTTTAACATTAGAGACTATACTAGCTTCTGTCAAAGTTCTATTTGTCGCAGACATTGTTAGCAGAGAAAACAAAAGATAAGTAGGTAAGTAGGCTTTGAAAACGGTCGTAACAAACACTATGACAAGAAAAACTCTCGAGCTAAGTTGTTATCTTTGGTTGGTAGGTACTGTAGTCTACTTTAAGCTAGCTTTGAGTTTGCTAATTAGCTACCAACTTATGTACTTAAGTAGGTAGGTACTTACCCTACAAAATGAGTTCCCCTTATACCTGCTGGGTTGCTATTAATCTTACGTTACAAACATAGGCTTTTTTCAGCCTAGCGTCGGTTTTTGTGGGCATATTAAATTTATAATCAGTGTGTAATTTGGCAAAATTGGTGTAATTAAATGCCTGATGATATTGTGGCATTTGTTTTTTTAGTAATTTGTGGCTGTTATGTAGGTACGAGTATATGTTAATAAACTTTAAAACACTTGTATTATGATTGACATGGATTGAGTTTTAGAACGGTGATGCTCTAGAAATAAAATCTAAATACTAAATAATGAAATCATGATAGGCACCTGCCGACCTAATCGTCCCTAAAAAGCCGAACGCTCGTAAATAAAGTTAATTGTCGATAGTGAACACAAAGCCCAAGAATAGGCCTAGCGCTGACTCGCGACTGCAGACAATAACCGTGTTTGAGTGGCACATGTTTGACGCTAACGAACAGTTGGTCAGACGTCCAGCGCGCAGACAATTAGATAAAGTTAATGAACGGCGCCAGAAGCACAGTAACGAGGTGATGCGATAACTCACAGCGATTTTAACGTGGTTATAAAGTTTATTAAGTTTTTAAATCGCGCGCGTTTGTTGCAGGTGTGAGTTGTGTCTTAATCTAATATCATGTTATATGTAATAGTAGATTAAAGTAACATAGTTATACTGTATACATACAAATCTTTACGGAAGCTTAACAGTAGGCAGGAATGAGGATTCACAACTGCTGAACAATAATCAAAATAATTGCAATACCCGTACGGAGTTTTCTTGTCAATTACAAGCAAAAACAAATTTAAATATTTTTCTGAGAACTACTTAAATACAAAATCTATTCTATTATTTGCTCGTATACCTACAGTTTACAACAATTAGCTAAGTATTTAACGCGAACAGTCCCTGACTTTTAAAATACTATTGAAGCAAATATTCCATGAAAAATAACATTGATCCTTCCACAAATCTGCAACCAACGTTTCGTTAATAGAGCGGGTAGTAGGTGCAAGATAGATATAATTACGTATAATATACTACAAGTAGGTACAGATATTATATACTAGACAGATAGATACATTCCTGTATTATATTTCTCGGTACCTCTGGGAGTCCTTTAGCTACACCCAATTAGGTGTAATAGGGAGCTTGACATAACGAATTCAGACACCTGCCTCTAACATAGTAAGTACAGAAATTGTCTTCTTAATTTCATTATTCGCCCTTTTTAGGATAAAGGTCTGTCTTAGACGATAGCTATTACAATGTTTGGGTCACTATTTTGTGTTTATGAGAATTTCGGACAATTAAGTTCAGGAAAGCGCTATTTTGGGCACACTTATCGAAATCAAAGTGTCATCTTTACTACGTAGATACTTGGAGAGTCGAATTAATCTTCACCTACTGCACTTTATTTATGGAATAAAAATTAGGATGCCTTACATAATTTCCAGGACTAAAAGTTGGATTATATTAGTAACTAATTAGACTTTGTTATACCTTGTCCATCCAATAGTTAAATTCAAATTACGTTTTCATTAACTCAATCGCCCCAGACAAGCTCTTACTTAAAACACGGTTGTATTTAATTAAAACTTGCAAGACTTGGGAATACTAAGAGATCGAATCGATGCAATTAATAGAAGTAGATTAGTGTAAATAGTTAACTATTCACCCTCAGAGATCAATTTACGTTGACTAGGTACTATACTTATTACTCACTATTTTTTGCGAGATGAATATTAAATAAAAGTCATATTTATGATAAGCACACACTTTTAATCTACATTTTTTTTTATACAATCAGTCTCTAACATCCTATTACGTACAAATAAATAAACTGGGTTAGTAACTAATGATAGCTTACGTGTAGGAGTTATAGTTAGGGTTATACGTTGTCTTCTTATATTCGTACGTGGGTTTCACAGGCTCTGGACACTCTTCCCATAACCACCAGACCGTAACCAAAACCTCCAAATTAATCAGCAGCAAAGAGATCACCGGAATCGTCAGCTTGCTTATCAGGGTCTTTATTCCACCTTTAGCTATCAAAAGGGGCTTCACTATACCGTTGATGACAATATTCTTGAACCCCTTCATTTCCAAGTCATCCGGCGCCGAGCCCGTGAGGAGAGTGAGCACCAGTTCTATCAATCCGCTTACTTTGCTCGCCACTTTAGTCGTCACTGGCTTGATGAGGCTGGTGAGATCTGGTTTGAGTATTGAGAACTTGGTGGTTGGAGGTTCGTGAGCGGGTGCGGGCGGAGCGTAGCCTGGAGCTGCTGGTGCAGAGGCTGGAGGGGTGTAGCTTGACGTAGGAGTACTGTAGCCGTACGAAGGTGTTTGAGGATACGGAGCTGCCGCATGCGTTGGAAATTCATAGCCACTTTTCGCTGCACGGAAACTGTCTTCGTCGGCCATGCGTAGCGCTTCATTATCAGGGTAGTTCAGGCCGTCTGATGATCTGTCTGACGCTAGCGTGCTTACAGGACTTCTGTGGTGTATAGGCTGTACGAGATCTTGTGGTCCCATCTGTTCCTGGGGAGTCGCGCGGTCGTAAGGAATGAGGTATCCTGGTGGCATGGCGTTTCTGCTGAGCGGTTGAAACTGTGGATGGGCGAATTGAAACTGGTTCATCGCCCTCGCTTCGGACGGGAAGAATGCCAAAGCGTCCCCCACAACATTGACAGAAACTGAAATTAGATTTAGCAACACCAACGTGACTGGCGCTCGAGCCATGACGACTGTATACATATTGCAGAAACAATTACTAGACGTACTTATAAATTATCGAAACAGTGCAACTAAGCATTTCAGATACATACCTACTTCAGTTAGTTTTGCTTAAGAATATCTGGGTCACAATAATTCCGGATGAAGCAACATTGCACCGTCCTACATACTCGTATGTTGGTAAACATTAAACTGTCAGCTTATATCGATTCCGGAACTACACTCGAGCGACATACACTCAGCAACATTATCGCCGGCGAAAATTGTCAACATACTTTTAGCGAATAAACTGTCTTTTTCGATGTCGTCGATTAGAGAAAACGCGACGGCCGCTCCCATATTGCTGACCAGTCCATTGCGAGTAGCTTTTTCTATGACGCAGGCGACCCTCGGCGAACAATCCGTAATAATCCTCGATTTGTGGCCTTTTTTCTTTTTCTTCTTGAAATACTTTACCATTTTTGATATCATCGGCCACAGTAAAAAAGCCTTCAGCCCCAACTTAGCGAGCAGAACGAAAACTAACGGCATCAGAAGCAGTTTTCCTGCCAACATTTTGAGAACCAAAATAATCGCTGCAGATAGCATAATCTTGGCGGCGGCGCCCAAAACGTTAGCGAACGATGTTAGCGAATCTGTCTTTGGGCATGACACATAATATCCGGGGTCGGAGTAAGTTTTACGGATGGGCTCCGAGAAGTAATTCGATGCACTGGCGAATAGGTCCATAAAGGGAAGCGGCAGTGTATGCGGAGTCGACGCCGTGCTCAACGATTGGTCCTGAGCACTGGCCTTCAACGCAGCGAGCAGCACAGCGAAGGCCACGAACATAGTTCACAAACTGTTCCACTTGAAACACTCCAATTCATTTAATACCTCGCCCATGAAATTTGAATAATGCGCGAGAACAAATAATTATCTCCGTAATTTGGACCAACGGTACAAGGGTCAGGTCATTTCATTTTGAGAACAAAACCTTTCCAATTAAAGTATTTTAATGCCATTGCTTTTACCATTGAAAGAAAGTGTTATTTATAAAATAGCTTGCAATAGCGATCTAAGTAAAATAATAATATAAATAAAAATAACATTTGGAGGTAGAATGAAAGTAACGCCTTACGCCCACTCCTGTTAAAAAAATATTATTTATAAAAACAAAAAGCGCGGGAAACATGGTACCTCCCACAGATTATGTAGAGAAGCGATAAATTTCTACGTAGGTAACACAGCCTACATTGGTACAAGGGTTGCCACCTTTTTATTTATCAGTTTTAAAGTAATAAAATTGTATATTACTATTTAATAAAAAATTTAATAGTAATATACAAAATAAAGTACAATTATTTATATACCTAATTATCTTTACTCTAATGTTTGAAAACATATTTTTATTTGCTTTTTGCGGTTTGTATCAAATAAGCATCTTTACTAAACAGTTGCATGGCATCTCTACACGACCGTTAGGTAAACGAAAAAATTCCAAAGGAATCATATCATGCGAAATAAAAGTATTTTCGTGTACTTTATTGTTCTCATAAAGTATAGAGTAAAATTTCCTGAAATAAAGTATACACTACCTTATTATAAATAGGTACAATAGGAACTTATTATAAATATTTATTAGAAGTACGGGTGGCAACCCTAATTGGTATATACCTACATCGAGTATTCGATCGAAGTATACCTACCTACCTAGTTAATTAGTTACCTATATGATTTTCAATATTGGTGTCACGGTGTCCTTGTTTCATAAGCTGGTTAAAAAATTTGTAAAACTCAATTACATACATACATAGGGCGTTTACTTTATAAATACCCCTTGCCACGTAAAATAAACATGATAATGGGAACGAAAAATGCACACAGGAATGCTTATGAAAACACCAATAGTAGTGGCAGATCGCAGAAAAATATTATTCCGCCCTGGTGCTCCTCAGGTTAGTAAAACGACTAATCTACTTAATTCAGTAAGTAAGTTTGTAGGTAAAAAGTACCTATTTAATATTTATTTATACTTATTCATAAATCATTTTAGTATTTAAGTACCTACGTAGGTATAGGTAGGCATAGTAGGTAGGTAGGTATTAATCCTTTACATAAAATATCTTATAAGTACATAAGTAGGTGCTCTCCCTGTGGGTGTATCTTTTTGAGTACCTAGGTACCTAGTCGAATATACGTAAGTATTTACATGTCAAAAGAATTCACAAAAATAGAAATGCCCGTGCTACATCCGACAATGTACCTACCTTGCCGGTCTCGTATATATACGAAAAATTTCAAGAAAATTTTTAGTGACCTAGACAGTAGACAGTCTAACTAGACCTCAATCGTATTATTCTAGCGTAAAGTCTATGCTAGGCTTCAGTTTCAGTTTATATCTGGAATAACTTGAATGAATAGATAAAACGAAGACTGTCGAAGACCTTAAATATTGACGGGCTAGATTAAAGGCAATTATGAACAAACAATCAGTAGGATGGTAAGTATTATACCTACACACAAAGTAATTAAGCGTACGCTCTGAAGTCTGTATAATAATATAGTTAGGTCTCTACCTACACTGCCTCCAACAATTACATAATGTACAAAGGTACCTCCGCGGACAGAAACGAAACATCAAGAAAGACGAGAAACTAAGTAAGTAGGTACCCCCTAAGTATATTGGGTTGGGGTAGGTTGCAAACAACTAAAATGATTAAGTAAGTATATTAATAATAATAGCTGCTCTGCTAGGTGTGTAAATAATAATAATAATATTACGAGTAGGTAGGTAGGTTTATGTTTTTATACCTTCTTCCTAAATAAATGGAGTGTAAAATAATAACATACTTAGGTAGGCTATTAATTGAATCTTAAAAATATAGTTATTTGTTAGCTTCTCTGGAAAGTGTGATGGTAATTATTATGTTCAGAAATCACAGAAACAGAGAGGTGTAGGTATAACTATTTTATTCTTAACAAAATAGTCGCTAGGTACGTATATTAAGTGCCTACTTAGTGCTAACTAGATCTTCATTATTTTAGCCTAGGCTACAACATACTGACAAATCGAGTTCTAAGCCGAAAAGATATGATCTAGGCAAGTACCTACCTACCTACCTAGGTACACGTTAAGATTCCATTGATATTCTATGATTTAAAACTCCGTTGTCAAGCCAAGTTACAAAACCAACTTGTGAGCTTGCGACCGTTTGTCATGGGAATATTATGGCGTCAATCGGTGGCCATCTTGCTTCTCGCAATCTTTACGGTCTTTTGTATAGGTCTAGCCATAGGGGAACTTAGTTGGTAGCCACTAGCCATTCACGTACTCGGTTATGAAGAGGAAGCTTGACAATGCCATAACGTACCTAGTACAGTTGCCGTTTGAGTGAAATCGCCAATTCATCGGTCTCCGCCTTATGTAGGTTTGATATTAGCTTTATTTACACTGCAAGTCAGGGTTTCCAAAGTCCGCACGGTCAGCGCTCGCCCCAACCTGTTTACATTTTCATCGTGTAAACAATCCAGAACACAAACCACGAAGAATACTTAATGAGTTGCAATTGCGGAAAAGTGGGTAAGTAAAACATTTCTAGCGTATGAATCATATATAGGTAAGTAAATAAGTACCTACCTAAATAGGTACTTACCTACTTATAATTTGAGTAGGTACTTAGGTAATAGAATTAAGTATAAGTAAGTATTATTTTAGGAAGTAAATTGGTTTAACAAATAACAACCTCAATATACAATGGACTGAATTATCAATGAGCGGTATCTTCCTTAATATACTTAAGTATATTAATTAGAATAGGTGTAGCATAAGTAATTTATAGTAAGTAGGTAGGTACTTCAATACCTACTGTACAATATTACGCACACAGTCACACACAATAATAGGTATTATTTTACCCATATGTAAGCAAGTGAGTAGGTACCTAAGTACTAAGAAACTCAAATTAATTATTACACTTAGCGAGAAAAGACGCGGTCCGAAGGGACTAGGTTTGCTTTGTAGTAGGTAGCAATCAAAATGATTAAAGAAAACGTATGGTAAGTACCTATATCATATTATAGTAGGTAGCTATACCTTACGAGCTAAAACGTAGTTAGTACAATACATTATGCAACACAAAAACCAATGCCATTGTAATGCAAATATCGTAGGTATAGGTAGGTATGTATACTTACTCGTAACTCATGTAGGTAGATTACACCCCGACACGCAAAACCTAACTTTTCTAATGCAGTTAGTTAACGCTCGTGGAATGGATTTACATTACTAATTGCCGACTTTGCAGAGGCCCTGTTATTATATGAGTGGCCTAAAGATGATATTCTCCTTCCATTGCGCAAATGGCTGGCAAAGCCAAATCTGCTGCAGGACGCACATAAATTCTCCACAGTCTACCTACACTGTGGTCGCAGGAATGTCTAGAAGGCACGAATTCCAGTTCAAAATGTACTAAATATCGCAAAAACCCCTGAGATTATCGATCGGTAATATAGGTAACGCCTACGTGCGAAAGGGGGCAAGTTAAAATTAATTCACGATCCTATTACTTATTCTCTCCAACACATAAGTGAGTTAATGAGTCGAACGAGATTCATTCCGAACTTCCCGGCAGGCATCCCGTTAACAATATTATAATCTGGACGTCCGACCCCGAAACAGATTTGGCGTGCTCTGAACAGCTTGCATAATGCAATTGGAGCGAACACCTGCCGTGCAATGAATAATGGTGATGCACAACAAACGGACTCATTATAAACTGACATTTAACTAGCTCTATGGGATTCGGGATGATCTCCGTAAGCCTCATTTAGGTCGGAGAAGTCGGAGTAAACCTAACTAACTAGCTTTATAGTCCATGGCCTTAGCTTTTGCTAAGCCGGGACTGGCTTTTGGCAACTCATAAACTTAAAAGTACCTGGTTAGTTTGTCATAAAAATGAAAAAGTGTAATAGACGGACTTATCGATTAAAAAACGGTCACTTCCAGTCAACTTTCCCAGTTTGCTATGGATATACATAGGAAACTATTGGACCTACTGAGGTATACCTAAGTTAGTTAGAATACTAGAAAATATCGTATCGAACAACCTTTGATGAGTATCAAAAGACATGAGTATAGTATCAAAAATGATGAGTGTCGTCTACCTATCGCAGACTTGGTAATCATCATTTTTCAAAATAAGTTCCCGCCGTCCACCTGCTGTTTGAATAAATGGCAGACAGTGTTTTTCTGAAGGGTAATTTAGGTCATTCGAGTGTTCATGCAAAAATAATACTTTCTTTGTACCTACCTACATACCCCGTCTAACTGTTATTTACGGTCTACGATGTTCTCCAAATGAATTACAAGGTCGAAAGCGTCTTTACAGGCAATATTCAGAAATTTATAGTCATCAAATAGCCAGGCGTACCACAGAATAAAATGTATAGCCTTGCGTATTGGAAGAAATGATGCATAGCAGAACCCATTGTTGCCATATTTTATATTTAGATCACATTTTCACGCGAGTGGCGCCCCGCACCTTCACTCGTATATCAAATATTAAAAATCCTATATTTCAAGACCTAAAACAAAGTACCTACCTATCTATACTTACTTACATAGGTAGGTTATACCGAATTTTATCAAATCCGTAGGTAAGCCATTAGGGAACTGAGTGGCATAAAATTATAGGCCTACTATTATTTGTTATATTAGTTGTACCTACGTAGTAGTACGTCGTCACTGCATCAGAACTGCTTATGGATGGTGTTGCTAAAGGAATTCTGCATTCCTCCCAATAATAATAAATTGTTGACCTACGTAGAATAACTAGAATATTTTTCTATATTATTGTATACCTACCTACGCAGACGTGCACAAACTATTTATGACTGAAGCAAAACGGCACCCGAAAACTAACATCTCGAGGTCGATGCCTTCATAACATCATTAATTAGCCCCAATCTTGTTACGAGCTAAGCAAATTACTTCTCAGGTGCCTCCCATTTAACCTATAATATTGCAGGAAAACTTACCCAAAAGAGGAAACTCTCCCCGAACTGGGAAATACAATCCTCATATCCGTTGCGTGAAAACATCTGGGAATATCTAACTAACGGTGAAAACTTAAAGTGGCGTTGTAAAAGGCGGAACAGGAAACCGAATAAACCAGGGAACAGAAGGAAAACAAAGCTTATATGCCTCATGCTGCTGTTGGTGACTGGTATTATGGGTAGGATAATTATAACCTTTTCACTTTGTAATTTAATTTACAGCTTATTTTTGTTCAAAAAGCTTCAGACGCCTGCAAAATCGATAAACAATGTAGGTAACGATAAGTACCTACGTTACGAGACACCTTCCTTGAGAGCATTAATTTGTACCAAATGCGGCTAAGAGGTTCCCAAGTAGCATAACACAATAATGATAGCAATGGAATGGATAATTTACAATCAACATAATTATTACGACACGCCACCCCCATCTCACCTAGAGGTATTCTATAACTACGGTAGTGAGTCATTGTACCTTATAGTACCTACTACCTAAACTCCTATTCAGGAGTTACCTATTCACTCGTGGGTTGAAGACTCCCAGGATATAGGTAACCATCATGAAACAGAATCTAGTTAGAGATATCCACAAAAAAAAAACAACTCTCTTAAAATCGTAGAGATAAGATTTAACTAATTGGATGAAGTTACTCACCTTAATTAATGTTTCCAGGGATACTTTGGAAGCTGTATCCAACACAAAGTTCGGAGTTATTAACTACAATGATAGCGAAAACCAAATTATTACCAATCAGTGAGTATACATCTATCAGTGACTGTGGGTAGTGAACTAAAACTTCTAAAAAACAGCGCTCCACATTTCAACTTTCATTATTACCTACGACGAGCCTTAAATTCACTTATAAGTATTTTATAACCACAACTATTTTACTTGTAGACTGGGAAAATCCATCAGCGAGTGAAGAATGTGGTCCTAGAATGAGGCATCTAGTTTTAGAACTTTCCCGAGCAGAACGAATTCTCAGGTGAGATATCGCAAAACAAGTTGTTTACGTTTGTTGAAGGCAACTTTGGCCAGCGGCTCCGCTGGTCGGACATGTTCTACTTACTGCTTCAGCTCGTTTCGTGTTGACTGACCGTATTAAATGCGAAAAGAACCTAAATCCGATACGAATAAAATGAATATTGCTGTAACTAAGTCATATTTTATTTGGCACATATTTTATCTTTGGAGACCTTGTCTTGGGAACTCTTGGAAAATATTGGCAAGGTTTTTAAGTCTACCCATGTGCTCGGCAAATATGCTGATTATAGCAACTCGCTACAAAATAACTGGTGAGACACTACTATTTACCTATTAGGTAGGTACCATAAACTTCTTGTGCCATCTAAAATGGCTTTATTTTTGAACTAACATTATAATAACAAGTACTAGGACACATATATATATAAGACACATACATACATAGGACTACAGTTTTAAACATACGAGAAGGTATTGAGAACATTGCTTTCAAGATACGATGTTCTGTTTAGACCTTGACACCTTTACACACTCATAATTCATGCCAATAACACTGTCGATTCGGCAAATAGAAAATATCTGTTATACAGCAGTTTCAATATTGTAACTTCCCGCGTTCAACGTGACCTTTTGAACACCTATTTCTTGTTCTTAACATTATCTAGTTCAATCCATGTAAGCTTAGTAACTTGTCGATCCACGTGAATGCGAACTAAAGAATAATATGATAGATATTCTTGGCCACTTTCTTATTTTTTCCTAATAAACCTGCCATCTATAAAAAAATATAAATCGATAATAGGCGTGTCGAAAGATTTTCAAATCCTCTTCCATAATAGCGGTACATATTTACTATTTACGAAAAAACCTTTATTTCGGTAATAAATTTGAGTTTAACGAAGTTAAAACCCTTTTTCTAATATTTTTTCAAATAGTGCGCCTAAACAGCTCGCGGTGTCATGGCGTCGGCTCTGACGTCACGCTTAGGTAAACATGTAATTATGTCTATGCGTTACGAAGAATTTAAACAAAACATTTAGATACTTAGTGTGATACAAATGAATTCCGAAGTTTATAAGTGGTGTGCAGTACCGCAGTGTAAAAGCACATCAATAAGAACACCCAACAAAGTGTTTGTACATTTTCCAAACAAGAAAATAATAAAAGTTAAGTGGTTAAAGCTCGCACGGCAAAACTTCTGTGAAGACCACTTTGATGTGAGTATGTTATCATGTAATTATAGGTCTTAAAATGTTTGTTTGACTGGAAATAGTTGAATTAATGCGGCTATGGAATAATTAATTTATTGAGGTTATGTTTGTTTTGGCCTTGGCTATCATTCCTTATCAAAATTAGTTTTCTTTTTTGAGGTGCCAAATGACATGGAAAATTATATGGAGTATCATGTGATGGTATCAGTATCACCAGTGCGTATGACACCAGAATGTTTGCTCCATAAATGTACACGCCAATCAGACAGGAAAATACGAACATCCGACACAACAGTAACTGAGCGACCTTATATAGCTAAGAAACGAAGAATGATGGTTCTTGAAGTGACTTACAAAGAAGTCTTCACGATTCGGAACTCAGACGAGCAAAATTCTTTATTTGTTGCGAGGAAATCGCCCAACATTATATATCAATCCTAGGCAAATTAGAGCTATTTGCCTTAACAAAGCTTGGTTCCATTGTTATATTGTAGATTAAAGTCGATAAATCACACGTTTAATAATAAAAAAACCACTCCAAAAGCGCAAAGCAGTATTCACAACAACAAAATACAGTGGTATCAGCGGAGTTTACCTAAGCGTGACGACATGCGCTGTGATTGGTGTTTCAATCAAAATGGCCGATAGCAATATTTTGATGTTTTATTTTATTGAAAATCTTAATAATCTGATTATTTTAAATAAAACTTAACCCGTGTTTTAAATTATTTTAGTATGTAGATTGCCCTAAAATTATTAAATCGACGATTCTTTGATACTGTCGACACGCCTATTATCATTATTTTACTTTACATTATCATTTTTAAAGTATGTAAGTATGTGAAGAAAACTTCGGATGGAGTATAACGAACCAACCCTCCAAGGCGGTTGGGTAAAAAATAAGATATATTTTTACTGATTTTACGCCCGTTTTCCTTCATCTACCTTTCACGCGTTCCTAAAGATCTGTCGGGTGGATAAGCGTCTGTCGTCATGCTAATGATGTGTAGGAAACTTGAGCATACTTCAGGCAAGTATAATAGAATATACCTCTTTCTGGACAACCGAGAAAAAATAAGATACATTTCAACGTGTTTTATGACTGCACATCAGTTTTTCCTCACACGTTCGTACTGTATTTTGAGTTACATTCCGTTGAGTGACAAGACACGTTTGCGTAATAAACTATTTCATAATTTATAGCGACGACTGTTCAAACGTTAGCCAGCTTTCCTCGATACGGGACCAAGACTCATGAACCTGGCTTTACCACTACAAATTCAGCGAACTAGTAATAAATCGCTTTAATTACAGAAACACGTTTCGCCTGAAAATGACTACGATGTCGACGTCGCGAGTTAAATCAAGTAAGTCGTATAATTAACTCAATAATAGGCGTGTCGAAAGATTTTGAAATCCTCTTCCATAATAGCGGTACATATTTTCTATTTACGAAAAAACCTTTATTTCGGTAATAAATTTGAGTTTAACGTAGTTAAAACCCTTTTTCTAATATTTTTTCAAATAGTGCGCCAAACCGCTCGCGGTGTCATGGCGTCGGCTCTGACGTCACGCTTAGGTAAACATGTAATAGGCGTGGCGAAAGATTTTGAAATCCTCTTCCATAATGGCGGTACATATTTACTATTTACGGAAAACCCTTTATTTCGGTAATAAACATGAGTTTAACGAAGTTTAAAACAATTTTCCTAATATTATTTCAAATAGTGCGCCAAAACAGCTCGCCGGTGTCATGGCGTCGGCTGTGATGTCACGCTTAGGTAAACAATGTCATTGTGCCTCTGCGTTACGACGAATGTGATCAAAACATTTAGTTAATATTGTGTTAAAAATGAATTCCAAAGTTTATAAGTGGTGTGCAGTACCTCAGTGTAAAAACACATCAATAAGAACACCCAACAAAGTGTTTGTACATGTTCCAAACAAGAAAATAGTAAGAGATAAGTGGTTAAAGCTCGCACGGCGAAACCCAAACGACGTAGTCACGAATTCACCACTTTATTTCTGTGAAGACCACTTTGATGTGAGTATGTTATCATGTAATGATAGCTCTTAAAATGTTTGTTTGACTTGTTATAGTTGAATCAATGAAGCTATGAAATAACTCATTTATTGAGGTTATGTTTGTTTTGGTCTTGGGTATCATTCAATTTTTATTCGTATTCTTTTTTCAGTTGCCAAATGACATGGAAAATTATATGGAATATCATGTGATGGGATCAGTATCACAAGTACGTATGAAACCAGGATGTATGCCGCATAAATTTACATGCCAACCAGACAGAAAAACACGAACATCCGACACAACTGAGCGACCCTATATAGCTAAGAAACGAAGAATGATGATTCTCGAAGAGTGTAAAAAGGAATTCGAAGAAAAATGTACAGTTACAAAACAATCAAGTTTTGAAGCAATTGCATCCCATAGTTCAGGTAAATATTATTAACTTAATTAGTAATCTCCTATTTATGTTCATAATAATTATACTTAAGTTATTGTAAGTATACTTATATTATAACAAAATATTTGTTTTACAGTTCAGCAAAATATAGAAGTTCCCCAGTTAACACCAAGACTGTTGGATAAATCAATTCAAGTATACATCGGGAAAACATTCAGAAGTAAAGTTAATCAAACAGAAATCAGTTCGGTAGATCAGATGACATCACCATTGAAGCCATTTCTACATTCTGTTTCTACATCACCATTTAAAATCAAGCATCATGGTGTTAATAGTAAACCATCAAGACCAAGTGTAAATTATTTCAGTAAAATAGGTAAAAAAATAGAACAATCCGATAGTGATACTTCATATACTCCCTCTGTAACTCACACAGAATCATCAATATCTGTAAAATCTCTTCAAATAGAGTCTACTTCGGACTGTAGCGAGATGATAGAGGATGTCAAAAGGAGAGAAGATTTAAACGCTTTAGAGTCTACCTTGAAGAAGATTAAAAAGAACCCTCGTTCTTATATTGGCATTCCATTACATTGTTATTATTTAGTTAACTTGATTCAAGAACAGACAAATATACCATTTAACAATATTTTACTATGTCTAAAAAAGATTAGATTAAATAAATCATTCCGTGAACTTGCTGATGACTTTGGCATAGATAGATCTTACCCGAGCAAAATTTTTTTTAAAAATATACCCATTATAGCAAGTGTAATGCGTCCTTTTATTGTATCATTAGATAAGGAATTGATTAAAAAAAATTTACCTATGGCTTTTAGGCATAAATACAATAATGTGACTTGTATAATAGACTGTTTAGAGATTGAAGTACAAAAGCCTTCAAAGGCCTTAAATCAAGCTCTTTCCTGGTCGGATTACAAGAAAGCCAATACCATTAAGTACCTCATATCTTGTACACCTAATGGTTTGATAAATTATATTTCAAATGGCTATGGAGGCCGAATAACAGACACTTGCATTGTTGAAACTTCTGACTTTTCAAAATGTTTGCATCCTAATATGTGGGTCATGGCAGATAGAGGATTTAAACATGTAGAAGTGTATTTAAGAAAAATGGGTGTGCGATTAGTACGGCCTCCAAGTGTTGTATCTACAGGCAAGTTTACTAAAGCCGAAGCAAAAGAAACCAAACAAATAGCTAGCTTAAGAATTCATGTTGAGCGGGTGATAAGACGGTTACGTGAATTCAACATGTTAAAACCACATGCCTGTCTTAATTTAAATTTGGTTAAAGTGCTTGATGATGTGATAACTATAGCTTGTGGTTTGATTAATATACAAGACTCTCTTATTAAATAAAACACAAATGATATTTCTGAATTTTTATTTTCTATTCTATACTTTTGTACAACAATGGATACACATTGGTTTTCCAAAATTTAATAACACTGTCAAGAAAGCATGACATATATTGTTGATCAAAATGTATACTTATAATTTCTACATTTTTATTAGTCGAAAAGTTTGGGTCTGCAACACAAAAGTAACACTTATTTAGACCACTTACGTACATTTGCATTTGAATCTGGGCAAAGCATTTCTTGCTGGGTTTACCATTTTTTATATAATTGAGATAAGTTTTGTCGCTTATAGGACATTTTATCTCCACAATGCTATCTTGACATATTCCATCCGGGGAGCCTGCTATCATTGGATGTTTTTGGGATATGAACAGTCCAGTATTTTTTATTTTTGCCCCTAGTTTCTTACCAACAATTTCTCTAACTTCATTTTCTAAATATCTACCCCGTTTCATTGCTGGTGTGTCTGGTATCTTCCCCCCCATGATACTAGAAATTAGAGTCCCATCATTGGTCTGGCACCGACTCACTTCATAAGCTTTAGAAGCTGTTATCCTGCCATACCTCAGTTCAAACCAAAGGCTATTTTTGGACTGGTCCCTGGTTTCAGTTTCAATCTTGTTGATGAGATCAACACTTAAATTAATTTTAGTTAAAAATAAGTCACAACACTCTTCTTTATATTTAAGTACAAGTTGGTGCATTGAGACGCTAAGTAATTTAATACAATTATAATCTTGTTGATATTTTAGTAGCTCACAGTTATCAAGTTTTCTTTTCTTTCCTTCATCAATAAATTTTTCGAAAACTGTGGAGTTAGAAGGCAATACAGGGCTACCTTTGGATAAGTCTTTTGCAGTTGTAAATTTCAACGTCGTGCCAACTCTTGATAGTTTTGATTTCCGCCAGTAACATTGAACTTCTGTACATGAAGGTTCTTCGCTTCGCCTATGGATCCACATAAGCAGCGCTATGGCATGCTTACATCCACCCTGGGCAGCAACACAGTCATGGCATTCAATGGATATGACTTTTTCCTCATCTTCATCAACTGTTAGTGTAACAGCATATAGTTTTGCATGTACTTTATGTTCTGGGCAAATCTTGCACTTTACTGTACAAATGTTTCCTTCTCTTTTTAGTTGCACATAACTGATTGCATCATCCCCATATGATGGTCTTGAAGACCTGAAATTATTGAAATTAATTAGAACAAATACATATACATTGACTTAGGGATTTATCAGAAAATATGGTATTGATTCTAATCACTTACAAGTTGTGAGGAAGCTAACCTCAAAATGAAATAATGACAAGTTTATGTAAAAATAACCATGAAAATAAATAAATTAAACTCGAATGAAGAGTTTGATTATATCTGAGGTAAAGTTAAATACAAAATTTACTCACAAAGAAGTCTTCACGTTGCGGAACTCAGACGAGCAAAATTCTTTATTTGTTGCGAGGAAATCGCCCAACATTAATATGTCAATCCTAGGCAAATTAGAGCTATTTGCCTTAACAAAGCTTGGTTCCATTGTTATATCGTTGATTATAGTCGATAAATCACACGTTTAAACAATAAAAAAACACTCCAAAAGCGCAAAACAGTATTCACAACAACAAAATACAGTGAATGACAGTACTAAACAGCGGAGCTCACCTAAGTGTGACGTCATGCGCTGTGATTGGTGTTTCAATCAAAATGGCCGATTGCAATATTTTAATGTTTTATTTTATTGAAAATCTTAATAATCTGATTATATTAAATAAAACTTGACCAGTGTTTTAAATTATTTTATTATGTAGATTGCCCTAAAATGATTAAATCGACGATTCTTTGATACTGTCGCCACGCCTATTATGTCTATGCGTTACGAAGAATTTAAACAAAACATTTAGATATTTAGTGTGATACAAATGAATTCCGAAGTTTAGAAGTGGTGTGCAGTACCGCAGTGTAAAAACACATCAATAAGAACACCCAACAGTGTTTGTTCATTTTCCAAACAAGAAAATTATAAGAGTTAAGTGGTTAAAGCTCGCACGGCGAAACTTCTGTGAAGACCACTTTGATGTGAGTATGTTATCATGTAATTATAGGTCTTAAAATGTTTGTTTGACTGGAAATAGTTGAATTAATGCGGCTATGGAATAATTAATTTATTGAGGTTATGTTTGTTTTGGCCTTGGCTATCATTCCTTATCAAAATTCGTTTTGTTTTTTGAGGTGCCAAATGACATGAAAATTAGATGGAGTATCATGTGATGGTATCAGTATCACCAGTACGTATGAAACCAGAATATTTGCCCCATAAATTTACACGCCAATCAGACCGGAAAATACGAACATCTGACACAACTGAGCGACCTTATATAGCTAAGAAACGAAGAATGATGGTTCTTGAAGTGACTTACAAAGAGGTCTTCACGTTTCGGAACTCAGCCGAGCAAAATTCTTTATTTGTTGCGAGGAAATCGCCCAACATTATATATCAATCCTAGGCAAATTAGAGCTATTTGCCTTAACAAAGCTTGGTTCCATTGTTATATTGTAGATTAAAGTCGATAAATCACACGTTAAATAATAAAAAAAAAACTCCAAAAGCGCAAAGCAGTATTCACAACAACAAAATACAGTGGTATCAGCGGAGTTTGCCTAAGCGTGACGTCATGCGCTGTGATTGGTGTTTCAATCAAAATGGCCGATAGCAATATTTTAATGTTTTATTTTATTGAAAATCTTAATAATATTATTATTTTAAATAAAACTTAACCCGTGTTTTTAATTATTTTAGTATGTAGATTGCCCTAAAATTATTAAATCAGGGATTATTTGATACTGTCGACACGCCTATTGTGCTGTTATTAACAGTAATTTAATTGACTCTATTGAGTCTAAACTGGTGCTGAATTTAGAGTGGCTTGAATTTGTAGTATGAACACGCTTTATCAACAAAGGAAAATTATGAACGTACAATACACATTCACATGATGGAATAATTTGATTCCCGGATAGAGTAAAGGGCAAAAGAATTCTTAATTATTTGGGGATTCCGACGACTGAAAAAAATTCAGCCTGTTTATATTATTTAGTTTCAGCTTCCAGATTTGCATTCCTTTGATTAGACAAACCTTTTCTAAAATCAATCCTCAAAGGTTATATTCACACTCGAGGACGGCCTTAGTGCAAGTGGGTTATGAGCCGACTGCGAAGCGTAAGACTGCGTGTTCGATTCCCGCACAGGACAGGCATTTTGCTAGGTCTGGGTACATGTAGAACCATTATCCCCGTAGTACTTCATTCCGGGTTCAAGTTATGTATACGATCGTGTGGAAATAACACTGATGAACCAAACCAAAAGCTGCCTATACACTATATACTTATTTTATTGTAGTTGCAGAAAAGGCCACAATAATCAACAGCCGATACATAGACGGTGCGACTGCGACCAAGGGGAGTGAGACCGAAGAATGGGCCGGCCGCGTCACGCTGTGGGGAGTGGTCCCACTGTGGCGAGTGTCGCCGCCGCCCGACACAGTGCTGGCTCTACGGAACCCCACACCCGCAGACTGCTGGCCCTTTAGGTTACTTGTGATCTTTAGAATCATATTGACACGAATCTCACGAGATAACCTATCGCCTCTAGTGTAGTGTATAGTCGACAACTCGAGATGCAATACATACCACTGTGATATCATTATCCTTTCAGTGTGTATGGATATTATGTAAGCACGATGGACGTATATACATTCCTGTTCACTTACTACTGACTGAGCGACATACATAAGTAAAATTATTGTACTCTGCTACCGCTCGTTATATCCGTTGAAAAATGGTACTCTACAGCTAGTGTTTAAAAATTAATTAAACCACGCAGTTCAAATGGAATGCCTTCCTTATATTCAGTTTTTTAATTCACATGGAGCTAATGGGGCCATGCCATCTGCGGACTCAACCTTCAATGTCATTCAATTCGAAATCATTTTGAAGTCACATTATTTAATACTTTTCCTCACAGCGGCTCGACCGGCGAACTCCACATTCTATTGCCAGGAATACACCGTGTACAAGGCATCAGCCTCGAACATGTCCGCCCAGACACAGCCAGAAGTGCACCAAAGCGTTTCGTGGTTTATGTACGTAAACATACATCTCATTCACTGAATCATGACGTAGTGGACTGCGACCTGACTAAACTACTGACTACCACAGCTTGACACCGACTAAATACAGTCGAGATTGGAACCTTAGGCCCGGCGCACATTATCGGCATCGGCAAGGAAAAGGATTTTTAGGTGGCAAATAGCAATATACATTAACGTAATGGCAATAAAGTAGAAATTGCTTTGTATATGGTCGTAATAACAAAAAATACCTTTCCTACATTTCCTTGGAAAAAGGATCCTTTTCCTTGCCGATGCCGATAATGTACGCCGGGCCTTACTTTTTTTACAGGGTCACCTTGTCAACAATACTGAAATAGAAGTAGTGAACAGCGAATATCGCCATAACGGACCCGCAAAACAATACTTCTCAATTCATACTGATGCCCCAATGAAGGGTGTAATCTTCAGTGTGTTGACTAACCAAGGCAACGTGAAGTACACATGCATTTATAGAGTGCACCTGTATGGAAACAGTGGATCTATTGAATAAACTAAAATGTTATGATTACTGATCAATTGTTTTATTTAAACAAAAAGATATCCTCTTCTAGAACCTACAGCTTTGATGCTAATACGAAATATGACTCAACCAATAATTAAAGTTGAAAATAACATCCCCTTCGACATTTCTGGTTTCCTCTCGCTCACATGAAATAACGAGAACGATATCTATCTTACTTTCCTAGCAGCTAAACATACCTTACAAAACTTGTGTTGAAGAATGAAACAAAGGAATAGTATTTCAATTTATATTAACCATTGCAAACGTGAGGTTTACGTAGCGCTCCAGTCCTGAGCTGAGCCACCCCATGATGAGGCAGGAGCGGCAGCGGGAGCTGCGGGGGCGGGAGTGGTGGCGGCGGCGGCGGTTCCCCACTCGTCTTGCACCTGCAGAAAGGAACAATACGGATATAATGTAGGGAATGGCCATAAAAAGCCCATCAAAGCTTAACAAAGTAACTTTCATAGGAAATCAGAATAAAGAAAGGCATTATGAAATACACAGTCAAGAAGCCATAACAAACTATGGACGCCAGTTTAACTGTTGAATAAGTTTTCAGTAGTTCTGCGTTGAATAAGTTGTGTTCCTGACCATAAAACTAATAACTGGTATACTAAAACGAAGTTGGCAGTTTATACCTGAGCAGCCCAGTCCTCCTGAGCGGGTGCTCCTGTACCGAAGGAGGCTGCGGGAGCCGCGGGGGCGGCGTCCTCGGCCCACGAGGTGACGGGCTCCACAACTGTGTCGTACAAGTCCTCGTGCACAGGCGCGGGCACCTCGGGCTTGGCCGCGACCACAGCCTATATACATAAATGTATTGTCAGTGATGATTGTTCGAAATAATTCACATTATTTGTAACATGTGATTAACTCCACAAGTGTCTGGTGACTGGTGAATTGCGTCTACAGTTACAAAAACATATGATACACAATGGGTAAAATCTATAGCAAATAATACAAACATGTTGTAATAAAAGTTCTGGATACAGACTTCAGGATACATAGATATTTAACAGCAGAGTAATATTGGCAGAACTTTTTGTGTGTAGACTGAATAAAATCAACATTTAAAAAGAGATTTTACTTACAGGTGCAGTGAGAGCTTCACCATCCTTGTTAGCATTAAATAGATAAAAGCGTTTGTTGAATTAAAGTGTTCAATAATGATTAGAGAATTGCCACATGAATATGATAAATACGACTTTTTTTTCTATGTGCATTGCATCACATACCTGTTCCTTGGCCTGCTGTTCCTCTTTCTCACTTTCTTCAGGGTCCCTGTAGAAGAACAGGTCGACAACCACGTCCCAGCGCTGGTCGCGGGCTAGAGTGCCGCGGAGGCGGAGCACCTCGCGGGCTAGCAGCCACCACATCAAACCAATGGAGTGGGACGACTGGGAACACATTTTAATTACGTTATTACTCTTATCACTACCTCTATCCCGTAAATTCACCGACGTTGACTATTCAATATAACAGCTGCTTCTTCTAGCCTAAACTATATGCCAGTAAAACTTAAAAGTTCAGCCTGAATCAGTTCAACCGTTTCGGAAATGATCAAAAATAAAACAGAGATACATACAGCAGATTATTAATTGTTTTTTGCTATAGATACCACACATACTTTGATCTGCGATAACACGCTGTTACTTTATATCCGTATATAACTCATTGTCACCACTCTGGCCCGTCACCACTGATTATAGTTAATTGTACTCAATATATAATTACCTTGGTATTGCATGGGATAGCAATGTCGACAAAACGCAGAGGCGAGTCAGTGTTGCAGAAAGCTATGACCGGGATGTTGACATAGGAAGCCTCGGTGATGGGCTGGTGGTCCTGTGCCGGGTCCAGCACAATCAGTAGACGTGGCTCACGGAAAGCGGCTTGGATCTGTAGACGTCATGTCACTTAGAAATGGAGCTTGTGTATTACACTCAATATTTTCTTTAGAGCATAAATAATCAGATGAATTTGTAATCTTATCTGCTAACTGCAGTCAGTGGTTCCTTAGTTTGTTTGTCATCATGATAAATACCTATACTGGCTGTAGATAATGTATACTTAGATTTTTGAGGGTAACCATTTTAGATGTCAGGATCATAGAGTGGGATAAGATGTTGTATCTGCATTTAGGGTTAAAGGGAAGGTGTGACTATGTATGTATAGAATTTTAAATTAAGATCAGTTTGGTAGATGCTAATTATAATGCCTTTCAATACACCATTTCAGACCCATATGGAATTACATACATCAGAAATAATTCTCAGTCATTAGATTTCCTCACAACATTTTCCTTCACCGAAAAGCCAGCGATACATACTACATGCTTTACATAAAACCATTCTGTGAGCCCACGATAAATAATCAATTTCCAGTTAGTTTAAATTCTCACCTGGTTGGTGAAGGCACCAGGAGTGAACCGTCCAGCGATGGGTGTGGCGCCGGTATGGGCCGCGAACTTGAGCACCGCACGCTGGCCGAAGGGACGCGAAGAGATCACGAACACATCGGCAGGGTTCTCGATGGCGACCACGGCACGCGCGGCTAGCACCAGCTTCTCCCATGTGCGGCGGAGGTTGATCACGTGTGTGCCGTCAGCGCGACGCTTGTACACGTATGTCTCCATCTAAACATCGTAATTTAGTCAGACAATTCCAACAGAAGCCGCTTAGTAACAAGTCCGTGGTAAAATCAGTTGGGAAAATCAATCGTCACTGTATTCAGACAAACAATTTGGAACGGATTGTGTCTCATCATTTGTAAACAATAAACATATGCAACTTTGAGGTTATGCTAGCAACTTGCCTGGAAATGGACATTCTCGGACCCGAGGTGGGTCGTCGCTGCGAGCATCTTGGTGACATCTTCCTCGTTGAGGGTGAGTATGTCTAAACCTCCCGACATCGTTGCGTTTATTTGAGTAACGACTAAACCTGAAACATACCGAAGTACATCACATTAGTCAAAAACCATCTTGTAGACGTAATAAATACAGCAAAATTTGGAAATTACGTGTACCACATTATAAGCTTTAATATTTTATAACTTTTAAAGGCAAGGATTGTAAAGATATTAAAAGATTTTCAAAATTCTTACGCGTTTAATGCCACTGGGAGGGCGATTGGACATAAAAGAAACGAACTGTCAAGTGTCACTCTATCTGTGACGTGTGTCATCAGACAACTGACGTGTGACGTGAAAAATAACTGTCACTGTCAACCAACTGCCTGTCAGTGGTGTCAGTTGGTCAAAGACCTATCGATATTTTCAAAACAATTTTATGCTTACACAGTACATAATATTATGGTATCTATACTTTTACCAATACCGGCTCCATACTCAAAAGTTACTTAACTTTGCCTTGTGTGCAGTTTTAGAGTTAACGCGTAAGGTAAATTTTCTAATAAACGGCCGTTGACTTATATAAACTTTTATTGACATAGTAGGTAACTTTCAATATTATTATGGCGGTTCCGATAGATACTATGTCAAGTTGTCACTTCCACTTTTGTCTATGTATACATATACTGAAATGTCATACGAAATCCCGATAATGCTGTCTCGCTAGGTGTTCCGTAGTACCGATTCGTTGCCTGAAAATATTGATATTTTCTAGCGATGCGACGTTCCCTGAAACCATCTAATTTTATTGCAACTATACCTTCAATAATTTGGTTAAGTCCTGGGTATTTTAATATCGGTACGGTCAAGACAATACCCACTTAAAAAGTATCGATATTGTGGCTTCAAAAAACTATATCAATACTTATATCGGTCAGTACCATGTCGGTACTTAGACACCAAAAGCACCGGTGATTTTATACCAATACCTCAAAAATATTGGTATTCCAGTGCCTACCAGGCAGCATAGAGATAAATCCATGCCCGGTTTGCATGCATATTTCCATTTGGTTCTTATTTTTTGTGGATTAGAGATTAACTTGGGCATCTTTATTTTTACTAGCTGTGCAGTTTCTACAGTTTCATCCGCGTTGACTATCTATTATCCCGCAGGAACCGTCATTTGTGGGTGACACCGCGGGGTGCAGCTAGTTCTAAAATAAAAGTACCTACCTTGCCCATACATGAGCTACAGCTGTTATTTTATCATTTAGCTGATGTTACAAAGAGTAACATTTATTATTACTTACTTCTTGTAACATCAGCTATCTGCAAGTGAAAGTCCCGTCGTAGCCGGTCAGGCCATTTTGAAGATTTAACCAACAAAAAACAGACAGACAGACAACATTAATTTATGAAAACCGTGTGTATAATATGAATGTAATGTAATGGTGCATTAATTAGTAAAAAAGCTATTTGATTGTTAGGGCGCGCGTGGTGCCTGGGGCGGGTGCTAGTATAGCAAATTCAGTCTGTAAAGTGTGTCATCGTCATAATCGTTATCTTTAGGTAAGTACTCGCGGTTAATCGATTATTTATTTCGATGCAAAACTACTCAATTACTACTCTCTGGCTATTTCATTCGCACTGCCGAATCTTGTACAAATTAGAAAGAGTACTACGTATTTATCCATAGACAATATTTATTTTATACAAAGTGTTCGCCGTCCGTCCTATATAATGTTGTCAGTATTCAATAATTTCCGTGAATACTAAGGCAAACACCGTAAAGAATTTCCTCACAAAGTAACGTCACAATTAACTTAGTGTTAAGATCATAACATTTATTTACGACAATACATTCATTACACGAATTACAATCAAAAAGTATTCATAATTCGAGCACTATTGTTCGTTGTCTTTTGGTGAATCTCACTAGGTACTAGAAAATCAATAAAGTATCTCATTATCATGACAATAATATGCCTCCAGTATTATGTTTTATTTCACATAATATTATTAGTAAATTGGTGTAATGTCTAGTGTAAATCTTATTATGGGTATTTTTATCTCTTTAAAATGGCAACCAAAAAAGTACTTGAGTGATAAAATAGTATTGTCTGTGGATGATCTTTGACTGACTGGCTGAATTTATTTTCTCTTTTCTCTATGGACCGACTGAAGTGAGTGAACAGTGATGGTGTGCCCTGTGCTCGGGTTTTTCGGGAATTTGCATTGAAATTTAATAACTTTTAGTCAATTTTAACGTGACCATTACATACATTATGATTACATTAGATCCCTGACTTAGAACGCGGTGCATAGATCATATACTTTGTGAGTTATTTTGGAATTCGGTGACATTCCTGTGAAGTGCCTAATTTGATCATGGAGGCTGTAGCAAAACACGATTTTACTGCAACTGCTGACGATGAGCTCAGTTTTAGGAAGAACCAAGTCTTGAAGGTATTTTCCTGCCTATTTTTGCATCGAAACAGAATTTGCTAACGCCTAGTTACAGATTTTTTCTACAACATTTATTATTACAGATACTAAACATGGAGGACGATATGAATTGGTATAGAGCTGAATTAGACGGCAAAGAAGGACTTATACCTAGTAACTATATTCAAATGAAAAGCCACAGGTCAGTACCTCTTTTATACTCCCACTTAGAATTACTTGCTTCATATCATCTTGTAGAAAAGCAGTGTTATAGTTGCCAGGTACATACTATGTTTAGAACCAGCTGTATTTATCACATAAGTCTTATTCATGGAACAAACTTGTTTCAATCTTGTTATTCTCACAGATGTCATTCTCAGCTGCTGGAATGGTTTAGCTGTTTCCTTAGGTTTCTGCGATCCAATCAATAATTATGGTTTTTTCCTGTAAATAGCTAGGTATAATGGGTGTTACAAAGAGTGCTCAATGTGTTGAAAATAGGCAGACACCTATTCAATTCTGTTACCTACAGTAGGTAGTAAATTTGTCATTGCAATGTCCATCAAACTAAATTTTTTTGAGGTGTATGTAAGTTTATATTTCACTTCACAACATTTCATCACAACAGATTATGCTAATGATGAGGCACAGAATACTTATAGTAATACCCTGAAAGCAGGGAAACTCAATAAAGCGAGATAGTGTGAGTGGGAATTACATTCGAGCATATTAAGGGAGTTCCTCTTCCCTGGGCTTAAGTTTCCACCATGGGAATGAGGTTAAACTTATGAATGGACTGATTACCTGAAGTTAAATAGTTAGTTTTTTAACAGCTACACATTTAAAAATCAGATCTTAGAACACAGATTAGCATTGAATTGGTCAACGTTTTTGATTTGAAATTTAGCCAATACTTTAGTCAAAAGACATGGCTACAGTTACGAGTGTATCAATAGTAATAAAAATAATAATAAATGAAGATCTACCATTATGATTATAATGTATTGTGTCTGCAATAAGACCCTTGTATTAAAATTATAATCAAATAAACAACAGAATTGTCCACATTTACAATGACTCAATCGGGCGCTAGATTCCCTACAGATGTTTGCTCAGGCCATCTGACAATAATAATAAACAAAAAGTTCTAATATTGCAACTTGTGGTTCTGATGTAAGCTCTAGTCGACAATAAACAGTGAGCATCTTCCAGGCTGTGCTTTGAACTGACAGCATAATATATTGGATGCTCAACTCCTGCTTGTTGCTTATTCCACAATAGCAAGGTTATTCCAACACATAACAAATTAAAACAATCTAAATATAGAGGTGCCATGTAAATAAACAACTTATATCAAAACAGATGAAGTTATTAGGTACATAATTACAGACAATAACAACATTTGTTAGTAACAGTGGGTAAATATATTTGCATTAGATAGCAGGTAGTAAACAGTGGAATTGCCATTATGCTGTTATTTGTATTAATTAATCTTCTCTTGTTAAAATTTCATTAGTAAGTTGATGGGGTGGGGTGGATTGTTTAGCGAATACCATTAGCTTAATTGAATTTGTGGAAGCTTGACCCTGGCAACACTTTATATTTATACCTGAAATACAACAAAGTGGGGTGACATACTTGACCCTCAGTTACTACGAGTATGTGAATTGTGAGGGTGAATCTATATGTTGATAATAGAGCAGTAAGGTTAAAAGTCTGTACATGTAAGATATTTTAAAAGGAAATGGTTGTGACTTAAATACTAACTGAAAATGCTACTGAACATGAATAATATTATATATCATTTTTAAATGGTGTCTATTTGTTTTTTTATGACATAAAACAACTGAACCCCAAAGGATTTAAAACTGCATTGCATGTAATACAATACACATCTTCATCTGATGAGTAAAGGGTAGGCGGTACTGATTAAAAATGATTTATGACCAGAACCAGACCCCTAGTTTTACCAACTTTTACCAACTTAACTTAACTTTTACCAACAGGTAAGTCTATGCTTGTCTCTCTCTAACAATAAACAAATGGCAAAGATAGCAACACAGAAGACAGAAACTAGGCATTAGTGTACTGATTTAGGCCACATGGTTTTGGTGGTATACTGTATTAAATCTCAGGTAACAGCAAATCTATAGATGGTGTGTCCTTGGATATGTTTTCCCAGCATTGTTAATGTCATTATCATCCTTTTAACATCAGTCAATCAGTATAAGTATTGGAAATGAGCCTCAACATTATCTACGGGGTGTTAATAAAATAATGAATTTCAGTTGGTATTATGGAAGAATCACAAGAGCAGATGCGGAGAAACTGTTAATGAGCAAACCGGAAGGTGGATTTCTTATAAGGATCAGTGAATCGAGCCCCGGTGATTTCTCCTTATCTGTAAAGTAAGTATTCTTATACTATAGTTCCAACCATTATCGTGTTATCTGACATGGTTCACTGTGGGTCTATTATCCTGAGCCTAGCATAGCTTCGAGGACAATGCTTTTGTTAACCATTGCACTGATATAAAAGGGAAAAACATGTCAACTGAAATCCAATTTGGACATGTTTATGTAAGAATTGGTATCCAAGAAAAGTTGAATGTCCCAATTTCATTGATGATACCCAGATATACAGGACACTGGAATTGTTTCTTTGCATACAACTTGGTGAAGAGACATCTACTAATTACATAGGTTGTTAGTCTGATGGCAATATCCACACCTTCCCATAACAATTGCAGTGCCAAAATCTCGGATATAATAACCTTGTATGACACTACACTCGTCAATCTAATCTGGGACATTGCTGATTTGCCCAGATATTTCAGTTATTTCAAAGGAAATGTTGCCCTAGATGCTCTGGAATGGATCAGCTATCTGCTTTCTTTTGTTTTTTGGCTTGTTCGACAACTTCTTTTTTTTATCAACCTTCCTTATTAAATGATCAGCTGATCCAACCAATTTATCTCACTTGAATACTACAATGTCCTGTATGTAGTTATCTCTCAAAACAAGTATGAATGTGCATTTATCTATCTATCTATGATTCATAAATTAGAAAGTAACACATTATGTAAATGTTTGGGTACTAATGTTTTCCTCAAACTTCTTATCTATTTATGGAAGCATTCATACCAGTTAATGTGTAATCTCTACTAAACTTGAATAACCATAAGCTATTGGTATTGGTAGCATGAATCACTATGTACTATTATGAATAAGTACTATGTTGACATATTGTACTAACTTTATGAATATACCTAGTTAAACCCCTATGACTAAAAATCCGTAAACAATTTTAATCTGAGATTTTTACTTGATAGACATTTAAACTAAACCTCCACCTTCAACATATTCCTGTCTGTACATGGTTATTGATGAAATATTTCGTAAAAGTGGATCAGTGGGGGGCAGACGCAGTTGTGAATAAAAAGAAAGCTGTAATTTCACCTAGTACAGTCAGAGAAAAAAGTCGCTGGACATGTCCAAAATGACAATTTATGGCTAAGACCCAAAAACGTTATTTTTTAACGGTCTGGAATCATACATCAGTTTTTTTACAATATTGCCTATTGTTTCACATAAAACGAACATGAACAGGGTATTGCATCGTGCTAACAATAATAATTTAATACCTATGGGAAAGAAAAATACGGTTGAATAATAATACGATCATAGAGATAATAATTATGTGGTGTGACGTGAACAATTTACACTGGTTTTACCGTGTGACCAAATTACACTCTTTCATTACAACGCATCGCGGTGACGAGATGGTCAGTAAGTATTTAATGAATGACATTAATTTTCCTTTGTTTTCTTACATTATCGCAGCACCACTGCCCGAAGGTCGTGTTTCGCTCTATAGCTCGTGATAACAGCCAAACCCCATTACTGGATTGTCGGTAAACGTGACACAGTTCCCATCCACCAAATAGGTCAACGAAACTTTATCCACCCGAGCTTGTGGAGGCACGATGATATATTGTGGAGATCATTGATTGATCGCCTTATTAGCAGATCACCGTTCATATAATGTGAATCAACCTCGAATTTGTTATTTCCTTATGAGTACATGTAAATGCCGATCAATAGCGATGTGAACCGTTTCGGCAGACTGCAAACAATTCCATTAGAGTTTAAATTGGAAGATAATAAATAAATGAGTTTCGCGCCTCCGCCCGACTGACTCATACGACTTGCGTACGTTTTATTTCACTTTAGGTACAGATACGTTTCTTTTCGTGCTATCTTAGGTCGGATGAATCGCATCCCAGTTAAAAGTTGATCGAGGCAAATTAAAACTCGTTTCTCGTGAATCCTCCCGTAGAATGAACGTTGTAAGACAAATTGTGCGTTTATTTTTTCTCGTTTCGTCATAGAAAAGTAAATCAATAAATTGTCTCGGCATGAACCTGTCGCTGACAAATAGACTGTATGACTATGAATCATGCAGTTTCGAAACTGGTTTACGAAGTACAGATATAGGGGGGCCTCGTTTTAGCTGAATCATCGAAAGAAAAAACTTTATCGTGAACAGATTAGGTTCCTACAACTAAATGATATGTCGATACCGATAAGGTAAACGAAATGAAAAAATTTTATTTGACTAATTTGACTAGTTTTATGAATTTTTTTTCCATCGATATTGTTTGGGTAAACGCCCTATGCTTTACTATTTTAACGTTTCGGAAATTCAATTAGGTAGGTATAGTTGCTAAGTTAGGGTAGAGTCACGGTTGCCCCTAATCTCACCTTTAGTGTATAGATCTGTCACTTATTCATGTAAACTGTCAGTAGTAACCAAATGATTTTATACGTGGCCCGAACTCCAGACTAGGTCAAGTGATATGGGCGCCACGGGCTACTGACCAATATTTGCTAATAGTCCAGAAAAAAAAACCGATTTGTTTATAGGAGAACCATTTCTCGAATCGCGCACATTCAATCCCTGTGTTTAAACATTACGTAGGATGCCGATGTGTACGTAAACGCACAGTATCCAGCATCGAATCTAGTCCAGCAATTGTTACAGGATCACGTAAAAACCACTAGAACCGATTACAGTGCGGATTGCACCGTTTGGTACCTTAAAATATATGACTTGAAGACTGATATACTTTACATTTAAATCCAACCAGTAGAATCGGACTATTGAACCAAATATCACCGAGCCCACGACGGCGACTTGAAAGTGGAAACCTGCCTTCTCATAACGATAAAAAAAATTACCATTGCGACAAAATGTCGGATAAAAAATGAAATATAGTTCTAGAACTGACATCCCACTCCCCCAATCCCCAGATGTCCTGACGGCGTCCAACACTTCAAGGTCCTCCGGGACGCTTCAAGCAAATTCTTCCTCTGGGTAGTGAAGTTCAACTCTCTGAATGAGCTGGTGGATTACCACCGCACGGCGTCAGTCAGCCGTCTGCAAGATGTCAAACTGAGGGACGTGGTGACAGAAGAAGTGAGTACCGTAAGCATTACCCTTTCTACTTATCTAGCTTTAAGTACCTACCTACTAAGCCTTTAACAGATTAACCCACATTTTTTGATTGATTGAAAATGGTATCATACTTTCTTTTACTGTGTGATAACTCTATTATGAGTCAACAAACTCATGTTTTGCTTTCCTAATCTTTCGTCGGTTAACTTTCGATATAGTTCCCTAGAAAAGTCTACATTAATTTATAATTCCATCACGTTCGATTTCCATTAGCCCGAGCGAGCAAATAGGTGTCCGATGTATTAGGAACACCGCAGTAGAACAAAGCGCATGTTTTTCGACACACACACATGCGCACAGGTTAACGCCGCACCGCAACTTTGAGGCAATTAAATTCTCGCACTATTCCTTTACAAAGCTATGCGTCTCACATCCAATTATCAAGTTATAATTGTTTTAAGTTTCATTGTAGTTAAGTGCATAGACATCTTGGTCTACCTTGAAACGTGTCAAAAAGCAGCCAAAGGTTGCTATAGTTTCGAAACCAATGTCATATTCCAAAACTAAGTAGATGTTTTTCTCTTTCTGTTTAAAATCTAGGAATTCCACGTACCATCTAGTACATAGATGTTACTATGATACACATTCAGTTCATTTTTTGCTTAGCTTCGATACTGACGCATTGTTTGTGATGAAAACCGCACCGCGATGTCTGGGTAAATAGTTCGGCCGGGGTGACCCTGATAAACTAACCAAAAATAACCCGGTCAGTATAATCTCCAGTTGAATATCGCCTTTACTGTGGCGTATGTTTTATTAGCTGCGAGCTAGTTCTCTTTAGTGTTGTTCTTGATACGGCAACACGTATAAAACTGTATGTGACATTGGGTTGTCGCTCCAATGGCGCAGGGTGAGCAGTTGAGCACTCCATACAAACAGCTGAATCGGACAAAAGACAAGCGAAACTGTATGCGAAGCAATAGCGTCCCGTCGTCCGCGTTGATACTGCGTTAGGTACTTAGTACTCAATAGAACATCCGACACGTTCAAAATGTCATAAAAACTCGAGAACAGCCATCTCGCTTTAATTTTTTTATGAACATGCTCTTTCACTTACTAAATGCCCTAGAAAAAGGGGCAATTATTGGTGTTCTATTCTATTGTTACAAACTAGTCTACATTTTTCTATGCCAATGGTAAACATCGTCATGAAAGAGGAAGACAATGAAACTGTCAAATGTCTCTCTACCATTCCAGGTGTTAGTGCAGGCGCTGTACGACTTCACCCCGCAGGAGGCCGGCGAGCTGGAGTTCCGGCGCGGAGACATCATCACGGTCACCGACCGCTCCGACCAGCACTGGTGGCAGGTGAGAATCCTTATTTTTATTTATTTTTATACTTGACAAGCTCTGCCCCACTGTGTTATCAGCTCGGAATAAAAAGTAGCCTATGCCTTAATTCATGGTGTTAGCTATATCCATACTAAATTTCATCAAAATTGGTCCAGCCGCTTAAGCGTGAAGGACTAACAAACATACAGACACTCACAAACTAGTCTAGCATTTGACCATTATCTGACCTGGTCCTAAGTGACGATGTGGTCGATGATGATAAACATGCTAGGCCTAGAGTGGGGCAGGGGATGGCTCTCAAGAACCGCTGCCAAAACACTCCGCTAAAGATATTAACTAGCTGAAGACGGGTCATATTCACGCACAAACTAATATCAAAATATATAATTTGGACCTACATCGACATTTCGGCCGAGTTACAAAACCGTGGTCACAAGAAAACTCACTTTAAGAACTTCTACTCCGCTAAAGACTTCACGACAATCACGACTGATTTTATGCTTACCAGAACACTATCAGAGACCTCTATAACTCGGCAATGTTGTCTGTCATTGGCAATGTTAGTCATTAGTCATAGGCAATCGTAGGCTCTAATATGTATAAAATTATTGTACTGCTTCATTTATGTGTATTGTCATCTTGGTTGTATTGCATTTATGTATTTGCTATGATTAATTTTATTAGTCTGTATGTATTTGAATTTTATTAGTTATTGGATAGGTAATGCACTACCGGTCGATAAAATTTTATTTTTATTTAATCCTCTCCATCCAAAGGTTGCCTGGAAGAGATTGCTGTGTAGCAATAAGGCCGCCCATTGTACCTATACCTACCTATATATTTTTTCTTTATTTTAAAACTGTATGTCTTGGAGTGCAATAAAGAGTTGTTATCTTATCTTAATGTTGTCAATCTCTGGCATTGCGGATATCCATACGCGTGTAACATCTGATGATCGGGATGCTTCTTTTCCATCAATTTTAATATACAATCGTACTTACTACTTAGCATTACAAGTAGGAAGTAGAATTAGTTACTATTTATGATAGCACAAGGTCGCTAAGTAAAGCTAATATGTTATTAAATAACCTTGTGGATTTATGTCATATCCTCAATATCATGGTGTACACTAATAAGTGTAGGTTGTTAAACCTTTCCCATATAAAGGTGCATTTATGATCGATGTAGTGTGTGTGAGAATGACAACTTGATGATTCATGTGTGGGTATCGGTTTTTATTTAAAGCTAGCTACTTTCCGGTTTCCTATAATGTAACAAACGTATAAACAAATGTAAAACGTAAAAAATAATAAACAAATATATGTATAAAGTAAGGAGGAAATAATTAGAACCTCCATTTCAAAGGTATGTATGACATGTGTGATTAGTATAATAAATAAAAATAATATGTAGCTTTATATCCGCCCAAGTTGTGAGACAAATGTAGGATGAGAAAAATGACAAGAAGTTAAGGCTGAGGCCAAACGAGCGTAATTTTGTGAGTCGTGAGTCGCAGAATTTCGGTCGCAGAAATTCTGCCTGGCAGAAATTGTGTTGGGATGGCCAAACGAGCGTATTTTTTTCAGTTACTATCGAACGTCAAAATGTACCTGACTGACGCTTTGCCCGGCCCGCGTCGGTCCCCTCGCCCCCCGCAAACTCAATTCGGTCCGATAATGCATGTGAGTCGGCAGACAACTCATTTTGCGTCGCCGTGTGAATGAAACAGGACTTTTGTATGAAACCGAATGCAGCAGAATTTCTGCGACCGAAATTCTGCGACTCACGACTCACAAAATTACGCTCGTTTGACCTCAGCCTAACTGTAACAATTCCTGTTTGGCTGAATAACATTGTCCCGATAGTGGTTACGGCGAACGGCCTTATAGCAAAGAGCCTCGACCAACATCTTAAGAGGCTCTCGCTAGACGGCTGGATTAAGGGTCGGATGCAGAAGGCAGTACTCCTCGACACGGCACGTATAATTGTCAGGAGGTTCCTCTCTCTGCAGCCCTAACCACAGGTAGCCTGGGCCCTGCTCCGCTATCGGTGTTACCCTAGGTTAAGTTTTTTATAATGTTTTTAGCTTTGTATAGAAATATTATAAAAAAATTGCATTTTAAGATTATGAAATAATATATGGGAATAATGATAAATATTTTTTAATTACTTCGCTAAAAATCGTAGAGGTGTTTTTGAACTTATATTTGTTGTAATTGTGGTTCCAGGGAGAGATAGCGCACCGCCGCGGCCTATTCCCGTCTTCGTACGTGTCGGCCTACCATTCATAGTGCCTGCGCGCCACGACCCCTTGCCTCTCTATCGCCGCTAAAGTGTGTCGCCGCCGCTACATTCTCCCACAAACCCCCGCCGGAACCCTGACCCCACCTCGCCCGGGCACGATCATGTCAATAACTCGCACAATGTACACATCGAACATTCAATTAGCTTAAGTGAAACTTATCCAAGGAAACGTTGTAGTTTTCTTAGTCTCGCTCGTTGTGCGTATGTTAAGGAGTTAGCAAAATTTGTAGCGTTTAAAGAGCGAGTCATTGAAGCCCGGGGTAGTCAAGGTTTCGTCCGGTTTCTATTTCAATTTTATTAGTTCGACGAGTTATAAAGGTGCTTTTATGTCTTTTATGTCTGTTTGATTACGATTTTCTTTTTAATAATAATTTTGTAGTAGCGTTCTCTCTGTCTGTCCGTTCACTCGCGAGTTGGATTGGAAACTGCCTTTTTTGCAATAATTGTAAGATTTTATTCGGTAGTACAAAAATTAACTAATTTTGTGACGTATTCGTCGTTTTGATGTTCTGTAACGAATTTATTGTGTTTTCATTGTAATCATGACCGTTCGCTGGATGCATAGTGATTTTTTTTTTATCCTAAATGACGTGCCACAATGTTGTTTGTAGTTGAAATATGTTAGTGATACAAAAGTATAGAGGGATCAAACTCAGTCGCCGCTGAACCTTCCCGCTCCCAACAAGTAGATTTTTTTATAATGTGATTTTTAAATATGACGATTTATTTATCCATTTATTAGTCTTTAATGCTCATTTTTAAATATGTACCATTTATAAACTAGTTTAAGTGTATTTTTTAGGTTCGATTTATATTTTCGATTTTAATTTTTGTATCAGCGGTATGTCGTCACGTACCAATACATAGTCACAGGGAGCACTAGCGCCACCCATCCCTAGCTCTCGGTAGAAGTGCGTAGGCCTGGATCAGTACAGTTTGTGTTACGCACAATTTAAAATGCCCTAATTACGTATTTTGTATGGATTTCTTATTGTTTGTTAGGTGATGTACAGTAAACTATTTTATGAGTGTATGTATTTTGTAACACAACGCTTCTTCGCTTTTGACGTGTTTATTTGATCGTGTTAGATGACCCGTTTCATCGGCCATAAAAATATAAAATTATATTGTCTAAAATGTTTAACGTAAAGATAATTATGGAATAAGCAAGTTCGAACTCGCATGGTGGGACGCAATTGTGACGAATCTGTAACGCAATGATTGAGTTTCAAACTTATCAATATACTTATTGAACATGCGAATGCAGTTTTGTGTGCAAGAAAAATAGATTAAACCAAATCCAAAGATAACATCTTGTCATCTCCGATGCTGGATTGATAAAGTGCACGACTAATATTGAGACATTTTAAGTGCACATCTCAATTTGAACTAGGGCGACCTCGCTATCAAATAATGAGAGCGAGTTATATATACATTTCGTATACTTACACAATAAGGTGCCATTAAATCGGTTATCGTATTGAACGAAGGTACTCGCTAAGCGGTACACTCGACCAACAAAAGCATAACCCGATTGTTTTACGTTAAAATCGCCATGCAAAGGTGTATCTCCAACTTTAGAAAATGAAACGTATGTAGCGTTACAATCGCCACAACTGCGTAGCGCCGTCTATTTGGGCTTATTCGGCATAGTTAATTAATAGAATTGTGGTACTAATACGGTAACATTGTTGCCTCCGATGTGAATCATGATCGTGGCACACGGAACGTGTCATTGTACTTAGTTAGCGTTAACATATAGTCAAGACTTGAAATTAATAAGAAAAATATTTGAGTGCTCGTTGACCCAATGTAGATATTTATTTTTGTTATTGTATTGTACCCAAAATTGCTATATTTATGGAAACATAATTGATAGAATTTTAATTGTAATTGACGAGATCTTTAAACCGCGTAATTTTAAGGACGTTTTTATTTTAACTCGATTATTTTACAATGAAAATAATTTTCTTCGAAGCATTTAAACTGTGTGTAATATAGGATAAGGTATGATACATCCGTATGAAGCGCATGTGAAGAGAAACCCATAAATAAAAGATATTGTCCATTTAAATTGTGCTTTTCGCTGTAGACAATTAAGTGCATGAAAGCAAGTAATTAATCAGAAATGGAAAGTGCTATAATCATATTATTCAAATATTTAAATAATTTAAGTTACGATTCTCCAATATTGTGGAAGATGTATGATATTTTTTACTAATAAATTTAATATTGTACTCTGTTGTTTCATTTATTGAAATGACACATCTGTTGTAACAGTAAATAGTATTTTATTCATTGATTTACATATTATAAGATCACATTTATCCTTACCAACATAACAACGGTTACAAGTAATACTACAAACGCATATTTTCTAATCTAATACATGATTGTTATATTGCATACATACACATTCACTAATTTTTTTCACCCAAATTAATCACAGTTTTGTCTTTATATCGTAATGATCTAAAATTACAGTTTTCATAGTTTCAAGTTGTGGTCAGTAGTACAACATAACTGGTAGAATATTATATTTAGAGAATCACTTGTGCTCGCTACTCAATAGTGTAGTATCTTGTGCTAAAAATCATAGAACAAAATGTTCTTGTAAATATCGGTTCTAGACGAATAGCATCTTTATACACGGCAGATGTTCACCTCAACATGTAGGTACCTACATACCTCGGATTAAAACCCTTGTTTACAATTAGCGATGTCATGACATGACCCGTATCGCGCCATGACAGAGCGCGATTGGCAAAAAGTAATCAAAGGTTTTTACTAAAAAAATAGATCAGTTTACGAGAAAAACTAAATAGATTGATTATAAAACAAAATTATGCGCAGTTTAAGGTTAGTTTGCCAAAGTAGCCTAATAAGTAATATAAATAAATAAATATTCTCCCTAAATATAGGAACTTAATATGAATGATCACTTACCTAAGTAATAACTAAAGCTCTCTCCCCTAAAGGCGATATCGCATAAAGTGGCCTCTAATAACAAGTAGATCTCGTAAGTTAGCTTTATTGAGGCGAAATAACCGTGTCATGGTATAAAGTGTCCTTCGATGTACCTAGGTAGGTACATACATTTAAAGAATATTGGCGAGCCATATTATCGAATACTTTACGCTATGTTCCTTTCGTTAGAGGCCCCTCTACACAATAATATACGTTTTTAGTATTCGCACAAAACAAACAAGCCTAAAAATCACACTACATTGTCAATTTTCTCTAATCACACAGTTCTATTCTTTATTGTTCTCATTCGAGATCTGTGGCTATTTCTCATTGACCCCAACAAAAAAAAAAGCTCCTTGATAACATAACAGTAGAACAAGATAGTGTTACCACGAGTTCACATAACTTACACGACCATAGACATTTAGTTAAATAAAACTAAAATTCTTTCAACGATCTAAAACGTCTTTCCCCCTATAGCAAGCATGATGTTCTCGAAGGCGATCCAGTTGATAAGCGCCCAAGGCCCCAGCCGCATCCAAAGGGGCAGGAACCCCTTGTAGAGCGACAGGACGCCTTCGTTCTTCACGGATTGCTGCAGGCAATCGATCATCCCCCGGTACAATGTACCCCTGCGACGAATGGCAGTGATTAATTGATGGGGAACAACGGATCTTAATAATGAGGCCGTTAGGAGCGGAAATGATGCGCGTTCTTGAGGGTTTACATAAGTCATTTTAGAACTAAGTAGCTAATGGTTGGTGCCTGTTTTGTGAATACTTTATAATTTTAAAATTTTTTACATTAGAATAGTACCTACTTAGGTATTACATAGAATTTGGAATATGTTGAAGTATACCTAGATTACCTATAGTCCATTGTAGAATCATACCATTTTTACATTGTGCAATGTGCATGCTGCGCGTATAATCTCTTATTTTTTTCCGGTACCGTAGATTCTATTGTGTAGTTTTAGCTATTGTATAGTACTATTTCTTATTCTATGGTTATAAATATGTAGGTACGTGAGCGAAACAACGGGTGGAAAAGCCATTACAAAAACCGTATGGGTTACAAAATAATATGTAAAACAAATTGCTTTATTCTCTAACTTATTCCATAGTCATACCCACCACGTGCTGGTTGTATAGCCAACACCGCAATCAACATTGGTAATTACGAACACAATCCACACGAAATTATACCTTAGAGCCTACACAATAATGTTTGAATTAGTGTGGACCGTCCCGGTTTTATTTATAGCAAGTTAAATGAAACGATCCTCAAAGGATTAATCGCAAGCATTTATCCAGAGCTTAAAGACCGAGCTTGATAGTAAATATTATGAAGCAATAAACTGCATTACCTACCTAAATACTCGTACATCGGTTCAATATCTGTAAGTACGTACCTATTGTACCTTTGGTTCTGTGATGTAGAGGTAGATAGACAAAACTTTCACTTGATCAAATGGTGCGGTCTCTTTCAGACATCGTGGATTAGAAAGGGAGCAAATTCGTTGGTTTGTAAGCAGGTTGTCCTACGCAAGCCCGCTGGCTGACTTTGACCCCGTTCCTTTGACCTCGACCGATGTAACAGCTGAGAGCTGGGCTGGTAATACGTTACTGTTATTGTAGCACTAGAACTAGACTAACGTTTAGTGTAGGTAGAGTCGCCGTTCTGTGAACACTGATTCTACGGTAGGTTTCGTAGGCAGTGAGCTCTACGGTAAGGTCTACGGGTGTAATTCTTTTGTTTCCGTGGGTAAGTGGCGTTGTAAATAACAATTGCTTGATAATGATTAATGGAACAAAGAAATACACTGACCTTAGGGCTATAAGTTAGCATAAATTAGGATTTATTGATAGCAGAATTTATCAAAATATCTACCAACGCTCAGCCATATAATACCTGCACGTCCCTATACTTAGTTGTGTTAGCTTTTTACTTTGTTTGGTGAATACAATGAGGAAAACCTTATAGACAAACAAATAATGCATCACGTTAATTTCAAAAGGTCAATCATAATACATATTTATTCCCACCCCATTAGTACATAAGTGAAATCCAAACATTATTTTGGGATGATGAAGACAATTTTTTATTTATATTTTTCTTTTCGTGCTGATGGTTCTACCACTGTATTTTTTTTTATTGACTTTGATGGAAACATAGACGTAACAGTCGAGGAGGCTACGATATTACACTCCGCCTCGTCCCGTCTCGACGCGCATCCTGTAAAAAAAAAGAAAGAGACAGGGGCATACTTTCCATCCGGTCCCACGGGCTGGTTCATCAACCTCGTCTTCATGACATCAGCCGGCGTCCCCAACACGGCTGCGACAAAGCCGGCGGTGAACGCCGCTATAGCGTGCACTATAGCGTTGTCCGCCATTTGGAACTCTTTGATCAGGAACTGCTTGGTGTAATCGTAGGCGGCCAAGTCGCCCATGTTGACGAGGGCGGCTCGCTGCACGTTCGGTATCGCCCCTGGAATTTGTAAAGCAGACTTTAAATTAAAGTACGGGCTTACAGAATGAACTACGTTGTTTGTCGAGCGATGCCATGCATTTAGTAATTTTAGAGACTAGCTTCTTGCGATAAGAGTTCATCGGCCGCCCAAGAGCGATGAAAATCCCCATAAAAGTTACGAAATATCGTTGGGTTGTAAATAAATAGCCATTATCTCTAATTATAAGCCAAACTGAACTACGAGTATAACCTCTTTAAAACTCTAGAATCCCGCTCCTGCGAACTATTGATAAGTATATTATGTAAACGAGAAACGTTGCACATTTCTAACCGGATATAGAACAAACCTCTCCAAAACCCGAGTATCCCGCTCTCGGCATATAGCATCGCGTACGCCTGCCTGCAGTTCCGGAACCGCGGCTCCCGCCCCTGCTGGAGCCTTCGCCCCTCGGCCTGCATCTGCACCTTCACCAGGTCCGTGGGGGACGCGATCAGCTGCGCCAGCGACCCAGCCGCCAGACCACCTGCCGGGCTTCGGTATTATTATAATACTAGCTGCGTCCGCGGCGTTACCCGCTGTTTTCAGAATATAAAGTAGCTTATATGAAAATCCAGGGTTAAATCTAACTTCATACCAAATTTCACCAAAATTGGTCCAGCCGTTTGAGCGTGAAGAAGTAACAAACATACACACTCACACACAAACTGTCACCTTTAAAATATTGAAAGGATATAACTATGGTAATGATGGCGCTAGTGGAAACACATAAGGGTTGTTTTTAGTAAGGCTAAGACATAAAGAAGCGCGGACTAACGCTTCGTATGTCAACATTTAGTGCTAACGCTCCAAATTGCTTTCAGAGACGTTTGGAACCAGCGAAATGTAGACAAAGCTGAAGTAGTCAATACTAGGTAAAGTAGGTAATGTACTTTACATACTACAACACTTACTAAGTAGTATAGAATATGTTGACCGATCTCAAAACGAAAGCGGCACATAGTCTACCGTGTTTTATGTTCTCAAATTGTGACATTTCCAGATAGTGGTCTGGCGTATCACGATATCATAATAATTGTATACCTACTTACAGTTACATAATTTTATTTGGTCCGGTCGATTTTCCCAAAAGCGTTTAAATTATTCAAAGCCTACGAACGGAGCCCGCGGGGAATGCCTTTTTGGAATTAAGCACAAAAAAGAATTTTAATTCGTACAAATATTATTGCGTATTCAGCTCAAGCGTTATTAATTCTACACTGAGCAAGTCGGATTTTTACATTCAAATTTAATATGTACCTACCTACCTAAATTCCTATATAGGTAAACCTACATTTATGTATATGCATGTATTGAAAACAAGTCAGTTAAAAACATCCCTAAATATCAATTTACTTCGATTCTCAAGGATAGCTATGCTATGGTCATTCTGATTATATAAAAAGCTTACCTATCACTTTGTTGAACATTCGGAACAAGGCCACGCGTGACCACTACTGTAGCCTGTTTGTGCTCCTCATTAGAGACAATAAATCTACCTATACAGGCATCTAGTGACAGCTCGGGGCAAATGAAACAGTGAATGACGTCAGCCTTCAGTCAGTAGTTCAGTAATTATGTCAGCTAACCTTTAAAAATTGGCTTCGTTGTTAGTTTCCGCCGATAACTTCGAGAAGTTAAACCAACTACGTCTTCACACGGAATGAAAAGAGATTTTACCAGATAAAGGATTTGATAAAAAATATAAACTACTATCATGGATGCATCAGGGCACGTCGTCATTTCTAGATCTATATCCTTTGCAAAAGAAAAATTGTGTTCCCCTTCGATTTGGTACTAGAACGAATTCCAAGTTTGATACGAATGTTATCAAACATCATGCAAGCAGGGCATTACATTCGTCCCGCTGCGCGGATAGAATTTACTGCACTGTTATTTTTCTAAACGACATCACACACACAACCACAGATAACTAAATAGTTACTTCACACAACCGTGCATGGAGAGAAACAATGAAAACTACAAATAATAATATAATAGAAAATACTTCATCGCACACCGAGATACAAAATAAAACAAGTCTTATGGAATAGGTATTAAGGACTCACCCAATGAGGCAGCTCCAAGCGAGACCTTGCCTTTATCGTCTCTGAGCGCGTTCCTGAAATGTTCGTAGAAGATCAGCCGGCATCCGGAGTAGATGGCATGACGCTGGAACATGGGCATCAGACCGGTCCACAGCTTCAGTACACCTTCTTGTCTCGCTATACCCATCGCTGTTTTGATCATGCCGTGGTTTTCCAGCTGTGGACGTCAACATATAGAAGGAACGTTAGCGATATAATTTGTCTCCAATCAGGGTAAAAAGGAGTCCAAATGGAGTCAGTTAGACATGAGAAATCTTTAGATTTAGATGTCAGAGAGCGACCTTTCGTCAGTCTACTAGCTAGTTTAGCTACTCTATTAAAATCGTGCAATGCCCGAATGCGATGATTGAACGAACGTTTTTAATTGCTATATAGGGCCAAGAAAGGGCATTTACATTAATGATGAAGAATTGAAGAAGCTAGATGATAATTAATGAAAATATTAATGTTGATGAAATCGTTTCATTTTTCTTTCCTAACCCATTCTCTTACTCTCCAAATCTTGGAGTATTAAATCAAACTATGATTAAAACGGGAGTGCACAGAGGCGTCATAATTCTTAGCGTAACAGAATTGAGTTCGCATTTTGAGTACGTAAGCTAGTATTTAGAACAGCTACAATTTACGTTCCTCTATACAAATTTGACCTCATGTGCCTGTGAAGCGAGCGTGCACACACAAAGGCTAGAAGCGTGCGTGAGAAGTGCCCGTATACTGTGCGTGCAAGCAAGTAAGTACAAGGTTTTATCATTGGCATCAGATTTTGTGATACTAGCGCACAATATTTTAACCAACGTTACGGATGTCGTTTACCTGACGTTCAAAGACCAAAGTTCGCAATACGCAATAATCTTGATTCAGCTAACAGTATACAATAATACGAACTACAATGTATTGTCTTTAATACCCAGTCTGATGCGTAATAGGTTACGTACTGTTGCTAGCCCTAAATAGTTTCAAGGCGCATTCTAGTTCTACTTACTTACATTGTTTCTTCAGATTGGTTCTTTCAATCTCACAAAGTGTCAAACGCACCCTAGCCGAGTGATGGAAAAGGAACGGTAGGTAACTAAAATCCAATAACGGATTGTCTAAAACAAATAATTTAGAAGTAAAAATAGTTATGTTGTTTGTTTGTCGTATGAAGTAGTCCCGAACTCTAGTGACAGTTTTTCAGGTCGCCCTAGGGTCACTGACGTGGCGGGACCAATCCAAATAATCATATACCTAGTTAGTTCATTATTACGGAGCTTAATTGAAAATAGATGTATCTTTAGTATCGTCAGCGAGTCAGTAAGTAAATGCTACTGACGTCAATTCTGGATGCTCAAACTACCTAATTTTAACTTTTTTTTTTTTACGAAAAGTCCATTAATAACTTAATAAACATTTTTTTATAATTTGATACGCATAGAACCGACACCACTTTTAATAACACAGGAATCAGTCTCAATCCTATTCCATAAAAAAAAACATGCAATATCTCCCAGTCAATGTCGCCAATGCTATACACAGATGCGCATCTAACACATGCGGGCCTCATGTCAATACCACACTTTTTACTGTAAGTATGTATGTAATTGTACGTTATACATTTTATGTTAGATGTCGGTATGTCGTTGACCTACGGCAGGACGTACCTTGTACCCGTGCTTAGCAGCTGCGACTTCCGACTGGATTTGCAACCTTGTCTTGGTCAGATCGAACGGGTACGTCGCTGTAATGGAAAAGTAGTGTTACAGTGTAAAGTCAGCTGTTTAGTGTTTACTATTTAGGTTTGACTAGCGAGAAGCGACCTTATCTCAGAAGCCACGATTACTGATTGGGTTTTCGTAGAAATTAATTTACCACGTATACGATTCGAGTCCAGAAACCAATCAAGTGCTTAATTGTCTATGTTAGTTTAGGCTAAATCACTCGTATATTGAAATAAGATCATCTATTCAGACTATTCACCAGCAAAATAGAGAGGAAATCATATATTATGTTTGCACAGATTTATCTCTCTTACGCACGCCAACAATATTATCTTGCGCCCTACTGGAAACGGTGGTAGCTGAATGTGACTTATCATAAATTACTTTTTATTATTGATAGACTAAAGTATATGTTAATTAGACTAAAGTATAAATAGATCTATACCTGATTCAGCTGCCCAGGCGCCAAGCACGGCGACTGTATACCGCATAGCCACCGAGTTGGTCACGCTCACGGCGGGGTGGTCCGCGTTCCGAAGCACAGGCATGGTTGCAAGTTGGTCAGCTCACTTTGGGGACACTTGAGCCCATATCTGCAAGAGAAATTATTAATTTATTGTACAGCATGAAAGAACACTTTTAAAAAGGTTGCCTTAGTCAACCCTCGGGCAACCAGGCGCCGCATTGTAGCCTGTTCAAATAGCCGTAGCTGGTAGAGGTAGTACAGTCAGCAAAAAACTTGGCTGAAATCCTGACAACAATTTAAATGTGAGCACGTAAAGCATTACAATTTTGTGCAAAATTGTCAACGTCAAAGTATGACCTTTATCTTACTTATATTATAAATGCGAAAGTTTGTGTGTTTGTTAGTTCTTCACGCTCAAACAGCTGGACCGATTTTGATGAAATTTGATATGGAGATAGCCAACACCCTGGAACACATAGGTTACTTTTTATTCCGAAAACAGCGGGTAACATCGCGGAGTCAGCTAGTTGTCAATAAGCAGTAAAATCGCACTTTTGCGAGTCAAACAACTAAATCTCATTGACAAAGAGAACCATAAAACATAAAATATGATAAAATAAATTACGTCTAATATGAAGTTGAAGTTTGGAAACGTTAAAAGTTGCGCTGCTAACTGTACTCAGCTGGTATCCCACCGGGAATCAATGTAGAGAAGCTGGTATCGGATACCGCACAGGTTTCTATAATATGACTTTACGGCACCAAAGAGTCGGATATGCCTTGAATATGAAAATTCTTAGGCAACCAATATTAACCTTTAGTTTTAACTAGTGATTTGTATTAATATGTTATACTAGAAGCGCATCGCGGTTTCACCCGCGTTAACTACTATCCCGCGGGAACCATTAATTTTTACGGGATAAAAGGTAGCCTATGTCACCCGGGTATAGCATAGCTTCCCAACAGTGAAAGAATTTTTCAAATCGGTTCAGAAGTTTCGGAGCCTATTCATTACAAGCAAAGAAACAAAGTTTTCCTCTTTATAATATTAGTGTAGATTATTAATGTAGCCTAATGTAGCTTATTAACGTAGCCTCTGTAATGAAGTGCTCGCAGGGAGGATTCCACCCTGCGCGACCCCGCATTTCATTAAATAACTAATGACGGCCCTAATGTTTAATTACATATATTTCTGGGAATCATGAGTAAAATAGGAGGCTAGTAATGAAAACCAAACGTAACTAATTCGTTCAAAGATATTTTCTTCAATAAACTCATGTTTGTAATTTTATCGCTGGCACTTCATCAATAATCTCTCGTCCATTCCTCTCGGGAAATTGGAAAAGCTAGAGGGATCCAATAAGTATAGGTACCTACAGCAAGCAGGCGGAAATTAAAAATTGCCTTGGTAACTAAGGACTCGTTCTCAAAAGAGAAACGCCAATATAGGTAGCCTACTATACACCCTTCATCAGCACCAAATAGAAGATTCCATTAAGAAAGTCTCCATAACTCTGTTACAGTACCAAGGCGACAAGTAAAGTTAAAAGTTAAATTATGTTGAAAGAAAACAAATGACGCCAAGCTGATAGTTAAATACGTTGAAAGAAACAAATGACTGCTACATCAGTCTGTGTATACCGTCACCGTGTTTCTATTCCCAAGTCATAAATTAACAAAATAAGTATACGTATGTAACTCTAAAACAAGCCGTAAATAATTGCTGGAATAATGGTTAAATGAACTTCAGCTAGCAAAAATATCAAATTATTGATAACAGTGTAAATAAAACTATTGCTACAGCAACGACTTGATAAACAAACTCGTAAAATGTACCTTGCACGAGAAACATAAATGTGCCGAGGTATTATCTCCGGCGAGTATCTCAAGATCAAGGTGACCGACCGTGGAATACCTAACATAGATCAGTAAATAGGTACCTAGTCTGTAGTTTACAGGGTCGACAATGCTCTAGGCGTTGCGAGGAAAGCTATGAAAGCAGAAAATATAAATATGAAAATTATTCATGCTGCCGTTCATTTCATACAGTCATAGGAACATTCTTGGCACTAACAATACAGAATATGCCTCGTTTATAAACTGTACGAAGCACGATCGATAAGTTATCCAAGAGTTGCGTAAAAGGTCGGCGTCGATCCATATGGTTCGACCGATAGGATAAAGGACAAAAGGATCGATCACCTTCATAAATAAAAAATAAATATCCGTTGGTAACCGCATGATTGTAGAACAACAAGACCCATTTTCTCTTTTTAACATGTTCTAGTCCGAATTACCTAGGTTTTATGAAAATAAAAATTTGAAAAGTTGGGCGTAAAAATATTTGTAAGTGGGTATGTAATTTTTCCAGCAGAACAAAATCCGTTCGAGAAAAGACAAATGAAAGGAAAGTAGAACGGTCGAGGAAAAGCACCTTTATATTTCATAGTTTTCAAATAGTTGTGTTGGGCCGCTTGGGCTCTTTATTGGAGTTGGTTCCCAACACCCAATCGTGTCACAGTGCGACTCAAATCCAGCTACTTTGCTTTGCTAATTGAATGACCTCGCTGCTCTATGTCACTGGCACTTCTACTGTTGGACTTTGCATTGAGAGATCTAAATAATTGTAAGTATCTACGACCTAAGAACGAGCTACGATGTATCTACGAGACGACATTATCACAGAAAAACATGTTTAAATAATATTCAAAATTATTTTCAAATATTGAAGACTTCTCTACGGCCAAATGACATGTGACATTCATTTAGATGTTTTCCAATCGATTGGATAAGTAACACTAAACAATTGAAATGAGATCACCACTGTTGTAAATGGTTGTCCTGTTGGTAAGTCTGAGTGAGTAGCATTATGTGCTGAACGGAATATTTCCTCTAAGTTTGGAAGCCCGCCAGGCGCCGTACGCCGCGCCACTGCTCTGCAGTAGAAGCACTAGAAGATTATGCCTTGTCATGTGGCTTGCCTTTTGTTAAGACGTTTTTAGTTGTTGGTAGGAATCGCTTTTTCCAAGAAAATCGATATAATTTCTGCTTATAAAACATATCGCGATAATCGTGGATACTGCTGCTCCGATGAACGTACCGCGCGATCTGTTACTAGATCATAGCATAGGTAACTTAGGTAGGTAGGTAGATACTCTCGGTTGATAGGCAAGATAACAATATTGACTTCGTATAATTATGAGCAAAATCAGTTGAGAGGTTATCATTACTTATCAACGGTGATATAGAATATTCAAGATCTACATTCTCGATAGGTACTATATAATTTTCTTAATTATTTTTTTTTAATTTTATTTATATGCTTTTCAGCGCAAGTTTCGAATCGTATGTGGCCTTTACTTCAGATTTTAGTGACCACTTTACACTAAGGAAATGCAACCACAGCCCGACGAATACTTTAATTTTAGAAATTAAATGGAGTTAATAAATTGATTAATATTATGTTATGTTATGTATATAGCCAGTAAAGTATTTTTTCATATTTTTTTGTACTTATCTGTTTTTTATTCAGGCACAGTGTGCAATAGTGTGCATACCGCACTATGGCACCAAAAAGCAAAGTCAGTATTTTTTGGACAGCATCTGAATATAAAAAAAATCCTACCTCGGTATATTGGTACCTACGTATTAGGAACGTTTTCCCTTTTTGTTTTTCTCCACTTAGTGCACAAGTCACTGCACCGACCCAGGTGGCGATTCAAACACAACTGATATAGCAACTAAAGTCAGTTTCTGTGTAGGATATGTTACAAATATATATTATGTAGGGCATGCAACGCAAAGTCCGTTTTATTTGTACTTTAAACCAACCGTTAATTGCTGTTACTGGTGTTAATTGGAACTTCCGATATACACAATACACAATGACGAAAGCTAAATATTAGTTAGTCGCAGGGATAGGGTTTCGCTATTAATAATATTATGTTAATTGGCAAAATTAATGACACGATATATTTTTGAACAATAATACTGAGGTGTTAGTATAGCTTGTATGAATATAAGTACACATTTTCTCAATTTTCGATGTGGAAAACATAAATACGGATGGTAGATAACATAAATACGATAGGCATTAGACAAATTTAGGTTTTTTAATCTATCCGATAGAACGTAATGAAGTTATAAGTATGCCCAATTTCGACGACAAAAATGACTAATTAATTTTGAGCTTGGTTGTAGGTAACATACAAAATGAAATTTTGGCGTAAGTAGAGGAACATGCACCAGTATCTTTCTGAATGTCAGAGAAGTTATTTGCCTATAAATGAAGAAATTCATTCCATTTTAAAAGATTTTCTTTTACCTTTTTTCTCACCTGTCGATTGGGAATACTGATTAGGGCAGTAGTCTGCCGAGCGGTGGAATTGTAAACAAAAGTTCCAAGAAAAGCTCTAAAAAATCTGATAAAATATAAGTTTTTCTAGATATTCCAGTACTTAATTAAAAGAATTTGCCTACCTCTGAGAGCTTGCTTTTCAAAACTGCGTGTACTTTAAACACTATTACTAAAACACCTACTCCACGCAACTAATATCGCAATATGAAAGGCTCGCTTGCAGAAATAGGCTATTTAAAGAGCACTGATGAATTTGCACTTTGCACCGAATTATATTACTAGAATTGGCATTGATAGAGAAAATTGTCCTTATGATAACAACAATAACGCTCTTTATTCTGTGACTAATTCATACTTACTTATAATATAGGAGTAAAGGTCAAAAACCTTGTACCTACATTGAAACTATTTTAGAAAAATAGCTAGGGTAGAATATTTAAAAAGGCTTCTGAACAAGAAAAATAAAACTTTTTAAAAAATGTCTGTTTTAACACATCATGTGAAAACTATTCAACCGAATGCAAGTAGGTGAGTTTCAGTATTTGTTTGGTAGGCAAGATACAATTATTTAGACGGACATATTTGATAATGTAGGTACATTATATTTAAATGCAATAAGTAGAAACCGAGCTATGGATACAAAATCAGAACTGTCCACTTATATCGTTTAAACAATATATTATATCGCTGTGACTGATAAAATATTGGATGATCAAAATTACGATTTAATAAAAACATCACTGACTTTAGGTCATTTTTAGGGGTCCGTAACCCAATGGTAAAACGGGACCCTATTACTAAGACTTCGCTATCTGTCCGTCTGTCCAGGATACGAGACTTGTCCCCCGGTTTCTAGAACGTTTGTTGGCGTTGACAGTAGATTAAAACTATCGTTGCCTCTATCTGACTATAAACAAATGACAAGGATGGCAATAGAATTAATCTGTTGTCAACGCTGACTGACGTTTCAGAAACTGGGGTGTATCTCATGAACCGTGACAGTTGTAATTTCCACAGACGATTTATTTTTGTTGCCGCTATAACAACAAATACGGCCGGTTTTTTTATATTTTATAAGTAGGTAGGTACTTTGGTTTTTGAACGGCTCTAAACGTTTTGATACAGATTTCTGGCCTTATTTTCGGTTAGAAAATTATAATCGTGTAATTAGCTTACATGTTTGTATTATGATGGATGGTAGTATAATTACGTGTAATATGTGATTGTGTATACATGGACTATACACATATTCTCACGTTGATGCCATAGCATGGCACAACAGCGATGTAAATGTATAGGTACTTATTATACTATACATATTATTAGGTATGCGAAAGGATATATATATACCTTGGTAACAAATACTTACTTAATGACTTTATCATATCAGGCGTTTACCTTATTTACTATTAGTAGTATCACCAGTTTTTGTCCTTCACCGAAATCGTTATCAAACAAAACTACTTGACTATTTTTTATTCGTCCGTGATAAAAAATTCAATTAAATCATTCAATTACTTTTTTTTTACACCTTTCAAAATGATAAACCTAAATGATACAAGTTGTATGCATGATTGCACGTTACTGAACTAATAAGCGTTATGCTGTAGGTAAGTACAACACTTTATATAAATGAAAATAGTGTTAATTTGTATGCTAATAAAGAGAACCGCCGCGTCGTCGGTGATACATGAGGGACTTTATATACCTATACATTTATATACATTTACAATATAACAATATTATTGTCCATATTTGGTATCAATGTGATTTTTGTTACTAATTACTAGCTATATACGTTTCAGAACAAATTTATTCATTCTTCGAGACTTGCAAAACAGCTTACGAGAAAAAGCCGTCGTAAAATGTCTCTATGATCGAAGGGGAAAAAATACAGCTATAAATGAGCACTCAAGGTGTACATTACTATTACTATTACTATTATCTTCCCAAGGCCCTCTTACTTCAAGTAAAGATGACTAGGAATGACGGCAAATCATCCTTACCAATGTTAATATTTTTTTGTTTGAATCTTATCTGTATGGTTGTCGATATATCGATTTCCCATTTCCGAAAGCTCTGCACGAACAAACTACGCGCATGCGGCTCCCTAGGTAACAATCATTCATTTTCCTCCGATAAAATATAACCGTATCTACCGATAAAGATTTTATCTCGCACGCAATTGATGACGAAGCTGGTCAATCACTTAGGCCTGTGATTCATAAAAAACTGTGTTTCAAACTCTCCAACTATTTTAAGTTTCTTATAGACTAGCCTGGACTAAAGTACTCGTGAGTCATAGCATAGGAGACCTTTGCAGAGTTGGCCTATAGTACTAAAACATGCACGCCCGACAACAATAATTATTAGTCGATTCAAAATACACCTGTTTTGAATGTGGAGTCTAGCTATAAATACTCCAATTAACGTTTATTAACTTGTAGGTAAGTGAACTATAAACTACTGAATAGAAAACGGACTGATACTGACACAAGGTCTAAGTCTAAGGTTATCAAGCCTATTCAGGCCTTGAATGTTTCGATTTTTTCAGTCTGTTCGATGACTACTAGTCTTCCAGCAGTTTTAACGACCTCTATTGTTATGATGTCACCGTTTTCCTACATTAAATATATACTCGTTACCGAAAGTCATAAATCATCAATGTTTATTTAGGTTGCATTTTTGATTTGACACTTTATGTAGGTCACTATGGACAATACTGGCTCAGTACCGTTTGGTAATAAATTATAAACGAGTGATTTTTTACTCGCGCGTTTTTTCCTTTTTCAGTGGACAATGTGCAAATTCGATTGGTGCGGTGGTGGCACTAGTTGCTTACATTATTCAGGTTCCCGAAAATGTTTTCCATATGCCGGGATTGTTTCGTTTAAAAACCAGAATGTTTGAGAATAGAAATTCGTCGCCTTTTTTTGGTGCTGTTTGCACATTGCAATTTCGCGACAGTTTTTTTAAATATATAGTTTACAGAGCACTAGTTGTAGTGTTTCATGTTATTTCGTCTCATACATTTAAGTTTAGCAATAGAAGTAAATTACCTACTTAAACCAACCTATTTATCAGAACGCAATGCCCCATAATATGCCATAATAATATAGAATAGCCCCATGGCAGAGTTGACCTAATTTGGGGCGATCTAGTGATGCAACATTTTAGGTCACTAGGTCGCCCTTCTCGCCAAATCTCTCCGAGAAAAGAATGTTACTTTTGTTACAAAACCAATTCTTAGCACCAACTACTTAGGATTAAAATAAGGGTCTAAATAAGTGACTAGGAAATACATTGTAAAGATGCAATTTTTGTAACAGCGGGGCAATTTTTACTTATTGTTTTAATTTATAGTGAGGTTGTTGTTTTTATCGATAATTAATTTACAAAAAGTCTAAAGTAGGCAACTTACCACAGACAGAAGATAGATTTACTTAGGTACTGGTAATTTATGAAAGATACTTGCATTGTAGTTCACGGTCAAACTGATAATGATTATTGGTTGGCTCAAAGTCCGTCTCGGCATTGGAATTGTTACCAAAATAAACAATGGGTAGGTAGGTAGGTGTTAATTCTCACGTGAATCTAGTGACGGTGAAAAACCTCGATACGACCAATCTGTGTGATGACAGCTCTAGAGGGCAACTTGACGTCGTTCAATTGTTTTAATTACCTTAACTAAGGACGATTAATGTATCGATATACAACAAAATAATTACCCAAATAGCCAACAGTAGCGTTAACGGCTCCGACAGCTTATCAGGATCACGTCGCTTAATTAGTTTCCATTCATCACCTGATAGTATGCAATGTAAACATTGGGATTGCCACATAAATTACTGTACCAAGCGTGCAACTCGATAGAGCGGGGAAAGAGACGGATAGATGTGGGTAATATGTGTTAGAAGAAGAAAGGATGACTCGTGGCCCAAATTCGCGGCGCAAAAGAGCGCGAGGCGAGTGAGGGTAGCGACCGGCTCACATCGCTACCGACTTGTGACTATGGACTATAATCCTGAAGTTGTGACTGTTCAGTTCAACCGGTAAAGCAGGAGGGCTATTCTCAGCTGATTATAGCTTTCGCGGTCGTGTTTACGTGACCGCCATTGAAGCAAAGAATTTATCCTAACAGAAGTATCGGGGTCATGAACGAACGTAGTTGCCTTCATTCTCTCCATGACGTTTAGTAAGAAACGTACGTCGCTTACGAAAATTTTGAATATGTAAAAATGCGATTCATTTATTTGTGTAGCTACGTATATTTTTAAAATTGTGAATTAACACCTAATGATAAAGAAAGACACAATAAGCCATAACACACATTATATGTTTGGGTGCATTCTGAAGTCACCGTCTGCGGCTGAGCACCGCAAGCAAGAAAGTCGCGTGACTCATAAAACCAGAATCTCCCTGCAACCATCTGACGTAAAAGAAAGAGCCCATAGATCTACATAAGCATACTAAGGTAGGTTGGTACACCAATAACAACACAACACAGCTGTTTGTAGTACGTTGGTGGGTACTATAGTGGATATCCGTTCGTGACGTCACTCCATTCAAGAATGTCCGCAAAAATCTCAATGGAGAGAATGTTGATACGTAATTCGCTAGTGATTCTACCCATTGAATATTACTATGCCGTGATTTGTTGTCGGTTTCGTCACAGTCGACACGCTATTTTACGAGTGTATTATTAGCTTAGCTGACTCATTGTTTTGGGTTAGTCGGTTTATATTCGTAATTAGGTAACGAATGCCGATATTAGTGTGAATAGCAGGCACATAATATTTATTACGAATATGTTATGGCATTTTTTACATTGACGGTTGTAACGTTTTATCGACGTACGGATCTTTTCAAATTCAGTTAGGATGGAATTATCACTATTGCAACCACATTGGATTTTTTTTTCTAATGAGGGTGAACTGCAGCCTCTGGGTTAATTTTTTTATTCTTTCCAGTTAGCACGGATCGCACCACTCGTTGTTGTACCTACACTGTTATCACTCCAGCCAGTGTTGGTTTTAATTCACATCAGCCTATTCCTTTCCCACTGCTGGGATACTGGGGTCTTACCGAGAAAGAGGTTCGAGAATTGGTACAGTAGGATATAGGTGTTCAACATCATTTTTAAGTCCTTCCGAACAGGTTTTCTCGAGATGTTTTCATTGCTGCTTTTGAGTGTAGCATCGACATCTGATGATTTATCAATATGGAAATCTGTAATTTTTCTTCATAAAACTTTCATGCCATTCCACCGAGGGAAAGTACGTCATTTTAACCCCTTGACTGTTTGACGGATCCATAGCAAACTGAGTAGGTAGGTACGGTCGACCTCTGTACCTGAACATAAAAATGAAAACAAATCCATGTGCTCAGCTATTTCTGAAGTTGACTGTACCGTCGTCGGATTGTAGATATTGCTAATGAACTAATTACTATTAACTAGATTTCAGAGGCCCGGACTAACTCTGAAACTGGAGGCTGCCACAACCTAATTCGAGGAACAACAACAACTGAATATATCTAAAAGCGCTGACACATTACTGACCCGTAAGAGAGGTAACACATTACAGAGAAAGCTGGCTTCCGGTAGATACGTGAAGGTGCTTCTGCAACGGAAATTGCCTAATGCTTCCCATAAAGTTGAAAAAATAGTTGGAGTCGAGACCGGTAACAAGGTTCGTGAATGACTCGCAAGTTATTACAGCCGTAGAATACAATAATTGTTCACAATAAACAATAATAATTGTTCACCTTCTTTAACCTTTTCTGCCAAGTTATTAGAAGCAAACCGCGAACCTCATGCTAGCTACGAAATCCACGAAGGAACAGCACTCATGACGTCACCTGGCGTATAGCACGTTTTATGTTGGCACAATAATGTTGATAATTGATGATTGTCAATTATTAGTCACAAAGCGAATACCACTACGCTCCAAGAAATCGTTCCACATGAATTTCAAAAGGTTTAAATTATTGTGAAATGACTTTGAACTTTTAAGTGAACTTTGTTTTTTTGAGTTCATACATAGGTGTAATGTGATATACTTACTTAATAGTTACTGTTATCATCAAATTGAATTATTTGGTGCAGATATGTACCTATTAGAGTTTGCAAAATGAATAGAAAAAATGACGTTTTAATATATTTACAATATGAGGTTCAGTTACATTTCAGATAATGAAAAAACGTACAAAACTATATTTCCCCGGCGGCACGAGTCTGCAATGGCATTCCCTAGCGGCCTATTTCATTCGCCAACCGTCTGCCCAACACCCTGTACCTAGTATAATATATCTCAATCTGAGTCATAAAACCAGCCTAAAAGTGTTCTGTAAGCCAAATTGTACTCTCACTCCAAACTTATATAACTTTACTAACTGTCCCATAGTTGATTATTTATCCCTTGTGATTGAAAGCGCGGGTAGTCGCTAATTCTAAAATCAAAGTAGCCTATGTACTCCATATTATAACATCAGCAATCTGCCAGTGAAAGTCCCGCCAAAATAGGTCCATCCGTTTTGGAGATAAGCCGCAACAAACAGACAAAAAATTTAAAAGATGTACCCAATACCCATGTCATAATTACCGGATCACTTTCATATGCATATTATTTCATATAGTAAAATGTTGTTAATTTGACATTACATACAGACACTCCAATTTTTTTTGTATATAGATAGACAGATAAAAACACAGTAAATCGACGTTTATTACTGTAGCAATAAGATGGACTCAAGTTTCTCACGTACAAGGAAAAACCGCACCACTCGCTGCGGCTGGCAGAACGTGGCGTGCGTCAGCTCCGTTACCTGCATCCTGGTCGTTGCGACACTGTTTCGGACCGGGACTTTCACTCGACATTGTGGTGAAGCATATCACTAGAGTACTTCAGTTGCAATAAGCATACTATACAGTCTTTGTTTATTTGAGTCTAATTGGATGATAATATGCTCAGTCATTTTTATGCTCCTCGGCACGGCGTCATTTCTGAAAGTGACACGTGTGGTCATAACAGTTTGTGGACATACGCAGTTTTATCGGCTATAATACGGCTATATGTTTCGCAAACATCCCGTTTAGTAAACGATATTGTGCTGTAAAAAAGATGCATAGATTTAAACCCTATTTATGTACCGTCTGATTCAACAAGTAGGTAGTACCTACCTACTTATAGATTTAATCTATAAAAAGCAATCAGATTTTAAAAGAAATAAGTAAGTAGTTTTCTATTAATAGTACATTACGATACGAGCTGTCTAAGTAGTATATCAATACACGGCGGCGTGAAGTTAGCGCCCGAGCGAAGCGAGGGTGCTAACCGCCGTGTATTTAATAGACTTACTTGCGCAGCGAGTATCGTATACTATTTTATAGCACGTGCGACATAAACCCGCTATCTATTTAATTTATTTAAAAAGAAACTTCTAATTAATGCAATGAAAAGATGTTCATTTGACTCTTAGTAATAAACACACAAATTTTAATGTGGGTAGGTTGGCATTCCACCAGTAGAGAACGGGAAAACACAATTTACACCTACCCGTATCACTTCTAGATTTGTTTATTTAGGTTATTAGTATTCTTGGATGCATATTTATTGTTCGTGGATTGCTTAATGTGATATTGTTTCAGATTTATTATTTTGTTCAGTTTAAATAATAGTCAAACAGGTTTCAATCAATATTATAGCGCTTTATTTTGTAACCGAATCTTTATCGTAACGAATCTGTGATTGATCTAGTTTGTGCATAAATGTATTCACTACGAGACTATAATTATTATATAATATTAGATATGTAATAGTGTATAATAATTGAAAGTGTGTGTATTCAGTGAAAATAGTTAATGTGTCGGTTACATTTTATGCAAACAACAAAAAATTCTAAATCAAGTGAGTATTCTTATGTTTCAATAATTATATAATCGGATTAGAAACTTTATATCAAAGGTACAGTGTACGGTTAATATCGCTAACTTAGGTATAGCGTTTTCACGTAATAAGTAATATTGCCCGACGTAGACCAAAATGAAAACATGCAGAAATATGGCGCCAAAGACATCGGCGTTTCGGTCCCACACGTTATACGTATCTTCTCTTGCTTACGATGAGTTTGTGAGTGGTGTGAAAATGTATGACTGATTAGCTTTTGTTCAGTACTACACTAGCAAACGATGGGTATATTCTTAAACGGTGTGAAGTTAGTGCACATCAGGCCATTTAAAAATGTGCTACTTTGAACAGCGCAAAGCGTGACCTAAGTGCGGGTTTAGGTCGCACGGTGCTATAAACACTTATAGTCTCTGAAGCTCTATCAGACAAAGTTCGATAACTTCCAGCCAGTCTCAAGATAACAGCATTGTAGATTAGATATAACAACACTTAGAAAAGTCATCTTTTATATAACAATAAAGGTTTATGCCTTACTTTCAAAGGGCTTACGCAGTACCTTTCCTAAGCTTCTTAACAGGGTTTCAAGAGCTATTAACATTTTTCGGTTCAATGGTTTTCTCTGTTATGTGAACCTACTTACCTTCCTATATTGTACATACTTTTACTTGATATTATGTATAGAAGGTAGATGCAGTCAATCTGTAATTCTGTATACTGGGGCATTTATCTCGTTATCAATATTTTGCTCTATGGTTTCTGCGCAAATTCATCATTCAGAGTAATTTGTGAATCAGTAATTTTAAATGTGAGTACTGTTAGATAAAATTTAATACCAAGTAGGTAGTATACATAAGAGTCCTTATTTGTTGTATTGGCATGGGCATAAATAATACGTTAGTCTTATTATCTTACCCTAATCAACCAAATTCTAAATTAAATGTTATTACGATGCGTATCGCCGGTCTAGACATTAAGTTTAGATCAGTTAAATTATTTAATCTATGTAGTGGTTACGGGCGAAATAAAAACGGCGCACGCGCAAGTCCTCATACACTACTTGAGATAGTAGTCTGACATCACGATAACAGATGGCGCTGGTAGTCACTCCGGCAGAGGTATGCGGTTATAAAAATATCTTGGTTCCTCGTATCGCATTTATTATACTCTTTGGTATCGCAGCCGACCGGCCCGAGCGCACATTGTGATTATCACAAGTCACAACTCACTGACCTTGGGGCAAAAAGGAGAAACAATTTTAATTCCAACTGAGGCGTTTTTCTACCCGAGAATACTAATAAGGCGAGACCGGAGAGTCATTCTTAGAAGCTGAAGTTTATAGACAAACGACTTTGATTAAAGTTGGGTTTTTCTATTTTGTGCCCACTTCGGTTTTAAAAGGTTTGTGTGGCGAATGAAGCCTTAGACATTTTGTAGCTCAGAGAAACGAAACGTATCGTCTAGCTCTTGGTGTTACCGAGGAATTTGGATACATTTACTACTCAATGTGCTCGAATGTACCTACCTAAGTTTGTAACTCTATAGGAATCGGAGGATTAAATATATTAATTTTAGTTTTAAAATACGTGGGGTATAACTTGATAGGCGACGAGTGGGTTGGCTCCTCACACCGGTGTCGGCTTACCGTCAGGTGCCCATGTCAGGTTAACATCCTTCCACACAAAAAACCGGTCAGCAGCGAGTCGATTAGCCATGCGGCGGGTTCCATAGGTATCTATCGTCTAGTCTCATTTTTCTTTGTCAGCTTAATGTTTTTATTTCATGTTGAAATGTGAAATTGAATAATATTACTACAAAACAAGGTTCGAAACTAATGTTATTCACTACGCCTAGAGTGTCGCTCGCACACAAGTTCAAAAATTTTCAGATTGTACAAGAAACGCGAATAATTCCAATAGGTTTAACTATGTCATTAAACATGTGTGTTTTAAAAGGTCCGTATTATGCTTTAATTTATTTCGAAAGTACGACCCAAATATCGGGAAGTGCCGAACCGCTCGCTGCAATAAACCACTTCCGAGAAGCGGCGTCGGCGCTGGCATTGTGAGTATTGTGACGCACCGACCGACTCACAATTTTATTTACCGTAAACGACCGTATTTTGACAATGGAGGGACTCTGTTTTTGTAGCACCCTGTGCTTCGTAAACAATGGTGATTAGGCAGCAAGTAATTAAGGTTAAATTTGAATTGAATACCATTCATACAATTATATTCCTTCACACATTTTTGCGCTATAATATTCACGCGTAGCAAAGTTGTGTCATGAAAGAGCTGGTGGGTGCAGTTCATGGGCGAAAGGCTATATGTATAAATGCGAAGTGAGTGACGCATGGCCATTGGCCACGGGCGTTTACAAATGTTCAATTAAAATCGGCCTAGTAAGTTGGCTCCATATTGTGAAAGCCAAACCGCTAGAACGGTTACGGGCGCGGCGTAGCAAGTGCGTAGCATAGTACGATGCGCATGCTCTTTTCTAAATATTTAAAATCCGTAGACCCAATGTATGACCCGATAGAGCTCTTAGTAATGGTAATTTATACGCATTGTTTGAAAAAAATAAAAATAATTATGTACTGAGTACCTACCTACCTACTTACTATATAATTATACAGTTATTGAGAAAGGTAACGAGCGAACAAACAATTGAGCTTTTTGGAGCAGTAAATAAAAAACAAAAATCTTCCCCAAAAAAGTAAACAAAGATTCTTCTTCATTTTGACACTATTCGTATCTATCTGTAAGGACCGGCAATAACTAAATAAGTATAGTAATTTAAAATGACTAAGATAATGAATCAAAGCATAAACTGAAGTGTATAGTTGTATTTTATTCTCAGATACGCAAACTGAGTCATTACTCATTGGATTCGTTTCCTGCGGTGGAATTCGGCCTTATTCATTGGCATTTGATGAGAGTAGGCAGACTAGGAATGCTGATACAAAAATATAACCTTTCTAATTTTGGTAACAACATTATGTAAGTGCTGATGGAATATTTTTTAAGGTATCCATATCAAGAGAGATTTATTCAGAATTGTTTGCACGTAGAAACTTCTATACAACGCCGTGCTTTCGATGAAAAACGATAATAATATGGCACAGTTTGCGCATCGCGGTGCACCCGCCCGACTCCCAGCGGGTAGTCAGTCGGCTACAACGGCAGACATAAAAAATAAACCTTTTCTAACCCTCGCCCGCTTTGGTTCCCTTCAACTTTTTGTGCGTTCGAACCCTCGAGTTCTCTTTTGGGGCCCGCTTGTGACTGTTCCCGCATACAATACGCACCCTATTGAAGCCGTACCTACTGTGTGGAAATACTCGTACCGTATAACGACTATGGAGCGATACACTGTTGTTATCGCTTCGTTTGAACGTCGCCGTGCGCCGTCGCGTCGCCGTGCGCCGTCGCGTCGCCGAACAAAATATAGTGTGGCGTTTCCTTATCTGCGAATGTCGAGCACAATGTTTTAGTTCGTGAACGAACTGACTGCTGATACGCGGCTGTTTTACCTTTGCAGTTGCTATTCATTGATTGATTGTTGTTATCATTGGATACGGATAAATTGATCAGGTTTATACCAACTTGATTTAGATCAATTGATATTCATTGATAAAAATGGGTTTATATGGAGCCATTTATAACAGGAATCATTATCGTTAATAGCTTATTATTAAGTTTCCACTGTTGGGTCACACTCAGATAATCGGGCCGTAATTGACCATGCCGGCACAGTTCTGAATGTCTTAATTATATCCTTGAATATTATTCTCGGACATTTTGGTTTCTTTCACCATTTCAGAACGATGCAAGTATCGAGACTAGATTGTTTTTCGCTTAGGTAATACAACTATATCCAAAGGTTGTCTGGTAGAGATCGCTTTAAGCGATAAGACCGCCTATTGTACCTATTTTAAGTTAGACCTTTCTGTCTTCTGTACATTTCGGTGTCAATAAAGAGTTATCTATCTATCTATATTTTTGGATGGTAGGTAAGTATTCACAATCCCATAGAGGCTAAAAAGGTCGGGAATAAAATTTCTGTAAATGAGGAGTCGTCCTTTCGTCCGTCGGTGGTAGATATGATCTCGTAGATAATTCGCGCACAAATCGCCTGTTTGTTAATTCGACGAGTTAGGTTTATTGCGATAAAAGTACTGAGATTGTAATTTTGGTTAGTGATATCAAAGACACCATAAATTTCAGTGAAAGAGACCATAGATAGTAGAGTTCAGAGTGTCTACGGAATACGGAGAATTTGAAAAAATCGTAAATATAATAATTGGCGACTGATAATGTCGCATTTAAAATGTAAATACCTATACAAACTAGTACTATTAACAAATAATATATAAATTGCGAGTACCTACTTAATTGAACATGGAAATCTTCAAGTATTTAAACTACTTGCATAATATGTCATTAAAAATAATGTAATAGGTAGGTAGGTAATAATGAATAATGGAACATGGGCCGAACCTTTTTGGCGCGTTAATTTTTTAATAGAGGCATGGGGTGGGCGGATGGACGCCCCTCGCAGTTTCATACTATATAGGAGCAAAAAGCATATAACTTGATCTAAGAACATAACTAGCGTGTTTAGATCAGCTGTAAGACTTAATGATTCGTAGTACTTACTCCAACTCTACGTACTAATATCCACAGAATAAGCTAAGTAAGTAGGTATTATCTAAAATTAACTTAAATCTGCAGACGTAGGTAGTAACTACTGTTTTACGAAAGATTCCATATTATCAAATTAAAACCTTTAAGAACGTTAATCGTTGCCCTAAGAATGGGCGAAGAAAAAAACATGGCGTCACAGGGAAGTATGAAAAATTTGCTAGAGTAGGGATGGGGTACAACGGAAACGAATGATCTAAAAATAGCATGCAATTACCTCTGGGAATCCTTTTCTATAAACAATTATTTGTATAACCATAATTTTTGTCTGTACCCACACGCAATTGTGGAAATGGTGTAGATATTTCTATTAAAATGATTATATATTAATAATAATTGTGAATATTACCAAAAGTCCACCTACTGGGTATTCCAATTTTTTTTTCTTTACGGAATAAAATGCGATAAGTATTGTGTTTATCAAAAATTAGAGTTATTTTTTATTTGCCTATTACATTGTACTATAGCTACTTATTCATAAATATTTATGTGTCGTAGACATAATAAGAATGTTAGATGTTTTGTTTTTAATAGTGTTTACTTTCCACAAAAAAATTACAAATGCTTTTAAATAGCTTTCGGTTCTATAAACATGCGTTTGATAAAATACATGATTATTCGAATGTTGGTAAACAATGATGACGTGTATTTTGGGCGACTATCTCATGGAGAAAATCAAAATACTTATATTATAATACCTAAATAAAATATTATTATGCAGACGTCTGAAATAATCAAAGACGGACAGGATATAAAAAATGTTCCTGATTAATATAGACTAAAAACCTATACGATTAAACCTAAAAATAATATATTTTACATAAAAGAGTACCTACCTAAGTTATTAATTAGAAGGTATAATTATACCCATTTACTTGTAATAACTGATCAAAAATTCATAGAACCTCATCTGTGATATAAAAATTTGGATAACCTTTGATGAGGATATAAAATACTGTAAGTACCTGCTTATAGGTAAGGATGTACAAATTAGTGCAAAGACAAGGTGTGGATGTTTCTAATCAAATTAAACCATGTTTTCAAAATAAGGGTTGCGAACAGGAGACTACAGTTAAATAAATAAAACTAGAGCGCCATGCGATTACAATCTATTCAAACAATGATACAACGAAATTAGAAGGTACAAGTCAAGCACATGGCGATCTATCTATCAAAACAACAAAGCCGATTGGTGTGACGTTCCACCCCGGTGATATGTACGTCCTACTACCTAAATGCCTTATGTACACCGCTAGTAACTACTTCATGACTACTCCGAGCTCAGTGTGTACTGCAATGCAACGGAAAATATGCGTGTTTACCAAAGTCGTTTCGGTAGAACGGTGTCGTGTGTTGCGTCACGTTTAAGGAAATTGATAGTGCGCCGAGGTCGACGTGACTAACATTATCGTGAATTGTGTTCAATTTGTGTCGAATCTTAGTGATTTTAATTAATATTTTCAAACAGTGCTGTGATTCAGCTACAAAATGGATTCAATTTTTTTTCATCCCGTTTCTCCCAGTGGGTGGAGGCCAGACAAATGTCAGGCGTTCGACTCGGCGTGTGTCCGAAATAACCTTGTGATGTCGAGTGAGTATATTTTTTGTTCTAATTGCGCCTCTTCCGGGCCGAAATGTGACAAAAACAGGCTAAAAATGCAATAAAAACTCGATTTCGTAGGATTATAGATCAAATAAAGCAGGATTAATGCATAAACACGCAAGAAATAAGTAAAATAATTCGAATAATAATATCGAACGTCAGCGCGCGTTCAGTCGACAAGATGGCGGCGAGTGGGGAGAGGGCCGCCAGTTGGCCAGGTGCTGCCGCCGCGTCGAGTTCGGCGCTATAGCTAAACTACGCAGTGTTGTACATTTAGAACGTTCACAATGGCTACCGCGAAAGACACGTCTACTTTCTTTCTGGAGGCGAATGCTAAAGATTTTGACAGTGTTTTGAAGTTATATCCACAGGCGATTAAACTAAAAGCTGAACGGAAAACAAAGAAGCCAGAAGAGCTCATAAAATTGGACAATTGGTAAGTGAGAACGCCTTTGAAAGGAGAAAATGCGGCCGTGGCGTGTCAATGAACTTGTATTGTGTGTGTATCCGTGCAAACTGATTTGATAGCTACCTCCCTCGCGGACTGCATCTCTAGTCCGCGGTCGGCTCATTAAAATCACTGCGTCACGTGGGATCGATGTCAAATTGACATGATCGTTTTCCTGAAGCCAGTGTGGGGGAAAATATCGCAGCGCTTAGGCGTTATAAAATGGTGGCTGTCCTTTACGTATGATTCGTTTGAATGCATTTACTATCATGTTTAGGACCGCCGGCTTGCTAACACTGTATATTCCTTGACTAAATAGTAGCCTGGATAGTTTACAAACACGACATGTTGGATTTCTAGCTATTCTATACAGGGTTTTATAAATGCTTTGTACAACTCACATCCGTCCAAAATGGTGACTTTGCGTTTTAAGTTTCGTTTTATAACTCTTCTCAAATGGTTTTTTTGGAAATTAACTGAGTTATAATAGTCTATTAAAGCCAGTACCTATATTGACTGGTGTAGTAATATGTAAATTACTTTTGTCTTCTTCCTAGGAATATTTCAAACGTGCTATGACTCATACCATTACTTTCGGATTTCAAAAGTTTTCGAAAACTTTATTCATCGGTACTACTTTGAAATGCGCAAGTTTTACAAAATGTTATGACTTAACATTTAATTATATATTATTTTATTTTTTATTCCACGTGATTTTGTTTATTATTTAGGGTATTTAAGTGTAACAAACCTATGAAAATACATTATGAAAGAAAGTTTTTGTGAATTTAACCTCGTCTATAAATTTGAATCATCATGAGAAATTTTGTACTTACTTAATATTATGTTCATTTTTATGATATAAAAATACTTAAGCAAGTAAATAGCTACTTAAGTATAGCAATATTTCCACAAGTCTAATTATTATTTAATTAACATAAGTGAGAAATTCCCATTTTAAAAGTTGGTAAAACTATTTTATAAATAATTATGTGTTGCAAAAATGCCTGTCTATTGCGTACGTATCTAAGAATAATTATACATAATTTATAATTATAGTTTTAATATTTGGGACACGATAAGAATTTATTACCAATAAAAAAATATTACTAATAAAAATGTACATTAAGTACTAACAAATTTTATTATATTACATTTTATTAAATTAAATTTTATTTTTATAGTATCTGTAGGTTTTAAGTTAAAGTCCATTTAGACGATGCAATTTCTTGCCTACTGTGTACATTATTATTATTGAATCAAAACATACTGTCCTTCGGCACCGGGTATAAACTTACAGGTATATCGTCTAAAGAACAGTTGCGTACGATGTTTGTGGGATTGCGCTTCAATTATTGCTTATCATTATTGCTCTATATTACCAGAAAATGACATCAACTAAACCAGGCTTTAAACAAAGCCTTTAAAATTTACATTAGTTACTTACTCCAGTTTACGTCATTTTTTCTTATACACGCTAGGAATAATTAAGGACCTGTAGGCAGCGAGCTTCCGTAAAATGGGCGGTTTTTTGTCAAAAAGTTAAGCTGTAATTACAAATATTTATAAGCCAGAAAAAATACAGTGTATAGCCAAGTGTTTCAGTTAGCTAATAAATCAATAATATTGGACTAAAGTTGTCTAGTATCTTGAGAAAAAAATTCACGAGAAAGGACCCGAAAAAAATCTTTCGTCACATAATGCTCAACATTTTCAGCGACAACTATCATATTTTTTGGAACCATAAAAAAGGTAATTTTATTTTCCAATGAAATTTGAATTTTCCAATGAACTGAATCGATTCCGTTCTTCTAAATTAATAAAAACGACGAGAATATGATCAGTTTGAGCGCGTACTAGGCGGCTCAGTACCCGCTACGGCGTTTCAGAGAGAGGACGTATGTCGCTGTTCCTCAAAATTTTCTCGTCGAATTTACTGTTTGTTCTCCAAAAAAATAAAGCAAACAGAATCTCTACATGGTATACAACTGGTTTATTTACTTAGTTGCCGTAAATGACTTCCTTCGACGATTACTAAACTTTTATTATAACCTTTATTACTTTGTATTTATTCTCCATTGTGTGTAAAGAATAATGGCTAATATGACTATTCTTGCACCACCTGTAACTGAAATTAGCAGCAAAAACGCGTTTTTAGATTGTTCACTTAAATAAAACTGGGATTTCTTATGATAGTTTGGAGTTAATCAAAGGAGCAGATTATGATTGTATATTAAAATGAAGATGTAGTGAACTTCCGTTTTCCATAATGGCGGATCTGGCGGATGCATATTCTGACGTTTTATTTTTAGCACACTTCCAGTAATCTTTCTGCTCAGCTATGAGCCAGTTTTTTCAATGTTTTTGCTTCGCACGATTTGTGCATTTAGTCACTGTCAAATATTATACTGTAATTCGAAAGTAACACTGTTTCTCTGTTTGTCTGTTTATTTGTATGTTTGTTTGTTTGTTACTTTTTATGGCTAAACGGCTGGACCGATTTCGATGAAATTAGGTATAGAGAGACAACAAAAATGAAAAAGAAATTTGGTAGGTATATGGGAGAAGGAAAGATGAGGACCTGGGGAGATGGGGAGATGGAGAGCAGCAGCTGGAGAGATGAGGAGATGGGAGATCGGAGATGGATGAGGGATGGGAGATGAGATATTGGGAGTTGGGGAAAAAAGCGATGAGGAAATAGGAAGATAGAGATATTGACAGAGACGTGACGTGCCCGATTGATTTACAATAGCATACAAAGTTCACGCATATTGTGTTCTTACTATAGCTGGATTCGATTTAAATGCAGACGAAGTCGCGGGAAACAGCTAGTATTCCATATTTTTACAACCTCGTGGTAAAGTAAATTTACAGTCATAGCTACGATTCAGTAAACTTTACTGAAACTAGCTTTTACGCGCGACTTCATCCGTATATGAAAAAGCAACTGTTTAGAAAATAAATATTGAAGTCTTTGTATCTCTATCCCTGTCCCTGTCCCTTTCCTTTTCCCTATCCTTAGTGTTAACCTTTATATTTTATCAAGAGCCTAAAATAATGAAGTGTCAGATCATCTACTTGAGAAATTATGAATTGCCCATATAAATTTTCAACTCCTATTTATTTGGATTCTAAGATCCCTATTTTTTCTGACGAAAAATAGCCTATACCCATCTCATAGGTCCAATCTTGGTCAAGATTGATTCAGCCGTTTAGACGTGAAAGGATGGCAAAAACTAAAAAAAAAACCAACAAACACACACACACAGTTTCGCATTTATATGATCTTAGTACGGATGCCTGACACTGGCTAAATGCACAAATCTTTTACTCCGTCATTGTCATTGTCAAAATATACTTATATCAAAAAGAAAATTATGGAAGTGGACTAAAGAGGATGTCTTGTATCAAATGGACTTGACAAACGCGCATACCAGAAGGGACCAACACTAAATAAATTTAATACAACTTATTTAGGTGTGACTCCAATAATTCGTGCGGCATTCTAAATTTGATAGGATTATAGTCAAGGAGGTAATAATTTATGTAATGCTGGCGGTAATAATTCTTTAGGAACGGAACGTAGCATCTCAGACCGCTCGGCCAATCTGACATGTCATTACAGTGTCGAAATAATTGAATGCTTCAGACTAAAGCCTACGTAGTAACTATCTAGTAATCTGTGCTAAGGCCACGTGATGCCGTTAGTAAGAGTATAATAATTATGAATTAGCGTTTTCGACTAGCCGTGAGCGCGGAGCCAGCGTGGCGCGCGGCCCGGCCAGGTAACTTTCATCTTCTAAAATACATGAATCGCTCCTATATTAGCGCCTTAAGTCAAATTGCGTTTATTATTATTATTGTTAAAAATTAAGTAATTAATTCGTTATTAACGTGTGCTAAATTAAAAAATAAATCTAACGTGGAAATGAGTGAGCATTAAATTGAAGGATTCCATAAATAGCATTCATTCTGCACACATTGCGCCTAATTGTTAGTTTTCTGTAATATATAAATAAAATTGAATTAATACTAGTAGGTACAAACGTCCATACATAATAAGTAGAGCTAATAAAAGCGTGTTAAAAAGGACATGCTATTGTCATAACAACGCCCTTCACTAACAGTTATAACAGCATGTAAAGCTATAGCTTCGAGAATAGGCACCGCGTGTTGATTCGGTTCTTGCTGACACAATTTCATTTACTTAGGTATGTCCGTTATTTCATATTGCACGAATCGATTTTGTCAGGACGGGACAAGTTACTTACTGCCGGTTTCTGAAACGTCAGCCAACTTTGACTACAGGTTAATTCTATTGTTATCCTTGTCATTTGTTTATGGTCAGATAGAGACAACGATAGTTTTAATCTACTGTCAAAGCCAACAAACGTTCCAGAAACTGGGGGGTAAATATTACAGAAAGCTTTTATATGGGTCATTCCTAGTTGTCACCCCCGCTAACGTCTCCAGTGGTGTCGAATGGGAATTATTTTTAGAATGTATCCTTAATGTCAGCACTGGTGATGTCCCACTGCTGACAAATGGGAATAGTTTTAAAAATGCGTTTCAAATGCAAGGGCATTGATGGTCTAAGGTTAGATAACTTTTAGTATAAAGACATAACTATAGCACAATGTTAAGTATGTACTAATAGCTTTGATTATAGTATAATCCATTAGGAAAAAAAGCAAAAAGGAAATAACAAACGTTGTATAGCCATCGTATAAACTTTTGACACCTCAACCTCGTCATGCTCCCATGCAGTTTAGAAGGGGCAACTAATAATGTTATTTTCTTAATTAAAAACGTCATCTCGAGATTATAAAACAAAACTACATGAATTCTCAATCCTCATTCTTCTCGCCTTAACAGACTTTGTTATTTAAACACTCTTCGTTGAGCTACACGAGAAGCAGATGTTTGTCCAGCGTACGTATCATCTGTCTGCTCTGTAGCAAATGCTTCGTTAGGTTAACATTGTAGAATACTTTTAATCTTTAATAAACTTTAAGAATACTATTTGTATGTACGTATACTTATCAGAGTAGGTATACCTATGTATATATTTTGCAAAAAAAAAGGCAAATTCCGTATCAATATAATATTAAACCCATTTAGTATTCGTATATTAGATGAATAATGTATTCGCAAATTTATAAGATTTGTTTATTGATTAACATTTTAAGAGGGATTGATAAGGCTGTCTGTGGTTATGTCAACATTAATTTTGTTTCAGGTACCAGAATGAATTGCCAAAGAAAATCAAATCCAGAGGGAAAGATGCCCACATGATACACGAAGAGTTAGTGCAACTCATGAAATGGAAACAAGCGGTAAGTGTCTACATCAAAACATATCTTTCTATTGAAGTTCTGGCACTGGTGGACACTCCATACTAATGGTTGAATCGGACAAAAGACAAGTGAAATTGTATGCAAAGCAATAGCGTCTACACAAATAAATAAAATCGATCTGTCTGCTTGTTTAAATGTGAAAACAACAGCTTTATAATGTACTACATAAGAAAGTTTAGACGGTACTTTAATAAAAACACAGTCATGATGTATAATTTTTGTCTATCTATCTGTTTGTTCCGGCTAATCTCGGAAACAGCTGGACCGAATTTGGCGGGACTTTCACTGGCAGATAGCTGATGTTACAAGGATTAACATGGGCTATTTATTGTGGGCATTTATTTATTTCATATAGGCATTTATTGTAGAACTAGCGACGCCCCGCTCTACTAACGGTTGTACGGGACAATAGTAACGCGGGCAAAACAGCGGGGCGCAGCTACTCAGTAATTAAATCGCATTAGGTATATGGTAATAATAATGACGTAAGGACAATAATACATACTTACTTTTACCACACTCATATTATTGTGCCGACATGTCTACATACAAATGTAAACAGTATTTATTATGCCATTGTAACTGATAAGAATCACACGCACAACTCACCTGAAAAATTCATCATTGTGACGATAACTTCATTCATTATTAATCGCGTATTGTTACCGATTCGGTGCCTCGCTCCATTCTGCTTTTAAGTTACAATCTTTGCTCCGGTCAAACATATTAAGTTGCATCAAACCTGAAAACCCAAATTAAGTACATGAAAATCCCAAAGCAGACCTCTTTACGGTTACATTCCTATGGTAGGTAGATATTGAAATAGAACACCGATTTACTTGTAACAAATCCGAAAAAGTAGGTTATTTAACAATATACGAGGGTGAATCAAAAAATTCTTGGAATCAATATTAAAAAATGCAAAGATTTAAATAATAATATTTTATTTTTCTACATAATCTCCCTCCAATGCAATGCATTTAGAATAACGCGTTTCTAACTTCCTTATTCCTTGTGAAAAAAAATTATTTTCTTGACTCTCGAAAAAGTCCTCTACGGCAGCTATAACCGCGTCATTATCGTGAAATTTTGTTCCACGAATTTCCTCTTTTAATTTTGGAAATAAGTGAAAATCACTTGGGGCTAAGTCCGGAGAATATGGTGGGTGGTCAAGGAGATTGAAGCCAGCACAGCGGATTGCGTTGAGCGCAACTTCCGATCGATGAGCAGGAGCGTTATCTTGAAGGAACAACACGCCCAACGGCAGTTTTCCACGACGTTTTTCTTTAATCGCTTCACGCACTTTCGGGATTAAATTTGCATAATAGGGTCCAGTAATCGTCTGGCCTTTTGGCATGTAATCAATAAAAAGGATTCCTTCACTATCCCAGAACACAGAGGCCATAACTTTGCCAGCGGTAGGAGCAACTCGAAATTTCTTAATGGATGGAGAGGATGGTCGTTTCCAAGACATGCTTTGTCTTTTAGTTTCAGGATCAAAATGGTGGACCCACGTTTCATCCATGGTGACAAGACGACGGCAAAAATTATCCGAATCACGCTGGAACATTTCGAGATTACGCTTGGAAATTTCCAAACGTCGCTTTTTGTTTTCGTCGGTTAACATTCGTGGCACCCATCTTGCAGACACTTTTTTGAACCCCAGTGAATCAATTAAAATGGATTGAACGCTACCAAAAGATATCTTTAGGATCTCAGCTATATGTTTTATAGTCATTCTTCTGTCTTCCAAAACCAGATTCTCAACCTTTTTGACATTTTCTTCTGTAACGGAGGTTGAAGGCCGCCCAGAACGCGGGTCATCTTTACAGCTTGATCTACCTCTTTTAAATTCAGCCACCCAGTACGCAACCGTAGAATAGGGTACAGCATCACCCCCTAATGTCTGCTGAATGTCCAAAAAAATTTCCTTCGTAGACATTTTTTTCAAACTGAGATATTTTATCACCGCACGTAACTCACTTTTATCCATAATTTTGACTTTTTAGCAACTCGTTGCACAAAAAAATTTATTACATGCGAACGAACTGACAAAAACAAGTGACAGTCTGCATAAATATAGTGTGATAGACACTCTTTAATTTGAATATCGAACTTGATCCAAAAAGGTTTCATATATATGCACTTCTAAGAACTTTTTGATTCACCCTCGTATTATTAACCTGGTACATTTTTTAATTATTTTGAATTTTGTTGGTCTGTGTATTTCTCGCCTTATATAAAAACTACGAAACCGATTGCAATGCGGTTTCCATCGTTTTGTAGAGAATTATCATAAAAAAATATGTACGCTACGTCTAGATCTAACGAGGAGTAGAAACTTAGGTACCGATAAAATGTCAAACAGCTGTAACCCCCGGTTTCTAGAACGTTTGTTGGCGTTGACAGTAGATTAAAACTATCGTTGCCTCTATCTAACACTAAACAAATGACAAGGATGGCAATAGAATTAATCTGTTGTCAACGCTGACTGACGTTTCAGAAACTGGGGGTTAGCAGGCCACTGGGCTTCGGTCTGTCTTCATAATTATCGATGTTAAAAAATACCACCTTAAACTTAGTCTCAGGTTACAGCTAGTTAACACAATATAAAACACTACATTGAGAAATGAATTGAGTTATAAAACAACGTAAATTAATTGGGCATGGATTATTATGCCTGTAATATCCATTTAAAAATAACAAGCAACAGTAATTGCTTTCTTGGGCATCTATATTTCATTAGCAACGTTGAACCTTATGCCGAGGTGGTAAAGATCATTATTGACATTCATAGCTTGGCCAGCATCACCCATGACTCATGGCACTTATGCATCATTTCTAAAACATATGTGTGGTTTAACAACACGCATTCAGCATCCAGGCAATGTTAACATCTTTGAAATACTCGAGGCAATAATTATTGAGACACTTTATTATGCGTATTTTCATATAACAGTATAGAACAATGCCTGCAGAAGGGGGGCTGACTTAATATGTACTTATGAACTAGCAGCACCCTGCGGTTTCACCCGCGTTCTTATTACCCCACAGGAACCGTTAATCTTTACGGAAAAAGGATCCTATTATCTATTCCAGTGCCTTTAATATCTGTATACTTACTAAATTTCATCAAAACAGTTTATCCGTTAAGGCGTGAAGAGTGGACAAATACACACACACACAGACAACTTACGCATTTATAATATAAGTAGGCTGCCAGCCAACTAGAACCCAGACGTATCAACAAAATGTGTTTCTTTGCAGAGAGGGAAGTTCTACCCTCAGCTGTCGTACCTCATAAAAGTGAACACGCCACGAGCGGTAATGGCGGAGACTAAAAAGGCCTTCAAGAAACTGCCCAACGTAGAATCGGCGATGACAGCACTGAACAACCTGAAGGGTGTGGGCACGGCGACGGCGTCGGCGCTCCTCGCCGCGGCCAGCCCTGACATCGCACCCTTCATGGCGGACGAGTGCGTGCAAGCCATCCCAGAGATGGAGGGAAGCGACTACACTGCCAAGGAATACCTCAACTTTGTTAATCATATAAAAAACGTCTGTGATAGATTAAATACGGTAAGTGTTTCATTTTCCATTTTTGAGACATACTCGTATACGATCAGTTATCCCATGCACGAGCAATCAGCCAAGAAACTGTTTAGAGGACAAAATACGAAAAACACAAAGCTATACAAAGCTATAACGCTATATCACACATAATATGAGATTGTCAAGTTGTTTGCTTCTACAGTAAGTGGTCACAAATTGTGTGTCCATTATGTGTCATTTCTGTTTGGACAACAGTCCCCGTGTCCGCCCAAATTATCCTAATTGCACCGGATTGGAGACATTGTGCTACAATGACAACACAACGCACTTCTGTTTATGGCAAGCTTTTGAGTTTGAAGTGGATCACCTACAAATAGGATTATGGTAGTGCTTCTCCGGGATCGAAACAGATTAGTGAAATAAACGTGAATGCTTCAGCAACTTCTGCCATTAGCCAAATGAAGAACTGCCCTACATACACATTTGAATGTGTTCTAGGAACAAAACGGAGTCGGCAACAAATGGTCCCCACACATGGTCGAGCTGGCGATATGGACACACCACATCGTGTCGGATCTGGCGCCGGAGCTGCTAGGCAAGGAGCCCGGCGTCAGAGCTACAGCGAACGGAGACTCGCCTCTACCGAGCGACGAGAGCAACCTGGAACCTCCTACAAATGGCAACGGTAAGTGCTCCTTGCAAATCATGTTGCCCTGGTGCGGATGTGTATGTTTGGCCTTCGAGTAGAAGCTCTCTGCTTTCACGCGCCAAATGGAAACTTATTGCAAAGGTGAGATAATAATTATGTTCCTAGCTAATCATGTTAGCCTGGTTGTTTTGTGTATATTCGAACACCGACGAATTGTGGATGCGCTGCTTTCACGCGGCACAAGAAAATAGAACCTACTTAGGTACTAAGAATTGCATTGTAAGAATTGTTTCTTGCAAACCATGTTACCCCGAAATTATATATTTTGATAGTAGTTTGTCTATACGCAGACTCGTTTAAATCTAGTTAACATTTAACCCTGGTTGGTATATACTTGTACTTCTAGTTATTAATTCAGCGTGACTAGCCCTCGTAGCGCCAACCGCGGGACGATAATAATAACCAGCATATAACTTTCTAAGGAATAGCATGAAACGGTCCCACAAAATATACCTTTGTTATCCACTGAGGAACATCAACTGATTTCCTGAAAACAACCTTACACAAATAGCAAATAGCAACATTTTGTGGAGGCGGATGTCTGTCGAGTGAAAAGAACAACCTAAAACCTTCGATCTAAAACGTTATACGAAAAGCAATAAACAAGCCCTGAATGATACATAATTGTACCTAAGGTATACTCAATTGAATAGGCGTGAAACTATTGTTATTTGATCTGTAGCGAAACGCTTCGAGAACTCGAAACAAAATTCAACATGACAGTCTCAATCAATAATTCAATCCAATATTGTGGTTACAATTAGCTAGAACTGTTGAAACAATAACGCCTTTGATTATTTAGAGGCTATTTTAAACATGCCTGTAATAAGAAACGTATGTTTCTGGAAAATAGATACAATAAAGCAAATATATTAAAGGTACCGACTAACAAGTCACAATCATTACAGGAGACGAAAACAATGATGTTCCATCATCAGAAAAACATTAACAACACGAGACAGACATTCCTCCGTGTGAATTAACAATTTTATTGTTACTTTGAGTTTTTCTACACTAATATTATAAAGAGGAAACTTTGTTTGTTTGGTCGTAATGAATAGGCTCAAAAACTACTGGACCGTTTTTAAAAATTCTTTCACCATTCGAAAGCTACATTATCCACGAGTAACATAGGCCACTTTTTATTCCGTAAAAATTTGCGGTTCCCGCGGGAAAGTAGTTGACGCGGGTGAAGCCGTGAGACGCTTCTAGTAGTTTATATGAGTAGATCCGAGTAAACGTGTACAAAGAAAATAATAACTAATCACCAGTTATATTATAACTGACGTGTTTGTTGATCGTTAAGTCAGCGATGCTATCGAAAATTTGTATTCGTGTAAGTACATACAGTGTGAGAACCAGTTAGCAATAACATGCCCTTCCAACTTGAATATTTAATACTTAGTAATCAAATACAAATATTTATCCTCGTCGCCCACTTATTTTTTCCTATTGCGTGAGTTACGGAGACTACGGAAGCCGGGGAGCTATTTCAAAACAAAACTCTTAGCTATAGTAGCGCTAACAGAAGCACTAAGACTTAGTGTTGAATTTTTTTTTTTTCGTTACGATTTTTTACAATATTTATTAACGATTTGAATCCGATTCTGTTAAATCGGTTTGCGTTTGCTTTCTGATACGGGCGAACTTTTGTTAATACATTCGTTACCTGTTAAAAAAATAGCTCGCTAACTAAGTATGATAATAATATGGTAATATCATATTTAGGGGGTTACACTACGGCCAAGGGTTAAGTAAAGAGATATTAACGAGATTTTTACCGATAGAAAAGTATAATTAAATATAAAGCATTTCTTGAATCTTATACAATGATAACAACATAAATTAGGCAAAAAAAAAATAGTTTACGAAGATAGCAAGACTTTTTTTTTTATTTTCAATTAATTTCTAATATTGTTGGTGCAGGTAAACTGGCGGTGGATTTAGTGAACGAGGACACGACGACGTCATGTACGGAAGACTCGATGGACGCGAAAGCTGCGTCCCCCGCTACCCCGGCCACGCCCGCCACCCCTGCCTCACCCTCCGACAACTCAGATTCGGCGCTGAGCACGCCGCGAGCCAAACGGTGAGATGCACTACTGCATTTTTACTTACTGACAGTTCGCATATTATTATATTAATGATCTATGTGGTAGGTCAATATTTTGTGAGTCCTTGAGTAAGTATACTAGAATCCATGTAGACACAAATTCGTCAGTTTTCCGAGGAGTGTTCTAAGTTTTTTGGTGTGTCTGTGGCGTAGTAGTTCCCAAATGGCTTGACCAATTTTAATTTAGTCTGATCTTGTTTGAAAGGTGACGTGATGTACAAAATGTGTTCCGCCAATTGACTTTACAGTCATATTGTATCGGGGTATTTTAAATTAGTATTTTTTTTCGTAGCTAAGTGTTGGTTAGTTTTACGCGACAGTCGAAAAGGAAGCTAGTTTCTTTAAATTATGATGTAGTGACTAGCGTTCAATTCAGTATTGAAATAATATCATGATGACACTTTGATGATTAATTTTATCCATTCATGTCACTCAAAGTAAGATATCTATATATTATAATTTTTTGCCGTCGCTGCAGAGCAATCTGCCTGTCCTCAGTCGATGAAAGGTAACGTAATGTTCTCTGCTACGAATACACTAAAGCTCTATTGTAATTGTTACAGACAAATAGAGGAAGCGAGTTCGGAGGAAAACTCCCTGGGCGACTGCGACTCTTCGGACGCTCCAGCCCCCAAGAAACTTCGAGAAGCCACGCACTGACACTCGCGCACTCCCACCAACCCCTCGTGCGCCTATAAATAGCTTTCTAGACTAAAATATTGTACCTAGGTAATTTATTTTTCAATTCCGTTTAATTTTAACTTAGCATTAAGTTTAAGAATACCGATCGGTTTTGTAAGTTTTATAGGGTATTAATATTTTGGATGCGTTTCGAGTCGTCGGGCGCGCTTGAGAGTATGAGATTGTACAATATTTCTATGTGAGTGTATTTTCGGTGGCCCGCGAGAGGGCCTAGCGTTAGGTTTCGTTTGTAATAAGTTTTTAACGTTTGAACGTTCGCAACCCGCGTGACATTCCAATAATTGTAAACACGTTTCGGCGGCGAGGAGTGGGGGGGGGGGGGGGGGATGGGGGGATGTAGGGGGTAGTCAGTCGCCGCGAGGATCCGGACCAGATGCCTTGACTAGGCCGTTGTTCGGCAGTCACACTCACCTATGCCTTATGACACAGTCTGCCCGCAGAGTTTATAGTAATACAAGATGATACAAAGGTCGTGTTACCCGGGCACCGGGCACACGGGCCCACAATGTAGTTTTTATTGAACAAATATAAGATATTAATTTTATAATGTAGCGTTTTTTATTCAATACCCATTACCCTAAATAGTTATGGATAGAATAGCTCATTATGTACGTATAATACAATATCTTCCTTATGAAACCAAAATACGTGAGTTGATATTTAATTGTGAAGAAGAAACTTTCAATAATACGACGTAACCTCTTATATTTTCTGTTTATTTCAAAAGATACACATTACATGTTGCTTTCGTTGCTTTACATCATCATAGAAATATTCAAACAGAACAAACATTGCATTAAAATACTATTGACAACAATTGTTAGTAAGTAGGTACCTATATAATTAGATACACCATCTATACTTATAATGATTATTTTATACCATGTCGGCACTATAACTGTCCAGGCATTTTCTCACTCTTTTACCATCTATCAATAGTTAATATTCTTCAATTCCTTATACTTTCATACTTCACAAAGGACCTGTATTCGCGACATTCTTGCATCAGTCTTCTCTATCAACCCACTCACAACCACAGAAACCATCCATCAGAAATGTAACTGATCTCATTTCCACTACTCTTCTAAAACGAGTTAACATACGTCTTGCAGATGAGTTTGAACCTAACTGCATCATTATAAAATCATAGTCGAGTCAACCAACTTTACGTAATCTTTTGAAATTAGCAGGGCGCCAGGCGCCACCATCGCGCTAACAGACATTCATGATATTAACTAGCTAAAAACGAATCGCACACAAACTAATATCAAATTATATAATGTTAACATAGCTCGACTTTACGGCCACGGTGTCTTCTTGTGACCACGGTCTCTGTAACTAGGCTGAAAAGTCGAGGTATTTATATGAAAATTATATTTTGATATTCGTCTGTGCGCCAATAAGACCCGTTTTTAGCTAGTTAATATATTATCTGTTCGCGAAGTCTATCTAATCTAATATCGAAATATCGAAGTCGCGAAGAATATCTATTATTCATTATTTTTAATGCTGCGCCTCTACATCTTGCTGCAGCTGCGGGTATAGCGAAGCAGGTCTGTTGCCGGCGGCCATTCTGCCCGCGAAGTCGGCCCGTCGCGGCGGTCTGGGGGCGCCTAATAAAGCGTCTAGAACGTTCCGCGGCGCCCAAACGTCGCTGTTGCCACCGTTGCCGGCGCCGACCGGAGACAGCGGCGAATCTGTGGTCGCTCGGATGACTGTGGCGCGAGACTCTCCTACAAAGATAAAGACTAATTGTTATAGATGTGGTCACTGGCTGAATAAGAAGTGGGATAGCAAGAGATGATGGTGAAACGGGTAATGGAAAATCGGAGGCGATGTAAAGAAAACAGCAACTTTAAATGAGGATAACAAGCGATGATGGGATAAATGGATGTTGGACTGGAATTGGTATGAAAAAGTAATGACTTAGAAAGCTTTACATAAAGAAAATTTAAGACAAATTTTCATGAAATTTATAATATGGGACTATGTTGAAGATCTTTCTGAATACAAGGACACCCACATTGCCTACCTTTTCCATTTAAATAAACATCGGAATCGGTTTTATAATCTCACTGATATGAAGTAACTTTATGCATGCATACAGACAAAATGCGTTAAAAAAAGAGAAACATGCAGGATATACAGGGCGGTAGCTTTTATCGCTAATATTGCAGAGTGAAAAGTATGAGTTTTTGTAGTCAACTACACTTTAAAGTCCATCTCCGAAATGATAATGTTTTAACTAAGATTCGTATTATATTAAATTCCTATTATTCCACGTTAAATGTCAAAATATTTTATTTAGAAATACATGTTATTTGAGGTCGTTAAAGGAATTAGGAAAGGAACAGAGGGTTTCAGGCTGATGTTAGTTTATGATAAAAAAAAAATAAAAAAACGCATCTACCTTTTCATATTAGCACAAGCAGTTTCCATATCATTAGCACAATCCAGAGCAGACATCACTCACGTTAGTAGGTTATAAAGCTTCCATGCAAAACACACAAAGTCTGTCGTTGCCTCTATCTAGCACTAAGTGAATGACAAGGACAGCAATAAACTTAATACGCTATCATAGTTAATTAACGTTCCAGAATGTGGCCATTAGGAAAATTTACTAAAACGTTTATTTGAACTAGGTATCGACATTATAAAGTTCGCATCCCATTGTAACCATAGTAAACAGTCATGGCCGCGTTAATAATTTTAGCAATACAACATGAATGTTTCATTGTTACACTTGCAATTATTGTAACAGAAAATCTCCATTCCATGCGGAGGACTCAGCGCATAATGGAGTGTTTGTAAACATGCCCTTAAAAAAAATTCGCAGGGGATTACCGAAATAACCCTTAGCAGACATAAAGTTTGGTGCAATCTGTAGAAAGTAGATAGTAAACACGTACCATCGTTGTTATGGTTGTGCGCCCGACACTCGACTAGAACCCGCAGCAGGGTGCGGTGCGCGGGGGACGCGGAATGGGAGCGAATCAACGCCTCCAGCTCGCCCCACACTTGACGCCATTGCTCCTCACGACGCCCGCTAGATTTACCCCTGAAAATACAAATTATAAAAGTACTAAACTAAAATACTCAACCGCTTTATAAGAACAAATCCTTCTAGTCGGGACCTATGACAGACTCTGACTGCCAGATTAATCAGCTAATAGATATGACATTTAACTCAAGATCCTGAGAAGAAAAGAGACAAGTGTATACAAATAGACAAAGGAGTAAGTAGGATAGTACGATGATGTTTTGTCTTTGTCGGCGTATGCACTAATTTATTACTGCACAGCAGAAGCAAACCCATCTTGACATTTTAGAATTTCGCACGAATGATTGGAGCACCACCTAAAGAATTAGGAAAACGTATTAAATTTATCCAATTTATAGGGGTTGTAGCCAAGTGTGTCCCTTTCGGGTAAACGCTTTTATCAGATCCATCTCTGATACTAGGTCCATGCTCTGACTTGATATGTAGCGCCGCCTACCGAGAGTTATTGATAACTAATTGACGTCTCTCTACTACAACCAATAGGAAAGACGGATTGCCATTTTCGAGGCGAATTTAAGTTGGTTCTAATCACTCCCTTTCCGATTTACCCCAAAAGAGCAAGTCAGATAGAGACAAGAATAAACATCCAAGTTATACCTCAAGTTGGAAGGCAACTGCGACGACGGGAACTCATGCCGCGTCTCCATCCCGAGTAGAGACAGGAGTACGTTGCGGCAAGTCTCCACTTCCTCATCCGTGAGGGTCTCTTGGACCACCAGCCTCGTCAGTGGTTCCATTACCTGCCATGAACAGAAAGTTCCGATGTTCGTAAAGACCAAATAAGTGTTTGGGTTTCCTCCAAAAGCGGTGGCGTCATTTGGCGGTCGCATTATAGCGTCGGATTACGTCGTTGGCTATTCTAACAAGAGAACGTTTTTTGAACCCGTTACGTTACTTGATATTATTTTGTGTTTGACGCTATAAAGCAACCCCTAAATGACGGTTTACATAAATAATCTCTCGAACACACCCACTCAGAAAACGATAAATCCCTACTTTAGGGTAGTGAAAAACACTGGCTAAATAAAATTAAAAATTTGGTTGACCAATTTCCAATCCACGGTTCTGTACATAATTTAATTGCGGAATTGAGACACTGCGTAAAATGGTTACGGACCACGGGTAAAAGCCAGACTATCACAATTTGGATACGTACGGAGCCCAAGTTGAATATAAGCGTGGAGGATATAGTGAGCGGCCAGTAGGTAGTGTGGCGCTGCAGCCGCGCCCGCGACCGGGCGTTGGAGCCCGAGCCGCGCAGCGGGTGCAGTCGGTTCTGCTGCATGAGCGCGCCGAAATCTTTTATCCTGAAAATGTATTTCACTAGCTTATATTCTACTTGCGCCTTTATGCTGGCGCTGGCGCATACATGAAGTCGCGGAAGTCAGTCCCGCCTGTAGTGTGCCATAGTTCATATAAAATATACGACAGTGATGTAGGAGGTTTTTTTGCGATGCTATGCGGTCCGCACTAATGTGCGTTGCCTTTATTCTACTTGCAGTAATTTTTTGGCGTTAGCATAGTTTATTATCGCCTCATTCTGCTTAAAGTTGAGCACGGGTCTCTCGTCACTTCCGTAGGGAGGGTTACGTTAGGTTAGTCAGACAAGTGAATTTAGTGTGAGTTGGGCCCACCCATTGGTCAGTTAGTAGGGACGTTGGGAATATACCACGATCCCCACCTATAGTCCGTGACCCGTCCGCCCGCGCCCTCAGACAGCGCGGGCGGGTCGTCGTACGGCGTCCGCCCGCCGATGGCGCCGATCCACAGCTCCCCGCCTTGCGCCGCCAGGATATGTGACGCTGATCGTCCTCCCCCTTTCCTATAATCGACAATAAAATAGGTTTCCTCACCTTTCTTTTTGTAATAGTTTCTAGTGTAGAATTTGATCACTATCCCACCTGGTCTTAAGTGACGATGTGTACGTCGGACTGCCCGCAGGGGGGTTCGGGTGTGTCCGTGCCCCATCCCTAACCCCAGTGGACGAGGCATTTTACCCCCTTAAAAGAAACTACATCCCGCGCCGAGACTTACCTGGGAACTTCCAGAGTGACCGACCGTCCGTTCAGTAAGAAGTTGACTAGACAGGCAGAGGGGCGCGACGCGACATCGGAGGGGGTCACGCGCCACAGCGGCCCGCTGCAGCCCCCCGCGCCCCCCTCCGCTCCCCGCGGCGTCCACCACCGGAGCACCACCTGATTGTACGTACACACTAGTTCTATATTCAAACAATACAATATAAGTAACATCGGAATGACGTAGCGTAGTGTACAGCAGTGGAAGAAAGTCCGCCTGCCAAGTAAAAGGTTAAGAGTTCAATTCACAGTGCAGCAGTATCTTGTAAATACATAATTATGGACGCTTCTCGGCGAAGGAAAACATCTTGAGGAAATCCTAATGATTTTGTATAAGGTCGTTTTATGTGTGGCTGATTCATCTATATTAGATTGGACGTATTCAGAAACCGGTGAAAGTCAGTTTACTTTCATGAGTGCCCTCTTGGAAGTCATGTTAATCTTTGAAACTTACCGACTCGAGGGCCTCGGCGGCAGTCTGCGCCGCGCGCAGCCCCGCATGGGCATCAGCAGAATGTATGATTTCTACGTCGTAGTTCGCGCTTGAGCTCGCATTTTGTTCTTCCTGTGAATCGATTGACAATGTAGCATACAAAGTTTCGTATTATGACTGTTTTGTATTACTAGTATTAAAAAATGCGAAAGTATGTGTGAAGGGTAGCTTGTGTGATGCTATTTGTTGCCACTTCACTTCGTTAGATATATAAGGCCATGAAATGTTGTTGTTTGTCGAATGTGGTAGGTAGTTCTTGCTAGCCTCTGAACGTCAGAGCTTACCAGGCCGCCCAATGGCCTCTGACTTGGCTTAACGGCTGCTAACAACTGTGCCCCGAGCATGAGTTTTACTAGCTCGACATAGTACGCGTCAACTAGCTCTTTGTATGAAGATTTTTCGTTCATAAACGCGCCGGTAGGGGCGCTGTTCAAGTTTTCATAGAAACTTCATTAAAATACGCAAACGCGAAAGTTACGTTTCTAACTACAAAATCTTATACTGGGGCCGTCGTCTCAGAACGATGGAAATCCGTACCTAACTATAATTAATTGGCCGGAGATCGAGCACGGTCCCGTCGGATAGCAAACCGCACAAGTCACAGATCACTTACGGCCGAAATTAATAATCAATCCCAATCCAAATTTTGCTATCTGGGATTGACATCACAATCCATTTTAGGGTCAAACGTGCCAATAACCGATACGTGGATTGGTTAATGAAGGCACGCAGGTTGGAGATCGATCGAACGATAGGCAGCAATCCAAGATCGATTTTAATCTTGGATAGAATATACAATATTAATTTCGGGCGTTAGTCACTAATAGCATAACTAAGAATCAAATAAGAAAGATTACCTTCATAGGGATGCCAGTAACTGTAGTGACAGCCAGTTTGTAATGCGGCAACACTAGCCGCCCCAGTAGGTTAGCCAGTTGACTGGCCCGGGTCACTATCACTTCTACCCCCATGATTCCGCCGCTCATCTGGTATGGTTTAGTCACTCTTTAGAAATGTGCAGAAATTCGCCTCTATTAATTTTTTTTAAGCTGATACATGCGACTATGAAGCAACTTAGCAAGGGCCTTTTTTTCTTCTTCTCAATATAACATAACTTGCATTGTAATTGAACTGTCACAGCATTTCGCAAGGTAATCTTTATCGTTAGCAATTATATTTAAAACTATGCAGGTTCTACTTTGATAAAAACAATCTTGCCATTTGGGAAAAAGGAAAAATGTACTTAAAGTTTAAAGTGGTTGCGAGTTGTGAACTAAAATAAGCCATCTATATAAAGCATATCTTCGCATGCTATTTCCTTCAAATTACCTATAATTATTATGGCAAACAGATGCCATATCAGATGCAGATGGTAACAAACGCCTTTTCATATTATAGTCTAAATTAGTCCTCATTCGGAAACAGCTACACATGGTAATCTACCTACAAGCATAGAACTAGCAAGCACTAGAATGTAATGGAAGAAAATACTGAAAATGTGTTATAACTTACGATAGCCTTCAAGTCAGCATGAAGAAAAAGCTATCGGTTTTTAATCAAGCATATTAGTGGTTCCTAAAAAGGTGACTGACCTTTTAAACACAAGTGAGACATAAGGGCAGTGGACAATGAAATAAAGATTTCATTTAATAATTGGTCAAGAAATTAACCATAGTATTGCCATTCATTAAAACCACACAACAGGAAAATGTGCACAGGGTGTATAAATAATGGGTGTATATTTTTTCAGACCTTTTCAAAGTATTTTTGTAGTCATTTTCACATCTCCCATATTTACATAAGATTTATTTTAGGTTTTATTCAGCCGTTGAGCCTAACACATTTGTCAAAAATAGCATTCTTCTAAAGAATAAATTGTTAAATTAGCTAGAACGAAAGACTATCTATCTACCTCAAGCTAGTAGGGTGACTAACTTGCATGGCCAAACTGTGGAAAACAATATTCTCACCTCAGTTAGTTGTTGATTGTTCACTCTAGTTTCAGCTTTCTCTGGTGTGACATTTATTATCACTAGATGGCAGTAGTGGACAACCATAGTTCTGAAATAAGCAACATTTTTATACATGCATTGCATTGTGTTCAAACAAAAGCCCAATAAAAATAAGTTTGTAGAAATCAATCTGTTAATGAATCTGACTAGTTTGTGGCTAAGATAACTTTAGTTAACTGCATTCTTGTTACGATTTATTGGTAATTGAAAACCAATGAAATTTGCTGTTTTGGTCATGGTTTGTTATCTTAATAATTGATCTCTGTTTGAAACTCTAAAATATGATGTCATTGTAATCAAATACAATTAAATATTTGAGCTGCACCTTTAAAATAAATTGAACAGCAGAAACTGGGCCCAAATTAACTTGATAGATTAGATCTTATTATACAACACAGTGGCATTAATGAAGCTTGTAAAAAGTATCCTTACGGAGCAGTGGGAGTAGACTCGCTGGTACTGGTGCTAGCAGCGCTTGCACTGGTTGTAACTGGTTGAGTTTGAACCATTGATGCCTTCTTATTTTGCTGATCCAATGTGTTGAGAGCTATTTTAGCAAGACTCCTTATTGAATCGTCATCTCTGGCACTGGTAATGCAGATTATTCTACCTCTGAAATAAAACAAGTTAATAAAACTTATTGAGGCAACAAGCTGTAGGATACCAAGGGTCATTCATTGATAAGCTGCAATAAAATATAGAAATTTCACCTATTATTTATTTTGTTTACGACTTTAGAATGTATGCATATACATAATAATCTTAATATAATAATATGTAAATTGTGTCATATTGTTTGTCCCCATTGGACTCTACTACATAGGTAACCAATTTTAATCAAATTTGCAGACTGTATGCAGTTTGATCTAACTTGAGAGATAGGATAGTTTGCATCTCAATTTATAGTCGCAACAACAAAAACCTTAGCCACAGAAACGTGTGGCCGTGTCTACTAGTATATTATGTAATTAAACAATAATTTATCAGAAAATATTTGACCGCACAAGCTTTTAACCTGATTGATGCTCAAAAGGTTTGATACCTTACCGGTTTTGGACATGCCTTTCTGTAGCAGGTCTTGCAGACTGGCATGGTGAGGGCTCCCCGAGAGATTCTATTGCTGCACATAATCCCACCACATCACCCCCTGCGCCTCTACGGACTGGTCCTACAAGACAGAGTCCATTGAGGATCTGTAACATATGGAATTTACAATTAACATTGAGGGAATAAGGATTGACTAGTAAAATATAAACTGGTGAAACAGACAATGTTTGTAAAACAGACTATGAACATTGTAATTTACTTTTTAAACTGACTATATGAAATAAACTAGATGCATAAACTTGACCCTTTGAGTAAGCCATACCAGACACAATAAATGTTTAATTGTATGGACCAGTCCAGGCTTAGTGTCTTTTGGTTAGTGACATTTGAAATCGTTAGATTAAGGCACAGTAGCATAAATCACCATTCATTTAAATTTTATGATTGTCATTTGATTCCACCACACTCAAAGCGAATAAATTATATTGTAACTTTTGATTGCATGAATTTTAACAATACTTACTGTTTATTGCAAACTGATCAAAAATATACTTACATGTGTTAAGTTTTGTTGTGCTACAGCCCAAGTGTTCAAAATATGGGCAGCTGAATCGCTAACCACAAATCGCAGCTGTAACACAAATTAAGTTAGAACTAAGTATGATTTAAATGAATTAAATTAAACTGCAAGGAAAATAAAGCATTATACTAAAGCGCACTATATTTATCCATGCTGAACCTGCTGAATTGCTTTGTTTATCACAGTACTTTTTGATAATCAGCCTGACGGAATACACCAGTAGTAAGTCTGGCACAGCTTATACCGGCAATAGTGATCATTGACAAAGGTGAGAAAATGCATGGCTTTGTAAACCAAACAGTAAAGTTACCAGCTTGCCCTCAGGAAAGAGATCCCAAACAATCCTACAATACTCGACGGCCGCCTCTACGCTGCACGTCCACAGCGATTTCGAAACCGGCGGTAGGGGTATGTACCCCGGTCCCCGGCTTTTGCTCCCCGAGTCGAAATCTATTGGATTGTCTGAAGAAATGCCGAAATAAGGTGTGTGGTCCAACACAAATATTGTTTTGTGGTTTGTGGGATACATAATATTGCTCCCAAGATAATGTTCACTGGCTCAAAATTCAAAAGTAGGTTATTTATTTCCTCTAAACACTGCCAAGTTTTGCGACACTGGTATACAGAACTGCTTTTCGCAGCCGGCGGAAATTGTAAATGCAAAATAGGCTGTACACCAAGGAATGTACTACAATACTCTGCTGACCACAACTCTTTATTAATATCAAAGCAATGACACAAACAAAGGCTATGTAATTAGTAAGATTTAGATTTATTTGCGTTTCCTTCAATGCGTGGCCCGCGCGCCTCGTATCATCCATACACATACAGACAGAGTTACAGATACAGACAGAAGACAGGTAGGTACTAGTAGGTAGCGTATGTAATAGAGCTGTAGCAAACCGTACAGCATTCAGTACTGAGTAACGGGTGCGCCATCTAGTTCTAGTACCGAGCAGCGAAACGGTACTGGCGAATCCGTTTCGTTACTCGCATGTTTCGTTGGGTGCACCGCACCAACACTGTTCGAGCTCACGCAAGTAAGAAGCAACGTCGATACGTGTGTTGAAACGTTTGCTGATCGTATCTTTTACGCATGCGCATTGCGCGCGCAAAATCGTATGAATTTGAAAAGTACGTTAGGTACCTACGTTACAAAGAACGATGTTTGTTTGTTTTGTTTTTAAGTGAAGTAATCGTTTAGAAAACCATCGTCCTAAAATTAAACTAATACTGTTTGTTTGTTTAATAGAGGTATAAATTGTGTGTGTAGAGTAGTGAAGTGTGTTGATTGGAACTATTTGGAACAGAAAAAAGGTAATAAATACTTTTGTACAAATTACAAATAATGGTTATGTTTTTGTTTTTTATTCCAGGTTTTTTGTTCTTATAGACATATTAGAATAAAGCTACCTTCATACTCTAATGAGATTTAATTGTTTCTTGGTAAACAAAAGCTGTTATTTAAATTGTTCTTAATATTCGGTTTATTATTATTTACACTAAAATAATATTTATTTTTTACATTTCAGTTTACCTGCTACAATGGATAAGAGAAGAAGTAAACTATGGATTTTTTTACGCAGACTACAGGCGATAAGGCAAAATGTGATCTTTGTAATTCGTTGTATTCAGTGAAAGGCGGTAAGTAACGAGTAACGATACGATAGTAACGGGTGCTCATTGCTAAAGTAACGAATACATACGGGTACCTATGCTTTTTTTCGTTACTTTTACACCTCTGCCTCTGGTAAGTAAACTAGTGCACGTTAAACATCGATAGTCTATCGATAGTATCGATAGTTTCATACTATCGATAGTTTTTTACTATCGATACTATCGATAATTATTTTCTACTATCGATTTACTATCTATATATATAAAAGCCAAAACTGACTGACTGATTGACTGACTGACTGACTGACTGACTGACTGATCGATCAACGCACAGCCGAAACCACTAGGTCTAGAACCATGAAATTTCGCACAAATATTCCTTATGTGACGTAGGCGTGCAATAAGAAAGGGTTTTTGAAAATTCAACCCCTAAAGGGGTGAAAAGGGGGTGCAAAGTTTGTATAGAGCAACGTGTTTTCTTGGTCTGATCAACTTCAAACTTGGCATTTATATTCTTTAAAAGATTTATTTAAATACGTGTTTCATCGTTTTTTAATATTCAACCCCTAAAGTGAGAAAAAGGGGTTGCAACATATTTTCATCCGATTTAGTTCATAATTGAAATTTGGCTAAATTATGCCATAAGTGACCTAGGAGTGCACTAAAATGTGATTTTTAAAATACAACCCCTAAAGGGGTGAACAGGGGTTGTAATGTTTGTGTGTAACAACGTGTTTTCTTTGTCTGATCAGCTTCAAACTTGGCGTTTACATCATTTAAAAGATTTATTTAAATACATTCATAGTTTTTTAATATTCAACCCCTAAAATGATAAAGAGGGGTCGCAAAATATTTTTCATCAGATTTAGTTCGAAACTGAAATTTCGCACAAATATTCCTTAAGAAACGTAGGTGTGCCTATGCACTAAGAATATTTTTTTGAAAATTGACCTCCTAAATGGGTGAAAAATGGTTGCAAAGTTTGGATGGAACAACGTGTTTTATTGGTTTGATCAACTTCAAACTTAGCATCTATGTTCTTTAAAAATTTAATTAAACACATGTTTTTTCTGGACTAGCTGTTGCCCGCGACTTCGTCCGCGCAGACTATAATTATATTTTACCATAGTTCCTAATAGCTAAAAATAACCTCGAGTTCGACATCGACAACCGATATGCGATATCCAACATGCTTGTACGACGTCCACCATCTTCTATGAAAATTACCATTTTATACAAAAATCTACCATTTTCTACCAATATACCATGTAATACCAAAAGCTACCATTACCTACCAGAATCTACCATTTCGCACCAAAAACTACAATTTCCTAAATTAAATGTACCATTTTAACCATAATGTATCATTTTTAACTAAAGCTTCCTTTTTTACCAAAAATCTACCATCTTCATCAAAATCTACCAAATTTATCATCATCATCATCAGCCTGAAGACGTCCACGGCTGAACATAGGCCACCCCCTTAGACCGCCACACCGAACGACAATTTGCCTTATATCCACCAGTTGCCTGCGACTCTTTTGATGTCATCGGCCCAATTTTGTCATTTATCAATGTTACCAAATTACCATTTTTTGTCAAAATCTACCATTATCTACCATTTTAACCAAAATCTACCATTATTACCAAAAATCTACCAATTTCCTACCAAAAATCTACCATTTACTACCGTTAATTTATCATTTTCTACCAAAATCTACCACTTTCTACCTACATTTTAGGAGTTGAATATTAAATCCAGAAAAAACATGTGTTTAATTAAATTTTTAAAGAACATAGATGCTAAGTTTGAAGTTGATCAAACCAATAAAACACGTTGTTCCATCCAAACTTTGCAACCATTTTTCACCCATTTAGGAGGTCAATTTTCAAAAAAATATTCTTAGTGCATAGGCACACCTACGTTTCTTAAGGAATATTTGTGCGAAATTTCAGTTTCGAACTAAATCTGATGAAAAATATTTTGCGACCCCTCTTTATCATTTTAGGGGTTGAATATTATAAAACTATGAATGTATTTAAATAAATCTTTTAAATGATGTAAACGCCAAGTTTGAAGCTGATCAGACAAAGAAAACACGTTGTTACACACAAACATTACAACCCCTGTTCACCCCTTTAGGGGTTGAATTTTAAAAATCACATTTTAGTGCACTCCTAGGTCACTTATGGCATAATTTAGCCAAATTTCAATTATGAACTAAATCGGATGAAAATATGTTGCAACCCCTTTTTCTCACTTTAGGGGTTGAATATTAAAAAACGATGAAACACGTATTTAAATAAATCTTTTAAAGAATATAAATGCCAAGTTTGAAGTTGATCAGACCAAGAAAACACGTTGCTCTATACAAACTTTGCACCCCCTTTTCACCCCTTTAGGGGTTGAATTTTCAAAAACCCTTTCTTATTGCACGCCTACGTCACATAAGGAATATTTGTGCGAAATTTCATGGTTCTAGACCTAGTGGTTTCGGCTGTGCGTTGATCGATCAGTCAGTCAGTCAGTCAGTCAGTCAATCAGTCAGTCAGTTCTTGCTTTTATTATATAGATTTAATATTCAACTCCTAAAATGTAGGTAGAAAGTGGTAGATTTTGGTAGAAAATGATAAATTAACGGTAGTAAATGGTAGATTTTTGGTAGGAAATTGGTAGATTTTTGGTAATAATGGTAGATTTTGGTTAAAATGGTAGATAATGGTAGATTTTGACAAAAAATGGTAATTTGGTAACATTGATAAATGACAAAATTGGGCCGATGACATAAAAAGAGTCGCAGGCAACTGGTGGATATAAGGCAAATTGTCGTTCGGTGTGGCGGTCTAAGGGGGTGGCCTATGTTCAGCCGTGGACGTCTTCAGGCTGATGATGATGATGATAAATTTGGTAGATTTTGATGAAGATGGTAGATTTTTGGTAAAAAAGGAAGCTTTAGTTAAAAATGATACATTATGGTTAAAATGGTACATTTAATTTAGGAAATTGTAGTTTTTGGTGCGAAATGGTAGATTCTGGTAGGTAATGGTAGCTTTTGGTATTACATGGTATATTGGTAGAAAATGGTAGATTTTTGTATAAAATGGTAATTTTCATAGAAGATGGTGGACGTCGTACAAGCATGTTGGATATCGCATATCGGTTGTCGATGTCGAACTCGAGGTTATTTTTAGCTATTAGGAACTATGGTAAAATATAATTATAGTCTGCGCGGACGAAGTCGCGGGCAACAGCTAGTTATTCATAAACTTTGCCTACCTCCTAATACCTATCTGGAGTTTTGGCGGGAATCCGATAGTGAGACATTTTTGGTTTTGTATTATTTTCTCAAACTTATCTTTATTATCGGATTCCCGCCAAAACTCCGACGCTTTTGTTATTTTTTTCTACTAATTTTGCTACATCTATGAAATTGACATATATTTTATTTGACATTGACAATACGAAATTAAAACGGTTTTCTTTGTTTTATTATGGCTTCGCACGGTTTGTGTATTTCCAGTATATCCAGTGCACAGATTTACTAGGTACCTTTGGATAGTAGTATATCGATGATCCAGTGACAGTGACAGATTAACTGACAACTTGTTGACAACTAACTTATCAACTAGAATAATAGACAAAAGACAGTCACAGATCCTAATAATCCGGAGACGACTAGGCTTTTTTATGCTATAACTTTGCATATAGTTCATTGAGTTCAGTGGAGAACACGGTCCAGCACTGAAATACCGATATTTTTGAAGTATCGATATGAAAATAGTAGTACCTACTTCCAGAATAGATTTACCGATTTAGGCCCGGCGCAAATTATCAGCATCGGCGAGGAAAAGGATCCTTTTTCCAAGGAAAGGTTATTGAAAACTGTGTACAGAGCGTGGTTGAAGTAAACAGTAGGAAACTTAAAAGTTATTTTAATTCCACAACAATATTACAATCTCAATTAGATAGGTAAAAAATCTCAATGACACACTTCAAGAGATTTTCTCAAAGTGACAATTTATCTATACAATCTAAATTCAAAATTAACTACTTATAAATGAGGGATAGTCCACTCGCAATCATCCTCATTTCAACACTCCTCCATAATTTTGAATGCTCATACAAACATGCATACATCCTTGTATGTATATACCCTAATACATGCAAACATATAATAAATGCAAACGTATAATAAATACATACATCCTTACACTTTCACACCCATACCAGTAACACACACGCTAAACTTTGTTTTCGCCAGTGCCTTTGTGAGGCAATCAGCTGGCATACTCTTTGTGTCCAGGTAACTCAGTTTTATGATTTTGTCCTGAACAGCATTTCGTACATAATGATGTCTCACATCTATGTGCTTTGTCCGCTTATGCGTTGTGTGGTGTGACGCGATAGCCATTTCTGATTGGCTATCAGTTCTCATTACCAATGTAGAACTAATTCCTGAAACTTCCTTTATGAGTCTGCGCAGGAATATAGCTTCTCTAGTTGCTTATGACAAACTGACATATTCTGCCTCTGCAGATGACAATGCCACAACTTGCTGTTTTCTGCTTTCCCACGAGACAGCGCTTCATGCCAGTGTAAATACATAGCCGGTGTACGATTTCCTGTCAGTTATGTCTCCTCCATGACTTGCATCTGCAAATGCTTCCAAGAAATTACCAGTTTTTGTATAAACTAGTCCTGTGTTCTTGGTACCCTTGAGATACCGTAGTACATTTTTCGCAGATCGCCAGTGCTCTTCATTATAGCAATTGTTAAATTGCGACAGATAGCTAACTGCGAATGCTATGTCCGGTCTTGTACATACAGCTGCATACATGAGCGAGCCAATTAGTTCACGATATGGAAGGCTCTGCATTTCCTCAGTACCTCTTTCGAGCTGTTGTCCAACTACCAGTGGAGTAGTTGCTGGCTTGCAGTCACTCATGTTAAATTTCTTTAACATCTTTTCAATGAAAGACTCTTGGTCTAGCTTAATATATCCATCTTTTTGGGTAACTCTTACTCCTAAGATCAATTCAGCTTTTCCTAAATCCTTCATATCGAATTTTGACATGAGTTGCTTTTTCATAGCTCTCATTTCATCTTCATTTCTCCAGAAGATGAGCAAATCATCAACATATATTGCAATGATGATTAGGTTTCTATCATTATTGTCTCGTCTGCGTTTGTAGATACATGGTTCACTTTCCAACTGCTGAAATCCCAAATTTTTAAGTTCTGTGTCCAATTTGGTGTTCCAAGCCCTTGAAGCTTGCTTCAACCCATACAGCGACTTTTGAAGTAGACAGACATAGTCTTCTTTCCCTTTAACTTCAAAACCTTCTGGCTGCTTCATAAAGACTCTTTCTTCTAGTTCTCCATTAAGGAAAGCCGTCTTTACATCCATGTGATCCACATTCATATCGGTTTCCACAGCAAGAGCTAAAAGCGTTCTCAGGGATTCGTGCCTAACAACCGGTGAAAATGTTTCATGGTAGTCGATTCCCCGCCTTTGGCTAAACCCTCTGGCAACCAAACGCGCCTTGTAGCGTCTCTTATTCCCCGCCTCATTTTTGATTTTAAATATCCATTTAGAATCCACAATGTTAGCTCCAGGCTGCGGTTTGACAAGTCTCCAAATCTTGTTCTTTTCGAATGCACTTAGCTCTTCTTGGATAGCTTCTTTCCATTTTGAGCTATCGTGCCTAGACAGTGCTTCCTGAACAGTCACTGGATCCAGTTCTAAATCTTGTTTAGCTGCTTGGTACAAGACAAAATCCGGGAACTGCTTAGGTTTTCTGTTCCTGAGTGGGTACCTCCGTCCACTATCTGGTTGTTCTTCTTCGTCGGCAGTAGTGTGAGCATCCGATTCACAGTCTTCAAACTCGTCAGCTTCGTACGGTTTTTCTCTGTCGTCTCTAGGTCTATCTCGTTCCTCTCTAGAAACATCCTCTGCTTCACCATACTCCAGCCCTTGATGAACCTCTGTTACATCAGTGTTTTCTGGTGATTGCAGACTCTCATTAGATCCTTCGACATTTCTAACGTCATTTCCTTCAATCAGCGGATGATTTTCTTGGGAATGATTTTCAGTGTTTGCCTGACCATGACGCTCAATACTATGCTCAGTCAATTCGAGTATTTCCTCCGTATTCTCTTCTGACTTAGACGACTCAAGAAGTTTTTGATTTTCAAAAAATACAACATTTCTCGCTTTGAAAATGTTAGCATTAGTAGGATCCAAAAGTCTGTAGGCTTTGGCATCATCACAAAAACCTGTATAAACCAGTTCTCTGCTCTTGGGATCCCACTTTCTTCTCTTTTGTTGAGGAATGTGCATGAAGGCTTTGCATCCGAAAGTCTTCACCATGCTCAGGTCGCATTTCCTCCCAGACCATTTCTCTTCAGGTGTCATATCCTTCACTGCTAGTGTTGGTGATCTGTTTTTCAAGAACACTGCATGATGGACAGCCTCTGCCCAGAACCGTTTACTCAAACCAGAGTCTTGAAGCATGCTCCTTGCTTTCTCGCAGATTGTTCGGTTTGCGCGTTCTGCGACTCCGTTCTGTTCTGGCGTATATTCTACCGTCAGCTGATGCTGTATGCCGCATTTTTTCAGATACCCGTCTAGTTGTTTATTGACAAACTCGGTGCCATTATCAGTGCGCAAAATCTTCAATTTCTTACCACTGACATTTTCCGCTAGTTTCTGAAACTCTATACATTTTTCAAAAACTTCGCTCTTTTGTTTCAAAAAATATATAAAAGTTTTACGCGAAAAATCGTCAATAAACGTCAAAAAATATCGACATTTTCCAGCAGAAAGCTCCTCCATAGGTCCGCATACGTCTGCATGTACCAAACCTAGCGCTTCCTTGGCTCGCGTAGCATTACTCTTGCTGAATGGTTGTTTGGTTTGTTTTCCCATAACGCAGGGTATGCATTCAAGTTGAGATAAATCATTGGGAAAACTTACCCCTGTTGCCATCTTATCTCTCAGAAGTTTGAGGTTTTTAATACCAAGGTGACCCATCCTTCGATGCCACAGCATCAGCTGATCACCTCCAGTCGCTGATGTAAGTGCAGAACCCTGTGAACAGCATTTGATTTTATAGATGCCACATTCTTCCACACCTTTCACACAAGCCTTACCTTTAACCTCACATTCGTCACTCTTAAAGATGTCACAACCTCTTTCTGTGAACACTATCACATGCCCCTTTTTGGCGATTTCATGAACACTCAATAAGTTAGATACTAACTTAGGAACATACGTCACCTTGTTTATAGTCAAACCAGACTCACATACTACCATGCCCTCTCTTTCACCCGAAACCTTGCTTCCATCCGCACACGTCACAATCAAAGGATTTGGACTGTCCCTCAAATTCTTAAACCAAGATAGACGATTTGACATATGAGTCGACGCTCCGGAGTCGATGATCCAGTCATCTCCACGTGGTTTCACCGACGTGCCAAATGCGCCAGCTTGCATGGCTTCTTTTCTCTTCTTTGGGTTGTCTGGACATTCCTTTGCTTTGTGTGGTCCATTACAAATGAAACACTTGATTTTTCCTTTGATCATATTCTGGGGCGCGCTCTTGCCCTTTTTATTTGTAATCAGTGCTGATGTTGGATGACTGGTGTTTGAGCCTCTTGAAAAAGTTTCTTCCATCTGGAACAGTTTCGTTTTCACGTAATCGGTAGTTATGTCAATGTTGCTGTTTTCAATCGCCAATCTCATTGATTGAAATTCTAGCGTTAGGCCTTGAAGAAGAAGAGCAGCTAATAACTCATCATCGATCTCTTTTCCTAGATCTAACAGCTCCTGTGACGTCGCCATGACAGTTGTCACATATTCTCGAACTGATGAGAATTGTTCCAATTTCAAGCTCACTAGCTTGGATAATAGCCTGCAGCGATTATTTAGCCCTTTGTCCTCAAATGCTGTCCTCAATGCTTCCCATGCTTCTTTGGCTGTTTTTGCCTTGCGAACATGGACCAGGCAGTGGGGTCTGACCATTAGGCAAATCTTCGCGCGGGCTCTCTGATCTCTTTTTGTACCTTCTAAATCCGTCTCTGGCGGTGATACACTCGTGTATCCCCAAAGATCATCGTGAATCAGATATAGTTCCATCATGAACTTCCATGTGCTGTAGTTTGTATTACCATCAAGTTTTTCTATGGATGGCAAGCCGCTACTGCCCGCTTGAGCTGTTTCACGTGACATCGTGTTGTTGTACTCGTTACTGTTATCACCTTCTGCGTTGGCCATAATCTAATGATTATTAGGAGCCCATAACCTATTGAAAACTGTGTACAGAGCGTGGTTGAAGTAAACAGTAGGAAACTTAAAAGTTATTTTAATTCCACAACAATATTACAATCTCAATTAGATAGGTAAAAAATCTCAATGACACACTTCAAGAGATTTTCTCAAAGTGACAATTTATCTATACAATCTAAATTCAAAATTAACTACTTATAAATGAGGGATAGTCCACTCGCAATCATCCTCATTTCAACAAAGGTAGGAAAGGTATTTTTTGTTATTACGACCATATATATATATACAAGGCAATTTCTACTTTATTACCATTACATTAATGTATATTGCTATTTGCCACCTAAAAATCCTTTTCGCCGGGCCTTAATGTATTTTCATCGTTGTTTTTACATAACGCTTATACTTTTTAAGTGGATATCAGTATTGGCACCAACTGATAGTGAAATACTGATAAATTAGGTTACCAAATTGTTGAATGTCGCAGTTGGTACGGAATGTAATAAGGATATTATTAGGAAAATAAACGGCATAGGAATGAAAATTTTGCTGTTTAAAGAAAGCGGGTACTTTATGTAAATCTAGTAAAGTAAATCTATGGTAGGTACCTATTGTCTTCGAATTTTATACTCTGTGTCAAAATGTCAAACTTCAAATGAATGCAAATGCTGGAGTTTTGGCGGGAGGGAATCCGATAGTGAGACGTTGTTGGTTTTGTATTATTAGCTCAAACTTGTGTTTCTTCGAGTGTTAATGTGTAATATTGGTGGAATATTAACCATTAAGTGTTCGTTAACGTGCACGAGTGTAGGCAAATGATATAAACTCAAAAAACGTGTCATTTCGCGTTTTTTCCAAAACTCCCAGGAAGTTTCAGTAAAGCATCCACTACTTTACTGAATCGTGACTGACGATGTAAATAATTGACTTGACTACTTGACCACGATTGCTATAACATTGCTGTGACTTTTTTAATGTGAAATTAAGAAATACTTAAAATAAAATACTTGACACTGGCTATATGCACAAACCGTGCGAAGCCATAACTAAAACAAAAAAAAAAAAAATGCAAATGCTACCTACCAGTTTTACCAACATTAAAGTATGCCGCACACCATATTTCCGGTCAAAACTATTGATAATACTAAATTGTAAAGATTACATTTTATTGTGCATTAGGATATAATTATATTCTAAATATATTTTTTGATATACCTTTTACGCACTTACTGAAATTAGCTTCGATTATGTGTTACGTAAACCTACAAATTATTATTTTATAATGATTTTTAATGATACCATCCTAGGTAGTAGTAGCATTTGAATTATTTTTTATTATCTACCTACATTTTTATGGCAATAGAACACTTTAATAGACAAATTCAGCTTTTTTTTTATTTTTCCCAGTATGTAGGTATTTCAAGAAACATGAAACCGGTGAACGGTAAAATGTTATCGGTGTTTCTTATCGAATCATTTGATCGATATTTTGTCATGGATGTTTGCCCCTGAATCAAACAATTTTGGTTCTCTGATTTCAATTTGGTGATTTGATTTTATATTATGAACAGTTACCTACACAAATTATAATCAAAGTTGATAAATAGTTGCTAAGTGAAATCAAAATTACAATATCGATTCATCGGATTTAGATTTATGAGGCGAAAAATGTCGTTTTATTTATATCGTTTGGATTTACTTAGTTTACGCTAAAGTATTGTCTGTTTACTTGTTTAAGTAGTTGATTATTTACTGTATTAAAACATAATTCTAATTACTTAGGTACCTATTCAGAATAAGCATCCCATAGATATTATGACATGTAACTCAAGATGTGCTGCAGAAGCTAACCAATCTTGACATTTTAGAAAGTCGCACGAATGATTGGAGCACCACCTAAATAACGTGTAGGTTCTAAATTTATCCGACTTATAGGGGTAACCAGCGATCTTGAGCTTGGCATTCATCATTTAACTTGATAACATTTTTTTTCGTGTTAGCTTCTAATCTTCACAATAGGTACATAATAATTATACACAAGGTTTCCGCGACGCTCGAGCAAGTACCCCTGACCCGTGTAGCATCTTAGGCTCCCCTACCATGGTGATTATTAGAAGTTATGCCTTTTCCCTTCACTAGTTCTGTCCCATCAGTGGGATTGAGAGTAAAAATAAATTGGCTATAGCATAAAAATAATCGATAAAAACCGGCAAAGGTAAAAAGTCCATCACTAGGGTGAATGTGAAAAAATGGTGCATTCGTCGCAAACCGGGCCACACATCCGAAGCTAAAAATTAAATTATCATCCACCATTTTGTTTATTGTCGCGAATATAATCTCCACCCAGTACGTTATTGAATATTTCTACTCAGCCGCCATACGACGAAAGTGATAAAGCGGCTCTTCCGATGGTTTGGGTAATAGAAATGTGCCATTAGCGTACATTTATCTTGAGGGGCCTATCGTTGAAATTTGCAGACATCGGCCGCGCCGCAAGTAAACACTCTTTGGGAATCGGTACCGTATCCTCAAAGAAAATTAAGAACACAAGTGCGCAAGGAAACCGAATCGATGAGAAAGGTTCGCTGAAATTTGTTCAACGGATATTGAACAAGTGCAAGGGGAGCAATCCCGTGGCGTTAAAGGTATACGATGAAGTGTATTCGTACGTGTGATCGGCGTAGTGGCGTATATCGGTGGTTAGAGGTGCGATAATTGTGGTGTTTGTGCAGGAAATATCGCGAGGGTGCGGACGGGAGTCACCGGTGGCGCGCCCGGCTAACATGAACCATTCGCCTGCTCCAGACAGGCCGCACTCCGACTCTAATGTAAACCAAGTCGAGGAGATGGAGACTCAGGATGGTGAGTGATGTCATTTGCTCTGTTATCTCCCCAGTTACCTGTAAATAGTGACAGAAGCAGACTCGTCCACTGAAACAGCATATCAAATCATTATTACGTCGTATTGCCGACTATAACATTGTGTTAGAAGTAGAAAGTGATTTGTTTGCGTCAATTTAACTAAACAACATAGGAGTGAGTAATGTTAACAACACTAACCTCAAATGTTATATGACTTGGTGTTTTTGCTGACATTTTGTTTGTTTTGCTGTGCCACAGCAAAATTGAAAATAGGGCGAGAGTAGGCCACATAAGCCGTAATGATGTTGTTTCTCTGAATGCACTTCATGCCTTTGTTTCAAAATATAGTAATTTGTTCAAAATTCTATAAATAGTTGTCTTTGTTTCAGCCTGCATATACTTAGCTTTACTAAGGCCCTATGAGCTTTCTATTCTATTGATTCTCTTCACTCATGAGTGAAATCAGTAAACAAAAAAAACAAGCAAGTTTATCCTATCTCTCTGTTATGAATCTCTGAGAGAAAGAATGCACATGAGTCTACAGACATAACTAAAATTGTGTCAAATCATTGTGGAGTTGGGACACAATTTCACCAGTTTCTCATGGTGGTGGCACTTGGTGATTGCCTAGCTAGCTAGGACACTCAACATTAATAACACTGTGCCTGAACTGTTCTGCACTGATCACATAACAATGAAATATCTATTGTGTCTATCATTAGTTACTCAAAGGGTTATTTCTTAGGTAGTCTCTAGTGTCCTGTACATTGTTTGGTTGCAGTTTGGTTTGCGTTTGTTCTCTAGACCTATGACATTGTTGAGTGGTGCGGTGTGTGGAACAATTTTAAGTATATATTACATACATACATACATTATACACCTATTCCCATTGGGAAGGCAGATACTACTATTTTTACATGCTATTGACACACTTCTTTGGATTCAGAGCTGGAATTGATATTGTGTACTGACCTACATTACATTAGATCTGTAAAAGTGTTAACTACCTGAAAATCATACTAAATCCAATGTGCACAGCTCTTTTGAAGCTCAAAGATGTTTTAGACTCATGTATAAAAACTATTAGTGACAGCTGGCAGCCCTTTGATAGGTAAAAGGCCTCAAAGTGAACTATTGCAATGTGAGCTTTATTAGTATCACATACAGCACATTTTACTACATTTAATTGAAATAGTGGACTGTGCATCGCCCACGCGTCGTCGTTTTGTATAATATGCTGTATGTAACAGTATTAAAGCTCAGATTGCACTTTTTTACTTTGAATCTGGTTGATGTTGAATCGTAACAGTGTATGACGGCCTATATGCTGTCAAATTCTTGAATGAAGTGTGTCTGTAAATTGAGTGAAGTGATCAGGCATTATGAGTTGAGATATTCTAATGCAATAGCGAAAGGAAGAATGGAATGAGTCTTTTATTTGTTGTGATCTATAATGTAGTTATAGTAAAGTAAAGGTAAATAATTATATAGAATATCAGCAGTTTTTATCAGTGGCTGATCCACGTTGCGCTGAACTAATCTGTGATTTGTTGGTATGATTAAATAGGTACCCTAAGAATATTTATCTCAAGCATTTGATGCTCTTGAGATGTAGAAAGATAAAACTATGGTTATGCTAAAAATGCCATATGAAAAGGGCAATGAAATGTAACACAACAATATTGAGCCACTTGTTTCTGTATTTTTCAGTATGATTCACATAATATGAGTGAAGTGTTAGATAAGGCAACACAGGACAGAAAACCCAAACAAAAAAAAAGCAATAAAAAAAGTTTCCAAAATAAATCTTTTCTTTTAACACAATGAGTAGATTGACTATGCTGGGTATGTAATACTGTGAAATGTGAATTAACTTGTGATTAGGTAGAATGAAAACATATTTTCAACGAAGGATGAAAGTATTATCTGGCAAGTGTTTGAAATAATTTTCTTGACATTGAGCTTGTGTCAAAATGTGACAATGTCATTGTATTAGAAAATATTTCATTGCTGTTGCTGAATGTTGTAAAAATTTAATTTCTATTCATTGGTCTGCAAATACTTGCTACACTTCATTACAGGTAGTAAAATTGTGATCAGTTCTTATTTACATTATTGATTCACCCTAATGGAACGATTTGCCATAATATCGTATCAAAATTGTTTTCACATTTTGGCTGGTAACTGAATGGAATTATCTATGTGTAATTGCAAACTACCTATACTTCCACAGTGTAAAAGAAGAAAGGAGTTAAAATAAAATGAAAAATAAATCACCATTTCACATTAAAGCCCCACTGACATCATTTTCTCACTATCCCTTGTGCCATTGGATCCCAAATCCTCACAACCTCCAAATTAATGAAGTCCTGGAATGAGAACTCAGCAATGACAACCCACATGGAGAGTTATTGTCGGAACTATATGGGTTTTTATAGGGCTTTTCAGGGAAACTATTTTTATACATTCCTACACTTAATTATTGTTGGAACAATATGCATGGGTTTTTATAGAGCTTTTCAGGGAAACTTTTTACATATACCTACACTTAATTTATAGGCTATCATTTGATCACTATCTCATCGGGCTCTCAGCAGCTTACTTTTCTGGTCTGTAGGTTACACATACCTAGTTCACATATGGTGAAGGTGTAGTGCGCAAACAATGTCTCATGTTTCTTTTCCCAATGCAATTGTTAGAATGGAAGCTGACATTTTGAGATCGCATGTTGGCTCGAACTTCGCACAGACAAAAAAACCCTTCTGATTGCAAGCCATTGGTGGAGAGCTCGTTCTTCCTGAGAACACTTCTCATATCCTTGAATGTTGAGTGGCTTGGACATGCTAGTTTCCTAGGTTTTTTTTATGATATACATCTGTGTTTGTGTATGGTGTAATCATGTTTAAATTGATGATAATTTTGTTTCATATTTTCAGTAGAGACTGTCGATACAACCACAGAGAAGACCTGGGAGGACGACCTCATGAAAGGGCCCAACGGTGAGGTTGTCATGGGAGAAGTCATGAAGAACCAGGAAACGTCTTCTTGTGATTTGACAGTAAATATCATAATATTTAATATTGATACCACCATAATTTCTTAATTTGAAAAACTCATTCAAGTAATAGGCAATATCCGAATTACATCAAATTGTGTTTCACGCGGCATGCCTAGTATCGGCATTTTAATAACAGGATTATTATTTATAATTCTGGGCTAATGTCCGGCGCGTATTTATGACGTCAGTATCGCCGCGATCGATTATTATGAGTGCGATTTTACGGTTGCGGAACGGCCTAATGACCAGACAAACATGATATAATCTATTATATAATTGGATTTTGGCTATATTATATCGATGATGAAGGGTTCTACAATAAAATAATAAAGCAAAGATACACGCAGACAGTGAAATCTCTTCAGATGATTATTTCCTTGTTATAACAGTTAAACATAAATCCTGATTTGAACTCAGAAAGCACCACATATTTTTAGCTTGCCATCTCATGGAATTTGAAATAACCACAGAAAATGCAACACCACACTTAACATGAAAGTGGTTTTTTAAAATAAATATCAAATTTATACGAAAGTGCGATTTATCACGATACACGATACCACAAGGGGCGTCGGGTGTGTTAGCCGATTTTATTCACTTTCCAAATTGTGCCCTCATTGATAGTACTTATAATATTTATCGTCTGCGCTAGAAGCTAGAATGATAGCCCGCGTGTCGCAAATAGACTTGTGAATTATGCACACTTAGAAGTTGCTTGCTATGTCGCCTACGCAGTAATGCATCGCAAATTATGATATGATCATTTAAATTTATCGGTGCCTAGATGTTTGCACTGGTTTGGTTCACTTCAGCTTTCTTCATATGGAAACTGAGTATTTTCGGGAATATAAATTACCAGTTCACTCTAATAAAACTCGTTCATCTGGATAATACAATCTCATGTGCGATTGATTTTCCACCCAGGCCATATCGAGTATTACGGTTCTGTGCCAAAGCCAAAATCGAATCATCTCAGGTGGATCAAACTAAATAGTTTTAAAACATAAATGTCTATACTAGAATGGTATTCTGTATCGAAAAGTACTGCCCGCATAGCAGTTCCATTTCCTATTTACTCAGAGAGCCACCCTTTCGCAGATGCCGCCGTACATCGATCCCCAGGATCTGGAGGACGATGAGGCTCGCTCCGAGACCACCTTCCGGTTCACGGTGCACAACTTCCGCAACCTGAAGGACTCGGTGCTGTCTCCGCCGTACTACGTGCGCAACCTGCCATGGAAGATCATGGTGATGCCCCGGCAGACACCATCTCCGGACAGGCAGCAGCAGAAGTCTCTAGGTAACATTTTATCTTGGTAGACAGAGTATGAGAATCCAAAATACCGTTGTTTTAACAGTGATAATAATATGTTTTAACTGGATTGAAACGGGTCTAATTCGCGCAAAATTAATTCTAGTAGATAATATGAGTTGAAAACTATGATATTGGAAACATTGATGACTTTCAACAATAACCACCCAAAGAGTCATCAAGAGAATGAACATATTTTGTTATTTAACTAAACAGCCGTGCCAATCATTATAAACTAAAACTTATTATGACAGCTCTAAAGTTTTTGTGTTTCCCTTTCGTCTTCCCAAAGTTGAAAAGTAACAATAAATCCTTTGTTACGACTTAACTAAAACTTCGGCTAGTTTCTAACAACAGAATTGGCACCAATGACAACATGATGTATGCTTAAGCATACTAAGTTCTTGACAGTTTCAATTTTGAGATTGCAGCCATACTGACCTTGTATCATCTTGTAAGGTAGTCTGACTAAAGATGAGACGTGTGTGATTAGTGAATGATGCAGTGTGGTTCCTTCTTTAATCACACAGCATAACACGGAATCATTAATAAACTATAACCAACCTTCTATACATTTTTCTGTCGACCAGTCTGGTGGGTTTTTTACATCAGTTGGATATGATTTAAGTACTGTCTATCTGTTTGTGAGAAACACTTGCATTTGTGGATGTACAAGCCAACACGCGAGGGGCAAGCTTGAGCAAGTGTGTGTTTGTAATTTGTAACAGTGACAAAAGTCAGTCCTCTAGCTCTTTTTAGTGCAATTTAATACTATATTAACTAGCTAAAACCGGGTCTAATTGGCGCACAAATTAATATTAAAATAATAATAATAGTAGTGTTACTAAATTTGTTTCTTCTAATAAATGTTAATGTGTAAATTGTTATTTTGGGCTAGTTCATAAGTTTTCTGTTCGCTAATGCTTAAGAACTTCTATAAAACCATAGTATACAAAAACGAACAATGAAATGAAACTTTTTACTTCAGGCTTCTTTCTCCAATGCAATGGCGAGAGTGAGTCCTCCAGCTGGTCGTGCTACGCCATGGCCGAGCTGAGACTGATCTCCCACAAGCCGGACACTGAGCCCTTCTCAAGGAAAATCCAGCATCTGTTCTACAGGTTTATTGCTTATTATTATACCTTATTTTCACTATTTCTAGTGTGTATTGAGGTGTCTAGTGTCCGCGCTTTGGAGATTGCTCTGGTTTTAGTTTTTAGATCGCCGATGTGCATCGTAATGTTAAATGTTTTGGATTTGACATTTTAACCTTACTTCAAACGTCAAAATGATGTTTTCCATTACGATTTTGTGTCTGCGGTCAGCTCCAAACGCTTCTGTTAGCTGTCAATTCACCGCACCCAAATAATAGGAATCCTTCTTACCCTGCATAGGTATTATAGTCAATCAAATTGTTACTATCGTCTTGGGTTGCCATTTAAAATTAATGAAATGTTTCAATAGCTACAATCTATTTTTACAGCAAAGAGAACGACTGGGGTTTCTCCCACTTCATGTCTTGGAGCGACGTGCAGGATCCCGAGAAGGGATACCTGAAGGATGATGCTATCACCCTAGAGGTGCATGTATCAGCGGAGGCACCGCACGGTGTATCTTGGGACTCGAAGAAACACACTGGATACGTTGGTAAGTGAATGTTGTCGAGTATTTGTATGCTGGGATTAGGTATATCAAGTATGTGCTGTACAATTTATGACATTTCATTAGTTTTAAAATAAAGGCTAATGTTTGTTTTCTTGTCTAATGTGGTAGTCTCAATAGATCGCCGGCACAAACCGTGGGTCACACGCGGTTCCCAATTCATTGTGGTTTCGACAAAATGGCTAGCAACGCCTTAAAGTGCCTTTACTTTTACTATTTTAGATTTTGTCATCGTTTTTATAAATAAAATATGATTGTAGTCAAGGCTACTTGTTCTTACATATTTTTATGTTAACTGAATGATAAGTAAAATTAAATGATGAATATAATATTTTAGCCTTGCAGTATGTTTTAGTGACGAACGAATTTTCTTTTCAGGCCTCAAAAATCAAGGCGCTACTTGTTACATGAACTCACTACTGCAAACACTCTATTTTACTAATCAACTGAGAAAGGCCGTGTACAAAATGCCAACAGAATCCGATGATAGTACTAAGTATGAATGAATTACTAGTTTAGCTCACTGTATTGGTCTCTCAAGACAAAAGCGATCGATCGAAAATTTTTGTTTTAGCCCTGTCTTTCGCTTCCAATTTGAACCTTATCACGATGTGCTAAATATGATTTCTTATTTCAGGTCTGTGGCGCTGGCCTTGCAAAGAGTGTTTTACGAACTGCAGTTCTCAGACAAACCTGTGGGCACCAAGAAACTTACGAAGAGCTTCGGGTGGGAGACCTTGGACTCATTTATGCAACATGATGTCCAAGAGTTCTTGAGGGTAAGTACTAAATTGGCTCAATTCATAAGTAAATTATGATATTTGGAAGTATGGGAACTTTGCAATTAATATTTACTTAACATATGTTTTTCAAGTTGTGTTTTTCCAGCTATGGTTGCTCTATTGTCTATTTAGTTGGACGCTCCATCATGCATGGGTTCCGTTATATCCCAACCGACAAACTAAAACTGTTCTTTCAGAGCTTTCTGTGAAGGAAATGATATAAAACCATATTCATATCCTAGATTCAGACATCTTTGGGTATCATCTTCGACCAAGCTAAGTCTTTACAAGACTCAAATGTAGACACATAATAAACGAAAAACAACCCGAAATTTAAAATAGACATATAAGGAGAAAGGAGGTGGCGTAAACCACTGCTTGTTTATTTTGGCACGTTGTAGGTGCTCTTGGATAAACTGGAGAGCAAAATGAAAGGCACCTGCGTAGAGGGCACAGTCCCGCGTCTCTTCGAAGGGAAGATGACGTCTTACATCAAATGCAAGAACGTCAACGTTTCCAGTACGCGCGTGGAGACGTTCTACGATATACAGCTCAATATTAAGGGCAAGAAGAACAGTGAGTCCATGATTTTGTTATCATTAGGTGTATTAAATATTACTTGTATTATTATGCTTTATCGAGATATTTTCACCAGTGCACCCTCAACTGGATTTGATAATATAAGAGGAGTTTCTTTAAAATGTCCATAGACGGAATAGTTTAATTATAGTTGAAGTGAACAAATCTTCTGCTCTACAAATCGACGTGTTTTCAAGTTGATTCTTTCAATCAAACTAACAACATTCATCAAAAATTAGAGTTCTTACTATTGTTGCTTTATCCACACCAAACGAAACTACCGGTTCATATAGACATACTGCATATTCATAAGTTGGCACTTGAGATCGTGTTATAGCCACATCTATGCTCCTTAGGACACAACTGATACCTATGAGTATCATAATTTCCTGGCTGGCTGTGTGTTGGTGGGACTATGGTGTTCATAGTTACTGATGCTCTAGACAAGGCATCCTAGTTAGTGGTCAGGATCAACGGGCACCAGACCGTTACGCTACAAAAAGTTCTTGATTTTCATGCGACCCGACTAAATACGAGTTATCCTTTCCAGTCGACGAGTCGTTCAAGGACTACATCAGCACGGAGACTTTAGACGGAGAGAACAAGTACGACGCGGGGGAGCACGGCCTGCAGGAGGCCGAGAAGGGCGTCATATTTGCGTCTTTCCCGCCCGTACTCCATTTACACCTCATGCGGTTCCAGTACGACCCCATTACTGACAGCTCCGTCAAGTTCAATGACAGGTCAGTGAACATTACGTTTTACTGTAGCCGCTGCCGTTTCGCCAAACTAGGCATAGTGATAGCACGCCTAAAACGTCTCAAGTTTATAGAAATATCAATGATTATAGCTAGAATCTCCCTTCGCACTGTTATGGTAATGCAACTTCAGTTCAACTACAATAAAAATGCTGTTCAACTACAAAAAACATTAGCCTGTATTGTAATGCAACCGATCTGTTACAAACAGAAATGGCAATTACACATCCTTCTATCTTCCAGATTTGAGTTCTATGAGCACATCAATTTAGACGCCTACTTACAAGAGAAACCAGATACCCCAGCGGACTACACACTCCACGCGGTTTTGGTCCACTCCGGGGACAACCACGGCGGACATTATGTCGTGTTTATAAACCCTAGAGGGGATGGGAAGGTAAGGGAATCCACGTCACGTTTAAGATGTTTTCACTGTACATTTCAACTCTATAGCTAACATTCAGTTGCTAACATCTTTTGTATATATATATATTTCAGTACAATCCGGTTGCAGTTGATTGGTTCTATCTGCAAAATCTAACCTGTTACCTGGGTTGTTGTGTTTTGTGAATCTATTCCTAGCTCATTAATACCATCATATCTTTTTATTTTCACCCCTATATTTGTAATTAGAGCAGTTGAGTGTGCCATTAATTAAATATTAAAAATTTATTGGTCATCTCCAATGTTGAAGGTGCTAGTTGTTGGTTAGAGTATGTGGTCCTTCTTCAATCGGACTTTGTGCAGTTTTAAGATACAATGAAGAGATACAAGTTGTTACAAGTAAAATTAGTAGGATTTTAATTCAGTTCCCGTTTGAATGTATGTATGAAGGCCCCATATTCCAATCGTGGGGGCATTACTAAATTATTAAACCTTTTTTTTCTTTTCCAAGCTGTATATGGGCCAAAGTATGGTAAGTCAGAGAATTATATTTTGGGCTTAGAGTGTTTGAAAATGTTTGTTTGGCTGTAAGCCCCAATGGAGCTTAAAAATATCAACTTTATTTATCATCTTTGACCCGAACAGACTCATCTCTGACCCGAACAGACATAGTCCAACACTTAGCTTCCTTAACTATTTGACATCATATCAGTCGTCAAGAAGCAAAAACCATCACACCAAAATGTCGTAGCACTTGCAGTTTTTGCTTCTAGACGACTCATGTCAGTCGAATGCATGCTTATTCAAAATGGAAAATGTAAAGTATGAGCGCTCTATTTACTTGCACTGTTGTTTTATAGTGGTGCAAGTTTGACGATGACGTTGTATCGCGCTGCACTAAGCAGGAGGCCATTGAGTACAACTATGGCGGCCACGATGAGGACATGGCGTTGACGGTCCGCCACTGTACCAACGCATACATGTTGGTCTATATCAGGTAAGCGACTCAATCCTTATGCCAGGCTAGTTTTTTCTCGAGACTTCGTATGCGTGGATTACAGATGACAACGTGTGACGTCATTATGACAACTTCAGCCCAGTCGCCAACTCTACTCGTATTTCCATAGCCGGTGGAAACAACGGGCTCAGCAATGTTGGACGCGGTACCTACTTTTTAGCAAAGTTGCATAGGTTGCCACTTAGTTATGAAACTTACACCGTTACCGCAAAAGATTTACAAGAGTTGAACAGCTGATGAGTCTAAATATTTTGTCCACTAATCGACATGTAACCCTCGCTTTTTGTAACTCAATAACAAACTCATAAGATGACAGGTTTTAGTAAGAAAACGCGAATGATGACGTCGATTATGTGACATGAAATTTTGAAACATCTGTTTAACTCTGGTTTAAACTTTTGTGATAAGACGGTAAGGGGCGGTGTGAGTCCATCAAGTAATGCAAGCCTATAAAAATAACGTTATAATAACATTTTGTTTAACGCTATATTGAACAAGCTATATTTGATCCCTTTTTCACCACACAACCAGGAACCATAAAGGATATTTTTTTACAGAGATTCTCAACTGAGTACCGTATTGGATGACGTTAATTACGCAGATATACCGACAGAACTGAGCGAGCGGCTCGCCGAAGAAAAGAGGATCGAAACGGTCAGTTTCATTCTCAGTATCATTAATAAAATATAACAATGTTGATTATTCGCGCACAGAGTAAAATATCATTTTTAAAAGCTTTTTTAACTAACATGGAAGTTTAGAGCAAGTGGCGTTGGTCACGCGATCACGGGACCGCTATGAATCTGTGCGTGAATAGATCGGACCTCTTCATTAAATCATTGTTTGTTGTTTTATATTAACACATGTTTAAGCCCCTTTAAAAATATAAAAGTCGTTTATCAGATAAAATAAACCAAAAATTGCAAATTACAACTTTATTTCATAGTAAATGTTACTAAATGTAATAATTATGATAAAGTTAAACTCAAATAAACAAGCCGATTTGTATGTTATTTGAATCTATTATAAAGAAGTAAAACATGTTTTTTCTTTTTTATGGCATGTGCGGCAATAACTCAGGAGGAGCGCATGATGGTAAGCGGCATGTTTATTACCATTTTAGATTCAGTTAAATTTAAATTCAGTAAATTTAAACTCTCTGTGAAACGAATCCGGGAATACCGATGATTTGTTATGATTATACTCTGCATTTGATCACAATAAATGCATATAATTTGAGACCGTTTTTGAACATATTGAAATCAGTAAAATAAAATATGGATTCGTTGTTTTGCGACTTATATAATTATTTTTAAAGGGGGTCAAGTATTGCCATGTACACTACAATTAACTGCTAATTAACCAGAGCAAACCACAAGCCATCACACAGTGTCATGCAGCTCTATACATATTCAAGTTCTGGATGGCACTGTAAAGTTGGTGAGGGGCTATCATTGATGAATGAATAGCATAACAAGAAAAGCTATTTTCCCTTGAGATGCTTCCTATTATCCGCAGATCCGTCGCAAAGAGCGCAACGAGGCTCATCTGTACATGAGTGTGAACGTGGTACTGGAAGAGGCGTTCGATGGCCACCAGGGCAATGACCTGTACGATCCGGAGCAAGCCCACTTCAGAGTGTTCAGAGTGAAGAAACAAGCCACCGTCGCTGATCTCATGGACATGTTGGCGGAGAATTTCAAATACCCGCTGAAGCATTTGCGACCGTGGCCCTTCAGTGCGCGCTCTAATCAAGTAAGATTTGAATGTTACTGTTAAACCCTTCCCCCTTCTTCCAGCCTTCCACAATATTACAGGACTTGCGTAATATTGTGATTGCGATTTGATTTGCTGGTAGTTTTTGTGGTGGGCACTGATTGTGCGATCATATTGCAACCATCGTCATTTAAAATTCCTTCCTATTTTGACACTATAATGGTCATCTAGTCTAGAGGTTGACCAGACATAGTACTTTAAAAATACATCACACAGTCTGCAAATATTGTGGAATAAAATTGCGTGTTGGATGCATAATACTGTTACCAGATTGGAAGATTTTATTTCTGTAAAATATAGCTAGAACAATCTAATATTGTTAATGTCTCTTCCAGACATGCAGACCAACCTGCTTGGACATCAATCTCGACCAACACAAGACAGTGGTGGACGTATCCGAGAACATGAACCCGTGGAACATTTTCCTCGAGATGCTGCCTCCGGACTCCGGTTTGAGCTCGTTGCCCAACTTCGACAAGGAGAATGATGTGGCATTGTTCTTTAAGTTCTACGATCCGAAGCAGAAGCGGATTCACTACTGTGGACACCACTATCTGCCCATTGCGAGCAAGCCCGCTGATTTGATACCGATTTTGAACAAGCGTGCAGGTGAATGAGTTTATCTGACATATTTCTGTGAACAAATGTACTAGTTTGGTTTGAAGAGCATTGTAACGGAATAATCATTTAAATCTCATCATCAATCATTATAATCTAATCTTTTCTTTTATAGGATTCCCGCCAGAGACACCACTGAACCTATATGAGGAAATCAAGCCGGACTTTGTTGAGAAGATCAGCAACTATAATGAGCCTCTAGAAAAGGTATTATTTATCAGTTTTACACACATAGGTCAATTGCTCATTTCATAACGCTTTTCTGCTAGGCTTTGGGTTTTCTATCTAACTTAGCAGTTACATGGGATTTTTTTCATTATACAATGTATCAATGATTAGTAATTTTCATTTAGTGATTAGTTTCCTTGAGGGAAAAAGTACATGTATATAAGAAAAGCAATCGTAACACAAATACTAACACTAAGCTTAAATTTACTATAATAATTTAAAATAATTTAAAAATGCACAATTTGTTTGCCTAAGTTTAAAAATGACATAAGATAGAACATACACTCAAGTCTCCATAAAAAAGCCGCACTAACACCCGGTTTCTGAACACCTAGTTAACTTAACCAACCGATAAGTGTATTGCTGTCATTTGTTTATAGCCAGATAGAGACAACGATAGACGTAACAGTCGGTCAAAGTTAACTCTAAAGGCTCAGTAACCGGGCATAAGTCGATCTACATTAACAATATCAAAACAATAAATAAATGAGTCGGCGTCGGTAGGCCTTACCCACTCCCCGTGCGGTAGCTACATTGTACTATCCTTGGATTGAGTCGTGTGCACGCGTTAGGTATTGGACGAGCTGATGGACGGCGACATCATCGTGTTTGAGCGCGCGGACATCCGCCACGACGATCTGGAGCTTCCCACCTGCCAGGACTACTTCAAGTACATATTCTACAAGGTGGAGGTGCACTTTGTGGACAAGACCCAGCACAACGATCCGGGGTGAGTGAACTAGAGGTTAACTAGACGTGAGTACTGCGCCCTCAAGTTAGAGAGAGCAACGATATAGGTTCCCTTTCTAACATTGAAAACAAAAGTGCCCGCCTCGCTACCAACCTCAGTTAGAAAATGTGCCCCCAAATCTATCGGGGTGTTCTTTGAATATTAGTAAAATGGATGAAAATAAATAAAACTACACAACCATAATAATTATAGTTTTATTAGATTAGTTCTGCTACTAAAGCCGGTATTCAGCTACGCAATCCATCCAGTGAGGAATTCAGACGTTGACATTGAAATACCTTTGATTTATATTTCACAGATTTACCATGGAGCTGTCAATGCAGATGCGCTACGACCAGATGGCACGCGCTGTCGGTCAGAGGCTAAACGTCGACCCGTACTTAATACAGTTCTTCAAGTGTCAAAAGTAATTACACAGTTTATATCGTAACTATTCATAGCTGTTAGTTCCGCAGCGTTTCATAAACAGATATCGAGATATTGTGTTTAGGGCAGTTTTGCCCGCAAACAGTTTGCTATGAATCGGTCTATCAACTACTAGAAAAACTTCTGATTGGCTTGAATTTTTCATCTAATCAAAGTCAATCATGCGAGACTAACCTGACACTTATCTATTTATTTACTACCTAAGAACAGTGTCAATTATTCTCATTATATTCGTTGCAGGCCCTATATTTTGGATGTTTCATTTCAGCTACAAGGATACCCCTGGATTGCCTCTGAGATACTCATACGATGGAATACTGAAAGATTTGCTGACTTACTGTAAACCAAAGTGCCCTAAGAAACTCTTCTATCAAATACTATCAATCAAAGTCAACGAATTGGACACCAAGAAACAGTTCAAATGTTTATGGGTGAGCCGTTGATCATTCTCGGCAGTGTACATTTTTAATGGCGCATGATTTTTCCTCTGTAATTATGCAAGTTTAGCAATATAAATGACGTTGTTGTTGTGTTTTTAGGTGGGCCCGTATTACAAAGAAGACAAGGAGCTAACTTTATATCCAAACAAAGGGGGCAAAGTCACGGACATACTTGAAGAGGCAGCTAAAGTCGTAGAGATGTCGCCAGAGGGAACCGGGAGGTAAAATAATATTGAATGAAAACTTCCATCTTTTTATAGCGTCGCCAATAATAAATATTCAGTACTTACTAGCTTTCGCCCGCAACTTCGCGCGGACTACAGTTAATCACGGAAAAAATCCTATGCACTTCTCGAAGGTCTACCGCTACTATAACAAAAATCATCAAACTTTGTCCAGCCGCTTAGACGTGAAAACGTAATAAACAAACACACTTCCGCCTTCCTAATATTAGTATGGAAGTATGGATTTTGCTCTGACGCATTTAGTTGTGACCTTTGTATCAATATAACCCATCTCGGCGATATAGCGCTCTGATTGGCGACGCTTTAAACCCTGCCCGCGTATGACGTGTATAAACGGCCGTTTCCAGGTTAAGGATCGTGGAGGTGTCGTGTCACAAAGTATTACCCGGCCCGGACCTGGACCTCACGCTGGACCAGGTCACCATCGCGCCGCCCAGGCTCTACAGAATAGAGGAGATACCGAGGGACGAGATGCATTTACAGGTGTGTACGGAGCGATGCAAGTAGTAGCAGCTCGCGGCGTAAGCGGCTGATGAAGCGACTGCGGGCGTAGTCAGTGTGTTTTTGAGAAAGAGTTCCTGATCCTACAGGGAATCCAAGCCGGGGTCAGAATCTATTTATGTGATTGTGACTGGTTATTTATCTATTACTAACTGACAAGTTAGTCAAAATTATTTGTTAATAGTGTTACTCATATTCATAGTTAGAATCGTGAGTTTGTCTTCAGTTCATTTTCTATTACCAACATTATAATAATAATACATTTGTTTATTGACTTCTTTCAAAAGTTTAACTTACAGATTAGACTTAACTAATTAGTGTACTGGATAGAGGGACTGCAAATACTTGGTTTCAAATGAGTAGCCTTGTAGGTCCAGCGGTTCTCAAGTAACATTTCCATTGCTCTTCATTTCTATTTAATTATATAGATTTTATTTGTATGGCTTCCTTTCGCAGGAGGATGAGGTGCTGATCCCGTGCGCTCACTACCACAAGCAGGTGTACGCGACGTTCGGCATTCCGTTCTTCGCGCGCGTCAAGCACAACGAGCCCTTCCAGGCCGTCAAGGAGAGACTGCAGAAGAAGCTCGACGTACCCGACAAGGAATGGGAGAAGGTGAATGTTTACTTGACTCATTACCGACCCTCGTTGACTTTGACCAACCGATAAGTGTATTGCTGTCTGTGTCATTTCTTTAGTGCCAGATAGAGACGACGATAGACTTATGGGTTGGTCAAAGTTAAGTAGGGGTGTTCAGTAACCGGGTGTAATTAAATTGGGTTTTATTATTTCAGTTAATATCTTACTGCCCCATATAAAATAACTACATTTTGTTATTATATAAATAAAAATATTCGTAAGCTGTAACTGTAAGTCTATCTATAATATGTGATGAAAAGTGAAGTAGATACTAGATGTGTAGAAGAAAGTGTGTTTTGTTTCTGCCATCTGTCTCTTCCCTTGAGCGTCACACGGCCCGTTTTAATAAAAGCAAATAATATATTTCACCGATACGCAACACGTGACCGCTGAGCATTAAATTTACACAAGTGTATCATTTTAATTTGCAGTACAATTTCGCCGTGGTTTCGAACGGTCGACCAAACTACATCAGCGAGGGAGCGTTGGTCAATATATACGACTTTAGATGTACCAGTACCCCTACCAGTGAGTAACTTTAATTACTGGGACGATGAGAAACGGGACGGATATAAACATTGTTTAGGTAGCTCGGCTAGTTACGCCAATGCTGCAAAAGTTTGTGGTTTTTCCATTGTCCAAGTAAACCAGGGCTATGACACAGTGCACATTATACCGCAGGCATTTCACAACATATGTGTGTATTAGAAGTTAGGATGCGCGCGCGCGAATATACATAGAATACATGAATTGCCGTTACAACGCGCTTAAGTGTTAGTAGTTTTAATAACGATTTGTGACTTTCAGACCCGACGGGGCGGCCATGGCTCGGACTGGAGCACGTCAACAAAACTCCGAAGCGGTCCCGCGTCAACTACTTAGAGAAAGCGATCAAGATATACAACTGAGGCGATCCCGGCGCGCCTTGGTTCGCGCGACACGGACACGCTCTGGCCGAGGGGCGGCGAACCAACTCCCGCGGTAGTAACGTGGCATTTACGACAAGTCCGATCTCAAAGCGCATTTTGATTCACTAGTAACAACTGTACAAAAGTCCAGCTGTCATCACACGATTGGGTAACATTTCCGACCGTTACTTGCAGCCGGGATTGAGTTGAGATCGGACAAATATCTCGAATTCGCGACTATCGCGTGCGTTAGTCTCAAATTCGAGCTTTTCGGTATACCTCCTGTTTAGTTGTAGTTAATTCGCGCTGACCCAGCGACTTTACTATCTGTCGTCTCGACGCGACTTTACTATCGCGCGGATATCCAAAATAGTCTTTATTAACGCGTAGCAAAACAAGTGTTTACACAAATCAACCCCAATTCGGTTTACTTCGTGCTCATCAATAATTTAGTGTTACCGTCGCAGAACTATTATTGTATCGCCAATAGCCCACAGGCCTCAGAGTACTTTGCTAGAGAAATTAAATTGTTCGTACTGTTGCCTCGACCGTAAGTAATCTGCATGTCTATATTGCTACATAATGTTGAAACGAGGTCCTAGAATTCGTAAGAGTAGCTTGTTCTATATATCCGATTTGAGCATTTAAGAGGGCCCTTCCCGGTCAACCTATGTAAGTACAACGCAAGCTCGAAAAGTACGTTGTATAGTCCAACACAATGTTGTCAGGTCGAGTTTGTGCAAAAAGTTGATATTTAGAGGCTGATGAAGCGTAAAAATTCTAATATTCGCAACAATAAGAGCCCTAGATTATCATGCCTGAGATGTTTGATGTATGAGCAGTTTGTTCAAAACATCTGAAGAAAAATGGGTAACGTCATTCATAATCACGCACGAGGGGTTGTATAGAAAGTACGACGGGAAGCAGCCACCTTAATTTGCCATCTTTTCTGGTCGACGTCGGTATGTATTTATTTACATTGTTTAGTATTAGCTGTTTGTTATATACATGGTAAACGCGATACGGCACATGAATACAAAATCAAATGTTCTCTGAATTTGCGTATATAGCTATTTACTCATAAATATGATCTCTGTTTGTTATATGAATCAAAATCAACAATGCGGTAGTGCCGTATCTTTTGACTAATATTATGTGCAACAATGTGTTTTTTATAACATGTCTCATTTATCTGCGGTACTAGAGATTTTCATTAGGCGCGCTTTGTTCAAACCAAAGTGAAAGCGATAAGTTATTGGTGATATGGAGTTACGAGTTGAAATTAGAAATGTAAAAATTATGTACCTATTTCGATAACAAGACATTGCGACATCATTTCGGCTATAAATACATGTAGTCAAATATACTTTATTGATCGATTCATTTGTACTTATTTTAATGAAGGGCTAAATAAATAAATTAAAAATGCGAAAAATCAAAGTACATTTCGCCATCGTAAACCCTGCTCCGTTAATATTATTATATATTGTCGCATTACAAAGATAATATATTACACGCCTGTCGAATTCGCTTCAGTTTGAACAGGGATTTACTTGTATCATCTTTTAGAATTATTACCAGCATCCAGAAACTTTGTCACATCTCAGTATATATAGTGTAATTAGTTGATTAAATTTTGCGGTTCATTTTTGTTTGTTTGAATAGCAAACTGTGTAACGCTGGTTCGACGTCTCTCGTCCTAAATAATCCGGTTTTGGTAATTCGGCATAATTCAATCGTTATAAAATACAAAGCACTTAAAGTAGGTAACATATTTTGACTCTTGAATATTATTATGATTGTAAAAAGTATATGGTAATGTAATCAAATGTGCCTGTGAATGTGTGAGCGCTAGCTGTTACGGGATCTACTAAAGCTAATTATGAACACTTGCAAATTCCGATTAATTACTTTTACTCAAGAATACATAAACATTTAGAAAGTGGTTAAAAGGCGGTCTTATATCGGCATAAACTATTAGAATGTCAATAAATTTTGCCACTTATTTATTATAATCAGCTATGAAGTATGGCCTACTGTAATGTTTAATTTGCCTAGCTTTTTCTTCATTCTAGACTTCTCAATAGATTATTCCCCACTTTCCTCCTTAAGCGTACTCTCTAATTAATAATAATGTGGTACAAAATTGAAGAAGTTCAGATAATGCTGATTTTTAAGACTATGATGTAGTTGTATGTTAGGTACATGTATTCTTTCCAATTTGCTAGTCATTGGACAAAATGAATGTCAACATCCCCAAATAAACCACCTATTATGGGAGGTTCTTGGCGGTTCACAGTGTAGTGCTATCGGTCGGATAAGTTTCTTATCTCTGTGTAGGTACTTTATCTCTAAAATACTGTATTGAATGGATTCATATGTGTGAGTAAATAATATACCTACCTATAAGTACAAGCTCCTTCTGTAATACCTTGTGTATTTTTATAACTGGTGTGCAATAAAGTATTTTCTGTTCTATTCTATTCTACATTTGGAAAAGCAGTTAAGCAATTAACAGACATAACATTATAATGTTTAATTTTACAAAGTATCAAAATATTTTTTATAGAGTAAATTTTAAGCGATAAGCCAAAATTAACTTACAAAATTATTACATTTCAATAATTACTTGCTATGTGAAATTTATTGTTATAGTGAATGTACCAGTAACTAAAACTTATTCGTTTAGAATGTGTAATAATATGGTATCGTGATAGTAAACTGTTAGTGTTGCTTGTACATAGCTGATGCACGTAAGATTAATTAATAAACGTGCATGTCAAGGTTTGTGCTTACGTATAAAAGTTAATACTAGCTTTTTGCTGATTACTCTTGTATGTTATAACCTGTTCTATAAAAGTTATGGCAATTAATGATTAAACACTGGAATGTTCTTGTCGAATTACCAAAACGCAGTGCACCAATGAACTTAATGGCACTTTGAAGAGGCTCACGCAGTGTTTGTGAGACATAAAAAGCGTAGGTAATAATTAAAACACGGGCCGCTATTTCAGTGTGTCTTTACTGTCTGTTTACTGTGTCGTTTGCGTACATTTGAGCCGATTGAGATGTGTAGTTAACTTTGATGTTGAATAAGTGTCGGTGTGCATCGATGGCCTCAACTTAACGCTAGTTGTGCTTGCTTTTCGTAGATTACATTAGCACTCTGAATTTGTTGTTCTGGCTAAAAGCCTTTCTGTCTACACCAAAACTACGAAATGTATTTTTTTTAACTTGACCTGCCAGAGAAATGTTGCGTTATTGATAAATGATTGTCGAAATTATGTATATATATATATATGATGTAATAAATTAAGAAAAAAATACAATAAGTTTTCGTAAAGATGCCTTAGGAGTTTTAAGACGTTTCATACTTTCAATGATAATACTTAATTTATACCCTTTTAGTTGTTCATAGCAGCACTATAACTTATTCACTCTATCTAAAGTAGGTGTCGCTCGCTCGCTCGCTTGCTTTCTTTTTATGACGATGTTAGTAGACGAGTCGGAGTTCTATATATTATTTAACAATGTGTGTGTTGGTTGCGCTATTTTCATTAACACGGTTTCAGGTATTCGAGAGGATCTTAGTAAACATAGTGGCTTAGAGTACGCGCCGATAATATTCCGGCAAAATAGGATTATAGTCTAATTTGATTTAACTATTGAACCATCTAGGGAAGTCTGAATAATTTGTGAAAGCGACTGAACGCGCCTGTGCAAACATGGAGATGTTCCATGCTTTCTCGTGTCAGATTTTAATGTTTCACTGAATATAATCCTATATTTGTTTATTTTGGTTTGTTTTGAACGAGGCTCCCCTTTTGATTCATGAACTAACACAATGGTATTTAATAGCAATAATCAATATAGATACGTAGATCGTACGTAGATGTACCTACTCTGTATATAAATACTCCAGAGAACGAGTATAATATGAAAGTAGATACGTCCTTTCACCTTGCATGCAAAAAAAATATATAGGAAGGTTTCAGTTAGAAATGAAACCAGACCAAACCACTCGTAACATTTTTAATTGGAATAGGTAGGTTGAACTGAGACCGTTGAATGAAAACCTCACATCGTTGTGTTTGAAGGCGTCCAATATTTTTTTACACAAGTGTAAGTACGAGACGCCCTCACCGACGACCGCGACGCCGCCGCCTGACTTTATACTACCAGGAGAGTACTACAAAAAAATGGTGCAAAATGGTACTTGGTAGGTACGTATATAAGTGTAGCCTGCTCAGTGATGGACGGGCCACACCTATCGTGATATCCCATTGAATATCTCGTAAATATTATATGACGATAGTGTGGCCAGCCGAATTTATGTCGATAAATCATCGGATTAATTTCCACGATGTTGGCCGTTAACGATGACGACGGTATAGCCAATCCATAATAGGCTATTTCTGGATAAAAAGTCCAGAATCTGCGCAGGGGATACTCGCAAGGGAAGGATAACATCAGTGTACAGGTCTGAAATTTAGATCGATGGATAAGATTCGTTAAATAATAAGCACCCAGAATAGTCATTATTAAAAGGCCCCAAGTCAATCGATAACATACAAGACGAAAAATGGGCTGAGCAATTTGAATGATTGAATTTTTACGCTGCAACCAAATCATAATATATATATGACAGCCGCCGTGGTATTGCCGAAAACCGTTGAAAATAGCGTCGAAAATTATTTATGTTGCACGCGTTGCATCAAAATTGAGGAAGGATTCTATTTTAGAAGTATAACTACTTACCTACCTAGCGTGTTTATAATATTTCATGACAACGGAAAATATGGTCTTTATTTTGGTGGTACAGCTTTATCTGGTGACAAATTTGTACGAGCTGTACCAAATTAGGGCTTATTCCAGAAATCCCCTGGCAGTATCCCCTGCGCAGGGGATTTCTGGACTTTTTGTTTAGCATAAAGCTCTGTGAGCCTATAGCTAAAGACATCTTTATTTTCATCATACCTAATAATAATTATGTCACGCATTTTACTATCTGGCATGTCTGTCTAGTGGTATTCCTCCCGATCGATCTCCGGATTAAACAATGATGCCCGTAATCCAAGAGGCAATTGGCTGCGCGGCTATAACCGTAATGACAATCAATTATTTATCGGCGCCGCCGGAATCCACCCTAATCCGGCCTCCGGAGACCGGCAGGACTACGTTACCAGACGATGAAAAACTATCCTACTAATGAATCTTGAAGCCTGTACTTAAAAATTCTGCCCGGAATCAAATCTCTGTTGGAATGCTGATTCACCATAATTATTATCATCTTGTTCTTGTGACGTGAAATTGGATGAGCCTACACGCAGCTGTAGGTGGTACCTATTATTTTCTCGAGTTTGCGATCTTTTCTGTTTTATGATTGATAGTCCGTATCCGATATTTATTTTGCTTGTGAGAAATGAACGAGGGCAATTATTATTGCTAATGTTAATTTAATTAATATAAAATCATTGAACAATGTTTCCTCCGTGTTCTCTAATCTAGCAAGAGCACAGCTAATATTTACCAATTAGCATCAGTTATACGTACCAAGCTATAGCATACGCAGCTCCATAAAGTTAAAACGTACGGTCGTAATATGCAGGTGTGTGTGGTAACTGTCCAGTCCAGTGGGCATCTCGGTACCGTTTATCAGTGTCGGGCAGCACATGCAGCGAGAATGCGGCCAGCTGCGGCGGCCGTGCAGAATGGCGCGTCGTTAGCGTTAATCCGATTCGGGCATTGGGGCATTCGAGTTTCCCGGCGTTCGGGCTTTCGGTATTCAGCCATCGCGGCCCATCCCGCGCTCAGCAATGCGAGCCTAGGAATTTGAATGCAAATTGAAAATGCCATTAGATCAGCAAACATTCAGCTTCCCTATCAAACGTTGCATTGTGTTCCGGTAACTGACAAATAATTATTCGCAGCGTGATGGTGAATCCATTGGTAGCGGGTGGTCGGTCCCTGTTTTTACGGTAGAGCTTTACCTAAGCTTGATTCAATTTCTCGGTGTTTAGAGTAGAGCATCTGTTTGCATTTATTTAAGAATCTTTTGTGGAGTAGGTAAATATATACTGTTCCGCTCACTTATCGGATTGGCAACTTCAGCCAAATGTAACATTACGAAACTATGTTATTTCGATCGACCCAACGTCCTCCTAGTGGGCCGTTTGTAAAGGCGATAATGTTTTATGTGCAGTAATAAAGACCTCGATGTTGTTTTTACGGTTTTTTGCTCGAAACATAATCGTAACAATACCAAAATTACTACATCCCATCTTTTGTTGGAGATGAAAAGTATTTTGGGGTACACTCTACAAATATTTACCTTTCCTTTGCTCTGTGCCAGAGCAGGAGAGCGGCATGGTTCACTGACTACGGCTGTTGTTCGTGATGGTAGTATCAGTGTGAAGCCTACGGCTTGGTACAAAAAGTCTTCAGTGGATAAAGATGTAGCAGACCGCATTACTCCGGAAATATTATACAATCAGCAAACTATAAGAAGGAGTTAGTACAAAGTAATACCTACTTATCTTCTTTTATCTTGTGGAAATGCAATGAGAGCTGATCAGAGTACCTTAAAATTTTTAGGCTTTACAATTGATGTTTGGAGCTGGGACTATTGGTGTCAACTTCAGCTGCAAAAGGGGAACTGTACAAACAAACGGCAGAAGTAAATTCCTCTTTTTTATTATTTTGATTCGGCTGTACAAAATAGAGTTTCTATGACTATCGAAAATATCCCATTTTCCGCAATGTTTCGTTTCGCTGGGCATTAAAAGAACCATTCAATTTCATTGGTAGGTAAGTAATGAAAGTTGTATCCATTGAAATTGGACGTTCTTTTCATGTTTCAATCTAAAGCTAGACAGGTTTTTCCTATAAATATGATTTATATTAAGGCTTCTTTTGTTACAGGTATTATTACAATACGCAATTGGATCAATGCTTACAGTTCACATATTCGGGATGCGAAGGGAATAAAAATAATTTTGATACGATAGTGGAATGTGAAAGGCATTGCAAAGGTAACCCTGACGCATATTTTTTCTAAGGCCGAAACTACAATTCGAGCAACTTTTCTGTAAAAACCTTACACTATCATTGGAGGAAGTGCCGTTTTCGGTTGAGACTTGTTGGGGTCTTACTAGATTCATGTGTCTATTCTACTGGTGCAGTATCATACGGTCTAAATATATTAAGTACCTACCTATGTCCTCAGAGTGTAGGTCATCGTTCGTCAGTCATCCCTGTCAGTTTGCCCTGTTTAGTTGGTAGGCATAGAGGCTTTAAACGTTGTGGTTCTCTTCGACGTGCCATGAATGCCGTTTTTATAATTGTATTCCTCAGATTAATCTACGTCTATGTGTTATTCGCTTTCGTTTTAAAATAGAAGCCAATCATTGCTGCCGGCTCTAAAAATTGGAACCACGGAGGTAGACCACTTCGTTATGATACCGCTCGTCTCAACTCTTCATACCTGTAGAATTATTTCTCGGTTATTTTAAGACTTATTAGTCAAAATAGTTTGATTGCGAAGAAGTATGTAGGTGGGTACCTAATCTACTTAGTATTTTAGGAGCAACGTTTATGGGGGTGAAGAATATGGGTAGATCTACATCGTGCACTTTGCAGCCTAATACTGGACTATGCGCCGCTTTGTATGACAGGTGAGTTCTAATCTATTAATAATATAAAAGCGAAAGTAACTGTCTGTATGTCTGTTTGTCTCAACGGCTAAAACTGGCTAAACGGATCTCGATAACATATCATAGCCCATGGAGATATTTTGCACCGGGTTTTCGATTTTTCTCAATAGGTAATTTTAGCGCTGAAGTAGCAGAGGGGATCTCTGGCGAACTATTCCTAATGTACCTACCTACAAAGGGTAGGTAATTTAACAACTTTCTCTTTGTAGGTATTACTACGACGTTAATGCTCGTACATGCAAAAGCTTCAAGTTTAGCGGCTGTGGCGGAAATCGAAACAGATTCATGCTGCGGCACAAATGTCTTGAGAAATGCGGAGATAAGTTTTGAGGACGACAAAAGTACCAAATAAAAATAAGATCACAAAGTATTCTACCTACCTACTAAAATGAAACCCAAACGAAAATGTATCCTAGCTGGAGAGGCTTTCATCAAACTGATGCCGACGACATTTTTATCCTGCGAAACAAATTGCCCTACCTGCCTATAAATCTAGGCACTAGACAGATTTCGCTAAGGCCGATTAAACAGAAATACCTAGTTGTTGGGCTCCGTTCGGAGGGGCAATTACCTACTACTGGAGCCACTCCTCGTCGGAATCCTGACTACCTAGCACAGTGATTAATCTTTTGACAAACGAAAACACGAAAGTTATTCGGCACACGACATACATAGGTAGTACTGCTATGAATTCAGAGTAGTAGGTACCTATACCTACCTATGAATTGTATTTTTTAGGTGAATTGCAGTGACCGTTTTAGACCCGCAAGCCACATAGTAGGTACCTACTTACGTATATATTTACGTGATTCTATAACAGTTAGTTTTACCTTAGACAGACAGAAACCAGAAGAAATGGAGAATTGAAGACTGGGGCGATGTCAATGAAGAGAGTATGTACAAATTATGCAATATTTCCCTTGACTTATAATATGATTCGTGTCTACCTACTCTGATCGGCCACTAGATTAAAGTAGGTACCTAGGTAGATTCTAGCGCAACTTGCAAAAGCGCGCTAGCTTACCTTCTGCCACTTTCAAACTGTGCTGCCATCCTTAATCCTCGTGACGAAGAAAAACTCCCCCTAATTAATAGTGCAGCTTCAGGATTCATTAGCGGGATCTGCCGGCTTGGGGCGCTCTCGTTATTTGACATTCGTTAGTTATTTCTTCGCTGAGGTCCTAAGTAGGTAGTAGGTAGGTACTAAGGAATAAGTGGAAGGCAAACTAAAAGTTTGCAGTTTATTAAGTTATTTTAGGATTAGGTGGTATTATTCCCTATACATTTTTACATAAGTCTGGCGGCGCTGTTATACATAAAGTTCCAAACCTGGGAGGTATTTCTGTAACGACATTAATATCTATATTGAACATACACAAATAATATAAGTATTTAAAATTAGGAGTAAATATCTAGATATTCAACCGTCAAACCTAGTAGGTATAACTGTAAAAACATTCCGGTGTTACGGTTTGGACTATTCCGAAAATCCCCCTAGGCTGTCCCCCATGCCACGTGGAGAAGGGATGATGGCTATGATTGGGCATATGGGGCTAATTAACCAATGTCACTGGTTGATGGGCGCAGTGCAGTGTGGCGCAACTTATCTCATCCAAAATATGAGAAATAAAAGTATCAATTAATGCTACCTTCCCTACTTATGTAGATACTAGCGGCGCCCCGCGGTTTCACCCGCGTTACATTTACCTACAACACCTATAGATAGCTATTTGAAAGGTTTGTGCATATTATTGTGTCATCATAGTTAGCATCCGAGTACTGGGGCGACAGTCTGTACATTAGTTAGCTTCCGATGTCGGTCGCTAAGTCCTAACTAACGTACCGAAAATGAAACAGTATGAAAGCCACATATAAATTAGGATTAAACCGAGATCGTGGGACAAAGTTAAACGTACCTAATCTTACTACAACAATGTGAGTTAGTGTGTGTGTATGTATGTATGTTTGTGAGTCACATAATTATGGTATAATCTTATCTACGATAATATCCACTTCTATCGCTTTCCCTCTCCTTCTATCTCTATATCTTTCCTTCTCCCTCTATCTCTACATATTTCCCTCTCTACTCCCAATCTCTATTTTTCTCCCTTTCCCCCTTTGGATTTCTTTCCCTCTATTTCTATATACTTCCCTCACAATCTATCGCTTTCCCTCTCTCACTCTCTCTCTTCCTAGATATCGCTTCCTTTATTTCTATATATTTCCCACTCACTCTACCTCTCCCTCTCACGGTCTCTATCTCCCTTTATCTCCTTTCCTCTTCTTTTTTCTCTCTCCCTCTCCCTCTTTCAATCGCTCTCGCTCTATTTCTATAAATGTACCCTCTCAATCTATCTCTCTCCCTCTCTCTCTCTCCCTCTCTCTCTCTCTCCCTCTCTCTCTCTCTATCTCTCTCTTCCTCGATCTCTATATATTTCCCACTCACTCTATCTCTCCCTTTATCTCCTTCCCTCTCCTTTTATCTCTCCCTCTATCTCTATCTCTCTATCTCTCTCCTTCTCCCTATATCTCACTCTTTATCTTGTATCCATTATTATCCATCCCCTTGCCAAATTGCATTACGATCCGTTCAGCCGTTTATTGTGGTCCGTAGGGGGTGCATCTAAAGAATACCTCATAATTTCAACCCATTGCCTTGCATAACCCATATAGGGATGATTTTGCAAAAAAGCTGAAACCCGTATTTCTTTATTTCTTACCAAAAGTCTAAATATACATTTTCAGATTCCTAGCTTGAAGAATTATAAATCACCCATACACATTTTCAACCCCTATTTCATCCCCTTAGAGATTATTTTTTGAGACAAAAGATAGCCTATGTCCGTCTCATAGGCCCAATCTACCCCTATACCAAATTTCATCGAAAACGGTCCAGCCGTTTGAGCGTGAAGAGCTAACAAACATACACACATACACACACACACACACACACACACACTCACAAACTTTCGGCTTTATAATATTAGTAAGATTCAATGCAATTTAGTTAATTTTGTTCTTCAAAACTCAACAAAAGAAAAGTCCAAGAACAATAGGTAGTTAATTAGTCGTAATTTCAAATCCCCCCGCAGGCAGTTTGATCAACTTGATTGATGTCCCCGGGGACGATTCATTAGAGAAAATAACGTCGATTGTTCAGCTTTCTAGTTCTTTCTCGTTTTGACAACTCAATCCTATTGTTAATGAACATTATTTATCTGGATTTCACGTACCTAGTTATATGTATATTATAATCCCGGTTTGTTTCAAGACCAAGCAAGAACGGGGAGCACGTTGTTTTTTTGAAGCTGTATGTTAGTAATAAGCGGTTGTATCACGAGCTGCTTCCAGCTTGTATCAACCACATTTGCCCGATTTTCATAATAAGAATTGGGTTTTTGAAGAAAAAAAAATTATTGATTTTTTTATGTATTTTAAAACTTTATTATTAATAATATTGATATTTAATGCAAAAAACTTCAAAAAAATTTTTTTTCAATTAATTATAAACAATTAAAAATTGATTAAATTTAAATAAAAATCACGTGACTATAAACGCGCCATGATTGGTCACCATAGTTGTGACGTCATAATGTTATAGCTATTTAATAACAGTACAGCGTTTACGGCTATTACACGTGTCTAGACAATAATATTAAAAATTTATTGCTAAAATACGAGTTGTTAGTTGGTTTCGATTAGCTATGTGTGATAAAGGATTTATTAAGGCAAAGTCTGATAATATTCCTGATGTTGATATATTTATGATCACCGATTTTTTTAAAAATGACGTTCGGTTTAATTCTGCTGAAGTTCGAGGTGCCAAGGCATCAAGGTAAGTTTGTTAAAAAATAATATAATAAATGAAAATATTTAATTATTTATGCTCCATTACAGTAAATATAATTATTTATTTCATAAATTGCAGAGCATCGCGTGAGAGTTACGGCGACAAAGCTATAGGTTATGTTCAACTAAGTCGTAAAAATAATATTTGTATTGTGAAAGGACGGGTATGTCCAGAACACCGAGTTCGGAGTAAAGCTTATTCAGTTACTTTAACTATTAATGAAAAGTCAAAAAAAATTCAGGATGTACAATGCCATGATTGTGCAGCTTCAGCAGGTAATTTCTGATTTCATCGAAATGATCTTCACAACAAAAAAAAATCGATTTTGTTTGGGGATTATCACGGTGCACTGCTTGAAACCATTTATTTCGACGTTTGTCATCTTGGGGAACATTTAAAAACATTTTATCAGGAGTTGCCTTTGTAGTATTCTTACATAATGGTACAAAACAAGAACGATAACTTTTGAGGTTCGACATTTTTAATATAAATTTAAATATTTAATAATGACAACAAAATTAAATAGATCAAAACACTGTATTTATTATTTTTCTATCAACTGCAATGAGTGAAAACTAACATTATGACGTCACACGCGCTCGGGTTTGTTCGGGAGTTGTCGGCGTGTCTTCGGTACTGGATTCAAAAATTTTTTTTTATTTTGAAATAACTTTTGAATTATTGCGAAAAAAAAAAAAAAAAATAGTTTTGTTATAAAACTAATATATAATCTTTCCATTTATCACAAAAAAAAAAATTTTTCAAAAACCCAATTGTGATTCAAAGAATACTCATAGCTTCAAAATCCTGTTGGATTACTCACGATTTCCATTCAAAAACCGAACCACTTTTACATTGCGGTATACAGAGACAAATAAACGCAGGGATAGGTGTGTAACTGGACTAATTTATGGGTTGTCCGCGTGAGATTTACTGCGCGAGGATAAAGTGAAAGCCCATTTTTTTAACGCAAATAACTACTGGCTTTCCCGCTACCACTGGAAATGGTGACAAATGGTGTTCATTTGGGGTTTTAAAAATAGAAGAGACGTGGCTCCTCTGCACAGGGATAAGGTTTTAACGTTAGTGATCTAGATTGGCCTTTATTGAGTTAGTCTTTCGCTTGGTGGTTTCAATGTCTTGTGTTTTAGGGTAGAGGCTGCATCTTTCCAAGATAAAAATGGACACTGCAGAATCAGTTTGTATAAGTAGGTACTATTGTTACGTAAATTATTCAGGATTCAAGATGATTACTTAGTGACATTTTATCTATGTAGAAGCAGGCCTGTGTCACTCCGCGTGTAGGTATTAAAAACATACCTACGGGCGGCGGCCATTGCGCAAGGGCCAATCTAGTAGGCTGCCACAAGCGAAAGAAAACACACGCGTGCGCGCTATATGTTCGACCACGTTCAACTTAATTATTTGATTTGATTGATTCATTATATAATTGCAAGATGGACACAAAACGAAAATAAGCAAAAAGATACTGTGCAGTATTTTCAGTAATTTAAGTATCAATTTATGTATACTTCAGTAATTAAGTATCAATTATTATGTTTTGTCCGAAACAAAAACAATTCCAGATATTTTTACACATACATAACATCTATTATTCTTTTGTCTATATAAGTATAATGAACAAAATGTGTTTTATTTTATTACTTCATTAAATTAAATCTTTGGCAATAATCGTATAGCATATTATACAATTATGCAGCTAGCTCTTAGACTACATGAACGTACTCGGCGCTGCCTGCTGCGCGTTGCCCGCCACAAGTAGGAGTAAACGCTCGTGCTGTGCGCTAGATGGCATAAGTAGTTTCTCGAAGTAAGCAACCCTAGTCCGCGGCTCTTTCAATACGTACAACCATGTATAACTTATTATGAACCGTAGTATAGTGAATTAAGGCCCATATTCCTTCAAAAAGAAATTGGTAGGTATGTAAATGAACACGTGCTCGACTGGACCGCGAGCTAAATTAAATCATATTGTTTATTAGATAGAGTCAATATTTCTTTGAAAACCATTGCGAAGTAAAGCTTCTGTTACTAGTTATTATTCTGTGGTAGAAGTAAGATTGTAAAATTATTAAGTTCTGATATTTAAATAAGTAGGACAATTAATCGTTGTGGTTAACTTATACAGATTTCATATTGAACCATGCTCTAGCCGTGGGAAAAGCATAGATAACCTAATGCACACTGCTTATGCACGTCTAATCACAGCACACTAAACCTATGCTTAAAAAAAATGCTTTCCAATGGTTGCTTACTCTAACTTGTTGTTCCTTAATAAACATCGGGTTGGGGTGGCTCACAAACTGCTTTTCAAATCTCGCAAATGCAGCAACACCGAGGCAGTTGGCGTGGCATTCTCGAACCAGACGAGACTCGCTTAAATATTCACTTATTTGATTTGAGCTCGAAATCCTTTGCGAACCGGCTGAGCTGAGGTTTGCATAAATAGTTAATGGTTGCGCTAAGCCCAATGTCTTTTAGCTATCTCATCAGAGTCTGAGTGGACCCGCGAGAGTTTAAGCGGCAATGTGAAAATTATACGTAGCTTCAGTTTGATCTTAGACGCATTGGGATGGTTTGTCATAATCCTTATCCACAGCCATTGACATTTTTGGTAGGGATAATGAGGGGCCGCTTTTAGAAACTGTCCCTCCACTAGTAGGAACAGCTCGGTGGGGCTTATGACACTAAGCCGAATTATCAAACGGACTAGACTTCTATGGCAAGTGTGAGATTTTTTTCTAAAAACTCATGTATCGCAACAAATTTTATTAACAGTGTTACATAAATAATTACAGTAACGTTAACACATTAACCTATCCAATGGATTTACATCTACTTTTTTGTTGAGCACTGACAAATTTATGGAAATGAGTGTTAGTATAAAATGTACGATATTTTTATAGCGGAGCCTTGTTTCATCTTCCTTTATATTTAGAGCCGGCTAGAGCCTGCAAAGTGAAGAACTGTTTTAGTGCGCTGAATATCTTCGAGTAGTACTTTGCTGAGCACACAGACGTGTCAGATTTAAATTTTCTGCACCTTACTTTTCTGCCGCCTGAAAAGGGCAAAGTGATTTGGAATTTGAAAAAAAAAATAAAAAATTTAATGAAACTGCACTGAGCTAGGGATCGATATTTACATGTTCTTACCATCTCGTATCGCATTTCTTCGTTGATTCGCTCGTAGAGGTCGGTGGGGATGTCCGTCTCCGTCACGTCTTGCAGGACATATTTGAGTTGGGAAGTTCTGAATGAACAGGGGATTTATAGGTAGATGACGTTTGGGAGGCTTTCGAACAGTAGGGTATAAAAACGTTCAACAAAACACAACGTTTGGATTTTTGCCAGAATAGGGAGGATATTATACTGTGTCGGTTATTTTTTTAACCTTTTCGTAAATTATATCTTATCTACCTTGTGCAACCCCCATTAAACTCATGGGAGATTATCATGGATAGACATTTTCTTTATTGTTATACAGTTATCTATTCATCAAGTACTTACTGTATGTAAATGAGCATGTATGCGCTCGTTGCTTTTCTAGCTAAATACGGAGCGTCTTCTTTGCCACCGTAGTTGTACTCGATGGCCTCTTGCTTGCTGCACCGAAATACGACGTCGTCATCGAACTTGCACCACTGGCGGAACAATAGGCATATTATTATGTGGGACAAGGAAGGGATTCACGAACAACCTACACCATTATCATAACCCATAATATCTATCCACTGCTGAGTATGGGCCTCAAGTCACTTACATGAGGAGGATGAGGCAATTGTATTCACCGGGCCGCGTTACGTAGTAACTATGTATACATAGTAATAACTGGTAGGGGCCAAGATTGGATTGCTAGAACACGTTTCTATCAAATATGTCTCTGATGATGTGGGGTTCCATTCCACGCGACACAACCCTACAAGACTTTTTTAGACGTGATCGATTGTCATTGTTAGTTTTTTTTGGTCAATGGTGATTCAATAAAGAGTTTATCTCTCCATTAAATTGCTTCAGATATTAGTTAAATACAACTTTGACCACGTTGGAAGACACTCTTGCACGACTGTGGTAGTAAGTAGGTGTGGTACTAAATTGTAGGTGTTGTGCCAACCAGTGTTCCATGTTGAATGGCTCTTTAAGACCTAACAATGTATATAATTATGTGGAAACAGAAAAACAAATGAATATGAATATGATTTTCAAGGGTATATATCCAAGAGGGTTTGGGAAACGTTGAACCTAAAGCTCAAAGAAAAGTCTTCCGGACTTACTTTGCCGTCGCCTTTAGGGTTGATGAAGACAACATAGTGCCCCCCGTGGTTGTCCCCCGAGTGCACCAGCACCGCGTGGAGGGTGTAGTGAGACGGAGACGATGGCACTTCCTGAAGATATGGGTCCAGGTTGATTTCCTCGTAGAATTCAAACCTGCAAATTGTCAGTTCAATTTCCATATGTAGCACCTATGTTCACTGGTATAATAATATGATTCTGCAAGATGAAGACACAGTTGCAAAAGGTTGGTTTATAAAACTTTTAATGCGCTAGTGAGTAAGAAGATCATAATTTATTATTTAAGAAAACGGTGGTCTTTATTTTGGATTTCGCATTACGTGTTAACCACTGCACTGATTGCAATGCAGGTTTCACTAATTAATACCTTAGGATATGCCTTAAAAACTGATATATACCTACATTACATCTAAATGCAACAAGTAAAAGTCGAGCTACAGTATTGGAGCGCCGCGCTGGTCTAGCGTCTTACGCATAAATACAGTCATCACATATCCTTCCTAACCTGTCATTGAATTTGACAGAAGCGTCACTCTGCGGGTCGTACTGGAACCTCATGAGGTGCAGATGCAGAACGGGCGGGAACTCGTCGAACCGGACCCCTTTCTCAGCCTCCTGCAGGCCGTGCTCCCCCGCGTCGTACTTGTTGTCCCCGTCCAGCAGCTCCGTGCTGATGTAGTCCTTGAACGACTCGTAGACTGGAATCAGTGTGTACCGTCTGTGATTTTAGTACAGGTGTTTTGTTCCACGAAGTTGTTCAACTATGAATCCTACCTACAACTCGCATTTAACGTTGCGTGTGTGTTTTAGAGAGTGTGTGTATGTATGTCCGGATGACTGGATTTTGATGTATTTGGTATATTATGGTCCTATAAGCCCTGAAATAGTGTGAAAATTAACAGTTCCTGTGGGATGGTAAGAAAGCGGGTGAAACCGCGGGGCGCAGCTAGTGTTGTTATATGTTTGAGTATACACTCGAAATCTTTCAATTTTCTAAATCTTTAATATTCTGATGTTGGTATTCATAGCCCGTCTGATTTTGTTTGACGGTAGCTTTAGAGTTATTCCACGATAACAAGACTGTCTTGCCAGGCGAATAACATAAGAATAAAGCGAATAGCATAGGTAAAACAGGTAAGAATAAAATGAAAACATCATACATCCAGTTCCAGCTCGACTTTCAAGCTATTTTAGTAAGTAGAAGAAGTCTAGTTCCTGTGGGGCTACGTTAAGTTTGAACGTGTGAATACGATATGAAAGTCTACTTCACTGAGACAAAAAAGTACGAGAAGCAAGCTCTGAAACAATTGCACTTCGCGTCTTAAAACACAAGTTGTAATTAATCACAAGTTTTAACAAATTGGACGTTGCAGAATGGAAATATGGCCCAAGTTTCCCCACTTACTGTTTTTCTTTCCCTTTACGCTGAGCTGGATATCATAGAAAGTTTCAACGCGAGTGCTGCTGCAATTAACATTCTTGCACTTAATAAATGACGTCATTTTCCCTTCGAATAACTTCGGCACCGTGCCTTCCACGAGAGTATTCTTCATTCTATTCTCGAGTTTGTCTAAAAGCACCTTCAAAATACAATGTAGTAGTCAGTTGAAGCAACATTTGAATTTCCTAAGATATAGTTGAAAGGAAATCCGCTTACTCGTAGAAACTCCTGCACGTCATGTTGCATAAACGAGTCTAGCGTTTCCCACCCGAAGCTTTTAGTTAGTTTCTTAGTTGCAACTGGTTTTTCGGAAAATTGTAGGTCGTAGAAAACTCGCTGGAGGGCGAAGGCGACCGATCGAGAGCTGTCGTCGCCAACTGTGGGTATCTTGTAAACGGCTTTCCGGAGGACGATTGTGAAAAATAAAGTTTGTAGGAGCGAATTCATGTAGCAAGTGGCTCCTTGGTTTTTGAGACCTGTTGTTAGAAAAATTACGATATATTCCCAACGGCCCCCTTAACCTCTCCATCAAGGGGGCAGCTGGGAAATTTAATTCCCATCTGCCCCTAGGCGTGAGTGTAAGGGGGCAGTTGAGAATTTTAATTCCCACCTGCCATCTTGGCCTGGAGTAAGGGTACTGGCGTTAGAAGAAGATAATATTCATCATGAAACTCATGCAAGTGCTGTCCGTCTCAAACAATTCAGACACGAAACAAGTGCTAGAACTTTATTTTAGCACATAGCAGATAGTATTGTGTCCAGTAACGTGATCCAAAATTGGTATTTCAATTACTATTATTAATTCATACATTGAAGCTATAATAATCTTTGGGAATAAAACAATGCAAATAAAATCCTGTTTATGGAAGCCAGCTCTCGTACCAACGTATCCTGTATGTTTCTTGGAGTCCCAAGAAACCCCGTGTGGAGCTTCGGCCATGACATGTGCCTCTATTGTTATGGAGTCATTGTTCAAAAACCCACTATCGGGGTCTATCAAGCTTTCCCACGATATGAAATGCGCATAACCCCAATCGTCTTCTTTGCTGAAAGGGAATTGCAACATTCCGTTTGAAAAGTCACCGAAATCTACATATCATTGTGTGATTAGAGAGAGCTGGACATAGGTATTGGCTTAGGATCTAATATTGTGTAAGGAAATCTACTTGAAGACCTACCGCATTTTAGTCAAAAGCTGAGAATAACTTAGTATTAATGTTAAAAGCACACTTATCTAGTTATAATATGCAACAACTAGAAGGTACAATAAATGTTTCTTCCACGAAACAAAAAGATGTGGCAATGAGAGACGTAAACTAACAACTTTCACCTGCCTAGTAATGGAAGTATGAGATAGCACCTTACCAATGAAACATATGATGTAGCTTCCTACAAAGCGGTTCACCATCAGCTTTATGACATAGAAGCTTCAACTCCCCTAGGCCGTAGCACGACCAGCCCGGAGAGTCGCACCCTCCATTGCACTGCAGAAATACCCCCAAAGCTTTTTGCTGCTGGCGGTCCGGTGTCGTCGTATGGCGCACTAGCACCAGTATCTTCCACGGAAGGCATCTCACGTAGCAAGGAGGTGACAGCACCTGCTCCTTGAGTTGGCTCACGTTTTGTACGGTGAACTGGAATTTCGCTTCTGGTCGGGCTATATCTTCGACTTCGGACGGCGATATTTCCTTTGGGAATTGCACAAGATCGAGTATAATAGGTACTGTGAGTGATTAGTGATTTTAATACAGCTATATTGTTTCGAAACTTTTATAGAAGTGTTTGACCAGCAGCATAACACATTATATATAAAGGTTATTAATATTGAAAGAGTTCACAAAAAGTGCCAATTATAATATAAGTAATGCTATAATACATATCTTATGTACATAAATCCAAGTGAATACAGTAAAGACTGATGAGAGTACTCATGATAGTAATTGACTCAACTACGGGTTTGGAATAAATCTAACCTCCAAACTGCCTCGTACCTCAAACTCTTTGGCAAAACCTTCTTGTGATGACTACAGCCAGTTTTAACCAAGGTGAACAATGGAATTTTATTATACGTATTGTAATACTTACCGGAGTTGGAGGCTTTAATGTAGCTGTAGCATTTTCAGTGCTGCCTGCTTCAATCATATTGGCAACGGTAGGCACAACAAAGTTATGCTACGAAAATAATAACACTGGAACCAATTCTTAATCACACAGTGAAACACTGGTCGAAGCGTAAGTATGTGTTACCTTATTTCGAAGTGATATCCATACTGTTTATTAACAAAGAAATAGTACAAAAATATAAGTCGTAAAAATTAATTTTGTAAATTTTTAGGGTCTCATGACATAGGTATTAGGTATACCTACGTCATATTGAATTTATGATTTTGACAATTATGATGTTCTGAGTTTGAATAAAGAGAAGGAATACCTAATACTTTTTACAAAGAGATTTTTATCCATATCAGGATTTTATTTAACTCTTTGGTCATATTCTAGGACACTTGAGGACACTTAGCTCTATATTCTATCGAGGTCAGTGTTCTAGGATAATAATGATAATAACAAAAATATTTATCTGATTCGTATAAAAACTGTTGCGATAAAAAGTTATAGTTTTGGAAATTCAATACAATAGGCGCTGGAATGGTTGAAGGTCTCTCCTAATATAATTAAACTTGTCCTGTTAAAGGATAACAGAAATTAATTAAACCCCAGTCATCTTGCTGCGACATTATTCTCTGTTGGCCGTGAGATTGACAAAGCATCTCTTTAATTAAAGTTATTAATAGCTTTTGAGTAACTTTGTTTTCCATTTCATTTTACGAGAAAAGTTTGTTATGTTTTGTTATTAGTAGCACGATAAAAACGTTATATGTATGTTATCGAACTGAAATACAGTTAGATAGTTAGATGATAACCAGCTTTGAATCAGCCCTAATTAATTTTCATAATTATGTTATGACGGGAATTGAAAAAAAAAAGTTTTTTTTTAATTTTGAGTACCTAATGGTGCTGTTCGCACATCGTGCCAGTTTCAAGTAATTAATTAACTGAAAATGTTGCGTTGTAGATATTGTACCATTTTTTTTTAATTATTATTTGATTTTTTGGCCATATAGTGTGGTTTGCATTTGCATGTTATGCCATTTTTATGGCTGTTCTACTTTTGTTAGGTGAAATAATTAACCACCATGAGGTGTTCGAACGTAGACCTTGACTGTAAATTGACTTGACTACTTGACCACGAGGATTGATACTATGCTAAGATTTTCCTATATTGCGAGGTTATTATACGTATTACAATATTAGTAAAACTTGAAATATTTTATTCTTGACACTGGCTAAATGTACCAACCGTTAAAGCCATAATGAAAAAAAGTTGATTAAAAAGTTAACACAGGCTCGAAAAAAAAATTTGATTGTCACCAACTCAGTATAAGGCATCGGTTTTAACGTTCCACGTTGCAGAGCAAGTACCTACTTACCTAAGTAGGTAGGCACATTTTTTGCACTATGCACGCACTGCGAGGTAACACCTACTGGATACTACGACGTATCACAGACCGTTTCTGCAGGCGGAGCCAAGTCAAAAGCCAGTATAAATTATATTACAATATTCCCTACTTGTTTAATTTAATTGGATCTTTATAAGCAGAGATTTCATTATTTACACAGGGCTATCAGGAAAGTAAATATTTAAAAGGATGAAATGAATTTACTTTTTCGCATTCGAGGTAGAAACTAATGAAATGATTTCCCCAGCGGAGTACCTACCTACTTGCATTTCATTATGAAAAATATATTTTCAGTCCATCCAGAAGAATATAGTTTGTCTGATTGCATACCTTGCTAGAGCCACCTCATTGTAGTGTTTACTTTATTATTTTAGACTAGTTTTCTATGTAGGTACCTACATAATAACATTAAAAAGTATTAACATAAAAATAGCATGCAATTTAATGTTAGAGTGATTAGTAAAGTAAACAAAATACAAAAGTTACTATTACCACAGCCTAATAAATCATTTTATACAAGTTACCAAATTTCTAAAACTGCAAAACGAAATCAACTCGTGAAGGACTTGAACCTCCGACCACCACTATTATAATATAAACGGGCGCTCTAACCTCTGAGCTAACGAGTCTTCGCGTCGAAGGTCGAATTTATTGGACGCATGGGAGTGTATGACGACGTCGTGCCGCGCATTTTATCAGCTCTTCGAACCAAGGTCACAGAATATAATTTATAATAGATCCACAGCCTAATCAATCCTTCACTAGTGTTAGTTCTACGTCCATCTATGACTACATCCCATTGGGCGTCCAAGGTCTTCACGTTTCTAGAGCGGCATTTATTAATTTGAACTCTATAAGCTCGACAGTAATACTGTATAATAATATAATAAAGGCACTATACCTACTGCTACAATGCCCTTTTAATAAAAAACTGTAGACGTGCTTTGTGCCTGTAATGAGGGAACATAATGAGCAAAATATAATCATCTAGATACCTACTGATTGTAAAGTTGATAGATAGGTAAGTACCTAGTTATATTTCAGAACAGAATCAACAATCGGCTCTCAGTTATGCATTTCGTGCCCTCAGCGTGAATCCAATCGGCCATTACCATTAGCGTTGTCGAGTCGACGCCGCTAATGGCGACAATGTCGACTCACCAACTCACCACATTACACTAATGGAAACAACCGATCCTCGCTCCGCATCATTAGCGGCCAGTCCTAATAACTTTATTTGGTGTCCATTTCTAATGGGATACGCGTGCTTTTAGAATTCTATATAAGTTTATAGTTAGTAACAAAAGTGTTTGTGCACAGGAAAATAGTAGCGAAAATTTAAAACGGGCAACCAATGCAAGCACTGACCAAACTGACAACTTCGCCCCCAAAGATCACCATACCTAACTATACCTAACAATATAATGAATCGTCGAAGACCCAATACAACTAACACAATAATGGTTTGTGATAAATGAACCCGGGAAATTGGCCCGGCGCGGGCGGTATCTCGGATTGACGTTCCCAGGAAACGGGCAAAAAATCTCATCCCATCGGATTCCAATCAGACTCGTTCATTTATTGCAATTGGCTGATGGAACAAGATTTCTGTTGAAATAAGAAGTAATTTTGCCGTTTTCCGGTTGTGTTTTTGTTTTGTTTATGGGGGAAATCGGTTTGTAAAGTTGTCTAGAGCTTTTGGATCGCAGAATGAGTTGCGACACAACGAAGTTCAATATTATTTTACACAATTTGCACTAAACTGAACCCGAGTGGACCTATATAAGAAAATGGAGGTAGAAATATTACGTAGCTACCTACTTTCAGAAAACAGTTTTTTTGATGTCTGAGTGACGAGAGCGTGGACTACCTGTCATGTGCTGCACCGGACTAATGGAGAATTTCATTTGGAGAAAACCCCCGAAGATGATTTGTGTTTTAAAGATTCTCAAAAGTCTACTATTACTGGTAGAGTTTCGGTAACTCTCGAACGAGAGTTCTAGTTGGGGAATGCTGATTTTTTTCTGAGAGCTATTAGGTAACTTGTTGGTGCCTTATGGATTGTAGCACTATCTCTACCTATCTTAATTTTGTGAAAATAGATTATAAATAACATATTTTATATATTATTTATATTATATTGTCTTTTACATGGTGTGTTATATAATAAAGTTTCTGAATAAATAATATATGAAAATTAAAACAGCAAAAAGATATCGACTCGTGAAGGATTTGAACCTTCGACCACCACGCATGCGTTTGCATTTGGGCGCTCTCACCGCTGAGCTAACGAGCCCTTAGGACGAAGGACAAATTCATTGATAACTTTCCAAATTTATGACGTCACGCGTTGATGCGCGCGCACCCTTACCTAAATCCGAAGGGGAGAGCGCGAATTTAGGTTACAATGCTTTCAGCGCCAAGGGATGTGTTGAATTGTCAGATGAACTTAGGGAACGATATGGGTACCTATGGGTAATTACAAGACTTTGTAGTCCATAAGCGCTAGCTCAGACATGCGGGAACCGCGCGTTTACAAATCGCGCTGTTTGAACCCGCAAAATTGTGATGCTATTCAGACACCGGCGGTTATTATGCGATTTTCGTGCGGGGATAACGTCAGTTTGAAAATGGAGGTCGACAAAGAAGTGTGTTTACTATGGTTGCTCCTTAAAAAAAAGAAAAGAACCGCGCGGTATCCGCAACGCAACTGAACGCGAAGTAAAGACTCCATAGTAATAGAAACGCGCGGGAGCAGCGCGATTCTATTTTCTGGCGGTTGGGTTGCGGTAACCGCGCGGTTTGATTAACCGCGCGGTTATGTCTGAACGATTACTAACTAACTCATATAAATAAGACCCGCGCGATTTCCATGCGATTCTATAATCGCGTGGTTCCCGCCGTGTCTGAACTAGCGCTAACTGTCTCAAAAAAGACGGAAGTCCCGACAGTAATAAATGATGTAAAATATTAATTACAAGTCAGCTTTTCTGCTTGTGTTTTTTTCAGTGTAGATCATGGATTGAGAAATTAAAATAGTCGGTAGCATTTTTATACCTACACGTACTCATTAATTGTAAGCTTTCAAAAGTAAAAACCTCTTTAAGTAACATCAAGTAGTCACACCATTCCGGTTGTGCTAATGAAGTTCAACTGAATTCTAATTGGCTCGCTCTGATACTAAAGTTCAGCTTTTAGCGTTTAATGGTTTGCCATTTTGTCCGGGATTTAGTTGAAACTAATTTTGTGGGACGAGTTGGATCTCTGAAGTGTTTCGGTTGGTTGGAACTAGGACTTTCACTTAGGGACGGTAGGTACATGAAACTTGTATGAGAAACTGTTTTATAGCAATCTAGACTACGAGTGGTATAAAGAGGTAAAATTTGTGAATTTGTAGGAGGTAGTGGTATTCTATGGAAGTACTGATCCGATCCTCAATACTCTTTCATTTATGGGAAGCTACATTATCGAACTACATTATATGAGTTCCATTGGTTATGTTTTACTCCTCGGAAATTTTGAGTTTCAGCGGGAAAACGGGTGAAACCACGGGGCTGCATAGTTGCTTAAAAACTAAAGTTGAGTGTCTAGCGGACAGTTTAAACAAAGTAATACATAGAATGAGCAGTCAGTGTGCAGACACTTGACAGCTAGCAAGTTGTATTCGTTTGTAGTCAAAGTCTTTATATGCTCTCATAAATATAATGTCCTATTAAATTGCCAAGGATACGAAGGTCCACTTACTGTTATAGGCACTTAAGGCGCTAATATAGGAGCGATTCATGTATTTTAGAAGATGAAAGTTACCTGGCCGGGCCGCGCGCCACGCTGGCTCCGCGCTCACGGCTAGTCGAAAACGCTAATTCATAATTATTATACTCTTACTAACGGCATCACGTGGCCTTAGCACAGATTACTAGATAGTTACTACGTAGGCTTTAGTCTGAAGCATTCAATTATTTCGACACTGTAATGACATGTCAGATTGGCCGAGCGGTCTGAGATGCTACGTTCCGTTCTTAAAGAATTATTACCGCCAGCATTACATAAATTATTACCTCCTTGACTATAATCCTATCAAATTTAGAATGCCGCAAGAATTATTGGAGTCACACCTAAATAAGTTGTATTAAATTTATTTAGTGTTGGTCCCTTCTGGTATGCGCGTTTGTCAAGTCCATTTGATACAAGACATCCTCTTTAGTCCACTTCCATAATTTTCTTTTTGATATAAAGTATATTTTGACAATGACAATGACGGAGTAAAAGATTTGTGCATTTAGCCAGTGTCAGGCATCCGTACTAAGATCATATAAATGCGAAACTGTGTGTGTGTGTTTGTTGGTTTTTTTTTTAGTTTTTGCCATCCTTTCACGTCTAAACGGCTGAATCAATCTTGACCAAGATTGGACCTATGAGATGGGTATAGGCTATTTTTCGTCAGAAAAAATAGGGATCTTAGAATCTAAATAAATAGGAGTTGAAAATTTATATGGGCAATTCATAATTTCTCAAGTAGGTGATCTGACACTTCATTATTTTAGGCTCTTGATAAAATATAAAGGTTAAGACTAAGGATAGGGAAAAGGAAAGGGACAGGGACAGGGATAGAGATACAAAGACTTCAATATTTATTTTCTAAACAGTTGCTTTTTCATATACGGATGAAGTCGCGCGTAAAAGCTAGTTTTAGTAAAGTTTACTGAATCGTAGCTATGACTGTAAATTTACTTTACCACGAGGTTGTAAAAATATGGAATACTAGCTGTTTCCCGCGACTTCGTCTGCATTTAAATCGAATCCAGCTATAGTAAGAACACAATATGCGTGAACTTTGTATGCTATTGTAAATCAATCGGGCACGTCACGTCTCTGTCAATATCTCTATCTTCCTATTTCCTCATCGCTTTTTTCCCCAACTCCCAATATCTCATCTCCCATCCCTCATCCATCTCCGATCTCCCATCTCCTCATCTCTCCAGCTGCTGCTCTCCATCTCCCCATCTCCCCAGGTCCTCATCTTTCCTTCTCCCATATACCTACCAAATTTCGTTTTCATTTTTGTCGTCTCTCTATACCTAATTTCAACGAAATCGGTCCAGCCGTTTAGCCATAAAAAGTAACAAACAAACAAACATACAAATAAACAGACAAACAGAGAAACAGTGTTACTTTCGAATTTACAGTATAATATTTGACAGTGACTAAATGCACAAATCGTGCGAAGCAAAAACATTGAAAAAACTGGCTCATAGCTGAGCAGAAAGATTACTGGAAGTGTGCTAAAAATAAAACGTCAGAATATGCATCCGCCAGATCCGCCATTATGGAAAACGGAAGTTCACTACATCTTCATTTTAATATACAATCATAATCTGCTCCTTTGATTAACTCCAAACTATCATAAGAAATCCCAGTTTTATTTAAGTGAACAATCTAAAAACGCGTTTTTGCTGCTAATTTCAGTTACAGGTGGTGCAAGAATAGTCATATTAGCCATTATTCTTTACACACAATGGAGAATAAATACAAAGTAATAAAGGTTATAATAAAAGTTTAGTAATCGTCGAAGGAAGTCATTTACGGCAACTAAGTAAATAAACCAGTTGTATACCATGTAGAGATTCTGTTTGCTTTATTTTTTTGGAGAACAAACAGTAAATTCGACGAGAAAATTTTGAGGAACAGCGACATACGTCCTCTCTCTGAAACGCCGTAGCGGGTACTGAGCCGTCTAGTACGCGCTCAAACTGATCATATTCTCGTCGTTTTTATTAATTTAGAAGAACGGAATCGATTCAGTTCATTGGAAAATTCAAATTTCATTGGAAAATAAAATTGCCTTTTTTATGGTTCCAAAAAATATGATAGTTGTCGCTGAAAATGTTGAGCATTATGTGACGAAAGATTTTTTTCGGGTCCTTTCTCGTGAATTTTTTTCTCAAGATACTAGACAACTTTAGTCCAATATTATTGATTTATTAGCTAACTGAAACACTTGGCTATACACTGTATTTTTTCTGGCTTATAAATATTTGTAATTACAGCTTAACTTTTTGACAAAAAACCGCCCATTTTACGGAAGCTCGCTGCCTACAGGTCCTTAACTGCGGAGCCGTTATTGACGACTCGTCATGTTCACAATCACCGTCGCCTTTTCGTCAGAAGCACGAATGGAGCTCGAATCCTTAGACACTAAAGAATTTTACGATGAAATGTCATATTACCTGGCATCATAACATTGTTGCCGATGTGGATCTCCGAAAATTGATAGTGCCCCTTCATTCTAGAAATACACATCTGATCAAAACCAGATGTTGGGCATAGATTGATGCATCAGCCATGTCATATATGAGTACCTATCTAGGCTTCCAGTGTTATATATTTAGTAAGAAGGAATATATCTTTAATTAAAACTCGTCGGAAATTATTGTGAATTTCGTACTAAAACTAAATGAAAATATAGTTTTCTAATTATTATTAAATGAAAATGAAGAATATAAAATAGTATCTGCGCTGCGCAGCTTCTCCCACAAATGAGAAGCAATCAATGTCCTATTACAAGACCTACAGTATTTCATTATTTCCTTCAGCCGTTGCAGAGCTGGATGTAAACCAATCTCTACTTTCGCGTTTAAAATATTGATTAGTATTTGAATTTGAAACAATCCAAGAAGAAGCTGTTTCCCCTTGATTGTATGACAAAAGAACTATCGTTTCAATTCAGCAGAGCTCCTTCCGTAACCTGATTCCGTGCAAATGGGCGGGCCGCAGCCGCGGTATTGCGTTACAGACGACAGGGGACGACCATTGCTCCGGGCGAGCGAGCGGCGAGAGGTGTTAACTCAATCAGCGCCCGACAGGATTTTTCCCCTCGGCGCCCTCGGTGAGTTCTGTCGACGCCGGGATACGTGACCGTGACGCCGCGATGAGTCTCTAACGAAGTTCCCACCTATTTTACTGTTGGTTCTCTCCTTTTTGTCCGCGTGTAACTTTTTACTCTCAAGTACCCTGACTTTTGTTTGCAAAAGAGATTTTGCTTAGGACGAAAGAGGGTGGGACGAAAATAGGAATGAAAAATGTGGGCTTTGGAATCTGGCCCGATTGCGCCGTTTTGAAGTAAGCCCGTGCTTATGTGGAAGATGTATTGGTTTTTATTCGTGTTTGTGTTTGTGAAATGTTGGGACGGAGAAAGTTTCTCAAAGCCCTCAAAGCCCAAATAAATATATACCTACCTACGCTGAGACACTATTCTTACTTGAAAAAAATATGAAAACTTATGATGACTTCTTTATGCCGTTCGACATCGTGAACCGTTATGACATATGATAGTACAATCAAAGAATCTCATCATCTACCTACCTAGGTACATTCATCTTTCACGCATATTAGAGCTCGTGCCTGAAATGCCTTACAGCTGTAATTGCGCGTCAGAAAAAGGTTTATTATGGTTCGTACAACAAAGAGCCCGGGAATGTTGCAGCAAGCCGGTTCAAAGCACGAACAGTGCTAATTAGAAGTGCGCAACTGCCAGCTGTAGTGCACAAAGTTAGCACCACCTTTCATACGGTGCACTTTTTACGCGAGGGAACGCTGACGTTTTACTCTTTCGTTCGAGCTACACACAAGCGTAACGAGCGCGTAACAAGCGTTACACACTGACAATAGAGGGCACCAGCTTACATAAGATATAGTAAACATTTGTTTTAAACTTTACACAAGAGGAATCCGCGCATTATCCCAATGCGACGACGCGATTGCAGGAATTGTCAAATATCAATTATCACTTGTCAGTGGTCACCACCATCAGTGTTGACATGTCATGGAGCTCGCTGCCGCCAAAATAAAGTCACAGTAAAGTTTTCAAATTAATTTAATGCCTACTCTGCTGGTAAGGTATGACTAGTTGTTTCCTTTTTTATTTATTTTAGTCTTCGATGTTTTATACGCGGCGTAGTACAACAAATTGACATGTGACCAAATTGCACTCCATATCCAAATAAAAAACAAAACACAGGTGTGACCGATTTGCACTGGGTTTTGCGTATGACCAAACTATATGGATCAAAATCAAGTTAGTACCTACTTTGTTTATTTGCTTAATTGAAAGGCAGTATGTCTTTACCAGTTTTTCGTAACTCGCACACACAGTTTTTCTCTTTGGTAGTCCACCTGCAGCTTTTAATCACATTGTAAATTGTGTGCCCTCTTTCGCTATCCATAAATTTCTAAAGTCTATCTATATACAGTAGGTACTTACTACGAAAGTAACTATGCGTGTAGCTTATCGTTATTTAGTTATTTAGTTAATTCCATGCAAATAATGACAACAAGAACATTTATTTACAGCTCCATTTTCAGCTAAAGGAAATTCAACTGTGAATGAAATATAAGTATATTTTGACACTTCCAAACTAATTACTAAAGATAAAGATAAAGATAATTTATTTGTTTAAAACACGATTTAACAAAAAATACATAGCATGCACAATGCACATTGTTGATGTTAGGTAAAAATTTAAGTCCATCGGGTTTTACCACGTAGTGGTGTACAAATGTGGTGAGAGATGGAGCTTCGTCTTCAAAACATTTTAACATAAATATTCATGTTAGTAGCAAAATTTTAATTTGAAACATTGTCATAATAATTATAATTAGGGTAAACGACTAGTTATTGGACACGACTAATGATTGGACACTTATCCTTAATTTTGATTTTATAAGCGCTGTATGCACACTTTGATTCATTTAGGGTCATCTATAAAACCTTGCGTGAAATTAAACTCCGTAAAGTTGTTCAAAACTACTAAAAGAGTGCACTGTCAGTCACTAGAAAATATAATTTTAGTGTGGGTTGACAACGTGTTCAGTATTGGGCGAAAATACTTATTTTGATAAGGATAGAAGTACCTACCTAGCCAAACGTAAAAAAATGTGCTGTTAGTTTTCTACTCAAAACTATATCGTTGTAATGGTAAGTAGTGTTGTTTTACGCATTATTTAGACCTGTGAGTTACGCATTTTTTAATTTGCGATTATAATAACTACTGTCCAAGGACTGCAATTTGTTTTGTACCGGAACTAGTCATTGGACAACATGTCCAATAACTGATTTATCGCGAATCATAAAAAACGATCATTTAAAGTCTTTTCTACTTACAAATTAAGGTTCAATATTAGTATTTTTTTAGTCTGACATAATTCTGTATTTATTTTACAGTGAATGGACACTGTCCAATGACTGATAAATTCATTGATTACTAGTAATTGGACATTTGAAAAAGTATTTGTATTCTACCCTCAAATTTGTATATGTTTTTGCAGTTAACAACGAAGAGGACTGTGAACAAAGAGATGATGTTGATAGTGAAGGAAGCAACGATGCCAACTACTTATTTTTAGAGTATTTGCATCTAAAAAAATAAAATAATTACTAAAAACGTGGAGGTTCTTTTATCGATCTCACTTTAATGTTTTCACAAATAATAATAATAAATACAAATTTCTAGACATTTATATTTGAACTTTCTTAGCTATATTTTATGTTTTCATAGCTATACTACCTACCTACATTAACACAATTAACGGAAACTGTCCAATTACTGTCACATTAATGTCCCGCTACTGATTTTGCTGTCCAATAACTATAAATTTGGTCACATTTTGGAAAACCATACGTATTTATATAATCGCATTTATTTACTGTAACATAGCCATATAAATCCGATAGTTCCACATTTAAACTAACGATCCATACTTGTATTAAGTCCAAATTTTTCTAAAGATAAAGATAATAAATAGTTTTTCAAGATAATTCGATTAACTGTCCAACGACTAGTAAGTTACTTGTTACTAAAAAATTCATAAAAAAAATAATTAACAATTTGATTAAAAATATATTATATTATTATGAGTCAATGTTTGTAACAATAATCTAGAATTTATCACTAAGGAAGTCATTAATATTGTAATAACATTTATGAATCAAAAATGTCTTAAAATGTAATTTAAATTCATTATTTTTAAGCTCTTTATAGCATTTTGGAACTTTATTATATATGATAGGCGCCATGCACACTACACTTTTGCGCATAAGAGCTGTAAGAGGAATGCATACATAGTTTACTTTTATCCCGACGATTTCTAGGAACAATGTCTGATAGTTTTGGAAACATTTCAGGATTATTCTTAACAAATAAAGCAATTTCCATTATATATAGGGACGGGAGTGTTAGAATTTTATAATTAGTAAAATATGGCTTACAACTATGAGTAGACTGCAGTCGAAACATGGCCCTAATACAGCGTTTCTGCATTTTAAAAATAGACTCTTTACTCGTTGAGTTTCCCCAGAAAATAATTCCGTATCTGAGAGTCGACTCAATTAAACCATAGTACGCTGAAAGTAATGCGTCAGTATTTAGTGTAGCTGAGAGCTTATGTAGAGCGTACGCACGACTACTAATGTTTTTACTAAGTTCTTCGATTTGTTTCTTCCAATTCAACTTCTTGTCAATTAATAAGCCAAGGAATTTTGTAGTGTCTACTTCATTAATTGTATATTTGTCATATATGAGTTTCATGTCAAATAAGTTATGTGTGTTTTGGGTGAAATGAATAATATTGGTTTTACTTAAATTTATTTTTAGGTTATTATTCTCAAGCCATGAAATAATAGATGCCAGGGAATTATTTATGTCATTACTATAGGAGTCAAAACTACGTATATTATATTATGGACAACATTTTGAAGTTTTTATACTTGCGCACAATATTTTAGTTTTCAGTTGAAAGCGTTGATTCGTATTACCTACGTGACGCGCGCGACGAATGTAAAATATTTCATTTTTTATATAAATCCGAAAAGTTGTATTCTTATATTTTCTTATTTTATAGTTTTCACTACATAATTCAAATAAATTACTTTCTCACTTAGTAAGAAGTAGTCAGAACTAGCCGCACTTTTTGTTTAATTTAGTATTATTAATTTAGTATTTAGTATTAATAAGTAGGTACTAAATTATATTCAGATTTTAAATTATGTCTTTGGTAATAAAGCTTCGGCATCTACTCATAGTACCCAATTCCAACGTGACTTAAAACAGTTTTCACATAATTATCTAGTGCTACTTAAAACCATAAAATGCTGATGACATATTTAAAACTAACTCTCGTTCATTTAACTACAAGCATGCTTCGTGGTTTTATTAAAGTTTTTAAATCATACATAGGGGTTTAAAAGACAATACAAAGTACCTAGAACTAAGCTATAAGTCTGAGCTGAAAACATGTTGTAGTGCGTTATTGCACTGCGCTGAAAAATGTTTTCATATAAACCTCGCAGAGTTCGCCTCGCGCCCGCCGCTTGCTGATCTTTTAATCTCTTAATTACATGAGAGCAGGAGACGCGGGGATTTCACAAAAATAACCATGTAAAATGGATAGCCGTCCCATCCCCGCCCGCACCTCGTGAATATGAATTATTCTTTCGTAGCTACAGCTTGGACGCATATTTACATTTTATATGAGGGCTACCACGCTGTACGTGCCCATTCGACTGGGTTAGCGTTTTTGTGGCGCCATGGTTGGTGGGATTTTTAGTTTGCCTTTGTTTTGTTTTTGGGCAGTCAGGGCAGGGCAGGGCAGGTCAGGGCAGGGCGACGCAGTACCCTCCACATTCTGTAGTAGACAAGCAGGAGCTTGTCTACTACAGAATGTGGAGGGTACTGCGTCGCTTACAATGAAGACACTACATTCTACAAAGCAATCTGCATATCTTGACTGCTTCTTGACAGCGACCGCGTCAGTTTAGGGTTTTATGACGAATCCATAGTTGAATACTGGGTAGCTTGCGCCTCGTTTTCGGTTTATCGCCGCTCGCGCCCGAGTGCCACGCATCCTCGCCTTAGCTGCTTTACGACTTTACGACCATCGTCGAGCGCGAGACAGCCCGCAGTAAAATTTCAATATCCGCCAAAATATGGCATTTCATTTGGGGTCCTCGCTCAAATGCCAAAATACGACATAAAAATGTAATGGGCTCTCATTCTAATTATTTATGTACTTAATAGAAGTGCGCGGGTGGAGCTCTGCTGAATAATGCCGGCATTAAAAGGAGCGAAGACGGTTATATGTTTTGAGCATAAATCATCCTCAATGAGGAACCTTCCCCGTCCGTTACTTACCCTGAATTACGTTCTGACTATAAAATTATGATTTCTTATAAAATATGAGTTAACCCATCGTACGAGTATACCTACATATTAAAATAGTGCAGACAGTAAAGAGGTTGTATAATGTACTCGTATAGTATGTATTTTGCATTTTTATTTTATTTCCAATACCCAATCTGGTTGGCATAGCGTGTAAACAACGTAATATTATAGTAAAGAAATGCAGTATATTAGGCAAAAATGATGCATAAGAGTGTCAGCGAGCCTTCATTAGGAACTGTGGGGACCAGGTAAGCATATAACTATAAAATTACGATTTGAAGTAGTTACTATTTTATCTCATTGCATTGTAAAAGATTGAATTTACAAGAAAGCAACGGCCGTCATCGCCAACGTTACACTTATTGACATGGCTTCAGTGGCTCTGCAGGGCTAAAGCCCTGCTACTTATAAATTTGTAGATACACAAAGAGCTTATGCAATGAATAACAATCGCGTCGCTTATTATGTGGATTTTTTTTTTCGGAACTTTGCGTTTTTCCTTTGTATGGTGCTGAATATTATGTCAAAGAGTCTATGTGGACTGCCATGGTGGTCTATAGCCGCAAAATCTTGCATAACACTGCAATATGCTAGTCATCCGAATCTATTGGTTAAAGTGTCACATGTCCAGTAATTAATCTTTGTACACTACATCTAAGCGATTGAATATCGAGCAAATGTTTTTCCTCAAAGAGACTCTTACAAATCATGCGAGCACTTCTAATCACGGAGTATGAAATGATATTTTGTTCAGCAACTTTTAAAATCAGCAATCTTGACTTTCCTTTCATATTATTCCGATAGAATTTTCGTTTTCTACGAAAATTTCAACACGCTCGAGGCATTTTTCATCGTTTGAATAATGTTGCTTGTGGCATACTTATTTCAGTACGTTAGGACGTAGTGGTACCAGTCGTTGCAGTGTCCATGGCTTACATCGAACAGTGCAAAAATCTGTGAAGACAAGAGGAAAATGTCTTTTTGAAGGCCGTATTGGAAAAGTCACTCGGATTCTCCTATCGGCACCGTGGAATGTTTGGTTTCAAGTAAGTGGCCTTAATATTGCCAAAAAAAATTTTTTTTTAGTAGGAATGAAGTAGAGTAGCATAGGATATTACCCGACCCTTCGGAGTACTATCATTTTTGAGTCTCAAATCATGTATGTTCTGTATTTCAGGGTGTCGTCTTAGCAAGTATCGTATTCAAGTTCCTAATTGTGTTCATCCTTGCTTATTACATGGACGGTCCCCAAGTTTTTTTGACCTCTACTGTCAACATAACAGAGTTCATATTTGCAGTAGACGTATTAGTGTACCTTTTGCATGCGTTTTGGCCCGCTGTACGGTTGCACATGAAAGCATATAGAAGAAACATGTGGTTTCTGGCTTACGATGTGTTGACTGTGCTGCCTTTTACGATTGCGTGTAAGTTTTTTTTGACTTGTTCGTTATTAATCAGTAGTACTGACACTAAATTAGTCTTTAATCAATAACTTTATTTTATAGTTCAATATAAAGAAGGATATGAAACATGCGTTTTAATTGGAAGATGGCTAGCAATCGGCCGCATATATCGGATTTTCATTTTCTTTAAAGAAGTTAACGAGAATGTAAGTTAAAAAAATCATTCAATATCATCAGTTCATAAGTCTACAAAAGTAGGTATATTTTCACGGTAGATGCCATTTGATCCCTGAACTTCACTTCAGTTGTAAAAGATCAAAATGTAAATATTAACGGATACAAAAATAAAAAAAATCAATCTCTTATTGCAGATGCGTACATCACGAAAAATGCTGTACCTGATCGAGCACATGATCACGGTGGCTTTGGTACTGCATGGCTCGGCCTGCCTTTGGTACAATATTCACAAACAATCTGATCCTGCCCACAACTGGTACAACCTTGGCTATCCTTCACATGTGAACGCAAGGAGATTGCAGTTCGATAGGTAGATGCAACACACAAACCCATTCTAGTTTCCATTTCTGAATATTGCGTGGAACTACACACACACACACACAAACACACATACGCACCCTTACACTCACTAAAACAGAATTCACACACCTATCTTTCATATTTTCATACTTATATTATTACTTTTATTTTTTAGTGGCAGTCGAAAATGCAAATAATTATTATTGTAAATTCATTACATGTGAAACTGTTAGTGGCTTTAGATTAAGTTAATAAGTGCCACTTAAATAATTTTAAGAGCTGTGGTTTTTGATAAAATAAATAAATAAACTATAACACCTTCACAACACCTTTTGTTGCAGTGCCACCTAGTAATTTGTATTGCTGAATCTTGCCCGGCACTGCACTGCGCTCGCCGCCCTCAGCCGTCTCATGTGCCCAGTAATTTATTTTCCTATGTCTTTTGATTGTACCCATTTTAATCGCTTTTTGTTTCTTCACAGTTACAAAGCCTGCTGGTACTATTGTGCTTGTCGTGTATTTAACGTGATATTTGGCGACGCATTTCCTCTTGTAAGTTTTTTAACTCATTTCATAACACATTTATTATTATAACATTGTATCCAACGCCATGACTGCGAAAGTATCCCTTTATTTTGTTTGAAAATTATTTGGTTCTCCAATAATAATTAACTACGCTTCAAACGCTGCTTGAATCCAATTTTAGATATCTACATATCTTTTGTCAGACACACAAAGCCTATTATTATAATTATAGTTATGATTTACTATGAAAAAATAAAACAAGAGAAAACTAAATGGTACCCAGATACCTATTCTATGTATTCCCACAGACATAATAATATATGAGGAATACACATAGATAATACATAATACATTATAAATAATACATACATAATGACTTCCTCTTATTATGAATTCTGTGTTTATTCCATAAGTACCATAATCTACCCTATAGTATACTTTATGGTGATACAGCTACAAACTATACGACTTGATGTTTTTATAGCAAAATTCGGAGAAGTGGCTTACATCCGGCCTCATGATAATCGGATACGTGTTCTTTCGGTACCGGTTCATCGGAAGCATCGCTTGGGAGCTCGTCTTGCAGGATAGACGCAGATCTGATTTCATAGATCGAGTGAGCACTTTAATTTGTATTTTACTTATGTGGGTCTATAAATCGGACCTCTAGAGTAGTTGATGATGGTTGCAATGACGTTCATTAGTAAATATTTTTGGCGTGCGTGGGGATGGTGGAATCATATGCTATAAATTATAATACCAATACGATGGAACTTAATAGGATAGGTATAGCAATATTTTGAAATCCCAGTTTACAATAAGTGTAGGTAATATTGAAAATTATTATTGTGAAAAAGATTTCTTTGATGGCTTTGTGTTTCATTTTGATATTATTTTTGCTTGCGTACATGTGCCTATGTGGTTGGATATGGAAATGAATATCAACAAGATTTGACGAAAGCATTATCCATTCGCTTTACTGTCTCCATAATAATATACCTATGTAAAAGCGCGATTTTATTGCCTATTTACAATAAATGATTTGACTTTGACTTTGACTTTAAATGTGAATTCTCCACAGTACCACCACATGATAAGTTACCTAAAGCTCCGTGGCACTCCGACCGATCTGGTGGAACAAGCCAAGAAATACAAGAAGCAGCTGTGGTGTATGAAAGATGGCGTGTTGAGGTCGAAACACCTGCAGTACCTACCGGCCCCTTTGCAGATGGAACTCATCTTCGATATCAACGTTGGCCATTTCCATAATACATTGCTGTTGAGAGAGACAGGTGAGTGAAAAGGTTCCTTGCACTTGATGCATAACACGTAAGTAGTATTTATTTCCTCTATGCACATAACGTTTTCTACTTCACTTACTCTAGGCATATCTACCTAGATCCTTAGAAAAGCTGCACAAATAGATCTATTTAAACGAATTTCCGAATAAAAGGTATTAGACTGGTCTTTGCAGAATATTTTTTAACTAATTGGAAAAATAAAAAGGCTCCAAATAAAGTAGACTTGTGTTATTTCGTATTTTTAGCAATGCCTTTTAATCTTTTCTACTTCTGACAAACCTACAGTACGTATATAGGTTGGTAGGTACGCTATAACCGCATGATGACCTAAATCATATAATATCTATCTATTCAACCACTAACTCTGATTGCAAATCAATCGAACATTATAGTATCTCTGATATATTCCCGTACAGTTAATTTGATTTTCGCGTAGTCTGAACCTATAATTGGAGAGTAATTAATTATAAATGTAACTGATATAGTAGAGACATCGGAGGGAAAGACGAGTCTAGCAAAGGTCAGGGTAGATTTCTAGATGAGAATCACGTTGTGAAAGATTTGGAGTGCGCGCGGATATGTAAAATGCTGATTCAACACGATCGGATGTGCGAGCGGAGCTGCGGGCTGAGGGAGAAAACTGAATCGGCGTTTTTTAAATTATTTTCAGTATGAATGCGAGCTCGATAGTTACTTCATACTAGTTTAAGTTATGCCTAACCTACTTCTCGGTACGTTATGGATATGTGTTCGGATTGGGAACATGTATAATCATCTATTTACGTGGTAATTTGATGTTTGCGGCGAGATATAATATGTTTTGTAAACATTTTTAGTCCTCGTACATCATTCAGGTCAAGATAAATAGACGTTTCTTAGTATAGAACACCACGTTTCAGTATACAATCTTTATTTATAATTTCTCCATAAAATGCCAAAGTTACAGCCAAAATTAAAGGACAGCGTTTTTTTTTAAACGTAGCTCCCCACACTATGATTGCTTTGTATCGTGGGTATCGTAAACAGATATATAATTTCACATACACATCACACCCAGACCAGAAACAAATATTTGTGGATCGTACAAATATTTGTTCCGGGCGGGAATCAAACCCGCGACACCAAACGCAGCAGTCTGATTGCTCAGCCACTACGCCAAACGTGCCGTCAAACGGCTTTTTAAAGGCCAAAGTTTCGCGAAGCATCTGCTTAGTAACGCCTTTATTATGTCCATCTAGGTCTCAGTTTCATAAAACTGAATCATTATCGGCGACTTTACAGTGACAATGCGGTTCAATAGAATAGCTAACAGACTTGAGATCCTGAAGTAATTCTTCGCATCTTCATTTTTAGAAGAGGCTTTCATGCGCCAGATCTCCTTACTCATGAGACACGAGCTGTTCCTAGCCGGTCAGCACATTTGGAGCCAGGGTGTGGTGAAGAGTGGCATGATCTGCATCAAGCGAGGGGTCGTCGAGATGCTGTCCGATGAAGATGATGAGAGCCCTATGATTGCTTTCAAAGAGGGAACTGTTAGTTAAGCTCATGATTCTACCACTTTAGTTAGTAGTGAATAACAAAAAGACTTAAATAAAAATGAAATCAATATGGCGGAAATTCATAATTATCCCAGATTATAGTTAGATTTCGTACCTATACCTACAGATTTTTAATGAATAATTATTTATTTTCGCGCGGGTTAACTCAAAGCAGACCTCCATGCCAAGTTTTGTACTCTTCTGTAAAGAACATAATATTCTCGACCTCATATAATATTTCAGGTACTAGGAGAACTCAGCTTATTCTATTCAATTCCATCAAAAGTTACGGTGAAAGCGGCTACTTACGTGGAACTCCAGGTGAATACTGAATACGCTGATATTTTATGCATAAAATATTATAAAACCGGATATAATGCTCCTTTCACTTTGAGGGCTACTTCGAAACGAGCCAGTTACTGGTATGAAATAAGGTTCGCTAAAAACAAAAACAAGCGTGTGTAACCTCGAAAAGTATTCCATCAGTTGAGCAAGATGAATACGTGTAGGTACCTACTGTGTAGGTCTACGTTCGCTCCTGAAGCTTTCAGAAAACTCTGTGGCATACCCCTTATTAATTAGATACCTACTTATAAGAAAGATAATATACTTTGATATTAGAGAAAATATGAAAATTTAATTTGTTTCCCTCAATATTCGAAACAACTTTTGGCAAAGCCTAAAGCTCTAAGCGCAAAGATCCTATATTATCACAATTTGCACCTAAAGACGTCCTACCGTATGTTTTATCAATTTAATGGGGGCTTAAAATATACAAAGCCAAGATTGTGTATCGGGCCATTCGATTGCAAAGCGCACAGACTATAAATACTATCATTACTGCTCGGCCACCACCGCTGTCGAGGAGAGTACTGGGTGACTCAGAATTGCCCTTAAATTTGTTAAAGGTGTTACGCCGAACGGATTTCATGAGAGTGATAGCTGAACACCCCAATATGCTCGGACATATAAGGGACAAAATAATGTCAAGACTGAAGAAAACACAATCTAGACAGGTAATCTACAAACTTATTGACTCGTGTTTAATCTGTTTCACCACTATGTCGCCTTCATTAATGCCGTAACACGGCGATAATGTGAACACTGTATTTGAGGTCACGCCTACTTGTTATTCTGTGGTCCCACTACAGATATCGATGTATCACAAAGTATCGATAACTAGACATGATTGACCCTGTTGACTTTAGTTAGCTTATCTGAATACGAACTTAAGATACCGGCTGTGAAATTTCTAACTAGGTACTAAATATTAACTTTCAACTCAGTTTTCGTTCCACTGGGTATCTACTTTACCTGTTATAAATATAATTTCAATGTCTCATTTCCCAAAAACCGTCTCACTGTTTATTTATCAATTTTCACTTTAGGTGGCAATAACGAATTACGATAAAGACGATTCGAGACTAATTCGAACTCGGTACCGACCCATGAAAGTACTCAAAGATAATTTGGCTGGCGTTGAGGAGGAAGATCCCACATTCGTAGATGATTCCCACCTCTATTACAAAGGTAACAGAGTTTATTTCACTTTGGAATAGATTTGTACAAATTTTTGCCCCAAATATTTAATTTTCCAGATGAAAATAACGTCCGACAGCCGAAGTTCACTTCGGAGTTTTTGGAGCTATACCAAATGACGAATAACGTAACGACTATTGACGCACCCCGAATATGCTTGAGGTCAAGTTTTCCGTGGATATTGGAACCGAATACTGATTTTGTGAGTTGTAATATTCTCTATAACTTTCAAACTCATTTGTTTCACATGGCACATCATCTCTGTTACTTGCCTACTGTCACACTCACTTGTTTGACATGGCACATCATCTCGGTTACTTGTCTCCTTTCACACTCTAATTCGTTTGACATGGCACATCATCGCTGTTAAGTACCTACTTGTCTACTGACACACTCATTTGTTTGACTTGGCATATCATCTCTGTTACTTGCCTACTGTCACACTCACTTGTTTGACATGGCACATCATCTCGGTTACTTGTCTCCTTTCACACTCTAATTCGTTTGACATGGCACATCATCGCTGTTAAGTACCTACTTGTCTACTGACACACTCATTTGTTTGACTTGGCATATCATCTCTGTTACTTGCCTACTGTCACACTCACTTGTTTGACATGGCACATCATCTCTGTTACTTGTCTCCTTTCACACTCTAATTCGTTTGACATGGCACATCATCGCTGTTAAGTACTTGTCTACTGACACACTCATTTGTTTGACTTGGCACATCATCTTAGTTACTTGTCTACTGTCACACTCATTTGTTTGACATGCCACATCATTTCTGTTACTTGTCTCCTTTCACACTAATTCGTTTGATATGGCACATCATCTCTGTTACTTGTCTACTGACAGACTCATTTCTATGTCATGGCACATAATCTCCGTAACATGTCTACTATCACAAGCATTTGTTTCCTATGGCCTGTGTAGGTAATCTATGTTATGTACTTGTCTACTTTCAGACTCATTTGTTCGACATAGCGCATTTCATCATGGTGATATATCTCTGCATCATGTCTCCACATTTCGCCATACAAAACATGCAGACGGAGGCCGAGAGGGTTCTTAGCACCATCGTGATGGGCGGATTATTGCTTAACATTTATATACAGCTCACCACTGCTATCTTTGATAAGGTATTTATTTGAATAGCTACAAATGTAAAACGAATCTAGTAATTAATAGTTATTAGCCATACTCGTGAACGTATATTGCTTTTGGGAATTACTCTCTACAATCTGATTTCTCATTAAGTTTAATGGTTTTTTTGCCAGTCTTGTTGATTGCAGGTTATTGAGACTTACGCCAATATTACCTAATTATAATATTTCATTCTGTAACGTGACGTAATACTAAGAATAACACAAGTAAATGGTTTAATAACATTTGCTAACAGCGTTTTGATAACGTTGCCTAGTGGTGACATTTGGTAGAATATTATATTTTTATTATTAGGTTGATTATTTTTATTATGAGTAGCGACCACGGAATGGAAGGTGCAGTGTAGTAGGCCTCCCACTAGATGGGCCGACGATATAAAAAACTGTAGTTCGTTGTGGCGATCTAAGGGGGAGACTTATGTTCAGCAGTGGGCGTCTTCAGGCTGATGATGATAAGGTTGCTTTTAGGTGTAACTATTTTTAATTAATATATTGGTTTGTTTGACATATGAATTATAATTATATTATAAATGTCTCTATTTGCTACAGTACATTAAAAAAGTAACCGTAAAAGAAATAGCGGAAGTTAAAATGTCCTCCCCCGGCTTCTACCTAGACGTCATATCGGTATTCCCAGTCCATATTTTCACGGACACCCTGGATCCCCAAGGGGAGTCGGTGGCGGGGCAAGTGGCGAAACTGTTTCCAGTGTTGCAAGTGTGGCACATCTGGGACTACATTGGGAAATGGGAGAAGAGTTTTACTGCTAATTTGAAGGTTAGTGGTATATTCCTATGCATAATGCAGAGAGCAAGAGACTGTGGATGATAAATGGTGGTAAAGAGAAGGTCAGAGATCAAAAAGGTCACCTGTCCAATGGTCACTGGTCAGAGGTAGGCAGTGGATTAGTTTTTTGCGAGACTGGAAAGAGTGGCGTGCATAATGCATATGAGGAGGCGTAGTCTATAATGCGCAGCTGTGTATTGGCGGAGGTTGATACAAAGGGTGCTAGACAGATGGTGTAGTAAAAATAGAGGTCACGTGGAGCCAATACTTATGCAGCCCCAATTCCGAGATTCGGCATATACCTAAGGTAGAAAAACATTAGGTTATAAACACCTTTATTTGTACTGACATAGTTATGTTTTAACATTGTAGCATTTGATACAGATTAAAACGAGAAATTTACTAGGGTCTTCAAGTACAGCTACTCGTTCAAGTCATTAGCTGAATTACTGGCGCCATTGGTAATAGGTAGTAGGTACTACATATAGACAGTATTTTTCCCCTTGTTGTATACCTACCTGTTCACTACGTTTTGTGTTGTATTTTGTAGAAAACAATTGGATATTTAATTTCGTACTTCGCTTCAGGCGAATTTTAAGCAAATTCTATGTTAATTAATCTTGGGAAAGCTTTCTGGAGCAATTAACTTTAATTCCCATTTTGACTCGAGTTTCCGCCCGTTTTAAGCTTAGTATACCTATTCCACTAGGTACCTAACAATTGACCTGCAACATAGTTTCTTTTTTATTTCAGTTCCTCAGTGTCATAAAATTCAGCACTTTATTCATGATCTTTAGCTACTGGTCAGGCTGTTTTCTTTTTATCTATGCGTGTCCAAGGAAATTGTGTCGAGAGGTAATTATGAACCAACCGTTAGTAGCATGAAGCTATGACCAGGGCCAAAATAGTTAATAATGTTACTAAGCAATTCAGCAAGCTACAGGCTGCTGTTAGTTTTATTCTCAATGCAGCTTTTTTTGTCTGAAATCAATCATATTCGATAAGTGATTTAACAAAAGCTCGTTGAACACAGGATGATGAAAATTAGCTAGTAAATATGTCAACAACACGTCATGCTAGTCATGTTATTGTGGATTACATGTATGCCTATCAGTTAGATTAAAGTAGGTACCTAAAGTCTTTTTGTTGCTGCTACATAATGGCCTACAATTTTATCTTAACTGAAAAGCTATAAGATTTCTGAACCTCCATCAAACTGTCGTAAAGCGAAACGAAGCAAAATCAATCAACGGAAATCGTCCCTTGCGTTTGACTAACCGACGCTCTTCTTTAAGAACATGCTGCTTGTAGAATTCATGGATGTCGCAACTGATCTATTGGGAGACGAAAGTGTTCATGACAAATGATGCTAAGCATGAGAGGCCAGTGTTGTCAGCACTAATATTTGGCACATCGGTGTTTACTAATTGCGGGACGTCGGAAATGGCACCGGGCGCTAACGATCATCTGGTGGTGAGATTTTGAAGATCCTTTATGACGTTTTACAAATTTCTAGATGTAAAATACTTGCAATAATGCGGTATAGTTTCAACAATCTGTGAATTCAACTACTAATTTCCACATGCCTGAAAAATTGTGTTTTACTAATAGTTTTCGATATGTTCAGAAAAGTGATTTTGTACGGCAAAACAGTTTGCTGTGGAAAAGCCATAAAAATGCCCGCCCTCAGCCTACACAATTCTGTTTGTTCCTATTGTTCGGAAACTGCTGAACAGTTTTACAACTTCATTTATATTTCTTGACATAATAGGACTTTAATGTGTCTCGTTGAGAAGAAAAACGGTGTTTTGGTCGTTGTTTATTAAAAGAAAGAAAACGTGTACCTACTGTAAATTACATATTATTGAATACCAAGATGGAATATTTATACTCTGCTATGTAATAAAGTACGAGAATAAGCGGTAATGCAATAATTTATGACAGAAAATATGTATAATAGATATGAGAAGTACATATAAAACCACAGGTTTTGTAGTGATATAAGCCTCTTCTGCAAGGACCCGTCTGGGGAAGAAACATACTTTGGTCGAGACTGAAAACGATTTATTAACCAACGGCATTCGAAGAGACTACAGTCTTGCATCGGTAGACTTCCCTACTGCGAATATATTGCGTGAAGGTAGATCTCACAAAAGTGGGCTCTCGGAACAGCTCGATCCATCTTCTCAAAAGCTCTCGTGACCTAGGCACAATGATGAATGATGAAAGATGAAACAGATAAAACAACACTTTTCAGGTGGTGTTTATATTTATCTTTGGAGCATACCTGTCTTGCTTTTACACTGCCAAAATCTGCAGTATTTACTTACTTTGCACACAAAGGAAGCAGAAATTCAAGGCACGTAATACTCTTTCCTTAATTACTGAAAGGCTGTTAGCTTTTCTGCGTAACGATATTTCCTTTTTCTTTAGGAATCGATGAGGGAGCTATTTTATTTCTTATCAGTTAATCACGTCAGCGGCAAAATCAAGGCGAGAGTGAAAAAGTTCTTCTGTGTACAGTGGTAAGCTAATTTGACTAAGTAACTCCGGTGGTTTGCAGACGCTTCGCGGGAGCAAATGTTCAAAATACATTTCGTTTGTGTGTTTATTTTCTTTTGAGATTCTCGTAAAATCTTATAACCAGATACATTTCTCAGGTATTATAATAATGCAGTATCAGCTCAGGAGATTTTAAAAGATATATCAGCAAATATTCAACAGGAAGTGTTGTCTATAGAAATGGTGGAAACTTTGCAATTTTGCCCGTTGTTTCAAGTAAGTTTACTTGATGCAAAATAAAAAAATATGCTTAGTTAGCCCATCCAATTTACAGAACCTAGTAGATTTAAAAAGTAAATGGATATAAATTAACGTTGACATAATGTTGTTTGAAGTATAACCGTCATCCGAAACTTGGTTGGCTGAATATTGGTTTGTGGTCTTGTAGATTGACGTAACATAGATACTATCTACTACTTGGTCTGTGGATACTATAGATAGCTCCTGTATACCGACCACATAAAAAGCAGTTTGAAAATATGAAAAACAATGGTAGCTCCCTAATACAAATAACAGTGCTTGTATCCGATATAGCGCCCAATCATTATAGCAGAAAGGTGATTCGACATATTTCATGCCTCCCCTCTGGCTGCAACCCTAGTTAAAGCGCATTGAGAGCGAAACTTGCATTTTTCTCCGCGCTTAATTTGTTCCTTCCCGGCTGTGAATTGTATGCCAGAGGCATTTCGTATTTGCATACAAGAAAGCGAAGCATTTTTCTCACGTCCAACTCAAGTCTCTCATGTCCTAAATACGTCCCATGTGGAGCAAACTGTTAAAATTGTTTCACAGGAATGCAATCGTGATTTCCTACAAACTGTTGCTGCAAACGTTAGAACAATAGTGTTGCCCGACAATGAAATCGTACAGCACGCAGCTGATATAGGACGCGACATGTATGTTCTGCAAAAAGTAAGCATGAATCGCTTTGGAATGAAACTGTTAACAGTATGTTTCATATATTCTTTTGTACTTCCTATGATAGGTATAGCTATCCTTACATAATTTAACGTGTTTGTTCGGGCATGTGGTACGGTAGAAGATTCATATTATTTATCTGAAATCAGTATGTACAATTTCAGGGGCATTGTAAATTGCTGAATCATGAAGGAAAAGTGATAAGGTCTATTGGACCTGGCAGTGACTTTGGTGTTGTCGAAATGTTGTTTGGATTGCCTAAAGTATGTTGCTTGTTCTCATTGCTTTACATTAAATAATTACTTTGTAGATAAACTTACGTACCTGCCTATTTGCTTTACCGCGTGCTGAAATGGTACCTAGACGTGTTGTACATCCTTACATTGCTGGGAGTATTTTAATATGCATCCAAATTTTTCAATTTCCAATGACCATTAATTCTCAGAACAAACGCTAAAACTATTATTACAACTCTGCGCAAACTATTCCACATTCACAAAAGATCCGTTTAATTTACCAGGTGTACACAGTGCTGACGTCGACAAACTGCATATTGCTCCACGTGGAATACACCTCGCTGGTGCAGTGTTGGGGCACATTCCCTGATATTAGTCATCCCATTATCACGGTGATTCATGCATTTAATATTGTTGAGGTTGTAACATTGCAGAGGTAGCTAGCGCGCAGTAATCTGCGAACCACTGGAATGAGGTTGTAGTAGTGTTATTCGTTTTTAAACCGACATGATTCCAAACGTTAATTCTTGTACAGTGTAGTGTGTTGAAGAAATTGTATGCTTACTATGCAATAATAAACTGGTGCTGGTGGTAGCAAAAATTCAGTGGTAACGCCATATAAAATCGGCAATGGGTAACGCCCGGCGTGTAGTAGGTAGTAAGTGTATGATATTACTCAAATGAAGTTTTGAATCAGCTGGTAGTGGTAGAAAATTATCTATGTAACAAAATAGATGGTTTACAAAGTAATATTGAAGACTATAATATTGTTAGATACGTACTCTTTATTCTATTCTATCTTACATAATTTTAGATTTTAATTAATATTTAGTCAGTGATAGGAAAATATGTCAAAGGTATTAGACACACTAAACTCTCTAAAAAGGGCTAACTCATAAATAATCTCAATGACCAGCTCTCTGTGCTAGCAGCTCTCAAGGAATTCCTGAACAAAATATGTATGATTTTGTATTTTCCATGTAATATTAGTCGTGGCATTATCACGGTGATTCATGGATTTAATATTGTGAGGTAGTAAAAATGCGATGCACTAACCCGCACTGCAATTTTACACCGGTTGGTGGTGCTGTGAGACGGAAATAAACTCAAGTTCTATTGTATAGTGTCGGTCTGATATTAAAAAAAGAGAAACAGTTAAGGGTACTTACCTACCTATTTAAAATTATTCCAATGTTTATACGATCAAGTTTCTACTCGTATTCAATATTATTATACACTCACTATATTCGTTTACTTACAAATATAACGAGGTTTTCTGATCTTTGCGAGCAAAATATACCCCCAACCGAGTTTCAACATTGAATTATATTTCGCAGGTTCTGTTAGACGCCCAAGTTTGTTCCCAAGCCAAACAATACGAGGAGGCTAAACCTCTCACTGGTCGATTGGACGTCAAAATAAACCGGATAACGGTAAATACGGGATCAAATTAATGCTTCGACTTTGTTGGGTAGGTAGATATCTTTCGGGAGCGCTTTGGAGACTTTTTAAAAACAATATTCGGATTTTACGAATTTATTTAATTATAAACTTAATTAATTAATTTTACAATATACGAGCGGTAGCAGAGTTGGATGCTAATCGACTGGCGATGATTCGGGCTCACTAGCCGTTAGTCACAGTCTCACGAACGAGCGGATGCGATAACATTCTGCTGATCGTGCGTCTGGGACGGTGGCGTGATCCATAGCATTACAATGTTACAATGTGCTTACATAGCAAGTAGTAAATAGGGCATGTTCTTAATATAGGGTGGTTATGAGCACATAACTCCTCCCTCCTTAGATGTAAGTTAATGGAAAAAGGAAGTTTTTCCAATAACTTTGCCAATACCTAACGTGACACTAATAATAAGGGTGGTTAAGATTGGTTCTCTTGTCCATCATTATGAACCTGTTCTCTTCCACACATTTTTAAAACTAGATGTTTAAATCTAAGTTAAATTACATAACTAACACATAAAAAGACAATAATATAAAGTATTATAGTTGCGACACTGACACTGTCGATTTGAACACTATAATCACTATATTGCCCATTATCACTATTAACACTTTTCTTGAGTAGATAGTTGAGGTGCTGGACGTCTTCCAGTTCGACTCCCTTGAGATCAACAGGCTCGGTGTTTTCGACGAGAAGGTTCTGCTGCTGCTGCTGCCGTCCATCAGGTAGGGTGATAAGTGGAACGGGCTTATAGCCAGTATCCATTTGGTGGTAGCGCCGTCCATGTAATACAACGCCACCGATGGAAATGTCGCATTTCTCAGGTGCTGTGAGTATGTATGTTCCTTGCATATTTTCACGTATGACGTCATCGCCACAGGTTTGTACTAGTGTTTTGTCGTATTTGCTATACAATATCCAACGGTTTGTTGCAACTCTTTGAAGTTTCTAGTCTTCTGAAAAGACTCTACGTGGGAAACATCTGGATTGATTCTGTCGATACTCCATCAGTTGCTCAATACAGGTCTCTGGAGCGTATGGGACGAGGTCATCTTCAGAGCACAAATATTCATTAGCCGTTATCTCTCGGCACTGGTGGGCGGTTGGACGATATTTCGTACCTTCTACTAATAGGAAGGGAAATTCGGGAATAATGACGAAGGTTTGAGAGTCCCGGGATATAGGTAAAGGGTACAATTTGAAATAATTAAAAGTATTGTTAATAACTAAAGGAACAGTAATTATGAATCTTATTTCATCATTTTTAATGTAAGTTTTTACTGAAAGTGATTCTTTAGATTTTGCTCAGTAACAGAATACATTAAGTTATCATATCTTGAGATTTCGCCTAGCAACAATAAAAGTTCATTGGAATTGATTACAGATTTATGCAATATGGATACTTTACTGAGTGCTAGAGATGTCTCTACATCATTAATTTTTATGTATATACTTCTAAAATTGGTAATAAACATATTTAAAACATTAGTTAAAAATAATACGAAAACGTACATGTTTTCTTAAAAATAAATTTAAAGTTTTTGTTTCGCCGCTAAATTCGGGTATCAAATTTAAAACTTCCCGCGGTATCTGTAAATCTACGGGTTGCAATTGTGGTGGTACCAAAACAGGCGCGGAAGTGGCTTGCATTTGTGAGTGAGCCATTTTACCTAATACACAGTAATAACTAAAGTCAACCTAACTAAATATAATAGAGCACTTTTCTAAATTAATAATGTAACCAAATGTTTCGATTTTAGAACACAATATAGTTAAAACACACAATAAATATTTCTAACTTAAAATTAAAACCAATTTTAGGAGTTTGGTAGGGAAGGATAGTAGAAGGATTTTACTTAGTAGATTATTACTACTACTCACTGTCCAACCGTCACCGTAGTCATCACGTCCCACTAAGAATCGTATTTATTTGGTTCGTTGGATTACCGGGGAGAGCGCGATACCGATTTTAGGTAAATATATTTTTATAACACTCTCACTTTTAGTTGCCACACGCGATTCACTTTTTAGGATTTCACCAAAAACTATAGCGCTACTTTTCGCGATGGCAACAACCGATATCCTACCGGCTGCGCCAGATATCTTTCGGGAGCGCTTTGGAGACTTTTTAAAAACAATATTCGGATTTTACGAATTTATTTAATTATAAACTTAATTAATTAATTTTACAATATACGAGCGGTAGCAGAGTTGGATGCTAATCGACTGGCGATGATTCGGGCTCACTAGCCGTTAGTCACAGTCTCACGAACGAGCGGATGCGATAACATTCTGCTGATCGTGCGTCTGGGACGGTGGCGTGATCCATAGCATTACAATGTTACAATGTGCTTACATAGCAAGTAGTAAATAGGGCATGTTCTTAATATAGGGTGGTTATGAGCACATAACTAGGTTGTTTCAAACTTGGTGTTTTGTTGTAGCAAGAGATAAAGGAAAGTTTTGTGGTACTCAATGGACGCAACGAGAAAGCGGACTTCGTGAAGACATTCGAAAGGCTAGGGGTCATGAGGTGAGGATTAGTGGCGGCTGAAACTTCCGCCGCGGATTAATTGGGGTTATTAGTTCGTACGGACTTTGTTGTGAAACCGATACGTTCTTAATCTTTAGGGGGAAAGCTTGCCTTAAGCTCGCGTGAGATATAAACGCGTTGTTTACGGGCTTACATTGGTGTTTACTGTTGATTATTTGTTAGGTTCAGAGTTACTAGGCATTTTAGTTCAACTTTTAGTTCTAGTGCGATATGTTTCCGTCATAAAAGTTGGCTGTAGCGCATCTGTAGCGTCGCTGCGTTCTATTTGCAGTTTGGCCCATTACGACCGCAAACTGTATGCGTCCTGCCTGATATATAGCCTTAGAATGCACTCTTTCCTGGTTATTACTTTCCATCTGCGGGAGAAATAGTTTGTCTATTTATTCTAGCTCGGAGACAAACTGTTAGATCTAGAAATGAGAGGTGCTTAGACTTCATCATTGAATACTCGAGAGATGTGTTTAAGATTGATACGATGTAGCCTACAGCGTGATACATTACTATTTGCATGTTGCAAACTTTTAAGTGGGTGACTACAAAACCTATGCATCCATACTAAATGTAGTAATTAGTTTTAAAACGTACCAGAGCGTTTCGATTTAATGAAAATCTGCAATATCCAAAATGGGTGTACCAGATACCTGATTATCGAAAACTGTATTACCGATGGATTTATTTCACAGATCAAATAGGTACAATGTAGTTTTATTTAATTGATCTTTCTTTAAGTTTTTTTCCAAAGTGAATTTGTTTTTCAGTTGACCGTAGTCTGTAGGGCGTAACGTCGCAACACCTCTCTTTGTTTTTCGGTCTAACCCCGTTTGTAAATAACATGCAGGTGTGTTTCTTTCCAGACATCTGCGGTACATATTTCTGCCTGGATGTATCACTCCCCACGGCATTTTTCTGAAGTTATGGTGTGCAATGCGGTTCGTGCTGGCATTGTATTACGTAATGATCGTGCCTTTTGCTATTGCCGTAAGATATTTTTGTTTATAAGCATCGATTGACACTTCCATGTGAGAATGCTAATTTACATTTCACAATCGAACTTTGCACTGTGACACGATACTAAGGAGAACGTAAAAGTATCCGTATAAATTGTTCCCGATTCCAAACCAGGGACCTAATTCTCGCGGCGTGATATAATATTATCACCATTCGATATATATCGCAACAACTGTAAAAAATCTATGGTTTTCGATTTAATCAAAAACCTATGGTTTTTGTCAGAATTTATAATGAAATATAATATCGAATGGTGATAATATATCACGCCGCGAGAATTAGGTCCCTGGGTTTCGGAATCTCTACGGCCCATACTTTTTCTTGGTCCCTAGCAAGATGGACCCTCTCGACCCCTGTCGGGATATGTACTCGTAATATGTGATCGGGTGTTATTTAGTATCGTGCCCACTAGAAGTGAGCTTACGTTTATAAGTCACTACTTACACTGTCTTATCAGATACCTAACTGGGAAGTTCGAATATATATTGTAACATTCTAGAAAACGTCGTCCGTAATTTTAAATCGATTATTCATGCAGAGTTGTACCATAACTACGGTAATAGGTACTTATACACTTTTAACTGAAATATTAGAAAATTATATCAAATTTTAGTATGACTAGTTTATATATACTAAGATTCAAGGATCATTTAAGATTTAGTGGTTGCTTAGAAAAATATTTCATGAAGTGTTACTGGAACTGCCATCCTCCGTGTTGTAATTAGAATTGTTTAACCACTACACCCCAACGTAGCTAGCCCAGGTGAACCTATACCTAGGGAAGCGCATTGAAATTCCACTTGTATGGCTTATGGAGATTGAGCCGGAGTTAGCAAGTTTGTAAGCGAGTGCAGCTACCGGATAGGTTTATGCAATGCACATCCTAAGCACACAAATAGGTACGTGCTAGGACTAAGTAAAGGTTAGCACAAAAGGCGGTGGTGAATATATTTTGATTTTTCTACATTACGGAAAAATATTTAAATCAAGTAATTTGTCAAAGCATTCGCCTCGTATAGACAAGACACGGATGATAGCAGGTTGACAACTCGTCCGTTACCGATTTTTTTCCTTTTGGTAACGTAAAATACTATGTAATTACTTAGTCAGGTCATAAGTATTGTCACACAGTAAAAACTTTTCTTTTAGAATGCTGGCCACAAAAAAGTTTATTGAATTCGAATTTCGAATTGTTCGTGAAAATAAAAATGTATACTTTTTAGAATTTTACTCATTTTTAAATATGGAGTGGACGCTTAAAGAAGACCGTGTTGCAGTTATTGCGTTGCATCGTTGCGGTTACGCGCCAATTCAAATTTTTGACATACTGAAAAATTTGAATATAACCAAGAGATTCGTTTATCGTACCATCAAACGATACAATGAAGACTCTAGTGTAGATGACAGGTCAAGAAGTGGTCGCCCTCGGTCTGTTAGGACTCCAGCAGTGATAAAAGCTGTGAAGGCGCGAATTCAAAGAAATCCCAAACGTAAGCAGAAACTGTTGGCCCTTCAGATGGGATTAAGCAGAACCACGGTGAAAAGGGTGTTAAATGAAGACTTAGGGCTTCGGGCATATCGAAGAAAAACAGGACATCATTTGAATGCTCGTCTAATGGACCTGAGACTGAAGAGATGCCGCGCTTTGTTGAAGCGGTACGCGGGAAAAAAATATCGGGAAATTCTTTTTTCGGATGAAAAAATTTTTACCGTAGAAGAGAGCTACAACAAACAAAATGATAAGGTGTACGCACACAGTAGTGAAGAAGCGAGCAACCGTATTCCGCGTGTCCAACGAGGTCATTTTCCATCCTCGCTCATGGTATGGTTGGGAGTGTCTTATTGGGGCTTAACAGAGGTACATTTTTGTGAGAAAGGTGTAAAAACGAATGCAGTTGTGTATCAAAATACAGTCCTGACGAACCTTGTGGAACCTGTTTCTCATACCATGTTTAATAACAGGCACTGGGTATTCCAACAAGATTCGACGCCAGCTCATAGAGCGAAGAGCACACAAGACTGGCCGGCGGCGCGTGAAATCGACTTCATCCGGCACGAAGACTGGCCCTCCTCCAGTCCAGATTTGAATCCGCTAGATTACAAGATATGGCAACACTTGGAGGAAAAGGCGTGCTCAAAGCCTCATCCCAATTTGGAGTCACTCAAGACATCCTTGATTAAGGCAGCCGCCGATATTGACATGGACCTCGTTCGTGCTGCGATAGACGACTGGCCGCGCAGATTGAAGGCCTGTATTCAAAATCACGGAGGTCATTTTGTGTCATAAGAATCTATGTTTTGTTAAGTTCATTTTGGTATATAAATGGTTACATAATGAATAAACTTGTTTCAATTATTTTATATAAAACATGTGACAGAATTTATGACCTGACTAGATATAATAACATATGTAAGTTTAGTATACATATTATTCAATTCCTTCTTTTATCGGGTGTGGACTGTTGTCTCTGTCTTGATCCTATTGCTAAACGTTTTCTGAAGATAAATAACAAAATATAGTATGAAAATAACATTATGACAAATGAATGGCGGTTTATAATTATTACGTTGAAAATTTAATACTGATTACAGATAAAACAACACAAGTACGAAATAAGCTATAACTACACGGATATACTACTGTACATCGACTTGATAGTTATGTCCTACGTGGCTTATTACGACAGTCGTTCGTTATTAGTCACTCACCCCTTGCTCACTCTCTCTCGGTACCTGAAGCACGCCTTCTTCCTGGACATCATCAGCGTTTTCCCGTTCGAACAATTGGTAAATATATATCATTTATACCCAGGTGTAATGATTTCGAGAGGTGAAATGAGGGCACGCAGGTGAAGTCACTCAGGTGAACTTAGGGGAATAAACCGTTTAAAGCAAAGTGAAGGGACTGTACTCTAGAGTAGATAAATCAATACGTCATAAGATCTATGTCACAATATTATAAGTACTGAACGATATCTCGTGATGTAAGCTGACTCTGTAAAAACAAAATATTTATTCAGTACTACAAGCGAATGCTGGGAATTATATTTGTAGCCTTTGCTCTATCGAACATAACCATAAAGCAAACCTTATTAAATCTGATAATATCTCGGATAATCAGTAAAGTACATCGTTCTACACGAGATTACAATATTCAAGTAACCATATAGTATACTGGCATCTAATCTCACAGGTTAATATGTTCCAAACACGATAATCTGTAACAATATACTAGTTCAGGCATATCTGAGCTTTGATGCATATTCATATACGTACGCATGTGGTAGATTATATAAATGATAACACAACAGCTTCGGCGCTTATATCACTCTACGCTTCAGATACTGTGAAACAATGGTTAACAACTAGGTAAGCGGATAACGCATGCTTAAACGTTCTCTGGACATACATAGATAGCACTTGATATTAATACTAGATTATCAATGTTTTGAAACTAGGTAAAAGCCTTCACTTATTTTGAGCTCACCCGGCGACATCTACGCAGATACTAAAATGAAAAGTGCTTCTATCAAAATTGAAATTATCACTTTGATGATGTCAATAATATTGTACCTATTTCGTTTGTTATAGGTCCGGATAGTGAACGACAACACGGACTTAGACCTTTATAGAATGAACAGGATGGTTTTGGTATGTTGCTGAAATTATTTATATAAACATAGATTTCGATTAAAGGTTAGTGGTTTAGTAAGATGTAGGTCAGAGTAAAAGTAATTCCTTTCTGTAATACTTCCAAAGAATGGCTTCACTTAGCAAGAGCAATATCCGATATAGAAAATGTTATGAAAGTTTTCATTCTTCTAATATCAGCCCGGGTTCCTTGTTTCTATGTTTTATTAAAGATTGGATATCGGTTAAAGTTGATGATACGGCTCATTCCCTATTATCTCAGAAGCAATCAAATATTTCCCGAACTTTCCGAGCCCACTGAGAGTGCTCGCACAAAAAACGTTATCCAACATTTTATGTTTATGGTTTCATGGAAAATTTCCCGCTCCACACAAGCGTGGAGTGTTGAAATATTGATATGAGTGTGAACACGAGTAGAACGCGAGAACACAAAAACGTTCCGTTCGAAGCGGCAAAGACAATCTTCGTTTAAAACGTATCAGTGAGGAGTGAAAAGGCCTGCTCACAGACTCACAACGCTTTTGTTTAGGTGACTAGAATAACGGGTGCTTTTTCATACTGGGAGAGAGACATAATGCGAGTGAATCCCGCCGTTGTTCTGCTGAAGTTCCTGCCAATAGCTCTGACGCTTATCAACGTGGCGACGGCGTTCGTGTTCCTCAATTCATGCTCTTCGTTTCTGCCAAACGATGCCCATTCCATTATGGTCAATTGTTCTCGAGTACTGATTGTTTCGAGCGGCAAGTATGAAACGAAAGGTGGGTGAAATTCGAATTTGATTTCCATGATTGAATTTCAGTAAGGTTTCTCATTGTGTAATATATTTTTTCAGACGCTTTATCGGAATACATTTATACCTTATATTGGGTGTTTGAAATATTTGTCGGTGAGTGGAAAGCTTGGTTCACTAGGTAGCTGATAAATTGAATTTCTTTATTCAGGAGTGCCCGGGAAACCTTTAATCGTAGAATCAAATAGATTCTAGCCGTAAAAAGAAATCGAGTCCGCCTACGCGCTTGGGTGTTGTTCACACATTTTATGTTTGTGAATAAAAACAAGTCATAATGGTGCTAAAAAATTAGTAACGTGTACTATCTACGTCCCTGCATGTCGCGGTGTACGTTTGAATGCATAAGGATTATCTACGAAATGCAGTCGTGCGTCGATATGCATATGAGAGTTATTGGATTTGTAGTTAGTAGTACCTTTACGAATCAAATAAACTCCACGCAGTGGAGTGCACTGCGTGGGATTTATCTTCAACGTCATTGTAGGTATGAACAACATTGAAAAATATTATCATAGCTGTTGTATGTATCGTGTATAAAATACAATCTAGTGTAAAATACCCTTTTACGGAAATACGGCTTCCGTCAAATTACCCCTCAAAAGTTGTGTAAAGGACTTTTGCCCAATTTTCCCGTCTCATATGGAAAGTTATGAGAAGGCATTAAAATTATAAATACATGGTAAAGACACTTGCGGGGGCTTACTGTTGATAAATTGGATATCATCAGAATGGATCATGTTTAGCGTGAAGTTATAGCATGTGCATTATAGCTACGTTTTCCCTAAAATATTATGACGACTTTTTATGGATAGCTATTATCTAGCAATAAATAAAATAGATTTAATCATTCAGTCTCATTATTCAAAATAAAAGCTGCGAATATGGTTTACTTTATACACGAAACGTTTCATTGAATCAGGCGTACAAAATTACTCATGAGAGAAATAATCTTATTGTTTTCATTTTCGTTGAGTCTGATCTCGAATTTCGTTAAATTAGAGCATTAGGTATAAAACTTAATTTTGGCTGAGTAGAAAGAACATGTGCTACCTTATTAAAATTCTAGTTTATTTCTGAATTTATTACTATAAAATTGAGATTATTCATAAGAACTCAAAAAAGAACCGCTTTTTAGTATTGTTCAAATGCTTATGCTTTATTCAGGTTTAGGCTGCACTCCGGTAATAGTGGCGAACAAAGTCGACGTGTGGTTGGTCATGGCTCTCCAGATAGCCGGGTTCCTCTACTTTGCCTTCATGTTCGGATACGTGGCATCTACTCGCTCCGCCGCCTCCCAAGCATTGCTTGAACATGTTGTAAGATTAATCCTACTAATATTTATAAATTGCATAAGTTTGTGTACTTGTATGTTTGTTACTTCTTGATACAGTTTTGATGAAATTTGGTATGGAGGTTGCTAACACCCTGCTTTTTATTCCGTAAAATTAAGTAGTGTCCACGCGGGTGAAACTGCAGGGCGCGGCTAGTTCAATATAAACGTAATTATCAATCTCACAAGAATTACGAATCACCCATTGTTTTTAACGCTAGTGGCTATATCAGTTGAAAAACTACGATAAAAAAACAAACACGAAGTATTTGAACCCCTTGTTCAGACCAAATTCGACAAACAAACTTACTGTTTATTAGGTACATGTAAACTAGACATATTCCAAAACAAGCTGTTCGAGCATAAAACAGTATAAATGCTTTAGTGCTACATCCTTAATATTTTTGTATAAATCATTTTAATAACACAAGACTGGGAAGTACATGCAATTACACAGATATGAGGGGAACATCAGGATAATTTAGGATTGTCTTCCGTCTACAAATATAAAAGCTTCATAATCCAGCCAGACTGGACATAGCGGGTAATAAATGCTAACAGATAGAAATAGCCCGTACGTAAGCGCCGCCGCCTCCGCCTCCCCGACACACACAGTGTTATGCCTTAGCGTTGTAGGTGCCAGAACTTCCCCCATTAAAAAAGTTACGACTCTATGTTTCGGAACTGTAATTATATTAGTTTTAACGAGCTCAGTTTCTCGTATGTTTCACAGGAAAAAACGAGAGATCTGGCGAACTTTCTGTACCAAGAGAACGTGGATCCAATACTGACGGTGAAAACGCTGAAGTACTTTGAATATGTGTGGAAAAGGACCAACGGGAGCAACCCGCAAGTTAGTTAAAATATATTTTTACTATGAAATTTACGTTAGTGGTTACGTAGACGAATTTTAAACAAGTTTTTTTGTTGTTTTAAAGAACTGCATCTACGTACTCTGCTAACATTATGGAGATGAGTTTTGTCTTTGGCTGTGGGCAATGTGGAATATTTTATTCTTTTCATAATTTTATTCGTAGATGCAGGATTTATATTTTGCACATATTTAGGCAATCAAGGGTTCAAATCAGAAACTTCGTCCAGATATTCATCCTTATAGTAAGTTAGTCTACGAGACACACGACCTATGTCTGCGTCTACAATGACGAATCATCAGTATACCTACCTATTTAAAAAGCAGATACTCGTATTATGCGAATAGAATAAAACAGAAAGAAAATGTATTATTATTATTATTTTTTCCTTTTATTAGAGAGCATTATTAAGTTGCACCCTAATCTTATTACAATCTAGCCTTTAACATGTCTAATAAGTATTTTAATTTTAACTTATTCTTATAAATTGTCTTTTAAATGTATTATTGACGTGAAATAAAAAATAATTGAATATACCAACACAAAGTATTAGTACGATTTGTAATACTTATGACACGTCAAGTGGGATCGTCGGGATAAATGATGAGTCTCATTTTCGATCAATACTATACACGCGGCCGCAGGTGTGGTGTAGGTATCGCAAATTGCAACTAGACCCACGTATTCCATCATTTTATTTGTGGGTGTGAAAATGTCACAGGATAATTTCGGTCTAATAAATACCGACCTACCTTTTAGGGTACCGTTACCAAACTTACCAGCACATGAAAATATTACGATTTTTTCCGTCTGTCATTCAGTCATAGGATTCTAGTATATTACAAACAATGATTTAGAAGAAGAGTACCCATGAAAAGTGTTACAGAACTCTATAGGCAAAGGTGACCATATTCTCTGGCAATACAATTTATAAAAAAAAAGTGTGGAGTTTTACTCTAATATGTTTTTTTTTTTTTGACAATTCACTCAGCATTATCTAGCCCCAAAGTAAGCAGAGCTTGTGTTATGGGTACTAGACAACTGATATACATAATACAATACACTACATATATAGATATTTTTTTATTATACATAGAAAACATCCAGAACGCCCTGAACAAATATCTGCAGATCGTACAAACATTTGTCCCGGGGCGGGAATCGAACCCGCAACCTCCTGCGTCGCAGGCGGACCTTCGCCCGTCGCGCCACCGAGGTCGTCACATTTTATAATTATTAATAATACAATTTGATTATTAATAATTTTCCAGCAAATCTGTCGTCGTTTAAACTCGTCGTTGATGGAGGACACTTTAGTATTTATGTATGAGAGGGCTCTACGAGAAGTGCCTCTATTCGGCAAGGTGGAGCGGTCTTTCATCAGGGTCATCACGCAGCACCTCAACGAAATGTACTTTTTGAAAGGAGACACTGTCATTCAATGCCGGGATGTACAAGCTAATATCTATATTATTTATAGAGGGAAGGTAAGCATTGTAAGGGTTAAACTTGAAAATTCTTAAATAATGAGTTTTCTTAACGATTCGAACTTTTGTCTGTTTCCATTCATCTAACCAAACGTTATCTTGGAGGATACAATTCTAATTAGTAAGCACTTTTGACTGAATAAGAAACGGACAGAGCACGACACGTTTGCAATGAATTTGTTAAATTCATTATACGTACTGAAGATAGGGTGATTTGACGTCTGGATTGTAGGCATAAAAACCTAATTATTTGGTATAATCTCTTCGCTTCGGTCCCTTTTCTTGCTTCCTTATACAATAAGTCTTTTAAAAAATTACTTTGACTCTTAATTGAATTTTCATGTAACCGCAAATACCACGGTGACCTAATTAATGTACTTAAACCAATTGCTCTTTTGGTAGCGTGGTTGGTTACTCTTTAATTTGGTGAATTGCATAACCCTTCAGTTTAACAGCGTTTAACAGTATAGGTAACGAATATTTTTAACAGATTTTTTGCTAACACCAAAGTAAAAAAAAATACGAGTAGGTACGACTTCAAACGTACGACGAAAAAAAAACGAGTCGCAAAAGTCTTACCGAAAAGAAAACCGATATTTTCAAAGAAGTTTGAATAAAAAATTCTAAAGTTTCGATGTAGAAGATCACTCATCTATTTGTAGGATAAAATAATCAATAATATTCTTACTTGTTCAATCCATAGTTGCTAGGTACGTAAAAGTATATTTGCATAGTCTTTGACTTATACTCGTATGCGACGTCATCTAACTGCCGAATTCGTTTGGGGCAAGAAAGATGTATGTTTTAATAAAAAAAAATTACCTGCATGATCTTTTAATAAATTCTAATTGTACAAATGAGTCCGTTAATTTACACGAACGCGAACACATTTGACTCTAATTGTTTTGAAAAGTTAGTAAGCATTTACTCAGATAATTTGTTCGCTTTGTAGGTCGATGTTCTTACTTCGTATAACGAAATGATCACTTGCATGGGACCGGGCGGGATGTTTGGAAACTTCACTGGGGTGAGTTGTTAATTGAGTAAATTGGCTTGGTATTCATAATACGTGATTTTTCCCCCATTTCAAATCAGTTGGTTTTTTGATAATATCAATACAAATGTCGGAATACATTATTATTGATGACTAGTTGTCGGCCGGTAACAACGTTTGCCAAGCAGCGCATCATGCATGTCACGAATCCTTTAAAAGTTTCAAAATACTTGCTCCAAGTTTCACGCTTCTGTGACTGAATTCATAGTTGAGATGTGAGTTGATCGATCTCAAGCAAGTTAAAGAGTAACTATTTATCGGCGGGTAAAACTTTCCAGTATAAGTCTTTCCTCTTTTCAGCAACCAATATGTAGCTCGGAAGTCACGATCTATGCCAGCCGGAGCCTAGATCTGTTAGTGCTGCCGAGCCTTACGTTCTTCAACTTGGTCAAATACTACCCTAAAATACAAGAGCCTTTGAGTAAAGCGTTTCAAATGTCAACGAATTATATCTTACCTATTACTATGTCAGTTAATGAAGATTCATCCTCAGGTAAGAAGGACTGTATTGTTTTAGGCTAGGGCGATTTTAGTCCTTGGTTAGATGTTAATATGAACCCAAATGTTATTGAATAGCAGGATATATTTATTTATTTTAAATTTTTCGGGGGGATTTCAGATAACATAGCAAATTGGATACGATTTAGAAATCTTAGTATACAGTGCTTGAAAGGGAAACATCCTTTTTCAAACTCAAACCATAATGAATTACATTTAATTTATCATATTTTATGTTTTATGGTTCTCTTTGGTAACGAGAATTAGCTGTGTGACTTGTAAAAGTGCGATTTTATTGCCTATTTACAATAAATGCTTTGACTTTGAAAATCAAAAAGCCAAAACAGCCTCCACATATATTATAAACTTTGAATGGCCGAGTGCACAAATGCTCATTCAGTGGCTGACAACAGCTGTCTACTTTGCAATAATAGTAGTATTTGCTAGTTTGCAATATTGTGGAATAGTTTTGTGGGGGATTCCTATCGTCGGTATGTGTTTGTAAACAAAAACACCGATGAATTTTCGTAGTGGACTGTATTTCTTTCTTCTTAGTAGTTACAATGTTTTCTTTCTTGAGGCTGGAAGATCTCGGCGCTGTATCGAACCCGAACCCAGATCTTCCAAACCTTCCTATATTTAAACAACTTTTAGCTATGGCAACTGCCACTAAGTCAAAGAGATAATCTACAATTATACATCATTAAGAGTGACTGAGAACGCGATATCCCGGTGCTCTTCACACATGTGGGAGCGAGACAGACTGTTTGTTTTGGTGCCGTCCCGCTCTCGAGGCTTTCGTCCGTAACATCCTCCCCCCGGCGCAGACCTTCGCAGCCTCCTACTCAATCGGGAGGACGATGAGCCTCCTGACTGGTCGTCTGAAGGTGCCTCCCCTCGTCCGCACTTCCGCACTCCGCACCACGCCGTCTGACCCGGGGTACACGCGTTCGACTTGGCCCCGGGGCCATACGTTTCTTGGCAGTAGACCGTCCGCTATCACCACGACGTCGCCTGGTTTTATGTTTCTCTGTTCTCGTCTGATGTCCCCGCGCGGCGCTAGGGTGGGCAAGTACTCCTTTATCCAACGTGCCCAGAACATGTTGGCTAATGCTTGTGCCGCGCGCCATGTTCGTCTATCAGCTGCATCGCATCCTCCCACATACGGTAGGCCAATCGCCGTGCCCAACAAGAAGTGGTTCGGAGTTAGCGCCTCCGGGCTGCCCGGGTCTTCCACCGGGACGTGGGACAGAGGGCGCGAGTTCACTGTGTGTTCAGCTTCAGTCATTAAAGTTGCCAGTACCTCTTCTTTCGGCGCTCGCCCGTTTAGGGTCACGGCGAGCGCATTCTTCACGGACTTGATCATCCTTTCCAGGCTCCCCCTTGGTTTGGTGCCCCTGGGTCGATATATCTCCACTCGACCCGTCTCGTGAGTGCGTAATCCTTTAAAGCGGGGAGCCATTCCACGTACGCCTTATTCAGTTCCACGTCAGATCCGTGGAAATTAGTGCCGTTATCGGACAAGTAGATACCGGGATTCCCGCGTCGCGCAGCCATTCTCCGGAGAGCCATGATTGCAGAGTCAGTCCCCAGGCCAGCGATCAGCTCGATGTGAATCGCTCGTGTCACCAGGCATGTAAACAGCATTCCCCAACGTTTCTCGCGTCGGCGGCCAATCGTCACCCACATGGGGCCGAAGCAGTCGACTCCGCAATGGGCGAACGGTCTTGTGTGCGTTTTCAGTCGCATCGGAGGCAGATTTCCTTTCACTGGTATTGCGGGCCTGGCTCGCTTCGCTTTACACCATGCACATTCGTGCAGAATCCGTCTGACTGTCGTCCGCAAGCGTAATATCCAGTATTGCTGTCGTAAATTGTTCACTGTTTGCTCTCTCCCGGCGTGGTTATTCTTCTCGTGCTCCCGACGGATGATCAGGCGCGTTAGTGGGTGCGCTCCATCCAAGATTGGTGGGTCTTTCATCTCCTCGGGTACCGTAGCGGCGTTGATCCTGCCGTTCAATCGAATAATCTCCTTCTTGTATTGCGGGTCGAGCTTGTACAGACGGCTCGTTCGATCTACGCTCTTTTGCTGTGCCAGCCGCGCCACTTCTCCGGGAAAACTTTCCTTTTGCGATTCTCGGATGAGCAGGCGCTCAGCTTCTCGCATGTGTTTCAATTCTAGTCCGCCGGCGCGCCGTCGGCACTTCTCGGCGAACGTGATGACGTAAGCGACGGCTCGCACAAGCCGCTCGTATGATGAGAACCTGTTCACGTCGATCAATGGGGGGTTCTCGTTCGCGTGCGCCACCAACATTTCGTCATCTTCAGGTTCGTGTACCGTTTCCGTGGGCCAGCGATCTTGAGTTTCGTGCAGAAAGGCTGGGCCCACGAACCATCGGTCGTGACTACGGATCCTCGTTACGCCCGCCCGAGTAGCATCATCGGCTACGTTGTGCGCCGTAGGTACCCATCGCCATTGGTTAGGCTGGGTGAGCTCCGCTATCTCGCTGAGCCTGTGCGCCACGTACGGAGTGTATCTCACGGAATCGTTCCTGATCCAATGCAACACGGTCTTAGAGTCACTCCATAGGACTACTTCGGCTTTCGTCTGGTGTCCCTTTATGATCTCGGCGGCAAGTCTGGCGCCTATGAGGCTGGCTTGTAGCTCCATCCTGGGTATGCTCTGTGCTCTAAGCGGTGCGACCTTGGCTTTTCCTGCAACCAGCACGACGTTGACGTCCCCATTCTCGCGCACGAATCGCCAGTACGCCGCCGCGGCGAAGGCTTGTTCGCTAGCATCGCAAAATACATGTAGTTGCTTCTGCGCGATCCTGCTGATATCGTAGCATCGTGGCAAGCGTAGGTCGGCTATATACTTCAGATCCGATTGCCATTCGCAGAAACTCATCGCTTCTTCAGGTGGTAAAGGTTCATCCCAACCTATTTTCTTTTTCCAGAGATTCTGTAACATGATCTTGGCGGTAATCGTGTAAGTACTTAACACGCCTAAAGGATCAAATAGCGACATCACTGCCCCTAGAGCTTCTCGTTTTGTTGGCGTACGCGCCGCGTTCTTGACATCTTCTGGCACGCGATGCATCGCCGTGTTGAAAGCGAGCTCATCTGTGGCCGGTATCCACAGCAATCCCAATGTCTTCCCGTATAGATTGGCATTAGCGGCAAGCTCCTTGGGTGCGTGCGCTCGGTTTTCGTCGGGGATTTTCTCCAGCAATTGAGTTCGATTCGAACTCCAGTTCGCTAGCTCGAATCCCGCGTGACTGTGCACTTCTTGCACTTGGGCCACCGTGTGCTTGGCTGTGTCTTCATCGTCAAAGCTGTCCACCCAATCGTCCATGTAATGGTTCTGGGTGATGGCTCTGAACGCCAGCGGGTGTGATTCCCTATGGTCTGTCGCGTTGCGATCTCTAACGCTGTGCGCCAGGAACGGCGAGCTTCGTGCTCCGAAAATCATCGATGTCATTACGTACTTCCTCGGGGGTCCTACACGGTCCTTCCCCCGCCACAGGAAGTGCTGAGCTACGCGATCTTCCGGTCGGATTTTAACTTGGAGGAACATCTCTCTCACATCGGCGGTGACTGCGATCGGTTTAATTCTGAACCGAAACAAGACGCCGTACAAGGTTTGTAACAGGTCTGGCCCGTCAAGCAGCACATCGTTCAAACACGTTCCGTTCGTGCGTGCGGCGGCGTCGAACACCATCCTGGTTTTGTTTGGCTTGTTGGGATTTGTCACCGCAAAGTGTGGTAGGTACCATAGACGTGGATCGCTGTCATGGTCCTCTTCGCACGGCTCTGCGTATCCCTTCTCGAGCAGTTTCGTCACCTGTTCCGTGTATGCTGCTTGAAATTCTGGAGATCTGTCCATTTTTCGTTCGATTCCTCGTAATCGTCGGACAGCCATATCATAACTCGGCGGCATCGTGAAGTCGTCATTGGCCCATGGCAATCCCACCTCAAAGCGACCGTTTACACGCTTCACTGTGTTCTCCAAAATCTTCATAGCGCGCTCGTCCTCCGCTCGCGGTTTTCGTTGCAGGGAGACGCCCAACGCGTCTATATCGAAGTGTGCTTTGACGAGCTTATCTAAGTCGTCCTCATGTTCATCTGACTTGCACTGAAGCGTGTGCACGTGTAACACTGTCTCCCCCCGCTGGATGACGCTCCGAGGTACGGTTCCGTGGATAATCCATCCCAAGCGGGTGAGTGATGCTGCCGGTTGATTCTTCCTTCCTGACAACAGCTTTCGTGTAACGATGAGGTGCCAATTGTCGGCTCCGATGAGTATACGCGGCTTCGCATGCGTATAGCACACGGCTTCGTGATCGAACTCTCGCAAGTGCGCATGTTGAAGAAGCTCGGTTCTGACTGTCTGGCTTCCCAACGTCAAATTCTTCACTGTGCGCGCTCGTATCGGCTGATAGTTCTCTTGGTTGTGGCCCTTGATCTCTAACTCCACTACTCGGCTGTCGGGTTCTCTTTGGCTCGATGTGACTCCGTGGATGTGTAACGCTCGAGTCGGGCCTTGCGCTCCGACTATCCCGGCGATCTCTTCATCGACCAATGTTATTGTGGATCCTTCGTCCAACAACGCGTATGTGTGTACGCTCTTCCCGCTTCGGCCTTTAACTGTGATCGGACATACTTTCAAAAGCACTTCGTTTGGTCCGGCAGAGACGTGTGCTGCTGCCGTGACCACCGACTCTTCCTTCTCGGTCGGCTTCGTGGCTACTTCTCTTTCCTTAGCCGCATGTAGAAGGGCATGATGTGACTGACGACATTCTCCTACTCCGCACTGCTTGCTTTTGCAGTGGAAACGTCTATGCTTGCTGTTCAAACACCGGAAACATATTCGCATCTCTTTAGCCCATTCCCATCTCTTATCCACCGTCATGGCCTTGAGTTTGCCACACTGAGTGGTTCCGTGTTCGGCTCCGCAACAGAGGCATACGTTCTTCTTCGTTGAGTCCTCCGTTGTAGCATACACGGCCCCTCGGTTCCGTTCGTTCGCCCGTGGCTGCTGTTCGGTTCGGGCGTTCGTCGCACCTCGCGTCGTTCCTGATGAGCTGGCCGTATACACATGCCGCATAGCTCGATCTGCTTCCTTCATCAGGAACCGGGATAATGTGCATATCTCGGGTTCATTACGGCTTCCGAAATCTTCCACATAATCGCACCACTTCGATTTAAGGTGCGGGCCGAACTTCTCTGCGACTTGTCGTGCGAACATGGGATTCCGCAGATACTCTCGTTCATCGAGGCACATAATCACCGTCACTATATTCTGGACTTTAATCGCAAACGAGTTCAACTCCACGGCCGATGCCCCCAGGCACGGTAGCTTCTTTATGTCTTCTAGCGCGTTTTCAACGATCATCTCTGGGCGTCCGTAGCACTGTTCCAACGTCCTGATTATAGTCGACGGCTCCGTTGCCGCGTACAGCAGCGCCGACACAGACTGGCGTGCCTCTCCTCGAAGGCATGCCCTAAGTCTAGCCAGGTTCTCGCTGGCCGAGAACCCGTGCAGATTAGCGCTTTCCCGCCAGGCTGCCTTGAACGGCAGCCATTCTCCCACGGCGCCACTGAAGAGAGGCAAGTCCTGGGTCTGTCTGGGCGGCGCTCTGTTCCGAGCCATGCGCTCTATGGTATCTGCTAGTCGGTCCACTGCTCGGTCCCGCGACCGGGTCGGCGTCGGCGATCTGGGGCGTCGTGTCGCTTGTTGTTCAAACGTGACACGGTTCGGTGTACCCGGTATCATAATATGTCGTTCGGGTATGTTCTGTCTTCTCGGCGAATGACGTCTCATCTCTCGACCAGTTTCCAAATGTTCCACGCGTTCGGATTCTTCGGTCTCCCCCCGTGCTGCGTGCTGCTGAAGCCAATCACTGACTCTATGCTCTGCTTCCACAGTATCTTCCAGTCCGATGACGCTCTCACGATCTGTCTCTTCACGTATCGTGGCGACTTCCATTGCCAGTCTCTTCTTGACGAGCATTGTCTGAATTTCTAGCTCTTTCCTTTGGATCTCGGCGAGCCGTTCCTCTGCTTCAAATTCAGCTTGTCTGATACGCGCTAAACCGCTAGCGGTTGATCGTTGCGAGCGCACTGTCGGCGCTCTGGTTGCTTCATGTACTGGCGCGGCGCGAGACGTCGTGGGACGCGGCGGCGCATTCCTGCCCGTGGGTGGTGCGGTCGCGGTTGCGGTTCGTTCGGTCGCGGTCGCGGGCGCGGGTGCGGGTGCGGTTCGCTGGTACGTGAGTGCAGACACGGAGGCATCCCCGGATGGGGACGCTGGGAAATCTTCGTAAACGCGAAGATTCTGGCTCCTCTCCTCGGCGGCAGCTTGGCTCCTGGTGACGACCATCTTCGGCACTTGATGCCCCTACCGGCCCTACCTCCCTATCGGCCCTATCAGTCCGTCAGGAGGGACCAGCCCACACGAGAGGCTGGGATATGCTCCTTCAGGGATGGATCGTGAGGAGGGGTAAGGGGGGCTCCACCCAGCAGAGGGGAACACGTACTACGGGGCGCTCGGTACCGGCTGGACTTTCCGATACCATTGGCAGTGCCTACAGTCCGGCCCCCGCACCACGTGAACCCTTACCGGCGAGGATGTGCAACTTCAGTCCGATCTTGACAGACTGGTGGTGCCACACAAAACACCACACCGCCGTGGAACGGCGTTAACCGTTGCACCCGGCCGTTTAACACCGCAAGGTGGACGGTGTGCAACAGCCGCGGCAAACCGCGTAGGGCGAGTCTTGTCTCGCCCTTAAGCACCTGCCAGGCCCGAAGACACGTCGTAGTTGCACCGTTGGGTGACCTTCTTTTTTCCTCGCGTTGAACCCGTCGTGGTCGCACCGTTGGGTGATCTTCTTTCTTCCTCGCGCCGAAACTCGTCGTGGTCGCACCGTTGGGTGATCTTCACGCCCACTGGCGCGCTTCACTGGATCTCTTCTTGAAACGCACCGTAATGTAAGGGTGGTGCGTTTCACTGGCGCCAGATAATAAGCGCGGCGCTTATCCCCCCGACGATCGACGTGCTGTTCACTTATCCGGCGACGACAGGACCACCAAATTGTGGGGGATTCCTATCGTCGGTATGTGTTTGTAAACAAAAACACCGATGAATTTTCGTAGTGGACTGTATTTCTTTCTTCTTAGTAGTTACAATGTTTTCTTTCTTGAGGCTGGAAGATCTCGGCGCTGTATCGAACCCGAACCCAGATCTTCCAAACCTTCCTATATTTAAACAACTTTTAGCTATGGCAACTGCCACTAAGTCAAAGAGATAATCTACAATTATACATCATTAAGAGTGACTGAGAACGCGATATCCCGGTGCTCTTCACACATGTGGGAGCGAGACAGACTGTTTGTTTTGGTGCCGTCCCGCTCTCGAGGCTTTCGTCCGTAACAAGTTTTGTGATATCTTGAAGATTAATTGATTGACATTATTCCTTTATTTTTAGAGGACACCGAAATAGACATCCTCTCATATGATTCTGGTGTTGATTCTAAAAGCGACACCAGCCGGTACGGAACAGGTAAGTAGATAAATGAGTTTCGGAAAACAACGAATTGGGCACCTACTCCTAACCGTAACTCTGCCAGTTGTACAACCTTGGACTGCATTGTTTTGTAACATTCCATCAGGTAAGCTCGAGTCAAACGCTTGCATAGTTGTATGTAAAAACAAGTAACTACTTTTCTCATAGCTTATAAATTTACTCATGTCATTGTCTCGACTAAAAGGTGATGTATTTTTCATCAAAATTAAATCTATCATCAACATAAGTTCTATCTCAGTGTTGCGTATTTTGCTGTTACCAACAATAGGTACTCAATCTTTTGATCGTCATTCCATGTCTTACTTTATTGAGATCATCCGACTGAAACCGAAAAAAAAAACAATTTATAGCTCCCAGCATTCATCAGTGAACTCGTCCAATATTCGCTATGCCACGTGCAATTCCTTTCAGAAAACTTGTGACGTCATTACGTTCTATAGACACGATTCCACGTAGATATCATACTGCGCCGGTATTAGCCGGTCATAGCGAATACGCGCCCTGTCCTCACCTCTAACGACTTGCACCTTGTTATCCCGTGATCGAACTATCATGTTGCTAACAGGCCAGGTGACCTCGCTGCGCAGTTCCCAGTCACAGTCGAACATTAGTCAGACGAAATCTTCGACGAGCACAATGACTATGCACAGCTATACGCACATCTCTAATTTACTGAGACCCGGCACGATGATGTTTCAGGTCAGTTGCAACTCTGAGAGTTCTGTGATATGGGAGACGTCGTGTCCTGATCATCACACAATAGCATAATAATATAAGTAATGCCGATGAGGTATTACAAGTAGATAATGATACCGCTTACTGTGTTATGGATGGATGTTTATTTAGGTCGGATCTTGTGAGTGGAATTTGACCCAGTTATATTGAATTAAACTTTTGCTTGCCTGTCAAGTCCCCATAACAATACAACATTAACGAGCTGATCCGATAATAGAAAGGTAAGGTGGGCCACGGTACTCTTCAGTGACTAAAAAATAATGTGGCTATAGAAAAAAAAAGTAAATTGTAGGTGCCTGGACTCATTTTCATCGAATTGCAGAGTACCGAATTAGTTGTTTGTAAAAGCCTGCCTGGAAAAATGAATTATCTTATTTAGGCTATTATAATATATTACGGTAGGTACCTACTAATTGTAGTATCTGTTAGTAATGTCAAAATAATAGCTTTACTAAATACATATGAAAGTACTTGTAATATGTACTCGTATTATGCGGTAAGTACTTATGACAAAAGAATAGGTCTTATATTTTTCTCTACCTGTCTGCCCGTCTGTTTTTCACTGGCTGATGTTACAAGGAGAAACATGGGCTTCTTTTATTTGAGGACTAGCTGCACCCCGCGGCTTAACTCGCAATTGACGGTTCCTGCGGGATAATATTCAACGCGGATGAAACCACGGGGAAATTTAGTTTTTAAATAAACAAAAACTTATCGAATTAAATCATCAATGAGTGAGTGCCCATCTCTAATTTTACTGTGACCCAACCCGATTATGTTCCAATCCTACATTGATACGAGTACTCCGCTTAATTGTGTTCTGTAAGTGACATTAACGGGACGCTACACGAGAATCATAGCTAATGGGCTTCCGTACTAATATAGATAGTTGTGCATTCGTGTAGACTTGAGCAACTAATATGGTATTGAACAATAACAGCCTGCTGACTAGTCCTATTGTGCTCACTGCTCACGACATTTCGTACGTATGTTCTGGCGGAAGTAAGTCAGCCGCGATCTAGTTTCGATGTTTCTTCAGTGGGTTCTCTTCTTAATATGTATAAAATTACGCGTCGCGTTGTTTGTCCGCGATGGACTCCTAAACTACTTAACCGATTTTAATAAAATATGTACACCGTGTGCAGTTTGATTTAACTTAAAAGATAGGATAGCTTACATCTCAATTTATAGTCGCAATAACAAAAAAACCTTAGCCACAGCAACACGTGGCCGTGTCTGCTATCACATATAATAATTTCTTTTCTTGCACGTTCCAAATATAATGAAACGACGCCATACTGTTTCAAGTAAATTGATACTCAGAATTAAGTGATTTCCGGTACCCAGTTCCAATCGATTTCTGGTATATATGGTTAGCTAGAACGTGCCAAAAATAATAAATTGGGTCAATTGAATTCGGCAAATATGCGACATCAGGATTAGAGCTCTGCTGGCTTAAGTGTTGAAGCTACTGTGAACACCGTATATTGAATAATGAAATCCAATGCCGATGCAAAAATTTAACATTACTTCGAGCGCTCGCCTAATAATTTGATTATAATCATGCGTGAGATCTGGTACTGTATCCATGTCTAAACCGTGTTTAATGTGCAATACCATATAAATTACACAAAGAATATTCGGCGTCACACTATACATATTATGCATATTATAGGTTCTTAGTCAATGTACATAAACATATTGTAACATACACAAATTAGCATGATTGCCAATGCGACAGTGACTTGCCCCACAAGTAACATCACTATGCCATGAATTATTGTACTGATCCAGAATGTTTCTGCGTTACTTGCCAAAAGTTAAGTGAGATCTCACGCGACGACACGCTGAGGGTCTGTCTCAGATGAATTTTTGCTTCCTATATCTATTAGGTATATAAATGAAGACGAAGTATTCGACTTATTCTGTTACAAACTCCAAAGCTTCCAAAAGTCCAGTATGCTGTCAATATATTGATCTCCATTCTAAGTATCTGACACCTGATCTCTCTAATATGATTTGGCTGTCGACTCTCGACTGAGCTTGCCTCTCCAGCTATACGGGCTGTATACTTAGATAGGCCCATACCAATCTAGTTCGATCCCGAATTCCTTTGTCTCTACCTAATGGAGCAAAGACCCTCGTCGGAACGCCTTTGATGATCGGTCAACTTTGGAAGCTTAACTCATAAATGCAAAACTTAATAATCCTTGTATAAAGGTTAAAATACTGGCAGTGGATGCTTATTAATGGTGTTACGTTTATCGGCAACTTCGTTATTATCAGGATGGTCTTTGAATTAGCGTAACAATATTATTAGTTGCTACTCGTGAGATAATAATAACGGGCTTTTACTCAATCTCACTCTCTCTCTTTGCTTTAATTTTATAAGTTTCATACATTACGAGTATATGAATAACACAATAATAATAAATCCTACTAATATTATAAACGCGAAAGTTTGTAATATGGATGGATGGATGGATGGATGTTTGTTACTCTTTCACGTAAAAACTACTGAATGGAATTTTAATGAAGCTTTACAATAATATAGCTTATACATCAGAATAACACATAGGCTACAATTTGTAAAGAATAATTATAAGTAGTAAAGAAATATTATAAATAGTAAAGTATTTTTGCAGTATCGCGGATGTCAACTATGATCATTGATGACACAATAATATGCACGAACCCTTCAAATATCTATAGTAGGTGTCATATGTGTAATGCGGGTGAAACCGCGGGGCGCAGCTAGTATCTAAATACAACTATTATTTCAGGGATTCGGTTATATAACATGTGTTATGGCAACGGCTAATTACGTGCTGGCCCTCTACGAAATAGTCACTATGAACGATTGCTACGTGATATTCTGGCTCCAGGCGATATTTGATATATTCTTTTACGTGAAGACTTATCTTACTATGCATCAGGTATTTAGTTTGTCAATCTATTTTTATCTACCTTATATAAATCTGAAGAATTATTTATAAGCCGTTTGCAGAAAACATTCTAATGCTGAAAGGACGGTTTTAAAATATGTTACTTGAATAGGTGACTATAATACACTGTAACTGAATAGTTAGGGATATTTGTTCATCAATCATTCAGCTGTAAAAAGCCCCTCTAATGTCCGATCCATTTAAATAAAAGAAAATAAAGTATTTCCCACATGTTCGTCACACGATGCTAATTTTAATTCTCCATTGTGATTAAGTCTAAAGGAAAAATATAATCTAATTCAACATTTAACCAAAAGTAACAACAGCACGTATTCCAGAACGACGCTGAAAATATTATTGCATCTCGATTTGAGCGTCAAATTCTATGTAAATTTCCACTGTATCGACGTCCATGTCGAGATTCAAGAAGCGTCATCATTCTGGAATACGGGTAAGATCTCGAGCACACGTAAACAATAAGATGTGCAATAATCATAGCGTAAGGGGCATCGTAAAACATCATATTTCTAACACAGCACGCTAAACAAATTACAATTCCACCCACCAGAGTTACATCAGCAAGCATGGAGAGTACATAATGGACTCGACGAAATGTCGACGGCGATATTATAAACATAGGCTATGGGTCTGGACGGATATACTAGTCAATATACCACTGGATCTTTTTGCTTTCTGCTTTGCGTAAGTTGCTCGCAGGTCCCAGTTCACACATATTTAAAAGCAAGACAAGGTAACGTTTATTTAGACTATAGTGCTTATGCTAAATTATTTTTGATTATAAACAGAGGTTATGATATTGCATGAACATTCACTCAGTTATCCTGCTTCTGTAAGTGATCCAAAATAATTTGCTATAGATATATATAAGCATTATTACCATACTTACTAAATAAACTCTTTATTCAGATGACCTAATAGTAAGTAACGATCTAATCTATAGTATGATACGTTTACCTAAATAATTACTTGAAGTGCCTCGGGAAACAGATATAATCGATGTAATTTTATCATTATTGCTAAAGCAAAGCGTTTCTATTGAGCAGGTGACACCATAATATTCGCATATTGCGCGTCGCCGTAGCTCTGGTTATAGACTTATACAATATTGCAAAGCTCGATCCTATGAGAGTCAATAAAATATTATGGTCTAAGTACATATGTTTGCATGCAGTCGGTTCTGTTGTATAATAACTTCATATTATGTGAGGGCATATTATGTTTGTTTGGTGCTCGTAGATGTTTAGTTTATTAAATAAAGGTACATACGAGCAGGTAAAGAATTAGGTAAACCCACCAATTTTGTAATATTTATCTAGCTTAGGTTGTCTGAAATTTTGCACGCTACATTGTAACTAACCTACCTACCTAAACAAGAAAATACACGTGATAAAATATATGGCCAAATGATCATCTTAACCCTTCGTTGTGAAATAACAGTAACCTCGGTTCTTTTAGAGTTAGAGACTGCTTATAATGGAACACAAATAAAATTATATAATTAAATAAAGGAGAAGTATATAAGTAAGAAGTATATAATTAAATAAAGGAGAAGTAAAAAGGAGTCTTTTAAATATAAGAGAGAGATTAACCTGTGAATACCAAGGAAAACGAAAAGCTGCTTTCCTTTTGTGAAGAATGTAGCCCCCCCCATTTGGGGAGGGAGGATAGGCCCCAGCCAACGCCCATCCTTGTGAGTGCCAACCACAGAGTGCACTCCCCGGGAAAGAGGTAAAGGTATGGATGGACATTAGGTCTTGTTTTAACCATTCAGTCCAAATGTGATTGTACTTTTTTTTTTTCCTTTACTCAATCCCGGAATTCATTATTTATGTTTGTTGACCATTCACGGTTCTTTTCATGTTGGGTATTTTCCCAATTACTAGACTTCATCCAGAGATCAATGCTCATGACTACAACCAATCCACAATGCGTAAAGCAGAGCCAGAAGGTACACCCAGGGGTCCCACTGCTATGTAGCGCTTGTACATACGTGATGTTCCAGGAGTGCTGGGTGCCCAGCTGCGGAAATGATTGAGCCCACATATATTTCCCCAAGGAAATCCGATAATTGCATAAAAGCTGTTTTATAATTTGTAATTACCATTTGTAAATAATGCTCCGGTAATTGGCATGGATCAATTACATCCAGGCTGAAATAGTTTTCAGTAAATACAAAATCAGTTTTGTTGTAAATTAACGGAAAGAATAAGTAGGAAATGATTAAGAGGAGGAAAGCTAATAGGAGTCGGTACTCCCCTATCACTATTTGCGAAAGTTACTGACTAGCAATAATTTACTAAATGTGTTTGGACATAGTGTTGTAATTTGAATAAGCAAGGGATGCACAGTTGGCCTAACTGAACATTTCCTCGCCGATTCGATGTATAGTGTGGGGAAATATTTGTGCCCTGCGTGTATAGTGTTAATGCTTGCAGTAAGACGTAATCACTAGTAGTAACTTCATCGGAATAATTCCAAGCATATAAGGGTTGTGAGGCCTCAGACGTAACAACGATTCCAAGCAGTCACTTACTAGTTATGAAAACACCTACAGTATGTTATATGAGCAAACTACTGCACATCAGTAATGAATATTCTTATGTCGTTGATTTTAATCTAAACTAGGGGATGTTACCTGGACAAAACGTTACCTCAAAACCTTAGTTACCAGTAAAAGAATAATAGACAATCCCACCATATTGTCCACAATTTACCGACTGAAATGGGATTGCCTGTACCTTGCACAACACATAGTGTCAGAGAATTTTATAGTGCATCAGCTTATTTCAAAAGAGCTGGGTTCTGATAGGCTTAAATAAAACAAAGTGTAACCATCCCGCAGTCTTGTACTCATAATATAACTGAAGTAGCCAGTAGGTTTGTTTAAGACTAAAGTCAATTATAGATCGTGGTTCAGTGTTGAAGAAATGTAGTAAATTATGTGTAATAATATATTGACATAGTCAATGAGTTGGTTAAGGCTGTAAATAAAAGGTAAGATGATGATTGCGTGTATGATAATTGTCGAAAGTAGAAATAAACCCCATATGTATGCCGTGAATAATAATTTGATCGTGAATCGTAAATATATGAAACGAACGATGGTAAGATAAATTCAAGCTGAAAATAATTGTATAAATGGTTTCGTAGAAATGGTAGGTAGTAAAGTAAATAAAGGTTTAGATAGAGCTGTAAATAAAATGTCAAGATAATCGTACATACGAAATGTCAACGTAACGCACGTAAACGTATAATCGTAGAGATAAACGTAATTAATAATTTCAAAGCCGCGAGTAATCGTAATTTATATAAGCCGTTCCGTAAAAGTGGTGTCGAAGTACATAACTTGTAGTTATGATTGTAAATAAGATGATAGAATACGAACGTATGGTAAATTCAGTAGATAGTATAGTAGTATGGTAGTATTCAGAAGACGTATGGTAAATTCAGTAAATAGCCGCAAACATCAGAAGGGTAAAGCCTTCCAATATTACATGAGAGATAAAATAATAAACGCAAAATAAGTCAAAAGCTGAAAATAAACACGTACAATATATGCATGTTAAATAGTAGAAATCAAAGTAAAATAATTTCAAAACCGTGAGTAAATCATAAAAGCCGTATCGTAGAAATAGTATCGAAGTAAATAATGTTCCGTTGTGGCCGTAAATAAAATGGTAAAATAACGTAAGTATGTAAAGTAAATACAGTAACACCAGAAGGGTAAAGCCTTCCGATATACCATAAGATGAAATAAAATGGCAGAATAACGAACGTAAAGTAAATACAGCAGTTAAACGTAATTTGCCGCAAACATTGACAGGGTAAAGCCTCCCAATGTAACACAAGTTTAAATAAAATAACGAACACAACATAAAATCAAAAGATGAAAACAATGTAAACATTTAAATAGGTACCAGAAGTACAATGAGTGATTTATAAATTACTTTGCATAAAATGTGGAAACTTATCACTCACCATATCGACTGACGTGACCAAATTGGATCTTTACACAGCAAAAGTTATAAAATTATATAATAATTTCAGTAAATTAAAGTAGACAAATATATTAATATCATAATAAAAATAGTAATATTATGATTCGATCCAATTAGGCATGTTAATAAAAGTTCCACCAACCTCGCGAAGTCTTCTTTTACCTTAGGATTGCCATGTTAGGTTCACCTGAAATAGCCTAGCTATCGGAAGTGAATTAGCACTGTTACTCTTCATTTAATTACTGAAATAGCTCGAAGATTTCATTAAATCTAAGTTGGAATGAGTTTATTTGAATAGACCATATTAAGCACCGAAACCAATCGAAGGTTTCCTCTTATTAGAAAACTGAACTAGATGGATCACAATAAATCTAGAAACCGATCGAAGGTTTTGTTACTATCAATTAAACGATTAATATAACTGAAAGAAAGTGACTAGCTAATCGGAGACATGGCAACCCATAAGGATCTCCTCCGGCACCCATCAGTCATCAGTTCTCGTCACACATATTATAATTCAAATAAAGTAGCATAATAAAATGCGCATGTTTAATGGAATTTGCAAAATATAACTTTACATGAACATTCTACTAAGCCAAATAAAGATGCCGGCACAAAAGAACAATGTACTGGGAAAGCGTCCCAGCTTACTAGAAAAGTTACAACTGAACCATCTTTAAATAATAGATAATCGACTCACGACCTCGGCTTGAAGACCACTAGCACTTCACTATAACACCACTAACCCGAATTAGCACACCGCTATCCCTATGCATAATATTATTACACCCCCCAACCCTTTCTACCACTGTGTTGCGAATGCGTGTGCGTTACTCTCCAATTATCGACCAACTATCTCGAGCAAAATCACGTCTCCTCTGACGACAGGTGCCCCCCTTCACCCCTGTAATTCCACTTGACTCTCATACAACGAGCCCTTGTTCCCAAAACTTGCGTACGCGCTAATAATTTGTTTAACTTAACAGAGGTAGGTACTATGGGTCGGTACATTCACCCCCAAAAATTTTAAAAGGTCTATCCGGTTAAAATTTTTTCATGAAAACGAACCATAGTTACCGAAATTATTTATCTCCATCTCATATTACACTAACAGATATAACACAAGACAGATTCCTAAGATTCAATTTATATCCTTCTTCTTTCCGAAAGTGGTGACCCTACACCCCCACTAGTCACCTTTTAACTCGATCGCAATAATGTTGTCAACCCATAAATTTTTTTCGACATTCATTAAGATATAAGGTAAGTAAGTAAGTTTTTCATAAATATTCGCGATATTTATCAATGTTCACGCGCTCACAATTCACAAGCAGTCGCCATGGTGACAATTACTATTTGTGCTAACAATATTCTTCGCTAATCCATTATTTGTTTACAGCAAAAAATAAAAACCTCAAATAACTACTCACGGTACCTTTTAATAATTGTAAATCTGTTACAACCAACAATATGTAAATACTTAAGTTGGTTTGCTACTAATAGTATACGAGCAGCCTATTGTTTTTAAGTACCTACCTAGACCAATATTCCTAATGACAATATAATCCGAACACCAAAATAGGTACCGACAAAACCCATGTAATATTTCACAACCTAAGTGTGGTTGACCGATACCCTATTAGTAATACGTATGCAACTATGTTGTACATATTACTTACCTAATATTCGGCTAATTATATCATTATTATTTTGTGCAAAGTTCCTATGTTAAAATAAGACGATATTGTTTTAGTTTTGCCGCTTCCTACCATATTTAATTTTATTTATAAGAATATAATTGCCTATAACCATAAACACCGTATCCGCAAGTACCTACCCATTTAGTGTACATTTACATAACGCATACACATAGATAAGCAGCTATAACACTTAGAAATAGGGACATTCCAACTCGTACTCACTACGGCACAAGTAGGTAGCTGAACCCCACTCAAAGCCCTGCTCAGTCGTCACTCCTTTCCGTTCCCACCATGCTAATACTAACATACTCGTAAGCAAAGTGGCTGACTTGTTTATGACGCCAGGTCTCATTTCTCTTTGCACTTAAGGCACAATACAATAAGTCTTCATTGAACCCCACACAGTTGGCCTATTCACAATACAAAAAATAAACAATTAAATGCTGAGCAATAAGTGGCCGCAAGATTAAGCCGCGGGGCTCTCGTTACCTACTAATTATAAACAATACTTAATACTGATCCCCTTTCATAACCTACCAACACAAACAGCACTAGCAACGCCGATATAAAATCTGCTGACTTGTAAACAAACATTCAACCTACTTCGTGACAGAGAACGGTTATTTTCCTAAGACTGTACCTATCAATGCCCGGCTTATAAACTTCAACAAAATTTAACTAACTTGTAGGTACGTTATATAAAGTTTTATATACCAATATTGAAACCGTTATATGGAGTAGTTAATACCGTATAATTATGTTACTTATCCGCGTAAATGAAAATTAAGTAACTAACATTATCTAACTATTATCTTTCTTTTTACCAACACCCCCACAAACTTTGGACTCAATACACCCCCACGCCCTTAATGTCCTAAATATTTTGAAGTTAACAAAATTAAAACGCAACACCCCCACGGTCTTAAGATCTTAGGTATTTTAAACATTTAGGTAGGTACTGAACATAAGTAACGTGTGTGAATTTCCTAAAACAGTCTCATAAACTCTTTCCATTTCACGAACACCAAATTGTAGGCTGTAAAGCCTACTTTTAATATAAAGATTACTCTAAAATATCCTGGTCCTAAGGCACCAAATTGTAACTAACCTACCTACCTAAACAAGAAAATACACGTGATAAAATATATGGCCAAATGATCATCTTAACCCTTCGTTGTGAAATAACAGTAACCTCGGTTCTTTTAGAGTTAGAGACTGCTTATAATGGAACACAAATAAAATTATATAATTAAATAAAGGAGAAGTATATAAGTAAGAAGTATATAATTAAATAAAGGAGAAGTAAAAAGGAGTCTTTTAAATATAAGAGAGAGATTAACCTGTGAATACCAAGGAAAACGAAAAGCTGCTTTCCTTTTGTGAAGAATGTAGCCCCCCCCATTTGGGGAGGGAGGATAGGCCCCAGCCAACGCCCATCCTTGTGAGTGCCAACCACAGAGTGCACTCCCCGGGAAAGAGGTAAAGGTATGGATGGACATTAGGTCTTGTTTTAACCATTCAGTCCAAATGTGATTGTACTTTTTTTTTTTCCTTTACTCAATCCCGGAATTCATTATTTATGTTTGTTGACCATTCACGGTTCTTTTCATGTTGGGTATTTTCCCAATTACTAGACTTCATCCAGAGATCAATGCTCATGACTACAACCAATCCACAATGCGTAAAGCAGAGCCAGAAGGTACACCCAGGGGTCCCACTGCTATGTAGCGCTTGTACATACGTGATGTTCCAGGAGTGCTGGGTGCCCAGCTGCGGAAATGATTGAGCCCACATATATTTCCCCAAGGAAATCCGATAATTGCATAAAAGCTGTTTTATAATTTGTAATTACCATTTGTAAATAATGCTCCGGTAATTGGCATGGATCAATTACATCCAGGCTGAAATAGTTTTCAGTAAATACAAAATCAGTTTTGTTGTAAATTAACGGAAAGAATAAGTAGGAAATGATTAAGAGGAGGAAAGCTAATAGGAGTCGGTACTCCCCTATCACTATTTGCGAAAGTTACTGACTAGCAATAATTTACTAAATGTGTTTGGACATAGTGTTGTAATTTGAATAAGCAAGGGATGCACAGTTGGCCTAACTGAACATTTCCTCGCCGATTCGATGTATAGTGTGGGGAAATATTTGTGCCCTGCGTGTATAGTGTTAATGCTTGCAGTAAGACGTAATCACTAGTAGTAACTTCATCGGAATAATTCCAAGCATATAAGGGTTGTGAGGCCTCAGACGTAACAACGATTCCAAGCAGTCACTTACTAGTTATGAAAACACCTACAGTATGTTATATGAGCAAACTACTGCACATCAGTAATGAATATTCTTATGTCGTTGATTTTAATCTAAACTAGGGGATGTTACCTGGACAAAACGTTACCTCAAAACCTTAGTTACCAGTAAAAGAATAATAGACAATCCCACCATATTGTCCACAATTTACCGACTGAAATGGGATTGCCTGTACCTTGCACAACACATAGTGTCAGAGAATTTTATAGTGCATCAGCTTATTTCAAAAGAGCTGGGTTCTGATAGGCTTAAATAAAACAAAGTGTAACCATCCCGCAGTCTTGTACTCATAATATAACTGAAGTAGCCAGTAGGTTTGTTTAAGACTAAAGTCAATTATAGATCGTGGTTCAGTGTTGAAGAAATGTAGTAAATTATGTGTAATAATATATTGACATAGTCAATGAGTTGGTTAAGGCTGTAAATAAAAGGTAAGATGATGATTGCGTGTATGATAATTGTCGAAAGTAGAAATAAACCCCATATGTATGCCGTGAATAATAATTTGATCGTGAATCGTAAATATATGAAACGAACGATGGTAAGATAAATTCAAGCTGAAAATAATTGTATAAATGGTTTCGTAGAAATGGTAGGTAGTAAAGTAAATAAAGGTTTAGATAGAGCTGTAAATAAAATGTCAAGATAATCGTACATACGAAATGTCAACGTAACGCACGTAAACGTATAATCGTAGAGATAAACGTAATTAATAATTTCAAAGCCGCGAGTAATCGTAATTTATATAAGCCGTTCCGTAAAAGTGGTGTCGAAGTACATAACTTGTAGTTATGATTGTAAATAAGATGATAGAATACGAACGTATGGTAAATTCAGTAGATAGTATAGTAGTATGGTAGTATTCAGAAGACGTATGGTAAATTCAGTAAATAGCCGCAAACATCAGAAGGGTAAAGCCTTCCAATATTACATGAGAGATAAAATAATAAACGCAAAATAAGTCAAAAGCTGAAAATAAACACGTACAATATATGCATGTTAAATAGTAGAAATCAAAGTAAAATAATTTCAAAACCGTGAGTAAATCATAAAAGCCGTATCGTAGAAATAGTATCGAAGTAAATAATGTTCCGTTGTGGCCGTAAATAAAATGGTAAAATAACGTAAGTATGTAAAGTAAATACAGTAACACCAGAAGGGTAAAGCCTTCCGATATACCATAAGATGAAATAAAATGGCAGAATAACGAACGTAAAGTAAATACAGCAGTTAAACGTAATTTGCCGCAAACATTGACAGGGTAAAGCCTCCCAATGTAACACAAGTTTAAATAAAATAACGAACACAACATAAAATCAAAAGATGAAAACAATGTAAACATTTAAATAGGTACCAGAAGTACAATGAGTGATTTATAAATTACTTTGCATAAAATGTGGAAACTTATCACTCACCATATCGACTGACGTGACCAAATTGGATCTTTACACAGCAAAAGTTATAAAATTATATAATAATTTCAGTAAATTAAAGTAGACAAATATATTAATATCATAATAAAAATAGTAATATTATGATTCGATCCAATTAGGCATGTTAATAAAAGTTCCACCAACCTCGCGAAGTCTTCTTTTACCTTAGGATTGCCATGTTAGGTTCACCTGAAATAGCCTAGCTATCGGAAGTGAATTAGCACTGTTACTCTTCATTTAATTACTGAAATAGCTCGAAGATTTCATTAAATCTAAGTTGGAATGAGTTTATTTGAATAGACCATATTAAGCACCGAAACCAATCGAAGGTTTCCTCTTATTAGAAAACTGAACTAGATGGATCACAATAAATCTAGAAACCGATCGAAGGTTTTGTTACTATCAATTAAACGATTAATATAACTGAAAGAAAGTGACTAGCTAATCGGAGACATGGCAACCCATAAGGATCTCCTCCGGCACCCATCAGTCATCAGTTCTCGTCACACATATTATAATTCAAATAAAGTAGCATAATAAAATGCGCATGTTTAATGGAATTTGCAAAATATAACTTTACATGAACATTCTACTAAGCCAAATAAAGATGCCGGCACAAAAGAACAATGTACTGGGAAAGCGTCCCAGCTTACTAGAAAAGTTACAACTGAACCATCTTTAAATAATAGATAATCGACTCACGACCTCGGCTTGAAGACCACTAGCACTTCACTATAACACCACTAACCCGAATTAGCACACCGCTATCCCTATGCATAATATTATTACACCCCCCAACCCTTTCTACCACTGTGTTGCGAATGCGTGTGCGTTACTCTCCAATTATCGACCAACTATCTCGAGCAAAATCACGTCTCCTCTGACGACAGGTGCCCCCCTTCACCCCTGTAATTCCACTTGACTCTCATACAACGAGCCCTTGTTCCCAAAACTTGCGTACGCGCTAATAATTTGTTTAACTTAACAGAGGTAGGTACTATGGGTCGGTACATTCACCCCCAAAAATTTTAAAAGGTCTATCCGGTTAAAATTTTTTCATGAAAACGAACCATAGTTACCGAAATTATTTATCTCCATCTCATATTACACTAACAGATATAACACAAGACAGATTCCTAAGATTCAATTTATATCCTTCTTCTTTCCGAAAGTGGTGACCCTACACCCCCACTAGTCACCTTTTAACTCGATCGCAATAATGTTGTCAACCCATAAATTTTTTTCGACATTCATTAAGATATAAGGTAAGTAAGTAAGTTTTTCATAAATATTCGCGATATTTATCAATGTTCACGCGCTCACAATTCACAAGCAGTCGCCATGGTGACAATTACTATTTGTGCTAACAATATTCTTCGCTAATCCATTATTTGTTTACAGCAAAAAATAAAAACCTCAAATAACTACTCACGGTACCTTTTAATAATTGTAAATCTGTTACAACCAACAATATGTAAATACTTAAGTTGGTTTGCTACTAATAGTATACGAGCAGCCTATTGTTTTTAAGTACCTACCTAGACCAATATTCCTAATGACAATATAATCCGAACACCAAAATAGGTACCGACAAAACCCATGTAATATTTCACAACCTAAGTGTGGTTGACCGATACCCTATTAGTAATACGTATGCAACTATGTTGTACATATTACTTACCTAATATTCGGCTAATTATATCATTATTATTTTGTGCAAAGTTCCTATGTTAAAATAAGACGATATTGTTTTAGTTTTGCCGCTTCCTACCATATTTAATTTTATTTATAAGAATATAATTGCCTATAACCATAAACACCGTATCCGCAAGTACCTACCCATTTAGTGTACATTTACATAACGCATACACATAGATAAGCAGCTATAACACTTAGAAATAGGGACATTCCAACTCGTACTCACTACGGCACAAGTAGGTAGCTGAACCCCACTCAAAGCCCTGCTCAGTCGTCACTCCTTTCCGTTCCCACCATGCTAATACTAACATACTCGTAAGCAAAGTGGCTGACTTGTTTATGACGCCAGGTCTCATTTCTCTTTGCACTTAAGGCACAATACAATAAGTCTTCATTGAACCCCACACAGTTGGCCTATTCACAATACAAAAAATAAACAATTAAATGCTGAGCAATAAGTGGCCGCAAGATTAAGCCGCGGGGCTCTCGTTACCTACTAATTATAAACAATACTTAATACTGATCCCCTTTCATAACCTACCAACACAAACAGCACTAGCAACGCCGATATAAAATCTGCTGACTTGTAAACAAACATTCAACCTACTTCGTGACAGAGAACGGTTATTTTCCTAAGACTGTACCTATCAATGCCCGGCTTATAAACTTCAACAAAATTTAACTAACTTGTAGGTACGTTATATAAAGTTTTATATACCAATATTGAAACCGTTATATGGAGTAGTTAATACCGTATAATTATGTTACTTATCCGCGTAAATGAAAATTAAGTAACTAACATTATCTAACTATTATCTTTCTTTTTACCAACACCCCCACAAACTTTGGACTCAATACACCCCCACGCCCTTAATGTCCTAAATATTTTGAAGTTAACAAAATTAAAACGCAACACCCCCACGGTCTTAAGATCTTAGGTATTTTAAACATTTAGGTAGGTACTGAACATAAGTAACGTGTGTGAATTTCCTAAAACAGTCTCATAAACTCTTTCCATTTCACGAACACCAAATTGTAGGCTGTAAAGCCTACTTTTAATATAAAGATTACTCTAAAATATCCTGGTCCTAAGGCACCAAATTGTAACTAACCTACCTACCTAAACAAGAAAATACACGTGATAAAATATATGGCCAAATGATCATCTTAACCCTTCGTTGTGAAATAACAGTAACCTCGGTTCTTTTAGAGTTAGAGACTGCTTATAATGGAACACAAATAAAATTATATAATTAAATAAAGGAGAAGTATATAAGTAAGAAGTATATAATTAAATAAAGGAGAAGTAAAAAGGAGTCTTTTAAATATAAGAGAGAGATTAACCTGTGAATACCAAGGAAAACGAAAAGCTGCTTTCCTTTTGTGAAGAATGTAGCCCCCCCCATTTGGGGAGGGAGGATAGGCCCCAGCCAACGCCCATCCTTGTGAGTGCCAACCACAGAGTGCACTCCCCGGGAAAGAGGTAAAGGTATGGATGGACATTAGGTCTTGTTTTAACCATTCAGTCCAAATGTGATTGTACTTTTTTTTTTTCCTTTACTCAATCCCGGAATTCATTATTTATGTTTGTTGACCATTCACGGTTCTTTTCATGTTGGGTATTTTCCCAATTACTAGACTTCATCCAGAGATCAATGCTCATGACTACAACCAATCCACAATGCGTAAAGCAGAGCCAGAAGGTACACCCAGGGGTCCCACTGCTATGTAGCGCTTGTACATACGTGATGTTCCAGGAGTGCTGGGTGCCCAGCTGCGGAAATGATTGAGCCCACATATATTTCCCCAAGGAAATCCGATAATTGCATAAAAGCTGTTTTATAATTTGTAATTACCATTTGTAAATAATGCTCCGGTAATTGGCATGGATCAATTACATCCAGGCTGAAATAGTTTTCAGTAAATACAAAATCAGTTTTGTTGTAAATTAACGGAAAGAATAAGTAGGAAATGATTAAGAGGAGGAAAGCTAATAGGAGTCGGTACTCCCCTATCACTATTTGCGAAAGTTACTGACTAGCAATAATTTACTAAATGTGTTTGGACATAGTGTTGTAATTTGAATAAGCAAGGGATGCACAGTTGGCCTAACTGAACATTTCCTCGCCGATTCGATGTATAGTGTGGGGAAATATTTGTGCCCTGCGTGTATAGTGTTAATGCTTGCAGTAAGACGTAATCACTAGTAGTAACTTCATCGGAATAATTCCAAGCATATAAGGGTTGTGAGGCCTCAGACGTAACAACGATTCCAAGCAGTCACTTACTAGTTATGAAAACACCTACAGTATGTTATATGAGCAAACTACTGCACATCAGTAATGAATATTCTTATGTCGTTGATTTTAATCTAAACTAGGGGATGTTACCTGGACAAAACGTTACCTCAAAACCTTAGTTACCAGTAAAAGAATAATAGACAATCCCACCATATTGTCCACAATTTACCGACTGAAATGGGATTGCCTGTACCTTGCACAACACATAGTGTCAGAGAATTTTATAGTGCATCAGCTTATTTCAAAAGAGCTGGGTTCTGATAGGCTTAAATAAAACAAAGTGTAACCATCCCGCAGTCTTGTACTCATAATATAACTGAAGTAGCCAGTAGGTTTGTTTAAGACTAAAGTCAATTATAGATCGTGGTTCAGTGTTGAAGAAATGTAGTAAATTATGTGTAATAATATATTGACATAGTCAATGAGTTGGTTAAGGCTGTAAATAAAAGGTAAGATGATGATTGCGTGTATGATAATTGTCGAAAGTAGAAATAAACCCCATATGTATGCCGTGAATAATAATTTGATCGTGAATCGTAAATATATGAAACGAACGATGGTAAGATAAATTCAAGCTGAAAATAATTGTATAAATGGTTTCGTAGAAATGGTAGGTAGTAAAGTAAATAAAGGTTTAGATAGAGCTGTAAATAAAATGTCAAGATAATCGTACATACGAAATGTCAACGTAACGCACGTAAACGTATAATCGTAGAGATAAACGTAATTAATAATTTCAAAGCCGCGAGTAATCGTAATTTATATAAGCCGTTCCGTAAAAGTGGTGTCGAAGTACATAACTTGTAGTTATGATTGTAAATAAGATGATAGAATACGAACGTATGGTAAATTCAGTAGATAGTATAGTAGTATGGTAGTATTCAGAAGACGTATGGTAAATTCAGTAAATAGCCGCAAACATCAGAAGGGTAAAGCCTTCCAATATTACATGAGAGATAAAATAATAAACGCAAAATAAGTCAAAAGCTGAAAATAAACACGTACAATATATGCATGTTAAATAGTAGAAATCAAAGTAAAATAATTTCAAAACCGTGAGTAAATCATAAAAGCCGTATCGTAGAAATAGTATCGAAGTAAATAATGTTCCGTTGTGGCCGTAAATAAAATGGTAAAATAACGTAAGTATGTAAAGTAAATACAGTAACACCAGAAGGGTAAAGCCTTCCGATATACCATAAGATGAAATAAAATGGCAGAATAACGAACGTAAAGTAAATACAGCAGTTAAACGTAATTTGCCGCAAACATTGACAGGGTAAAGCCTCCCAATGTAACACAAGTTTAAATAAAATAACGAACACAACATAAAATCAAAAGATGAAAACAATGTAAACATTTAAATAGGTACCAGAAGTACAATGAGTGATTTATAAATTACTTTGCATAAAATGTGGAAACTTATCACTCACCATATCGACTGACGTGACCAAATTGGATCTTTACACAGCAAAAGTTATAAAATTATATAATAATTTCAGTAAATTAAAGTAGACAAATATATTAATATCATAATAAAAATAGTAATATTATGATTCGATCCAATTAGGCATGTTAATAAAAGTTCCACCAACCTCGCGAAGTCTTCTTTTACCTTAGGATTGCCATGTTAGGTTCACCTGAAATAGCCTAGCTATCGGAAGTGAATTAGCACTGTTACTCTTCATTTAATTACTGAAATAGCTCGAAGATTTCATTAAATCTAAGTTGGAATGAGTTTATTTGAATAGACCATATTAAGCACCGAAACCAATCGAAGGTTTCCTCTTATTAGAAAACTGAACTAGATGGATCACAATAAATCTAGAAACCGATCGAAGGTTTTGTTACTATCAATTAAACGATTAATATAACTGAAAGAAAGTGACTAGCTAATCGGAGACATGGCAACCCATAAGGATCTCCTCCGGCACCCATCAGTCATCAGTTCTCGTCACACATATTATAATTCAAATAAAGTAGCATAATAAAATGCGCATGTTTAATGGAATTTGCAAAATATAACTTTACATGAACATTCTACTAAGCCAAATAAAGATGCCGGCACAAAAGAACAATGTACTGGGAAAGCGTCCCAGCTTACTAGAAAAGTTACAACTGAACCATCTTTAAATAATAGATAATCGACTCACGACCTCGGCTTGAAGACCACTAGCACTTCACTATAACACCACTAACCCGAATTAGCACACCGCTATCCCTATGCATAATATTATTACACCCCCCAACCCTTTCTACCACTGTGTTGCGAATGCGTGTGCGTTACTCTCCAATTATCGACCAACTATCTCGAGCAAAATCACGTCTCCTCTGACGACAGGTGCCCCCCTTCACCCCTGTAATTCCACTTGACTCTCATACAACGAGCCCTTGTTCCCAAAACTTGCGTACGCGCTAATAATTTGTTTAACTTAACAGAGGTAGGTACTATGGGTCGGTACAACATACAAACGTTTTGTGGAAAATAGTTAATTGAAGATCATAATTCTTTAGTTTTCGTAGTTATAGTAAGAATTTGTTAAATGACTTCTTGAATAAATTAGTTTAATTATGATAAATAGCAGTAACTGTTAGAGGTTGAAAATATTCAAAGGTTTTTGTTAATTATGCACGAATACTGAAGATATCATAGTGAAAGGTACTTAACAAATGTTTAACATTGGCTTTGTTACTTCAAAAAACTTTACTCCTAATTTCCAAACTACATAAAATAGGTTCAGTATTGAACTGATACTAGGGAATATATTACTGGGGCGGTACTTCGCATTTTGCTTTCCGTAAGTTTCATAAGAAAATGATATAAAATGTTATGGCCCACAGATGGCTGCACTTGTAAGTTATTTTACTTCGGAACCACACCCGTTTTCTCAGTAAAGTAACGTAAAATATACGTACTTAAAAAGGAATAGTTTCCTTTTATACATTTATTCAATGATCAGTATACTATCTGAGTCTTTGTTGAACTGTGTTTACGAGGTACTCTGAAATATAGTGAAATACGTTAGTTCTATATAAAGTAAGCGCATTATATTATAAGGTTCTATTTATCTTTGATAAATATGTGCCATCTCTAAAAGCGACCAGCATTAAATTATAAGGTTACTTGATTTCTTTAAAAACGCGCAATATCTAAAAGTATAAAATTAAAAGATGTTGAGTAAACATTAAACTAGATTTCCTTTGATGGGGAAAGCTACGCATAAAACGTAACTCGTATATGTTGTAGCTGCAAACTCACAAATCCATTAGAGGTTTCTAGATAATTTAAAAAGATTTATATTTTAGAAATCCAGAAAGAATTATGCACTATTTGCGTGTGAACAAGCTGTTCCGGGTGAAATATCTCTTCGAGTTCTATCACAAGACGTCGGCTGAACTTACCAATAATCAGACCGCTTTACAGGTTTGTTACCTTGGCCTTGAAAATAAAACTTTAATTGTGTTTGTTTTTCTTTTCTTCGATCCAAGCGGTTGTACGATACTATTTCCCGCACCGTTCGTAGCATCGTAGCAATCTGAAAGGGCAGTCACCTCTAGAAGAACTGGCCACAAATGTAGTAGAGGAGTTCTAGAGTAGAGACCGCGTTTAAGCAAACGTAGCGACGCCTGCCGCCGCGCGGCGGCTATGTGGAGTGACGAGTTTCGGAAAACAGCTTGCAAAGATTGACCCAAGCTCAGGCTCAGTGGCGTTCACTAGGAGAGGCCTACGTCGAGCAATGAACGAATATAGAGTTATGATAGTTAAGATGATGACATGCGCAACGTTCGATGGAACCTCGCGTGCAAGGAATTTCATACTCCTCTCTACCAAGAGTGTAAATTGTGTGCATTTTTGTTGGGACAGGCTGCAATGACTGCGGTGGCGGTAATTCTCTTCATCCACACAGCCACATGCACTTGGTTGCTGACGCTCATGGCCACAGCCCCTATAAGCTTCATAAGAACGCTTAAGATGCATCTTATTGATGAGTGAGTACGGTCTTTTTATTGCGGATGAAACTTCATTTGTTACATTTTTGTCGTTGTCAAAAGGCTAACTTATCTTGGGCGGTAGTTGTAATGCATCGAATTTATTTATGTCAACGCGCTCTTTATTTATTTTTAGAGTTCCTTACCCAAAGGGTAAAACGGGACCCTATTACTAAGACGCTGTTCATCCGTCTGTCGGTCTGTCGCCAGGCTATATCTCATGAACCGTGATAGTTAGACGGTTGAAATGGTTGCCGATTTTATAGATAATAATGGTACGGAACACTTTGTGCGCGAGCCCGACTCGAACTTGGCCGGAGGTTTAAAGTGTTTTGAATAAAGCTTTGTACATCATTGTTTTTTTGATTTATTAATAAATCATTCGTTGTTCGTGCGCTGAATACCAGCCGTATTTCACAGTAAGTTTCAATGAAATACACTTGCAAATTAATCACTACAGGATTTATTGCGATGGAAATTTAAAGCACCACTACAGCAGCGCCCCTCCACTCGTTATATTGAAAATATCGGCTCCGATATCGACGATTGTAGTAGGTATTTTATTCGTAAAATGTCATTAAAGTGAGTACGCGAACGGGCAAGAACTTTGTGAAATTGGACTTTTGTTTCACTACTCTGATAAACCTTTTCAGGAATAGAGAAAAAGCGAGGGAGAATGAGAGAATTGTTCTATAACCCACAATTATCCCAACGCGGATTGTAAAGAATATTTCAGCGTATAATTATGTTACAGATAATTACGAGAAGTGGTCCTATTAGGATATTCCTAATTGTATTGCATGCTACCTAAGAGAAATGTTGCACATCTTATAATGACCTCATTATGAGCTGTATGGAACTTCAATTTCATATTGTTATACAAACCTTCACTAACCTACATCGGTGACAATAAATAAATTTCATTTCATTTAATTTCATTTACAGAGAAACCCCACAGCGTCGATGGGATTACTCGTCCTCATTCTATGTCGTGGTGTCAGAGCTGACCACGACCGGCGGGGACGAGTTCGTCATAGACGAGATCTGGCCCATGACCATTCTCGCCGTCATTCTGATCTTTAGTAAGATGCTGGCCGCCATAGTGGTGGCGACGGCCATACAAGTCGCCTACTCCACGAAATATGCCCTAACTTCGTATGAAGAAGTCACGTACGAGCTCATAGATATGTTGAAAAATCAGGGATTATCGAGTGAGTTAATGTTTTTTAGTTTCAGTAACGTTACTGTGTTACACCCTAGGCCGCTTCGTAAAGTAACATTAGTTCAGATGTACACGAATCTGTCTTGATCATGTTAATGAATAAAATTGTGCTGTAAACATATAACAGTATTTTTATCAACATGCATTTTGAAATTCTTTTGTTTACTTCTCGTTATTGAATTTTCCAGCATTTTGCATGTTAATAGATTATACGTTTCTTTCATCTTGTTTTCCTCTCTGCTGTAAAGTTTTTCAATGAAGGGGTAAACTCTTTGTAAAACTTTAGCGTTGGCGTTTGTGCTTTGTTTTGAGTAACATAAATAAAAGGGGATACAATCATACTGTTGTAATGTATAGCTATGTAAATAAAAGAAGTATCATAGAGAGAGATCACTTTTAAGAGGGGCAGAAATCGTCTATTTAACAACTGTCTGGAAAAGGGTGTAGAAATGTCATTATAAATGCGTGGGACTATAGCGTCAGATCAATGAACTCTACTCATGTGTAAGATGTTTAGGGGTGTTTTAAATCTTTATTCTCGTATAGCGTTCGAAAGGATACTAATAATGTGTTAATGTTTGGTGTTATTCTTGTAATACAAATGACGAATGAACGATTGTTGGTGATGAATGTACATTCATTTTTATTTTTATTTCAGGAATAATAATTACTATAAATATTCAGTAAAAAACTATGTGGTAAAACTACAAAGACTTAACAAGACCTCTTTTTAATGAGTAAATAGAAAACTGCCGCTAAGTTTTCTTACTGAATAGCGGCTATCTACTTAATCTAACTTTACCTTTTGTTTCATTACCTTTCGCTCATCGTTATAGCTAAAGTAACAAAACTTTTAACATTGCCTAGTACTTTTGCTTCTAGATTACCAATTAAAGAAGTTTTGGAAATACGTCCGACAACTTTGGGTAACTGAGCGCGGCAGACAGGTGGGTATACTCGGTACCTAAACGCTTTTGAAACTTATTTAAGTTTCTCTCGGGTCGCTTAATAGACTACACACTTTACGATTCTATCACTATGTAGACAGAAGCAGAAGTTTATATCACCACCACGTTGTGTTCTAACCTAGTATCAATGCTTATCCTTTGTTTAGACTCAGCCCCCACTCCCGTTCCTCCCGCTGCCAGCAATAATTCCCTCAAGAGAAGTGTGTATTCACATTCTGCCCTACAACTTTTTTCACTTTCACTTTGGCCGGCAGAGCGAATAGCAGTGGCAGGAGCACTAGAAATGTCATGTTCACGTTCACAACCTGCTCGCTGCCCAGGGGGCGTATTATGAACTTATTTAAAACCAGGCAAGTTCCAGGCAATTATTATTACGGCCGTAAACTGGATTGTTCTTGTTCGTATTATGACTTACATTATGTCAATTTAAAGTTCATAATACGAAATTGCCAGCCTGTTACGCGAAGTAGGTTTGACTGTCACGTGACGTTACTGGCTGGCATTAGGAGTTCATAATACGAAATAGCCAGGCAGTTCAGTTTACGGCGTAAACTGACTGCGATTAAGAGTTCATAATACGGCCCCTTTCCACTTCCCTGCTCACAGATGCAGAGTGTTAATTAGGTATATAATGCTGTTGTCTCAGTTGCCAGCCCTAATCGAGCAGACCCCGTACGTGCGGAGATGTGACCTGATGACGGCCATGTTCGGCCAACACCTGAGGAACTGCTACCTGTTCGCTGACACTGAGGAGGCCTTCCTTCGACAGCTCTCTGTTTCTCTGGATTATACTACGTTCTTTCCTGGTATTATAAGTTTTGTCTACATTTGCTAGTTATGGAGGTAAGAACCGGATACAGTATTAGTAGGAATGCATCTTGAAACTAGTCTGACTTAGAACGCTTTGAAAAATACGTTAGGTAGGTACTCTTTCAAATAAGTTAGGCTTACCTTACTGGTTTAAAAGTTGAAAGTGCGCAGTTTGATTCGCGTAAACATGTTTTCTTCTGACAAACTTGGCCGTGAGTCTGTCGTTAAATTATTCATATTTCGAAATCCGCTAACAGACTTGTTGCTCCAAATAACTACTAATTTTCCCGTTTTCCAGCAAATTAAGTTTTAACCCGTGGGTTGTCTCGATTATGTGGATTTTTTGTTTTCAAACTTTACGTGTGACATCCAAGAAGTTAATAAAATAGCAGTTGCTAAGTCAGTATTGCCCATGAAAATCAGAAAGTTTGATAAAAATAATTGTATTCATCGACTTTTAAGTTCAAGATTTAGACACCGCACTGTTGCAACATGTGCTACGCCGTAGATCAACGTGCAACAAATATTTTCTTAAAAGGGGCCTACACACTGAAATTATTAAATTGTAGTCAACACTGTCATAGCAGCACAACATAATAACTATGTAATATATCCGTGAACAAGAGATGCTACGCTGCTGTAGCCACATGCGCTACGCCGTGGGTATCGACACCTATCGACATTGAACACATTAAGGTCGCCGGCCCGATGCCGGCGGCGAGCGGACAATATTGCCATTTGATGCCACCATAAACTACCTGTTTTCTAAATATGTAGTTATTACAGAAATTAATCATTATAACTGTCTCCAGGTAACTATATAGTGGTAGCCGGCGACAGTGAAGCGCGCATGTACTGGATAGCCGCAGGGACGGTGTCGGTGCTGTCAGTGCGGCCGGACCTCACGGAGATCACTCACGAGTACCTCAGCACGGGAGATGTGTTCGGCATCTTGCAGGGGCTAAACCGAGGGATTCCACACTGTTTCTCCTACAGGGCTGAAACGAAGGTTAGTTGCTTGCAATCTTAGAGAATGTAATTATTAATGAATGTAGCGTGCACTTGATAGATAATCTAATGTCATCAAAATTTTGTTAATAGTAAGCATTTACTCAAAAACATTCGCATTTAGTATCTTACTAGTAGGATAAGGTTGCTATTAAAGTTATATTTTATTACAAAAAAAAATAGTTTTTGTATACCTACCTATTCTAATAAAATGTAAGTTAACATGTAAGTTAAGTTAGCCTTATTATTTTCCTAGGTAAACATACTGACGCTGTGCCAAGACGCTTGGATCAACATTTTACCTTTCTTCCCCGAAGCGAAGAAAATGATCATGGATCGATCGGAGATTTTGTTTGCGCAGTTATGATTATACCTACCAAAAAAATTGTTTGGTCGATTTGATTTCAATCTCATCCATTCACGAGTAAAAATATAAAATGGGTTGCCGTTTTCTATACTACCCCCACTCTACCCTATTTCTCCCCCACTCTCCCCTCTTTCTCCCCCCACTCTCCCCTTTTCTCCATCCCACTCTCCCCTCTTTCTCCCCCCACTCTCCCCTTTTCTCCCTCCCACTCTCCCCTCTTTCTCCCCCCACTGTCTCATCTCTGTCTATTCACTCTACTCTCTTTCTCACCCCACTCTCCCCTCTTTCTCATATTTGTAGCTGTATCATTTGACTGCTATAATATTATCATAAAGTGTTACGAAGGTGGAGAGTGAACACGGGTAATATAGGATACTGTATACTGTATAGTGTATAGGTCTCAATGTTTGGCGACTGATTTACTGGATCAACATAGATAGCCAGGATAATAATAACTAGCCTAAGCTCATTGATAGAAACCAAAAATATATATATATATAAGTATATATATAATACACGTAATATTCATACCTAACTTATCTGTAACCTATTTCGAAATTGAAACGTAAATTAAAGCCATTAGATTTTATCACTCATTTCAAACTGAAGCCTCTCGAAAGTCGCCAAATAATCTTGAGACTGCTTTAAGCTCGTCTCAATTTGAAATGTAAGTGAATACAAATTGAATTTTGTCAACAATAGATCCTTAGCGGGCTTGCTTATTCCAATTTTCGATCTCAGATACGCAATACTGTTAATTTATACGTTGCTAAGGGTATAACACAACAGGTGATTGTGGCGGCTTAATTTAATCCATTAACCTTGATAAATATGGATATACATAACTAATACTAATATACCAAATGAATTTAATTGATTAATTATTTTCATTACTTTGGATTCTACACTTTCCAGTAATGAGTACTACTAAATAGGATTATATTGCATACCGATATATAACGTAATATGTGTAGGAGAAAGTCAATCAGGTTAATTATCAATTGAGAGCAATTATTTACAGAATTTGTATCTGTTTTAGCTGTAAATAAGGCAACCATTATCAACTGTAAGCCCCAAGCTACACTTCCTTGCATGCCAAAGACGTGATATTAATTTAAACGGTGTGTAATCAGCCGACGACAAGGCAAAGGCGGAACACGAGACAGTCTAACAAACAAGGTAATAAAAGTCGTAACTTTGAACGCCTTTCTACTCGTGGATGTCAATCGTTGGGTTCTAAAGCACTTCGCCTAGAACTTATCGAACAGATAGTGAAAGGAATACGTTGGAAAGGGTTCTTAATTTGCGATGTTCGGATTCGCTTAGATCTTGTCATGAAAGTGCGAAACCTAGTGTTGAAAAGGTCTTTGAGTTCTGAGTTTTTTTTCAAGCTCCTATCTCGTAGTTTGTCAATACATTAGACAAGTAAGTACCTACCTAGTACCTACGTGTCTACATCCATTAAGTCTGAAGTTCTTCCAGTGAAAATAAATGAGCGTTTTTCACAAGATTTGCTTTCGCTTTCACAATAAACGCGCGAATAAATACAAGAGCTTAGAATAAACTTTACGCAGGTACTACATTTCATTTCCCAAAATTATTCATAGGTCATTTTCCATCGTCGATAAGTCCATAAAATGGCCTATTAAGAAGTTGAAATTGTTCGCTTAATTGCATACCCGTGAGTTTGATGATTTAAAGCGGGCGGAGTTGTGTAAATATTAAAATGTGTTCACGTGCAAAGGGCTCGCGTGTGCCGTTTGGCGGCGCAATAAAAAATCACATTTGCCATATATTGAGGTGGGTGCCCAAATGGAGGCAATATCGAAGTGCTGATTTGTCGCTCCGCTGAATATTGGTCTGGCGTAGATTCAAATCGGTGCAAATGTCGACCCGTTGGGTAAATCGAACTGGTTTAATTTTACCGCTCTGCAATAACTAACGTTCATTTCATATATTCCACTCTACTTTGTTTAGACGCTCCAGAATTCGCTCTGAAAATGCAACTATAAAAACGAAACTGTAGGTTCCGGAATAATAAAAACGAGTTTTTATGCTGCTGAGTATTTTACGCTTTCTCCATGTTTATCATTATTTTTTGCGTCATTTGCAACGGCAAATGACATTGAGGCATGTGGAAGATTAATCTGCGAGCGGTGGGTACACTCTCGGGGACTCAAAAGGGGGAAAAGAGGGGTAGGGTGTAGATGTCCGCGTTATTTAGTTGAGCATTATATCAAGCCCCGACCGCTTCTCTGGTGAAATTAAATCAACGATCATTCAAGTGCCTCATAGTAAACGCGAGTCATTACATTTCTTATTGCAGGAATAAAGATTTTGAGATGAGAGAAGGGAGACAAAAATAAAATTTCTAGAAGCCTCGCACGTAGGTAAGCACTTTCACCTTTTTGTATGCCTTATTGCTTTTACAAAGTTACAAAGCTTCAAAAAGAAAAGGATATCAAAGATCTTTGCTCGCGAGGTAGGCATTAAATTGAACATGATAGGGGATTGCAAGACTCATTCCCTTATTTACGTTCCCATCATCGATAAAATCCATCCGGGCGGAATTAAATAAGGGCCTGATTGAAATTACGTGGCCGAGCCGACGATGAAAAATCACAACTTTGGAACTTTGGAAATATTTCTTGCGGAAACGATGGTTGAGCCGTCTTGGCGATTTTCATTTATTGAAATAACTGGAAAAGTGTCGAATCGTCAATGCAGATTAGTATAAGTACCTCATTCGTACAACGAGTTGAATAGAAACGTACTTACCGTAGGTATAGTATCATGTCGGTAGTTATTTATCTCGGGAGTTTGTTCAACTAATTTAAGTACATACTCGTAAATTTTTTGTTCAGGTAATTTTATATAAACAGACCACTCATTGGACTGAACTTTAAAATAAAAATAACTCATCCGAAACACGAAACACGAAATATGATTTATATCTAGAACTTATTTCCCATATTATATCAAATAAAAAAGCGTTTCACTTTCAGCACAAATTGACGATACAATAGTATTCCACAACAAGATAGGGAGGTCTATAACTAACGCGTCAAATGAAGGGTAAAATAAGCTCAACTTGAGTCAGACACGAACCACCTTCGCTACGTGACTATCTCCTTATATTGTTTTACTTATATCCTCAACACCTGGGAGCGGTCTGCACGGATAAGAAACATTTGATATGTGAGCTGGCCGCGAATAAAGCTTTTTTGCATCTATATAATATAAAAAAATAGAAAAGTATCTAACATTTTTAACACACAAAAGTACTAAATTATGAGATACTACATTAATATTAATACAGGTTGATTGATTTATTTGTATTGAAAATGGTCTTATTTTTGGGTAAATTATATCATAAAACTACAATTTTTCGAAAGTCGCAGGAAATCAGCATTTTGCTCTATTATAAAACAAATTTGAAACTTTTAAGCTACCTAATAAAATAAAAGTACAAAAATAACTTAGTTTGGTAGGTAGCTTACAACATTTCTCATTTCTTGAAATGAACTTTGCACTCCAACCGCCGATTCATATCCCCTCAGTATATGTATAAGCTGACCCAGGTAAGGTTTCTTAATTAGGAATGGAAGCCCGCATTACACGGCGCACTAATGCTCTGAAGGTATCCTGTAGATAGTATAAAGCAGCTAACATGTTAGGCCGGTCACATACTGGGCGTTTACTATGCAGTTCTTCTAAAATCAATTATAAAATCTCACGTAGTATTTAGGTTATCTATGACGTAACTGATGTGTTACTAAACTACTATTGTACTCGTAGTCGTAAGCACCAAGGAGAGCCTTTATCCATTGTCACAAACTCTCACAAACTTTGTCGACATTGTCGAGGGAGCGAGTAGATTGAGCGGTTTTGATGCCCGGTTGGAGTTAGTAGGTGCTTGGTACATAGGTTTAGGATATACATACTATTATTAGGATAGGTATACTATTAAAGGTAGAACTACCGTTACTTGTTACATTTACATACATTCAATTGGCCGTTATTATCGGTCAATAAAAACAAAGTGTTTTTGTGATATTTATGTTTAGTTTTCAGTACTTTTTGTATTGGAAAACATGCGTTCCGTTCTGCGATCATGTCGCTGAGAGACAAATAGCGCCCCGCATTCCTGGGGAACGGTGCCGAAATATCAGACGATAAAAACGCGGCTCTGTGTACAGGAAATGAGGAGCATTATTGAAAAATGCATCGTGGCTTCATTACAGTGTCAGTCCTTTAGAACAAAATACTCTATGTATACTCGTATATTACGAGGTATTAGTGATAGAAACCACAATGTCAATCGCAGCCGCCACAGAGGCGAACTAGTTAGTTCCGGGACCAGTCCAACGCAGAGTTGTTAATCTACTTGCAAATTCTCTCAAGCTTAGACGCCATCTACCTTGATGAAGCAATTTGGTGTTAATTCGTGTACTGCTTATATTATCTTGCTTTTTAGCTACCTTTCATTGGTTGCGGGATCCTCTGCTGTGATTACGAAGTAACTATTTTTATTCAGTGTCTGTAAGCGCGAGATGTAGATGTTGTTGGTTGAATCTTTTTCCCACATAGTTCAAAATAGAACTAGAAATAAAATAAATTGTCTCTTTATATGTTATTTATATGGATTATTTTTACTAGTATATTAGTAAACCCCGGCGCAAAAACGACGAGGTGTTATAAGTTTGACGTGTCTGTGTTAGGGTGTGTGTGTGTGCACTGTGCATGTGTGTTCTTAGCTATGTTTGATGAAAATCGGCTCATGATGGCCGCCGCCACAAAATGGTGAATTAAATATTTTAGTATGTACTTGTTTTCATATGATTACCTACTGACGATTTTATCTATGTGTTCATTTCATTTCGCCATTGTAGCTCCAAGCTGCACATACAAACATAATTATGGGAATAGTTTTAGATAGTATACGTACTGCTTTACCTATCCATGTATTCCATCATGTATTTGAGAGACAATTTAACAATATTCGTGGTGTATCTAAACCAGCACAGAGCAGAGGGATCTTAAACTCGCACAGGTCACAGCTTGGTTCATTTGCGAGTATAGGTAGCCGAGAATTTTCATATGATCATGCTTAGTTATGTTTTATCACCACCCTCTTAAGTGAGCGTGCCAAGTGAAATTGGCAGATATGAGCATTTCGGCATTTATGGAAATGTCTCTGCAGTAGTTTCATAAGCATATATTATTCAGGAGTTAGCGCCGAGGGTTTGCGAGGGGTGAAAATTTTGCAGCGGTTTTCATACTTTTTAACTTTGTGGTGCTTACTTTATACGTCTTTACGTATAAAGTAATAATTTAAATGAAAAATGGCCAATGTTAGCGTAGTCTCAGTTGAACCGTTGGTTTAGATTTTTTCACCGAACCAGCCTATCGCAAAACACAATAATAGAACCATCGAGAAAGAAGAAGAAAACATTATTATGTACAAAGGGTTTCATGGTGGTTACGTTTTCGAATGGTGTAAATGATGTCGGGGTTCCGTAACCAAATAATGAAAACGGAACCCTTATATCTGTAAGTATTCACATTTCCAAGAACAGTCTGCTGAGTTTCAAATAACTTTTGTATTTAGATAAGTCTACGTATCTTTAACAAAAAGACATTCGCACCCTCCATCTTCTCGCGGGGTCCATAATTTCTACTTAAGCTGACATTAAAGTAGGAATACGAGTAGCCGTGAATTTCCTAAGTGCAAAAAAGGTCCAATAAAAGGCGCACCGCATTCATAGCGATTCGAAGAAATGCCTTAGCGCGGCTTAGGTTTCACTTAGGGAAATTAACAGCTTCGGGCGAATTGCTTATTTTAGTAATGCAGTCGTAAAGAAACGTTTTGGCTACTCGTTTTTATGATGATCCGGGGTTATTGTCTCTAACTAAGTGAAACTCTCGAGTTATTTAAAGTCAGTATCGAGTAAGTTTCCGGCGGATTTTTTAAGTATCTCGTAATAAATAATAGGATGGAAATAAAACAAAAAACAGCCCAAGTGCGAGTCGGAATCACGCACGAAGGGTTGCAGCATACCATTATCTATAAAAACGGCAAAAAAATACACTTTATTGTATAGGAGCCTCTTTAAATATTTATTTTACTGTCTTTTAGTATTTGTTGTTATAGCGGCAACAGAAATACATCATCTGTAAAAATGCCAACTGTCTATCACGGTTCATGAGATACAGTGGTCAGATACAGCCTGGTGACAGACAGACAGACAGACAAACGGACAGAGGGACGGACTTAATAAAGCCCCGTTTTAACCTTTGGGTACGGAGCTCGAAAAAGATTAACTACAGATCGTAGGACAAGCATTAGTTGCCACCGAATATACAATTACATTTGCAGAAGAACTAATGTGACTCTGTATTATATAACGATATTCCAGCGAATACAATGACCACGATATATTATATCTCTCTCGTGCTCATATATCTCAGAGTAGATGGTATTAGTACCAAAATATATTGGCATGCCTGACGCTTGTCATCGACGAAGCGGTCTCTTTGCTTTCTTACTTGTATAAAAATCTGTTGATTTATAATGCTCAGTTGTTCATAGCCTTATTTGGAAATGTCGATAGCTTGCACATACCAGTTTAAATCGTACTACTACCGTACCTATCTAATTCGCAAACTGGGAGAAAAATGCTACGTCAGCAACCTCTATCCGGTGACGCAATCCGTGCAAAAGTGTGAATTCAACTTTTTTCGTAGCACTCTGAACTCGTAGCAATTTTAGGTTTCATATTTTTACATAGCTACGTAGACTGTTAAAGCAGAAGTGGACTGTTATGCTTGTCGTTTCTACATAGTGAACTCCAAAATTAAGTGTACGTAGGTAACAATAAAAAATAATTTAGCATAAAGAATAACAAAATTAGACAGGATTGGATGCTTTTAGAACAAGTGACGCGTGAGTAGCAACCGATAATATTTTTTTGCAAAATTCAAGGTACGAGCACAATAGGATAAGGTGGGAAAATGTCAAGCAATATCACTTACACCACGCAGTTTCAATTACGGGGCTATAGACGTTGCGACTTTTGTTATTCAAAGTACCTTACCTACCCATTGCATTTCAAATTCTTCACAATCTGTGTAACGTGGTTATTCTTTAACGCTTGTTTCAGTTTAATGTTCAGCAAATCAATAAACCAGCTTGGATCACCGGTTACCGAAATAAAACGGCAATACACTTTACGATGCCCAATATCGGAACGAGAAATAATTTGTCGCAGTTATACGAACGCGCGACATAAATCATGTCGTGCGATATTTTATAGGTTTTAATTTCGGCGTTTTATGTCGTGATAACATCTGCGGGCATAATGGCCGGCCAGCCTGGCTTTACGAGGACGGTTTATGGGTGACGGCGCACTGGTTGCTTGCTGCACATTGTGTCTGTTTTTACCCGATTGCCGCAGAAGGGTTATATTTTTAGAGCATATTATGTATGTATGTAGGTATGTCTAATTCTTTGTGTCACTTTACAGCCTCAACCACTTGACGGATATCAACATGGGAGGTGTCATTAGATTCGTCGCAGTTGTGGAGTTCACGTAGCTTCGTAGGGTATATTTTTGTAATATGCAGTTACGCAAAATAATAATAAATAAATAATAATAATAAAAAAAAAATAACAGTTACCTAGTTATTAATACTTGTAAAGCAGTCGGGTAGCAAAGAACAAAGCAAAAAAAATATTGATAATATGATTCCGTTACGAAGGCAGAAAATAGTATCCTAACGGTCCGTAAAACGCATAACTCGACTTCTTCATCTTCTGCTTTCATATATTGTCAAAAGAGTAAAATCCCTTTTCCAGCAAATCATGGTATAGCGTGCCCTAGCAACTACATTTTAATGTCTCTCCGTGCAACATGAGTTCATTAAACCATAAAAAAAAGCGGACAAGTGCGAGTCGGACTCGCTCATGAAGGGTTCCTTAGCAGCAAGTAACATAATATAAAAGTTCTTGTAACTGTCGTTGTAACTATGATCGATGTTTTAATCATTTTTATGCTTTATGACGTATATTAAAAAAAACTACTTACAAGATCTCGTTCAAACCAATTTTCGTTGGAAGTTTGCATGGTAATGTACATCATATTATATTATTTATAGCACCGTGCGACCTAAACCCGCACTTAGGTCACGCTTTGCGCTTTTCAAAGTAGCACATTCTTAAACGGCCTGATGTTCACTAACTTCACACCGTTTAAGAATATACCCATCGTTGCGAGCGTAGTACTGAACCAAAGCTAATCAGTCATACGTTTTTACACCACTCACAAACTCATAGTAAGCAAGAGAAGATACGTATAACCTGTAACGTGTGGGACCGAAACGCCAATGTCTTTGGCGCCATAATATTTCTGCATGTTTTCATTTTGGTCTTCGTCGGACAATATTACGTGAAAACGCTATACCTAAGTTAGCGATATTAACCGTACACTGTACATTTTATTCAATTTATAATACGATTATATAATTATTGAAACATGAGAATACTTACTTGATTTAGAAATGTTGCGTTTTTTGTTGTTTACATAAAATGTAACCGACACATTAACTATTTTCACTGAATACACACACTTTCAATTATTATACACCATATTATATAATATAGTCTCATAGTGAAGACATTTATGCACACACCAGATCAATCACAGATTCCTATATTAAGTAGGTATTCACGTTACGATAAAGATTCGGTTACAAAATGAAGCCCTACACTATTGATATTTTTTCACTGTTTTTTAGTTGAAACCTGTTTGACTATTATTTAAACTGAACAAGATTAAATCTGAAACAATATCACATTAACCAATCCACGAACAATAAATATGCATCCAAAAATGCTAATAACCTAAAAACAAATCTAAAAGTGATACGGGTAGGTGTAACTTGTGTTTTCCCGTTCTCTACTGGTGGAATGCCAACCTACCCGCATTAAAATTTGTGTGTTTATTACTAAGAGTCAAATGAACGTCTTTTCATTGCATTAATAAGAAGATTATTTTTAAATAAATTAAATGGATGGCGGGTTTATGTCGCACGTGCTATAAAATAGTATACGATACTCGCTGCACAAGTAAGTATATTAAATACACGGCGGTTAGCACCCTCGCTTCGCTCGGGCGCTAACTTCACGCCGCCGTGTATTAATATACTACTTAGACAGCTTGTATCGTAATGTACTATTTTAGTTTAATCATTCTCTTATTTTAGAGCTTACAGGGGGGGGGATACATTTTACCACTTTGGAAGTGTCACTCGCGCAAACTATTCAGGTTAGAAAAAAAAAATATTAGAAACTTCAATATCATTTTTGAAGACATATCTATAGATAGGTCCAACTCATATGTGTTTGATGAAGAAAAAAAATGAGTTTCTGTTCTAGGTATGGGAGTATTTGGGGATCCCCAAATTTATTGTATTTTCTATTTTTGTGTGAAAATCTTAATGCGGGTCACAGAATACATCTATTTAACAAGTTTCAACAATATGGCTCTTAAGTGGCTGTGATATACTGACGGGCAGACAGACAGACGAATCTATAAGGATTCCGTTTTTTATCTTTGGCTACGGAACCCTACAAAAATTACCCATCGAAAAGTAGTAATATTTTAAAAACTACAAAATACTGAAAAAAATCAGCAACAGTGTTTGCCGGGAGGGACAAAATATTTCATCAAAATGCAAAACAGCACAATTTCCTGCAGTTCACGAGCAAAGGAGAAAGAACCGAATTAACTGGACGCTAAAAACAGATAACTCAATTTGCATAACTCGTTCACACGGCCATCGCCAGATAACCTAATTTGTGCTGACGGGCTGAACAGAAAAAGGACCAACAAAATGTTGGTTTTATTCATTGTTCATTAATCGAGATTTTTAGGCAAGCAACACTGAATAATAATGATGCCTGTGGGTGGGTAGGCTAAGTTAGAATGCCAATTCCGCCCTTTTGCCTCCCTACATACCGCCCATTTCTGAGGAGTTTCGTCAAATAAGTTGCAAATAATAAATAATAGTCTAGATTACATTTATTATTCTTCAATGGATACATTTATGCAATTAAATAAACACAGACCATATTATTCAAAATTCCAACTTAGCTCTACGCACGGAAAATATTCAAATATTGAGTTTTTAATTTCGAGTTATAAGATATGTGAGACAGTAGGTACAAAACACTTACTAAGACTACAAAACATTCCTTGATACTTTCATTCGCTTTTTATTGTTTCGGATTCAGACGCGACAGCGAGCAGTTGCTATTGAAAGGGCCGACGTTTGCCCCGCGAGAGCTCTTTCATCCGGCCATCGCATGTGCGTTGCGGAACCATGAAAAAAATATGAATTAAGGTATGCAGTTCAATGAGAATATAGGTAAATTATTATTATTTTTCATTTTGACGTTCTTTGGCGAATAGTCGTGGGCACTAATTCGCTAGGTGGCTACCACCCACAACAACTAAACATCTGTCGCCCCCCAGTTTCTGAAACGTCAGTCAACGTTGACAACAGATTAATTCTATTGCCATCCTTGTCATTTGTTTAGTGTTAGATAGAGACAACGATAGTTTTAATCTACTGTCAAAGCCAACTAGCGTTCTAGAAACCGGGGGTTAGCCTTATTATTATCCAAGTAAGTATTTTTTATTCCCTGACAATTACTTCTTTAGTCACCTTCGACCCATATGACACTCTTTAAAAACTAGTTTGCATAACGTATAAAATATTAAAATAATTAACCAGTTTTATTGTTAGATTATGAAAACACTATACATACACGCCACCGGCCGTTTTGGATCATACTTGTGGTTAGCACAGCTTTACTGCGGTTGTTCCAAGCTCTTTGTAAAGTCCCTGAAGATCTCATTATGCTATGTTCGCTATTTAGTCCACGAACAACGGGTATTTAAGATTAAAGCTGTGGTTGTTTTATATTTAGTTACAAACACTAGGTAGACTTGACTTGAAACACCAAACGGTACGTAGAATGACGCTAAAACCTAATCTCGATTCATAAATTATGCTCTATTTTAGTAACTGTTGCGACTGTAAGTCCGCGCGGACTGAAAGTATTTTATGTTTCAAAGTCAAATCATTTATTGTAAATAGGCAATAAAATCGCACTTTTACTTTTACGTATCCGAAGTCCAATCTATATTTATACAAAATTGTATCGAGACCGGTTCAGCCGGATAGCTGTGAAAGGGTAATAAACAGAGTTACTTTTGTATTTATAATATTAGATTAGTATGGGAAGTATGGATCAATTTTAGGTAGCCAGCAATTTCAGTCAATGAGTTTGTAGGAGGTAATTTCCCAAACTACTGATCCGATTCTGAGAATGCCTTCACTAATAGAAAGCTAAACTATCCCGGAGTAAAATTCAGGAAATTACGCCGGTCAAATCACGAGGCGCAGTGAGTCAGTGATAAATCCATGAGGACTCGTTCGTAGGGTTGTCGCTGCAGACGTTCTTAGTTGCCTCATCTCCTTATTCTCAATTCCATGGGTCCGTGTTATGACATGCTCAGCTCTGTGCAATACGACACCTCACTAGAGATACCATAGCGCTTGTTTGAGCTCCATTCATACGCAGATGGCATACAGATAGCGTCGTTGGAGAGATTAAATTGCGCTTTCACTGACACGTGGACGGATAGTAAGTAAAATGTGCGATAAAAATGACTAAGCGTGTCCTAACTTTCAATATTTCTTTCTGCACGCTGATTTTTTAATATAATATTAGAAAAAATATAATTTGCGTGTTTGTTCGGTTCATCTCGCTTACATTAGAATTTGGAATAATTGAGTAACGGTACAGTGGAGTCATATTTTATTTTATTAACAAAAAAAATAGTATAAAAACATATACTCGAATTGAGAACCGCCTCGTTTTTGGAAGTGATTTTAAAATAAATAAAAGTTCTGGCATCTGACATGGTGGTGGTAAGAACATTAATTCTATGCATAACTTCCGCGTAAGCATAAAATACAATTAAAGTTTCAGCTTATATGATCCATAATATCTAACTTTACCTACAAGGAGGGGGGGAATAATGTTTTTGTCATTTTTTTTGTGATGCTTTATTTATTCGAACCACTCTCGGAAGCAAGGAACGAATCATCTAATTAGACATTACGTCTGTTACATTTCTGAAAATCCTTTGTATTGCAGAATTTTATGCGTTCTTTGTTCCGACGGCATTTTTTAATGTGCCGTGAATGCTGGCCAGTTTTGGACCTTATCGTTTGAGGCTAAGGTTCGTTTTGTTGATGGGTAATTGTGAACATTGAGCTCGCGACAATCGGCGTGGAGCGCAGTGAGAAGGCTGCTCGCTAACGAGTCCCCTTCCCCCTCATTTTCATTTTATCGCCGCCCCTCTCGCCTCCTATTTACAATTCTTCTTTTGCGACTCGTCATAAGGTAAGTATCTCATTTTGTAATATTCTAATGAGAAAAACTCCTCTTTATAAGCTACGTATAATGATGTGTGAGATTTATTATCTGCTGTTTTCTAGGTTAGCCACTTAATATTTTTTTAGGACAGCGCGTTTATGTATGCACTTAAGTAGGTCTAGGATTATTTTTGCAATATAATTCGCATTGCCGCTGTTGCATTTTAATGGTTGGAATAGGTCACTTAGATTTTTTCCATGTGGACATTCGATCAATTGATCGAAGATGTGGACAAATTATAATATTTTAAGTTTAAAAGTAGAAATATTTTTTATAAAATAGCCAAAATAAATGAATAAAAGTTACTTACATAACAGACATTTTAAATGTGGCTGGATGTTATCTTCCGCCTAATTATTAGTATAACAAATCAGACACAAATTTTACTAAGAAAAATAAGTTTTATTAAAGTTCACGGACTATTTAGACGACATTATTAAACTGCAGAGCTATAATTAGGTAAGAAGTGCTGATGGCGATGCAGGTGGGTAGAACCGCCATGCTCATGGTGGACCCGAACGCTTTCATCTGTATCGGGTGTGTGGCCACCACGCGAAGGAAGTCTTTCGTCCATTTGCACTGCATCTCGCCTGGAATTCAATAATATTATCTCATCATAATCACATACATTGAGCATATCCCCTATCTATCCCCTATCCCCTAACTAGCCTCTGTATCAGGATGAATCAGGAATTACGTGTAGGGAATCAGGACGTACGAGGCGCATGGTTCTTCAAAGCCCCACATCCATGCTGTGAGCACCATTCGCTAAGGAGTCAGTGTCAGTGAATTGAAAAACAATGCCCGTCTTACCACAAAAAAATAAACCAGAGTTAAACAGATGTTTCTTAAATTTTGCTCCACAAAATCGCGTCTATCACTCGCGTTTTCCTACTCAATCCTGGCTTTCGTAATTATTTTGCTTGTGAATTTGTTATTGAGATAGAAAAAACGAGGGTTGGACGTCTATTCGCGGAGAAAGTATTTAAACTCATCTGTTCAAGATCTGGTTTATTTTTTTTTGTGGTAAGACCGTGTAAGTTTGTAAGAAATTAAGACACAAGACACACTACACGACAAATTAAGACAAGACAATTTAAGACACACAGAAATACAGAGACAGCTGAACTTGCGAGATTGGCTTTGGCTTTGGCGTACAAAATTTGGTTGACATGGTGTGTTAGCACGTTTTTTAATAGCATGGCGTTTACTATTTGAATTACTTTTACCTACAACAAAGTATGATACTTACTGGAGGATAGTGTAAGAAGTGTACCAAGTAGCTGCGTTAACGTATCTCCACTGTATGCAATCTTCTGCGCCGCGTTAGACACCATCAATAGAGCACAGATGAAATTAATCAGAGTAGTTACGTAAAGAACAAGTGATACTGGCAATGAAATACCCTGAAATCACAAATTGTATAGGTAATAATTGTATCTATTGTTAGAACAGATCTACTTTACAATCAAACTCCGGATATTCACTTCAAAACCTTGTAATTCTCTGCATTTAACAAAAGACATCCAATACAATTTATCTGCCGAATTCAAGTGCCGACCTATTGAATGAAACCATTCCCCGAATGACCGGGAACCACAGATTATAATTATTATCTAGTTAACCATAGAATCCACAAGCATATAGTGCATTACACTGACAAGGCTTCATTCAGTGTTGCAGTTTTATAATAATCTTTATGACCACAATAACAGACATATTCAAGGTAGGTATGCAATGAACACAATAGTAAAGCAATACACACAGGAATTACTACTAGATACCTAGTTAGTCTAACAACTCGGCCATCCTTTAAGAGTGAGTCCTCTCACTTATAGTCGCGTCACAATCGTAATATCTTACAATAGGCAGGTATAAAAGATAATCTTTTAATATATAAATGACGTGTCACGTTGTTTGTCCGCGATGGACTCTTAAAATACTTAACCGATTTTATTCAAATTTGCCCACCGTGTACAGTTTGATCTAACTTGAAAGATAGGATAGCTTACATTTAAATGTATAGTCGCAATAACAACAATCTTAGCCACAGCAACGCGTGGCCGTGTCTGCTAGTATATTATATGTACCCAACATTACCGTTAACATGCAGTGGCACAAAAGCAACATCCTATATCTGACCATAGCTCACAATAATCACTGATACTATATCACTGTCACTATACAAATACAATACAATATCACTAGTATCCGTTATCGTATTTCTAAAAGAGATCACAATACATAATATATCACATTAGTCCAGCATAGTCTGCTATGATCTGCGATCATCTGTGCTATATCAATTGTCAAATAGCATCCGCTGCCTGCACTGATCGCTCATAGCCCATGCAGTCTTGCATAGTCTGCTATGATCTGCGATCATCTGTGCGGTATCAATTATTATCGAATACCATTAAACTTCTGCACTGATCGCTCATAGCCCATGCAGTCTTGCATAGTCTGCTATGATCTGCGATCATCTGTGCGGTATCAATTATTATCGAATACCATTAAACTTCTGCACTGATCGCTCATAGCCCATGCTCATTATTATTACAATGTTAATTAACTATAAAGGTACTTGTAACAAGGGATTCTTACAAATCTCAGTCTTGCATAGTCTGCTATGATCTGCGATCATATTCTGTGCGGTATCAATTATTATCGAATACCATTCAAGGTCTGCACTAATCGCTCATAACCCATGCTCATATTACAACATTAATTAACTATTAAAGTACTTATAACAACAGTTTTCTGACAAATCTCAGTCTGCTATGATCTGCAATCATCTTTTCGGTATCAATTGTCAAATACAATTCGCTGTCAACACTGATCGCTCATAGCCTATGCTCATATTACAATATTAATAAACTATGAAGATACTTATAACAAGGGTTTTCTGACAAATCTCAGTTCTGCATAATCTGCTATGACCTGTACTATAGTGAACCACGTGCAGGGTGTGGAATGGTATTATATCTTACAAATAGGGGAAAACATTCTTTCTTACGGACCCCCAGGTGCTTTATGATTTGCACATTCTAAACTAGCTCCGAGATATTTTGTAAACCGACGCATCTTCGGAAACCAAGACACTCTGTGAACGACTTAAAGTTTTCCCAAATCCGATGTGACCACTATCATCGTGGTTCATCTTCAATACCTACCACCTAACTCCATGCGGTACCACCTAACATAATCCCTTATCTGATTTGCGGTAACGTGGTACATATTAGTTGGTAATTATTGCAAACGTCAGCGACATACCTCGTATCATCATTTTATAATATTTGTTTTATACACTTGATTTTACCGTCGTTTTCATGAACCGTCGTACTTAATACAATCTTTGATATCGATGGTTAATACATCTATGACTTGAACGTCATCATTTCATCATTTTTAAGGGGGAAATCAGCCACAGGGCCACGGCTTAAAGCATCGGATTGTGCCCGGCCTACATTATTCAACTTCACAGTTGTACTCCAGAACCTGCACCCACTCTTGAGAAATGCGTGGACTTAAATCTCTTTTAGTGAGAGTAGTTCGAAGTGCACTACTCTACAGTTAGTGGTGACCATTTTAAACTTTAAGCCAAGAAAACAACACGGAATCGAGCCAACGACGCTATAACTGCAAGTGTTTCCAGTTAAAACTGTAGTACCTCGGTTTCTAATTTTGGGTCATAATATTATATTGGTTGTTCACCCAGTTCTTGTTTCAACAAATTAAACGGTTGCTTAAGCTCATTTGTCCGGGGACCCCTTAGTTACTGGTAATTTATAGTAGGTATCCAGATTCTAAATCCAGGCTAATAAATACATTATGACCAGCCTATCTATCTAATTGATCGTCAAACAATGGTAAGGGTATGGTCCATGCATAGCCTTTATCCACCTGTATTTTTTGTTTTATTTATTTTGGGTGGGTAATATTTAGGTAATTTTAACATAATGCCGACGGTGACGTCATTTTCGGGAAATCAAGGTCGTTGATAATAATAATTATTATCATTATAATTTTGTTTTTTTTTTTTAATATCCGACATTAAATTCTAGGAACTAATTTATTAATAAAAATTATAGATTTGTGATCAGCGAGTCCTTGAAATGCATTTGCATTCGCTAACTTTACAAAAAACTAACAATGACCATTGCTGTCCAATGTTTAAATCTAAATTAGTGGTCTCATCGTTGAAATCAAGCAAATTCACACAGTTAGATGCGAGTCCAAGATTGCGTTAGTAAAATATCTATATGCAATGTCACTGGTTCACACTAACATTTTGAATAAAAACTTCACCTACTCCATTCTTAAAAGTTATACTCTCCTGGCAATAAATAAAATTCATTTCCTGACTTTCCTCTTAACAATCCTTTAACATACACAGTGCCTGACAAAGTCACCGTTGCAAGTTACTGGTATTACTATGATTTGTTGTGGCAGAATTAAAAGTTCATGTTGTATATTATTATAAAAATCTGTGTTTTTTTGATAACCAAAACTGAATTAATTTAAAAAAATAATGTTTGTTCATAACAAAACTATTGTACATCCGAAAGCACATGCTATTGATACTAACAATATTATTACCATAACATCTTGTAAACCGACACAGTTATGAGCAATAAAGTTTTTCTATTCTTTTCTTATAGTTCTAATTTTCAACAACTTTGTTAAGAAATTTATGATTCTGTAGTTTTGCTTATTACTGGTTTTCCTGTAAACTGACCAACCAAGACTGGATACTTGATCACATCATCTCCAACAATCAAACCTTCAATCTACTCTTTAATACTCCATATTTCCATTTCCGCCCTTGCTAAACCCAACTGCGACCAACATTGTTACCTATTTCCCTCAACGCTGGCAAATTATTATTAGTCCAAGATATACCCAACTTAATCGCTTCACTAAGTTGAAGTAAATTGCACTGACTGGCCAAGTCACCATATCCTTCCATTATTAAGCCATTTATTGCTAAGTGTATCATATATTTGATATCATTTGTAATTCTTGTATTGATTTGTATAACATTTTTTCCCTATTACTTAATCTATCTTAAGAGTCACCAGGTAATTTCGGGCAATTCACTGCGTATGACCTAATTTACTACAAATACTACATTTTCATATATTATAATCATCTATTGATTAACCTATTTTTCTCATAATAATAAAGTTCCAAGGTTTCATTATATTAAACTCACTTTCATAACATTTCGGTTAACAACTCTGCATTATCATCGCTGCTAGGAAACAATTCCACTAACTTCTTTCCATTCTAATCATGAAAACGACATAGGTAGTTAATGCCTGATACCATGTTCTAGCCACACTCGTCTTCCATGTTCTGTCAATGTGGGCAGTGCATAGTGGATGAATTCATCATCACCCCAATTGTACAATCTTGCACACTCATCCACTTTACTAAGCCACATGTGAGTGAATGGTTTGACCTATAACCATTGGGTCAAGTTCTGACAATACATTTCCAACATTGGAAATTCATTTCCCTTCGGTTGGTTACTAGTTGAAGTTCTAACTAATTCTTAAAAAAAAACAATTAATACCATTTAGTAAATTAATAACACTTGCATGCTCTCGCTGTAAAGGAGTGTCCTTAATCCAACTCGTGCTACTACAGCTATGCTTGGTGTGGTTTCGACGCCTCCAACTAGCCGTCTGCAATTATTATTCAGCTCACAGTCATGACTGGAACTTTGCCTGGAACTGCCACTCCACTGTCCAGGGCTCTGACCGCGGCGGCGACCCCGCTCATGGCTGCAACTTCACCCGTGACTGCAACTTGGTCAATGTTGATGCCTTCGACTACGGCTGGAACGTACACTTCGCGAAGGGAACTTTCTTGCCGCTCTGGCGAACGAATCATTCTGGTTTTAGCCCTTGACCACTGCACGAACCCAACTTCAGTGAACGCATAGTGCACGGGTCGGCACATAGTTTTCAGAGGCATCCGGATACTGCTGAAAAAAATATCCAGGGCAACAAAAAATCCATCATAGCTTCTACGTAAACTAAACTCAGGGCGAAGGTGTTGGAAGTGTTATTTCTTTAGCAAATACCCTGTAGTATCGTAAGAACCAATTGATCTACAGCTTAGATTACTGAACGACAAATCATCAGTAGATAATACCCATGCACTGACGCCATATCGGACGGACGATCGGTGTCGTTGATTTGTGGCCCAAATAGGCTCATACCACTTCTGAGATGTTAGAACAGATCTACTTTACAATCAAACTCCGGATATTCACTTCAAAACCTTGTAATTCTCTGCATTTAACAAAAGACATCCAATACAATTTATCTGCCGAATTCAAGTGCCGACCTATTGAATGAAACCATTCCCCGAATGACCGGGAACCACAGATTATAATTATTATCTAGTTAACCATAGAATCCACAAGCATATAGTGCATTACACTGACAAGGCTTCATTCAGTGTTGCAGTTTTATAATAATCTTTATGACCACAATAACAGACATATTCAAGGTAGGTATGCAATGAACACAATAGTAAAGCAATACACACAGGAATTACTACTAGATACCTAGTTAGTCTAACACTATCAATATAATCAAATATAAAAACGGACTTATTCATCAATTATTCATAATTAATTAATCACAAAATATAATAATAATAACAATAATTCAGCCTGTAGCTGTCCTACTGTGGGGCAAAGGCCTCTCCTGACTTTCGTGAGAAGGGTTAGGCCAATTAATCCACCACGAGGGCCCGGTCCGGATTGGTGGATACCATGCTTCCGAAATAATTCTCGGGCAAGTTGATTTCCTCACGATGTTTTCCTATCACCGAAAAGCGAGTGATAATTACGTACATAATTGGTTTGGTACCTGCCCGCACTGGGATTTGAACTCACCACCTCCGCTTTGGAAGGCGGACGTTCACACACTAGGCTACCACTGCTAATAAAAAAAAATGGCATTGTTTTGATAAGACTTACTCACCGTAAGATTCGCATAAATGGCGCCGTAAAACAATATTATGTAGGTGGCCACTACCATGGAAATCATCACTGTTAGCTGCAAAAAAAACATGTGAGACTAAAATTAACTTGTATGGATGGTGAATAAATAATATTGACTGTTTGTGCGTCACAGTTCGCTAGGCTGCCGAAAACCCTCTGATTTGGCCTAACGATTGCTATCAATCGATAATAACCGGGACCGACACGGAAGGTTGCCCTCTGAAGCATAGAAAGCTCGTATTATGTACACATATAGGAACGTTGCTTAACTTTGCAGTCAATCTACCATCATCATGATGATCATCAACCCATATATAATTGCGCGAAGTCAATCTATGGCCGATTACAATCTTTCAATTAATTATCTTATCTTACTAATATTATAAACGCGAATGTTTGTTGTTCACGCTCAAACGGCTAGACCGATTTGCATGAAATTTGGTATGAAGGTAGTTAACACCTTGGATTAACACATAGGCTGCTTTTTATTCAGACAACAGTGAGTAACACCGTGAAAAACAGCTAGTTATAATATAACTTAAAAAGCAACTAAAACTAAACAATTAACTTAAACTAACCTGCAAATAAAACATATCATTGCACAGATTAGACGCTTTAACCATGATCTTATAAGCGGAGGCGGCGGCAGAGAGCTTATCAAGACATGTTACATCTCTGTGAACGTTAATGCAATAATTTGGGCTCAGCTTATTTCTCTGTTTTTTATTAAAAATTTCTTCTTTTATAGAGTGCGCGATACACTTTAATTGATCAGATATCGACAAGAAAATTGTCCATATTACTATAAATTCCACTACGAATCTAAAATCACAGGCCTTAGATAAACATTTAAAGGATATATACACTGGTTTGGGTAAATCGGCTATCGCCGACACTTTGGTCACGTTCTCGTAACTCAAGCTAAAATACAGATCGCAAAGTACGTTCATGAAACTGAATATAATTATTAATATACAACTGAAGAATCTCGTTGACTTTTCGCTGTTTCTACATTTTCTGGAAAATATTCGCTGCAGGTGTTCAAATGCATTATCATTTTCTTGAACTTTTTCGAGTGATACCACGAAAGCAATATGATGAAAAATGAATAGCCATATGACAGTATAATACGCCTAGTTTGGTATTTGTAAGAGAAACACTGGAACGAAGAAGTTACCATACATGATATTTCTAAAACCGACCGAATACATGCCAATATACGATATTTTTTCCCAAAAAATTAATAGTTTCGGTACAAGCCCAAGACATTTTCGATAAAAAGGACGAATTTAATCGGTCGCCTAATCATAACGCGCACAAGTACTTTCTCTCGGTCGATACTCGATGCCGGTTGTTGTATGAATGCTTTTCGACAGTGTTTTGGAGTGCTGATGGGTATTTGAGTGGCTCAGGTCAATTAATTACTTACTTTACATTTTGTTTGCGTGTCTAATAAAAAGATAAAATAAGTAACTAGTAAGTTAAAATATTTTTTAAGATGTGTAATGATAATGATGAAAGTATTTTGTATGCTAACAAGTGTGTGGTGTATACTATGAGCATATTATAATTATGTATACGTGAGCGGAAAAGAACTTTGAAATTAATGTACGAGTACGCTTAAAAAATAATCTGACAATATTGACCCTTCTATTATCCATAGGATTCATAAATAGGTAAGATCTTGTTAGATTGTATAACTTTTTTTATGTATAAGTAGTACACGTTTGGAACTTCGCCATCGACACTATAGATTCTTTCGGTCATATACGAGTAGTATATAATTGGTCACATTATATTACGATATTGTATTTTCAAAAACATATCAAGGCAGTTTAAATTAATTATTAAAAAGTAGCATGTACTCGTAAGTAGTTTAAGATATTGAGTTATTTGGAGAAAAATAGATTCCTGCAATATTCGAAGTATATTATTTCCTCTGGGTGGTGTTTATTTTCCCCCCCTGTGTACAGAGGAAATAGGATGTGTATATTTTATTTAGCTTTATGTATTCTAGTTTCAATAAAAAATATTATTAGGCACATACAATTTCCTTGATCGATGTTTGTAATAAAAAGGAGCTTGTTGTAATTTTATTGATGATGTTAGGTATTTTGAGAACGAACGAAATTAATAGGTAGGTACCTAATTCATTATATAAAATAATGTAGCAATAAATTATGTATAATGTCTACGTCATTGTTTTCATTGTCAAGATTTTGAAGATGTGTAATGTCTAATTTATAATGCCCACTGTACAAAACCTAGTTCGATAAGATCCGTAATAATGGTACGTAGTTCTTGATTCAGAAGGATGCAAGGAAGGGACAAGATATTATATATTTAGTGGTCAGAATCTGTGCACATTTCACTTGGTAGTGACGCGTCATTTTTAATACGAGGTATTAAAAGGTGTATTATAACAATCTTACAAAATATAAACATGATAATCTTTCTTCTCTTTTATTTCAACGTAGCCCACACTAGGATTGCTCCTGTACCGTGGGTACCACTTATAGACATATAATATCACATTCACATCACACCCAGACCAGAAACAAATATTTGTGGATCGCACAAATACTTGTTCCAGATGGGAATCGAACCCGCTACACCAAGTGCAGCAGTCCGATTGCTCAACCACTACGCCAAACTGTTCATATAATAATATTATTATACAACTCGGATAATGTTCAGATAATATTCTGAAACTGTAAAGCAATGATAGAGTATGAAGTGCAGATGGTAATGTATGCTGGTAGCAGCGCCATGCCCACATCCAGGGATCCGAATGCCTTCGTCTGTATGGGGTGTTCGCGCACCAAGCGCAGCAGGTCGGATGTTGCTCTATGTTGGACATTACCTGCAATGCAATGCCAGAGTAAGATTAAATTAGTTACAGTCATAGACGTAGTACCAGAAATAGACTTGACAAAAGCGTATACCTGAAAGGGGCACACCTTGGCTGCAATGTATAAATCGGATAAATTGAATACACGTTATTTAGGTGTAGCTCCAATCATTCGTGCGATATTCTAAAATGTCAAGATTGGTTTGCTTCTGCAGCACAGCAATAAATTAGTGCATACGCTGACAAAGACAAAACATCATCGTACTATCCTACTTACTCCTTTGTCTATTTGTATACACTTGTCTCTTTTTCCCCTGGATCTTGAGTTAAATGTCAAATCTTTTGGATGATTAATCTGAGGTTACAGTTTAATGGGGATAAATCGCCGTACAGAAAGAGGTACAACCTCACCGTACTTACATCTCACTGAATGTGTCAGCAGTAATGCAAGCCTCCGTTTCAACGTAGTGACGCTGTTGCGAGCCCTCTGCTCTGAGCGAGACAGAATAATCAAAGCTACCACGAACGCAATGAGTAGAAGCATGAGTAAACTCCATTGAAGGGGCGGTAATGTGCTCTGAAAAAGTGTAACTGAGTGATTGAGTGACCCGATTAAGTATTTCTTACTACATTATTTTGTTCTTTGCGTCAATTAGAATACAAACGGGTTTTAATGAATTTGTAATGTTAAAAAACTAAAATCTGAGACAAGATGGTACGTGTCCTTGACTATGGGAAAAATACAATACCTGTTGTACTAGGATGTACTGTTAAGTATTATGTGACTCCTTAAGCTGGTTGGATTGCAGCATAGTATTAATACAGGCGTCAATTATGCTAAATGTAAAACTACTTCCTATCATTATTTTCGTGAGATGCCGCGCGACTCGTTACATTTTTACACAATACATATTATTAATATTTACCGTAATACTTATTTTTGTAATTTCGTAGAAGATTAATATGTAGTTTATAACCATTATTGCGATCATTCCTGTTATCTGAAAAGTAACAATCAATTTCTAAGTTATAATAAAATGAAACAATAAATGAAATATTAAACATTATCTACGTATATAAATTATACCTTACCTGTGAACGAAATATAGTATTAAAAATGATTGAAATTCTTTCAACGGTCAAATATGCATTAGACCATTTAGTATATAACATATTCTTAACAAAACAACTGTCACTCGTTTGATCTATCTTTTGATTTTCTATTTGCTCTATTTTATATGTAATTTCTTCATTCACGGAATAGATAATACAGTCTAATTGATCAGATATTCCAATCATTACACAACTTATGATGGCAAATTCGAGTATTATACGGAAATCTCCCAAGTGCATGTTCCATTGAAATAGATAGAACATAATAATGTCGAAGTTGCTAGGTACAATTAAACCATTCACCGCTGGGGTTGTGATGTAATAAAAACATAACAATATTACGTACACAAAAACATAAAATAATACACTATATATGAATGGGTTTATTTTCACGTTCAATTTTCTTATAAAATCACCATTATCTTTGAAATATTCTTGAAAGGTATTAAAAAGCACCACTACTTCTTTGAATTTTTGAGAATGATATATTGAATTGAACATCACATAAATTGTAAACGAAGAATGAATGTAAGCATAAGTTTGGTCAGAGTTTTCAGTATTGAGTTCCTGCAGGTTACGAATTACAGTCCCAGCTATTACAAGTAGGGTTTCTATTATTATTCTTATAATAACCATAATTTGCGAAACTTTACCGAGCCACGAGTAATTTCTGTATATGCACGAAATGTTTTCTATGAAGAAGAGAATTTTGACGAATTCTTTCATCGTATTTAATAATTAATTATCAGCAAAGTATAATGTTTTTCTCATTTCAGTCCAAACTCGGGTCACTTCATCGAATCAATACCAAGAATAGTGCTGTGTTTTGTAGCCCATTCTCTAATGAATTGGTAGTGTATAACTATGTAATTTAATGGATAGCATGTACGTTTCTATTCTAACAACTAACTATTACCCACAGCTTCGTTTGCGATTGTATTTTTCATATTGATGTTAAAATATATTTCCCCTTCGACATATTATGAAGCATCGTAAAAACTTATATGAGTACTTTCTTATATACCTACTCTACCAATACAAAAATAAAAGAAACAAGTTCAGAATCATGAACTCCCAAGGACAAGGTACCCTCCAAACGACACTCGGGTGAGCACATTCAGCTGAAATGTGGTGTCGAAAACGTACATCACTGTAAAACTTGTACATCTTCCAGCGCGTTTTATGTACAGTCTGGACATTTGGCCCAAGCTTTTCATATTTAATGTTGCGGCAATGAAAAGGGCCATTCAGTGTCCACGATATTCGGTTTCCCTTGGCGCTATTTACGAGCATAGTCCCCGCTTCACCGATACTTGAATAAATCATGCCGGAATCCGTAGCGGTGGCAGGTTTTGACTTATTATAGTGCCAATATTCTTCCGCTTATTTGAAATGTTTAGACCGTTTCGTTTATCATTTTGTTCTATTATAAAGTTTTTCTTTAGATCTGTGGTGTTCAATAAAGAGTTTATCTTTCTATCTATTTAATACTTTTGTTAGTTAGTTTGGTACTATATTTCGTTCATAAAACAACAACTCAATAAATCTAGTACATATAGTTATTTATTTGCGCATTGAAACGATTCCATCCAAACCATCGGTATTTGAAAAAAATCACGGTTCAAAAACTACTTACCGTGATGTTCCTTAAAGTTACTCGTATAAACAAATTAAAAAAATGAAATTCTTTTATTTGATCAAGGCTTAGGAAACAACTACAGTATGGGCATATATAATATGTATGTATATAATATATTATATGATTAAATATGTATCATATGGGCATCTTCATTATACATTTCAGTTAACTAGAGGTCAACACTTTCCTCGATAGATATTTATATAGCCTACACTACCATTTGGAAATATCACAACGACATTAAACTTGCCTTTGAAGCTTTGAACTCTAAGACATTTTAATCCATCCGTTTGAACAGGCATCAGGTACCTTTTAATTAATGAATTCGTCATAAGTCTGTAATTAATTAGGTAGGCTTAAGTCTACGTTAGCTGGCTACGGCATTGACAAACTTGGATGTTTAATTATTAATTGCTTGGATTAGTACAAGACAGGCTACTGATTATTTCTAGTAATACCTATTGGCTGGTTACTTCTATTTATCCTGTTTTTAGGTACATATATAGTTTAATGTCTCAAATTAAAAAAAAACAGTTTTAGTACATAACTAGATGACCTGGTGAGGGATGAAATACATTTTAGGTGATACGAATACCATCTAAAATAGATTTGAAAATATCACCGACGCATCGCGTCGGTATTTGCGCCCGTGTCGACTTCGGCGTCAGCGTCGCTGTCGGTGTTACTGGTAGACGTCAACGTCGGTATCGGATAACATGTGATCTGTACTTGATAATAGCTTACAAAATAATATATATCTTATCCCCCTCCCAGTGACGTAGCGTTGTCATCTAAGATGGCAGCGTAATTAGATCCGACGAGTCGCCCGGCGCGCCGGCCGCCACTCTGCGACTCTCAATCAATTTGCTATCAATTTGTCGCTCCAGCCTTTTGTGACGGCACTTTTTTATTCTTTATTGAAAATGTATTGTATTTTAGAAATAGAATCTCTGGTTTGTTGTAATAACATATCCTTTGTACTTTTTCTTGTACAATTGTATACATGTTAATAATTTGCTGAAAAAAAATCAAGAGCGAAGTATTCAAAACGTGAAGTTATACAAGTGAAAATAAAGCGATGATCAATATTATTATTGTGGTGTTAGTAAGTCGGTAGGTCCTAGAGTTTTCGGGTTCGGATATTTTTCTAGTTCTTATTCACTACTTGTAGTACAAAATAGTACTCTTGTACTAGGTATTCACGGTAGCTCAGTTTGATCAGGGCATTTACTCGTATATCCCGTCTTGAAACAAGGAGGAGCGCGGGTTCGAACCCCGTTCGTACCTATAATGTTTCCTTTGGATAATTTAAAATTTAAACAATAAAATAGTTTCGTCAGGCGTAGTGGCGTGCTACGATTGCTACGAGATTTCGTAGCCTTTCTAGAAGTAAGCGGATTATTACGTGCTGTGATGATAAATTGATAAAATTCTTTCTCACTTTTTTGTTATGTTACTGAGCAACGAGACGAGCACGTCGTTCATCTAATAGTAAGCGCTACGCCTGACCATAACAGTTACAGTGCATGTCAGAACTTTGCATTTCCGCGGCACTGTACTGCGCTCATCGCGCTGATACATTGGTCTTAAGGCTGTGGCCTTCTAAACTCCATCAGCCGCTTACAACTTCACGCCGTGCGTGTGAAAGAGATAAAGTTAAGAAAGAGAAAAAGAGATGGTTTTAAAGTAACATCTTGACGCGGACGCTGTAAGCGGCCGATGACGCTTATAGAAGGCTCCTCATACTCGTATGCCCGCCGGAAAAAGCACCCGTGAAACTGCAAGATCGTTTGCGCACTGCCGCTTGTCGGTGAGTTCGTTACGGTGGTACCACCCCAGGCGGACTTGAAGAAGACTACAAAAAGATGAGTGCGCAACTCGATAGCACGAGGGCGCCCGTCAGCTTTGCACCTCTGCAATCAATTTGTCGTTGGAGATCTTTCGTTCGGTCGCTTCGTCACTTTGCCACGTTTTATTGAAAGTGTATTGTATTACTGATTTGCTGCCAGTTTGCAAAAAGATAGGTGCCAACTCAGAACACTTACGAGCAAATAAGTAAAGCAGCGTTTTTATTTATTAAACAAAAAGGTAACAAAAATGCCAAATATCCTGCCAAACCATGGCACTATGAAAACCATAATTAAAAGTAAATAAATTCCCTGCAGATATATCGCACAAATTGTACACATTGATTTTCCGTAGTGACAACAAACAAGTATAAAAGCCATGTACAGAAACGGTCTCTTTCAAAATGGATCATTAGGTATATTGCTACGTCAACAAACTGTTACTCTAATTTCTGTAAACAGATTAGTTTTTCAAACCCATTAAACCCTTATAATTATAGCCAGCGCCAGCCACAGCACCGAGCCAGGAAAGATTAATTACTGAATCGACAGTTTTAATTAGTTCCGTAATTAACAGCCGCATAGCCCGCCTTCAGGCAAACTAAAATAAATTACCTTTTAATACAATCACTCCAGCGGATTAAATCGGTCACCCTTGCGGTTATGTTGCCTTATGGTGGGGCGGCTTATTTGAGAACATCACACGTGGAAATACGAGTATAAAATACATTTTACGTAAAATTTGCACGTTAAACTCGGACACAATTATAGCATTGTTAGCGTATAATTTATTTAAGTATCTAAATTCCAACAAAAGAAAACAAAACAAAGCAAATTAGGTGGCTTATTATTTCTGAAGACCACCTACCCAATTGAATATTCTAGTTTGTTCTCGGCATTCCTTTTAAATAAAAAAAAATGCTCTACAGTTGTTCGGAGCGTAATTCGTCACAATCGGAATTGTGACAATACCCTCGAGAGAGCTTTGAGAAAAATTGTCGCTAACGAGCTAGTCCTCCCCTCCCCGTCCCGCGTCCCCCCCTCTACTTTTAATCCACACCAAACCCTCGCTCCTCTTTATCCTCACCACTTTAAAACCCTTTTGCGATTTTCCGCGCGGTGGAGTTATCAAGAAAAAGAGAAGGGAACATTTTATTTATTGTCTGTCAGTTTTAATTATTCGACGTTAATCTGAAATTGGAAATATTTCCGTTGTTTAATTTCAGGAAATGCCTTTGGCTTTTTCATTTGCCAGGCATTTGAGGTAGGACTTCAGGAGGTTGGTGAGGAGGCAAAATACTAATAAGTAGTTTTTTGTTCGCATTTACGAGCGTTTACTTCACCAATTTGATTAAATCACATAAGGCAGTTTGTTGAAAATTACTATTTTTTTGAGTATACTAATTAGGCCTCTCAATTCGTCGCCTGACTTGGTATAACCAGAAAATATGACGGGTGTACATACAACGGAGCGCTGAATATATTTTTAACACATTCTTCATACCATCTTCAATTCACTTCGTTGCCGAACTGTAACAGTAGTTTTGAGCCAATAGTCTTCGTGCCCCACTCTGTTTCAAAAGGATGAAAAAATGTTTGTAACATTGAACCGGCCTACTTAGAATGAAAGACTGACAAAACGAGCCAATATATCAGAGAAAAGTCAAAATTGGGTATCCGAGCTTGTCTCTTTGAGTAGCGCTCGCTCTCATTAGCGATTTTCCAGTCGAGCGAATCGAGAAATACGAGAAAAGATGTTGAAAAATCTTATTCAAACAATAAATATCTGAGGACTTGGAATTTACGGCAAATAGTCATCTGTGAATCGTTCACTTGGAAGAGTATTATTCTCTTGTTTATACTGGGTAACTACCTATTTGATTATGTGATCGTATATGACAATATTATCACGTAAAAAAACTACTTGTAAAAATGACAAGATCGCGAAGCGTAGATCCTACTCGGCAATCGAATAGCGCTGGTAGCAATGCTTGGGGTGGTAGCGGGGCATCTGCCGGGGATTCACCGTTACCTGGTGCTACCTAAGCCAGGGGTAGAGGAGCTGCCGGGGACTAGGGGCCGTGGGTTTTGTGTGTCTGCCATTTGGGGGGGGGGGGGGGGGGGGCGTAATCCCCACGCTTGACATGCGGCTTGGGTATTGCAGAATCCTCACCGTAAAAATAAGAGGACGCTGCTGCCCGTCCTCCGGTAAGACTGGTCGCAGTTTAACGACGTACCCGGGTCACTACGAACAGTTGCTGCCAAATAACAACCCAAGGATCCAACCCGTTACATTTGACGCCTGAAGTAATTAACTTACCTGACATTAAACTTATGAAGTCATAAACCCTCCATTAAATACAGAAAAGGCACTACTGTATTAAAATGTCCATTTTAACGTTCGACCCGAATGAAAGCTCAACTTTCCACTCAGTGGGTCGTAATTGTAATCGGCCACTTTCTCTCCATTAGTGGTGGAGTGGGGATGCTCGTAATGGCTGCCTAGCCACTTCGGGCCGGTTGTTCGGCTGGATGGACACCACATATGCTAAGTGATGCTTTGTTTTTTCCCTTTTTAGTGGACTTATGCAACTTCGTTTTATTACAGGGCTTATTCCTCTGTACCTGTATTCAAAACTTGACAGTCGGCGCATAATCTATGGATCTGCTCTATTTTTAACCTTGTATGCTTATGTCTTCTAATTTCGTGTCACGCTAAAATCATGTTAATTAATATACTTAGGTTGCACAACCAACCGCATTATAAATAAAAGGTATCAATATCGTCAATTCAAATTAAGGTTCTAATATTGCTCAGTGGAATTCGAATCTTAATAGAAAATAACGTGTGCTGCCATGTTGAAAAAAAATTTGGAATAAATTGTGTTTTTGGTAAATGTACTGTGCAGTCATAGAAATGTATTATCTTTCGAAAAGTTAATGAAATATTTGGTTATATTGAGAACCCTATTAGAATAATTACTGATATCGATTACAATACATAATCAACTCTGCGTGGAAACTGACTCATGACCTTACATAGTTTCTTATTAGCTGTTTGCTACTTTATGACAACAATTAATTCAATTTTTATAATGTTGGCAGCATTATACAATTCAAATGTTTCTAAACATCTAACGTATCTTATAGTCTTATCCTTCTCAGTTTACAGAATATGTTATATTACATCCTCAAAAGTGTTTAACTAGATTATACTACTCTGCGCTTTAACGACAAGTATAATTCATAACTGTGTATTTTGTATCATATAATATTATTTTTTATCATTTTTGATTGTGATTTATTTATTATAATGTTTTTACTTGTTAGTACTACTCTTGAGAATACAAAAAAGCTTACTAATTCACGACAAAATAAATGGGGACCTAAAATGTTATATAGGTTCCCGTTGAACAGAATAAGTTTGAATAAAACAATTATTATACTCATACAATTTTAGTTAGTAATAGGTTGTGTGTGCGACCTGTGCGTGTTCAATCGAGTCACAAACACAATATAAAGAAACAAGTTGTCGCCAGACCCCGCCTAACAAACATTATTTTAATTGTCAATTTGTTAAGTGACTTCAAAAGCCATTCCTTGTCGACGCGATGGCAAACGTGGTTAAGAATCTTCTGCTTAATTATACGTTTGAGTTAAAAATGGGACAATTACGTGTTTTAATTTGAAACAGCTTTTAAAATAGGTTTTAATGGAATTGAAAAATATATGACGAGAATACGTACACTATCAGTAGACGCGAAGTATACTTGCTAGCAACACAGCGGTTAATCATTGGAAGACAATGGGAGCGTTCCATATAATTGTATTAATTGAAAATATTGTGTGTGTTTACAGAAATATTTCGTGGCTGAAGAAACTCTATAACTTAATAATTTTCCGTATATTATTTGAAATAATTTTCTTAGTCTCAACTGCAGTGATTTACAACATTTGTTTGAGAAAAATAACAATCGAAGCGTTCTATTTTTCATTATCATTCATTAATTCGGTTGCCGTAATTTTTTTGTCTGCGTACAATTCAAAGGCATTTCTAAAAGCTATTAAACAATTCGACAATTTTAAAGCCTACTTTTCAGACGATAATGTTTATGAACGGCAATTGAAGGATAAGAAGAAAAATGTTATTTATGTAACGATTATTCACAATGTATTCAGTGTTGTTTCTTACGGAGCGTATTTTATGACGGTACCAAGAAGTAGCGAACTGATCGACATATGCCCGTCTTCGTTATATTATCTGTTTAATTTCAACGTATATCTGTGTGATTACAGATACGTTATTGAATTTCCAGTCATTTACGCATATTTCGTCGCAATGTCCGATCAATTAGATTGTATTGCAAGATCAGTTGACGTCGAAATTAATCTACTAAAAAATCATACAATTGAAAATATGATAGATGACGCTTATTATTGTTATCACAAAAATGGGCGAAAATTCGATAAATGGTCCGCTGCTTATACTATTGTAGAGAAGAATTCGAAATTATGCAGAGTTATATTTGGTTTGCAGGTCAGTGTAATAAGATATATCAAAATAAAATGTACAATACCTAGGTACATATTATAATGCTTTACAGCTTTAAAGAAGTTATATTTTAATATGACTATCATGATTCATACTTATTACTTGCATATCGATAGGTACAGTTATCAAATTTTTATTCTCATTTTAGATTACAATATTGATTATAGTAATGGTTGGGTTCTACATTTTACTTATATACGGAATGGCGTCGTTAATATACACGGTAAGTACATTAAAGTAAGGGTCTAAACAATCTTCTTACATTATGATTTCAAATCTTTTTTTATTTACGCGTACCACGGCATGTGAAACCTTACGAATACTTTCGTCGGAGTCGGTCTACCGGGTCGACCGGTTTATATTGACCGGATAAACCATCGTGCTCGTAATTGTACCAAAATCACGTCATATTTATTAAATTATATGTAACTAGTGTGCCCGTGGCATCATTTGCGTTTACTTATGTAGGTATTTTTATTACAAGCTTGAGTAAACAACATAAAATCAACAACGTTGTGTTTTGGTTCCCGTCAACACTCCTCTTGTCAAATGTCAGATTATGTCCGCCCTAAATGTCATTTGTGTTCACATGTAACTACTCTATTTTTGGTTTTGTCCAGTCGAAAGATTGGTGGCATCTTTCTAATTTAAAAAAATGAAAGAGATAGCTATATTTATTACTAAAGTATACTTTAATTTAAGCCAACAGAAGTAGCACCATTATTGTAAGTTTAATCCCACTCTTTATTTTTAGGGTAAGATTACTCCGCTAATAGAGTTTATGTACATTTTTACGCTGTTGGAGTTCGTGGTAGCTCTGTACATGCTATCGCGAGCGGCGCAGCGCACAAACAACAGTGCCGAAGCCTTGAGACGGAGGCTGAGCACGCTTCTGGTGCACTCTTTGGGATGTAAGTTTGGAAGCGATTTGACTATGTGAGGTCCGTGAGTTCACCCGCGGATTTCTGTTTGCCTTATAAACTTTGAAAGACGCCCCGTTTGTCGTTTTGTTATGGTCTCACGGGAAACTTGTCATAAGTAGGGAATCGAATATTGTGTATGAAGTGCGATATCCATCCATCCATACTAATATGGAATATAAATGCAAAAGTAACTCTGTTTGTTTGTTACGTTTTCAGGGCTAAACATGTGAACCGATCTCGATGAAATTTGGTATAGAGATAGATTGGACCTTGGAAAAGGGCTTATGGGTTTTATTGCGATATAATGTAGTCCGCGCGGATGAAGTCGCGGGCAACAACTAGTGTTAATATAAACATTATAAGGTCTTAAACCACAAAAGAGTTAACCAGAGTTGAACACATGAGTCTAAATATTTTTTCCTCAAATCGACGTCTAACCCTCGCTTTTTCTAACTCAATAACAAATTCACAAGTAAAATAATTAGGAATGCCAGGATTCAGTAAGAAAACGCGAGTGTTAGACGTCGATTTTGTAGAACAAAATTTTAGAAACATCTGTTTAACTCTGGTCTAAATGTTTGTGGTCAGACCGTTGATTTTTTCAGGTGAAAAACAGTACAAGGCAACTCGTGACTTCTTACGCCTGGTGCGCACACACCCCATCCGGACGAGCGCATTTGGCTCCATCAATGTGGACATGACGCTGCTACCCACCTGCATAGCTTTCTGCACATCTTACACGGTCATCGCGCTCCAGTTCAATAACATCCTATAGAGAGAGATTGATTTAACTCTTCTATGCTCTATTGCGATGCTATTCAAAGTGCATTTTGGTACATTCATGATTTATTTATTTATTTCCATATAAAAAGTAACATTAGAGACAACTCCAATGCGTTATATTTTATCAGTAGATATATAGTAGATATACTTAATTAACAATTCACATAGAATAAAGCTACAATAAGTTAACCTGTATTTAAAAATTTACCATTAACCAATAACAGTAAATTGGACGAAAAGATACTTAAAAAATATAGGGATTGCAACTATGTACTACCATTATCGGGTTAACGTTTGCTCACAATAATGTAAGCACATTATTTCTATCGTCGTCCATCCATCCGCAAATAAGTCAATTTGTGGCAGCAGCGCCAGGCGGAGATGACGAGCCGAAGTTGCCCTTTCTGCAGCAAAGGGGCCTGAGAATTTAATGTGAGAAATGGAAAATTTTAAGAGATGTCTTTACCTTGTAATTGTCACGCGTTAACAATAATTATAATGCCATACACGACTAATGACGACGCTTTTGTACAGTGTTCTAACGCTAATTTAATCATTACAAGTGAAAGTGTTAAATAACATGTTTAATGTAGTTGCGTGAATATGTATAATATGTGTAAATATAAAATATATATTTTTTGATAGATATTTCATAGTACGAGTACCTACTCTCTGGATATCTTATAACTATGACTGTAAACTATTTCTTTGTAAGTAATATTGTCAATCAAAATGAAGTTAGATATAACCTATGTATACTATATTTTTACATAATATGTGAACGTAAATAAAGAAGCTTCGAATGGAAGGGATAATTATTTCCTGTTACTACAATAGTTCTGATCTCATTTCCTCATTTCAAATTACCATCCTGTACGAAGCTACTAGGTTGATAAGCAGTTATTATTAAAAAAAGTTGTCTCAAGTCGATCAAAATATAATTTCAGTAATTAAAAAAACTTTATTGCTAGAGGAAGGCGAAATGTTAGACGGTTCGATAGATGCTGCCTGACTTAGCGTTGCCATAAAATGCGGCAACGCTGCTAGCATTTTGAGAATGTTGCCCACTGGTAGAGATGTGTTAGATTAGGGTTTTTTTTTATAGGGTTTTGGCTTATCTTTGTACTAGGTACCTAAACGATTTTTTTTCATTGGTTTGTTTTGTTCATATGATACTGTTTAATACTATTTTATTTAGTTAGTTTCTAAATAATGTATGTTCTTAGATTAAGTAAGGTTGTTATTTCATTTTCCAATAGTAATTAATTAAATTGAATTCCAGGTATCCATATATAATATCCACGTACATTAGTTTCAGGTATTGAGTACGTTAATGAAGTTGATTGATTAAGAATGATTAATTAAAAAGCTGGTGGTATATTGGAATGTGTCTGTCTGTAGATACGTACAATATAGCACTGTGTCGCTATTAGATACTAAACTAAACATAAACAAAGAAAAATCTAAGGAAAAGTTTGTGTTTATTAGGCGAGTGCGTAATTTTAGTTCGTCTTATATCCCATCAATGTTAGAACGAAATAATGCCTGCGCGATGAATAATTTCACGAAAGAACGCAGAACTAAAGACACGTACTACATTTCCACGGTTTGGGAGGTTTATGACTACATCTGAATATTAGTCGCCCAACCCCTACCGAGGAGTTCCAGTAGCGGCCCTTGAGGGCCAAGCCATTGTAGGCAAAGCATTTTTATTATCATTTACCGGGTCGAGTTTTGAGTGCGATTCGAAATCAGATAAGGTGTGGACGCGTTTCGTTGTGCTCCAAGATTTCCGCCTAACAACTCACGCTATATTGACTCCTAACTCGCGAGTATTTGGCATCATAGTGGAGTGCATTTAAAATAAATATTTTTTTGTTGAAAGTGTAAAAAAATCTAAAACCTGCTACGCAGCGCGCCGAGGTAGGCTCCTCTACACCTCGGGTAAACGAGACGGGCTGCGGATTTTAAATAATTCGTCTCCGTTCCTCACCAACCGAGCACGGCCGAGAAGAGGCTCGCGGACACTAGGTGGACATCGTGTGCTACGTGAGTGAATCTATCTACCTACGCTAGGCACACGGCGGAGGCTACGCGCTAACTTATTCTTCGAGTTGTGATTATTAGTAGCAAAATGGTGAACAACTGCTCGGCATGCACCAAAACCATTAGAGCGAGCGTCCCAAGTATTAAATGTTCAAAGTGCGGGAGCTACTATCATCAAATGTGCGTCAATATCTCTGACCGCAAACTATCTGAAGACTTAAAATCGGTCTGGTCATGCCCTTTGTGTCAGAGTAAGGAGCCTAGACAGGACAATTCGAACACGCCGGTGCGCGCTGTGGCAGCCGGTACGACTTCTGACGAGACTGCGAATGCATTGCTTCGCGAGGGCGCCCGTAAAGCTCCTACTCTCCTGTGTAGCCCTTCCGTCGTCGTCACTACCGAAGCTAATGACTTAACTGCTTTGACCACAGAAATAAAATTACTACGAAGTGACATAGGGGACATCAAGACGCAAATGCTGGCGTTGACTGAGCATATAAAACAATGCTTCTCCCGTATTGATGAGCATGAAAAGAAACTTGTTGATGCAGACTCTCGAATACGCCTCCTTGAAGAACGCGAAAGTGAAATTTTTATGTGCCGAAACAAAATAGCGGATATGCGTCATGAGTTAAACACTCGTGCCCAAGCATGCCTTAAAAATGAGATCGAAATTGCCGGAATAAATGAGTTTCCAGACGAAAATCCGCTGCATATAGTGCAAGTAATATCGCAAAAAATCGGCGCAGAGCTGGATCCAAATGACCTGGATTATGTGACCCGCGTCGGGCCCCGCAACAGCCGCGACAGCGGGGGCACCGGTGGCTCCCTAGAAATACCAGCTGACCGGCACCCTCGTCCTTTGGTTGTTCGCTTCCTCCGCCGGCACAACCGGGAAGCGTTTCTGCGGTTGGGAAAAAGTAGGCGTAATCTGACCTGTGCAGACGTCCAGGTGAATGGACCGTCTAGAACAATTTATATTAACGAGCGCCTAACGCAGGAAAACCGGCAGTTGTTTCGGGCTGCTAGGCTGCGTGCAAAATCAGCAAACCACAAATTCTGCTGGATCAAAAGCGGTACCATATATGTCCGCAAGCTCGAAGGCAACCCGGCCATTGCCATCAGGAGTATGGACGAGCTCGAGCGCCTCCTATGCTTGCCGACACCACCCGCATAAAAATTGCCCACTACACAATTATTATTGGTTGTTTGTTAGAGCCTTTTTTTCTGTTTTCCTCACTATACAGATTATATCGGTGATAAACTACTCGTTAGGAATTATGTTTTCTCTCTCGAAACCAAACTGTATTAAACCCTATGATGATTTTAAAATAAATACAACTAAGTACTACAAATACTCACACATACTCTCACACTCACTCTCACACATACAAATCACACTTAACTCACACACACCTCACACACTCCACACCTCAGCCTCCCATTTTCTTGCACGAAGTGCCAATTTACCTGCTCATGTGGCATTCTGGATTCAGACGTTTTCTTCTTCCCTGTTTAACTATTATAAGGATGGCTTTACTTAGTGTCACTAATGATATTGATGAAGCCGTATCAATAAACTGTCACACACTTGAGTCTATTGACATGTGCAAGAAACTGTTGTCAAAATCTGAGTATGAGTTCAAAGTTCTCTCCTTAAATATACGAAGCTTCCAGCGTAACTTTGACGATTTTGTAGTGGCTTTAAACCGCGCGGAGGTAGATATTGATGTGATAGTTCTAACTGAATGCTGGCTTTCTAATGACCAGATAATAGATCCCTTGCCAGGGTACGACACATTCCGTAGCTCAACTCAAACAACAAAAATGGAGGTGTTATTATTTATTTTAAAAGTTTAGTGGGAGTAGCAACAGTTCGTGATTCAAAAGTACATGACGCTGACACCCTTCTCGTTACTATTGACCAAAAGATTGCAATTCTCGGCATCTATCGTTCTCCCTCTACTTCTTTTCTTGACCCCTTTATTGACTCTTTAGACTCCATCCTTAGTACCATAAAAAACTTTCCTTTTATCATAGTTGCTGGCGACATAAACATAGATATCTGTAATCTAGCCGATAATCAGCCTAATGAATATACGTGCCTCATGGCATCTCACGGTTTCCTTCCTGCTATCTCAAAGCCAACAAGAGGTACAACCTGTCTTGATCATATCTTTATTAAAACTAACACTAAGGCAATAGGAATAGTATGCAAATCATCAATAACTGACCATGACATTGTGATCGCAGGATTATCATTTGCGCATCGAGCTGTCCCTAAACCTCGTTTTAAATACAAAACTGATATAGACGCAATTGTAGCTGACCTTGAGGAAGTAGATTGGTCTATTGTCACGAACGAAATATGTGTAAACTCGGCGGCTCACCTGTTTAACCAAATTATGACCAATATTACAGCGAAGCACACTGAAAAGATAAAAATTGGTCGTAAATGGGTCACCGTGAAACCCTGGATAACCCCAGGGTTGGTTAGATGTATGCGCCACCGTGATAAACTACACCTCGATTCTAGATCTCAACCTGATGATCCGGTAAAGCGCAACATATACACAAGGTACCGCAATTATTGCAATAAACGTTTAAAAAAGTTGAAAAACGAGTATAACTATAGACAGTTAGAAGAGAATAAGAACGACACAAAAAAACTCTGGACTGCGATTAAAAACATATGCCAAACTTCAATACACAGCAAGGACTCGTTAGGACTGTTAAATCACGTTGATAAAAATCCCACCGCATCGCTCAATCTCTGCAATCAGCATTTTGTATCTGTAGGTAAAACTTTGGCTGACAGTATAATAAACAGACTTAACGCTACCCAAGAAACCCTCATTTCGTCTTATAGACCAAGTTCCTCTTTCACACACTCTTTCTTTTTCAATCCGACTGATCCATACGAAATTTCTAAATTCATCTCTCAATTTAAATCTGATAGTTCACCAGGACATGACAGGATCACAGTTACAATGCTTAAAAAATCGCTTCCATTAATATTGGTACCCCTCGTATATATAGTCAACCTAAGCCTAACTTCGGGTATATTCCCCGATTGTTGGAAAATTGCTGCCGTATCACCTATTTTTAAAAACGGTTCCAAAACTCTCCCTGATAACTACCGGCCTATAGCCTTATTAAGTATTGTCTCCAAAGTGCTCGAAAAAGTTGTGAATAACCGTTTAATTACATTCTTAGAGAAGTACCGGTTGGTATCGGAGAGGCAATTTGGCTTCCAACGAGGTAGGTCAACCGAAGACGCGACGTCACTCCTTGTCAATCTGGTGTCTTCATATGTGGAAAATAAAGAAAACTGTATAGCGGTGTTCCTAGATTTGGCAAAGGCGTTTGACACCGTCTCGGTTGGACTACTTCTGAAGAAAATGGAATCCATTGGAGTAAGAGGAGTCGCTCACGATTGGTTCCGAAGTTATTTAAGTGGTCGGAGCCAGTACATAAAAATAGGATCCCACCTTAGTGGTAAACTTCCCATTGAATTTGGCGTTCCACAGGGCAGTATTCTTGGTCCGACTCTTTTTACGCTATACATAAACGACATTGTAAGTCTCTCTCTTAACAACGCTGAAATTATTACTTACGCAGATGACACCGTGATTCTGTTCCATAATAAAAACTGGGACCAAGTATACCACCTTGCAGAAGAAGGTCTTGCTCTCGTGGCAGAGTTACTAGACATAAATCTTTTGACTCTGAACATCAATAAAACTAAGTATGTTGCATTTTCTAAAACCAGTGCGTCGAGTCCTCCTTCTGATAAATCATTAAAAATTCACAACAACTGCTCACGATATAAGACTTCGCAGCAACCGACTATTTGTACATGCAACTTTATCGAACGTTCCGCGTCCATTAAGTATCTGGGAATTACAATCGATGAAAATCTAAACTTTAAGGACCATGTTTCTCAATTATCCGGACGAGTAAGAAAACTAATATTTATTATGAAAAAACTTAGGGACTGTACACCTTTAGATATAATACGACAGGTCTACCTGGCGTTATGCCAGTCTATCATGCAATATTGTGCCTCGGTATGGGGCAGCGCAGGTAAAACTACTTTAATAACATTAGAAAGAGCCCAGCGTTCACTTATTAAAGTTACGTTAAGAAAACCTTTCCGGTACCCGACAGATAGCCTCTACGAGGAATTCAAGGTGCTGCGTGTACGTCAACTGTACGTCTTAAATGCAACCGTTAAAGCTCATAAGGACCTCTTAAAGCGTTCTGACTATGATGAGATCACTTCTAGACGAGTTTTCAGACTCCCACTCCCACAAGCCACATCCCTGCTAACTCGAAGAAGTCCAGCTTTTGCTCATCTCAACACATACAATAAGGTTAGGTGTATAATTTAGCAGCGTACAAAGACTTTGCTTCAGTTTATGTGCTCGATTCCAAGCAGTCTGCGCTGCCAGTGATAACATCCAAAGGGCTATAAGAAACTCTACCAAAGAAATACAGTATACGTATTGCGGTAAAGAGGGACCCTAAAAAATAATTAAATTAAAAAACCACACATTTCATGTAACATAATAATATCTATCTATACAATAATAAAAACAAAAGAAAATTGTATTTTACACAAGGAAAATTAATCAAACATTTAGCAAGTGATTTAACCGTTTAACAAAATATTACATTAGAAATATTATCTCAAATCGCCTTACCTCAACACCTAATTTTACAATACCATACAATAAAATTACGTATATGGCAACTACTATGACAATCATTGAAGCTATCTGAAATGATTATATAAAATCACATTAAACATTGAAAATGTTATGTAAATTTTATCGGTACTTAAGCAAAAAATATATTCTACTTACCTGTACACCAAAATTAACATTGCTTGATTTTGATATTTTTTCTACGGTAGCGTACGCTGCGGACCATATATCAATTTTTTTTATACATAATGTATTTTTAATCCGTAAGTTATCTTGCTCAATAATTTTAGATATTTCTACATTGATGGATTGTGTAATACTATTTAGTTGATCAGATATTTCAAATATACACCAGGAAATTATGAAAAATTGGAGAATCAATCGAAAGTTGCATACGTAATAGAGCAATTGAAACACAAAAAATAGAAACGCATCAAACCGCGTTATTTTACTGTTCTTGACCACTGTTACGTTGAGCATTATTCCTGGGATTAAATGTAACATGTTATTTATAATTAAAATAATCAATAAATACTCTGCCCTTGCATTTGTTTTGCGTAAATATTCCTGTTTTTCACTGTTTGAAAAATACGTAAGTAAAAGCAATTTAAGCTTGACGATCTTTTTGAAGGTTTTAGAGTGGTAAATCGTGAATACCATAACAAACATGGAGTTAAATACATGTATGTAAAAATACATGGACTCGATGTTCATGAAATCATGATATGTAATTTGTACTACTACGCAACTTAATATCAGCAACAACTCTAAAACCAATCTAATAATTATACATATTTGAGCATTTCGTCCAAAGAACGTATAATTTCTATATAAGCAAACTAAGTTTTCTATTACAAGTATCATTTTTTTAGCTGTCATGTTTTGAAATGGCATAATATCTAATTTGTTTATTTTACAATTAATATTAACGAAATAACGTTTTTTAATATATTTTTAATGGATACGGGTAGTAGCAGCGAGCTTCTAACTGAATGTGGCGATAGTTTCTCGCGATATAGCACAATATGTGTGCTCCGTCTATCATGTTGTTTGCGTTCATTTAGAGCTGAAATATACACGATACATTTAATATCGATGATAAAGTGATTAAATTCAACTCTGAGTGCTGCATGACCCAATAGCCTGATATCTATTTGGATAAGGCCGTCTACCACTAAAATTACTAACGATTAATTGAAAGATTTATATGGTTCGCCTAATACTGTAACTACTCGTAGTAGCCCTTCTGAATGCGGTTATTGATCGCCTCATTGTTCGATTTTGTGACCGCGATCGAATACAGCACGAGTGCAATCGCAAAGCAAGAATGCAGTCTTAAAACGCTACAATTGGATCCTGCCAACGAATGCATAAAAACATCATAAAACGCAACGTAGCCTCAAAATAGCTGACTGTAAATGTATTAGCCTTAATGTAATTTGATTAAAACCTTTTGATACGATGACGCAGTTGATAACATCGAATGTTTACTTTCTTTTCGACCTAGATTGTTATTAAACCTATAGGTAAATAACAATTTTATAAAGTATGTTTATCTGATATATATTATTATACTTTACATTTACAGAACATTGTGTGATATTATTTGGTATGTTCACAGTTCACACCGTGTCGCATCGCGTAGCATCGCATCGCGTAGCATCGCATCGCGTAGCATCGCATCGCGTAGCGTCGTTTCGTGTGTTCACATTTGTAACTCATCTAGGACTACTGATTAGGTCACCTTTGATTCAATTTATCTTTTATGTTAAAAAAAAATGTGGTATCATTCCAATCTAGTCTTAGCAAATCCACTATTAAGTTTATAAAGTTTTTAAACAAATATTACAGAAATGTTACTATCTAATTATTGCTACTACTATCCTCATTGAAACTTCGTTAATTATTTTACTGAGCGCGGTCGACGAAGTCATCAGAAGTTAGGCTGTGGTACAAAACGTGGGTTAAAGAGATAGAGTTATAAGTTTATTTCTAGCCTGTTTTCTGTTTTCAAAGAGCGTCTCATCTACTTACATGAAGTGAAATTTGTTAATCTTGTCTAATTTTATAAATACGAATCTAATGCAAATTATTGGTAATCTTGTTGAGCTTTTACAACACAATTTCATATGAAACTAATCAATAAAATTCACTTCTATATTAATAAAAGAAAGTCGTGTTAGTTACACTTTTTATAACTCAAGAACGGCTGAGCCGTATTGGCTGAAAATTGGTAGGAAGGTAGCTGAGAACCAGGAGAAGGATATAGAAGGATATGCTATTTATCCCGTTACAACGGGAACAATTTTGAAACTGGGAAAAATATGTCTGAAAAATCGGGTTGTATAGTTGACAGCTGTCACTCATTTTGACAGCTGGGGCAGGGAGATAGAGGGAGTGGAAGATAGATAGAGTGCGAGGGAAAGGGATGGATATAGAGGGAGAGAGATAGAAGGAGAGGAAGCTTTTCCCATAGAGACAATGACAGGACAACGTCTGTCGGGTCAGCTAGTTATATATACCTATACAGAGTCATTTTATTTTGTTATTGTTACGTACTTTGACACTAGTTTATAGATAAGAGTGTTAAGTGAAATAAAAGCATCAGCAATATCATCCTTATTACGTTTCCACTGTTGGTTTACAATACAAATAGCTATCAAGTTTCCTTTCACTTGCGGCAACAGCGGCTGACGGGGCATTGCCGCCGCTGTTTGCTCAGCACTGCAGCGCTGTCACGCGGTAATGGATATTGAAGCACGCGACTCTACTGTAGCTACTATTCATTTACCATAAAAAATAACCGGAGACTGCTAGGGAACGCGTAAAAAACGAAGCAAACTCTCAGATAATGCATTCTGGAATTTTTAATCACGGATAACTGGAACATTCTGCTGGATTTCCTTTTTTCTGGTTGCTTTCACATTTGAAATTAGCTACGATCGATAGAGGGAATTCTTTCTGATTGGATGAAATATACGCGGGGGAGATGATGGTGGTGATCCATTAAAAAACATGATAGTTACCACTTAGACATATTGGTATACCTACCCAGTGATACAACGTGACCCCAAAGCAATTGGGGTTCGATAAAGAGTTATGATATTGTATTGTACCCGAAAAACCTACCTTATCAAACCACTCCGGTTTTCTGAGTTGGGAACCTAATTGAGATGAACTACTCAGAAATATTTGCATTTCGCATATCGAAACCAAAACTCACAACATCATAAGCAATTTTCAGAATAGGGCTCAGTTTGCTACGAAACCGTAGGCTGCTACGCCGTGCTACGCGGCTTCGTAACGACACATTAGTTATACGGCGCGCTACGTTTAGCGCCATGCTTCGCGTAGCATGCCACTGTAACCCATAGGAACTGTATACTAATCTGCACTGTTACTGCCACCCCTCAATTTAGTGGCAACATAAGGCTGCCTGTCCACTGGAACCGAGCGGAGCGGAGCAAGGATGGCAAGGTCTATGCTCGCTCCGCTCAGGTTTAGTAAATATGGATACAGCGTAGTGACCTTACTTACAAAATTGAATATGAAAAAGAAAATGAAGTAGGCAGGCCTAATTAATTAAGTATAATTATCGCTAACACTTGAAGTCGGCACTACCTTATTCGACAAACAACAACAGTAAGTATACATTAATTAGTTGAAAGTTTTTTTTGTGTGTGTGTAATTCTTAAAGTGTAATACACAAACACCATAAGGTGTTTTCTCCCAAAGGTATCATTTTAATTTCCATTACATTTTCCACAAACACCGTCTTGATCCATGCGATAAATCGAAATCAATTTCAATTCCAAAACGATTTTCGTAGTTACAATTCTATTAACAAACTGTTCCGGAAACTAAAAGTCGAGTGTGGAAACAAGTAACTAGTTGGAGCGGAGGAAAGTATTCCAACTTGTTCAATGAAGTCTTCCGCGCGCGACCACCGAAGAAATTTACTAACCAGTTTAACTATAGCGTTATTTTTGCGAGATTTATTTTGCTTCAAGAAATCTAAAAGATGGTAAACCGGTGGTCGTCTTGCACCTACATGTTAGTTGGCCCAAGCCGTTTATAGTAGTCATAGTCATTTACTTCGACTAGCATGTTGCGTTATTTAATTATTATCAGAGCAAACAAATGATTTAAAAAATGTTACAATGAACTAAAGCTAAAGACTACCTAAACTGTACTATACAGAATTATATTAAAATAATCATTAATTTATTAATTTATTTCATACTTTATTGCACACAAAACCTAATATATTTTTTACCAGTCAACCACTAATAAAAAAAGAAATAGTGGTGTAGGCGTGCATCACAATTTGTTTATAAGTAATTAAGTATGTATATAAATATTATAAAAAATAATGTGATACAAATATTAATATTTAATATTTATATATTATTATCAATAATATATGTTCTCGTATAAGGCGCTTCAAGACAACTTTTGACGGTGCTTTTTTTTGTTATTATTGTAAAATCTCGAAAGTTTTTAATAAAATATTTGCACCAAAACGATAACAAGTTTAATAATAATCTCGTTGTAATTTTATATCGGGTTTACTTCGATTATTATACACAGGCCGGTATAAACCCCGAAGCCCCAAGAGAAGTTTTAGCTTAATTGGACTTGAAAGGTGATAGTTTCGCAAGATATCAACTTTAGATACACAATACCGCCATTTAAGTTATTTATAGGTAAGATAGATATAATATCAAATCTTAGTTTCCTCATTAATAAAAAAATATTATGTCCTTTAACTTATGATATTAATTAACGGAAGCACTTGTTTTACGACATTTTAGAGAATATCAATTTTTTTCTCCTCGAGCGATTTTTTGATTATTGTAAGACAGGACACTTCATAAAAGATGGCTTTAAAGGCCTTAAAACCCCAATGTTTTATGCATTTTGAAAAAATTCCCGAAATGTATTAAATGTTAAGTTAAGCAATATCTACACTAAAATCTGAAGCAAAAGGACAGTTTTGCACCCACAACATAGTTTAGTTTACCCAAAAGGTTAGTTCGAAACATTCAATTTAGGGCTTACAATAACATCGCTTATGCAAATGGGGAATTCGAATAATTCCATTTGTACGATAAGGTAATGGACACAGTGGTGGCATTCAGGGACGTGTTATCATCTCGACCCAAAACTTCGGGGGCTCGGCCCGTCTGCCGGATAATACCAGCCAGTCCCAGCGCTGAGGCCGTTTTCCATCAGACCGGATTTCGGGAATAAAATTTGCATACAAACGTGTTATATACGGTAATACACAGAAACTCGTTTGAAAACTACATCAGAACTCGGTCGGCGCCGGGTGATAAAAAGCTTTATTTGCTTGCGTTTTTAACATCGCTACCCAAATCATGTTGGTGGGAATTTTATGTTTTTTGTTCTTCTTTATAAATCGACCATAATAAAACTTTTTGCTGTATTTCTTTTATTATTTGAACTGATTTGCATTTGCGCTCATTTGAAATATATTCATTGAAATTTTGTCACTACGATACTCGTCTCATCTCACATTTTGCTTTGCTCTGAACAGCGGCCTTAATGAACATTTTATTCACTTTTAATTAGCTTTGTTTTAAATATAGTGAGCTAAAATACAGAACGCAGTTCAAAGAGCCGTCTGAAGTGATAACAATTTTCAAGAAGTGGAGCAGTGTTAGTGACAAATAAATCGTACAATCTAACGCATTTAAATTTCCGCCAATCACGGTGCCAGTAAATGTCGCCCATTCTAAAACGTTTGGCATAAAAAAATAATTACACCCCGGAGAGCACGACAAACTTAAGAATTAAAGCATTTCAAAGTTATAGCTTTGTCTTCAAAAGCTTAAATTATTCCACATTCCCTGATCCCTCTTCGTAATTTTCTTGAACAAATGTAGGAGCATGCTACCCACCAATTCCCACCGAGCATTTACGCAACAACTATCCGTGCGATATTGCGGCCTCTAAGATAAAAGAAATTTAGCCCACAAATGAGGCCAGCGTAAATATTCGCATAGCGTTGTGGCGAGGAGCAATTTACTTACATTTTTGTAGCTCGCCCATATGTTGCCGGTAAAATGGCGGTAGTGTGCTCTTAATTGTTACGGTGGAACCCTTTTGTGGGTACCGTACTGCGATACGGTATAATTTTGCGGAAACTTCTCTTTATAACCTACCTTTACTATCGCCGAGATTAGGCATGCGGGATGAAGCGTCGTTAGGACTCATAACTTGTACAAAGTACATACGTAGTATGTGGATAGAGAACATTTTGTTGTTGTATCATAGAATACATCATATTAATACCCTAAGCTATGTATTAAAAATGCTTGTAGGTATTTTCCACGTATATATTTGATGTGATCATCACATTTCGCATGGGTTGATTCGAGTTGTATGAGTGTAATCCAAGAGTCGAAAGCTAGTGTATACCTCTTAAATATACGTTAAACGCTAAACAAACCACTTTATAAGGTATTTAAAACATTAAGTCAAGTTCTTCGTTATCTTGCAGAGCCTCTCTCTGGGTGTTGACAGTCAGCTCCAAATACAGACTCCATCGACATCGACAGCATCCAGACTAAACATCTCTTGTTCGCTCGCGATTCCGCTCCGCTCCCTGACGTTATTGAGCCGGACTATGCATGCATGTTCTCCTCTAATGTAACGTTTCACGACATATTAATTGGCCAACAAAATTTGAAACCAGATTTCTTATAAACCTTATATTTTTTATAAACCGTTAACCGTTCCTTGTCAAGCCCGCTGGGACCTTCTTATTACTCCGGGCCAGCTGCAAATGCTGTTTTCATAACTTAATATTTAACAGAACGAGTGCCAAGTCGTGCAACTCGGTGGTATCTATTTCATCAATATATTTTAAAATTCCCAACAAACCCCAAAGGTTGGTACATACATAAAAACCAATTATTTTGCATGTGATTTCAATAAATGATTTGAAGTTGTCTTTCGCCGATGGGCATAAAATAAAATAATCGGAGAAAACAGATCTGAATTTTGGACAGATTCATTCAACCACCCCTAATTACCTATATAGGGACGTATCTTTTTCAAGTATATTAGGTATTACAAAATTTCCAAAAAATCTTATATTGGTCGATTTACACGACGATATTTTAGTAAGATATATATGTACCTATGTATCTATTGTACCTATCATCTCAGTGCCATGTTTTATGGAGTTTGATTGCATTTTAGTAAGAAAGGAGAACAACACACTGAGGGCGGTACAGTTTTTGCCACAGGAAAATTCAAAAGGTGCCTTTTATGTGAGATTTTCCTTTCAGAGCTCATCGCTTATTTGAACCTCGTGATGTCACTTGTGGAATTCCCGTTTCCCCGTGGTCACTCTTCCATTTTCCCGGGAAAACATAGCCTCTGTCACTCGAAAATAGGTAGTGTAACTTTTCATCCGTGGAATAATTTTCAGAAAAGTTTCATAGATTAGCCGTAACAAATAAACTTACGACAAACTTTATTTTTCCACAATTGATTTACTTAAGCATACATTTACCTACCATTACTAATTTTGCGTACATAGTTCATAAAGAATAAGCTACATTTATATATTTTACTAGATCTCAATAGCAATAAGAGTGTAAGTGTAATGTGTAATGTGTGAGTGTAATATAGTGTGAACCTATAGTTGAAAATTTCAGCGGTACCTACAATTTTTTTATTGAATGGGAATTTGAGGAAATGAATAAAACTTCATAATATAAATAGACAATATTATTGTATAAAGATTTGTATACATATTAATATGTATAACCGAATTTGCTAATTACAATGACTAGATATTCTTGACTAAAAGATTTGGCAGTTTTGCTTCTCAACTCCCGGAGTCTTGTGAACAACCTGTGGACAAAATAGAGATATTTTAACAAAATTCGAACGCTGATCGTTCATTTTAACAATAAAATATAGCACGTCTTCGGAAAGTTGTTATACATTATATGTAACTTAATTTTAATTTTAATTAATTTTTGTTTGTTTTGTTTTATTAATATCCTATTTTATATTTATTGATGTGCATGACTGATGCAAATAAATTTTATTTTCTTTCTTTCTTTCTTTCTTTCTAACGGAACTAGCAGAGCTTATTACCCTACTATGGCTTGGCTACGGTTCTCTGCCTTTTCACCGAAAATTGATTGGCAGATTATCACTTGCCAACTAACGTTTCGCAGAATTTTAGTTCGCTGAATAATCATTTGCCAACCTATCACATAATTTTGTTTTATTTCCCAACCTAACAGTTGCCAACTGTACGTTTGGTCTGCCTTTTATAATAACACTTTTCAAAAGGCAAACTTTCAAGTAGCAAACGTTTCAGTTAGAGTAATATTCATTTAGTTGTATATTGTTTACCAAAATATGATATTATTAATAAATGTACGAAACATCTCGATACTTAACACACAATATTCAAATTCCCTGTGTAGTGAAACAAAAGCGATTTGGTTCTGGCACTTCGCGTACACATCGTCAACGGCCGACATCGCTTTAAAAAACGCAGAAATTAACTTGATGATATAGCCATAAATTTGACTGGCTACACTATCGTCATCGTCAACAGCCAAATAAAAAAAAAACTAAATAAAAAAAACAGGGGTTCGTCAAACATCGAGATATTCAACGGCAATGCTGCCATAACCCAATTATGTAGCTACACTTACGGCAAACATCAAACAACAGGATTTACGGGAAGGCAATGAGGTAACACGATAGGTGTGGCCCATGCATTAGAACATTGTAACTCCGCAATAGCAAGCAAGCTTAGAACTCTGAAGAAAAGTTACGTTGTGAAATTTTGGACAGTCTCATGTTGCTGATGATGATGATGACAAACCTATCAATAGTCTGACAGGCTGCCGTAAAGCTTCTGCCATAAAACCGCAATACGAGATTATTCATCAAAGAGTACCTACGAGCAAAGATTCTAACAACGTTGTCCCATGAACATTGTACATTATTGGGCTATAAAAAGTTATGTATCATCATTAGGCTTGGTTATTAGATCATTATTAAGGCGGGGTAGAACTCACCATGGTCTGGGCAGTAATGCCGGCGGCGTCTCCGTCGCCTTTGTGCGTCGCATGAGTCTACGCAGGTTTCTTCTGGGAAAAGAAATTAGCAAAATAAAACCCTATATCAGGTATTGATCGCTTTATAGTTCTTTATCCAGGAAACTTAGGTACATAAAATCAAAATAAAAACTAAAACCAAGTAGACCTAATACCCCGCTACCAATGGGCAACGTTATATCAGGTTAGCAGTTTTGTTAACAGTGTGACACAGCCTTGATAGACGCACGCGTCATTCATGTTTAGAAAAAAAACGTTGTATGGTATATCTTGTGTTCATACCGTCACAGCAAGGCGGATGTGGTGGCGGCGCGGCGTCGTCGTCGTGCCGCGCGAGCGCGCGCAGCTGCAGTGTGTACGCGCGCGAGCCGCCGCCCGCCGCGCCCGCGCCCGCGCCCGCGCCCGCGAACGTCGCGTATGGACTAATCTCGTATACATCTGGTGATACAGGAACGACTACACACTAATCATTTCGACATAACAATGTCTAATTCAGTTGAAGTTTAGATAAAACAACACAAACTATAGTTGATTAAATTAATAACGTTGGAAAACAGTGAAATTGAAGCTAAACTTAAACTTTCTTTGAAGTTCGCCCTAAGTAATTTGGTTTTGAGCTTAAAGCATTTTTCTTAGAATAAAGCAATCATAATTTCCTAGAACTCTATACAAAGCTTGAAGGTTAAAAGAATGAACAGAAATGTAAAGTCGTAGTTTTACAAGCGATCACTTACTAAAAACTAATAGCGATTTGAGTCCCATGTGGTTGAAAGAACACATTTCCACAAAAGAAACAAGAAATTCCTTTTAGCCAAAAAGAATCACAGAGAAAGTAAATTTTAACAAAGTTAATCGGACTTTCGATGAAGTCCAGTCCCATGAGTGGAAGTATTGGAACCCTAAAAGGTTTTTTGTGTACGTTTATTTAAGGATTTTAAGGTGACGTTTATGCGTGCGCTCGTATTTTCTTTTTAAAAGTAAAAACACATCAGTTTGATATGGGTATCAAGACTGGACCACCTATACGTAGGCTTATGACGTGGGTCGCAGGAAATCAGTCGACCATAGAAAAATATCAGACAGGTATATATTTTTTGACTGGCAATTTTTATAGTGACAACATTGTCACTAATATAGACAGCTACAAGTACATAGCCGAATTTTACGGTTGGTGATTTTAATTCACTTACAAAACCTCAAAAGTGTCCACCCGTCAATGCGGGTCAAGCCGATATTGTTTCATTTAATAATGAACCTTAGCACACTACAATAGCGTTGTAAAACATTTGTGACGGTTTTTTGAAATAAGGCATAATTATGCAGTTTATAATGAACTTTAACACACTGTAATAGAGTTGTTCAAAACAAGGCATATGACGGCCATTTTGGAGCGGCGATCGGGGATCTACTCTGTATTTCATCGAAGACCTAATGTATCGAACCCTAGTTCAGTAGCAATTAATAAACATTGGGAGAATGTGTTTGAAGTAGTTAACACACCTGGAGGGTCCGGTGGCAGTTTTGGTGTCTGATGCGGCGGGGCCCGGTACGTCCCGCAAGATGGCTTCTCCGCGCTCGTCAACACTCGACCCACCGCGCCGTCATTCCTGGGTTTAAAACGAACTAGGTCAGCTTTGTTCGAGCTTTAAGTTTTCATCCCGAAAGAATGTCTCAAAGGAATTTTTGGGGATAGAAGAAAAATACGCTGAATTTTTTTAAGTTGCTCTTCTGTCTATGCTCCCTCGAGTATCGCGCGGTCCGTGCGCTACGCAACCGCGTAGCCCCTATCGATTTGTTTAAGAGATTTAGGTACTTAGTAATAATCTACTGTGTTAAGATTCTCAGCATATTAACTGAATTTTAAGTATTTTTTCTTTTCGTACAACTGAGTGACAAATCTATCAAAACGATCCGTTGTTGATGAGAAGCACCACATCTACCGATAACAGTTGTAATAGAGAACTAGCGTTTTACACACCTAACATTTAAAAATTATTCCTAATAAAGTAGTGCGTTATGCGAAAACAATTACTACATACCTACTGGTAAAAGAACTGTTTATAGTGCTTAAAAAATCTCCTCTAGTAAGAAATTACAAAATCACTTCCACGTGGATATTTAACAGGCAATTGTTATCAAATATTCACGAACAAGAAGTAGACGAATTAAGTCGTAGTAGAATTCTGAAGTAGTTTAATTTGCTGATGAAATACAATGAGTTTTATTATGATTAAAGATCACGGGGTCAACAGCCATGTGATTGGCAACACAGTCTGATAGATTTATCGCTCGTAAGATTACACGGCACCGACAAGGAAGACCGTAAATGCGTTTTACGATGAACGTAAACGCCTCTAAAATGTTGACGTGATACACGGCTGACGCCCGGTTTTTGAACCCCTAGTTAACTTTGACCAACCGATAAGTGGGTTTCTTTTTCATCTTTTTTTGTGCCAGATAGAGAAAATGATACTGTTGGTCAACGTTAACTAGGGGGTCAGTAGACGCGCATAAATGTATTTTTCGAATTTAGAGCGAAAACGGATCCTAGAGGTCCATCGTGTGTGTACATAATTTAAGGATACCGCCTACACTTTCTAGAAATTTAACTTATTTTGAATATTCAATAGCTTCGATGTTTTAGTCTGTAAAAAATCTCATGCCAAAATTATATATTTTGATATTAGTTTGTGCGTAATTTAAATACTAATTAACAAAAATCTCATATTATGTAGATGAGTAAATAAGGCACAGAAAATGGTTTGAAGGAAATGTCGTAAGTGATAATTGTAGCTAGCAAATTGCAATTATGCAGCGAGCTGCGCAATTTAGGCTGGACGATTTTCAGATATAATTACATGCCATAGCCAGAATTTACTTTACGTACATATTTTTTCAAATAACTCGGGTATTTTAATTACACTTTAATACGATATAGCGATCAACAGTACAAATTTCTCAGACGAGCCCGTGATTAAAAAGTGATATTTTAACCATCTTCCGTTGATTACGGTGTAAAATGGGTGCAAAGCATGAATTCCAATCAAGTCCTAAATTTTTCCTGTAAAAGCGGCATCACACGTCATCTGTACAAAGCCCCGGCGATTGAAAAGGGTCGATTGTGGCAGAGGAGCGCTTCTGTCAGCACTCGGTCGTCTGCAGATTGCGAACAAACCAAACGTTTATTTCAAAGGTTGTGTACGCGAGGTTAATGAGTTTTGAGGCGTGGGTGCTGCTATTTTTAGAAAACATAATTCTCTGTTGATTTAAAAAATACTTTGTAGGTCCAATTGTACCTATAAACTCTTTAGCTAGTTACATGTAATTTAATTTTAGTAAGTACGTAGAAAAATGTTTTCAATAGATTTCAAAGAACTTTACAATTACCCTAGAAAAGCTCAGAGAAGTTGCTTTTGTTGTAGTGTGTTCCAATTAAATAGATTAACTGTTACACTGTGTAATCCTAAGAAGAACCTGACGCTTTATGGCAAAAGTGAAATCAAACGAAAAGAGCATTAGAGGTTTGCCACATCCGTCATTCATGACGAAATTGAACTGAAATAAAAAAAAACTGCTACTGAAGAAAGTGGAATCTGACGGACTTGTTCTAAATCAATAAAATAGTGCCGTATGTAACTGTGTTGTAGTTTTGCAGAATAAAAATGCATAATACGTATTTAGTAAGTAGTAACAAGCTGGAGTAGTAGCTGGAGTAAGTATTACTAAGCTGGATTATCGAGTGCTATATAGTACTGGATCCTCCAGCAAAGTTTAAATTAGGTCATCTTAATACTTACACGTAAACAAGCAGGCATAAAACATTTATTACGCTTAAAAGCGTCAACGAGACTTGCCGTAAACACATTTTACGATCAAAATATAAAAGTAACAGTAGTAAGTACGGTCATTTTACTGCCTATTGTATAATACAAGTAGGTACATAACTATAAATTGAAAAGCGTAGTTATTTGTTCCACCTACGAGTACGTTTTTGTACTAAGAACATGCTTTACACTGATTAAGCCGATTTGTTTTTTTACGTTAAAACGCCTGTCATAATTAAATATTCCATCGAGATCACTTAAATTTATCAATTATTATAGGATACTTACCTTTTTCTCCTCAACAGTATAGCTAAAATGGTCAACGCAGCTAACGACAGAGCCGCACACAGGGCTAACAGGAGGGCCAGTTCCCCCGCCGTGGCCGGGAACGGCGCATCCACTTCCTCTGCGAATCCTCCTTCTGCAGGTGATGTGGTGAACTCGTACACTTCTCTCGTCCAGCCTGCCTCGTTCGACGCCCGAGCGGCCACGCGGTATCTTGAGCCAGGAGATAGGCCTACGAGAAAATACTGAAGAGAACTACGAGACACACAATTTTGGCCTTATAAAGTAAGGAATATGTGAGTATGTACCACCTACCGTTAGCATCCCAAATTGAAGATTGTACGAGTGACTTTGGTTCTGAATAAATTGATATCGACTGTATGGCAAGCAGCGATAATAGCGACAAATTTGAATATATTTAAGAATTTACATCTCTATACATTACATGAAGAGCTATCAGCATGATAAAATAATAAATGAGGCACGTATAGACAGTGACAATGAAACGTTAAAGGAATTGAAATTGGTACTCACGTGTTTTTGCATCTTTGATTGTCGAGTAAAAATATGCCGTTGAAGCTCGCAAAACCTATATTCGCTGTGATCAATGAAACATGGAAATTCTGATCATAGGCTAAAGTGGTTTAGGAAACTCACCACCAAGTATGACCTCTCCCCCAACTGGCACGTCCCTCGCCCCGGCCACCCCTGAGCCGGCCCACTCTAGCTTCAAGGCTACAGGACCGCAGCCCCCATCGTTCCACAGACTGGTGTCGAAGCTAGCGTGTGTGGCGTTTGCTCTGATCCAGCGAGCGTCTGAAGGGGCGACTGGGGGCCCTCCGGAGGTCCTCACGGCTAACTCCGCCCCTGGAGTTCCACCAGCAGAACCGTAAGCGCGGTAGGCGGAGCCACAGCGAAGGTTTGTTAGGGCCACTGGGCCAGGGTTTGATGCTTGGGTGCGCCATTCCCCCTAAAAAAAGATTTTGTTCTGAAATATGCCCGGAATTCACAGCGCATTGTTCTCAACTGTGATGACTTACCCCGAGTTTCTGAAACGTCAGTCAACTTTGACTATAGATTAATTCTATTGCCATCCTTGTCATTTGTTTATAGTCAGATAGAATTAGCGATAGTTTTAATCTACTGTCAAAGCCAACAAACGTTCTAGAAACCGGGGGTTAGTCTCAGAAATTATACGCCCAGTTCGAGTACCCCTTGAATATCTTAGCTGCTACCATCATAGCTTGATAAGTGGAAATTCCCTAATTAAATAAGAAATGTATTAATAACAACGTGTTTGAAATTTTTTAAGGTGAAAGCTATTATGAGAATCCTGTTCTATACCTGAAGATATGCCCAACATAGCGTGCCCTAAGAAATTTTAAACAGACTTCAAGGTCAAAAATCTCAAATCAAAAATCACTCACATCTGGCGAAGCAAGCCTCCAATGCAGCGTGTAAGCCTTCGGCAGAGCATGCCCTGGCACCCGCGGCGCCGGCCGGAGCTCGAGCTCCAGCTCCCGAGCGCGCGCCTCCAGCAGCGCCAGCGCGGGCGCGGCCGGGGGGCGGAGCACCACCACGCGCCACGTGGCCGAGTCCGAGCCGTGGGGGTTCTCGGCCACGCACGTGTAGTTATCCGCGTGGGACAGTTCCAATCCTATAAGAAGTCTTGTTTAGGAACAGGACGCAGTTATCGACTGCAATCGCGTGGAATCCATTGTGGACAAGCGACATGTAAGAGAAAATCTAAAAGTTGTCCACCTTGTGGAATATGTTACGTAAGGCGCTTGAGTGATTCTATGGTGCTGATTTTATGGAGACCTGTTCTGATCATTTCCTTTCAACACTACAAGTTTCGGATAGAACATTTTGTCATTTAAAAAGGAACCGTACAAGAATCAAACAACCACAACCAACTGAAAGGAATGAATTGAATACCTACTCTTTGTAGTTGAACTTACCTCTTATCAGAAGAGCATCTCCATCCAAGTGGAAGGGTGGTCGGAGATGCAAGGGGTTTCCCGCTCGTAGCCACCGTTTCGCAGGTGGTGGGGCGCCTCCTACCACACATCGCAATGAAAGCGAGCCTCCTGCAGCTCCCATTGCCACGCCTCCGAACGAAGATATACGAGCCGGAGCTAGAAGAAATAAACCTTATTTGTATGCTCTTACGTGTTTTTTTTACTATAGAACCAGTGTTCTAATGTAACACTATGCTTTCTTTGAAATATCCAATGTTTGAAGGTGATACGCCTGAAGACTGAGGTTTAGATGACAGAAAAATGAAACGTCTTATTCATAGAAAGGGGTAAACAACCATCTCTTACCTAACGCACTGGTTTGACAAGCGATTGCCGATGAAGGGGATCCATCCCCGGCAGAAGTAGCTGCCTTCACCCAAGCCTCATAAGTCCTGCCTGCCCGAAGACTTCTGAGTGACCTCATACATTCCACTGTGCCTTCCGCTTCCGTACACGCGCTTACTCTTGTAATATTCGGATCTTGAGACCTAAAATGATTTTAGAAGTTGGTCACAAGCGAAGTCTTTGAGAGACAGGAGAATATTTTATTTGGGGATTATCTTAAAGAGGAAAGGTCTAGACACTTACCCTGACAGATCTTTGACGTAAAGTGTATAATGCGTAAGTTTCCCGTTTGGTTCCGGTGGCGGAAGCCACGATGCTCTTAGTGATCGTTCTCCTAGAGCAATCAACTTCATACCTCCTGGAGCGCTAGGCACTAAAACATATCGAAGATATTATGCCCCTAATTATTATTCCGACTGGTCTTTTTCAATGCCAAAAAGAAAAGATGATGAATGTGGTACTACGCATTGCTAGTAGATTAAATTGTTCCTTACCATCTTCATCAGTTCTGCAAACTTGTGGTGCGGACAATGGACCATCACCGGCTGCATTGTGAGCTCTTACTCGTATTTCGTATTCCGCATACGATGTTAGTCTAGACACGGTTGCATCTTCTCCCTATGGTATAACAAATTGACAGTATATTTTAGTACCTACACATAATAATGAACAAAAAGTTTGATCAGGTAGTTATCGGCCGATAATTTTGGGCACTTAAATATAATAGGTTCGACAAATTGTAGGTACATACGTACAAGCCATCAAAACAATTCTGAAACTTTATACCTTAGCAGTTCAAGCCAGTTCACGCGCTATTTTAGCTGAAACATATACAATATGTAGCATTACCCTTTACCTGTACTCTGAGATACGCGTCCTGGGTCGGAAGTAAAGGATCGATGTCACGCCTCGTGTACTGTAATGTGTAGTGCGTGATCAACCCTCCTCTGGTATCGATTGCAGGGGGTCTCCATGACACCCTGAGAGAAGTGGAGCCACTCGATACGCAGGTCACACCTACCGGTCCAGCAGTGGGCGCTGCGTGAAAAATAACAGGGTGTGTATTGCATCGGTATTCCAACCCGTAGCAACTAAATCATGCTGGTACCCAGCCTAATAAATCCTCCGGCACGGTATGGGCCAGTGTCAAAAAACGCCGAACAGTTATTTCTTCTAGATGTAACTTTACGTGGTAGTGAATTGAAAGTTGGTGCTGTTTATACGCGCCGTGTTTTCTTCGTGGTGGGAAACAAATTTGCGATTGTATCTAGAAGCAACGTTGCGCTTTCGATAATGAACCAATTAGAGTAAGACCACACTAGGCACAAGTTCGCCACTGGCCGAGCGGCATTCAATCGACTTCGATATATCAGCGTGATAAGGCACATCCAAGACTTTGCTATGGAGTGTCGCGCCTCGCCGCGCATTTATAAAATACACATTCAATTGAAACAAAAACGTACTATTTGAAGTTGCTTATATATAACATTTTACTGGACTGTCTCTTCCTATTGCTTTTTGAACAGATCATAGCGAAGTGGACCTAATTCATAAATTAAATATAAAAGATGCAGTCATTGTGTTTAATGTGTTCAAATGTTAAACTAAGCTGGTCAAATCACGACGAATGATACAATTATTTAACCGTACAACACTAAAGTTATTTGATAACAACCAAAAATATTTCAGTGCGTTATTCGGTTACGAGCCCCTAAAAGTAAGTGACGGAATAAATGGAAAAATGAAACATGCTCACAAAAAAAAGCCATCAATTTATTCTGAATCGCTCGACCTAGATCCTAAAGGCCACAGTCCAATTAAGCCATTTTGCATTTTGATGGGAAAATTTACGATCGCAACGTCGAGTCGATAACAGGGCACTGCAGATTTACCCACGCGCGACACTTTGACGGAACTTACGCTGAAGTTTACTGCGTAGTTGGTAGAAGCCGTTCTAAACAACTTATTATAAAGATGCAAACTTAACAGAGGCAATTTCCCTGTAGTTGACTGTTTTTAAACTTAGATTAATAGTCGGGTTGTAGTTTTACGAAGATACACTTTGGTTTTTATAAGTCACGATGTCACTAACGTATGCTTCACAAAATGAAATGTATACTCATTTTGCTTCTATCTGCAATAATGTATGCTTAAACTATGCTTTGACATACAAGGTTTCATAATTTACTTAGCATTTTCTCTTAAAAGCTCTCAGTAAACTTTGCTCCCTGTACATGAAATGGTAAGCAGTTACGTAACCGTCTACATTTTATAAAAAAATATATATGAGCTTTTAAGTTATCTCTGCAAAATAATATGTCTATAACGCAATTTTATCACCTCTCAAATTGAGGTAGACACTCTAATATCGAGTCTACGTAAAACACTATTTCAGCAAGCAATGCTGAATTATGGGACCAATAAAGTTACCTTTGCAATTTAGAAATGGAACCTTTGGTAGTAGAACTCGTAATTTTGGTGCCAGGGAGAATTGAGATTGGAGTGGTTATTTTCACAGTCGAATTCATAGTAAACGGTATATACTTGAGGTACTGTTTGCGCTTGACCACGTATTTCACTCTTTCCTCTTTCTAGTAATATGTAATTGATTGTTTTATTTGTAACATACTTTTTCTACATAATTTATGCACTACATTATTCATAAGAGCCAATCACTGCACAAAATTTAATTATGGTCGGGGTTCCTGAGCAGGCTCTACTGCTCAAGTAATAGTACCTATCAAATTATTGTTTCAGTCATGAAGAAGAAGAAGAAGCCGTGATCATCATTACTAGTCTAACATGGGTATGTATACACAAAAAGATAAATTATATCGTCTAAAACTTACGCGATTCCAGGGTATGCCTATAGTGCGGCTGCGAGAGCGGTCCCGTTCCAGCCGCGTTGTATGCTCTGACCGTTACTCCATATCTAATAGCAGCCTTCAGTCCCCGCAAGGTAGTGCTGGTCGCGTCCGCACTGGCGCCGGACTCAGACCCAGGGCTATCGCCTGCAGCACTCTGGCCGTCTTCGGACACCTCCCACCAACGGATCGTGTAGCCGAGGAGTGTGCCGTGCCATGTGTCTCTCGGCGGCGGCTAGAAGCAGAAACTTTGCGTCTAACCTTTGCGAACTTTAATCAAAAAGCAAGTAAGAAATTACTGTGAAACGACAGAGTGTGTAATTGCTCTCAAAGATTCGACACTGAGCCTGAATTTCAGATTGAAAGCACGAAGAGTACAGCACAGTATCAAGATGGTATGTGAACAGAAAATTTAAGCGAATAATTTCTAGCGAAAAATCATTTTATAGAGCTATGAGTTAAACGCATTTATTTCGAAATCAATGTGCAAAAAGTCATAACAAACTTGAGCTGCTAAACATCACGTGAAAAAACAAATTGAAACTTCGACACAAACAGTGAATAAATGTAGGTAAGAAGTTGTGAAGGGCACTTGATAGGCTTCTTTGTATTCGTACCTGCCACGTGACGTGGAGCTCTCGAGCCCGCAGCGCCCTCACCGTGATGTCACGCGGCGCGCCGCCGGGGGCTACAACGGGTGTCAACGGAATGTACTCTTAAAATAGCTAATCGGAGGTAAGAATGGTAAATCTAGAGCAAATTGGAAGAGTCAAGAACAAAAATGTTTTATAACAATATTATAGGGTTTTTGGCGGGAATCCGATAGTGAGACGTTGTTAGTTTTGTATTATTTTCTTAAACTTGTGTGTCTTCGAGTGTTAATGTGTAATATTGGTGGAATATTAATCATTAAGTGTTCGTTAACGTGCACGAGTGTGGGCGAATGATATAAATTCAAAAAACGTGTCATGTCGCATTTTTTCCAAAACTCCCAGGAAGTTTCAGTAAAGCATCCACTACTACTTTACTGAATCGTGACTTTGACGATGTAAATAATTGACTTGACTACTTGACCACGATTGCTATATTGCTGTGACTTACTTAATGTGGAATTAAGAAATACTTTAATAATAAAAATACTTGACACTGGCTATATGCACAAACCGTGCGAAGCCATTAAAAAAAAACAAAAAAAAATATACCAAACTCATTGTACTCTAAACCTGATATTGTTTTGCAAACATTATAAACTAGCTAGCCCGACAGACGTTGTTCTATCCAGCCGTTCCATAGAAAATGTATAAATAAGATACAATTACATACTAATCATGATTTCATTGTTTTGTTCTGAATTTGTCACAAGTTTTTAAGATACAAACAGGTCCAACCTTTCTGCTTTCTAAAATTAAATATAGATAAAGATAACGTTAATTAAATAAGTTTCGTACACTTACCTTCCTCTCTGGTTGTAAAATGTAATGGCGTAGTGTAAGGAGAAGCGCCGACGTCGTTGTGCGCTGCGATCCGGAGAGCAAATCGTGTGTCCGGTGACAGCCCTGAAATAGAGGCACCAGCTCGACCCGGGCCTTCGGACCTGTATGAAAGTCATTTTACATTGTTTAAAAGAAACATATCAATTAAATGTTAAATGTCTAACTGCCGCAGTCAAAGACGTCGAAATATGAGTTGTGTCGGTTGTACGCTCCAAATAATTATTGCAGGATCAGGCGACATAGGTTATTTGCCGTGCCCAATTGCCGCACTGTCGCGCGCGCAAACTCGCCTCTTACGCGCGCCCTCTCCGCGCTCAACGCTCTCTTGAGTTCCAGTCCTGAAACGGATCTGTTTGTGGATGGATGGCTGGGAATACTGTCTGTCTGTCTGAAGTTTTGTGAGAGTAATGTATGAATCTGTGTTTGATGTTTGTTGTTTGAATTTGTTGTTTTTATTTTCAATCTTGTTATCATAATTCATTTTTATTAATTTCCTTTGATTATTTTATTCTTACTATGACATTAATTTTATTTTATTTTTTTTTGTATTACTAGTCGAATATTATTAAATTTAGAATTTTATGTGTTAATTGATGTAATTGGTTTATCACCGTGTTAATTAATAATAAATAAATAAATAAATGATTTGCAGTATATTTACAACACTTATCACTGACCTGTGCAGTGTGCATAAATATTTAAAAATCTTAAAAATGTTAGTTGAGTATTTATTTATGGATTTCTTCGCCAATTCCGTTGAGAATTTTAAAAAAGAAACACAATTTTAATAAAACACGCAATAAAGTATTTTCAATATTAAAATTTGTTCGAATGTTCAGTTTCAAATTTCGCGCGTTGTGTGTGTGGATCAGTGACGGACCAATAACAATGCGAACTCGAGTAACGCACCTTACTCGTCTCAGATTGGCTCCGGCAAGTAGTGCATGAGCGCGACACGGAGCGAAACTATCTCCTGTGTATACGAATCCATTTAAAGTTGTAAAACCATATAAAAATTGCAATTTATTACCAGATATCAAAACTATGCTTTAAAACTAGTGTCTGTGTGTAAGAACTGTTGTGGAAAACTGATAGATAGCTAGGCCTAAGTGCATTCGTGCTCTGTGGACGCGCGGAAGCTACCCACATCGTCGGAAAATATCTACTTGGACTTCGAGATAGCACTGGAGGGACGTTTGAAGGCTTGATTGTCGAGGTAAGGTGCTGTATTTTACTTATTATTTGAGGATCTGGACGGCTGAACTACACTCAATTTATAGTACTGACGGAGTTTCAAACTTAAACGTCCTCCGACCCAGAGTAACGTAAAGGGCCCACTCTTCGGCTAGGCAGTTTCATCACAAAGTTTTTGCAAAGCAACGCCTGATACTTACAAGTACAAGTAATACGAACCATCTAGAATATTCTCAGTACCTACGTGGTTTCCTTTAACCGTTACCTAGGCTCGTTACTATATAGTTTCGCTTTATAACAAGACGGCTAATAAAGGTCGGGTTACACAGTTATTAGACAAAGTAATCTCTCCAAAGTTGGAGAACTAGTTAGTAGTCCTATCTATATTGGCTTAGTTTAGTTTCCAGACCGCTACTAAAAGCTATTTAGTAGGCCTTTGTTTGTATTTAATGATGTATATATATAGTAATTAATATTACGGTATATTTGTTACTAAAAAAATTCTTCACATTATAAAATATACGAACACGAGGTTAAATAAATGTTAATTGCTTATTTTCGCGTAATTTCCGGTTACAAAATCCACTCTTTCCGAACCTTTGTATATAGATATATTGCGTTAGTCATACGAACATTTATGGCTTTGTGTTTTGTTGTTGTTGTTGTGTTGTATGGTTGTTTTCTGTTCTGTTCAGTTTCATTTGACACTGCACTGCCCGGCTTCGCGCCCACAGTGTATGGAAGCTATGGGAGCTCAGAGACATTGTGTAAGTACCTATTCTATGATAGCGTATTTTATTTGTGTATTCTTTGGCACGTTCTCAATTTATTGGATAGCCACCATGCTATCATATTTGGTATAAACCGCTTGATCCATTTGTAACGTGTAAATAATTTTAGCAATCTTTTCAAGAACACACTTTGTTTTAATTTTTTATTATTTATAAAAACGTAGCCCCACTCTAGGATTTCTTCTGTGTCGTGGGTACGTTTACAGACATATAATTTCACATGCACATCACACCCAGATCAGAAACAAATATTTGTGAATCGCACAAATATTCGTTCCAGGCGGGAATCGAACCCGCGACACCAAGCGTAGCAGCCCGATTGCTCACCCATTACGCCAAAAGTGCCGTCAACTGATAATGAAGTCTTTGTGAATTTGTTACACCCAATATTCACAAGCACAGTATCGTATTATGAAGCATCTATCCTATGATCGCTATGAAAACTCAGCCGTAGCAATGTTATGTCATACTATTCATTTAATTTTCACAGTTCAAATACAAGTCGAGCTTATCAACGCCAACACGCACGCTAACTATTCCGATAGCTAAATCCTCGGAGAATTATCATATTCATGAAAGTCTGTGCCGACTTGACATGTAGCTAATCTGAATTAGCCGATGCGAGATTGAGGATTTTGAGCTAGGATTTGGTGATAAGCGGTAGCGGGAGCGAAACACGAAACAATACATGAGTATAGCGATAGTGTTGCAGGCCCGAGTCAGCCGGCATTAGCCTAGGTTCATTTTTGTACACCATAACTGTAAACGTTGGTCCAAAAGACGTTGCTTTCATTTGTTTTGTTTCATAACTTCTTTAAATACCACCTAAGTGCGAGTCGGATTCGCGCACGAATGGCTCCGTACCATTATCTATAAAATAGGCAAAAAAAAATGTGGGTTGTATGAAAGACCCTATAAATATTTATTTTATTCTGTTTTGTGTTTATTGTTATAGCGGCAACAGAAATACATCATGTGTGAAAATTTCAACCGCCTAACTATCACGGTTCATGAGATACAGCCTGATGACAGACGGACAGACAGACAAATAGACGGACGGACAGCGGTCTTTGTAATAGAGTCCCGTTTTCCCGGAATAAATAAAAATTACACCAGACGTCGGCTGGATTACACTAGATTACCCTGCGAAACATGTTAATTATCAATGTTCAATTATATCATTGAATTACGTACAAAATATACAAAAAATACTCGAAAAATCTATCAACTGTTATTTAACCATATAAATTCTGAGTACAAAAAGCACGATCAAGTCTAGTATTATACAAACATTTCACTAGACAAAGATACCTACACAAGAAAATAATAGAGCTAGGCTAAATTTTAAACTGAGGCGGGTGTAAACTTACGCGACATGAAGCAAATCGGAGTTAGCCAGAGTGAAGTTGAGTACTTCGGGCGTGTCCCAAGTGTCGAGCAGAGCGGGCAGCGGAGCGTCGAGCGGAGCGTTCGCGAGATCTCTTGTCAAGGCGCGGTACTGGAGCGAGTAGTGAGACACCAACGCCCCTCTTGCTATCCGCCACGTTACTCGCGCTCTACGTGACCACACCTCGGATATTCTGACCTCTTCGGGGACATTAGGACGTTCTGTTCAATTGGGAAATCAAAATCTTTATTTGTAGTATTTTTAATAAAAGAAAAGTAACAAAATGTGATAGCATTAATTTGTAATCGACCGCAAATATATTAATATAAGCAATAGTGATGTACAGTTGTACACACCGTCCGTTGTGTAATAGCAATATTATATGCCTATCTATATAATGTATTCATCTTATGTTGGTACTTTTATCTTACATCGACCATCCATCGATCCGACCATCGATAATACAATAGCCGCTTTATGTTAGTATGATACGACACATTAATCTTAGGGGTCTGTTCGCCTCATGACTACGAATTCTAGTAAGACAGATTACATAGAGCCAGCTCTGTATATACTTGTTGTTTGCTGAAGCGATTCAGTCGGCGATATTGGCGACCCGTATGTTAATATTTCCTCTGAGGATAAAGTAGAGGCAGATAACTAAAATAAGTCAAATAAGCTGTTTTTTACTACAAAAGCTGTGCAGGAGTATTATGTTACACAATTGGTAGTCGTGCAAAAAAAACCGATAAATAATGGTATCACCGACATCGAAATACATGGGAAACACAGTGAAATAAAGCACTGAAAACCACTGGAGTGGGCAAAAGAGCACGAAACTGATATCGGATACGCACGATACTGATATATTTTACATAGCCTATTTTCAAAGCAGTCTGAACGTGTAATGTGAAAGTAAATTAATGATTCAAACACTGTGCGTTGTTAAAAAATCTCATTATTTTTCCACATGAGTTAAGCCTTTAATAATGTTTTGTTCATACATGACTCAACCAGCCTCTTCGAACAGGTACAACATATAAAATCAAATTTCAGCATCACAACTTCAATTTAACATTTTGTTAAGAATCAAGACGCTGATACAGATAAGAAAAAAGTTATAACCGTCATCACCGCCCCACTACATTAATTTATAAATTATCTTAATATCACTCATTATTATAGCTGTAAGCAAATCATAGGTACTCACGTATTGCATAAATTAAGGTCCTACTACACAGCAGTTCGTCACTTGAGGAGCTTGATTTGTATGTCATAAATTCTTGTATAAATATAAAACAAATTTACTGCTTACCTTTGACAAATAACCGGAATATAAGCTCGTCACTGCCGTATAAGTTCCGAGCGAGACATCGGTACTCGCCCGCGTGTTCCGGCCCCGCATGCGGGATTGTCACTTCTGACGTCATCAACCCATTGCTCGTGTCTCTCGTCTCTACTCCCCCCGCACCGCTAAGATACAATTTTTATTTTTAACCATTCACATTATCACGAAATATACAAACTAACGGTCTCCAAAAAGTAACTTACTGCAAAGCTAGAGGCCTTGAATCATGAGTCCAATGCACGTGTATCTCTGGCTCCCCTCGCACGGTGCAAGACAGTCGCGCCGTAGATCCCCTGACCACCCATCTCGTTTCGCCGCCTCCGCCGGATCTAGTCAGTCTTGGAGGTTCTATAAGGAAAAAACAGGTGTAGGTGGAATAATTATTAGGTACATAAACGAGACAATACCAAGACAACGACAATATATCTTCACAACTCACCTCTTACATCCAGATAGAAGGAATGATGCAGAAATGAATGCTGCACTCGAGCTGTACATCTGTACCAGCCTTCATGCTCAGGAGTTGCGGCTCGGAGCCATACAGTCCCGTCAGATAGCACAGACCCTCCACTAGCATCCGTGGCTTCTGATTGGCCCCAAAGCACGTGCCGCCAATTGTCTCCATCTACAATAGCACGAATGATCGGAAACCAAGATTTGAAGAGATAGGTACAGAAGACAATGACAGAAAAATTTGATCAAGATAAGCACTATTTTCCTTATCATGTTTACCTGCAGAATATTCCCAAGAGATTCTGGGAGTAGGTTGTCCTTTAGCAGAACATGGTAACAGCAACGCCGTACCGGCTGACACCGATGTGTTCTGCGCACGCCACACCCACGTTGGCACCTCTGTTTGGAGAAACTGCTTTATATGATAGGCTATTCAAGACAAAGAACCAAGAAATCAATGGATAATGAAGGTGTGGGCCATAAATACCTTTGACAATCAGAGATGCGCTATGACTGACGCTGCCAAAATCGTTGGTCGCTTTGCAAGTGTATTCACCAGTGTGAGCTGATATTAACTCTTGAATAATTAGGATTGTGAAGAAATCCATATTTTTCTGTTCAACCTGTAAGACAAATCTGGTATACAGCGGAACGTTCGTTCATCTAAAAATATGACAACTTAACGGCACGCACCTTAAGACCTGCAGGAATTGGTAAATTGTCTTTGTGCCACGTAAACTGGATAGGTTTGTCTCCAGAAATCAAACTGCAGGTAGCTTGCGTGCTCCCACCTACTTCCAGTTCTTCGGGAAATTGAAACGGTGCTACTTTTGGCGGTTCTGTTGGCAAAAACCTGATGGTACAATGATTATCACAAACTGAAGTTCACCAAGAGTTTAGACTCTAGAAGACTTACTATGGACATCGATCCGGACCGTTCTTCTCGCTAATTCTCCACTTTCACCTCTCACTTCGCATGTGTAGCTTCCAGCTGATGTGCTTCTTATAGAATTCAGTCTTAATATTCCACGTTCATCACCCGGTTCTGTATTTATATCGACAATTGTGCCATCTTCTTGTCGCCATATTACTTCCCTACAACACACAGAGGTCAAACTTGGAAGTATTATATTAAAAAGTATCTGTGAAGCATTTTACCTATTAGACATAATAGTAAATAAGTTTAACTTACTTTATAGGGTACCCAGAGTAAGGACAATATATAATAACATCAGTATCAGTCTTGACGTGGATTGCTGGCAGATATCTTATATTTGGTATTCCTGCAACAATATCACTATGATAGTAATAATATAGTCCATAAGATGTTCAACTTTCAGCCAACTTTGTAATAATAATTATATCATACCATAAACATTTAGTCGTGCTTGATGAGAATGTGAACCTTTCGAATTAGTGGCATTACAGCCATATCTGCCACCTTCATCAGCTGTTCTTATTGTTACACTTAAAGTGGATACTTTGGTGCCATCATCTCCACCAGGTAGAGATTCTGTTCTTGTATTGACAGTATACCTAAAAGAAATGAATGACATTACTTAAATGCTAATTTCTCCATTTCATTACCTTTCTCCATCAATAAAATGCAAGTTATGTGCTACGAAGAATTCGAGTAGTAAAATATATATGTAGCTCTTTCACTACACTTACTTTTCAGGAGCAACTGGTAACGGTCTGTCATCTAAAGTCCAAAGTATTCGTGGTGATGGAACTCCAGTGGCAGCGCACCTTAAAGCTATGGTCTGGCCAATCCTTGTAACTGCCTCACTGAATGTGGCGACCAGCCTTGGCGGCCTATCTGAAACCCAGTTGAAGGGTTAACGGAAGAATTCACGAAAACTAATAGATTCAAATGGACTGTTCGAGATAAGTGGTTTGAAATCTTCTAATTAAAATAAATAGAGACTAAAATAATAAGATTAGAATAGACCAAAACCACCAAGAATAACCAAAAAAAATTAGACAAAGAGTAGTAGAATGGAACTAGATAAGAATAACTTTTAACTCAGCCGACGCTCTGTAACATTCATAAGAAAGTTCCCCTGTCTTCAATAATATCTCAACAGAATAACTGTACTCTTCCAATGACTCTGCATTCTACTCTGACGCAATGACTGGATTATAATGTAAACTATTACCAGCAATAATAAGTTCTGCTCCAGCCACAGCAGATTCCGAGTGATCGTGGGCAGTACACTGATACAGACCGCCGTGATGCGTTCGCACGGGTCCAAGTGACAGCCGCGGTTGGGGGGCGTGGAGAGGCCTTCCTTCATGCTGCCAGCTTATGGTCACGCCCCCGCCACGACCGCCGTGCACTGAGCAGTTCAGGTGGCCAGTGCCACCGGTTCCGATCATCTACAATACAGGTCGCATCATGCATTATTTGTACAATGATAAATGGCATATTTGAACTTCGAGCTTTAATATCTAATGGAACGTTAGCTTCTTCCACTACTATGCTGGCTGGATGGTGGTTAGTAGAAGAACTTGAGTTCTTCTTAAATCCAACCAACTATTGTTCCATAGCTTGTCCTCACCATAACTTTTTGCTACTCTTGTTTGACCAATAGTTTGTTACTTTCTTTACATTACCACCAGCTTTATCTTGAGATGTGATTACTTTACTTTGATAACATATAAATCTGCATGCAATAGAACTTACCAAAGGGTTCGGTGAGACAGTGACGGTCAGGGGTTCATAGATAACGAGTCGTATAAGCACTCTTGGTGATGTTTCCGGACCAGATGAGCATGCGTATCTGGACGCGTGGTGTGACCTAACGTTAGGGAGTATCAGCGCTCCAGCGCGGACCCTGCCTTCTCCTGAAGCAGCTGTCCAGGTGCCGCTTGCCTCCTGCCGCTGCCAACTGACGATTTAATATCTATGTACTAGGCAAATCAAGCAAAAAGCGTGTTTGTTGTCTGATAAAATTGCATTTAGCTAATGCAATTAAGCAAATCCCCACTACAGATGATCGATAATTTTTACAGTGCAACTTGAATATCATCATACTTACTATACAAAACGGATACTATCAACAGTGCTATCAACAATCGAAACGGTGAGGTTTGAAAAAAATATATATTCCCAGGAATTAAACTAGGAGTTAAAAAAGGTTAGCTAGTGAATATTTTTTTTTTACTGATCGCAAATTGCTGTAAATAACGTAAAGGTAGACAGACGGGTTGAGCGCGTCAACTGTTTTAAAATTAAAACTAAATCAGTGGACCCGGAGATTACGGGATTTTGCGTTTTGCAATTAATTTGCAACGCTCAACATTTAGTATGGGCCGCAGTAATAAATAACTTACGTAACAGTATGCCCGCTGATGTGGCGCAAAATACATGGCAGCACCGCGGTGGAGCCGGCGCGGGCTTCTATGGAGTTTAGCTCGATGTTTTCCAGCCAACTGCTGTCTATTCGGAGAGACAATCCTATCGGTTACACCTTGATGGAAGAGCTGAAGTAACACTGAATAGTTTCTTATAACAAAGTGGTTACTCGTGAACTATGTAAAAATCTACAACTGTTGTCTCCAGTCTGCTCTATAAATTGTCAATTTTGAAAAGCCAATCATATTTTACTGTTGGCCTCATAAGTAGCTGAAATGGCCCTATATATGTATAGAACATTGTCGTGTTAGTTACTCCATTTATAATTCGAGAACGGCTAGACCGATTTTTATTATCTTTGCTTTGTTAGAGATTCCACCCGTTTCGAATAGCAGAATAAATAATAAAACTTGGGAAAATTCACGAAAAGAGAGAAATATGATGATTCATTTTCTCATGACTTTTTGACAGGACAACGTCGGTCGGAACAGCTAGTGCCTTATAACTCTTATGAATATTATAATTTCACGACGAAAAACATAATTTTTATACGATAGAAAATTCATCGTATGGAGAGTAGATATTTACCTACGTTCGAGGCCGACCGTACATCTTGACGAACCTCAAATTGAGCACAAAACAAGCAAAATGTTTGTTTGCTAATTTAGTACTCGGCTTATTACAACTTAAAAGCTTACTGAAAAGTACTGAAGGACAACTCCGTTTTGAGTATTGAGAGAAATTGTACAGGTACTAATTATAATTTAAGCTCAGCGCTTAATCACTGTTACTTTATATTTTAATTTAGCAGCGCACAGACCTGAGTGAGTATAGTGTTAAGTGGAAGCAAATCATTAAAGAATTTCATAAAAATGTTTCAATAGGTACTGACCATCGGTAGTGAGCTTCAAAGTAGGACTCGGGAAGTCCAAAGCTAGGCAAGAGTATTCTGCCTGTATATCGGCTTGAGTCAGCTCCGAACCGAGAAGCAAACCTCCCGCACCAGACACCCAGCGGGAATCTGTGAAAGATTTCTATGCTATCTATTTCACTATATAGCTGAGGTCAAATCAAATCATTCACGCTACGTCTGCAGTGCACTGATATGCAATATGCGTCGAATCAAAAGACGCAGTGATTGGCGTCTCAGCCATAGATCGCATTTTATTACGGCACTTTTCTTCGAGTGGGCTCAAGTTTGATTCTCAAAGTAACTGATTTCTTGAGCACCTTGTATTGTGATGCAAAATTTACCTCAGAAAGGGTTGACAGCAAAATACTATTTCCAACACACAGAGAAGTATTTTTACACGACAAATACATCTGAATACTCCCAACAAAGGTTTTGTCCCAGGAGAGTATCCGAGATGGAAATGACTGAAATGTATGCATGCGAGTAGATATACTATTTCCTTTTATAAGATTGAAGTATATTTCACCTTTTTCACTAGCTTTGAAGATATTTTCTAGTAGCTTAGAGGTTGGTCTGGGCTAGGTCCACGTAAGAAATGGTTAGTTTGGGGGTCGGAAGTTGACGTAGACTTAGCGACAATTCCAAGTCAATGATTAGGAGTTATGTTACAATGGAGCGGAAAGACAAAGCGCTTTACACATCGCTTCACTTCTAACGTATACAAATTATCTCACACACCTTGCATTCATATGTTCATAAATCGAGCATGGGTTATAGGCTAACGTTTGTGTTACTTACTTAGTGATAGTGATGCTAAGCTTACAATGAGAATGGCTCTCGAAGACTACTGCCGGATGTCAGATTTTCTACTTGAGGGTTGAAGTTGAATCCAACCAGGCGGACACTGGTGGTAAACCACAAGGTTTTCAACGATTCTTTCCTTCACCAGCCGTAACCGCCCAACCAATTTATTAAAACTATAACTGTGTGAGCCGCCACCTGCTTATAAATAGCCAGCCAGTGGTTCCAAACTTTTTACTTTATAGAAACTTGTACACACTACGTACCTCCACTCAAATAACCTGAAGTCAGCGGCAGACCATCCTGGAGCCACGTGATGTCAACGAGCCCCACTTGCGGTGATACCTCACAACGTAGGACCACTGAGCCTCCAACTTTGGCTGGAGTTAGCTGACGCGCGGTGTGTGAGATCACGTTGTCTTCCACTGAACAGTTGTTAAAGAAGTGTAGATAACATAAAGGTTGACGATGAAAAATATTGTTGGTGCATGGAGCCTAAATCTGGTCGCGAAGGTCTCAAGCAACACCTGTGTCAGGGAATGTGTCGTCAGGTGAGTATACTCGTATGTTTGGCACAAAAAAGTATCTGGTGTTGAAAGAGCTCTCGGTAGAGAGTACTTTATTCCATATGGCAGAGGCATGAGCGGCAGCAGGGGTATTTATCTATTAGCAGGTTGTCGAAGGTCAATAAATAACACTGGATATTATGATATACTTCCAACGGCCCCCTTAACCTCCCCATCAAGGGGGCCGTTCAGTAGGTGAAGTAGGCATTCGATATTCAAATGTACGATTATGTCACTTTCACTGCCGCCGAGTACCGATGCTGAGGGGGGTCTACGCGTAGAGCGGTCTACGCGTAGAGGGGTCTACGCGTTTAAGATTTTGTATTTATTGAAGAAAGACGTTTAACTTAACAAGTATACAATACTTAGGTCAGTGGATTACTGTTAAAGTCATTTTATTTTAACTTTAAGTGGGAATTATCGTATCATTTAGATTTTAATTAAATACACTATAGAAGTAAATTTAAACATTCTCCATAACTAGATTCGGCGCAAGGGGAATAATAACAATGTAATACTCGTAGATTAATCAATAAAGGGAGGCGGGATTACGAAGAAGGGAAACTTAATTAAAATATGGGTTCAAACAGCTATTTATTGGGTTATTTATGGAATACAATAGCGCAAGAGTAGAGGGTTGCCAAACCATAATTTTGCTAAAACATTGCTAAGTCCTCCTTGATTTTAATAATGCGTAACTCGAAACTTCCAAAACTCGCGGAAAGAAATAAGCAACAAAAATGAGAAAGAATAATAAATAAAAGAATTCTTTTTACACCCGTCGGGGCCCAAATGTTGAAATGAAAAGTTTGTTTATAAATTTTCATTACGTATACTCGAGCTTTGTTGAAACAACAACTTATTTGCTGGTTAATTTCTCATATTTTATTTTGTGTAATTTTATCAATATCTAAAGGCGCGAACAGACATCACGAGGCAAGCGTCACGATGCGTGGATGTGTGTCCACACTGTGAGAATTCGTACAGACATCGCGAGGCATGCGGGACGAACTGTGCGACGAACTATTTGCGACGCATGCCTCGAGATATCTAGTAACTTTTATACAAAAATACTTAGACTGTCATTTCTGAGTAGGGCAGTTAGATGTGGAAAAATACTAATAAATAGATACTTAAAGACTTACCTAAAAAATAAACCATGAATTAATTATGAAGTATTTATTTTATATTCATTTTCATGACAACACGGTAAGTGATACTTATACATAAACACCCCATCGAACTGCGAATTTCAAACGAGAACCAGGTGAGTTTAATATTACAACATCAAAGTGTCGGACACTTTCTTTGAAACTCATTTGAATGAGAATAAGCTACTGCTGTACCCCATTTGTTGCCTTTCAATTTTCCCTTTGTAGCCGACTCCATTGTAGGGGGAAATATTAAAATATGGTAAGTAAAGTCTGACTCGAGCGCCAGTTGTTTGAAGTTCATTCGAGGTATGAGGCCTTCGCCTCCTCGACTGTGGAGCTCGTTAATTCGCCGATAACCATCATCGATTATGCAAGTGATCTCTATAGGGTACTCAACTCTGTGTGCACTCAAACAACACGAGTGTTCTCCGATATGATGAATAAAATAAAATGTTAGACAGGCGGCAGCTGTCAGCCATTGATTAATATCCGTCTAATATGACGAGAAACAAGATTAAGCGGCGAAAAGGAAACTGAAATTGTTATTCCCGGAGGAATTACCTGTCTCTGTTTGTTACCGTCAAAAGAAACATCGCCACCTTTGCCGTTGTTCAAACATCAGTTGAATTGATCTTTTCGGAAATACCTAGATAGAAAGAAATACAGCTACATTTATTGTTTCATAGGCTTGCTCTGAAAGTTTTGTTTATCTACTCTACACAATAGATTCGAATGATACGAATACATTCTGACGACTTTAAAATAAGTTTATTTAATCATAATAAAATATTATTTTGGTAAGGCATATTCAGTATTTTTAATTCACTCGTTTATCATCATACTTAAACATCGTAATTACTATCCTTAGCTTATCCCAGACAATCATAATACACCACTTCAACAGTGCTTGGCAATTTTTGTTACTTTTCGTATCGTCGGCAAAGAAGCTATCTCTATCACAACTCAATTATTTTCAATAAAAGGAACGTCGACTTTTTTGTAACAACGTTATTTTCTGTGATGGGGAACAGAATGTCCCTCAATCTTTAATTAAAACTTTCTTGGACGACTGTGGAAAAAGTAATTGGGCTGAATTTCGTTTTGCAAATAGGTATGTACCCGGTATTAGAGTCAGAAAGGAACTGAATACATTACGTCATCAAAAATATTAATTGAATTTTGGGGGCATAATTGAAATTTTCCATTTGTTATTTCTTTGTCCAACCATTTCATATTAAATTGCTCTACTTGTATTCACTGTTTGTAATTTCAATAAAACAGCCAGTTGGCCAACAGTTTATTTACGGAACCCATGGACGGCATCGGCATCTATAAATAATTATAAAAGATTAATTTCTACAAAGCGTCAATATCATTTTAGCTAAACTTGTCGGACGAGCTCCTTTATAATACTCGCATTATATAACTGCTCTCAGGGGGATCACTTAGTAATTTTATACAAGCCGTAAATGCCATTTTAATTAATAAAGCCTGGAGGTACTCAGTGCTTAGCTATTTGCTTAATGGCAACATCGCCCGTGTTGGAATTCTCTTTGCGGATATTCGCGAACAAAAGCAAAGTTACCTTGTTGCGAACTCGTTCTAATGTCATTTTTAATCCCTTAATTAAAAGTTTTCCGTGTAAAAACTCGGGCGGCCGTGGGCTGTTTTTCACTTTATTCCATATTTCCCCTGCCGTGTAACGGAAAGTTAATTGGTCCAACTCGACTCGAAGTTGTAATTTGTTTTGCCCTCTTTCCTTACATCTGTTTATTGCACAAGTCTGTTGTTTACTGTTATTTTTTTTTATAATTTCGATTACATTAAGGCCTAGAGCTAATGAGTCGGCTGAAACGTTTTTGGCGATGGCCTTTATCAAAACCGATACGAAATTAAATTCTTTATTAGACTTATTTTTAGTGTATTATGATTTTGAAGTTATAAGTTGGCACGTGCCGCCACGGTCGGTAGATAGTTGTTCAAATAATACCGTTATACTATTTTGCGTTTACTTTACGTCTAAAAGTTTAATGAGTTTCGTTGCTATTTATTTAATAACCAAAAATTGATTAGAGTTCAAAATTGTTCAGCCAGTTGATTGGAGCCAAACTCATATAGGTTTCTGAAACTCACCTGGCTGTAGCAATAAAGGCCTTGATAAAACTGTGCCAGCTCGATTAGAAGCCTTACACCTCAGGATTGCCCCACCACCGCCACTTCCAGCGTCGAGTAGTGTTCTCCGCGCCCCCACCACCAGTCTCCCATCGTTCAAAACGTGCCTGCGAAAACGTTTATTCATATTGAACTTTAAATTTTACGGCAACATTCAAGGTAACTCAAAACAAGCTGGTAGAATAATGATATACATACTAATTTAAAGGCTTCTTTTTTCTTTATGTTCTTTATTAAATGGAAATAAATAAATGAGGTAGAAGTATAGAAGAAAACAGAAAGAATCGTTCAAGTTTTTGGAACCGGTTTTAAAGTAATTTTATATATTTTGCAGCTGTTTTATCACAACTGAGTGTCGAGGTCAGTCAACTGTTTTCCCTCAAATCTCGATCGCATTTTCTATGTAAACCAAAGCAATAAGAAACAATCTCCTGTAATTCGGTTCTCAGCTATTTATTTCCCTATTGACGTTTAAAACATAAGCGTATTATAGAACGCCATTACATATTAGATGTTCCTTCGTCACAGATTTCGGCGACATTCGATCATTGCCAATTTTCCGCTGACATTAACATTATTACCGGAGCTATGTTGTATATAATGTAGGTACATATTGATATGGAAATGTAATTTTCTACTCCAATGTTTTCCTAAATATGATGGGCTTCTGCCTTGAAAACACGAAAAAGTAAATGGTACTTGGCTGATCAATTTGTATGCATATTAGGTACCTATATACCTTTTATGGTAAGGTAAAATGTGGGAGACGTCACTGTATAACTTAGGTACATCGGCCATTGATTTTACGGCGCCACGGTTCAAGCGCATTAGTCACTGTACAGAAAACACCGTTTACTAGTTTTACCTGGTAGATGACTAGTTCGTGGACAATATATATAATTGTATTTTTTATTGTAGCCCCACACTAGGATTGCTCCTGTGTCGTGGGTACCGCTTACAGACATATAATTTCACACATCACACCCAGACCAGAAACAAACATTTGTGGATAGCACAAATGGGAATCGAACCCGTCACACCAAGCGCAGCAGTCCAATTGCTCAGCCACTATGCCAAACGTGCTGTCAAAAAGATAGAAGATAGAGAAGAAAAGACAATGAAGAGTTATTGATCACTATACTTTGACTAGATTGTTCAAACCGATCGATCTCAAAGTAAAGATTCAACCAGCTTTATACATATACCTACGGGCGGTCCACGTGTGAGCCGTAAAGTTTCAGGTGAGACGTCCGAAGTTTGTCCAACTTGCTGCAAACACTGTTAGTGTTAGTGCTGACACGACGGACGTGATACGTTTGCGACCACACGTATCTTTTTATTAGGGACTATTTCATTTGTATTGATATTCGGCTTACTTGTAGAATTTTGTACCTTATGGTAGCAGAACTGAACAAGTGATACAAAGATCGAATCAAAATATTTTTATTTAAGGTCCATATAATAACGTTGCCCTGGTGAATTGATTCCGCAGTAAACCATGTCAAGAGCCATTATAAAATTGATAAGAAATATATTGAGTACATGAATGTATTAAGAATAAAAAAACTTAAATTATTGGCAATGCAAACAAGAATAAGCCTAATATGCACAACTTATATTGTAAGAATATAAGTTGTACACAATATACACGTTCTAATAAGATGATATTTCAGAGCATGTTCATAGTCAGGACATTTTAGTCACTATAGGCATTAATGGTCACTTTAGCGAAACGAGTCTTCATCAATCTAAAATCAGTTTTACACCTTCGTAATAAAGTCTAAAACAATACGACAAATAAATCTTGTTGTTTGATGTATATTGACATAAGTACCGTATGTAGAACCTTTTATAATAAGGTTGTATTTAGATAATATTTTGTTATTGTGCTGAAAGCATATTTATTTCTCCATAAATTATGTTCGAATTTTACCAATAAAATTATGATTACGGCTAGGCGGCTGCCACATTGTTTCGTTTGGTTACGTTGTATGGACTTTTTGAAACGTGTTCTTGCTTCCACTACCCTTCTATTACAGGTAGCATTTGCTATGTTTACTAGCGTTTTAATCAATTGAAGAAAAATAACTTTTTTCACTATCACCTATTGGCGAGATTTACCTATGGCCTCTCGTAGTAATACCAGTCCAATCGTACCTACCTGACAATTTTGCTCTCTAAATATATGGAATCAAAACGAACAGGACCGTTATGAACACTAGTTATTTTATAGAGACTCAATATTATTGTCTCTTCGCTAATGGGATCCATTGTGTCCCGGTGACATTGGGCTGACACCGGCTGAGAGCTAACGTCACTCCGAGCTCCATTATCGACGTGATTGTAAGCCTCCCTTGTCAATGGCAAGCCATTGAAGATTTGTTTTGCAAGTATACCTACTAAAAGATAGGTGAGCTGATACATTTATTCAACGTCAGTGTTCTCATACAAGGATGCTTTTACTAAATACACTGTCTGTAGTTACCGTAAGTGATTCATAAACGTGCTGCGAGACATTGCTACGAGATTTGCGACACGAATGAAAACAGAAAACAAATGAACAGTGGTTAATTAAACGATTTATCACTCTTTTCAGTGGATAAAGTTGGTAATTTATTACATGTTGAGTCACATAATACTGTAATAACATTTTTGTATCCCTTCTTCCTAAACTCGTCACTATGCCAAGCCCGTTTTATTTATTGCATAGGGGAACTTTCTTGAATAAAAGTAGTGTATACGTACGTGAGTCTATTTTATTTATGGCTATTCCCACGCCATAAGTCAGCCGTCGCAATAATCGTTTGTTTCATGCCCGCATCGCTATTTTGTTCGGCACTTCGCAACCTCTCGTATTATGTCTAAGACTATTGTTACACGTGACCTTGTTTGCGGACGTGTTATTTTGTATCAATATTAGCAGACCAAAGCCCGGTGCCATATTATTATGTGCCATACAAAACACATTTTTTAGTAGCTAGATTTCTTTTCATATTTGTGTCAGATTCTAAGCTGAACTCGGTTCAATAGATTTTATGTGATGCAACCACATGGAGTCTACAATACAAATATGATACAAACACCATTTTCAAAATATTTATTTTGTAGATTATCTAGTCTCCAAAACATTTATATTTTTAATGTATCTTTCATGAACATTATAAGTACTATATTTATCCTTTACTGTTCTATTAAGACTAATGAATTCGTTGTTTTTTTATAGGCTGTCTTTTCTAAGCGCAAAATAAAACAGTTTGAAAATTCTAAGTACATTCCATTACACGATATTAAGGTATGGTTTTTGTTCGGGATGAATTATAATCATTATTCTACATTATTCTAACACACAACAGTAAAACAACTTTACAATCATTTCAAAAATCTAAATGTAACAAGAATAAATTCTACGAACGTGCTCTTGATTTTGGTAATTCGGTAATAGAATTGTACAAGCAAGGCATAAACCTGCAGTCAAAGACACCTACGCGTGATTTAAACTTGCTAGGTAACACTTTCCAAACAATTTCAGAAGTTCAAAGAGGTAGCACGTTTCAGAATCGCATTTCATTCAATACTGTTAGTATTTTCGCTGAGCAGTGAATGGGGAAAATTTCTCTGGCAAGAAAGAGCCACTCAAGTGTATGATAAATTTTACTTCGGTAAGACATAGTGCTGACGCTGATGCTTGGAAGCAAATAGGAAGAGTTTTGGCTATTTATTTGGTACGAAAAGATGTGGGATGATATGGTTAATGAGTAAGAATTTATTACAAAGAATAGATAGACACAATATTATACATATTTGCAATAAAATACATACAAAATACAAAAAAGTCCTTTAGAAATCTAAAATAACTTTGGTGGAGGTGAAAGTGCCCAGAATGCTGCCGGCACTACCACGCTGAATAGCAATGCTGTTTTTTGGGCTAAATAGGGGCCCATATATAAATAGGGGCATTTTGGGCACATGATATGATTGGATAAGTGGTTAGTTAATTATTGTTCAATAAAGAAGTGTCCAAAGTGAAAACTAGATTTTGACTTTTTTATGAGGCACCTTTAATTACCTTCTAAGAAATACTTATATATAAGTTTTCTTTCGTGCATTTAGTTAATAGTGCAGGCCAGATTGACCTCTAACGTTCGTCGCACAGGCATTTTTTAGCACTAGCGTTCACCGCACAAACGTTATTTCACTACCGTTCACCAAACAAGCATTCTTTAGGATTAACGTTCATAGTTATTAGTAATTCGAACTAAAATTACATTCACTCTCTAAATAGTTCAATACGCTACAAAATATTTCCAGATTAAGCTTGACCCGAATAAATGTGAGTAATGTTTGATGTATCCCTCGTTTTGTAAGACGGTAACTACACCGTCATATTTCCCAAGTCAAAGTATAAATCCGCCCTGCTTATATTACAGGTTGGAGTAATTATTGCTTCCCTTTTCATTAGGAGCCCTGCAGTATTCGAGGGAAGAAAGATTAAATTAACAAGTCGCAACATCGTAATGTTGCGCCTTGTTCTCGACTCGACTGTTATAAATGAGTTAGCATTTAAGTACCTATACTATATCTTAGAAACAGATGATCTAATTATCTTCAAACACGACTATATACCATCTTGCCAATGCCGGCTTTTAATTAAATAAACGACACTGAAATCGGTTAAACCGTTTTGTAGCTAATATATTATCATGCCACGAGGCAGACAAACAAAGGCTGTAAAGTTGTAACACGACTTTTACATTGAGGTTTTTAAAGCACGAGCAAATTGAATATTCTATTCTATGCTTGATTCAATCTACCGAAGGAATCGTTTAAAAATATTTTTCTATCATTCGTTTAAAAATCTTTGCTGTGATAGGTAATTCTGTAGATACGCGTTCGACGTTATTGCGCCGGTTCGACAGACTCGCCAGTAATTGCTCCCCGGAGCTATCTGTGATCGAAGATCTGCGAAGTTTCCCTTTCGGCACATAGTTAGATGTATCCGTCGACACGTCTTCGTTACACAACTTTGTGTAACAGACTCTGATCGGAAACTCTGCCAATGTATTAGCTGCGGGGAACTCGGATTAGCTACACATTTATTGAGGACGTAAGTCAACTAACTTGTATTGACTTGACTCTAACACGACAATAGAAGCCATTCATCTTGAAACATGGGATAAATTATTGATGTGCTCTGGATAAAGCCAGGAATTGTTTTATTGTTTTTACGTGCTAGTACTTAAAAATTTAAAACGGGCAAGATCTCTGTTGAACAGACTTTAAATGTTTAGCCTTTATAATAGGAAAACTGCGAAAAGCGCTCCCGAAAACTTATCCTTTGAAAGTTATGGGCGTCTCTACAAAGTTAGTGCAAGAGCTGCCGCACACGCTAATACAAGAACTTATTAAAAATACAAAACTCGTAGAGTCCCCGCTGTCGGTCATTAGACTCGCTCAGGGAACTCGCCAAGTAAAAACTTCCCGACACCCGGCGCTTACTTTAATGTAGGTATATTTTTCCATAAACACTTAAGCTGGAATTAATTATTCAACTTTGTCCTCGCATTTCATCCCTTAGACGGTGAAAAAAGCAATCTATGTCCTTTCTAAAAGTTGTGTATTCTAAGTAGCTTCCACTTTCCGCTCACTGCAATATTTCAAGTATAGCTCATTCATGTCATTATTGCAAAACTCGGAAAGACCGTAAAGTCCATAACCATGGTGATTATAGTGGAAGTGCACTAGCGTTGGAACTTTTCTAATTAATGTCAAACGTACCATTCAGTGCGATACATTCCCATATTCAGCTTTATGCAAAGCCCGAGGAATTCGCCCGGAGTGTTGGCAGTAAATATTAACTTGCTCGCTCTCGTATCGCTTTCTTGTAAAATATTGGTGAAGTTTGTGTAGTTTATTTAATGTAACCGTCGTCGACTTTCTCTACGCGTTCACTAACACCCAATTCGGAACTTATCTAAAGATCGATCTGTCGATGTGTTGTGTAAAGGGAATGGGGGAGAGCGTAGCGTTGTACGTGTCAGTAAATACAAATAAAGCGTTGGTTAGCAGCGGGGTGTATTTATTAGAAGCCTCTTTCAACTTCTCTCCCATTCGTTTTCTTTTAATTTGGCCCTTATTTCTTTCATAACGAAACTAGCAGTATTTTCTCACAATTATTCAAAATTTTGAACGCTATTTAAGTATTATTTCTTATAAAAATAATATAAGAGTTTAAATTACTACGGTCATTCAAACGGCACAAATTCGTTTCTAGTGGTGGCGAGTGATTGGAAAAAACTGAGTATTTGTATTCTTTGAGTAATTGTATTTGGAAGTAGTTTAAGTATAGTTTCCTTAAATAGCGAATTAAATGCGTTTACTGTAAATATAAATATATTGTAATATATATAGTATATTGTAAAATATATTGTAAAAAATATAAATATATTGTAATTAGTTTGTTCCAGTTCTGTACTAGATTCACAAATCAAAAAATATTGTAGTTACCTAACTAGTATACAAAAAAAAATTCGGTGATTATTTATGTCATACATCTAAAGATAACTTGTTCTGAGATCAGTTGTCAATATCAGATATTATAGTCTACCCACCGGTAAACGGTTTTATCAATATCGGAGTATGTACTAACAAATTCTTGGTAAAGTTATGAATGAGTTTGTCGCATGTGTGTGTCAGGTGATTGATTGCTCTTTCTTCCTTCGATTGTTGCTACACTTGTATAATAGACTTGCTGGAGTAAGAGACATTGAAATATTGGATAGCCTTTCCCTTTGTAAAATTTGGGAACTTGTTGCGTGACAGTTACATATTTTGTTGAAAGGAGTACACATTTCATCATCATCATCATCAGCCTGAAGACGTCCACTGCTGAACATAGGCCTCCCCCTTAGACCGCCACACCGAACGACAATACTGACAACCGATGGGGAAAAAAGGTCTTAGAGTGGTGCCCACGAACTGGAAGACGCAGTGTAGGTAGGCCTGCTCCCACTAGATGGGCCGACGATATCAAAAGAGTCGCAGGCAACCGGTGGATGCAAGTGGCAAACATTGATTAGTCTTTAAAGCAAGTTTTGTTGTGTTTTCAAATAAGTTATTTTGATATAAACATCACGGCAGGCTGATTATGTAACTAGCTTGCTGGCAGACAACGCTGCTTATGTTGGGAATCATAGGTAGCTGTCTTTCAAACCGCCATTGGGGGGCCTCTGTCTTGCACTCCACGTATATCTCTTTAGACTCCACTGGTCAATTGTACTGTGCGCGCTGCAACAGGACCTTTAAAAGAAAATTTGGCTACGCTCTCACCTTCGGAGCTACAAGGTTCACCGTTGACGGATAAGTGAAAAAAAACATAATCATCATCATTATAACTCCTTACCCACAATTGGCAGCACGTTTGGCGTAGTGGCTGAGCAATTGGACTGCTGCGCTTGGTGTCACGGGTTCGATTTCCACCCGGAACAATTTTGTGCGCTCCACAAACGTTTGTTTCTAGTCTGGGTGTTGTGTAAGTGAAATTATATGCCTGTACGCGGTACCCACGATACAGGAGCAATCCTAGTGTGGGGCTAAGTTTTAAAAAATCGAAAAAAAAAAAAAAAATATTGAGAAGATGCTTACCTTAGCCCCGGTATAGTGGTGACCAGCTGTCCCTCGTTAGTGACCCAGTGTATGTTCGGCTGCGGGTGACCCGTCGCTCGGCAAGATGCGTACGCGCCTCTTGTCGCCGGCCACAGCACCCTCGACGGGGGCTCCACCACGAAGTGTGGCCGTTTGTCGCTCGTGGTGGCTTCGACTACTACGAGAGTCGCGAATAACCATGCAAGGTAGCCTGAGAACAATTAAATGTATGTGTAACAGTTCTCAAGTCTGGTTTCAGTCTAGTTATGAGTTATGAGAGACTAGTAATGAGTCTAGTTATCTGTCTGTAGACAGTTTCATTTTATTTTTAATTCTATAATGGCTAGTATTCGATCTCTATCTCACCTCTCTATATTACTACGTTGCTAGGTCCTCAGAGTCTATTCAAACGTATGAGTTAACCAATGCATGGAAGAGGAGTGTTGTAGGTTACTAATTACTCACGCGACACAAATCCCCATGCAAGCCAATGTTACTTCTTAGACCTATCTTTTAAAAATTTCACAGATATCGAAAGTGTTGCAACATCGTGCAACAAGTATTATATTTGGATATATTGAACTTTCGACATCATTATAATTTCGGTGAATATTTCGAACTTAGTTGAGTAGATGTAAATAATATGATATATTATGATAACAACAAATTATCGTTCTTAATCATAAGACATTACGGGTCACAAAAATAAAACGGTCTGATACAAACGACCGGCTATTAAGACCGTCATATAACATGGCTATCGCACCGCCCGCCCATCCAGTCAGCGGAATGGACATCGCTTAAAATGTCGCTCGCTACGCTACACAGCCTGCGAATAAAAGTCTTAAAACGCATAGCAGTAGAAGTTAATTTTTAAAATTTACTGCGACGTCTTCCATAGTGCAGCATAACGTAAATCAGCGCAAAAGTCTATCTGCTGACTTGTTTATGGCGCAACTGCTACCGAATGTAGTTCACGCCTTGTTTTATCTTGTTTTTATTGTTGTAAAAATTTTGATTATTTTATCAAATTGTAGTGCTAGCGGTGATAGCCTTGTGGGCGAACGTCCGCCTTCCAAACAAAGGGTGGCGACTTCAAATCCCAGTGTAGGCACATACCAGTGTGTTTATTGTGTACATAATTATCACTCGCTTTTCGGTGTAGGAAATATCGTGAGGAAACCAACATGCCCGAGGATTATTTCGAAGGCATGTTATCCACCAATCCGGACCGGGTCCCCGAGCTGGATTATGGCCTAATCCTCCTCACGAAAGGGAGGCCTTTGCCCAGCAGTGGGACAGTAACAGGCTGAGAATTATTATATTATTGTTTATCGAACTGTAAAAAAAACTTTAAATTTTTTCTGTACATTTTTCGCTGAAGTATTAAAAAAACAGGATACAGGCCACCGAGAGCTTCGCAAAAACTTTAAGTAGGTATGCGAATGTGAGGCGATATGAAATTCAAATTGGTGTGCATAATTATGCGCATTTCATTAAAAGTTGCGTCGTTGCTAATTATTTATGCAGTGCGGTGCAGGCTGACGCAAAAGTGCATCGAGAGCTTGAAAGCATTTAAATGCTTACTTAGACGATTTGTCGACGTTGGTAGCTCATTATTAGCATGATCAGCGTAGGTTTCTAAAATACCTAAGTAATCATTGTCATCATTGATGTTTAAATACCGTCGTCGATGTCTAGACAAGCGCCTCATATTATTCGTCTTAGAAGCATTGTAGCGTGTAGATGTTATGAACAAAGTTATTTTATGTCTCACAACGATATTGAACAACATGCTTTTGCTAACCTAGCAGCGTTTGTTATAGTAACCAAAAAAAAACACTGACCAAGTACGAGTTTGACTCACGCACGAAGGGTTCCGTAAAAAATCACGTTTGTTGTATGGCAGCCCCCTTAAATATTGATTTGATTCTGTTTCATAGTATCTGTTGTTATAACGGCAACAGAAATACATCATCAGTAAAAATTTGAACTGTCTCACTATCACGGTTTATGGTATACAGGCTGGTGACACGGACATAAATACAGACAGACGGGCAAATGGAATGCGGACTCTTAGTAATAGGGTCCCGTTTTACCTTTTTTGGGTACGGAACTCTAAGGAACAAAATAAATCAGTGATACATAAGTAGATATGTTAGTCGTGCGTAGTAGCCACGTCTCCTGCCTGTCCATATGCGGCATATTTGAATTATAGTACTATATTCGGCAATAGACCACGCTCATCATAGAAATGTTAAATTATATTGTTCAGCACTCCGCAGTTTGGCGGCAGAATAACATTAAAAATTCAGACAAAATACTGTCAAACATTCCTTAAATAGATAGATAGATAAATAAACTATCTTAACTCTCTTTATTGAAACCGTTCAGAATATAGGAAACTTAAAGCTAGAACAGAGCAATAAAATAACAATAAGTGTCACAATGTAGTAAAAAAATATTGACTTGTGTGCATGCTAACCTTTTCTATAACAATTTAAAGGAAACTTCAATACAGTAACACAAAAGGTGGCATACCTAACACATTTTATTTTATCCCGTATAAATGCATACAGTTCCTATGGAATAATAGTTAACGCGGGTAAAACTGCGACGAAGCTAGTGTATAACAAAATTATGTTACTTTTACCTCTAGGTACAGTCCACCGGTTGTAATTTGGGGAAAACGAAAAACTATCATCAAGTTAACTGATTTCAGAAGTACTAACGTAATTATAATTAACTAAGGTCAGTGTAATTTTTGCCTTTCATGTTACTTAATCTCCAAAATGTTTATAAATTTAAGTTTTATGATGTTTTGTTACTTAAAAGCATGTTTATGATTGCATGTTTCACATATTTACGTTCTCTACATCATATTTCACATTCAGAATATTTTTTGTGATTAGTTTAGGTATCTCACTAATAATGATAATTTTCAAAATTACCTATCTATATAATTAAGAGTTATAGGAACTAAGAAACCCTTCCAAACACCGAAAAGACAAACCTGTCATTGTTCTTATCTCTTCACACTGACTTGCCGAATCGCCCACCAAAGTCACTATCAACCACAATCATCACACCCCACATTGCCGCACTTCATACTCGTAAACTTAAAAACAATGAAAATACCAAGTCCATTTTTACTGCGATCGTTTTAAGTTTTCCCGCCAGTCGCTGTAGGGGGTGGCACGTGGTACCCGGCCGGCGTCTCAACGCAGACTGAGCGAGAAATGTCCCGCATCCATTCCGTACTCCCTGTTCACCGATAGCCTATTCACCCAACTTAATGGCAACTTAAGTTTGATTTTATGTGCGAGTCGGCCGACCCTGCGGTCTATTGTGGGCACCCGGTGGGTCATAGGAATTGTATTTAACCGGGTAGATATAATCTGTAGGCCAGATGCTTTGACACGATTGTGAGATCAAATCGCTATAGTTTACTTTGAGTTCAACCTTGAACTTTTGATATTATTATGTTAGGCGAAGACTGCTACCGCTGTGTGGGCGGGCGGTTGTTAACACATTTTCTGTTTCAGATGTTGGCTAGTCAAATCTTACTTACATTATGTTAATTTTCAATTTGTCCGATATCCATGCAATTTAGCTTGAGGCTATCATTGTCTTCTTTTGTTTGTCCTAAAAATAAACTGTTTCTATAAGAGTGAAAATGAGTTATGTACTTAAAGGTATGTATTGAATTACGAGTGATATTTTTCTAAGTATTCGGTGGGCATCCAACGAAATAGAAAACCTTTAAACTTACTATTTCTTCCACGAAAAAGGCTAAATGCGTTTTCCATTGTGACTGTGAGAGCTTTTGAAAGAATGGACGTTTGTCTTGTTCTCGGCGCATTGGGACGGAAACATTTAATTGTAGTGGGCAGCGGCAGTTTCATTCATATCGGCTAAATGCCGTTGTTATCGGACGCTAACCGTTTTACGGATAAAGACGGTAGAATAAACCTTCTAGCTAACCTAGTAAAATCCTACTAATATTATAAAGGCGAAAGTTTGTGTGTTTGTATGTTTGTTACTTCTTTACGCTCAAACGGCTGAACCAATTTTAATGAAATTTGGTAGGTAGGATGGACGTAGCTAACACCCGGATTAACACAAAGGCTACTTTTTTATTCTGAAAGTAGCGGGTAACACCGCGGGGCGCAGCTAGTTATAAATATAATGATAAGTTGTCTCTTATGAAAGATGTATAATAAGGAAAAGATTTCACAGCTTTAATATAAAGCGCCAAAATAGTTGGTGCTGATATATAAATATACCGTCACATTCTACTGCTTTGTAAGTTTTTTGTGCAATAAAGTATTACATAAATAAGTAATACCAATAAATTATGAGATCAGAAGCATATCGATGAAACTATCTGCAATTAAAACTTTATGAGGCACAAATGGTAGGTAATACATAGCATTGACTCGAACAGATCCATTTCAATCATAGCCGTAAGACGATTTATAATATTACGTGACTCAAAAAGTTCTATTCAATCCGCCGGAATAGATTCATTTTGGCAGGAAGCTTGCGGGCAAGGTTGTATAAGCCAAGCATTAATTTCGCTAATGCGTTGTTTGTATAAATACATTTTATTTTGCAGTCGGTACATGCCTATAGTAACGTTGAATGTTTTTGCTACGGTTTTGTATGTTTTATTTTTTCCTGGAAAAAGTAAGACTAATTCAGCCTATAAAATCGAATCACTATGCCCCTTCGAGCTTTCTCGAAGCTATGGCATACTAGGATAGTATTCAGTAGATCTGTGTGCAGTAGTCTGTGGCTATACCTGGAAGACACTGCACCAGCTCATCCATGACTAGGTGTTATAGTTTAATTTCTTCGCATTGCACTGACTTGTATCCAATGGATACAGTTGCAATTTAAGAAGGCAAAAAATTTGACTTCTAATACCTACCTAATACTAAATTTCCGATACACCCATCGAATATGAAATTATTACAGTGCCGCGCAACTTTTTCGTGAATTTCCGCAAATTACCTTCTGTATCTATAACTGTAGTGTACAAATAGGCATTACATCATCATCATCATCATCAGCCTGAAGATGTCCACTGCTGAATATAGGCCTCCCCCTTAGACCGCCACACCGAACGACAATTTGCCACTTGCATCCACCGGTTGCCTGCGACTCTTTTGATGTCGTCGGCCCATCTAGTGGGAGGTCTACCTACACTGCGTCTTCCAGTCTGTGGTCGCCACTCTAGAACCTTTCTTCCCCATCGGTTGTCAGTTCTACGAGCGATGTGGCCTGCCCATTACTACTTACTTTTCTTTACATTATTATAATATAGGCATTACAGCTGCAGTTTAATAATCATTACTATTATTAGCCCTTTCCATGCCAACGACGACGCGACGTTATTCACATACTTATGTCATTCAAAACTCAAATAACATTCCGTGCTCGTTAACCCAAAAGCCAGTTAGCTAGTTCGCTATCTCTTCACCACTGGATTCCCTGAACGAGCTACCTAATGAGACATGTGATTATGCCAAGTTTAGTATTCTATTGTACTGTACAGAATTGTATAATAACCTTTATTGCGATGGTATAAGACATCAATTTCGTTCTCATAATTTAACGTAGGCATGATCGCAGTAGACTCCATAAACAGTATATAAGCTTTATACGTGTAATATAACATTTAATGATGATGAGTTTAGACGAGACTTTCCAGAGCTGCACGTTTCTTTGTATGTCGCTCTAGCAAACGTTGGCTTAATTTGTGAGTGACTTTTTGCCACTAACAGATTGAGTGAAAGTGAAGTGAAGTGAAATAGATACATAGTATGTTACGTGGCATACAAAATAAAGTTTACCGTTATTTATCTTTAACCGACTTCCAAAAAGGACTAGGTTCTCATATAGAGTGTATAAACTCGCCTTTTCAAATCACCATGTTAAATCGACTACTGTCTTTATATTCAACTGTGACTGCTGAAATTAAGTGTTATACGTCATGTATTGTTGCGTACAATAAGTTCTGAAACTAGAATTACGGCTCCATTCAAAACTTCATAGCTGAATTTTGATTGATATCTGTGATGTTAAAGACAAAGTTACGTAGTTATAACGGTGTTCACAATCATTTGCATAACAATTACATACTAATATTGAATATAAAATCTAGCCACTAATCTTAGCCCACTTGTGCCGCTTGGCTTCAGCCAGAGTTCTTGGTACCATGCCACATGGACTTTTGTTAGATTGTTAAGGTTTTAGTTTTAGTTTAGTAGGAGCTCGTTTTAGTTCGCTTATTGTCATTGTCATTGTTTTTTTTATTTTAATTTTCATAGTCTCATTGTCATTTTCATTGTCATGTTAATTGTCATTTTATTTTCATTGTCATTTTCATTGTTATGATCATTGTCATTTCATTTTCGTTGTCATTGTCATTGTTATTTGCATTATCACTTTCATTGTCATTTCATTGTAATTTTCATTGTCACATTCTGACAGTGAAAATGACAATGAAAATGACAGTGAACATGGCAACGAAAATGAAACGACAATGATCATAACAATGAAAAAGACAATGAAAAGGAAATGACAATGAAAATGTGACGATGAAAATGACTTTGAAAAAAGTGACAATGACAATGACAATGAAATGACTATGAAAATAACAATGAAATTGACAGTGACAATGATATTGAAAATGGCAAAGACAATGAAAATGTAAGTGACAATGGCAATCAAAATGAAAGTGACAATGAAAATGACAATGGAATGACGCTGAAAATAATAATTAAAATGACAATGAAATGACAATTATAATGAAATAAAAATGAAAAGAATGAAAATGACAGTAAAAATAACAATGAAAACGTAATGAAAACAAACATGACAATGAAAATTTAAGTAACAATGAAAATTAAATTGACGCTGAAAATGTGACAATGAACATGACAAAACAATGACGATGAGAATGACAATGCAAACGAAAGTGACAATGACAATGAAAATGAAAGATACAATCAAAATGACAATGAAAATTACAATGAAAATGAAAATGAAAGTGACAATGACAATGACAGTTAAAATAACAATGAATATGAAAATGAACATAATTACCTATAGCAATGAAAATAACAATGGAAATGACAACTATTATGCAATGACATTGACAATGAAAATAATACTATTGAACTAATGAACTATTAAACTTTTAACCTATTGAACGATTCAATGATTCAATTATTGAATTATTGCACTATTGAAGTATTGTAGTATTGAAGTATAGAACTACTTATGTAATTATTTACATTTGTAAGTTTGTACGTTTTTACGTTTTTAAATAATAATATTATGTACTTTTATAATTTTATTTTTTTGAAATTTTTAACTTTGAACTGTTGAACTGTTGACCTGTTGAATTTTTGAACGATTGAACGATTGAACTGTTGAACTATTGTACTATTGAAATATTGCACTATTGAAATATTGAACTAGTGAACTATTGAACTAATTGAACTGTTGACCTGTTGACCTATTCAACTATTGAACGGTTGAACTATTTAACTATTGCACTATTGAAATATTGAACTATTGAACTATTGAACTATTGAACTGTTGACCTGTTGACCTAGAGAGAGAGATAGAAAGAGAGCTATAGAGGGAGATAGATAAAGGGAAAGGGGGAGAGATAGAGAGAGAAAGAGACGGGTATATTATTTCCTAGCTATACAGATACATTGACATTTTATATAAAAATGCGAACGAAGTTGCGGGTATCAGCTAGTTTGTTATAAATTCAACTCGGGTGTTGCTAGTAAATAAAAAATGCGAAACTTTGGATGTGTGTTCCTTAACCACGCCCAACTATCGACTACAAAAACGGAAGCAAAATAAAAAGTAGCATGTGCTACCTTCTCACCAGCCTATAAACTATCTCGGCCTATAAACTATAATATATAATGCACAAAAACAAACGATCCGTTGATGCTGCTTGGTTGCTGCATAAATGAAGTAATCACGTCGGCGTAACATGGGAAAAAAGTAGTAAGAATAACCTAGTTTCATCTCAGTTACAATATTATGCTGTTCTAAGAAACAAAAAACAATAATAGTAATCGTAATATTGTATGTTCTTTGTTCAACATCTATATAGACACAATATAATACTAAATGGGTAGGTATTTTGCGTTAGACACAGAAATAGGGCGTAGACATTGATTAAAAATACGTATAATCACCAAGAAAAGTCACTGAACAGTTCGAAACTTCAAAATATACAATTCTACACATAATTGTAACATCTTTTTCACACCTCACGCTCAAAAAAGGTGTCAGATTAGCTCAGCTTAGCGGTAGCAAACGAGGTTGTTGGGCACTAGGGAGTGAACGTAGTTTTTTTTTTAATTTGTACTCTCTATTATCAACAGGCTGAAGATTCGACTTTTCAATTTTCCATTTTGACATAATTACTTACAAAAAAAAGAAGAGTATCTTAATGTACAAACCGTACGAAGCCTAAACAGTTTACTTTTTTAAATGAAAGTGTAATTCTCGTCAAAATTTTTGGCGATCATAGGATGTATGCTATGTGTGCGTTTGCGAACATTAGATAATTTAATAAAGTTTGTAATTGCCGCCTATAATCTGTAGGTGTGTGTAGAATTTTGACAACAATGCAAATTGGTTTTAAAATATTGAATTTGATTATTTATTTATTTGAAAGTGAACGTGACTATTTGTGAAATATTCTTAGCTTTTTTTAATTGTATACCTACTTATTATATTTCTCGCAATCTCTGTGTGAAAAATTTTGTGTTTTCCGCGGGTCTCAAACGACTCACTCATACTCGATTCTATGTGCCACACTCGCTACGCTCGTGAGGCAAAACCTCGAGTAGAGTATGAGTCGTTTTCTACCCTTGTAAAACAAACTACTATTGTACGTAAATGAAGACATGTTCGTTTAGTGTCCTTTATAGCTAAGTGTACCTGGACAGAAGAAAGTTTTTTTCCTGTAGTTAAATAACTTTTCACTATGAGGGACAGAACTTGAAAGTGTTGGTACTGAGGAGTAAGTGACTCGAGTCCATTAATGTTTAGGTAGGTATAATGTAAGCTAGCTAAGTGCAGCTTTACGTTCAAGTTTTGTACAAGCCCAAGGGTGGAAAATTGCACGCTGTCCAGTAAACTCAAAAAATACATGTTAAAGTATATACTTGTAGAGAACATGGAGGGTATTAGTCAAAGCCCTTCTGGCGATATACACGATATCTCATAGTAATTGGTTTCAGTTCTATATGAAATTAGTATATAAAACAAATATTAAAAAGAAATTACAGTCAAGTTTTTTGCCAATACTTCTCTGGTGGATGTATCCAGATGGTACAATGATAGAATTAGTTAACTTTCATGAGTGTTCTTGGGCTATATTATGATGATTGATCATCAAAAGGGACCAGGCTATACCAAGAGGACGTCGATGGCAGATGGTTCAATTATTTTTTTTGCTAAGATCGAAAATTAGTCCATCAAATTTAATATGCCCCATTGTCAACATCTAACATCTACGTAAGGTTATTCTAGCGCGCCAACTTTCTTACCAGCTATTATAAAGACTCACTTGCATCGTAATTCATAACTTTATAAGCAGAAGCGAGGCGACCGGCTACTCGCCATCTACTACCTATTGTACGGCATTATTTATGAACGAACATTTTCTAAAGTTGCTAGCCATTGTTTAAAAAGATAAAGTAAAATATGATGTCCCTTACTCCGAAAAAACAGACCTTGCATTTCTTCAGTTATATAGTATACTAGAAGCACCTCACGGTTTCACCCGAGTTAACTACTATCCCGCGGGAACCATTAATTTTTACGGGATAAAAGGTAGCTTATGTGTACCGGGGATAGCATAGCTTTCCAACAGTGAAAGAATTTTTCAAATCGGTTCAGTAGTTTCGGAGCCTATTCATTACAACCAAACAAACAAAATTTTCCTCTTTATGATATAAGTATAGATTAGTAACTCAAAAAATATTCTATGAAGTAGCATCGCTTCGTTAGCACCAAATGAGGTAGATATAAGTTTTTTTCAATGTGAAGCAGTTTGCCGACTCGAGTTTGCAATCGTGTTCCATTTAAATGAAGTTCTACTTTTGCACAACTTTGTAATGTGTCTCAGTTAGTTGAGGTGGCTGACAGCATAATGCTTCCAAGGATGTGTGCTACGTGGAAACTTGAGCACTCTCCTTATAATATTACCTTCCTACTTTAGTTAACGGTGACATAACATTACTACGCGCTAACTTACGAGTCTGTCTCCAAAGATAGTTTGCTGAAGTCTATGAATATTGATGCCTAAAATGGTTGTCTTGTAAAAGAATTCGCCATCGGTGCCTGTACACTAAATACAGTATAGGTTCTTTTGTGAATGAAAAAATTTGAACTGCAGACGGGATTCAAGCTCATCATCACGTCTGCTTACTAATTGCACGACCTACTTACCGTAGTACTCACTAATTAAACATTAAAAAATACTCGGCACTTAATCTGCGATCATCAATTATCAATCAATCATCAGCAGGTATAGCAATTTCTCCAATAAGGTATAGATGGAACAGTAGGTTGGTATTGTAAATTACTTGGAAAATTTGCCTATTTATGAGCGCGACAACATCATTTTGCATCCTCCGTCTCGATTCTAACTCGTTACAAATAACATGTCTCACGTTATCAAGATAACGGCAGCGCGGCGTCGCGTTGCTGCATCCACATCGCAAACTAGTTCGGGACACTTCGACGTAATTTCACTACACTAGCGTACTAGCCTTTGAAACTTGTGACACTCGGACGAAGTTACCGACAGTCGCCGCAAAGTGGGCCGAGAGTCCCAAAACTCGAGAGTGACTCGTAACTCGAGAGTGACTCGGTTGCGCTCAAATGGCTTCGAATCTCGAGGAAGATCGAGTCGAGCTAGCGAACGCCGCTAGAGATGTCATTTCGCTCTCTGTCAATACGAATCCTGTTGGGAATTGTGGTGGACTTGAATATAATTTTGTCAGTTCAGCGGTTCGGAATACGCTTGTGGGCTGAACGTCGATTTCATAATGTGCACGTATCTGGGTGACACATTATATGAATTAATATAACTAGTGATTTACATACACGTAAGAACTACATATATAATCCAAATCTCGTCAAGTTATTTAGAATGAAATTAAAATTACGATATTTATTTTTACAAACTTGATCTTTGTAATAACACCGTGATGTACACAGTTGTGTAATAAACCCGTGTTGTTGTGCTGTATTATATCAGAAGAAATCAACCCTAGTTTTGCTATCTAATCACCACCTTAAATCACTAGAAGTAGATCTAGAGTTGATATTCCACCTTCATATTCACACGAAGCGTTTTGATTCCATATGTAAAAAAGGTGTAGGTTTGTATTTCATACAATTACGAGTACAAGTGAATAATGTGTTACTTCAAGGCAATCGCGCAGCATCGTCAACCACATTTACTATAAGCAAGTAAGAAAAAGATTACGCGCAAGCGTTACAAATATTTACAAAATCCAGCAAGGAGATCAAGCGTGAGATCACTCGCCAATGGATCACTTATAGCCCCACGCCTAAGTGCCTAGATTTAAATTTATTCGTGTCTATATTAATTCCATTAATGCCCATCCTTCAGTTAAATCTATCAGCTTTGTAAAACAAAGAGCCAAAGGATAGCTCGTTAAATCAGTCCACAGCCTTCTCCGCCGTTCGTCGATTTCACGAACGATTCTAGGCATTAATGAGGATGTATTGTGTCGGATGTTTTTCTTCGAAGCGCGTAATCTCTCAAGCGTTTTCGTGTGATCGGTACTTAAAAGGAGGCTTTTCTTAGAAGTTGGTTTTAATTGTATATTTGTATAATTTGTTCACTTTAGTCTTATATTAGCCATTATATAAAAAGGTATGTATAATCGCAGATTAAATATCACAGAGGCAACTTATAAAGCGGTATTATGCTACTGTGCCATATCTGTGCTCAATTTTTAAAGGCACGACACACGAGTGATTTTCGTATCTAAGATTTCAGCTGTAATTACATAGTTAATACGTAGTATTGATTTGTATGAGGGGAGACCTTCATTATTCATTTATTTTCTTTATTTATAGAGCTGGTAGTAATCGTATCCAACGTTCGTAAATAAAATGCGAGGCGCGTTACGTGCATGTTATAAACTGTCAAAATAACGTGCGTCAAGCGTTTGTGTTTACAGCACGTTATGACGTCACACGGTATTCTATGAAGAAATACATTACGCAAAGCGAGTACGAACCGTGCTAAGATAGATGCTACTACTACCTATTTCGTCCCACAAAATTCATCTTATATTATTTTCATTCGATCAATTTTGAAATTATTACACCAGTTAAGTAACCTTTTATTTTCATAACTTACCAAAACCTAATAATAGTGAACTACCTGTAACCGCAATATGCGTGGGAAACACCCTAAACTCCTGGGGCGGAATATCGGCGCAGTGTAGAGCACGCCTTACATCCGGAACAGATAAGCCACCCTTGTATCCGTTTCACGCCGACACTCGCTTGTCGCGCCGCTAAATACGTGGCGAGAATCTTTTACTGTGTTCCTATTAAGGACGATTCCGGGGTATTAGGTTTTTGAACTTCCTCTTATCTTTCAGGTTAAATGGACTATTATTAGATTTTAAACATAGGTACCTACTCCCTTTTTTTCTGAGCCAAGTGCTGTCGTTGCCAGTTGTTTTGAAACTGAGTGTAGCTCGTGCCCCTGATATTAAATGCTGAGTACGACCCTGCTGTGTGATAGCTTATAGCTTCAGGTGTTTATTTTGTATTGCCAACATGAACAATCAAGGCAGGATAGAGAAAAGTGCAACTGATATTGATATCGTAAAAATCTCTTTCCAAAAACATTATGCCAAATTATATAATTATATCAGACATTCATATTGGGTAAGGATAAATCAGTTTGAGTACAAATAAGTACACCACTTTATCCCTATTGCTGCGTCATATTGGTTACCTCGTCTTTGCAGGTTGTGGGAAATATGACAACTCTAATTAGACATGAACTTCCTTAAGAATTCCCCTAGCTTGGTCAGTTCACCATATTATTATACGTCATAATTTGATAGCGTCTTCACGAGAGATGATAAGCCGCTTGGCTGATTGATTGCGAAAGTCGTCCGATCAAAGGTTCTTCGGCTAAATGTTTTATTCTTTCACATATGAACTTCGAAGGAAATTAATTACCGTCATCTGGGAGGGACAAGTTGCTATCATTATCGGGGCATGTTATTAGTTCACGTTTCTGGGTAAGTAGGTATTACCAACTTTTCTCTCCATCTATAAGTACTTAATAATATTATAATGAAAAATATTAACTCTAGTTTTATTCTAGGCTAAGGTTAAGGTCTCCTATAACCTTTGGCTGCTTACAGCATCACACCGTAGGCTGCGTCACGAACATACCTACAAAAGAAATGTACGCTGACATCACAGATGTTCACCTTTGAATACTAAGCCACAGCTGACATTGCCCTAATGGCAATTTTATATTGGGAGTGGAAAATAGAGATGCACCAAAATCACATTTTACTATTTTCAAATAATATGTACTGTATTACAACGGGCGGAAATGAAATCGGCCAACTTCCACAGAAGTGAACGCTATCACAGTGCACTGTGAACTAAAGCGTACATAAAGCAAAGTTCACAATAGAGGCGCGATGTGAAGGAGCATCGTAGATGGTAGGACTGCGTGATAATAGAGCCCCTGTTTAGCGAGTGCGCGCTTCCGGCCCGCTCGGCCGGCCGGAAATGGCGTCTCTCTGCAGACAACCTTCATTTCCGGAGCAGTCCTTTTGCCCGCGAACCCGATGTTGTCGTGTTAATCTATGTGTTGACTGCTGGGTTTTTTGACGCAGTTTATTTTTTCATTTACAGTAAATAGAACAAATTAAAAACATTTACTCGCTATCGCTCGCTTTTTGGTGACGGAAAACTTTCTGAGGCCACATGCCCGAGAATTATTTCGGAGGTTGGAGGTCACTAATCCGGATGGATTATGTAATGGCCTAATCTTCTTCATGCGGGCAAAGGTTGTATTGATGATGGTGATGATGATGAACGTACAAATTTGAACAGATCTCTGTTGACGGGTGCAATACGTAGTAGTCATCACTGCGTCCGACCATGATGATGGTTGTTTTAAAATGAAAGTTACCTTTTATATGCTTTGCCATTTTTATGCTTGCACGCCACCAAAGGAAGTCCTCGCCACGTCACCAACACGTAAACTTCAAACGCCGGCGCTCCAAACGGAGCAACAAAAGCTGCCAGTTGCTCAGCAAGACAAGGATTTGCGAGTGCCTTTCTCATTGTCACCGCTCAAACATCCCGGGGCTATGGCACCAGCCGTGTGAAATAGAACGCGAGGAAATGTCGGGAACAAATACTTGAAACTTTAGTGCACTTTAATTAAAGTACAGCAGTATATTTAAAAAAAGGGAAAAATATAGTTAAGTAAATGTTCGAGAAGAAAGTTTAAAGTTTAGTATTGCATTAGTAAAAAAAAAGATTACATTATGCATGCAGGCTAATTAATAAACGGGTTATTCTGGAAATACACCACGCTCGCCCCCGTATATAAATGAGGTGTTATATAAAAAAAATCTTACCATATCATAATAATTTACCCAAAATTGTTCCGCTTGCCGTGTAACTCTACAACAATGTTTCACGACATCAATGTCAAACGTTGTTTGTCCGCAAAAATGTAGTATGCATGAGGTGTTAAAATGAAAATTTATGGCTTCCCCTATCTACATCCACCACGCTGTCGCCGAAGCAAAACTTTGGAATAAACTCTCGCATTAGCTATGCCATGCGCATAACTAAATTTCGTGATAAACAGTGTACCGGGAGAAAATTCGTGGAATTTTGCGTGCAGCGCTCACCATTTTGATGTTGGTGTATTCCATGTGGTGCGGTTGTTGGTTGTGGCTGTCGGGTTCTTTGGAGATGCAACCGTGGTGGTTCCGGGAAATGACCTGTACGCCTCAACAGAGCTTAAATATTGGTGGAGGAAATACGCAGGGAGCACGGAACAGTGAAGGATTTGCCATCGTCTATCGTCAACTTTATTTGTGTAGATTTCTTCGGTATTTATAGAGACAACGAATTGATATACAAATAAAATAAGAATCAAAAACTACACTATATAAGATTACAGCAGATGCGTATTTTGAATCAGAAATCGAATACAGTACATCCTTCTATCAAAGTACATTATTGTGCTCTTTTGTACTTTAAAAATACATAAAGATATGCTGTGCAACAATAAAATTCAATGTTCAGTATCCAAAGCTCTAAAAATATCAAGATGGCGGGTGAATTCGCAGAAACGAAATGTAGCAATATTCGCTTGCAAATATGAATAATGTGTGTTATAGTATAGTTATCTTAGTGACGGTAGCTTATAATATTTTACTATGTGGGTGAATGAATAAAACCAGTCGTTTCTTACTTCTTGTACTGGTTGTTTGATTTAGCCTATTATAAATACTACAAGCTAATAAGAAGAAATGAAGCGAAATCATTCGTCCATATTTACTCACCATATGTAATATACAAAAAAATTAAGCCTTAGTTTTAATTGAAAGTAGGTAATATCGTAGTGGGTAAGTTTTCTGCGACACAGGACGTTACAGCTGAGTACGTGCTGTAATGGAAGAACTTCGTCGCCGTTAAATTAACTTTATGAGTCGAAAACCACGAGGTATACCTAACGTCTAGAGAACTTTCCACCCTATTTAATGACTGCGTTTTAATCAGAAATTAGTTTTATGAAAAGGGACAATCATAGTTAATGGCTCCACCGCACTGAGCTTTGTATAATAGGCGTGACGACAGTATCAAAGAATAGTCGATTTAATCATTTTAGGGCAATCTACATACAAAATAAATTTAAAACACGGGTTAAGTTTTATTAAAAATAATCAGATTATTAAGATTTTCAATAAAATAAAACAGCAAAATATTGCAATCGGCCATTTTGATTGAAACACCAATCACAGCGCATGACGTCACGCTTAGGTAAACTCCGCTGATACCACTGTATTTTGTTGTTATGAATACTGTTTTGTGCTTATGGAGTGTTCTTTTTTATAAATGCACACGTTAAATACGTGTGATTTATCGACTTTAATCTACAATATAACAATGGAACCAAGATTTGTAAGGCAAATAGCTCTAATTTGCCTAGAATTGATATATTAATGTTTGGCGATTTCCTCACAACAAATAAATAATTTTGCTCGTCTGAGTTCCGAAACGTGAAGACCTCTGTGTAAGTCACTTCTAGAATGATCATTCTTCGTTTCTTAGCTATATAGGGTCGCTCAATAATTGTGTCAGATGTTCGTCTTTTCCTGTATGATTGGCATATACATTTATGGGGCATACATTCTGGTTTCATACGTACTGGTGATACTGATCCCATCACAAGATACTCCATATAAGTTTCCATGTCATTTGGCAACTCAAAAAAGAAAACGAATAAATTTGATAAAGATGATAGCCAAGACCAAAACAAACATAACCTCAATAAATTAGTTATTCCATAGCCTCATTAATTCAACTATTGCAAGTCAAACAAACATTTTAAGACCTATCATTACATCATGATAATATACTCACATCAAAGTGGTCTTCACAGAACTTTCGCCGTGCGAGCTTTGCTTTAACCACTTAACTCTTATTATTTTCTTGTTTAGAACATGTACAAACACATTGTTGGGTGTTCTTATTGATGTGTTTTTACACTGCGGTACTGCACACCACTTATAAACTTCGGAATTCATTTTTGTCACACTAATTATTTAAATATTTTGTCAAAATTGTACGTAACGTATAGAAATAATGACATGTTTACCTAAGCGTGACGTCAAAGCCGACGCCATGACACCGGCGAGCTGTTTTTGCGCACTATTTAAAAACATATTAGATAAATGGTTTTAAACTTGGTAAACTCAAGTTTATTACAGAAATAAAGGTTTTTCCGTAAATAGTAAATATGTACCACCATTATGGAAGAAGATTTCAAAATCTTTCGCCACGCCTATTATCAAATATTGCACGGGAACGTTATTTCCTTTTTTGTTATCACGTCTGACGTTGTTCTCTCATTCTAAAGTTAGACATATCTTACAATTTAAAATTCAGTTTACTCTTGAATAGATGATCAAAACTAAAAACTGATGAGATTGAAGCGAGCGCTACGCGACACAGCAGCGGTGGCTATTTATAAAACTTATTATATAAAGTCAAACATAATGCATACGTTATACGGTTATACGCAAAACGTTTTGAGTATAAAACACAAACCTTAACTGCCCACAATAAGTAAACACGGTTTGCTTCAATGTTCGTCAGTTTTTATTACTTTATTCAATTAAGTTTAGTATCCGAAAATTCGCACTACGTTTGTACCTGTTATTACCTGCCTGAGAGGTGCTTAGTTATTGTAATGGTTCGCGGGATGTAGCGCCATGATGAATGTCGGGGCGCGTCGGGACGAAGCCCAGAACACGGATAAGCTTTTAGGTGCGTGCCCGCGTGTGATAGAGATATGCGCTGGTAGCCGGAACGGCTTGATCTTGTTACGCATGAATAATAAAGAGGTAAGCAATAAAAATATTATCTAACACAATAAATATTATAGCCCACAACAAAGAAACCAATAGGAAATAAAGTCGGCATGCTTTATTATTAAGATTTATTTATTTCCATGAAGTAAGTTAGGTAGGTACTTGGTAGAATATTTCAAGCGAACATTACAGTTGTTCAAGAGATGATTGTTATTCGGCAGAAATGTATTCTAAAAATATAACATTTCCGTTGATAGGCTCAATATGGTTCCATGAAACGAAAAGTAAGATTTAGTAATATCGACAAATTGCTTCTACGAGAATATAAAAATGAGAGCTCAGAAAAACCATCGGTGGTTTTCAAACGAACAAAATACATTTTATAAACAAATTTGGTACACGGTTTACAACAATGAATTTGAAACTACATAAATATTATCCAACGAATCATGATAAAATAAACTAGCTATAATACCTACCTATATACAAAATATACACAACTGCTACACAACGATGGCTGAAGTTATTACGTAATACAATAAAATAAATAAATAAAATAAATTTGTTGAAATAATCTTTTACAGTTTGTAAAAGCATCATAAGCCACCGAATAAAATATCAGAAGAATAAGCCGAACAAATGTCCAGCTACGGAGCAATCTCTTGAATTTTCGTGGCGATTCGTGCAGTATTCGTGGAACGTCGAGAATTCATTCCTCGTGCCGACGCCCATCGGCGGTTGGACGTGAAAGCTCACCAGCTCATCGTGGGCGTATTGAGTACGTACAAAATAAAATATATTTATATATTTTTTATAAAAGTACCTACACTTCGATTCACGAAAGATGACCACGGCGCAGAAGGCATATTTTAGGTCCCTTTGGAGGTGCGAGGTGAGGCGCGGGCGGAATGCGTCAAGACCGGAGCGACGCCAAATTATTTAACCAACTTTAAAAATTATTTTGTCTTAAGTATTTTCTTGTTGAGTGTACGTGCGCAGACGGCCGCCATTTGTAGTCATCTTTCGTGAATCGTACTGTACCTGTATACTTACTTAGTTAGTTACTAATCAGCGCATGAAAGGGAAACATATTTTTTACAATTCTCTTATGCTGTTAAACACATTAATTTAATGTTGTTTTAATATTATCTTTGAAAATGTACGATATTATTGCATACTTACAATAAATGATTTGAGTTTTGAGTCCTATTTCAGTCCAGTATTCCTTAGATGCAATTTAGTTATGTAATGGTGTTAAAATAAATAAATAAGCATTGTACAGCATTTATTGGTTTAACTTTTCTGTTCTGTATATTATGTTTATTGTATGGTGTTCAATAAAAAGTTATTGTATTGTATTGTAAATAAATAAAAGGAGAAAACTCACACCTAACAGATCCTCAAATGTAATATTCACAGTCATTCTTATTTATGAATATACTCGTACCTATTTCATTTTGGAGTAAAGAGTTGCCCCTCCCTAATCCAGCCCTAGCTCCGTCCACGCCGCTCCCCCTGAAAGGTTTTATCGCACAAGCGGAAGTGGCGCCCTCTACAGATACCATCTAACTCCACGCCTTTGTGAACCTGTAAATGTTCTTTTCATTGGTGCAGTCCACTCTAACTGTAAATAGAGCCTTTTGAAGTGTTTACTGTTTAGCCCTTCAATGTCGGTGGTGGGAGATTAATCTTTACAACATTTATGTTATGGGACTATGGGCCTAGTAGTTCCCAAACAAGTAAAAAATACAAGTTGTCTACAGTTCTCATAAATCCAATACAATGGCCACTATGACAATAAAGGAATGAAATAAGTACATTTTGAATATTATCTAACCAGTTTGACTGTGTTCATATAAAGAAAAAACAATTATACGAAATGATTAAATGAAATTGAGTTGACAATACTAAGGTTTTGCTCGTAGCACCAAAAAGAAGGCGCACTATATCTAAAATAGACTATTCCCGCGCCGCAAATTTATTATTCAAAATCCACACATCCCAGAGCGTGCAATCTTGCATTGAAAGAGTTACTCTACGGAGGGCCGACACAAAGAGGCTTTTATCGCGGAGTGCTGGCGGCCGCAAACACAATCCGACACTCGATGAATGCCTCTAAGTAGGTTAGAGATATAATCTGGCGATTTTTACTCGTATTAGGAAGGAGCACTCTGTGTGTCGGTGAGCTTGAAAGAGTTTTTTATTCTGTGGCTTGTAAAACTTCTTGTTAAACCTTTTTTTTATACAATAGCGAAAAGGTACGAGTTGGTCCTTCACCTGACAGTAGGTAGATTTCAGGCCGTGGTAGATGTTGTTTTCTTCTACCATGGTGCATGCCTGCCCTAAACTAAACAGTTTCAGTGTGGCCTGCACTGCAGCTGTTCAAGTTAAGTCAAAGCTATTATTGTAACTAGGCAATCATATCCCACTTTTACAATTCAAACATTTAAAATTCATTCAAAATCATCATAAATCTCACTCGTCATCGCCCAGCAATTTCACCGAGAACCTTGAGATGAACATTTACAAGTAGGTTTAAGGCTAGGTTATAAATAGAATAGTAGTAAGTTTTACATATTTCAAAACGGAATAACTTCAAATTCGTAAGTTTCTCTGATAAATCAGAAGAAATGGTCATCAATCGATCTATCAAAATTATGTCCGATCATTAGCTATCAGAACACCGTTTAGTTGGCTGACTGCTTGACGACAGACACATCACATAATAATGTGTCGTAAACGGCTTGAACTCGGGCGATAAATTCGATCATAACCTCCCATACTGCGCCTCTCGGTCGCTGTCTGAGGTTCTCCCGGTAATGACAGCAGGCTGCCTCGTTCATGCAGATTAGAAATATACTCGTATCTGCGTAAACTTTACTGGTTGTCAGGAAGATCGCTTCCACCGATTGTTCTGTTACTAATGTGTTTTGTTTTATGTTTGGTGAAAGACTTTTCTATTTGCCGCTTGTCTGAATCCTTCCGAAAATTGGAAATTCAGAAATTGGTTATTATTGCATTTTAGTAGCTTGTTTAGTTATATTCACTAGCTAAGGCCGGATCTAATTTGCGTATTAATTGATATTAAAATAATATATAATTTTGACTAAGCTAGTACCTATGATTTTAGTTCAAAAAACTTAATGAAAACCTGTGCTTATAGCGTAAATTATTTATTTAGTCTAAATTTACCAGCAAACCGAACGCCACAATGAGCCATGTTCTGCAACTGAGGCACGTACCACTTTAACCTCCTCTCGTAGCAGAATTGCTACGTCGTAGCTGATATCTACGCCGTAGCAAATATCTACGCCGTAGTCTCGTAGCGTGGCCTGTTTAGCCCCACTGTTTGAGATAAGGCTAAATTCAAAATTTTCCACCGAGATAAGCTAATGAGAATAATTTTTCGGGGATCCCACTAGCATACTAAGTTAGTTTCGCGCGAAATTCTCGTAGAGCTTTGTGTTTCATTTCACTTTATCTCTTTTGGCCAATCTGGAGACAACCATTGGAGTAAAGGGGTATTGTTACCTTGTTGTGTTGATATTGTTATAAAATGTTATTTTTTTACATATTGTTGAGGATATTGAAGTCATTACGTTTTTTAGATTGGACGAAGGTGTATATAACTCTTATTTTAACTTTGTAGTTCGTCAACTTCGTTTCGGATACATTAAGCGGGATGTAAGCATCTAGATATAGTTGAGCTTTCTCTATGTGATAGAGCAATAATGTTTCCCTTTTTGGTAACACAAATTTGTTAGCAAACCCATTTTGGGGTAATCCGGAATTAGTCCTTGAAAGTCAGTTCCATATCCTATCATGTTTATCAACTTGGACCACATCTCAATTAACTCGATGAAATAATAAAGAGTTACTATTTTGTACGCCCAGCAGAAAAAACAAGACGCGTCGTAATCATTCATTGTTTTTACTGCAGTCAAATATTCTGATCGTAAATATGAAAAAATATCGAATAACATCTAACTGAAAATTTTGTCACAATATTGCCAAAGAAACATTAAATACGTATAATCCGCAAAAGACATCAACATTTCTGCGCCCGCAAAAGCTAGCAATTCGTTATTTTGTTTTAATTTTTCCTTCTTCTTCGGTTTCAGGGACATTGCTGAGATTTATCGTCTTTTGTCCTCTTACAATTAAACGTGATTTCTTGAGGAGGGCTTTTGAAATAAAAGTGCGATAATGGTATGGTTTTGAAAAATATGTAAAAACGTAAATAAAAAAAATTGTAGATACGACAGTTTATAATGGAAGTAAGACTAAAAATAAAAGAAAAACAATAAAATAAAACTATTCCTAACCTAATAGAAACGTTCATTACGTAGTACGTTACCTGTTCAAATGCTTCCATTAAATACAGCCCCTGTTATTATCGCTTTTAATTGAGTGCAGTATTTTTTTTAAATTAAAAAAAAATTATTACGTACGACGCCTCACTGAAACATTTTTCATTTAATTTTCAATACATAAATTGCAGAAGTAGGTAAGTCCGAGTGTTTGAAACACGTCCGCTATAATTTAGCGGGTGATATAACAAGCGAATCACTTTCCTTTGTGTTTTTATGGCCTATTGTATTGTTTACCCGTGCACTCACAAACCATTATCACTATGTTACAAGCAGTAAGGGCAATATACCCACATCAACTTGTACACATTGCAGTTATATACAAGACATACATACATGACTCAACTTAACTAATTTACCCTACTCTATGTGCCTAATGATCATAAAAGATCACGAAAAAAACTGGCTTAATGCACAAATCGTGCGAAGCAAAATATTTCACAGAAACTAAATATGTTTTCAATGAGTCTCTATAACTTAATATGTAACACGTAACATCCATTGCCACGTAATAATTTATTAAAACAAAAAAAACTGATATTTATTATAAACAGTTGGTGCTTATAGTACCTTATAGTGTCTTATAGTTCTACAAGTAATTGGTATGATAATGACAAAAAGAAAATGGCGGAAGGTGCTAAAAATAATTTAAATCTTTTACATTATTTATATTGTAGTAGCGTTTTTTTTTGCAATTGAAAACTATCCAAAATGTTTTTTTAAACTCTAGGATTTTTCCTGTGTGTTTTCGTAATCTCTGGCTAGCATAGTCTCGTATGCAGATCTGGCAGGCGACTACTAACTGCCGGTTTCTGAAACGTCAGTCAACTTTGACTACAGATTAATTATATTGCCATCCTTGTCATTTATTTAGTATCAGATAGAGACAACAATAGTTTTAATCTACTGTCAAAGCCAACTAACGTTCCAGAAACTGGGGGTATGTAACATACACATTATTATTGCTAACCTACTCTTACTGTTTATTCCATTTGTCATTATGGCACTTTTGCTGTGAATTATTTGGCAACTTGCTCGCTACCACCCATTACACGATTTATGTAGTGGCCCACCGATGTGTAGCGAATAAAAAACGAGTGACCTGAATTTTAAAAGAATGTTTTTCTCTAACTTTTGTACGTTATGTACGCTGAATGCTTTTTTACTTGTTTTTGTTTCACTTTGTTTACGCAACTTTTATTTCTAGCTATTTCTAAAAGTATTTTTAGGTTTGCGTAGCCTATTGCTAACATAAACACATAAAAGCATTTTTTGTAAGTATTTGGGGAAAACTAAAAGAGCACACAAACTTACTTGTTTGATGGCTACACATTTTAGTCTAAGCTCATTTTCTAAGAATTTCCCAAGTCCCCACAAACGTTAAACCACCAAACTATGTCAAAGACAAACAACTTGTTCGACTTGGTGAACTATAGCCCTTACAGTTTGGCGCTCTGGATCATTTTACATACTGACATTTAATTTTTTAAGTATTTTGGAAACTTGTCTAGACCGTTTTTTCTGCTAAGTACACTGTAAAACCATAGAAACGGTTATGAATTAAAGACAAAAAGTATTTAGCTCTAGGCAACGAGTACAAACTACTGAAGTGACCACAATACTGTGTATAGGTACTGCTCATAATAGACGACACGCGCAGATACGGCCGTCGAATACTATCATAATATTATGTCCTTTGGCCTGATACAATATTTGTCATCAAAGCAAATAGAAAATCAATGGTATTTCATCGAACAAAAAACGACTAGCAATCAACACAATCATGCAAATGCCTACATTCGTCCGGAGTCCGGAGCATGAATGGCCGGCTTTAGTTAGAGGGTTCGCGAGTAATCCGTTTTCCATTATCGCTCCGGTCCGTGGCCCGTCTCCGCAAATCCGATTCCTGATGGACAGCTGCGAGCCGGAATGGGAATATGTAACTTTTAAGAGAGTAGTTAGCTCTGTCGCATCTAAAGTATCTAGACTACTTTTGCAAAGACCACCACTGGGGCAGAATCAGGGGTGGTCGTTGGAAATGAACCCCATTTATCACTTTTAATATCCAAGTGTTATTTATTGATTCCAAATAAAATTTACACTCATTTAGGAAAAAGATATACACAAACAGCTAACTAATAACGCCGGAACACAATATCATGACTACTTCGTGTGTTTTCCATAATAACGGATATATGGTGAAAAATATGGTTCCTTGGGAAAAGCTATGTTTTGTTATTTCAGAGTTATTTATTGAGTTTTATGTATTATACTTTCGCCTGAACCTTCTGCATTTTCTTTCAAATGTGACCCGCGCATTTACACGAGTTTTACCTCCATCCTTAGTCTCTATCTATCTAATTTTAGCTATTTTCTGATAGACCCAAGCCCAACCTTGTGACTAAATACCCTCTTACCCTCGCTGAAGCCTCACATAGGTTATTAACTGGCAAAGGATCTTCCAATCCATGAATGGAACTGAGTTAGGTTAGTTAGTTGCAGAAGCGCTTCTGGAACTATAACTCTGTCGCAATTCGTCTGAGTCGGATGGCAGTATTATAGAACAGTTGAAAAGCAAGAATTTCATGGAACATTTAACAATAACTTATATTCTATGTTAATGTGACGAGCTTTTATTTAATCTTTTTGAATTTCCATTAATCCAAGAGGTGTCCCAGATATCCAGGCCCACTTTAGGCTGATTATGTTTATCATCTTCTATCACATCGCATTTAAGAACAAATGAGATAGTGACCAAATGTATAGCCTATAAAAGTATTAAAAAGTTATATCTCTGGGCTCTATTATAATTACGAGTACATTAGGTATAGTAACCATCTCGAAATGATGTCTGACGTAGTTTTCAAGTTTTCACTAATAAGAAAGACTAGAAGTAGGTTTTTTTACTGACTGGGATTTCGAATACGACGTATTTCAGATATACTCGTATTCACTCCAATGGACAATATGAAGCCCATATATGTGCAAATTGATGGGTATCAGTTCCCAATTCACCTAATCCAGGAATCCAATTTCAATTGCATTGTTTCATGATTCCACTCGATGTCGGCTCGCACAAAGGCCGGTTACTATTTAATTGAACTATTTATGTACAGATTAATATGACCACAGGCAATTGGAGAGCGATGTCGCTTGGTATGAAATTTCAAAACCAATTGAGCGGGAGAGTTCTACATAGTGGTTGAAAATAGTATTTTTAGGGTTCCATACGCAAAGGATAAAAACGGGACCCTATTACTATGACTCCCTATTCGTCCGTCCGTCTGTCTGTGTGTCTGTCTGTCCGTCTGTCACCAGGCTGTATTTCATGAACAGTTCATGTTAGACGGTTGAAATTTTCCCATATTATGTATTTCTGCTGCCGATATAACAACACATACTAAAAAATTTAATAAAGTAAATATTTAAGGGGGCTTTACAACAAACGTGATTTATTTTAATTTTTATAGATAATTGTACGGAACCCTTCGCGTGCAAGTTCGACTCCCACTTGGCCGGTTTTTTTAAATCTATTTTAAAGTTTTTAGTTACGTTATGTTGGTATCCGTATGAGTTACGGCCCTGTGTTACGGCTGTTATGATTCTATAAATAGTAATACAATATGCTCGTAATCTTTAGACAGTTTTTAGAAGCGCGTGCCAAAGTCTGTGACGAAAGACATGTGTGTGACTGACTCCACGTAGCATTTTCCACGCAGTTTTTTTATTTTGACAAAGTGAAGAATTTGCTATTGAATATACTATTAAAATGAAGCTTTTCTGCTGATATAATACGCTGTCAACTTAAGATTCACATCTTATCTTACTTAAGATTTTCAATGTGAAAATGTGGTTTTACCTTGGTTGGTTTATCCTTCTTTCACGCAGTAACGACTTGACGTGATTTTTTGAATAGAGATATAAGACTAAAAACTGAGATAAGCTACTTTTTATCACGCAAAAATGTACGGATCGTGTGGGATAATACCTGTGGGATATTAAAAACGTGGGTGAAGATACGAGGTTAAGGTATTTTTTCCAAAAAGTACATGTTATATTATATATAGGTATATATATTTTTTTAAATCTATGTCATACTATTTTATATGCACAGTTGTGCCAGTTTTAATAACAAATAGAAAATGGTATTATTTCATATTTCATGTGCTACGACATGTTTGCTTTCATCAGCGTATTGAACAGAATCTAAATGTTAACAGTCTGTTTGATTGGAAGTTGCAACACGAGCTTTAAAACGGGGACTCTAAAATAGTTTATTGTTTCAGACGATACGAAATCAAGCGCAACGAACCATTACTAGTTTTATTGTTTTGATTGAACTGGAACACGGTATTCACGAAAGGTATTTTTTTTCTTGGTTTCTTCCCCCCAATAAAAACTAGTACGCCACTGTGTACTTACAGTGTGAACTAGGGTACAATCCTACTAAATATTTCAACAAGTATGACACTTCGTATCATTAGCTTTCAAGCAAACTAAATATTATATTTATTTTACCTGGAATGAGTCCCTGCGCTCTGGGGTAATATTGTAGAAATAAATATAGTCTAACATAAGTGTTATTTCGAGGCAAACTAATAATATCACGCGGTGATCGCAAGTCTACCATAGCTGAAAGACAGTGAAATAAACGACGAAACGGGGAATCTCGTTTTGATAAAAACACATCATCATTGTGCTTTTGACCGTAGCTACGCATAAATAACCGATCAGTCGGTTGTAAATAGTGGTTCACTTGAGTACACAATAACCGCTTAACCCTTCCCCAAACAGCGCTTCCGATTGCAACGCAGCATTCAGTTTCGCATGTCCAATAAATTATAGAATGCGCTTTATTTATGGAGGCGCGACGATACGGACGCAATGAGCGGGAAATCAGCCGGGTGCCCACTGTCCGCTCGTCGGCGCCGCACGCCCAATGGTCCGGAACACTCGGGACGCGGCGCGCCGTATTGTTCCATTTACACTTGCGAATGTACGAGTATGCGGGTCGCATGGAATAATGCCTGTGCGGTCAGCTGTGCCTAACAAATGTATCGGTTTGTTCTACGGTGCATTAGGTAACGGCGTGGCGATGAGACGATGACATGGGAGAGTGGTGTATTCATGTCAAAGATAAGCATTGAAGATGCTCCCTATGTTAGTGAATAACGTCGACTCAAAATTGACCTTTGTATTAATTATCAACAATGAATTGAATGTACGCTACTTTTATGTTGTTACTAGGTGCAAAAATAATTAGCGATGAAATTTTCACGTGGCGTGCCATTTTCCGTAACCTAGGTCCATGTAGTGAATTTAACCACAACAGACTTTACACGAAAAATAGTAAGTAGTTACGGTAAACACTAAACAGTGTGTTCCGAGAACTGAATAATTGGTTAAAGTCTCCTAAATTCATGATTCGGTATTCTATAATAATCAACGCATACCTCTCTACGCCACGTATAATACCCCTGTTTATAACTTCATAGAACTCGTCATTATTTTAATGAGCGCCGGTGACTAACACCACACCGCAAAGCAGATCAACACTTTAATAAATTGGAAATGTCGTCTGTCTGTCAGTTGTACGTAAATATACACGTCATGTTGTGCAAGGTGATGTTTTTTATTTATGTCTAGCAAAACGGATATGTACTGAGTAAATGTTGACTTTTCTTCTGATCATTCATGGCTAGTTGATTTAATTGGTTGTCTCGACATTTCTATAATTTTTAAATGTCTTTTTTAGTCATACTCTCAGAGATAAAATGGTAGAAAAGATCCCTAAAATAATGAATAAGTACTTACATTACATACACTACATACACATCTTACTAATGAATTATACGAGAACTTCACTTTTCATTGAATAAATACTCATATACCTCCCCATACTAGTATTATAGACTGATTTACCTAATGGCTCCATAATACTTAATTAGGCACTACAAAAGAACACAATAGAACACATAGAAAGCTATTCCCGAACAGACCTTATCACATCCTGTCGCACTCAATAACGGCTGTGTGGTGCCATCAAATCACGCATCCACACACATGGCGACAGTCATCGAACAATGCGCGTAATGCCGACTGCCATTATGCACTTCAAAGAGCGCGAACTACGAGCCCGGTACAAAAGCGTCAACCAACAAAGTTCCGCCGCTATCCCGCAATTATCTAAATGCGAGCCTCCCTAGGTGTCGACACTGTCGACACGACGACGATTCACGAACGTCTAGATGAGGCAGAAAAAGTTGGTGCCGATGTGTACATTACGCGCGATCGTTTGCAATCATACTACAATAGTACAATACAAAAGAGAGGCTCAGTCAGCATTTTTCACCACACCAAAGTATTCTTGAATTTTTCGGCCTAATTTCAAATACTTAGAGGAAATAAACCTTCTAAAAATAAAACGGTACGCAATCTTCCTTATGAATTAATTTTCACTAATAATATTCCGAACATCAAATGTAATCTCCACTCCGCCTATAAAATAAGTAAGTAATTCTTCTCTGCTCTTGTTAATCGCGTCGCCAGGGGCGGTATAATTCAGGCTGCCTTTTAAAATGTGCTTTTAGCCACCCCGTAATGCGATGTCGTTTCAGCAAATTGTAATGGACGCTATGAAAAATTAAAATTTTATGACATCTTTGCGAATTCTCGACGAATAATGGACGCTGGGAGGGAAGGTGTTAATGATAGCTAGCAGAATTCATTTTATATCGTCACAACGATTAAGTAGGCTTTTTGTATATCAAACTCGGCTAAGTGCGAGTCGAGATTCGTGTATTAGTTTAGGGACTTGACTAAAATATTAGTTTGGATTTTCACCAATGCTAATAGGAAAAAAACGTGCATTTTGCAACTTCAGTTCAAATTAAGCCTAATTTATATTACATAGGAATACTTAGGTAGTGAGCAAATGGTTAATCCTACCTACTATATTAAACTTCAGTTTCCGATATAAACTAAATTATTTACGCCGCTGTATAAATAAACATGAATATTGCATCCGATAGCCCATAATTATAGATATAGAGCAAAGCCAAGTCTCGAACGGGTCCCAGGGGATTATGAAGGAATTTAGCGGATTAAGCCTTCATTACTGTTGTTCGGTAACTTGCCAGGAATGCCAGCCGAGCTCAAAGCGAGATTTATACCGGCTATGCCGATATACATACCGGTACATATAACGGTATGTATATCGCCATTGCTGGATCTAGCTGGATTCCGCGATCAAAACATTGGAACACCCGCATCGAAAATACGTGTGTTTTATGTAAATACGACCACGGTACCGGATTTCTCTAAGGTGATCGGGAATATGAAACGAAGGTGCTTTAAATGAAAATGGCGTTCGAGTCACCCAAGAACGGAGAAGGTTACATACGATTCTTACAATAACATATTTGACCTTCGTCGTGTACCTATTTACTTTATGGCGTACTTACTGCGCACCGTAATTTCACTCCCGTCGAATATTATCTCACAGAATCCGTAAATTTTTGAGAAACATAGCGGGATAAAAAGGACACAATGTCACCCTACAACCCCATAGTATATACCTATCTTTAAGTATGCAGAAAGTCACTTCAAGGCATTTGGTTTCGTTGCTGTGTGATAAAAAGTTTAAAATGAGAAATTTGTACTACATAATTATTATGTACTTTTATGCATTACATACATTACATACACCTACCTACTTTTCGTATCGACTGAAAATTCTTTAGCAAAAATAGAAACCGCGCTTATCCTAAACAAACAGTCTGAATCCGTCCAATATAATATCTTTATGATTGGTTTTCAATTCTAATCAAAGTTTCCAGGAATCGAAAATCTTTATCCGCCGTGAAAAGGAGTCTCCGAGACTCAAAGATATGTCTCGACAGAGTCCCGACTAATGGTGTAGTGAACGGAAATGCTGAAAAATGGAGCTATTTCCAGCGCTTACTGAAGACAGCTCAGGCAGCAGTTCCATATCTACACGTAATAAAGGAATAGAAAACCAAGCTGAGGAAAAAGTTAGTACTTACTAGCAATTCTAAGAACGAGATACTAATCATAACATAATGTAATACGCATTAAGGAGTAAGTAATAAATTAAACAAAGTGCAAGCGTCGAATCGTTTCATAGCACTTTCAAGATTCAACAGCTCGCTTTGTGCAATATAATGAAAATTGTAATTGTGTTTTTATATACTACTATAATAAACTGTAATTCTGAGCTACGTCTGTCTATACGCTGAAAATATTTTTGAAAAACTAAGTGGGTTCGACTATTTAGAGGGCACTGAACCGAAAATGTGTTTTAATTATCTGTTTTTTTATTCGTTTGTACTACTGGACGGATTTTGAGGGGAGTTTCGGCATTTGGTAACTTTGGTTTTGAGTAAGGTAACGGTGGGTTTCATTACTAACTAACAACTTTTAAAATATTGCTAGAAAGTGGGTACCAATGTCATGAGCCCGTAATGTCCGCGGGATATGGAAATATAGTTGTTGACTGGGCTGGAGTCGTCATAATGACGTCATACGTTGTTACAGTCCACGCGTACGAAGCCGCAGGAATTAGCTAGTATTTTAATAATAACGATTGTCAGTACTCGCTATAATAGATTCATACCTACTTAATGTCTTATTGTTACTCTGCCGTATTACGTTACGAGGGGTCAGATCTTGCTCTGCTCTATCAATGATAAGGTAAATATTTGTAAATCCAAGATCCGTAATAAATTCGCTTCGGATTTTTTCGAAACTCGTCTGCTATGTCTTTATACTCGTAAAACGTAGAAAAAAATCGATAGCTTTGTTTTACTTCATCCCGATATCAGTCCCTTGATGAATTGCAAATACCATTGCAGTTGAAGCGCTGAAGGTAGTCGTGCGACGTTGTTTGCGGTCCGACTCGAATTAATCGATTCGATCGTCCGAATGATTCAAATGTATTGCTCCGAGCGGTGTCCCTGTATTTCGCACTCCTCTGTGTAACAGCGTACCTCTATTGCGCTACCACTCTATGTAGGTACTAGGACAGAGAGATGCAGAGGAAAATGTTAACAGAATTTTTACGTTTGCAGAATCGTATCATTGTTTTTTCCAAGCCCACGAGCGTTGTGGAATATAACATTTTCATTATTTGCACATGTTGATTTGCAATTTTTTAGTTATTCCATAAAAAGTACAAACTACAAAAAAAATTGGTATTTTCAGTGCACTCCATTGCGGAGTACCGTATATCAAAATTACATAACTGCCGTTGTAGATTGACATGGCGAAAATGCGTAATTCCACAACAAGACCTACAAAATTGGCCCTACGCCTATTTAAATGGCCTCTACAAGTGCCTGTTTCAGCTCAAACGCTCGTTCCCCGTGAAAGCCTCAAGACTTAAGAGATGTCATGAGGTCTGGAAAGGCCTTTGTACGTACAGCCCTTACAAGCCTTCCTTCAAGTTCTAGCTCTAGTTGTAGCATGCCGTGGAGTTGGTTTCGAGTGGACTGAAGAAGTAAGTGAGCTATTTTCGAGCGCAGAAGTAGGTCCTGATGTGCTTGATCGTCGGTAGGTCACCACACTGATTAATTAATATAGTGAAGTTGCCGCTTGATCGTAGTTTGTTAAATACGTATCTTATTAACTGCAAATTTTTATCGTAATTATGTCGTTCACTTTGGCAAGAGATTAAGATAGTTAAGCTGTAGTATGTATATATGTATGTAAGTATGTATATTTTTGAATAACATTGTATAAGTAGGGCTAAAATAACCGTCCCGTGGCGTAGCAATTTAGGCAAATAACTATGCCGTTAAAACTAACTGCTCAGGATATGACGAGATAATACCGCCAGGAGGTGTGACTATAATGTTTTGCAGCCCAAGGTCATGACAGCGTCAGGAATATTCAAAATTTGGAGCAACTAGCTAGTTTTCGTCTTTCACTAACTCTTGTTAGCGAAATGATTGCATACGTGACTTCTATCAATCTCATACGTTTTAAAACTGAAAGTAGGAGCAAACAGGGACAAAGGGCTGTACAGAAGCACACAATTAAAAATATTTTCCCTATAAAAATTAACTCCAAGCCACGCTTGTCGACTAATACTGGATATTCCCCATCGAACAAGCAAATTGATCTCTCAATACATCCCGAAACGAGTGAAACAATCCTTTAAAAACAATACACGATCTAATTGGATTGTTAAATCAGAAATGCGAATCCGGAGCCCTTCCATCGGTATGAGTGGTGTCACAGTTTACATACAGGAGCGAATCTCATAAGGGCTGAGCGCGGACACAAAGCGTAATGATTAATATCTTAATTTGACAACAGTTTATCCTGATGCGCATCGGCCGATAGATAAGGACTAAAGCACGAATCATGATGTTGACTGCGACTAGCTAAAATTCTCAGCTCGCAATAATATCACAATTTAGTCAAGAGTGATGATGCAAGTTTTTCCTCAACAGAGTTTCTGCAGAGCCTACATACTATGTCAATAACAATACAATAGACATTTCACCGGATGCTCACACAAATACCCGTCGCGGGTCGTAACTGCGAGTGCCAATTAGAGTTGTTCACTATTGTTCTATTATAGCAACCGAGCATTATAGCAACTGACTATTATAGCAACCGCATATAACAGCAACTACAGTGCCGCTATTATACACATTTATAAATTTTATTTGTGAAGCTTTATATCTGAATGAACTGATTTTACACTATCGGACTAGTGAAGCACAGAGTTACTACTTACGAGTAGGTTAGGAAATATTTTTCATTAATATTTAAATTCTACGATAACATACTAACTTCGTTCTCTCTCTTCGTTCGCTGGGTCAAATACAGTTTTTAAAAACCGACACGTCACAAATATCATAACGTTTACAACACTTTATGTATCACGCGATCACTTGGCAAATTTGCCGGTTTCTAAACCCCTAGTTAACTTTGACCAAACGATCAGTGTATTACTGTCTTTGTCATTTGTTTAGTGCCAGATAGAGACAATGATAGACATGGCTGATCATAGTCAACTTTGACCAGCTTTATCTAGAGGCGCAGGGTGGACACTCCATACAAGCGGCTGATGTCCGGTTTCAGAACCCTTCTATGGTTAACTTTAAATGAATAACCGATAAGTATATCGTTGTCCCTATCTGGCACTAAACAAATGACAAAGACCGCGATGCACTATTCGGTTGGCAAAGTTAACTAGGGTTTCAGAAACCAGGTATGAATCGTAAAAGACAACTGAAACTGTATGAGAAGCAATAGCGTCGTCCGCGTTGATACTGTTTTAGTACTCAATAGGTCACCCAACACGCTTAAAATTTCAAACGACCTCCCGATCTATCATCTCGCTTTAATTTTCAAATAGAGGGAGTGCCCCGTCTTCTGGGGTATATAGGTATAGGGTACATAGGTATTCTATTCTAGGGGTTCACAAAACAGGCATGAGTGACATACATATGCACTTATTGCGCAATACGGTGACAGTCTTTCCACCCTACAGCAACAGCCGGTCTGGCGTGCCGTGCCCTATCTGCATCTGAAGCTCTCATTCATAATTCGCTACCGCCTCAATAGAGCTTCATAAATTGGGGCCCAATAAACAAAAGCGCTCGACCACATTCATTATTTCAACACCAATCTATGAATACGCTTGAAACACAAATGAGAACGATCGCGCGAATTGTTCCTAAATGAATAGAGCGTCGAGCTGTGATTTATTTAACGCGACATAACTAAGTAAAGAACTCTATAAGCCGCTGGCGCGGCACTCGAGAGACGTCGATTAACGCTAATTCAGCATTTACGTAAGAAATTGCGTGACATGCTCGTAATTAGCCTAACTTACGTTACTTATATAATTTTATGTATTACTGGATTAGCGCGCGGCAGATAGCTTTAACTGAAATCTCTATGGTTAGGTTGTGTTAACTAATTACGCAAATCTACCATACTACAAAAATCATAATAAGGTAGGTAAGTGCTTAAATTTTTAGCTATAAAACAAGAGTACACTCGAAAATACAATTTTCATTTAGGAGTGACTGAATATGAGCATGTACGAACCTTTACAAAGTTCTAGCGCCCTTATTACAATTTCCACTTTTCCTAATAAGTGTACACATGAGCCCGAGCTGCATTACACGTAATTTTGCACATTTTCACGACCAAGTGTACTTGTGAAATAATTTATGTGCATTAGTTATGGGGCTGGAAGAATCGCGGAAACGGTGAACGGGGGTAAGCGCTCCCAGTTCCGAGTGACTCGGTGTACTCGGCTGAATGGGAGTCAAGTGGGGAATTGGAACTGCGGCATTGCTGATTTATTTGCGTCGTTGTTCACGGCAAATTAGCTTTTTAATTTCTTTCAACCGTTCTCATGTTTTCTAAATGGTGTACTTTTTTCACTTTTTCCTATAGTATAAGAGTATCTGGCCGAGCATTTGTCCTAGAACAAGGCTACCTCTCAACTCTGTCTACCTCTAGACTAGTAAGTATAAATAATATAAGTAATCAAGCGCCCAAGCGGTGGTGGCACTAGTGGTGGTGGCTCTACTATCACAGTTACTTATTGTACATTGTTTTTGTAAGTAAGTATTTACATTTAAGTATTATAATGAAAATAAAATTAATAGGCACAATTAAAGTACGAGTAGGTCTATAAATGTTGATGGCATACCTAATCTAGCTATATATCTCTACGCATCAATGCGGTAGCACTGTTGATCCATAATATGTAAAATGTGGTATTTCCCATTGGTTTTCTATAATAATTTATTGTCATGAATAAATATAAAATTGAAACTGCTAGCTCTCCCAAACCTAAATGAAACTCTCGTGAGACTAGCTCTTTATGATATCGATTAGCAATTTCTTGTTTCTATAAGAAACCCGATATATTTATCGACGAGACTGTGAGCCCACATTCAGCCATGACTATAATAGTGGTGTAGTGGCAAGTGTGAGACAAAGCCCTCGACTGGAGCACTCTCGAGGCGTGAGGCGAGGGCTCTCCGGCTCACTAATGGCCACTCGCAGGAAACTCGTATCGATCCTCCAATTTGTCTCTGAGATATTTCACTGTGGATTTTATAGGCAAAGTGATGAACGATGAGAATGTCCAAACGCAACCTAAAGCTTATTCTTCTTATAACCTTAAGCTATATTCTTAAGCTAAGAAATAAGATAAAGACACAAGTTGAAACTAACGTTCCAATAATAGAATAACTTCACCGATGTTTATGTTGTGTTACTATGGATATTTAAAAAATAAGAGTTCTCAACAAACTCATTTTAAAACTAATCCTGTTTTATATTATAACAGAAGCTAATGGATACGAGGAACATGCCATGACTTCACTACTAGCAGTGCGAGTAGACACAGCCCTCGAAACAAGAGCTCTCGACATGAGACCGCGAGTAGGTACGCTCTTTCAGCTCACTATCGATCTTTCAATGTGTTCCTGTAACAACATATTGGGATATGTTTTTATCGTAGAGAAAAAGAGAGAATACTTACGAGTAGTATCTAGTACTCTATGAATAAGTATTTTAGGTTATAATATGAAATAATCCCAACCAACGTCATAATATGAAATTTTAAGAACCAATCGATTAGTGGTTTCGAAAAATAAACTATTTTTTTACTCGAACACGATACGTACTTCCTATAGAATAGATGTACGAGTATAATTATATATGTTTATACCTACTATAATATATGTAGTAATTTCTACTTTTTCCTACATCACTTGGCGGCTGTTTATTGTTAAACACAATCGCACGTTTCGCGCCGTCAAGAGGCGTCAAGTTTCGGTCGACAAAGAAGGCGCGAACAATGCCCCGAGGGGGCGGCCCTCGCAGCAATCAGCTAAAACGGAGCCCTGGAGGGAACACCCTTTGTTTTTTATTTGTATGACAGCACCTTTTAAGAAATGTGTCATTGTTGTGACAATCTCGAAAACTATTAAAGTGGCATTTAAAATATATTTGAATAGGGACTGTTAGAAAAGGGCAATATTAAGGTTTTACGAGGATTTGCAATAGTGGATGTTTTCACATATCTGAAGATTGTAACATACATACAGGGGCATAGGTAGCCCCTAGTAGCCCTAGTAACTAAATAAAGTAAATATGGATATGTTTTAATTAAATTTGGCGAAGGCATAGACATAATTATGTATATCCTATACATGTTTAGGTATATCCTATCGCTGATTATATTATAGCGTCATTCGTAAATATTTCACATACAGGAATCAACGCAAACCCGGACTCTATAATTCATTCATGGCCATTCAGGTGAATAGCCACCCTTTCAGGAAACGGTGATATTGTTCGTCACTATTGGTGCTTATTATCCAGCTCTTGTCGCGTTTCCGGCGGAAGCGGAACTCGGTGCAGCGGCGAGCGGAATCGGACGTTCGGGCACGTTCCGGCCCGTTATCCGCGCGGCACTTCCGGCTGTTGGGAACAGTGCTCAACCTCAGAATATTCTCTAGGACTAGATTTTCAGGCACGGGAGGGTTAATTGGGATTTGTAAGCTCACATCGGAATCGGAATCGGAATATTTTATTTCATAACTACAAGTGGTATTCGGTACTACTTAGTATTCGGAAACAAACTATGGTGGAACAACTTTCTTTATGCTTTACAGAGTACTTTTACCCCTCAGACGAAGGAAGCGGGGAAGCAATGCATTACTGTTACGTATCAATTTGCCATAACCACTGAAATCTGACTTATGACTACCTACATAAGTACCTATATAACCTACAGCGAAACTATTCTATTATAAGTAATAAAAAAAAACAAACAAACATACACACAAATGACAACACACACTACACAAAACACACCACACAACAACACCATAATACACACAAATTTATGTTTCTTTATTTCTTTCTTACATACTGTTTATCCATTCCACTGCGTTTCCGCTGCCGGGCGGGCGGCTATCGGTACGTGCAGTGCACGTCACACTTTATGCGCTGCGATTGTTAAATGTAAATTGATGTGGCTTGCAACACTAATCTTTTGGCGGGAATCGTGGCAGAATAGCAGTAAATCTCAAAGTTGAATAGGTACTGCCCTTTGAACATTTTTACCTAAAGGGGATGTAGTAAAATGCCTGACCGGTGAACATTGATTTCTATGCACAAATTATATCGTTCAAAGGCATTTATATGTAAAGTTGGAGGCTCGTTTCTATTGTGGTAAAAGATGAAGACGTCAATTTTGTTCTTCATATTTGGATGTGAAGTTATTACATTACCCTACCATAATTATTATAAATCCGGAAATATAACGTCAAATTGTATCAGTGTGAAACCATCCTAAAAAGTTTGATATTGGATATTTTTGAGTACATTAGCACCGCTATTCATAGAGTGTTTTTATAAATAACTATTTACCATGAATAATCTGAGTATTTGCCTGATAGTAAGGTAACGCCAGTATATAGAAATGCTCTCTTGTACTTTGAGTTGTCAAGACATTATGAGCTGGATTGGTAGATAACGAAGTAAGAGTTACGAATACACAGACAAATCCTTCTAAACTAGACACTCTTGAATTATCGAAAATTAGTGCACCAAATGTAAGCTACCGTACTATCGGTAATTAGTGTTGAGTACGCCGTCCAATAAAGCCGAAACTGGACTGAATATTAAGCAAAGAGGTTAATTTTAATGAACCTCAATAATTCTGCGCGAAAATGCAGCGAGCGAGCAACCATGGCGAGTGTCATGGAGTTACGAAGGGGACAGCACAACAACAAAGCCATTAATGAAATTACAAAAGAAGTATTGTTACCAAAATTCTGATTCGGTACTGAATGTTAAACTGCACCATGATATCCCTAGTTTCCTTTCTTTCTAGGTTTTCATCTCTGATATAAAAGATATTATCTTTCGGTGTATAATTATTTGTAATATGGGACTTACACACAATTACTCATCAAATATCCGTAATAACCTTTATTATGTCTGTATTATCCTTTAATTTTGATCAATAAAATTACTCTTGTAACTCGTAACGTGACCGATTACTATATTGAAGTATAAGTACTTCGATCGATAATGTACTAGATTAAAGGTAACTGCCTTAAAAACGGCCAGTAAAATAGGAGCACAAATAAACTTGTGGTCTTATTTGCATTAGTCGAAACTAAACCATAAAGAACAGAAATAAGGTTGATTATAATTTTAATATACTTTTATAACGTTGCAATATTTGTGTCATGCAATTTTTCTTGGCTGTGTTTGGATGCAACGCTATCTAGTCATAGACCAAATATCACAATTTGGACGAGAAATCTGTGTATCTAGAGTCTGGCCAACGAAAGTAGACACTGAAAAACCCCGGCAAATTCAAAAAATATTAGTATGGCAACCCATAATTGCCACCATCTTGAAAATATTGGGGAATTTGTGTATTAGTGATGCCCTACCCTGATGCCGGTTCTCCCAAATTTTTGATAACAACATTTTAATTCAGCCAACGCTTTTGTTTATTTTTACGATTCAGAATTAATAATAATCAATAAAGTACTACAAGATTGTTTATTTTGTATTATATATTCCATTAGTGGTCGTTTTAAGTTGTTTTTTATACATTTTAGGTACATAAAAAACCATGCAATGCTAAACCACAATGAACTTAAAACTAAGTCGATAAAAGTAAAATAACACACTAAGAAGTGGGTTACAATAATTCGAAATCAATAATTATTGCATCCTAAATTTACCCAGGCACGGAGCATAATGTTCAGTGGTGGAAACACTAGTATGGGCATGTAAAAAGTTACGAAAAAATTCGAGTACTTATCTACTTTCGTTGGCCAGACTCTAGTAGACTATTGATTGAAGTATAGGCAGTATAGGTAGGTACGAGCAATTTTAGTGACAACTCGGCTTTTTATAACTCCCTGTCATCGATGCTCTGTCATCCAATTTGCTGACGCATGCACGCATCGACAGCTCGCATCGATTCGACCTGACATTTGTTACCTTTTGCACTTACATCATAATTGTATTATCGCTCATGTATTGTAATTGGTGATTCGGGCGTGTGGATTCATTTTTCAACGTGAACGCTTTATAGCATTTGATATGCGTTGATTGTGATTAAAATAACACGCGTTACTTATCCATTTCTGTTAGCACTATTTTGTCGTACATAAACATGTTAGTAACATGTTTATTTACTTACTAGCTGACACCCGACAGACGTTGTCCTGTCATTGTATGTCTCTCCCTCTCTGTCAAAATGAGTGACAGCTGTCAACTGTACAACCCGATTATATTTTTTCCAGTTTCAAAATTTTTCCCGTAGTAACGTAATAAATACTATCCTATATCCTTCTCCTGGTTCTCAGCTACCTTCCTACCTTATGTCTAGGCAGGATCCTTGACAAAGCACGGGAGAGATTAAGCCCTTCTACCTGACCTATTTCAAGCATTAATACACATGTGAAATTCCACCCCGTTTCTGTCCCATTGGCTAACCGCAGGAAGCGGAAGTGGCGATGATAACGCAGCGCTACGTGCCACTTCCGGGCGGCGAGCGACACCTTCCTCTACTTCCGGTTCGTTATCTACGTTAGCTGTGTAGCAATGGGGTGGGTCCTTGCCTGTGCGGAGAAGTTTTCGTTTTAATTGTAAATTTCATGGGACTTGGCCTTTTAGTTCATGTGAAACATAAAACAAAACATATTACCTACCTAAATCTGATTCGCATTATTTATTGTAGTTTTGGTGTGGTTTGTTCTGTACTGTTTCAGTAAAGCATACTGTACCTAAGTATCTTCGATGCATTAAAAATGTATCCAACGAATCTAAGAAAATACGAATTGAAATCCCTCTTTGTTCCAAGTCCGTTAAAAAAGGAAGAATATCCCATCACGTCTTTCTCACGTTCCTCGGACGTGAAACCAAGCTTAAAAGTAAATCGTGGTACTCCCAGATTCCAATTCTAACCGCATCGCGCCGCGCCGGGCGCATCGCTGCATCCATCAGGCCCCTAAAAGCGAATTCATGTCTATCTTTAAACTTCATCACGCGAGGCAACGGGAGTTTCGGATACGGCCAGTTTTTTCCGTGAGCTTTTTCGCTGGGCCTTTATAGCGCGGCACTTTTCCCGCGTGGCCTTTTCTACGCGAGCTTTTTTCGCGCCTCGAATTCTGGAGCTTGCTGAGGTTTTAATTTTATACATCATGGGCAGGGTTTTGTGGTGATGCTCAGTTTTTTTGAATGGTATCTGCTTTGTGAAAAGGTACCTTATATCAGAGTGAATACAACTAGGTTGTTTTAGGCGGTTTTTTGAGCTTTTCATCTCACGCTGATGACCAACGATGATTTATGAAACTATAAGATAAAATAATATGGGAAAGTTAGAGCATCGTGCAACTATTTGCATAGAGGATAAAAAGTACACATTCATACTAGAACTTCTTATTGCAATCTTTTCATTTAGCCTTTTATAAAAACGTACTTGGTAAGTAAAGCGGCATATTTTAAAATTATACATATAGATAATTATCAATTATATTTTCCAACACTACATACGTCTCTTCATCTCTCTGATGAAGCTGCTTCCAATAAACACCTCTCTTCCATACATCATTATCTCGTTATCTCCGCGCTCGCTGATTGGCTGTTATCAAATATCCGGATATAATGTTTCGTGCCAACCCGTCCATCCCATCACGGTAATTACTTTGCGTGTGGAATTGATAATTTGTTAATTATTCATATCACATATTGTGTTTATGCTACATACATAATAATATACATACACGTTTTGCTATTTCTAGTTTATTTACTAAACAAGGCTGCTTTGTAGTGTGGATGGGTGGATACCTATTTAATTGCTTGGGTCATAACATACAAGTACATTTTAATTCATTTATTTTATTGTATTTTAATATTATTTTTGATTTTATTTTAATTCTTAGTTGCATGGCTTTTAAGAGCTTCAAGCTTTGATGACAATACGATATTATTATGGTTAATATGATGAGCCGGGATGATCTGATTATGGGGATGAAAGGTAGATAGAAGGTGAAAGATTGCGTATTTAATACGTGTTTTAGTTATTACAAAAACCTGTTAACAGGTTTTTCATCAATGTTTTAGGAAGGCATACAAACTCGGGTGGCTGAAACTAATAGAAGACTCTCCTAAAATATAAGCAAGGTAGTATTGCCATCGATGACACAATCGTTGCAAACACTATCTAGGTAAGTACCTACTACACGGAAGGTGGAGCTAGCTAACCTATTTATGACCCGTTCATACATACCACTAGTCGTTTCATACTGCACTACTACGTATCTCAAGATATTCCTCCACCTAGATTCACCTCCGTGCAGTGTGTTGCGGCTGCGGCGCGTCTCTAGTGCGGTGCGTGGCGTGCGCAGCACGCTGCGGCTTTGGGAACATTGTAGATTGGGATGCGATGGAGAATCTGATTACGTGAGTCCGCCAGTCATTTATCCTTATCAAAATTTAGAATGCGTTAGTTTATTATATACCTGTAACTTTTTACCGGTAAGTAGTATCCTACTTAATTTTATAATCATCATCATAAGCCTTTATCCGTCCACTGTTGAACACGAGTCACTTACACATTACAATGAAATGCCGAAGTTCTTAGTTCAGGGCTGGGGTTTGAGTTGGATTCTGCTCTGGTGTGTACATGCCACCACTTGGTCACTATTGCCCATATTTATGTATACCACTCTGTTATGTTTATATGTCGATAATATGTGTGTACTTTCTTCCACCAACTCCCAGCCTATTGCGGCTCTCGACGGCGCCGCTCCGGCACTAATGGCCCCTATTCATGTGCCGAGTGACACTCAGGGAAAACGCCACATTGTTGCGTAAGCTGCGATCTCGCACGAGCGTGTGTGAGAGTGAACAGGAAACTTTTGGGCCAATATTTAGGCTGATACCAAAAGGATACAATTATATTTCAAGAAATTCTAATGAGACCGAAAGTCGTACCTACACTGCAACTTTTATAGACCGTTAGATGCTTGTAAAATTAATTGTTCACGCACAATTGGGTTTTTGAAAAAAATTTTTTTTTGTGATAAATGGAAAGATTATATATTAGTTTTATAACAAAACTATTTTTTTTTTTTTTTCGCAATAATTCAAAAGTTATTTCAAAATAAAAAAAAATTTCTGAATCCAGTACCGAAGACACGCCGACAACTCCCGAACAAACCCGAGCGCGTGTGACGTCATAATGTTAGTTTTCACTCATTGCAGTTGATAGAAAAATAATAAATACAGTGTTTTGATCTATTTAATTTTGTTGTCATTATTAAATATTTAAATTTATATTAAAAATGTCGAACCTCAAAAGTTATCGTTCTTGTTTTGTACCATTATGTAAGAATACTACAAAGGCAACTCCTGATAAAATGTTTTTAAATGTTCCCCAAGATGACAAACGTCGAAATAAATGGTTTCACTTGATGCCCAACTTACCTTGATGCCTTGGCACCTCGAACTTCAGCAGAATTAAACCGAACGTCATTTTTTTTAAAATCGGTGATCATAAATATATCAACATCAGGAATATTATCAGACTTTGCCTTAATAAATCCTTTATCACACATAGCTAATCGAAACCAACTAACAACTCGTATTTTAGCAATAAATTTTTAATATTATTGTCTAGACACGTGTAATAGCCGTAAACGCTGTACTGTTATTAAATAGCTATAACATTATGACGTCACAACTATGGTGACCAATCATGGCGCGTTTATAGTCACGTGATTTTTATTTAAATTTCATCAATTTTTAATTGTTTATAATTAATTGAAAAAAACTTTTTTTGAAGTTTTTTGCATTAAATATCAATATTATTAATAATAAAGTTTTAAAATACATAAAAAAAATCAATTTTTTTTTTTTTTTTCAAAACCCCAATTCGTTTAATATTTTATGTAACGTATATAAGTTGATACACGACTATAAATGTGCCCAACATAAAGGCTTTACATATTATACTGTGATAATATGTAAAACTGTATGATACACACTCAACCCGTAGGTACCTCATACTTAAATTAATTAATAAATAATAGACTACAACCTTATATTCTACTAAGCTAGGTCACACAGTGTAGGATAGGTAACAGCGCTGCCGCTGTGTCAACCATACCTTTTCAGGGCCCTGCTAATTGATCTGGGATTCTACCACAAAAGTCGAGACATCACAGACTTTTATTGTAACACATAACAACTGATACAATTCCTACTTGAAACAGCATTTACTTATTTAACAGCAGTAACAGCCCAAGAAATATAAAAATAAGATGGATTGGAATAATTGGATTTGAAGCAAATGCGATAGATCACTCTAGCGCAAAAGGCTCCAGGCGACGCGTCACATTCGTACAAATTACTTTAAAACAATCCACTTACACTGTACTTGTGAAAGGACATATTTACCTAAATAAGAGCTTACTCGTTTTAATAATGGCTACTTGAAACCGCAGTATCTTGAATATTTCAGGCGGCACTTACCGAAGCCTCTAGGGAACATAAAAGACTAGGTAAGCCCTTTTTACAGCGAGACGCGAGGGCCTTTGGAAATCCATTTGTGTTTACATTTTGCCGCTTTTTTTTTGATGAAGATGAAAGTCGAGTCGGCAGTTAGTATATTGCTGCTAAAAGGGTAGGCACATAGCTATTGTCTTTTATACGGACTTAAGAAAATTCGTGATGAAACGCAAGCAAATGTACCTATCGACTAAACTCCATATTTTTTGTGCAATAGAATGTATTACTACAATTATTTGGAATAGAATAAGTAGGTAGGATGAAAATGTTTACACATCATCATAGTAGTAGGCTTTCTTAAAGCGCGTGACTTGTTAAAGCATTTTACGAAAAAAAATAGGTCTGTTTATTTTAGAATGGCTAACCAGCGCCCAGATATTAAAATAGATGTTATCGTTATATTTCCATCTAAGCAAGTAACTAGACTGTATTGTGGTTATGTAACGTTAAATTGTAACGTTAACACAAGTTTAATCCAACGGCTTAAACAAACGAGTCCGTTCACACTTCAAACCTATCGGAAATCTCTCAAAATAAAAACGGCTATTAACACTCGCCTAAACAAATATTTGGCAGCCGCTAAACTAACCAAACTTCCACTCTATCCTTTCATTTTCCACACCTATTTAACTGTACGCAAACAAAATCATACATTCATGAATAAATAAGCCGAGATCCCCGAGGGCGGGGGCGGTCGGCAAATCATTTCTGTTTCGTTTCCCTCACGAACTTCAGTAATAAAAGCGCCGTCCACTTATGCATTTTGAAAGGAACCAGGAAAAAAGTGAAAAATATATGGGTGATTTATCTTGATCCAGTAACTAGAACTTCGGTCATTTTTCTAGACACATATACGATAGTAGTTACCTAGATAATGTGCCCAAATGTACCTAACCTAGGTAGTGTTGACAAGTAAAACTGAGGAGACGTCGGGGGCACAAAGGGGATGACCTAACATTTGCACAATATAACGTATTTTTTCCAATAGTAGCATAAAAGTAAAATGACAATTACAGAGTTGAATTACAGCTATCTTGTTACAAATAGGCGCGCGTATAATTATTATTGTGCTCTACGACTACTATTTTTACAATAATTTCAAAGTAATGCGTGGTAGGACTGGTAGTTCTAGTAGGTACGCGTAAGAAGTTACAATTTGAGCTTTCAAGTTATTTACTGAAAATGATCGAAAGTCAATTATGTAATTACCTACTCATTAATAACGCATGATACAGAAAATACAGTAGGTATCTACTGGCTTCAAAATAGGTTGCCTACTGGCCTATTTCTCACCTACCTATTGTTAGGTGAGAAATAGGTACGAGTAAGTAGGGAATATTCTTATCCAATGTTGTTGTTATCACAGTCCTAAGATAACATCAACCTTGATAACTCACGATATGGCAGAACTAAGAACAACTCATGCCATATCTACATACAGGATAATCAATACAGTCAAGGTACTATCTGTAAATTGTATTTGGGAGAAGTTACTGGAGCCAGTAACTACGTAGGTAGCTAGGTACGACATCGCCACAAAAAGTGGCATAACCGCGAGTGTTCGGCCGCCACGCCGACTGGCGGAATTTAAATTAACCACTTCATATTCCGGTTCACAGGGCCTGAAATATTTATACCACCGCAGGCGGACGCACATCATTCTGTACGTATATTGGTAACAATTTTACCCGCGTGCGGATGTTCGTTTTAATCAAATTACGTGAATAAATCGGTTTATGGCGCCTCTCGTTCGCGCCTTGATAGGCTGATCATATAAATTACAATAATCGTTGCTGATTTTCATAGATTCTTCACTGAATAAAATTGGCCTAAACCCAGTTCATCCTCTTCGTTTTTTAGAGAAAGAAATAATAACACCTATGCCTTCTTCAGATCTTCTATGTCTTATTGAGATTTTTTTCGAACATAAATTTTAAGTAGGTATGTTTATGTTAAAAAAGATCTGAAAAAGGCATAAGTCATAGCCATAGCAGGTAGGTATGTACACTAACTAATAAATATAATGCAAGGCAAAGGGTAATTTAGAAAATTACTTATCTACCCATTAGCTAGGACGTTAATATTTTAGGACAGAAATAGACGTAGCTGTATCTGTACCTACCTCTCTAATAAAGTTACGTTCGAAGCATAAAATACAAGCAAGTAATTCGATCCGGTTTATTTAGGCAGTCCACTTGTGGTTGAGGTTGAGGTTGTGTGAAATACAATCAAGGTAACCCACAAATCCTGTCGGTAAGCCAGTGGCTTCAATATAAGTTACGTACTTTACCCAAGTTATTTTAACTTCAAGGTTATGTTACCAACTGATCGTATCCGCCCATTATATAGTATCCTATCCGGCTACCTACAACCCTATTTTTAACAGATGTTGATTTACTTTCCGTTCCTGAAAACTATGTATAAATAACTATACTACCTACTTATATTCTGTAGAAGAGGCTTTTTTTTTTTTTTTATACGTAGCCCCACATTAGGATTGCTCCTGTATCGTGGGTACCGCTTACAGACATATAATTTCACATACACATCACACCCAGACCAGAAACAAATATTTGTGGACCACACAAATATTTATCCCAGGCGGGAATCGAACCCGCAACCCCTAGCGCAGCATTCCGATTGCTCAGCCACTACGCAAACGAGCTGTCTGGTAGTTAAATTCTTTAGTTAGGTTAGACAAACAATTATCAGATACGCGTTGTAGCGAATGTGTCATCCTTATCAGAACAGATGGCTCCTCTCGCAGATCAAATTCGTAAATCAATATCATATTATTGATCAAAAGTGCCTTATTCGTCATCGAATTTTCATTTTCATGTGCGCAGTGATCGACGTGCCACGACCGGGGAAAACCGTGCCTACCTTTAGCTAATATACCTAATATGTAAATAGTAGTATTACCCTACAAAACAGACCTGTGTTTGTTAATATCATCTAATTCACATACCTACGTCAATTTTATTATCAAGTCTGAAGTTTACCTGTATAAAGTCATAAAGGCGAGAAAATCACTATCATTTGTATCAGTCGTAGATGGACATTAGACCATAATGGAAATCGTCGTAAGTTATTTAACGATTATTTGAGGTACATGGGCTTAAAAAAAAATGTTAGTGTTCTAAATCCGATTGCTATTGTTTTTCTTTGTATTCTTTGGGTTAAGTTATTATTCCGAAATATGTTTGTAAGAACAGTAGTGATCGTCTGAGATTAGCTAGTTTTCTTCATTTCAGAATTTGGTATACGCTGCGTTGCTCGTATTGGCCTTAACACTTACAGTGATACATTCAGAAAAAAGTGATGTCGAAGAGAAGGCGACAAAACCACCACCAGGATTTAACCCATTGGAAGATTTAATCTTGAATCAGAGCAAAAATGGACCGCAGTCACAGAACGGAGATTCCCATTCAAGAGTGAAAAGGCAATATAGTAAGTTTAATCTTATTATTAATGTGTTAAGTTCGCGTAATCTAAATAAATAATTGCGGGTTCTACTCTACCACATTACGCATTCACCAAACGAGTATTAGGTACGGGCGAATTTCTGCGATACGATATTACAATCACAATATTCCTGGTCGAAGATGTAACACTATTTCTGTATAATAAAGACTCATAACCCCACAAACATCTAGATTCAGAGCAAATATAAGTACGACCTGTGCAAATATTTGTGTGAACCAGTCGATGAACCACAAGCTCTGAGTCTGGGTGTTTCTGGTACCACGATTCCCGTAGTTTCTGATTATCTACATACAAGAACGTACCTAAGTAAATAATGAGATCATACTATGTTACACCTATAATGTAATGCGTTAGAGACGCGTTATTATTATTATATATTTGTAGGTGACTCTGAAAGCTATAGCATCGAATCTGATGAAGATGTTGCAGACGCCAGTAATGAAGGCGATGATTACTATGAAGGTACCGGGAATCTTGAAGTCATTGTTAGCAGTATAATTTTATCTATCTAGCCTACCTATAATTATATGTAACTTACCTATACGTTCTGCGTGAACGCAAATTATTTACCTACCTATTTAGGTATCTTAAGTATACCGGCCTATGGTTAGGTATTTTATTAAACCGGTTACTATTTATTGATATAGGTATGATACCTATCTATTGAACAGAATTTAAGCTATTTTTCATTTCTTTCAGGACAATACCCTTATCCATATCCATATCCTATTCCCATCTTCATTGGAGGCGGATTCGGCGCGTACGGCGGAGGGTACGGCAGAGGATTTGGAGGAAGAGGATTTGGAGGTGGCTTCGGGGGTAGAGGCTTCGGTGGAGGCATAGGAGGTCGGGGTATGGGCGGTGGCTTCGGTGGGGCACATGGAGGTGGTGGTGGACATGGGGGTGGTGGTGGAAGAGGCTAACCTCAGAACCTTAGGTACAACAGAATAAATTATATAGACATTATCATGTTAAAGAAAACATCTAGGTACCATGTATATCTACATAATAAGATAGTAATAAAATATAGTAAGTAGGCATAATAATGTGGTAAGTACATAGTTAGGTATTTACATATTATTATTATTTCAATATAAGTATATAGGTAGGTCCGACCTTTTAACTAATGTAGGATATTAATACCTACCATGGTTGTTAATTAGTATTTAAACGGGTCTAATTCGCGCACAAACTAATATCAAAATATATATATCGAAATAGACCCGTTTAAATACTATAATTAACATGGTATTCAATTCGCGAAAGTTGAACCATGGTGGTTTTCTTCTACAATGATAGGTAAGTACCTACTTAGTTTATATGCCGTGAAATGTTTTTAATAGTAGGTAGGTAGGTACATAAAACAAGTTTATTATTACAAACTGAAAACTAATAAATAGTTAGATATTTTTTATACAAGGTACGTAGGTACTTATATGAAATGGACGAAATGTAAAGTTTCCACTTTACCATTAATTTAATACTTGTAATTATAATAATTAAACATCACATTATAATAAATGCAAAATTAAAATGTGTTTTCTTATCACCTACGAATAAGTAATAAGTTTATTATTTTCGTAGCCTCGAACATATCCGACCATCATCCGACTGTTTTAGAACGTAAATTTGGTTGTCACTGTCAATATTTATACTGCTAGGACCATGGAACGCTCAGCAGTGGAGTTTTGGCGGGAATCCGATAGTGAGACGTTTTTTTTTTTTTTTTTTTTTTGTTTAATTATGGCTTCGCACGGTTTGTGCATATAGCCAGTGTCAAGTATTATAATAATAACGTAAGTACATAATATTTTTATTTTCACATTAGGAAAGTAATAGCTTTAAAGCAATCCTCGTGGTCAAGTAGTCAAGTCAATTATTTACATAGTCAAAGTCACGATTCAGTAAAGTGGTGGATGCTTTACTGAAACTTCCTGGGAGTTTTGGAAAAAATACGAAATGACACGCTTTTTGAGTTTGTATCATTCGCCCACACTCGTGCACGTTAACGAACACTTAATGTTTAATATTCCACCAATATTACACATTAACACTCGAAGAAACACAAGTTTAAGAAAATAACACAAAACCAACAACGTCTCACTATCGTATTCCCGCCAAAACTCCTAGTGAGACGTTGTTGGTTTTGTATTATTAGCTCAAACTTGTGTTTCTTCGAGTGTTAATGTGTAATATTGGTGGAATATTAACCATTAAGTGTTCGTTAACGTGCACGAGTGTAGGCAAATGATATAAACGCAAAAAACGTGTCATTTCGCATTTTTTCCAAAACTCCCAGGAAGTTTCAGTAAAGCATCCATTACTTTACTGAATCGTGACTGACGATGTAAATATGTAATTGACTTGACTACTTGACCACGATTGCTATAACATTGGTGTGACTTTCTTAATGTGAAATTAAGAAATACTTAAAATAAAATACTTGACACTGGCTATATGCACAAACCGTGCGAAGCCATAACTAAAAAAAAAAACGTTCAGCAGTGGTGCCAGTTCAGAATAATTTATCGCCATTTTGATTTCTGCCTGCCTACCTCGGAAAGTCGGAAGTTGAAACGTATGGTGACGAAATACTACAAAAAACGGTATCGCGTCGTTGTTATTTCTATCTCTATCTCAGGTTTACTTTAATTTAGCGATTTTGTGCAATAAAATAATAAATAAGCGGTAAATATCAAATGGTAATAGGTAATACGGAAAATTGCTGCAAAAATCGATAGATACTTGATTTCCATTATTATTCTTATGATTAATAAATAAGTAGGTACTTTAGTAGGTAATAATTGATAACAACTTTAATTTGACAAAAAGTTGCGTATTTTTGATTATTTTTTTTATTTGTTATTTTTTATGGTCAGCTAGCTAGATCATTAGGCGAGTTGCAAGTTGCAACACTGATTGATAAGTCAGTCAGTCAGTCAATCAAATAAGCGAGGCGAGGACGTTTAGTGTTTGTGTTCCTTTCCTTTTTAGATTAAATGGTAAGTATGTCTTATTATTACTATAGATAATGAGTTCTCCGTTAATTGCGTTGCGACTCTGACTTTAATAAAATTAAAACGCGGAACTTTATTGTTTCCAGCAATGGACGGCTCATACGATGAGATAGTTTCGGACAATCCATTTTTTGCCGAACTAAAACAAGAATACGCTAATTTATTTCAACACTGCATTACCCAGTCATGGGTGATTTGCGTGCCCCGCGTCGGGAGCTTAAACACACGTGTATTTACCGTGGAAGATTTCTGCGCTCACATTTTGGTGCCGAGCGACGAATTACCAGAAACACATTATAGCACTCTTACTGAAAAACAAGTGACTGTAACTAATAAAGTAATCACATTGGAAGTAACAAAAGGGCTACCTCTCCAAAGCCACATCTTATTTGAAGAGACATTCTACACAGAAGATTTTATTAAATACAATGTCTGGTGCATAGAAACTCCTTTAGAGCCCACTGCAACAGCGGATGACAATGCTATTTCCAAGGATCACCTTGCTTCAATCAATGACTGCATAGATCTTCTGTGGACTCAAGCTGCTGGACGGCAGGTGCTAGATCAAATAGAGCAAAGCGTACAGACATTTATCAAGAAGCACACCACCTTGCCTATAGCTTTGGGTCCTCTGAAAGATACTATAAGCGAACTCTACACTCAGTGCCTTCAAATTGCTCTACAGAACAGAAGACTGAGAGAAAAATCGAAGTCTAACAAACAAGTTCTGGAGAACATAAAACTCTCGGTTGAAAGTTACATGCAGCATCTGTTGTTTGATTCACTTTTCAAACCAATCTGCACTTCCTGCGCTTATGAAGATGCTCATCTTAATAAGAAGATAAGAAATATGTGCGATATTCAATTGAGAGATTTGGACATCAAAAAGGACCTATATCACGCTGTGCCAAAAGCGAAGCAAATACTGTCTAAAATAGTCACATATAACACTGTTTTAGAAAAAGTGTTGTGTATAAAACAATCATTGAACGCCATCAATAGAAAAGATGACAGCAACAACGTTGTTTTACTGACTGCTGATGACTTGCTGCCAATTTTTGTGTTTCTTGTCATCAAGTCTGGCCTGCCGAATTGGTACAGTCAGCTGACATACTTGAAGGAGTTCCGCTTCAGTGGTGTGGGTAAAGGAGATGGAGATGAAAGTGCATTCCTTATTACCACTTTAGAAGCTGTCATAGAACACATCCAGTCTGGTGCACTTGCCGGTTCCCCCGACCCTGAAGCTTATTACTATGAAAGCAATCTTACAGAAGAGAACCTTAACGGCAAACAAAGACGGAACAGTTTGACAGAATCCATATCCACGTCTGATACAAACGGCAAAGAAGAAACTCTAGAATATATATTTGAACTCATAAAAGCCAATCATTGCGAGCAAGTGCAGGCAATATTTCTTAAAAACAAGAAGCAGGTTCAAAACCTACAAAATGATCATATCCTCAAAATTGCATTGGAAGCAGATATTAATTCTTCATCATCTTCTTCCAATGAAGATGATGAAGTTGAAACAGAAATATATCAAAAACTCTGTCATCCTCTATGTAACTGCAAAAAGTGTTGCTCAAAAATATCCAAAAAACTGTTAAAAACATCTCCCACTGTATCATCACGAGACAGTCACGGTCTCACAGCGCTGCATCTGGCAAGTATTCATGGTAAAGCTAACATAGTTGAGACTCTCATAGACATGGGTGCTCATATCAATGCAACAGACCTCAATGAATGCACTCCATTGCACTATGCTGCTTCAAGAGGGCACCAAAATGCACTATTATTATTACTCCATTCAGGGGCCAATATCAATCAAACAAACATTGATAAGAACACACCACTTCACATGGCTGTCAATAATGGCCATTTGAATTGTGTCAAAGCCCTTATATACTATGCAGAACATAGTAGACGCAAAATTAAAATAAATTTTGCCAATGAAGGTGGAAACACACCCCTACATTTGTGCTCTAAATGGGGGTATGAAGGTATAGCCAAGATTTTAATCGAGAATGGAGCCGAACCATCATTCCAAAATCGCTACAACAAAACAGCATTTGATTATGCACATAACTTGAGGATTCTACAGGTGTTAAAATCAAGTACTCCTAATTTGTATGAATACATACATATTTCAGGCACAGATGTGCAAAGCTTGAATTGTAAGCCAACACCGGACAACCCTGTTGTTGAGAAATTGCAGAATTTAAGAATTGAATCCAACATTGCATCAAAGACAGTGGAAAACTTGAAGTTGATTGAAAGAATATTGAAGGCTATATCTTACGGAGACATAAAGCTAGCATGTTTTTACATGAATATTGACTATGCTGCCTATTTGGAGGCAAGCGGTAAACCAAATATAACAACCTGCCATCCTCTATGCGAGTGTAAGGCTTGTACAAAGAAAACAGACTCATATTCGTCAGACTATGATGTCAATTTTGCTGACATAAATGGTTTCAGCGCACTGCATTACGCCTCACGCTATGGATTGGAAGAACTCTGCAGTATTTTATTATGTAACAAAGCTAATGTGAACTGCACCAATAAGAAAGGTCTGACTCCTTTACACTTAGCATCTTTGAATAATAAAATACATGTTATTCGCGTGCTTCTCGACAATGGCGCAAATATTAATGCGATAGACTTGGCAGGAAATACTCCATTGCATGTAGCAAGTGACATGGGCAATATTGGAGCTGTTAAAATCTTGATCAGTTATAATCCTGATTTAACAATGTTAAATGGTGCACAGAAAACCGCTATAGGTCTTGCCAAACAAAGAGTACACTTGACTATAATAGACTTGATTGACAAAAATGCTAACAAAATGCAATGAAATAAATATTATGTGTCGTGTGATCATTATAAGGGGGGATATTTTTTTATAATATAGCAAGTCAAACAGCCAACGCAGCGGGACGGCGGCGTTGCGGCACTGGCGTGAGCAGTTGTAATGTACTAGATTGTATTAAACACGCCACACAGAATAGTCGCGACCAGCGCGACGTGTTTGTTGTAGTCGAGAAATGACGCCGACCGAGCGCGGTGGCGGCGTTTCGGCCGGCGCGGCGCGACACGTCACGCCTTCACGCCCGTCGCGTGACGTTCATGCCGCACCGCCCCGCTGTCCCGCCCCGTCACGCTCTAGGTGTGACTTGGCCATAAAGCCATCTACTTGAATAACTAATTGTATACTGTAGAAATAAATAACTAGCATTATAGCATATTATAACATTATTTAGTGCCATTTCCTGTAAATCAATCGACTTGTTCAGTCCACTTATTTTGTTTCAAACAAGGAAAATTATTGATCTATTTTTGTTTTTGCAAGTTCGATAAATGTCACACTGAGGACCTCAGTATTATTCTTAGAGAATCATCCATCGAGTCTTACTAGATCAATAAAATGCAATTAATTGTATGCATATCGACGTATTTACTACATTCCAATGGATCATTGACATTGTCGATATCATAAAGTTTAGTTGTAGGATTTGTATCGAATTTATTTTTGTCATGTTATAATTTTTCATATTATGTATATCACAATGCACCCGATGTTGTTTAATTTATAGTAGCTTTTTTATGTGTTCTGAATAAGTATAATCGTTGTTAATTATGTATTCATACAGTGGACAGATAACAGGTCAAATGTTTATAAACATAATTATTTCCATAATACAGCATATTTTGTTCGATTATTAGAACTTTCAAATCAGTAGCCTACAGTAACCTACTTGTTTAGCTCGGTTGTCGATAAAATTTTCTTTGACCTCCTGTGCCATTATTATCAATAGATTGTTCTACAAAAATCTCGTATAAGACTGATTAAAATACTAGTTTTTAACTTTTTCCTTTTGTACACAATAAAACCAGTTACGCAATCTTTGCCAATATTATTTTTTTACTCTTTGGTTTTGACATTTTTATGGTAATTTCATAAAATAAAGGTTTTATATTCATTTCATCGTTTTATTTTGTATTTACGGATAAAATACATAAACTTTGAGCATCATTAATATATTTCACATTTTTGTTGTTAATACTTTAGCAAATTCCTCAAAATATCACGTCATCAAATCACAATATTATGCCATTGTGCTCTGTACAAATCCTTGCTACATTATACAAACATAACTATAATAATATAGTATGTAAGTTGATTAGTTTGTTAAAATCTTGTTTTACAATCTATTTCTTACATATAACTTACAATATTTATACAAAAAAGGAACATAATATACTGTTTAAAATCTATTTGTTTGATAATCGAACTTATCAACAAAATTATGTGTAACATGTATATTGTACCTTCCTAAACTGTGCAATTTTTATATAAGTACATAAAAGGGCTATCATACCAACATAGCACCAGAAAAAAACAAAGTGTAGTAAGCTTTGAGCATTTATCCAATTGATGGGTCATTCCCAGTTGTCACCCGCCTCCATGTCCCCAGTGGTGACAACTGGGCATGATTTTTAAAATGTGTCCCTATTGTCACCACTGGTGACGTCCCTCTGCTGACAAATGGGAATTGTTTTAAAGTGCGTTCCATTTGTCACCACTGGTGACGTCCCCACTGGTGACAAATGGCACTTGTTTCTAAAGCGGGTCCCATATGTCACCTCTGGCGACATAATTGGAAAATAAAATTCATACGTCCACAGTTGGTGACGAAGAATCTCTGGCGGTAGGTAAAACTAACCTATAATGTGAATAAAACAAACATTTAGTGACATTGTTTAAGGCAAGATTATCATACTAATAATATATCGGATGTAGAAAAAATTTAATACTCTATCTACCTGCTTAAAATGTTTCAATATTGTTTTCTAAATGTTCAATCATACCATTTTATACAATAACTAGCTGGCCCGGTAGACGTTATCCTATCAACTTCAAAGCCATTTCCAAAATGTATGGGAAAATTTATGATCCATATTTATCTCTTTTCTGAAAATTAAATTCATACGTCCACAGTTGGTGACGAAGAATCTCTGGCGGTAGGTAAAACTAACCTATAATGTGAATAAAACAAACATTTAGTGACATTGTTAAAGGCAAGATCATACTAATATCTCAGATGTAAAAAAAGTTAAAACTGCATGACGCGTCCGGCTCTGACATGGTTGGGAGTGCACTGGGTAAAACTAGTCTGGAGACCAGGGTCCGTTCACACAGACTTGCGCGGAGAGGAGCAGATTTTTGTCACGTGTAAAACAGAGATTTTAATCAATGTGCTAAGGTTTTTTTACATGTCAATTCTTTTATTGTGACAAGCTCAATAATAAAAGAAGTGACATGTAAAATAAACCATATCACAATAATTAAAAGCTGTTTTAAACGTGACTAAAATATTATGCCTTCCTCCGAGCCGGTCTGAGTGAACGGACCCTAAGCGGTCATCACAAAGGGCAATTCCTATTATTTTCGCACTAGACGAAACCGGTTTATGTAAAGGACAGGTAGATTTTGGCGCAACTCTCTCTCTCCCCTGCACAACTACTTTCTAGAAATTTTGATTAACGTTGTGATGAAACGTTGATAATAATATGTTAAGAACATTTACATTTATTTCAAGTCTATTTTATTATTGAGAATAATATACCGATTAAACTGTGAAATTAATATTAGAAATTAGGGAGCATGAACAGATTAGATTTAATTTTATAAAGTAAATTATTATGTTTATTCATATTTAGGTACAAAACAAAATCGTATTAGTTATATGTAGGTACACCATTTACAACTCATGACCGGCTGGACCGATTTTCATGACTTGCTTTAATTGGATTTGTCTGTTTACGAATAACAGATAACTATTAAAACATGAGAGAAAATTACGGAAAAGAGATAAATATGGATCATAAATTTTCCCATACATTTTGGAAATGGCTTTGAAGTTGATAGGATAACGTCTACCGGGCCAGCTAGTTATTGTATAAAATGGTATGATTGAACATTTAGAAAACAATATTGAAACATTTTAAGCAGGTAGATAGAGTATTAAATTTTTTCTACATCCGATATATTATTAGTATGATAATCTTGCCTTAAACAATGTCACTAAATGTTTGTTTTATTCACATTATAGGTTAGTTTTACCTACCGCCAGAGATTCTTCGTCACCAACTGTGGACGTATGAATTTAATTTTCCAATTATGTCGCCAGAGGTGACATATGGGAACCGCTTTAGAAACAAGTGCCATTTGTCACCAGTGGGGACGTCACCAGTGGTGACAAATGGAACGCACTTTAAAACAATTCCCATTTGTCAGCAGAGGGACGTCACCAGTGGTGACAATAGGGACACATTTTAAAAATCATGCCCAGTTGTCACCACTGGGGACATGGAGGCGGGTGACAACTGGGAATGACCCCAATTGATTTGCAATACAATAGTAACGGATTATTATTAGGTCACTGTAAGTACGACTGAATTTCCATAATAAACATTATTAAGTTGGGTACAGCATAGGTTTAAACCCCAACAGAACATTAGTACCCTAACACTTATAAAAACATTTGTGTTTTAAATAAATAAACAACTCCTTTGCCGCAATGAAACTAACAAATTCTTAATCTTAACATAGCCACTGTCAACAGTAAATGTAATCTCGTTCATTTAAATTAAACAGGCCCAGGCTGGACACTCCATACTCAAAAGCTACTACTCAAAGCCACGGAAGAGAGAGACACGCTCAAATGTCATACAAAATCACGAAAATGCCCCTTCTCTTCTAGGTTAATTATAGGTATTGTGCACAAGGCCTAAAAGAGGAATGTTTTCTAAAATTTCCTAAAAACGTTATTATTCCACAAATAAAATATATTACTTTCAAATAAATAGTTCAATCCTATTCTTTATAGTAATTTCTGAACGCGCCTCATGGTCCCGAAGTAAATGAATCGTTACAACGAAGTTAAATTAATAATTACGTCACTAGTTTTCTTAGAGATCTATTGAAGTATATTAAAATCTTGTTTTTAAGTTAGACATAAGTAGCGATAAAATCTAATAAATATTTAATTACAAAATGGTACAATCTTGTGCAACATTTACTTACAACCAATAATTGACCAGACCAACTACAAAGAATTCACTGAAGCGTCACTAAAGTGACTCCAAACTGGTATTTTTAATGTAACAAGTCCATTTGCATCATCAAAACTTGTTTTAAACATACCTTGGTTTTCTTGTTACTTAATCACCTATAACTATATTATAATAAACTCTCGCTGATCGATTTTAATCTATCCATTTTGCACATACATATAAGTAATTTTGCTAACATAAACTGTGATCATTTCCACGACAAATACAAAATAAGCCTAATATACTTCTAGGTAAGTACTTATATCAAAAAGATGATTTGGTGTCGACCTCAGAAAATTAGCATTGATACTCATTCACATATCATAATAGATTGGCCATGTTTGATCGCATTCCGGTTACATAATTTGTATTTACAAAATAAATTGAATATTATAACAGTAAGTTGTCTGATCAATTTGCTAAAATAACATCACTGTGGCGGCAACGACCACAACGGCATTTCTTCTTTTTTCTTTTCCTTCTTTTTGTAGTTATGCCTATCTCTGAATCTGACGTCATCTTGCCTTATTCTATAATCCGAGGCTTCCGTCCGCCAATTACTGAATTTCCGTGGCGATCCCTCTTTCCTGTATCTGATTTCTTGACCGTTTTCGTCAAAAAACACCCTGCTTTTGACGAACAGCCCGTTCTTACCTGGATCGCACTGGTCTCGCTGTAACTCTTCCTCGAAATCATTGTCATCGATTAGCTCCATGACATCTTCTCGACTGAACGTGAAGGAGTGCGGGTAGTAAGCTTGGAGTATGTCCTCATGCCTGAACTGCTGCATCTGAAGCCACACATGCGGCAGAAGTAGCGGGAACCTTCGCAGCCAGTAGGTCACGAAACCGTCCGGTAGCTTGCCGAGGCTCTCTTGCACATCCGTCTCGAGCTCTCTGAAGTGATGTTTCTAAAGGAAAATATAATATAACATCAAACTTTAACCTCTTATTAATTTTAACTGCCTCATTTTTCCATTTGGTGCTAGAGGTTGCACACTTGTACATAGTTCTCAAAACCTGTTACTATCTCAAAATAATTATGCAATATTTACAACATGCCTGTAAATAAATGCATGTCATTTACATAAATAACAGGTCGATAAGGTTGTATGTGGGTCATTACCGAAGCGTTAGTAAAGCAAGTTGACGTAGTAGAAATTATGTAACGTCGGTAAATACCTACAGTTTTGTGAATAAATCAAATTCTAACAGAGTTAGGACTGTGTAGGCGCTACCGTCGCTATTTTAAAATGCCTTCAGTACGCCTATGAATTTAGCACGTTCGATAAACTGCAATCGGTTACTGCTATGCGATAGCAACACGGAATCTATGCTGCTATGGTACGGAACACTCGTCACTAGGTCCGACATGATCGCGCAACCCAACGAAACCGGACTTTATCTTATATATGCGGATTTACATCGCTGTGCTTCCGGTAGCGGTCGTTAGCGATTGGTAGAAATCGCTGATCCGCGTCAGAGGCCCTGAAGCGGCCTGAGACGTTATGCCGCTAGAGGCCGGCACTACGTCATCGGACAGGGTGGGATAACTTACCTTATTTCGGATAGCCCTCAGCAGATGCGCGACGCGGTCCCCCCGGTAGGTCCGGCGGGCGCGCAGGTCGCCCGCCACCTTGGCGCAGACGTGCGCGCGCCAGTCCGCGCGCGCCACGCGCCGCCCGCCCTTCTCCAGGGGGTGCTCTGCGCCGGACGCGTTGCAACAGTTCTCCACTTGATCGCTTACATCCTGCAAATATACTGGTGTAAAGTACCTCGCGGCGGACCGAGAAGCGGATAGTTTAGCCGCTGTAGAGCGGAAGCATGAGTATGTACTGAGAGTATGTAGCGGTATATGTTCAGAGAGTAGTGCAATGCTACCCGAGAGCAATTTAAAATTGTGGTTAGAGTTTACGACTATTATTTTGTCCGTACGTCAAATGAAGGCTAAATTTTGTACCCGTGGTCACCTTGCAGAAAATTAAAAAAGCTAGTATACCGTGGCCCTAACATGTTGTCTCGCAGGGTACCTCATATTAGACCTGTCAAGTTAAAAGCTCGCCCACATCTCAGACAGTTTCAAGATGAAAGAAAATTATTTTACATCAATGTATTGGTCGTGGCGACACAAGCCGGTCATTAGCCTGTTGTTTATTTGCGTTACAGTTGACATTTAGAAAAGCTACAAAAATCAAGTCGCTGGCCCGGATTTAAACTGCTTTCTACAGAATCAAACCGCTTTTTTATTTACAAAGTTCACGGTCAAAACGTTTCTTGAGGATCTTTTTTGAGAATGGTTTCTAATAGTACTATTTTATTTTGTTTTTTCTTTGCACGATTCTTGCCGCTAGTAATACATGGATACCGGTCGCGGCGGCATGTAAAAGCTCTTATAGCCTAACCGTGTGTACGTGCGTGTAAAATGTATTGAAATTTGCTGCCACTAACCCCCGGATTCTAAACCCATTGTGAACTTTGACCTAGCGATAAGTGTATTGCTGTCATTGTCATTTGTTTAGTGCCAGATAGACATCGATAGACTTATCAGTTGGCCAAAGTTAACTAGAGGTTCAGGAACAGGGCATAAGCGATCAGATTTACCTGCAAAAAGTTAAGTATGCACTGCTTGCCCCAAAACATGGGATATTTGAGTACAGTCTCGCACGGCGGGCGCGCGGGCGGCCGCGGGGATATCATCGCTCGGATTAAGATCTTCGTTAGCAGCACCTCTTCTTCCGGCAGCACTTTCCTGGAACAATTATCATGGATTAAACAAGCACAATCGTTAGTATTATCAATGAAGCTAAATATTTCCTTATACTATCAAAATGTCTTTTTGGATATATGCCGGAAGAGGTACGTTCCAATCGAGTCTCGTTACATTGACCTATCACGAACGGTACGTCAAACCGGAAACATGCAAAAATGAATACTAAAAACTTGAAAACTTGAGGAAAATAAACAGTACGTCTTTTTTTAAGCACTTCGTATGTTAATTTATTAGTCTAGACTTTGTTTGCGCACCTACATCTCTTGCCTCAATGGCTCGTGGGTCTCTGACCAGTTTGAACAAAACACTTTTAGGTCGTTTTATACAAAAATATAGTGTATGGAATAAATGTCACGAGTAATGTTTTCAGGGCCTAAGAAGTAATTTTTTATACTTCTCCCGATTTGTGTATAGTTTGCAGGTCCAGTATAGTAAACTGATATAGGTACATGAATGAAGATCTTTATGTTATTCTTTAGAATGATACCGCCATATAGACTCAGCCCTGCTCCCGTTCCTCCCGCTGCTGGCAATAATTCCCTCAAGAGAAGTCCCTCACATTCTGCCCAACTACTCAAATCGCTATCACATCCGCCGACAGCACGAGGAGCGGCGGCAGGGGCGGGAGAAGTAACGTTTACATTCTCTGCCCACTGCGGCTGAGTGTAAATTAGGTATAATTTTACTGAACGGGTACTCACTCGAGGCGGTCCAAGTTATAATCCCCAGTCTGTATGTTGACCTGCCGCCGCAGCACGTCCCCGAACGGATGCTGTCCCCGCGACAGCACGTAGTAGAACACGCAGCCCAGAGAGAATATGTCCACTGACGTTGTCTGCCAAGCAAATAAATTATTAATTATGCATGCAATGTTGGCGTTATTTCCGGAACACATCGAGCCGAAGTTACGATGAGCTTTTTGTGTTTACACCGGGCAAGTTTAACATAGTACGTCAATACACTTTATTACAGTATGTGGGCATTGCTATCGTACAAAATTGCAGTTATTATTTATCTGTATCAGTTCGCAACGTTTCGAGACTCAATAACCAAAAATATCGTCTAGCTTTCAACCGGTTAAGCTCTCAATAGTACTAGACGTCTTCAAATTAACAATGGAATTCCAAGTTTACCGCGTTAAAAGGAAAAATCGCTTACACCACCCGGCGCCCGGCGCTTACAGCACTAATTGTAAAATGTTTGTATTAGTTTTCAAATCTTCTCAGTTCTGTGGTGTTATAAAGAGTAGGTGAAAAACTGGCTATGAAATATAGGCTGAAAAACTTTGTACATATACTGCCAGTAGCATCATCCTACAGAATAATAAGTAGTTGAAGTAGGCCTCCGTGAAGGAAGGGATAGTGCACAGACACCTAAAAAAAATGGTACCTACCGTCCGTTCTCCGTTCATGATCTCCGGCGCGATCCAGCCGTCGGTGCCGGTGACGCCGGAGCGGCGCGAGAGGCTGGCGCGGCCGATGTTCAGCTTCTTGGAGAGTCCGAAGTCCGAGATCATGGCGCGCACCTCCCCCGCGCCCGCGCCCGCGCCCGCGCCCGCGCCCGCGCCCGCTCCCGCGCCCGCGCCCGCTCCCGTCGGCATCGACAGCAGCACGTTGTGCGGCTTGATGTCGCGGTGCACTGGACATTAGAGTAACATATTCCATACAATACCTAGTAGACCCCTAGAAGCAGGGATACTCTCTATTTTCTAATTAAAGCGAGATAGCGCGATCGTGAGTTTGTATGACATTTTGAGCGTGTGCTATTGCTTCGTGTACAGCTTCGCTTATGTTTTGTCCGATTCAGCCATTTGCATGGAGTGATCACCCTGCCCTACATTCTATTGATAGCCGATTTCTTAGGTACGGGGATTCTTAGGAACTAGCACGGCTCAGCGTTTTCACCCGCGTTGACGATTATCCCGAGGGTCAAACCACACATCGCAGCTAATCCAATGAAAAGAGTAGCCTAACTTACTACTTATAACATCAGCTATCTGCCACTGAAAGTCCCGTCAAAATCGGTCCAGCCGTTCGGAGATTAGCCAGAAGAAACAGACACACGATTTTTTTTATTGTCAACCACATGTCATTGTATTTTCTCGGAGTCTGGGCGTTGTTTTCCGATTCCTTAGATAACCCCCTACCCATATTAAACGAGTATAGCTCTACAGATCTTCTTTGCTCTACTGATCCAGCGAACTGTCCCCATTTTAATATCTTTTTGGTCCTTATTTCATGTTTATTAACTCACCAATATTCATAGAATGCAAATGCGATAGACCCATAGTGGCCTGTCTTAGAACTTCGACGGCGTCGATTTTGCATTCGAAGTCCAGTTTTTTCTCAACATAGTCTTGCAGCGTCGCCGAGCACAGCTCTAGGGCAATGTATCTGAAACAATATAGAATATACTTTCTATACTGGGAGTCATGGAAGACACGAGGAAACGGCCAATTATAATAATTTTATCTCAAACTAGAACCTTTTATAATATACGGCACGAGAACTAAAGCCTATCGACTGTATAAGGTGTGATTACATGTCTAGGGCTGATCGACTGTATACAAAAATAGTTGATTAGTTGATTAGTTGATGGAGATAATAGTTGATGTAGACAATAGTTGATGGAGACAATAGTTGATGGAGACAATAGTTGATGGAGACACTATTTGATGGAGACAATAGTTGATGGAGACAATAGTTGATGGAGATAGAGCAATACCTAAACTGTTTATCCCGCTCCGTGCAGTAGTATCTGACGACGTGCGCGTGCGCGTCCGACTCCCGCAGCAGCGCCACCTCGCGGTCGGCGAAGGTGAAACATTCCGGCAGCAGCCGCTTCACCGCCACGGCGCGCTTGTCGAACGTGCCTCTGGAACGCATGGGGGACAGTTACAACTTACTTCCTTGGAAATGAGCCACCTTCAATATTTCTTTTATTCGGGTTTTTAGTATAATATGTTGTCATAGCGGCAAAAGAAATACATCATCTGTGAAAATTTCAACTGTCTTATCATCACGGTTCATGAGACACAGCCTGGTGACAATCGGACAGACGGACAGCGGAGCCAGTAATAGGGTCTCGTTTGACCCTTTGGGTACGGAGCCCTAAAAATATGGAAGAGTTGACCTCAATGTCTCACCTATAAACGAAAGTGCCCTCACACCCCTTCCCCAACACCTGGTCAGTGTAGAAGCTGATCCTGCCGATCTTGACCGCGCCGTCGCCCAGCTCCTCCAGCTGGCCGGTCACCTCGCCGGTGGAGGCGGTGGAAGTGTTCGAGCTGCGGGACCCGCCTTGGGACAGCTGTTGGAATTCGCGAGCCTGAAAACGGATTTGGAGCTTTATGATAGATAGGTGTAGGTCGATTTTGGGCGAGCAAGTGGCTGCATTTTTGTCTTTTCCGCATGTTGCTGTCTACATATCAATGGTGATGGAAATCGAATGGAAATGACTAAAATGTTTGATGATACAACCACCAGGAGCCCTAATCTACGTACGTCTCAATATATTTCTTGACGTCAAGAAGATATAAGTTACGATGTAACTATTTAGACATCTGTGGTATAGGTACTATTTTCCAGATAGGATAGATATTATGCTGCACGTAGGACTATAATTTCTAGGTAGTTATAAGCTTCAACTGCTATATAGACGACGGACGTAGCGTTTATCGTCAGGCGAACTCGTATTGATTAGGAGTTAGGCCACTTAGCCCGCACTGCATTCTGACGTATCTAATAAATTATTCAACTAGAAAGCTTACCGCTACTTTATTAGAGAGCGGAAAATTACTGAGCATCACTGATACAACTATAGATGTAAGGGTAGTACGATAAAAACATCAACGAAGTTTAACAATGTGGAACATTCTGTAGGAGATTTTAGTCGAAATAAAAATGTTGGCAGCGAGAATCGTGATCTCAATAAGTAAACAAACAAGAAATATCGTCAATGTAGAATTCCCTACGCAAACAAGCGGAGGAAATTATCATTACACAGCTAAGACAGACGGAATGAAATGAATTTCAAACACAAACATTTATACATAACCTAAGTTGAACAATACTCTCATTCAAAAATAAACCTTATTACCAGAATATTGTAAAGTTCGAATCAATATACACATAATGTTTCCAACAAAACATAGCTACATGATGATAAGTTACGAAATGATAAGCATGGTCCAACAGGGACCACCGCATGGTCGAGGCAACGTGGCGAAAAATGTGCTGCAGTTTGACCAGCGCACGCGTTGATAAGAAAGTATTTACCTGATATCTGAGATACCAGAACATGCTGATGACGAGCCCCACGAGTATGATGAGCGCCACCTTGAGGACCTGGTTCTCCTGTTGGTGCAGCCACGCGTGCCCCTGCCGGTACCACAGGTCGGGCCGGAAGCTCAAGCCTTCGAACAGATCCTCCGTCTGCACGGACACCGATATCGAATTCGACTTCAGATTCGTCTCATTCTCCACGTCCTTCTCCGCCTCAGTGTGAGTGGTGTGCACTTGGCCATTGATAAGCTTGATGGCGCTCGGAGACGGCTCGCGAACATCGAAGAACTTCGAGTTGGGCACTTGAGGCATCCAGGACGTCGTCAATTCTGGCACTTTGTAGTGTTCGAGCAGGAGATACGGCGCCGCCACATGCAAATTCAGGTCGTTTAGTTGGTAGTGCACGTTTTTCAATGGCTCATATTCCGGATTTCTCTGTTTAGAGCCGGCTTCCGTGTCGGGCCCTTCCAGCAGTAAGGGCCGCGTGTGCCCCGTCGATATTGTGATAGTATTCTTATCGACGAGCGACGATAATGCGTAAAGGCCGTGATTGTGTTCACCGACATAGAGCGTCGGGCTGAAAATTCAAATTACACGGTTATTTACGACGATAAACGCTGAACATGGATATTTTGAACGTTTTAGGCCATTGAGCTAAATTTGTTGGAATAATCAGTACGGTTGAGTGAAATCCATGATGGGGGCGTGCGAGGTATGTAGGTACTTTCTAGAGCCTACTATGATAAAAAAAACCGTTTAGTAAATGTATTGTATTGGGTGAGAGATAACTGTAGCCAAGCGTACGCTCAAGTCAGCGGAAGCTAAATTAAAACGATTATAAATAAATTAATTACCTACTTCTTATCTAAGTCTACAGGTATTAAGCTAAATTAGGATTACTCTTTTCAGTTCCTTAAAATGGCACTCACTGTAGCTCAATATTAGAGTTCTTTATCCCCTGCCCGTTGGTAACGGTGGTCGCATCTTCCATGATATGGTCCAACGTATCGTCGCCGATAGAATTGAAAGGGACAGATATAAGGCCCTCTCTGTCTAACAGGTACGCCGCAACTACCGGGGTCTCGAAGTTGTGCGACCACACGAGGTCGCCCGTCTTACGGTCGAAGGACATGACTCGGCCGCTCGACGTCGACGTGAAATGGATAACGCCTGTAGGAAAAGACAAATAATAATTAATAACCACGCGAATAATGTTAATACCTATTTGAAATGATTACATTTGAAAAGTTACGTTTTATTGAAACCCCAAACGTGAATATTAAACTAGAAACAAATAATAAACTGAGACCGAAGTGAGCTCGCGTTAGCGTGCATTGAACGCAGTTGTATTTTATTTCCCGCATCGAATCTTTTCTATTTATTAAAAAATATTTTTACTGTTTGTTACATAAATACTCGATCGTCATTGAATGAGCGAAACAAGCCAGAGCCAGAGCCAGAGCCAGAATACAATACAATATTCCCAAATTCATTCACAAAAAATAAATCACATCATGATCAGTGATAGCGGATAATGATCGAAACTATTAAAAATAAATACCACGCTTGCAGCGAGGCGCGACTGGCTTACTCAATATTGGATTATTCAGTACATAGCCACTTTTTTACATGTGTTAATAAACATTATAGACATATTTATTTATACCATTATCATAGGATTGTATTACGTTAGAGTAGATTTAGACGAAAGTCTGCCTACGCATATTATCGAACCATAATATCCGATGAGAGGCTATAAGTTTAGAAGCGGTGCGTCATACCAAATACCGACCGACTCGGTATGACGAAGATTAAGGTCAATTGTTTTTTTTCCTCTCTGAGACCTCTCACTGATAGTAGACTTATCAAGAGTCGTAGAACTTAATTTAAAATACTTTTTTTTTGGATTTTACAATGTGTCCCGGACATTCGGACGTATAAATATAAAACATTATATTCCAATCTATAAACATAATGAGCATTAATAAAACATTTTATTAACTGTTCAGATTTGGCCCAGTTACTTATAGTTTTATTATGAAGTATTGACATTAAGAACACATGATAACCAGGCGAAAATGAAAACAACGTTGTCGTTTTTAATTAAAAACATTCCAATCATAATTAATTCATTACCTATCTTCAAATTCAATAAACAAACGGCTCCACTATGAACAAATCAATCTAATTGGAATAGAAGCGGTAACGCCCCATAAATAATAAATAATCATTAATCACACCGTGTTAACACACTGATAAGGTAATATGAAAAGTAATATGAAAAGCCTTTAAATTAAATATTTGAAAAAGTTACGATATATTGAAACAGCAAACGTAAAAGAAACAAAAGTAATCTGATAACGAATAATAATTAAAAAACTCGCAAACAATGTTAGAACAAAACTGCAAAAAGTTCCTAATTAAAAAGTAGGGACAGTCCAATTCACAAATGGAGTGGATAATTACCGTGAACATTATTTGTTGCGAGAACCCAATACTTAATGAGGAAATGAAGGCAATGATTTGTCTCACCATAATCGTTCAACATTTCCTTGCCCATCGCGTGCGAGGTGTAGTCGAAAAAGGTGACGTTCCACCTGTGATTGTTGTTCTTGGAGTCGTGCATCAGTATGTTATACTCGGTGCGAGCTACGTAGATGCCGCGCTTCTTATTCGGCACGCACTTATCGTCATCTTCACTTTTGAAGATTTTCGATTTGTCGAAACCTGAGAAGCAAAAATTTTACAAGACTTCATCGAGTCTGCTTATCTAACATTTTTGTGGGGCTGTACGAAATGATTTCCTTTTTTTATATGGGGCATCGGGAGAGTGGGTTTCTCGGATAAAGATGATATCATCAAGATTGTACCAGACAGTTTATAGTCTTCGTATAACAAGACCGGCAAAATGCGAGTAGTTGCAAGGGCTGAGGACGTAGATATAACTAGTTTGATGTATGGAAAATAAATAAGCCAAATATAGCTTTTGGATTGGCAAGAAATCCCTGTAATAACTAATATCCGTGCCCAGGACATAATATTTTTCTTTCCAAATGTCAATAAGATCCGTTCAGCCGTTTAGTCTCTCATTTTAAATATTAGCTAGGGTAATAATAGGTATTCTGTGATATTAATATGGATAGATTTCCTCCCATAAATAATCATCTCACCCGAAACATGCTCCCTAAATCCAGTCAAAGGGTCGATCATAAACCACGTGTCGCTCTTCTTGCCAGTATAAAGTATCCCATCGGACGACCGGCAGGGAGCGTTGGCCACCAGCTCCGGTATCGTAAACGGAAGCTTCTTCAGCATCTGGTCTCCTCTAGGACCGTAGATGTAGAGGAATCCATGGCGAGGGTCCGGGAGGAACTGTGGCATCAAGTTAGCATGCTGTGCTGGCACCTTCACTACTGGTTCTAGCACAATCAGAATATGCGTAACCGTAAAAATAGATATATTTATTGTATTAATGATGTTCTTTAGTGTATAGTGTTTGTTAATACATGTACACTACACAATAAATTAGTATCCTTACTTAATGGTTATATGTTGACTGTGTACTCGAAATATAGCTTTGTGGAATATCAATCAATCAATGCAATCCCATTTTTGGTTGTACCTAGAAAATATATAACTTTCGTCTTCATATTATTATGAGTAAAGTTTACAGTTTGAGTGAGTTGGAATAAGACATTAATTCTATAGCTAATTAACATGCCAATAGATGATTCAGACAGCATTCAAAATAATTGCATAAGCTGGTACAGTAGTACCCAACTTATATGGCGCGTCGTGAATCTTCGTTCGCGCCGAAAAGAAAGTATGGTCCGAAGATTAACGAAAGAATGCTTAAAACTTACAATCAACCTAAGATCACTATTATAAGGTTCATAATACACTGCAGCTGTTAGTTCCATCTCACTCATGCCACGCGGCGATCGCTAAGATGGCGGGCGGCTGCCGACCAATAGCGGTCAATAGCATTTCCCGCGCTTTGAAAATCCATCTTCTGCGCAGGTACATCGGTAAGCCATATAAGTTGGGTACTACTATAAGCTTGTTTACATTCGCAGTTTAATCTGTACATACATGAGGAGCATAGTTAGTAACAGAAACATCTAGTAATATCATTTTAAATTATTACTGCACATCACCAAAGGTAGATAAAAATCAGGCATCAAAGTTGATGAAATTAAATACAATGTTGTATTGACTACAATCTCATATTATTATGTTGAACATCATAGAGTTATATTGTTACTTTGAAACTGTATTTTACTCCCACTTATTTTAAATCGGCAAGTCACCCTTGATAACAAGCTGATTTATCATCGATTTTACATGTGTTCAAGAACACATGGCCACAAATTAGGTTTTTATCTCCATTGCAAATGGGTGTTACAGACAGTCATTCGTTATCAGATTGATTTATCAATCAATATAGTAAATACAGGGGTCGTATGCATAGCTGGGACAGCCTTTTTTCAGAGAATAATAAGGCTTTTCCACATGTTTGTGGTTCTCCGATATACCAGTTTCCCCATAATGTTGTCAAATGATGAATTTATGAGCGAGCACTACAAATCTGCAGCATGTAGTGTTGGCGAGTAGGTGATAGGTTTAATAGAATAGGTAACGCATTATCAACAAACTATGTGTCGCTGGTGTCCCTAAGTGGTGTCAAGTATCCATCAACTGGGATGACAGAATATTATTCCCTTGTATCATGTTAAAAAGAAGCCGACAAATATATGTAACATAAATAAAATTGTCAGACTTTCTCCATTACAAACTTTACATACACAATATACTTTTGAAATAATTATAATAATTACTTAGTAGAGATTTGACATCTTACCACAATAGCAATAATGTTTATGCTATCTTCCAAACACCTATTTAACAAAATTTGTAAATTCCGTTTCTTTCTATATGTATATATCTAAATCCATTTATCAGATAATTACAGAGAATTTAAAACAATTTAGTTGTTAGGTACTTGTTTATGTAGGGTATCTGTTATCTATAATTGATTTCCTTCACAGAATCATTGTTTGATTGGAAGAATTACAGTAAAAACTGGGATTTACTATAAATGTATGTTAATATTTTAAGCTCATCATGTTAGATAATATAAAGTAGGTTTTATCTTGTAACATACTGATAATAACACATAGCATAAGTTATAGAGGTGAAGAAAAATGCAGTCGGGAATATTATATTGGGTAATGATAAAGGTGTATAATGATGCAATATCCATAGTGAGGTCAGCAATATGATGACTAAGATCTGTATGTAAATAGATAGACCACTTTCATTGTAAGGATATACATTTACAGCAGGACCTATTTAATAGAAACTCAGAAAATCCATCCCTGGTATGGATTTGTGGGGCATTCACAATATAGTAAAAGAGAATCTATACTGTAGTTTTTGTAAAATAAAACAAATGTATTGTTAAATTCTATATGTAGATTTATCAATAAAACACTGCATTAATAAAACCTTTTTAAAGAAATCTGATATTTTAGTTTGCCGGGAGGTATTTAATGACAACTGCAAAGCTTTCTCTACATTTGGTAAGCAACTGGCAAGATGGCAAGTGCAGAAGCAAGGGAGGTGGGGTGGTGTGTTGAAAGCTTTCGGATTAAAGGTCCTGCTGTTATTATAATGATCACTAAAGTTGTAGGTTGTAGTAATCATTATAAAGATAATTATAAGCCTCATTAAAGTCAAGGGATGAATTTTGACAAAGTAAAAACCAATGGCCTAATGTTTATGAAAGGAACTTTATGGATTAATAAAACAATATTAAGTAATGTAATGATTCATATGTGTTTTCGGTATATAAATATTTGTATAATTAATATTATTATACCTATATTTCAAAAGTGGATATGTTTCTAGTTCCAATGACATTCTGACCTATATTTGCCACACTGAAATTATAAGGTCACTGGTTTAGTAAGTAGACGGCTAGACCAAATCACATTTATAAAATACCTAATGCCTCAGTAGATTATAAAGTTGGTCTATGGGTGATTTATAAATTAGGACCCCCTTATTCACACCATATTAGTAAATCATGGACGAATCTGTAACACATTGTTTAAGTGCAACTCGTGAAGGTAATACTGCAGCTATAGTTAGGCAGGTCAACATCTGTGTATATATGAGTTTATATTATTATTAGTAATAATTACCATCTTTCAGTTTCCAAATAATGTTTCCCGCTAATGGTTCGACCGCGACCATGCCGCCGCCTAACGTGGCAAAGAGCAGCGGCCGGTCGTCCAGCGCTCGAGACAACTCTGTGATTTCCTACAACAAGGACAACCCCTTTAGAACTTCCCTTTGTCCATTTACTTATAAGTCATCGTATATTTACTGCGCTGCAGCAGTCGGTGCATTCTCCTGTCTCACCTTTGCATCTTTCTCGACGACAGTACCGAGGCCGCTCGACCCAAACACAAACAACACTATAAGCCACGCCCTCATGTTCACGGTACACATTAATTATTCATTTCGGAATTATAAAACCACAAATATCCCATATTTATGCGCAATAAAAATAAAAATTGCAAACAATACATAACAAGGACCTAAAAATAATAAAACTTCGTGACTTGACTTGACATGATCGTAACGTAATTCGTTAACGTTTTTTGACAGCAAGCAATGTGAAGTTTGTGAAAGAGTGAAGTTTCTAGTGAGTGAAAGAAAACAGACAAGGCGGATGGAGAGGAAGAGGATGGCTGACTGCCATAATGGTAAAACTATTTACCCCAAATATGGAATGTTCCATCGAGCGAAGCTTTAAAGTTTCCTAATACCGGGGTTATTTTGTTTTTAGCAGCACTGGTGTTATCGTTTTTTGTCATTTGACAGGTAGTTTTGTTGTCAAAATATTAGATAGGTAGTGCTTGCGAGCAGGATTTTTGGCAGTGTTAACACGTAATAATTATATTAATATAAGTTAACTAATAACTCAGCAAAAACCAGTAATTAATCACTCCGTTAGTACCTATTAGTATTGTTGAATACCTGTTTTAGTTAAATCTTGCAAACGTTAATTCCCATTTTTTAATAAAATTATAATAATGGATTGTCAAGCCAATAGATTTGACATCCAACTCAAGATCCGGGGAAGTAAAGAGACAAGTATATTATTATGAAAATAGACAAAGGAGTAAGTAGGATACTACGATGATGTTTTGTCTTTGTCGGCGAATGCACTAATTTAATACTGTAGGTACTGCAGATGCAAACCAATCTTGACATTTTAGAATGTCTCACGAATGATTGAAGCACCACCTAAATAACGTGTGGTAAATTTATCCGATTTATGCATTGCAGTAAAGTTTTGTCCCTTACGGGTACGCTATTGCCAAGTCTATGTGATATTTCGTCTATGGTGGTACTACATAAACAGATTTATGTCAAACCCAATTGACGTTGACGTAACGTGACTGACATTATGAAATATGAATGAATGATCTATTTTCTCTTTCTATTCCATCGAGTCGACTGTCGAGTTCTTTCTTTTCATTCTTTTGACAGGAGGCAGAATTGAAAAGAAATTGGATTGAATTTAGTGAGTAGGTAAATAAAAATGTTTCTTCCAACGTGCAATTTATAATATTGGTCAAGTGTTGTGTGCAAGTAACAATAGTGATTATTTACAAAAGAGTGGATACATACATACTTCAATGATTTGCAAAAAATAATTTTGTAAAATGGAGCTCTCCGGCGCAGGTACATTATACATTACGTTTCTTTATTATTTGTCATAATAGAGATTGTTTCACCATAATTTGAGCATATGGTCATCATAGGGGTACAAATCACATTAATTCAATTGACTTCAGCAGCACATGTTACCTGTATCAGCCGGTTTTTTATCAGTAAACAGTTTGTGCCTTCGTTACTTTGACAACAAAGACGGTAACAATTGCCTACGATTTGGCCCATTTTTACGTAGCGCCTCGTGCACAGGAAGGGCTAATTTTAATTATCTTTCAAAACATATACCGTAACTCAAACTGAGTCCAAACATGAGTAGGTAACCATTAGATTGAAATTTCCATTTATTTAACTTGTAGCTATTGAAGATTCTGTTTTTTCAATTACAATATTTGATGTGTTACAGGGAAATCGCCAATTTCTAATCTGTCTTTTCGTTATAATGCAAACAATGAAGAATTGGAGGAGCTTTTCAATGCTTGTGACGATGACCCTCCAACGCCGCAATTTGACTCGCCCCCCAATGCACCGAGTGAGAATGCCAGTCCTAAGAGAGGGGATAGGACCCCCTCGATCATAGACAAGTATTTTAAGTCCATGCGTTCTGAAAAAGTAGTAGAAAAAGTTGAAGATGTTAAAGCAACAGATTCCAAAACGACAGACAAAGAAGAGCCTCGCTCTAGCACACCAAAGGAGGCAAGTTCGTCCCCAATGAAGGAGTACTTGAACAGGCTGGGGAAGAGAAGCACACCGGAAGTGGGGGAAGTGAAGGAAAGCAGTGAAACATGGAAGAGATTCCATGAATTTAAATTTAAATTTGTGCAGGCCGTTGAAGATATAAAGACAAAGTCTCTCGAAGGTTGGTAGACTGTTTACAATACAAGCTTTTGCAATGAAATAGGTTTAGCATAATAAAATCGACATTGTTTTCATAGTTTTGTTATAACATGTTGTATAGAATGTATTCTCGTGTAAACAGATACAAGGGAAAAGTCAGTACCAAGAGAAAACTCAACTTCAGATTCTGAAGAGAACTCAGCCACTAAGGATGCTGACCAGCAAAGTGTTGGAGATACAGATAATCAGGTAATATTATTATTTATAGTATGAACACACAAATTATACCCAACATAGCTAACTAAATATAAACCCATTAAAATAAAAAAAAGTGGATGTCCAACAACTATATTCTGATGTTGTGTTTCCCAAAATTCTAACCTTACATTTAAATTATCACTATGTTTTGGTAGCTAAGTTTATCCAATATTCATTCTAACCATAAATTTAAATAATGTAACTTCCTTAATTATTATGCTTTTGAGACCTTGATATTGTGTGAGTTAGTGTTTACCAACTGATCAAAATCATTATCAACCTCTCGAAATTGTATCCAACTAAATAATGAGCTCGACAATTTTAATTAGCTTGGTAGGTTTTAATTTCGGCTCAATTTATTTTATTAGTTACATTCATAATGGAACCCTAAAAAGCATTTCCAACTTTGCTATGTTGATTCTTTAACTAATATAGGTACCTAACTTATGCATTTAGTTTTTTATGCAGCTGTATATTTACTCTGAAAGAATCTGCAAATAAATATTTTCTATTATTGAACATTGACACCTTGTTAGTGGAAAGTCATATGACTTCCATGTTGTGTTCGGCCTAGGCATATCAGTAGCTTATTGAGTTATGTATTATGTATGTAGCTTTAAGGTGATTAATGTAACACTGAGAATTATCCAACTAAAAGGAGAGTTTGTGTGAATCAAACTACACTGGATTGAGATTGATGATTATGGCAATGGCACATAATCTACTTCTCGAAACAGCCATACTGAATAGTGAAAGTGTAGTTGACCCATGTTCATGCTCATTGCCATACATTTTATTTCGTACCTTACTCTGAAATAAAATGTATGGGATTTATTATATCCAACCTAGTTGGTACTTTCTATTCTACAGTATATCTATTGTATGTATGAAATAATGTTTCCTGACTGTCTGACTAAGCTTATGTTACATGACATTTTGACAGTAGGTTCCTTTTGTGTCATGTGTCACCAAGAAAGTAATTTACGAAAAGCCTTCCCAAAGGTGTTATGAATATGGTATGAAAGTTTGTATGAAACTCTTGTACCTACATGATTTTTGGAGATATATCCATATGAAGTTGGTTTTCAACTTTGGATATTATAAATTAGCTGTTTCAGTGTTTCAAAAGACTCCTAAAACAACAAATTATGTTAGAATTGGGAAGGAAAGTTTGTTTGAAAAGTCCATAATTTTAGGCAACGAAATATATATTTACTGGTATTATGGTCTTTGTGTTAGAAACTATGTTATACGAAGTCTTTCAGCGTTTTTTAAAGTGCAAAAGCATACGTGAGTGAATACACGCGACGCATGTAGTGTAACGTTGACCGAAATAGATTAATACCAGCATAAAAACAAGTGTAATATATATACGAGTATATATGCCTAGTTTTAATGAAGTGGAAATGTCAACTCAAGGCTTTCAACTCGGCATTATTAAATTTATATTTCGTCTCGATAAATGCAAATTTGTTTATTAACGGTCTTCTTTCAAGACCTTTTTTTTGGATAAGCATTAGGCGTTCGTTAAAATAATTAACGTACACCATGCTTAGTATTAACTCAGTAACGTCTACCTATGTCAGCTAAGCGTCGTTTCTTTTTGTACTAGGTATCGTCTCTTCATAGTAGCATACAAAATTTATCCGAAATCACACAACCAATAACTGCCAAAGCTGCAGAGAAGGAAGTCAGTCTACCCACGGACAACAAAAATTCTGAATCGAGCGACGATACACACAAGAACTTGGGTAAGATTGCTACCAATGCTAAAACTGTTGACAGGGTCAGGAGTAACTTTGCGAAAATCAATATACAAAACGACAAAAATGACGTTATAAAGCTCTAAAAAATTTGACGAATTAATCCATCTCTTCGATCAGTAATGTACATCCCATCTTATTTGTATCTTTTACTCGTATATCTTTAAATCGGGATTAAAGCTCCATTTTTGGAGCTTTCGATAGTCCGATTCGAGTCGCTGGCGACTAATTCCGGTTATGATTAAAATAGAAGCTTTTACGCTGTACAAATTAAGTGTTAGCGACTGTTCCGGTTTTTGTTTTTAAAGGAAAAATTGCAGATATGGGCGGGAGTTGAATTTGCGTTCGTTTCTGTGATTAGAGTTCTGCTTTATTTCATTTTTATGTTAATGCTAGAGTTGTCGTAAGCAGACGTTAATACTAAAAATCTTGCTAAGATAATAATTGATTTTGTTGAACTTTTGTTATGTACTGCATGTTATTGGCGGCGAGACGTGAGGTCGGTCCGCTCATATCTTCCACAACATACAATTACTTAGGAGCCTAAATGAAAATGGTAATCATATTATGTTGATAATTTGGATATGATACCTACTGTTTTGAATGGTCTGTTACAATGATTCATAACCGACCTTTCCTTGTTATGTAGCTCACAGCGATATGGCAGAGGACTATCTGAGTGACAGCCTAATGGATGTGGAATCAGGAGTGGAGGCGTTAGAAGAAGCTGTGGAGGGGTTCGGTGACGTCACCAACGCACCACCTATCATCGATAGCGAGAAGCCTTTCGAACCGACACTGGGCCAACCGCCTCCCGTACTCACTAACTTTGGAATACCACCCAGCGAAACCAACTTGAAAGAGAAAACCATAGAAACCAAACGCAAGACCACTATTTTGAACCTCACCATATGCGTCCTAACAGCTTTCCTTATAATCAACATCTTTCTCTTTCCCAATGCGAATATTTGGAACGGATTTTTAATGGGAATATGTTTCTTTTATTTCGCGAGTCATTTGAAGGAATGGTTTCTGGACAACTTCTTTACGGATGACGGTGAGCCCAGGAAAGACGGCAGCTTCTTTCAAGTGAAACGCAGTAGTGCGATGCCTCTTACCTATACGATTCCTTCTGTGAAGGAGCACACACCGTTGAAGAAATATGATGTAAGTCAATGTTCTATCTTTATTTGTCGATGTTAATGAGGTAGTATCGGCTGTACCTACAAAGTTTTTATTTTCTTATTAACGAATACATACTTACTTGTTTTATTCTAATTTTATTATTGATACTGAAGAATTTGCTATATATTTACATTCTAGAGCTGTTGAGTTAAATGCTGTTTCGTAGTCATACTTTGCGTGTTTATTATATTTTCATAAATATATATTATGTCATTAAATGCGCAACGCCTGTTTTCAAACAATGGTAACGTTTTCCCATGAGTGCAAATTGAATACAAAGCAATAAGTGTAAACTCTACTGCATAAATAAATAATGAATAACTCTAGTAACTCGATGGTAATGAGCTTGAACGAAGCGGTATGATAATTGGATCGATATAAATTTAATGCAACGTATTTTTTATGCATGGCATTTTTATTGTTATTGTAATGACTTATTAATTGATGATCGATGACGCAATCAGAGTAGTTTCCTATCAGCCTAATATTGCTAATGATATACTTAGAACAAAGGTTTTAAAAACTAACCGACTTCGGAAAGGAAAAGGTTCTCGATTCGACTGTAGGTGTGACATATTCGTAGATTCTGAGGTTTCTTTTTTTTTAAGTCTTTTTTTGTCAGCTTATTCCCGTATCAATTACATGAAAAAATATTTTGTGAACTTTAGAAAATGCAGATAACAGTAAACAGGCGCTTGTATAGTGCAAAGAATTTTGTAATTTTATGCAATAGAATAATAGCATGACGTAATAAAAAAACCTGTGCATTTGTTTCTTAATAAAGTGCCTTATTTTTTTAGGGCTGGATTAATCACTACAGATTCCCCGATTACGATCCTTTCACTTATCACATAAATAAAACAACAACATCGTTCATGAAACTCGAAGGTAAATTGCATTATCTGTTAATATTATCGCAAAGATAACGAACTACGTTCTTGTCTACTGTGTATTTTGGTCAATAATCTATGTTTACCTTGTTCTTATCTTATCTAGAGTGTGAGTTAAGCTATATTATTGTACCTAATTACAGTATTAAGGAGAACTTTTTGGATCGGCTTGATAATTTCTGTGAAATGGCCTGCAGAGAGATAATAATCTATCTTTGTTTCAATTTCAATCTGTACTAATAAGAAGATCTAAGAAGCATAACAGAATTATACACGTTGTAATTGTTTCCAGGATGTAATTTAAGAATATCATACACCAAAACGAAGATAGGGAAGAGAGCACTGTGGGATGAAAAGATAGAAAAAGTTGCGTTCTACCAACACAGGCTGTATAACATAACCGGAGCGAGAGTCTTACTGCTCCCCGATGGACTGGTGAAGAGAAGGTACAATGACTCTGACCTATTTTAAAATTCAGCTAGATTTCAGCAACATAGCGATATTTACTAGTAGGCAAATGTTAGCCTGTAAAACATTTGTAATATAAAAAAGTTTTTATTTTCGATCGCATTGCAGTGCCTCGTATCGTAAGATTTTGCAGGCGATGTTCTGAGTGGCATTGCAATTTCTATGGTCACGCCTACCTCCAGGTGAACGACCTAGCGTCGACTAGTAGTATAAATAAAACAGAAGTACGAGACATGTTTGAAGTATCATGGTCACTGTCATAAATATTACTATTGGTGTAATAATAATATTACAATAAATAATTATTGTAGAATACGTGGCGAATATCTCTTTTCCAATGATAATACTAAATAGAAGATCAGTCCAAACACTATACCTACAAGCAGTTATTATTGCAACACTCGACTTCATTATCAGATCCATAGAGGTTATTATAATCTTGCATTGGCTACGGTACAATGAGCGCAAATTTTGAAAGTTTATACTTAAGTTAATTAAAACGTTCTCAATGTTGCAAACTAACAAAGTTTTAACTCATGATATGTTTAAAATATGGGTTAATCCAATTTAGATTACATTGTCAAATCTAAAGGATAAGGAAAATAATACACCAAACGGTTATTTGCGATAGCGGATAATAAACGCACTTTTCGGAGTATTATGTGTTTTGTTTGACCGACAAACTTACACAAAGAACCCCACTCTGCTAACCAATTGTTTTAAAATTGTTAATCGTTATAACGCTTTTGCCACTTTACAAATCTTTAATTGAATGTTAAGTGCATTGTTTGGGAAATAACACTATTGAAGCTCAAGCAGCGTTGATTAATTGCAGGAACATGAATAAAAATCGTGATTCACGCTCTAAAAATCAGGCACCAATTCTAAGATTAACACAATGAAATTGCACCTTGCTTGTGGCTTCACTGGGTTACAATCAGGATTCGTGTCCAGTACATGATCATGTATAAATATATGTAATCTGAGCAAACATTCGTCATTGCTAGATGCGATCACGAGTAGGTACTTATTGATAATTTAAAATTAAACTCTGTCGAAAAAACTACGCAGTTCGCACTTCCGCAGTCCTGTATAAACCTATGACAATAGATTTTTCCTCAATTCTTTCTTAGAACTTAAATACGCAGCAGCTATATTTAGTCTGACTTGTCTAAACCAAACTTAAATTCCTGTCTGTAAACTCGTTCGTATTTTTAGACCGCCCCCTACCCACAGCTAAATGTAGAAAATCCTAAAGGTCAGTAAATAAACAGCTGATGTGCGGTAGATAAGGATATAATTCTTGTTATAAATTATGCTAGATTTAGTCTAGATTAGATCTCTGTTACTATTATAAGTAATATGGATTTTGCAGATTAGTTTAACGCAAGTAAAGTTACGATATAGTTGAACTTAACCTTCGGTGGGAACGCGCTCGCTCAAGCGATGAAAAAATTAGGTTAACGGCCTCACCTATTCAATAAAGTGTTGGCATTATGAGCAATTTAGAAGCATTTAGCTCGTTACCTCTTTGTTGCTTTGAAATGTTTTATTTAACATGTTTCGGTTCTATTTATGAACACATTAATGTTTACGTTGTTTAGTGTTCACGTACCTAATATTATTTCCGCCGGTTCACTGGTACCAATACCAATAGTAGTAGGTAAACAATTTTATTTTTAATTGCTACGTAATTTATTAAATCTACGTAGGTACCACAACAAATTATTAGTGTAGTATAGAATACCTACGTATTATTCAGTTGGTACATTTAAAATGTACAAAATACTTATATATTATGATATTATAGATAAACATTAAAATGTAGTTACGTAAATATTAGAACGATAATTAAAAAGAACATCCTGCACATAATAATTAACATCGTTGCTTGCTACCTAGCTAGTAGTGCGTCTCGTTTCAACCACAGTTTTATGGTTCTGAGTGTGTGAAACGCATAATACCTATTACCAAAAAAATAAAATATTTTGCGGTGATATCTTATACCTTATCTCTATGCCTATTGTTCCATATTAACCGGATAAGGCTATGTCACTGGTTTCTAACGACTAATTTCAAGTTACGGTGCGGATAAGAAGTTTTTAGCTAACCTATACTATATTTACTATGGGGACATTTCAAAATACTCCATCTTAATAATCGTTAAACTAGTTTGCGATTAGGAATAACTTATGCAATAATGTAGAGTCGTATTAGTTTATGCATTCCTCACGGCCCGCCGTGAAATCGGTTGGCATTAACATAATATTTAGATAGTAGGCTTATTAGAATAATACGAGTTTTTTTTTAATAGGAAGGAACTTATTTTTATTTACAGGCTTTGGAGCAAAAAATATCCGATATGCATTATACTCAACGAGAAAGAAAAGATCCAGATTCTGGAGAAAGAATCCGCCAACACGGAAAGGAAGACATCCGAGGCCGTAGTGGATAAGAGCAAGAAAGAACAGCTGTCGCACGAGACGGAGAGCACCGAGACCAACACCAGCCCGGAGAAGAGGCGGAAGTTTGTGTGGCGGAGAAAAGAGAAGAGGTAAACATCATCATCAACCCTCAGGCCTGGTCTCGCCTCACTTTCGTGAGGAGGATTAGGCCATAATCCACCACGAGGGCCCGGTCCGGATTGACGAATGACTCCGTAATAATTCGCCGTTTGAACATTGGTACTATCATAAATTATATTATCTTTTTCAGTGTACCACATTCTGAAGGAGAGCCGGGAAAGGAGGGTTTAAGACACCGGCTCGTGCGGAAAATGCACAGAGGTATGACATGCTTTTTTTATCAAGAATATACTTCCATGTATACAATACCTATCTTCTTTTCCATAATATCATAGTACGGTTTTGCTAAATGTCTTCTAATTTTGTGCATACTTTGGCGGATAGAGGATGATAATGTAGAAGACGAAGAAGAAGAAGAAGAAGGTATGTTCTATATAAAACCATAAACGAAATTGATGTAGTGTATGCACGTGCACGTACTGACGCACGAAGTTTCAGAATGAACACCAACAACGTGACATTTCAGATCTCTCACCAAATATGTTCTAATTTGTGTCACCGTGTTATTACTGCTTTAGAAATATAGCCCTTATTGATTCCTTAGATAAGAAGACAGAGGCCGTGTCTGCGTCCACGGAGCCGGCGCCGGCGGGCGAGGCGCGCCGCCACTCGCCGGACAAGGCGGTGCAGTTCGAGGAGGCAGACGAGGACCTCGCCGCCAAGCCCGCCGCCAGCAAGGAGGAGGTGGAGGAGGACCTGGACGACACAGAAATGTCGAGGATCAAGGACTTGATGGAGGAAACGGTGAGCTGGTGAAAGAGTGCAAGGCGGCCGTCTCGCATTTCCTTGATTCACAAGTATGTTGTCGTTAAAATGTAGCACGTGATTATCACGCGCTTTTCGGTGAAGGAAAACATCGTGGGACGACATGCCCGTGATTTAAATTTCTTCTTCATTAATCTGCCGATGCGGATCGGGTGAACGTCTTGTTTCGTTTCTGGGTTCAAATAAAACATACTTATTTGTCGTTTTCAGGACGTGGAGCCTGGCGTGGATGGCACGTTGGAAGGCGAATGGACCATTCACGTGAAACATTCCAGAGACAAGCAGTGTTTGTTTTTCTTCGCGAGGACTGGCAGAGAGAAACACGAATGGTATAGATATTAGGTTACTTGGTATTAGTTGGTGAAGCTTCATAAGCGGGTCGGGATATCGAAACCACTTTGTTTGTTTATTTGTACCTATATCTTTCTGGTTAATAGACTTTTAATTACATTTTTTAAGACGAAATTTTATTTCCATTTTTTTGTGTTTATAACATGTGGTGGGCCATAATGTGGAACGTGTTTGCTTAGGCTATATCTTCGAAACGGAATAAAAATACAGTATATAATATGTAAATACTCTGTGCCATATCTTTTTATATTGAACTTTCATTGTTCTTAGGTACCGTCGTTTCGTCACGGCCATAATAGACGGCGGCGCGTCCGCCGACTCCTCGGCCGCGGAAGACAAGTCCTCGAGCGACCAGCCTAAGCAGACCTCCGACAATAAAGACGGCATCGAAGTGGCCGTCTATCGAGCTGAGAAAGACGCTGTCGCTTTAAAGACCCCAGTAAGTTCAGTAGCCAACTAGTAGTTTCTACTTCCGCCTTCCAAGCAGAGTGTTGCGAGTTCGAATCCCAGAGCGAGATTACGGTATGTGTTTCGTGCAAAAACATATGTACGTAGGCAATTATCACTCGCTTTTCTGTTAAGGAAAGAGAAAACTCGCATGGCAACACATATTTGTGTATTGTGAATTGAGTTTTTTACGTGTGGCATTTTCATATAATTTTTGAGAACTAATTACTACATTTTTGTACAGAATAAGTCGTCGGAAACGATTCCCGACGGTGTTACCCTCACATCACTTCCGCAACCGGTTCAACAACAAACGGAGGATTATGAAAAGAGCTTCTGGCCTTTCCTGTTGAAGATCTTACAGGTAAGAGATATCCTTATCGTTTGAAGGGTAAGGTTTAAATTAGCTGCATTTGACCGCATCCTCATCTGATAGCAACGGCAATAGATTTATCTATCATGAACTGGCTTTTGATCCCGACTTCGTATCAGCTGTCCGCGCTGAATACATTTATGGCGGTAAACAGTATTCCATGATCTTCTCAAATCTATGTCTACCTACACGAAATTTCATAGAGTTCGGTTTAGCCGTGATAACGTAAGAAGCGAAGATACACTTACGTTTAACTAATCTATGGATATGGTTAAGTATTTATACATTATTTTTTAACTGTAATACTATATTGATGCGACAGAGTCATGAGAGGTCGTTCAAGTTGACCTCAGAAGTGGGAGTGATGTGTCAGATAGAGCCGACCCCACACGACCGGTCTAGGAGCAAGAGGAAGAAAAAGGCTGATGTTAGTCTTTGTACTTATATAATTATTCATTATTTACAATTATAACTGTTAAATAACGAGACCCTTTTAGCATATGCCGTTTTATATGATTTGTCAGTGAAGAGACTACGCTATTTGTTAAACATTTTGCGCACGGCATAATGTGTATGTATACTAGGTATCAATTTTGGTGTCAATAAAGAGTTCTCCATCTATCAGTTTTTCTCGAATTTGACTATTTTCGGGGCACCGTTCCGATATTTCTATCCCAAAAAACGAATCCGTTCTACAATATGATAAAAAAAACGGTTATCCGTTCCCGAGTGATCCCCGTTCCATTGAACACCATAATATAATTGTACTGACGATCTGTATGTACGTGTTCGTAAGAGTGCGCCGACGCCCCCCTCTTGCGGCTGCCGCGTGCTGCCGGCGGAGGTGGCGTGGCTGAACACGGCGCTGGCGCGGCTCATGTTCGACGTGATGCGGGACCCCGCGCTCATCGCGCGCGTGCAGGCCCGCATACAGAAGAAACTGCACACGCTCAAGGTAACGCTCACTTATCATCATGTGATGTTATATTAAGTACTGATTTGTGTCTATAAGAAATCATGTGGGTGACGCTAGCCTACGTCCTCGATTACAGTCCGTCTCTGTGATATCAGTGTACTAATAAGTCCCCGATCCCCTTTTATTACATGTGCGAATCCAAAAAAAAACAAGCACAAATGTAATGTTCAAGTAATGCCTATGTTTATGATTGTGGACCTTGGATTAGGTTTGTATGACAAATAAAACGAAAAACTGCTAGAAATATTTTACATATTAATATGTTCCAATCAGAATAATATTAGTAAATTTGTTTATGTATAAAATAAAGTCATGTCAGTTACACCATATATAACTCGAGAACGGTTGGACCGATCTTCATGTTCTTTGCTTTGTCGGATTCGTCTCCGCTCCGAATATGGAATTGTATCCACGATGTCCGCTCCGAATACGGTGTCGGCGACCGCATCACTATCAGTACTGACCCGCGGTACGCCTCCCGTCCCCAGCTGCCGGCGTTCATGTCCCCGCTGGCGGTGACGCAGCTGTCGCTGGCGGGCGCGGTCCCGCAGGTGGCGCGCGTGCTGCCGCCGGCGTGGGACGCGCGCGGCGTGTGGCTGGACGCGGAGCTGCGGTACGACGGCGGCGCCTACATCGCGCTGCAGACGCAGATCAACCTCATGAAGCTCAAGGAGAAAAGTAACGAGGCATCATCTGCGCCCTTATCCCGCCCCCTGCTGGGTGGAGGCCTTTCGTTTGTGCCACGGTCCTGTCTAATCGCGTCCATGTGCGAGCGGCGATGTCAGTTGTGTCGTTTGCCTATGTCGCAATGACCGCAATATTTCATTTTCCTGTACTTGGATACAATTCTCCCAAAGACTAAAGACTACTGTTAGAAAAGTAACTAGCCCATACAAAATATTACATAGATAGATAAGTAAATCTTTATTGACACCGAAATGTATAGAAAACAAAGAACAAACAAAAAGAGGTGCAATTTTAAGATGATCGGTAGATCATCTTAAAATTATAATGTCTTGCCGTGACCGCGACTGGACCTACTTCTGATCTATCCAAAGTTCATGCAATCACTTTTATGCACCTCTACTCTCCTTTTATTTCCTTTTATCCACCACTACTCGTCAGTGGCGGGAGAACGCAGTAGTCAAATGCACTACTGTATCAATACCCAACTGAAAAATGCGAAATTGTCTCACACATATTTTTTAGTTTTGACTGCACATTATGTGCATTTAGCCAGTCGAGTGTCGAGTTTTAGAATGTTATTTATTTTACAGATATGACGTTGGAAGATCAGTTACTCGACGCTAATGAGTATGTCGTCGAAAACGAAGCCTCCTCGCCGTCGTTCAGCGACAGACAAATGAAGGTATGTTGTTTATGTTAGTAACCAACTGAAAAATAACAGATAGCCAATGTTCGATACGTGAGTTATGGGTCTTGAGTTCATACAAAATCCCAATAAAAAGGAGCATCCAGTTTTGGCCGGATTTGGTAATTTTCTGTAACTTTTCCAATTTTTCTTTCTTTCGCTCGGAATACATATTTTATTATCCCGTTAAGAAGTGTCCCACGCCTTTCAAGATCCAACCTATCTCTATACCTTTCAGTAAGATCGGTTAGACATGAAATCGCAGGTAACAACAATACAGTCGCTTACGCATTTATGCTCTATTTTTTGCTCTTTAAAAAAAAAGTAAGCACTAGGATTCCTCCTGTATCGTGGGCACCGGTTACAGACACATAATTACGCAGACCAGAACCATATTTTTGAGGATCGCACCAATATTGGTTCCGAGCGGGAATCGAACCCGCGCAGCAGTGCGGTTGCTTCGCCACTACGCCAAACATGCCGTCAAACTTGTAACGTTAGTGTTGTAAATCTGTAACAGAATAGGAAGCCGGCCGTGTACGACGACGAGGTGGAAGACTCGGCGGAGTCCAGCAGCGACGACGAGACGCCGCCCGTGCAGCCCGTCGACAGCGCCGCCCACCTGCCGCTCTCCGACTCTACGTAAGACCTCATTCCACTCGTTCCAGCCAGCCTCCTTTGCAGTCTGTACGTAGCCCGGAAACAGAGACACCTATAGATCTTCTGTCTCAAGCGGCCACGCTGCGCCGCCGTCCTTAGTTTTCTATGTTCGTGACCTATAGATGGCAATGTTATCGTGACTGTCAACTGTCAACGTCAGTTTGTCAAAACAAGATTGTCAAGATGGCGGTTGTCGGGTGATTTTACGAAAACGCTTTCTCTGTTTTTGGCCACATTCATTTTGTATAAAGTTAAACATTTTCTCAATAATTTATCCTAATCTTAACATTTTAATTTATCAAAGGTATGGTAAGCATGTTTACACTACTTTTTACCATTAAAAAAAACATTATACCACGATTCCTTTGTCTCTGTTGTTCCACGAATTTCATTATAATATTTGGGCTGCCATGCTGTGATTTTTAAAGTTTACGCGTTTTGCAGTTTACTTTCATTAGCCTGGTTAAAAAAGATAATTATATTTATTTGTATACATACAAAGTTCTGTATTACCTAAACCATAATAAAATAGTGAACATTCTTTCAAGCACTATATTATGGAATGTTGCTCCTTTCCAGATCTACAGTAAAATCTGCACCGACGGAAGGTGGATCGTCGAAGAAAAAGTTCCTACGAATGGTCGACAAAATAGCTACAAATAAATACTTTCAGCAGGTATTTATTCATTTAAACTTTTGATTCTAGATACTGGCTAGTTAGGTAACTTATTTCATAGTATTCAATAAGAGCCTTCGAAAATACAGGAAAATCCACGATCGCATGTTCGAACGTGTGTGTGTGATGCTTTGATAAAAGCTCGTCTATCTCTATCTAGAATCCAACTCAGTTTACTCTTAAAAGGTTGGTCCTTCGAGTCTTTTTGTACACTACAATTTATTAATAGTAATTAAATTAATAATAAATTGTGTACTTCAGGTAACGGACTACAAGTATGTGAAACGTGCCATGGAAGGGTTATCCAACACGGATATAAAACTGCATTTAGAGATACACGGCTTAGAGGGGAGGTTGGCGTTGAACCTACCTCCGCCGCCACACGACAGACTTTGGATTGGGTGAGTGAGAATTTTAATTCGATTTCGAATACAAAAAAATACAAAATCGGTTGATTTTGAGAGCGCTAACATAGACCAGAAGGTCGTAGGATATGTTTTATCGCGATATAATGTAATGGTGTCCATCGAAACGTGGCCTGTAAGAAATTTATAAAGATGATTGATGAGATAAAGCCGCGCATTGTACAGCTTTTTTTAAATTTTTCTGTATTGTAAACTAGCTGCGCCCCGCGGTTTCACCCGCGTTTTGATAATATACGATAATATATCTTTATGAATTGTAGCCTATGTGTTATTCTGATATGTAAGCTATATTGTTGTGAAGTTTCGTCAAAATCCATTCAGTAGTTTTTACGTGAAAGAGTAACAAACATCCATCCATCCTTACAAACTTTCGCGTTTATAATATTAGTAGGATGTAGATATGTTATGTATCGTGTTCAAGAAAGAGTTATCATATCATATCGTATTGAAGTCGCGGGCAAAAGGTAATCTACAATTGTCGTCTGCAGTTTCCGAACGAACCCGCTGCTGGTGCTGAAGGCGCGGCCGGCGGTCGGCGCGCGCACCCTCCGCTTCGCACACATCTCCAACTGGATCGAGCAGAAACTCAGCAAGGAGTTCGAGAAGGTTCTGGTGCTGCCCAATATGGAGGACTTCATCATAGATGTCATGACGCCGACGCCGGTGCAGTTCGAATAGGCATTGCACGCTGCGGTCGCCGTCGCTCGTTGAAAACGGTACGGGTAGGTAGGTGTACAAAGTTAGCCTAGTAGAGCAGCCTTGAAAGGAGTAAGTGAAGCATTTTGTGGATGTATTTGCAAATGTGATGAAGGAAAGCTCGGATAGTGATGTCCGAACTATCTAGTGAGGTGTTATGCCAAACTGAATTCGAAAGTCGAAAGGTTGTTGAGAACAGTCCGGCAGGTGTTTAGTATTATTTAATTCTTTGTTTTTTTTTAATAACATACATTAGGATTGCTTCTGTACCGCTTAAAGACATAATTTCACATACACATCACACCCAGACCAGAAACAAACATTTGTGGATGGCACAAATTATTGTTTCGGGCGGGATCGAACCCGCGACACCAAGCGCAGCAGTCCAATTGCTCAGCCACTACGCCGAACGTGCCATCAAATTTTGAAAAAGAAATTCTACATCTGCCCGTAATTGAAGACAGCATTATGAATGTCATTGCTCGGCCGTGCAGTATTGAAAAAATCTTCATACAAAGCGCTAGTTGACGCGTACTACGTCGAGCTCGTAAAAACTCACACTAGAGTTACTGTTGAGTGCTTGGACAGTCAACCCGGTAGTTCAATGAGCGTACAATATAAGAAACACATCCAGAATAAAGTTGAACCATAGAGGGTGGCTTTTTGCTGTTTGCGTAAACGAGTAGTTAAAAAATTCACAATAGAATCAAATGACTCACATAGACCATCACATTTTAGATGAGTTGTAAACTCGTCGCATTTGCTACCTTTGTACAGTTTCTAAGTTTGCTTCTTTAGTACTGAATGTTAGTTGTTATTTCGAACATTTGTTGGTGCAATTGTTTGAGTTGGAAATATTTTTGTATGGTTAATTATATTATTAGAGATATTATTTTGGTACAATGAGAAAAACTAGTAATTTAAGGGGGTAATAGAAAAAGGTAACGAGAGAAAATTAGCGGTATAAGTAATTTGCTTTATTGGAAAAAATATGTTGTTTATTTGCTTGCCTGATTTAGGTCTGATAAAATTAACTTAAAACGAAAAAATTTCGAAATAGTTTGTTAGTATTGCCATATTATTTTGCGTTTTTACAGCTGTTTAGCTTAGGCTGGGAGGTAATTTTAAAATAAAACTCGACTTGTATGTGTGAGTGTCGTCATGCCCAGATTGTAAATACATCAAATGTGTTCCATTATGTATTATTTGAAATAAGCGTCACACGTTTGTGCAATGTATTATTTAAATTTTAAAACTGTGATCACGCGCTTAGTTAGACGAGTTATTTATGTTTTAGTTTAAATGTAGATATTTATCTGGCTTGCTACATCTATCACATAAACATAATTTACATTTAAAAACATCACTCTACTGTATCCACTTATTGTACCATGGACCGAGATATAGAAATATTTTTAATATTTACTGTTTTGCTATTAACGGCAATATTCTTCTTTGTATCAATGTAGCATTTTCATTACATTGCGTTGTACGGATCCACATATCCGCGCTGCAAGTGTGTTAGCGGCCAATGATGGACCATAGTAATACATAGTAGTTTATTTGATACCAATTTTGTATAACCACTGGTAAATTATGTATTTACTCGTGTTATCGGAATAACCTTCCCTGTCAGTGCAAATGGCTTTGTTATGGTGCACCTCTAAATATTGTGTACCTGATACATTCAAATAGTTATTAAGTGATATGCCAAACGTAGGCTAGCAAAGTAAAGTACCAAGGTGGACATTACGTACTCAAAAGTTACACAAAGTCGCGGAAGAGAGACACGCTCAGATGTAATATAAAATCCCGATTATATTATCTCGCTTTAATCGAGAGTAGGTAAAATTCTTAAAATTCGAATAAAAATAATCTGTGGTAAGGCGTAAGGGGGCGTCCATAAATTACGTGAGGTGTTTTTTTTAATTTTCTGCGCCTCCCTCCCCCCCTGGTGAGATGTCGTGAGATTTTATTCAACCCCCTCCCCCATCACCCTATCTCACGTGAGATTTTTCAAAATGTGAGTTTCTTACGTAAACGCGTTGGATTGTTATTGTAAAAAGAAAAAAACAAATTTGCTTCGTGCTTTTATTTAAGACTAGTTAAGACTAGTAATCAATATTGCTGAGAGCATGTACAATCTGGATTAAATGGACCAAAATAGCATAATGTTTTTTGTTTCAATCAGAAAAAAAATTGCGTGATATTTGCCGAGACCCCCCCTCTCTCCAACGTAAGATTAGATGAGATTTGACTCGACCCCCTCCCCCCCTTAAACACCTCACGTAATTTATGGACGCCCCCTAACCTCCAAATCTCGCACGCACGCGTATGTCTATACATTGGACACGTCACTACTACATGGGTCCGTTTTTCCAGAAATGGATTATCTTTACCATTCTGTACTTGTACAAATCTGGACCATAATAAAGTTGTTACACGACAACCCTTAGACAATAATAACTTCATTTTAATCTGTTAATAAAGCATTTTCAAATTTTATATGAAATTTTAAATAATATAATAATATGAAACCCTTCTTTAATCGTGTATGAGATTTTCAAATTGTGAATGAAATTAGTATTTTGAAGATTTACCCTTACCTTGTTATGAATGAATCGATTCTAAAGTATTTTTCTAGACGTAGATAAATTTTCTAATATTTTCTATGACATAGTTATTTCGAAATTCTAATCATTGATGCATTGTATGTATCTAGTAGATATTTAGCATACCTTCTATGTAGAGCTAATCAAATTACTTCTCTTTCGGCATTTATAAGTCTCTATCACAACGTTGCGAATACAAACACTAACTTAATGATCACTTCACTCGCGATAACTCGTTTAAAGCCGGTGACAATCACTGATGGTCATCTTGTAGAAACTATCACGAAGTTGGCTCAAATATGGCGTAACGCATTTACCATTATCTAACACGAAATGGAATTGTTTTCTTACAAATATCCACACCTTCGCTTCATTGGGATGGAGACGCAAATCGCACAACTTTTAACCTTCATTGGCTTTATGCTAACCATCAAAATACTCTAATTTTTGCAGTTCCTGCTTCAGTTATGAGTAGGATTAGACACCACATAATTTTAATTATTTATCTTAGCCAAATGCAAATGCGATAAAAGCGAAAAGCGTGTCAATGTTGGAACTAAGAAGGCTGAAATATTATCTTGCTCATAAAACTATGAAGTCTGGATGAATTCGAAAAAGAAGTGTCCGGCGAGAAATATAGCACGCCAACGTCGATATGTATGTAAACATAGTTTTGTAGAGTTTTGTGCTACTTGTTGCGCTAGATCAAAATGATGCTACGCAACTATGAAAATGGGCCATGACGAGCGATCTCATGTTTTTAGAATGGCGTGCTATAATTCTTGTCCACTGGTGTATTTGGATATAAGATATTATGTAGAACGAATGTAGGTGTTCGATCGGGGGCGAGTTGCGCAGGATTAAAACAAAGCCGCTTAGAAATGTAAAATCTTGGTGCTTATTTAGCTTCGAAATGCACCGATTGCCAAATCTTAGTAGGATACTATTGTTTAGCGTACTCTGTATAAGTTGTATTTTGCGTAGCGTCTTTCTATAACACTTTAGATTTCGTTATTTGGTCCTCTGAAGTACAGAGAATATGAAACATGTTCTTTCAGGAATGCATGCCGCATATCCCTTTTGTATCTCAATACAGTGTCAAATCAACAGATGTTATGAAGCTGTTTATTATGCTGTTTATTTATGAAAGTATACAAATAATATTACACATACTACATATCACAAAGTTTAACTCACGTATGCTCACGTACCTGTTTCAAACTGTTAAATCGTATATATAAAAACTAATAACTTAAAATGAACGGCATAATTATAATATTGTCAATGTAGTAAAAAGGAATTTCCTTTTCAGAAGCTAATGGTAAATAATAATAATTATGTTGTCAATAATAGTATGTTTTTTTTTATTGACATCACATTTAAAATAAATATGGATTAGAAGTTCATACATTGATAAATTGCTGAAGTTAATATCATATTGTAGATAAGTATTACGGAACACCCTTTTTAAAATTCATCTCTACAATATTGTCTCGTTGTTTCATTGTGAATGTTTCCAATATTTTATCTGTAGATCTATTTTTTATTTTGTTATTTTTTGTTCATAATTTTATTGTTAATTCAATTTTATTTTAATTTATTATAATTTAGAATGATTATTTTTTTACAATTATCGTAATCACTCAGTGATTTGTTGAACTCACAAAGTGTACCATAAATATACCTATTAATAAAAATATCTTATGTATATAGTTTAATGAAATTATAAAGTGTTTATGTGATATTATGTATAGATAAGAGTTAAACCGTGCCGAGTAGTTTTTCTATGTGGTATCAGTTGTGATTTTTTCAAATAAACAAATTGCTAATGATTATGTCTTTTAATCGTTAACAACTTTTGTTATAAGATCAACATGGATCTGACTCAGATCTGCGACCTGTCTGAAACCTGAGAAAGTTGGTAATTAGTCATATCCCTTCATCACTAATAAGCTGACGATCTTCAAACATGAGTAAATGATTTTCGAAGTCAAAATATATTCAAATTCAATCATTTATTGCAACAACGCACTGAAACATAGCAACAGTCAATATGTAAATCATCTTCCATACTAAAGATAACTATAAAATCGACATGCACATAAATACACGCGTTAGACTTAAAATACCTCTATTTCGGTCGAGGACTACACCAGACAGGGAGAGATACCTCCTGGTGTCCTATGTGCTACCCTGGTACTTCTGGTGTAAAATGTATTCGCTCTAAAATAACCTACTGTATGGAAAGAGGTGAAACCTACCTCCTTGTATATTATGCTGCCCTGGTACTTCTGGTATAAATATGTTAGCTCTAAACCAGCTATGGATGGCACATTATATGAGGCCTATACTGGGCAATCTGGGCATGCTCCTTGTGTCCTATGCTACCCTTTTGCTATACTTATCCTATGCTATACTTTTTGTGCATATTTGTAGCCCAATGTATTTCATGTCTTTCTTGTACTGTTGCTGCTTTTTAAGCTCGGAAACTAGGATTATATCAATTAAACAAAAAGTAACTAATTTTTACTGTTTTATTCAACATGTTTTCTTATTGCATATAATAAAATGTATATAAACACTATAATTATCATAATGAAACGGTTCCATAATAATCGTATATACAATAGGCACTTCATATATCTCTCTATTGTAATTCTATATCACATATTGACATCTATGTATAGGTATTTTACAAATATATTACTAAGCATTCACAATTTCAATACGCTATGGTTCTTATAATATATTAGTTACTTTTAAAATATATATATATTTACAGAACTTACATAATATTTGTGTGGTAAAAATATAATAAATCGATTTGCTATTGGAAGCACTTGAGAACATTATGTTTGATAGCACCTAACGATAAAATACAAATTCAGTTATATACTTAGAATATTACAATGGTTTGTATACATTTAAAGTTGAGATGATACACCTGATGTATCATTCAGGTAAGTTATGACGAACATTTTGTTTTATTGTTTCATCTCAATAACCACTTTTGTCAATCAATACTAGTTATGCAATCGGATTCTAAAATAATATGGCTATATTTTCTTATTATTAAATATGTACACAGTTGAGATCAACCTTATGGCTATGAAGATCTTACATATTTTGGCACTCTGGACCACATTCCGTTGGAAGCGAGAAACTTTAGGATACTACATAGTTCCACTATAATTTTCCTTTAGGCTACTTATTCCTCAAAGCACAGTTCAACCTAACATTGTTGCATACTGCAATTTGTGAACATAACAACTAGAGTTGTTTGTGGCATTAATGTATGCAAACATGCCTAATTTATCGATGTCAGTGAGTATCATAATATACCTACCTAACTCTAGCAATGGATTGAAACGAAAAGCGAATGGTCTGGCAGATCACGGAGGATGTATCTCAAACCACTTTTTGGTCTCGCTTGCGCCCGTGGAGCGTTTGTGGAACTACCTGCACGTTTGCATCTCTTCAAACGGTACTTAAAATAATAAACATCTTGTTGTATCTGCATACTATGTACAAATATCGCATTAACGTAAAATGGCAAGCGGTGAAATATACTCGTGAGCCAACTTTTCATCGCTACAACAGTATAAGTTTAGGATGCAAACTCATGCTGTGAAGTTGGTGCGAAATCTCTATAGCTATGATATACAGGTACAGAAACAAACTCTATCCTACCTATTCTATACCTAAACGTTAACTTTTATTAATAGGATAGAGTTTGCTCCAATAAAATAGGTACTGAAATCAACTTCTTTTCGTGCACACAGCTTAGGAACAACTTATTCATGTGAACTGAAAACTTTCGATTAAGTATCTTCCTACTCGCAAGTGAGCAATCAGCCAATAATTAATTACAAGGGCTTCAAAGATTGGGATAACGAATCCTGAATCGGCTCAACCTTCTATCTTGCAAAGCAAACTTGCTCTGTTGTGTAGTAACACTCTACCACCTATATTTCCAGGTGTCGCCACCAATTCCGTCACCACTGGCGACAAAAGGGAACCTAACCCCCATGCATCACTAAATAAGAAAAAGATCCTGTTTGTCACCAGAGGTGACAGACGACCGGTACACATAGGTATTTCCCAGTCGTCGCCGGCATTCTGTAGCTTCAGTTTCCGTCTATTACACCGTAAAGAGCATCGACAATGTCAAAACAGTTCGACATCGACTACATCGCTTCCTTAAATCACCGGACTACCTCGGCTCTCTATCGAGTTCTAAGAACGCACAGTCCCAGAGTTATGAGATCACAGTCAATGTTGCAGCGTACAGTGCGCGGTGCCGTCCGCGGCCCTCCTGTGCACGAGCGCGCGCCAGTCCTCGAGCCGCGGCGCGCACACCAGCGCGTACCGGCCGAGCCGCCGCCGCGCCATCACGAGGAACTCTCCCGCGCCCGCCGCGGCGCCGCACGCGGCCGCCACGTGCACGTGCGCGTGCAGGCCGCGCGCCCTCCGCCGCGTGCGGCTGCGGCCGCTGCGCCGGCTGCGGGGGGCGCGGGGGGTGTGCTCCAGCGTGTTGTCCGTGTCGTACCTGGAACGGAGATGGACTTCGCTATCATCACCATCACCAGCCTGAAGACGTCCACGGCTGAACGTAGGCCTCCCCCTTAGACCGCCACACCGAACGACTTCGCTACACTCGAGCTATTCATAATTTGTTTCGGAGCACACGATAACTCGTCACGCGGTGTGTCCAGTCTCGTGATTCTTGAAACTTGCAAGTGTTTTCGGCGCGTTGCGTGCAATTTTATTTACCTCGACAACTGCTTCTTATGAGAATCTTATAGTACCTATTCTTGTTGGTAGTAGTATTATAGCCATAATATTATATTTTATTACTAGCCGATACACAGACGTTGTCCGAGTCACGGATTAAGTACTCTTGAGGTATACGTTCCCCTCACGACTATAAATTCTACAGTAAAATCCTGATTATTGTTTAAAAAAATGTGTGAAAATGTCCACAGGTCAAGGAATTCGACTAAATCAATATTATTTTGCGTACAGTCAATAAACTTGTCGATAGCGAACGAACTATTATGTAAATAATATGCTAAAGGGGAGACTTTATTGCCACCTACGCCTAGACTAGTCTATAGAAATAATATTTTTCACGGAAATTCCTTACATTATTCATGAGATATTTTATACAAATGATTATCGCAAACCCGTTGTTATCATTCGTGTTCAACCGAACAGACAGGACCACATACTAACTTAAACCTAGCTATATGCAAACGGATTTAGATTTTATCAGTTTACTTATAACTTTGTTTTGGGCAGCGGTAGCGAGATCTTAACTAAATTGGCCATGCTAGACTTAAAACTGGTTCAGTTCACATCAACGAAATATAATGGAAATACGCTTCGCCCAGCAGCAATATCTAAATGTAGATTATTCTTTATGACTCATGCCTAGGCAAATTATTAAACATTACCTGGCATCGCTTGAAACTCCGTATTTTATATACAATGTTACAACTTTAGATAAGTACGTCTAATTATATTATAGATACCTACCAGCAGCACACTTTTGAATAGTCATTTTAGGATTTCTCGGGAGATATCGAGAACTAATAATAAATAGTTGGTCCAATCGGTCCAATAGGTATAGAATCGCCATTTTGAGAATTGGTCCATTTACGATCAGGTAGGTATATGTATGATATTTTGACATGGTCATTCGGCGGCGGAACGACCAGTTCTCAAAATGGAATATTATACGTACTATGCGTGTAAAGAGAGGGCTTATCGTGGGACAGAATACCCTCAACTATTCTTTACCTATAATATTCGGAGTCTTGATCTTCCAGCTCTGGTGTGTCCCGAGGGTCGCTGTCGCTGCCGGTGGCTCGGATGAGCTTCGTCAGACGCAGGGTCAGCTGCGTGGTGTCCAGGTCCTCGCGCTCTTCTGAACCCACGATCACACCGCGAGACACTGCAACAAACAATGAGTAGGTGAGTATTTTATAAAGTAAAACTCTTGGAATTTTATTGCTATCAAAGGAAATGACTACCCTAGAAAAGCTAGGTCGAGGCATTACCGCTGGCAAAGTGCGTAAATTCATACAAAGTGTAGGTAGGTATACTTGGCATGCTACTTGACTAGTGGGTAAAACTGAAATGATGTTCTAGAATTTCTTAGCTAATCCAAAATGTTAGACAGGATTAGTACTAGGCAGATCAAATCAAGCGCATAAATTAGGTTTATGAATAAAATTTGTCTTACCTATGTCGTTCCGAGAACAACATGCCAACTTAAGGAAAACAGTATCAGTATTTTGAACTAGGTAGATACTCATATAATATCTGATCATTTCAAGTCCCGAAAACAATACAATTGATTTAGTGTAAAAAATTATGGCGCATTTTTTATCAACTCCGTCGCGACAATACATTTAAGAGCACGTCATTTCTTATGTAGATTAGATATTAATCACGGTGTCGCTATTGTGCGCTCGCGGCTTTTTGTCCGCTTCGTGAGTAAGCGCAAAATGTAACCGTATTTTTTCTCTGTCAGGCTTTTGTTTGAGATAGATAAGTGAATAGCCGAGGCTTTGGTAAACGGTCATCAACCTGCCCCGCCCCAAAGCCGATAATTACAGAGGTTTCACTAACGAGCAATCGCGTCTGTTTCAGATCTCAACACCGACTCAGACAACGGTTAATTTCATTAGCGCTACATAAAACAATTTTAGGTAGATACTCAACAATGAAATCAGGTAAAAATAATTTGTGTAGGTTGGGCTGGGACATCAACGGAGTCAATAAAATTGAAACACCTAGACAGCAACAGTTTTGAGTACTTTGGTCGGTGTTATTTCACTCCTACTCCTTCCCACTTGCATCCTACGTTTCGATTCAAATCATTCGACTGCTCCGTAAACATCACCGAACAAAAAAATATGAATAATATCAATAATGATTACATAGCATGACAAACAAAAATTCAATGATACGTGGTCGAGGCGGCTAATAATGCAGGGCTAATACGGCCCGCCGCCCACGGCCCTGCGGGGAACTAAAGTTCTATGGCTACAGTGACATAACTCCTCGACTATTATAATATATCAAACGAGAAAAAAGTGAGCACGAGCTCCCCGCCGCGTCGCGTGCCGCCGTATAGTTTATACTAGCATAGTAGAAACAGATACTAGTCTATCCGGTATCTTGTCGTTATGCCCGTAAATTGAATCCGAGCCCATCATCCGTCGTCGCATATGCAAGCTTCCGTGACTCAACCGGAATGGCACAACAATCTCTGCTCTTATCTCGCGACCACTTAGCGGTATACCTCAAAAGGCAACTCGGACAATAGAAACAATTAGCAGATAACATTTTTATTTTTTGCCGTTTTCAAGTTCCCGGAATGATAAATCGCAGCGCGTTCTGTAAATGCTTCGTCTTTGCGTCGAGGAACATAATATTCCACGCGTAATAAGGTTTCATTTGATTCAGGCGCGAGGAATCTCAATTATGGCGACAAATTGTCGTGCGGTCGGCGGCGGGAGGTTTATTAACATTCAGGGACGCGCCGCCGGGTTTCTGCTTACTCATTACCGCGGTGGTGCACTCCGGCGCGGGCGTAGCTAATGATGCTGCAGTTGATCGTGTGGGGTCTAACGCTTACCGAGATCGCTGGTGCAGAAAGCTAGTTCCAACTCGGACTCGCTGCAAGGCCGACAGTCGGCAGTGGCGGGGTCGTAGTGTCTCCTCTGCAGAGGCTTGGCTTCATATTTGAAGGTGGCCACTCGTCTCTTGGGTCCTTCTTCAGGTTCAGCCTCGACGTAGAGTGCGGCGCGGCCGTGGCGGCTTCGGAAGCAGCGCAGTTCCCGAGGATCTCCGTCGTTTGGCGCATACAGAGGAACCAGTTTGCGTGCCCCTTCGACGAACAAGCGAGCCGGAAAGCGCTCCACGACTTCTGGAAATCAGTCAAAGATCCTATTAGTTAGCCATCTACAGATAAGAATATCCGAAACGCAAGTTAAAAGAAGCTTAGTTTTACCTGTATCGTTAACCTGCAGGGTATGAAACAGATCGGGTGGATCTGGTCGTCTGATCACCCGTATGCAGACCCTAAAGTCTCTCTCATCAGCTGGCAGAGGCGGCCTGAAGAGCAATCTCAGAGCTCCTCGAGGGTACAGCCAAGAGACGGTGCCTTCTCGACATCGAAGGTACACTGGAGTCACCCCTCGTTCGGTGTTGGATGACAACCCACTGCAACAACAAGAAAACACTGTTGACATCTGGAGGCATTTCGGAATGATGATGAATAAATACATGTAATTGAATATCAGAACAAAAAGCCGCAAGTTTCGAAATAAGGCAACAGACACGTCGTTAAATTATAGTTTAAGGGCCTGACTTATTTATTGCACTGTCAGAAAGTTGTCTTAATCATATTTGGACAATTTGATTACCTTTCCATGGGCTACCGATACTACCGAAGGCATTAATTTGGAAAGAAAGCTCATTTCGTATTCAGCGCCCGCTGCGCGGCTGCGACACTGATAACCGGCTCCGTTTATTCCTCCAATAAAAATTACTAAAATATTCTTAAATTGCTACCGCTAGCGAGTCAATACGCTTTTATGGAACCACTTTTGTATCGGTCGTCTTATTGTTTCATCTTTGCACGCGTAAGTAAGCGGCTTTTAAAGTTATTGACCGCGTGCTGCCATTCTCCACGTTTTATGGATTAGCACGGCAATAACACTGAATCGGCAATCATGACGGACAGAGTGCAGTGGTCAGTAAGGTAGGGCGCAGATTGCGGCACGCGATGGAGGTGTCATTTCTCCTGATATCTGGACTGCTCCCATAAACAAGCCGAGAGCGGACAATTGTATCTGCGATCGGCGGCACGTGGGCTGCGATTCTGGAGTAGCGCCCACGCCCTGCCCACGGCGAGACAAACACACGACATAAAGCTAAAATATACGACACGGCGCACTATAAAAGATGGTACCTTAAGATTTTACAAGGCCCAAAGCAATAGCAATAAAACCACGCCGAAGCTTTTATGTTAAAACGCATTGTATGTGTGGCCGCGCCCGTGCCTTTTATCAAAAGCTGCTCAAAGCCGGCGTCACATTCTCGTCTTGTCTCGTCGACACTGCTATAATCATACGCTTGCTTGATGAGTTGACTCTACCAATATGCATAAGAAACTATTGAAACAATGAGACGAGCTGAAACGTATATTTAGCGTCCATATATCTTTGATAACCCTTGCAGTTAGTTTGATATTATTGCAGATTGAAAGCACTGGGTTTCTTGTCTTTTGATTATTGTTATAAATCTTTCAGCTTTCTCTCTGATTTGACTGATTGCTTTAATACAAACTCCTACGCAATGCATTGTTAATGCCCATGTAAATAAAAACATATTCCAAATGTAACATATTCCAAAAGTATAAACATTAATCATCATGCTCAAAAGGGAATAGATCCGCAGAACTCGAATAGGATTGCTCAATACTCAATACCCTTTTTAACATAGACTGCTTTAGTTAGCAACTATAACAAGAAATAACATATTGTGAATTATGTCACGTCACATCCTGCCATCATAGAGGACTTCCTTAATCCTCACTAATAGGGTGACCGTTGAAATAAGTTCACGTTGTAGGTAAATTGTAAAAAACGAATGGTGTAAGCGTAAGCATAACATGGCTCTAACACATGAGTGCTCGACATTGGCATGCAGTTTAACTAATCTTTACATATTAGAACCGTATCACAACGCACGTTTATGAACTTTCTTCAAGTATCGAAGTAGTTTTCACACTATTTATTTCGACAAAGTACTGGACCGCTCAATATAATTATGTCGACGTAGACGATGGCGCACCAACGCCGCCCGTCGCGACACACGTGGAAGCTTAGAAGGAACCCTACCCCGCCTGCAGGGGTGAACAACCATTCCATTTGTTTTTATATGAAGAGGCAAGTATAAAGTAAAGAGGGTTAATCTACCTGCGCCGTTACCTCCGGGTGAGATTGAGGCAATCTCTGTCGTAAAACGCGATAGTAGTTGTTTGATTGGGATAATTTGTTCGTGTGGTTTTAAATTGGAGGTGCAATTAATTTTTAATAATTTCTTGGAGTTCATTTTATGTTTATGGTTTATCTATGAATTAATTTATGTATGTAGGTGGAGAAAGCGATTAGTATTGTTTGTTTCCCGGTTGAAAGTGATTAAAGTTTTTGAAAAGACTTCTAAATTATAGTTGCTGTGATTACTATTATTGTGATACGAGTTTTCTTATTGAAATGCAGGTAAAAGGAGATTTTGTGTATATAACTAGCTTTTTAAATAAATATTTGTGCTTTTCGTGAATGTTGCAACTCAATGCACCTTACCCGCGGCATGCCACGATATCACGCCAAGACCAACATAAAAACCACCCCCAACAAACCCCAATCGTTTTTGTTTTCAAACATGCACAGGGGTGTTAACTCGTAAAGATATGTTCCATTTCTAGCATTTGTTTTTCCATGGCGGTCACTTTTTGTGCTTATTAAAATTGATTACTTTGATGAATGTATTTACCAGTGAGATTGCTAATTAATAAGTGATCTAGCTTGGTTAAAGATGTTATTGTGATTATTTACGGCAGCTACTTCCATGATTCTATCACCTTTCTGGCGTGCGCGCTTGATAAGATTTTTGTATCGAAATCAAGTTTTCCTGGAAATTTGTATCAGCCGCGTAATATTGCAGATATTTTCAAAATGACATAGAAACGACTCTTGTGGTTTTTTCGTAATTAGAGCTGTAGTTAGATAGAATTCACAATGATTTGGTTATTATGATTTCTCTGCGTTTTCTGTGTACTATAATAAGATGTACCTACTATAAATCTATAAATTCGTATTAAAAGTAAATTCTTGCATTAAAAAGAGTCGTTTGTGGTCAGTTTACGTATAAAGTGTCTACAAAAGCCTGCGGTCGTGATCCATTAGAGGCACGGGGTGTGCCCGACGTCATTATCGGCAGATTCCAACTGAGGCAATCCTGCTCCATTACCAGGCAAATGACGAACAGATACCACACTAAAAGCAGCTAATGTACCATAACGTCACCCTTCGACACGTCCTCCCACTCTGTCACTCCACCTGACATTGAGTATGTTTGTCTCCTTTTATTAAACTTGAAAAATTGCCTCCGAAATGAAGTCACGCGCACAGCCCAATTAGGACTTCAGTTTCACTTATTTTTTTTGGCAAAAACACCGCTAGATAATTTGCGGTCGTTAAGATGTAGGTAACAAAACCCACACGCTATAATTTCTTTACTGTCAGAAATATGACTGTACGATGGGTACCGCAACTTTATGATTGCTTTGAAGCCTACGTGAAGAATAAACTCCATAAAGATTTTATTATTGTGTTTAGAAGATTATTACCGCGCAATAAATTTCAAATTTTAACGTATTCGTGTTAATATGCCAAATGACTTGAGTAGAAACATCGGCGTTCCATTAGGATGAATAAAAAAGCTTTAGTTTGATGGGTTATGGTAATTTCGTATGTCTAGGCTTTGAAACCTTGGAATATTACATAAAATATATAATGCATGCAGTACCTAAGTGGAAAATACAGAATGCTTAAGCCCATGTTATATAACTTGAGGTAGATACATAATTATATATCTTACGATGATGTAACGTTGCTAGAAGCTCTACGAGTGGCTAACTCTAGCGCTGCCACAGATGACTAAACAGTTCTGCGCAGCTCTGTAGAAAGTGCACGATAACAGGTCCCATAAAGCGTTATCTTCTCTCTGCCTCGTCAGAATAATAAAATGAATGTGTGTTTCTACGAAGAGTTTTATTTATTCTCGCCGGTCGGCTCCGAGATAACAATGTCGCGTGTCGCGTGCGGAGACTCGCCAGCAGTTTTAGGGCTGCCTTAATGGCTTGAGGTTTTCAAAGTGTGCCCTTTTTGAGAATATCGCTTATTAAATCTAACCTTCTTCGAGATTGTCCCAACTTCAAAACATGAGTGAACTGTTAGTTTATCTATGCAAGCTGTAAAGTTAACTGTATCACTTCTAACTAGTAGATACTGTGGAAGTAAAATCATTGCATAGAAATCGAAAAAACATACTGTTCTATTAAACACCGACAAGTAAGATTCTTATTAGTCATCCAAATTAGACTCTTGCATATTCTCGTTGTGCCGAAACCATATAGGTGTTTTAATTTCTTAGTAATGAATAGAAAGTGATATCATGTTGATAGCAACCCTGATCGTGACACGAGAACGCGCGCTGCCTGCCCACGCGCAGCCATTGTCTTCATATCTGAGACCTTTACATATTATTTTTAAATGTTCTGATCATCTTAGAAAATAAGTTTACTGAAATTACACAAGCATAATTCCTGACAGTGAAATAAACGCTTACCTACACACATTTAAGTTTAATTAGGAAAGTATCAGTACCTAACGTATTTTGTGCACGATGGGCAGCAAATAAAAACGTTTATCAGTTTCTTACTGGGTAACGGTAAACAATTTGACGGCTCGTTTGGCGTAGTGGCTGAGCAATCGGACTGCTGCGCTAGGGGTTGCGGGTTCGATTCCCGCCTGGGACAAATATTTGTGCGATCCACAAATGTTTGTTTCTGGTCGGGGTGTGATGTGTATGTGAAATTATATGTCTGTAAGCGGTACCCACGATACAGGAGCAATCCTAGTGTGGGGCTACGTTAAAAAAAAATAAAAAAAAAAATAAAAAAAAAAAAATTAAAACGAGTCAAAATATGCAATTACTCGCAAGCTTTCTACTCGTGTTTTAGATTTATCTCCCTAATGCAGCGCTCGGTCCATTTGTGCTCCAATAAGGAATGGAAATGCACGCCCAAGGCATTGTGTCGCGATCGAGTTGCTCTTGTCAAGCCTTTAAACGCACACTACAACCTTTTATAACCGCTAAGATTTATAAGCTTTCGAGCTCACCCACACAAGCACAAAGCCTTCTTATTCTTACACGATCTTATAAGAATCGAACGCACACTTGAGCACACAAAGGCGAGCTCTCCGATAGTTTTTTCGTTTCTAGGTCACGCCGCGCTCGAGGCACGACGGTGGATATAGTTTCTTACCTAAGAAGTTCCGTGATCTACATAGACCGACCAGTTTGTAAGACAAACAGGAACCTAATCGGTAACATAAGCCGTCCATGTACGTGACTTGCGAAACATGACCATTGTATTGAGATTAGATTGACCACGATACAGCGAGAACGTTGCCAGCCGATCGACTCTGCTTTGCACCTTTCTATTTGCGAAGTAATAAGAGGCTTTCTAGATACTGAGGTGGCAGCTAGGAAATGTGGAGTAGATTGCTATCCAAAACCGCCAGCGGTGCTCGGTACGTTTTACAGGGAAGCATTAGAAAGAAGACTTTTAAATAAGGTACCTAATCAAAATAAATGTTATTGTAAGTGTCAAAGCATGTAAGAGGATTTCCGTGAAACAATGGGGTATCGGACAATGGTCGTACGTTGTACGACGGACGCGCTGCGGGCGACTCCGGCGCACGTGCGTGCTCCATTGTATTCATACCAATATGAGCAGGACTGGCCGCGTCTCCCAGTCAATGCCTGCAGACTAATTTATCGATCATCGAATTTCCCTCGGCTTTAATAAACCTGGATATTAAATATCTTTTGTCCAATCCAAAAGAATATAAACCCTTTAAGAGCTTATTTCTTTGAATGGAAGTGCCTTATAAGCTGAGCACATTTTTTCCGGCTGCATCTTGTACAAGAATTCGTCGTATCATAAATCATAATCATTCTAATCGACTTGACATTGTGATCACTAGAGCAAATATCTAGTAAAGCCGGAAATAACCCTGATGATGGGTTGCCAATTCGAATCTTGTGCAAAGTAGTGTAATTGACGTAGGCAGGCAGGCAGACCTAGGAAATTGCCTGATGCGAGGCGTAGATCTAATCGCCTCGTTGCTGCATATCCCTAGCGGATCCAACGCTTTGTGCGGCATACATCGTCTTCTGGCTTCTAAACGGGATGATTAGCCTCGTATACAACTGGACTTGGATTGCGCGCAGCATTATAAAACCCTAGACGTATAATCGCGGTTGGTTTATGGTATCTAATGTGCTGATTCCCGTTGATTGTATAATAGAAGGCAACTCGTGCGGGATGGCGCGTGGGCGACCCTCTGTCACCGGTTATGTATACGGAGGTAATTGCTTTTCTGCACCTTGTAAATTTATTTCAATGAATAGTCAAGATGAGACATGGCACGCTCGAGATGGTGCGCTAAAGATTAGATAGGTAAGTATCAAACTTGCAAGTTACATATTATAATATGGAGGAAAAATTGTCAATACACCTGGGAGTAGGAAGCCATGTGTTACAAGTAATTTATCGAAACGGATAAGACTTTTTGGGCACTTGAAAAAGAACAACATTAAATTAAAAAAAAAACCATAATTATCCTGCGCAAACGCGTACGAAGATTTGTGTAGCACCCACACAAATATTATTACACCTACTTACTTTTAAAATCATGTATCCTGCCTCATACATGTGCGAACACATTATTCTGGGAGCGCGACCGACCAATCAGTGCGGAGGCCAGCGCTAACTACATAAACAAGCATGACATTGTCGACATACCGGAGGCCATGACTAAAGCTTTACCGCACTACTACATAACATACGCTGATACAAGTGTTCTCGGGAGTCATGGAGTATCCCCCAGTTTCTGAAACGTCGGTCAGCGTTGACAACGGATTTATTCTATTGCCATCCTTGTCATTTGTTTAGTGTTAGATAGAGTCAACGATAGTTTTAATCTACTGTCAGAGCCAACTAGCGTTCTAGAAACCGGGGGTAAGTGTCGTCCACCGCGTAGACTTTATATACCAGCTGCTATAACAATGGGTAAACTATGCCAGAACGACAATATGGGTCACATAATCCGTCTGCTGCAAGAAGGCGAACTCTAATATTGATTGTGCTCCTGATTGAAGAATTACAATTTTTTGTATTGTTTTGAGACACTCCATTATACAAAACAATAGATACGTAAATCTCATTTGGGCTAGTTAGGTACATAGCTGCTGAAACAGAAGTATCAGAAATGTAGAAATGTTCTAGAGTCTAACCACTCCATAGAAAACGTCCTCTAAGTAGGCATGGCATTAAAATGAATAATTTAAAATGAAACGCTTCCATTATTCAACTCATAAAACATTAATAATATACTTAGTACCTATATACATTATACATAACAAAGTAAATATTTTGTCGTGCTCCATCTATCACTGAGACCGTAGTCATAAATCTTGGGACATAACATTTTAATATTTCTTTTACGATAATATTTCGGGCCGTGTATTAAGCTGAGTGCGCATGTGCGTGCTGCCGCAGCCGACGACGTCAGCGGCGCCGACGCAGCACATGTGCCTAACGCTGACAGACACTGTAAATAATGTATACGCTTTATTAAAAACAACCGAACTGCTGACCTTTGCGTTCAAAAAACGCGCCAATGCCATTTCAAGTGGCTAATGCAGAGATAATATATACGAGTTTCTAAAATATTAAGAGCGTTTTTGTTTTCACAGTGCAAAAAAATAATGTGGGTGGGCGGAGAAGGCGAAGGTTAGCTCGGAATAAGCTTTTTCTTTTCACAATGCAGTTTTTCTGATGCACATAATAAAGATGACGAGCATCTATGCCGTTCTTCATAATGTTTTAAGTAGCTAAGTCGCGATAAAAAATAAACAAGGTAAAATGTTTGTAAGACAAAAACTGGCAAGGCGAGCGTCTGTAACCACTTCAATTATACGTGTAATTTTGCAAGCTTGTAATTATTGTGGCCTGCGGGCGACACTGTTCTTTGTTGCATAGTGGAACTCCACCTTTATTATACGTTTGGTCTAAATATAACGCTGACTTCTGCCAACCAAGCTAAATATGCAAAGAAAAAATAACTGCAAGCATTGCAAGTGAATTAAAACCATTTTTCCATAGAACAGACATACATATTTTTATAATATCATCTCATTTTCTCGTGTTTATGCCGAGAATTGATTATAATTGCTAATGAGTGCCATTACGTGATTTAACTTTAATATGTTTAAGCACGCGAATATTCAGAAAATTGCAAAGTTTTTGTTAGCTTAATGAAGACTTGACATTTAATAAAAATCTTGTATTAAAATAGGTTAACAGCGTTAAATGAGAAAGTTCAAGTTCATTTACTGCTATTATCATAAATAAACAAGCACTCAAGTCGATCCGTGAGATACATTAGATAGAGGGATTAATATGTGCAAATATGCCAGCCTCGAAAATATTGTAAGAATTAGAAGCATGAGAATACAAATCGATAAAATTTCGACATGCGATCGCGGACTTTTACTCAATCACGCGAATCGTGGGAATCCATGATCTAAATATCTTTATCCCAATGAAAAATTACTGCCGTAAAAACATCGATGATAAATAGGTTATTGGTATCATTGAATTAAACATGAGCCGGTACGAAGGTACATTTACGCGCGGCCTTCATTTGTGAATGTAAATAGACTTATAGATAATTATTTCAAATACGAGTATATCGTTGTAGCAAAACTACCGGTTGACGAATAATAAAACGCGTAATTACGTTCACCTTGATGGCATTTATGTATTGAGCTACACTTAAATAAAAAGTCCCCAGTTTAGTGTACCTATCTAGACAAATATTTAGCTTAGATACCTACCTCTCCCTACCTCTGTTATGTGCTTTCCTTTTATCTGTTTCAGTTCTCATACATCTACTGAATCCATACACTAAGCAAACTGATAACAGGAAACTTCTCACAGGCGCGTATCACGGCGTTTTCGATAATTCATGAGTGATATATACCTGCCGATAGGTGATTCCCATGGCAATTAGATCACATATCGATAGGTTCGTGAGAGACGCGCAGATCGATAAGAGTTGTTCACACGGACTTATCAGACGTGTGCTGACAAGCATGACACTTGTCAACGATGGCCGGTCAGTCAATATGCCAGTTGTCAACTGTTTTGTAGAAGACGCCAGGCGTCGTGCATCGAAGTGAGATGATATCCTTGATGATTATTATCCTGAGTGAATATGAATTATCTGAGAAAAGATATAAAAAAATATCTAAATAAACACAATAATTATGTGCCTTTTTTACAGTCGTACTAATCGAAATTCTAATCTATTCTATTGTGAAAGTTAAAAGAATTTCTTATACTGTACCTACTTAGGGCAAAATTTGAAAGCAAGTTCGTTATGAAGATACGTAGTTCTTTACATAAATATATCATAACTTTTTGACTAAGTAGTATTCATTCATTAGGATTTATCAGATTTATCTCTATAATTGATTTAAGTGAGCATATTATCACATGAAAGTAATAAACACTCTCATTCTCTCATTTATAACAAATTATGGGTGTTGTAAATCTAACAAATGAATAATCTGTGTTTAGAATAATAAATTACTTACAGTAATGTCTGTTATATTGTCACTATTAAAAAGATAAATATCTATAAACCATTAAGTAGTCAATACATTCGGTGCAATTAAGAAACATAAAATAAAAACGATTAGACGTATCGATCATGACGACTGTGGCTTGTAACAGTAACTGGAAATACTGGTACGAGTAGTATAGTGTGGACACAGCGTCCGTATGCTAGAATAGAAAACTATAAACATTTGCAAATACTTACGTAAAGCGATATTTAAGGCACACTTCGCTTATAAGCTGATCCAGATCTGTGTGTTGAAACGATCACAGGAAATATCGCAATATGCATCGTAAAATTCATAAACATGGGTTCGTGCTCGAACTTTTGCTCGTACTTACTCGTAAACAATCCACATTCGATTTCATGTGATGCGGATGTCGGCTACACCACTGGCTGCATGCGAGTTGTTTGCTCTGATATTATTACTTGATGTAGCGGATAGCAAGCAATGAATAATAAACATAGATTCTGTAAAGATAAACGCGTTTGCAGACCCGCATGAGTTCCCCGGACTTCACAGTTCACACGCATCAACGCGTGGAGAATACGCAAGAAGTCGTGAGAAAGTACTGTGCGGTTTGTGAACTGAATACTAACTTCTAACTCATTCACTTACAGTTTCATTGCCCTATTTATTTGGGTAGTTATATTCTATGTTCCTACGTGTACGTCGTTTGGGATCATCTGATAAATCTGCTCGGTGGTAGAGAGGTGCCTGTAAGTACGGTCTGTAACGTATCTCTATTATTCTCTGAGAAGTCTCACAAGTCCAGATTTTCTTAATACTGTTGGGAATCTATATTGGTTCTAGTTGTATTTTGTCAAATCATTTTATGAGTAAGAATTAAGCTTGATAAATAAAAATATTGAGGGGAAAAAATCTTTCATACAAAAGACATCAACGCGCTCCTTGTCCAGTAACACATTTTGACTAAATCTACTAGTAGATACATCATACCTTTTGTATAAATAAAAACAATACGAAAACTCTGAAGACCTTAAAAAAAGTGAGATAAATATATTTCAGCTAGTATGTACTACGTTACGTTACGTTTTTATGTCATCTCATAAGGCACTCTCCAGCAAGTAACAAAAATTTGGCTCGTGTCTAAAGCATTACCGGCATTACCAAGCCAATGAGTAGGCAGCATGATAAAGCAAATCGGAGCGGTCACAGCCTAGCCACCAGTCACCAGTACACGCGCCGCACAATGAGCTGGAATGTACCCGAGATTGTGGCGGCCTGGAAGGGACGCGGCTTCAGCTAGCTGGCCCTACGTGGACTCTATGAAGTCTACTATAACTATGTACTTGTAATAACATCGATTTTCTTAAAAAAATGTGTGTCTATTACTAGCTGCACCCCGTTGCTTCACCTGTGTTGACTATGATAATAAACTTTGGATGATGATGACAGTGAAAAGTGTCTATATATTAGGAATATATTGTGTTATTCCAGGGCATAATTTTATACCGTATAAAGTATCGATCTAGTTCATTACTATATTGTGACCTTCAGTTTTTATATATTATTATATCAACTTCACGATATTTCAAGTATAGTTTTGTGTTCAAAGATAACCAGTTCAAATTATAAGTAAGCAACACTTTACATTACAAAGTATAATGAATGTTTTGCCTAAAGAGATAGGTACTTTGCAGGCTTCCTTTGATTCTAGAAGCACGAGAACATGCTTTGTGTAAGCATTTATTTCGAGAGCAAAGAGAATGGCTCAACGTAGGCCTGCAGTCTGCACCACAGTACAACAATGCTAGTCCCCGATAGCCGCGGGGCGGCGGGAGGTGGCGGGGGGCGGCGGCGCGGCGGGCTGCTCTTGCGCACCATATTTTCCGCATTGAGATTGCGTGCCGCCTGCCCGCCGGCAGCGGACAATTTATAGCTCACTGGAACCGAGACTGGTGCGCCGGTTATTATTTAACGGACCTCAGAAACCTGGGCCCTAGCCGCCGGCCATCGCCAATAATCCTGCTAAACATGCATGCTTTATTTTATCACCGACCGAAACCATATTCTCGAAACTCTTAGCAGCCATAAATGCAGCGTCGATTTAGCAAGAAATCGATTTACGTAAATGTCGCAAAAACTCAATCGCAAGTAGGTGAAATGAACGCCAAATATCGACGTTGCCAAATCGGTCATTCAAATGAGCACCGCAGGTTCTATATAGGGTGATGATATTTTTTATCTGGCGGTTCATTTGAATAAGGTATTAGCGGTGTCCGGTGTCGTATGCGATGCCTTAAAAGCCACGTGGGTATGGCGTAATGACGGCGGTTGCAATGACGGCGTCGAACGGTTGCTGAACGAGTAACTATTAAGGCACATAATCATAATATCTCCGCTCCATATAAAGCGGTGCGCGCGCGCCGGCCGCTGTGCGAGCGAGAACCTCAGGATATCTGACTCCTTCACTTGACCGGCCTTGTGGCACGCGCCGACATTGTTCTATTTGATTTACCGACCTCATTAAAATCCGTCTACATCCAGTCCATCCAGTCTACCCACGGAATCGCACTGATATACCTGATAATATGCAATCATGCTTCGTGGTACTCGCGGTAGGAGACTAGAAAGGAACAATGTTGCAACTGGAACTGTATATCGACCGTTTATTTTAACTACCGTGCCTCCGGCCACTGACATCTCAAAGGCTTTATAAATTTCGAGAGAAGCTGAGAACATGAATTACAAGCAATTAAGAAAGCGCTTTGTCACCGAATAGCCGCTGAACGCCAAAGTAATATTCGTTGTTATCATCTATAATTAATTTCTTGCAAAAGAGATATTTATTATGATGACTCCATCTATGTCAGGTTTAATTACAAGCTATAAAATACTTTTGTAATTTGAATCAATTCTCCTATTTTAGCAATTTTAAAATTGATTGATATCAAATCCAATATTACAATCAAAAAAATAAATAATGATGATAAAGCAAAAAAAATGGCAGTCATTTAGCACGGCATAAATGATGCCCCGAAGACACATTCGACGTCCGCAAGCTCGCGCGCCTTCCAATGCTGTCCGTTGTTGCATATAAAAAATAAATTGCTGATGTTGCCAATCGAGATTTTATTCAAATAAGTGGCATTAAAATATGAAGTTGGTATCTGTAGGAGCCAATTAGTGAGGGCCATGAGTTCGGAGACCATAAATTTAGGCGCGATGACGCACCCAGTCGCGGCTCAAGGCTGTGGCTGCTAAATGCGAATCCTTTTATTGCAACATATTGTCATAAATCTTCGTTATTGTTTCGTTAACGGCAACGGTATCACAGCATTTAAAACTTTGACAATAATCAAGTTTAACATAACTAGTTTTCGACTTCACAGTCAGTCATTATGGTTCGATATCGACTTTATTGCTTTACAACGTTTAAATAACAGCTTTATTTTCCGAGTCCCTTCTGAGGCCCTGCTTTATTCTTCAGGCTTATGTCTCGATTTCTTTTTGTAAAGAATTTATGGCACCTCCATATCGCCCGTATAAATATTGTATTAGCGAGTTTCTATCAGGTTCTATTTGTAAGATTGATATTATTGGATGCCGGTCCGAGTAGAAAATGGTTTTGTAATGCGAGTGCCACTGTGGAGGCATTTTAGCCGGCGCATAGCGGAGTGTTCTGCAAACAATATCTAATTTCATGTGGTTCGTGCCGCCTAACAACACTGGACAGTGTAATGAACCCTGTCCAGTAAAGTAACCCTATTTTGAATATTATAACCTTACTTAATATTAATTTTATGGAGCGTCGACAATATATTTTATATGACAAATTAATCCCAAATAAAAACAGAACATTAAGTTTAATCGAATGGAAAAACCTATAATAAAATTATGTTGACAACTAAAAAACGGTCAAGTTCGAGTAGTGCCTCGTAAAAACAGTGTTTTAAGCAGTACCTACCTAATGATTGCATTTTAATCGCATTTTTACCTATTTAGTTTTAACGGAACTTCTGAATATCAAAATATAACCTGATTTATACAGAAAACACCGCATTCCTCTAAATAAAAACTCAAATTAATTGTAGCATAATATAACGCACTGAATATAGTGACCTAGTAGTGTTCAGTTATTCTTTTGCATCAATACATTGAATTCAATCGACTTGATTTTAGTTTCATCCAGTAATCAAAATCACTCTGGTAACTGGATGAACTAACCTAAACAAAAAACTATGTTTTTTAATCATCACCTGTATTTCGGCCCATTGTTAAAGCATACAGTACATGTTGGTTGTTTGGTGACCACTGAAATTCAACAATGGTGCACCTCTAAGAGGCCTTTGTGGTCGACAGTAATCCTTTATGCCAGCGCCCAGCGCCTTTGTGCGACGCATGCAAATAAAATATTTTGACTGCGCGCCCTTTCGATGTCCTATACAAATATTGCCCTTTATTTTCGTAACTGGTCAAAATAAGTTTATTCAGTCAACGTGGAGTTTTGTATCTTTCAAGGGGTGAAATGTGTCCTATCTCCTTGAAGAAAACTTTGTAATATTAGTAGTGGCTATTCCTTACACCCTGTAAACGCTTACTTGAATTATAACAAAATGTAAATTTCAACAAACTTCGAAGAACTAACACCTAACTCCAGTGTACCTTACTTTATTTACGTAGTCGGTAACTTCCCCATGTATACACCTACCATTGAGGAAAAAGACATCACCAGTACCCTAAACTCGAAGAGTTATGGTTCACTTACAAGAAGCCCTGTCCCTGTACTGCATCTTCAGTAACTCTACACACTGTAGGCAAGAATGATGTGTACTGAAGAATCATTACACACGACGACGTTTTCTCGTTACATACGGCGTTTTACCGGCGTAATCACACGTTTCGTACTATATACGGGTATAGGCAAGCACGCGTTGCTGCAAATTGTGAACTGCCATTGAAAAGCTCTTGCTTGCTTCAATTTTGTTAGAGCCGTTTCACAAACGTGGGACGAACGTATTGTCGAAAGGTCTCTGGGCGCTGTGTGTAAAGCGACTGTTTTGAGCCAGTGTGTTTAGCCGGCTTGTGCCAGCAAGCCCCAGTGGTCAGCCGTGTTTACATAACTAGTTAGACGCCATCTCGCCCGCGCCGCCCACGCCTCCATTGGATATATCTATACATTAACTGTAAACACTCAATAATATACCATTGTGTGCAGGTGCAGCGGACGCTCAGATTATCATAACACCGATACTCGGAAGCACTATTCTCGTGCCATGTACTAGAACCTTATTAGGTACCATGATTCATAGGCATAGCTGTCAAAATATAGCGTCCGATACAAAAGTATTGGAGTAAGCCGATATGCGTGTTATGCAATTTATGTTGGTATTACGCTTTTTCTTCTTTTGCATAATAAGTTACACATAATATTTGGATACCTAAGGTTTCATTGCAACATAGATTCTACGTTGATCAGGATTCCAATCCACTAAATTAGTAATAGGTGCCTTTATACACCTTACAAACTAGTTTCAAGCAATAAGGGTGAACAGCATCAGAAAATGACCAATCATTAACACGGCTGACTCGTCGTGTACACATAATCGACTCGCTCTCAATAAATTGTCCCATCAATCATTACAAGTGATACAAGGATACGAAGACGCGGTATGTCGTCGGACGCTGCGTTTTTTGTCGCGCGGCGTTTACAATGGAGCCCCGTGACGAAACGACGCGTAATGCAATTTTGATTAACTTCGGTCGTGACGTTGCAACCCGGATTGCAACGCGTCGGCAACAATGTAGACATTATTTATCGGCCTCATAAGTTCTGGACGATCACGTATTGTCACTTGCAAAGCTTAATTAAAACTTTTTTCTGAAAATGATTTTTTGACGGGAGGAATTTAATGAGGGGTAATATTTAGCACTTCTTATTAAGATTTACAAAGGTACAGCTACAGTTGGTAGATTGTTTTTTAGGGATAATTTTGTCAATAGTCGTTAATTCTCTATTGCCATTCCATTATTCCATTCTCCAGCTGATCAAAATTATTGGCATAGCTCATTACACAAGCCATATTGTTATTTAATAACGTTGTTTTCCATTGACATGTTTATTAACAAATTAGCGGTAGCGTCAAACCATGTTAATGCGATAGCTAATGTTTGAAATAACACGACACTAACGTACACATCTACACAATTACAACCGATCTCATTACGGAGTAGGTACACGGGCCATAAATTATTGTCCTCTAACGTTTTCGTAACACGCAAAACCATCGTCAACTTTCACTCGGGTAAAGAACACGATCTCAACTCACGCAGTCACGCAGCCAGTCGACGAGATCCGACAAACTTTGACACCAGCGGCCATTGTTTATTGTCGACTGGTTGACTGATTGTCGATGCAAATGTCGCTTTCATTGCACAGTGCAGATGCAACTTTATACGAATACATTGGAATAGGTAATATAGGTAGATAATGATGTCTGATATTATGTTTTTGCGCAAATGCATTCATTTCGGAAACGATGAAATTCATGATATTAGGTTAGAAATAAAAAACTAAGACTGACCACTAACTAAGGTGGGTACAATACAACCCTACAGCTTCCCTGTATAAAAATCTCACTGCCACAACTCAAATAAACTCAACGCATAACTTTACCTAATGCATACGTGCTATGTACAGAAAGGTGCGAACTTTAGGGGTAGGTACACACTAGGCGTCAACGCTAACTCGCTACCCAAATATGAAGGTGTGAAAAGCCCCGGCGATCGTGGTCCTCTTATTGTGGTAGCCGGTAAGCCGCTTACCGGACCCGAATCATAAATCCTTCCACTAACACTCCTAATGTATACCTACCTTAAGCTTTAAGCCCCTACAGCGCAGTCGGACACGTTTGTAAGCCAACCTAAGTGCGTTATATAACTTAAACTCTGATAGGACTTTCTATTACGTAACGGCTGACAAAGTAAATTTATAAAACTAATAGGCCATACAAGCCAGCCGGTTATGTTTAGGTTTACAATTTCATTAAAGGCAATTTAAAATGCTACAACGCGTCAAAATCCGTCGCCTTGTTCCGTCGAAGGTATCGAATGACGTTGTGCGTGAACAAGTATAAAGTTTCAACTGCTTCTCAACCGTGACATGGACGAACTCGACTGGAATTAAGTAATTTAACATGAAATCACAAAAGGAAGTAAAGTCCTTAAATCAATCATGTAAAAATACCTCCCCTCGCTTGTTATGCGAAGAAAGGAGATGCTGTTTATCACAATGGCTTTATTAAGGAAGATTGTCAGACAAAGGGGAAAATGAACGGTAAGTTCGGAATACTGTCGATTGTCACCAATATTAAGGGTATACCTTATTAAGCTCAGCACAGTACAGCCAATTTAGCGTTTATCGAGGAAAATCTCGAACAAACGTCGTAGTAAACTCGTAATGCAGCCATTGTTGTGTCGAGTCGGCTGTGGCACCGGTGCAAACAAAACGAGTTATAATATGAGACCCCGAGGCTCATTTTATGGCATTCTTGTCTCGGCTTTAAGCGACGAATGCCAGCTCGTAACTCCTCATCGCGACCGAGAAATGTCTCGCGCATATCATAAAAAAAAACATCATAACCGATTGTGTGAGATACAAACGCAAAGTCCAAATGAAGTCGATCAAATCAATTTAGCCAATAAGAGAATCGGTTAACCTAAATTCGGTGATAGGAAAAAGCGTCTTTCGGTTACGCGCAGGCATTTGGAAGAGGGACCGCATCGGCGTCCGATCATTTTTTGTGTCAGTCATTGTCTCGCGGCATCTTATCTCCGTTCGTTTATAGTCTGAAACGATAGATAGGGAGCGATCCAACGAGAAAATCGTTGCGTGGTTATTTTTTAGCGGCCGAGATTGCGACGAGCTATAAATGGCGCAGGTCCTACGGCGGTTGCCATTTGCAATCGGTTATGGAACGACCGCGAACCTCTTTTTACATTATAATCGGTCGGTCGCCGATCACTCGTCTTTTTGCCGGCCAGATAAGCGATGGTCGTCGAAAATGGCCATGGATGCAAAGATGCTTATGTGTACTACCTATTACATATTCAACGACAGCGATTTATAAGCAGTAGCTTCTGATGAGGTTGAAAAATAATACTTTTTCTGACGAAATTGTTGGGATTACACATTGGAGCGCGAACAATTGGCGCTGACATACTTCCTCTGAACATTATGATGGATGGATGGACACAAGTGCGTGCGACGGGGCCTTCGGAGCGTATCCGGAGTCAGAGCCGGCGACCGACCGTCCGAGAGAGAGTCAGGTTACCGCAGGCGGCCCGTGCCGCCTCATTAGTGGTGCAACTTCGTTAAAATCTTGCAATTTGCATTCATTTTACCTTATTAGTATTTCAATATTCACTACATAATCATTATAAAAGCACTCGACACAAGGCGGTCGCAGGTTGGGTAGCGGCGCCGCATTACATATTCTCCACGCATGATTCCTATTCGGAAGGGCAAACGTTCTCAAAGACAATATATCATAGATCATAGTAACATCTTTCGGAAATACATTCTAATGAAATATTGTGATATGACAGCGCGCCATCGAAATCCCCCGCATTATGATGCAGCTCGTGCGACGAGGCCTGCGCCTGCGCACCGTCACTAATAATGGGCCGAACACGTCTAATGCATTATTCAACGAGCTTCGGTCATCCCACTTCTGATATATTTGCCCAAATACTACAAGAGATGCGATAAAAAGTTCTGAGAAGGGTGCTATAAAGCGCTAGAGACGCAATTATATTAATTCGAGATAAATAAATCGTCAGGTTTTTTTGTTCAAACGTTTTACAGCATGGTTATTATAGGAATCCATACCCAACCAACGCACAAAGGGCCCAAATCCAAACGGAACACTATTGCTGTGGCAGCAATGACCGTGTCTGTCCATCTGTACAAAATAATTGTCCATATTAGGATATTTTTTTGAAAATTGGATGGTCTAAATTTAGCAGTATAGATCTGCCAGCCCCGGCTTCAGGAGATGCCGGAGTTATGTAATATACGAGTTTATAAACTTTGCTGTTTCTGAAAGGAGTATTTTACCTTCAGGTAAATAAAAATTACAGTTTTGATATACGGAACTTTCAAAATCGGAGGCACGACTCACAACCTGACCAGTTGTATTATTGTAATCCTGCGTGTAAGGTGCCATTAAAATCCTAGTCATTAAACATACAATTGATTAAAGTTAGCGCCGCGGCTCCGCTTGCATTATAGTTATCACCGCTGTAATTAGCGTGGAACGAACAAACTCCGAGAACGATTGAAAAAATAAACATGAACGACACAAAGAGGGCCTTCATCCGAACCGCTAGCGCCCGCGAGGACAATACCGACCTACTATTCCCCGCTAATTAGTTCTGTTTCATTCAAGGAATGCCGTGTTCAATGAAATGAAACTAACACTAATGTTCGACGAATTAACATCTCGTAAGATAACACAGCTCGATAGTCGCTCGTTAGAACAGCCCGTTGTTGTTGGATACACGAAGGTTTAAATGTAAATCGGTGGTATAAATTCAAATAAAGCACGACAGCTGTGTTGCAACTTGCTGCGGTCCGAAGTGGGTCATAATCGTTACAACAATCAACGCCGAAAAAGTTACGCCGTAGCCAGTTCTAAGGAACACTCTCCTACTTTACGACAAAAGATAGTACAATCTAAGTGGACACATGGCGGAGGCATTGGATTACCCTTCTCCGCCATAAGTAACGAACAGACACATTATCTCTTGTTATTGGGGCTTGAGAGCTTATAAAATATTCCTCTGTGTGGAATACATTTGGTGTGCCGAGAGTAACGCTCGAGTATCATGGGAACTCTGACGACATGATGGATACAGTCTGTGATATACAAGGAATAAATGGTAGAACTTATTGAGGAACGGCTGCACCTCACATTCTAAATGCGACCAGTCTCTCGCAACAGTACATTAGCTTATTTAAGGCAGTCTACAAGCCATTATTTGCCTAGACATGGTACAAACGAGCTCAATGGCTGCCCGAGGCGAGCGTCTCGGGCGGAACACGTGTCGCTGATTGCCCCCAATTGGCGAGCGAATAAAAACAATCGTCGCTTAAAAATAACCGTGATTTCATCCCGCAACATGTGACGGTTGTTTTCTCTTAGTGTAACGAAGTGTGGAGTTCCCATATCCCATGTGAAATGCCACGATGTGGCGATCCCATCCTTTGGCGAATCACCTCGATCGCTAATGACCGCGAACGTATGTGTTTTATGATTTGGTAATTCTAATTCTTCCTAGAATTTATAGCAGATGTCTAATGAGCTAGTTGTTGAAAATGTTATACGCTTTAGTCGAGCTCAATAGGTATCTACTGAATGGCACCACGATGTTCGAGATAATATTATTAAAAAAGCATCTGCCTTGACCTGACCTATTTTGAACGTTAAGTTTTGAGCGTGCGTCCAAGATCCTCTATAGGCTTGGTTACTTATTCAACTCTCTTACATCCTGAAGTCTAGTGCAGTGCGCACCATATGGAAGGCGTGAGACTCCGGTCCGTGCGCAATACCATCTGATGTTTTATCATAACCGCTAGGTACTTAGCGATAGCAACATCCGTACAAGCGGCGAATGTCTACGCAATATGGGTCAACATCAGGAAGTAAAACCGCAAACATATTTTTCACATAAACAATATTGGCTATCTGTAATGCTATTTTTATGAGGAAGCACTCGAAATAGATACCACTCTACTAGATTACAATTTAACATAATTGGTTGTAAATGCTGAACGATAAATTTTATTGGTACCTAGGTAGTTCACTAGAAATGGGTAGAAACGCAAACAAAAAGAAGATTTAATTACAATACTTAGGTAGGTACATTATAAATTGCATATTCTACTTCTTTGCCTGGTAACATGCGTAAGTTAGGTTTATAGGTTAGCGTGGCTAATTGCCTGACCATTGGAAGATGTCTCACTCATTCCTAAGTTATGTTTCATGTTAAATGTTCAGTAAAGGAAATAGTTATGTGATTTATCATGATAAATCCATTGCCTATCCTATGTGTAATGCGAGGGATATGAATACGGCTTCCGTCGGTCGTCAGTGCCAGTGATACGGTAAGTATAGCTTTTAATTGCTAATTCTCACACGCACTCCATCATCCAGCTGTTTGTTTTGACTTTAACTTACTTAATTTAATGATGTGTTAAGAAGGTTGATGAACAAAAAAAGACCGAACAATGCATTTACAGTAAGTATCTATCTAAGACAAAGTAATTTTTGGAAAAGCAATAAGTCGTCCATAACATTGAACACAATTGGTATTAGGTACAGCAGATAAATCGATTTTAAGGGATTAAGTACCTATATCTCCTATACCTCGGCACCTTATCCTTATTCTTGATGATCTTTCACTATTCGCAAAAGTACCTTTACTCGGTTAATCTTTCCTTGAAGTAGGTGCACTGTAGTATTTGCAAAACAAAACCAAGAACGGCTAAATCTTTGTTCTCATTGTTAGTTGGTTTGTTATAGTCATGATATTTTGTAGTCTCATTATGATTATTTTATAATAGTGAAAGTTTACAGGAAATCAATGACCAATACGGATTAGTACCATATCGAATAACAAAGTATCGTAAACAGCAATTGGTGTATTTTTGAAACAATTATGCTTTACCAGCATTTGTAAGCCTCGCACGTTTATAAAGAGGGGCTTATAACTTTCTCGCAGAAGATTAATTAAGTAAGGGTGAATGTTTAGGCGTTTTTTTTCAGTCTGACAGTTGTTATTACGTACATCCGTCCCATTCCATGCAGTTGCATGAGGCTATTCAATTAGACAATTATTGTTTGTGCTTATCTACGTCATTGAATTGAGGGTATTTATTCACTGATTTGAGGAATGAGTAGCGCATTAAACCACATTCCAGCACGCCATGCGCCTATATAGGATTTATGACAATATTGACAACACAGATTTTCTTCTTCTACCTACTATAAGTTGACTGGACCAAAGGCAAATGAAAATGCTTGTAAATATTTTATACTGAAATGTAAAAACTTGAAATAAACATCCGTTGGTAACCTTCCAACAGTCCAGTGGTCAACTGATGAACCCGTAGTTTATGTAATATGACATGCATACAACATTGACTTAAAAACTACACACACGCAGTCAAGCATTCATCCAAGGGAGCACTTTATCAATCAGATTGGAGCGCATATCGTGCGAACGCGTTATAATGGAAGAGGAAATTATAATAAACAGATCCCGGTCCCCTCTCGTAGCCCTCCCTAATAAATATTAATGTATGAATGTGTATGAACTTGAACGTCGACAATGGCCGAGTGATGCTGGTACATTGACACTCAATTTGCTTTTTTGCAGGTTCGAATCGGATATCTTCTTCGCGTTTGCCTTCTCGCGGTATTCTCGATTAGCGCGCTTTTTGTTTTATTTCACCTCTTGTATAGGTATGTCGTTATTGCACGACGATTGAGTTTATGGGAAAATGTAAACAATCTTTTTATTTTTGTTTTACTATAACACCTTCATTGATGTGTGCTATTTATACATTACTTATTCGTAGTTTATACATTACTAAGTTTATACTTACTACCAAACTTTAAAAGCCTCGAAAGTTTTCGGAGAAAAGCGATTGCTTATGCTTCTATAGAAAAGCTATTGCTGCCGATATGACTGTCGCAAAGATTAAAAAACACATGAATCTTTATTCTACTTTATACTTGCTAGATTCTGATGGTTAGTTAGCTGACCGCGCTATTATACAACACGACTATGAGTAACGTTATCTTGCGTAACTTTACCAAAGTACTTTTAGACTGTACCATAAAACGTACCTAAATAAATAGCCTAACTAATTGTGCAGATAATGCTTTATCTCCCCTTCACAATCGCAATTATATAGGTACCAACTTACTATTGCGACATGTTTAATATGAATTCCCCACTTTTGGTTAAACGTTTGTTTGTACTAATAATAGCCATAATACCATACATAGAATATAATATAGGTACCTACAATTGAAGCATAATAAAGTCCTACGTATACATACCTACTCCAGGTTCCAGCTGAGCACATGGCGATATAATATGAGGAATTGAACCGTTGGATGAGGGAAGCACAAGAACGGTCATCGTGAAGTCATTAGGGAAGGCCTATGCCCAGCGGTGGGCGTCTATCGGCTATTAAAGAAGAGTAGAAGTACATAGTGATTATGTTCCTCTACCGGAATTCTAGCGTTCATAGGTAGTCTACCGCCGGTATAGGGGAAAACAGTTCCCTGTAGTGTATACCTTCAGTCTATGATTATATTTCATCGGTTTAAAAAACAAACATCGATATTGGATAGGTACCTATATACCTTCCTATTAGATAGTCATGGTATAGGTTTATGAAATATAATTATACATAACACAAATTTTCTGTTTTCTCTCAGATAATCCCACAGATATCAGTTTAGGGGGCCGTGAAACAATCCTTTGGCAAACAATTGTTCTTCGACAGTGATCCATCAATCAACCCTCGCTGTACCCGGAAAGGTCACGTGTCCATCGGTAGGGGCCTAGGGGTGCATTACGAGAACAGTTTCCCTGAGCGTTTCCCACGCCACCCTCGCCTCAGCCCAGCGATTGGAAACCCCATTCGTTGACTTGTTGTTGATTTTGTTCCGTAATCGACCCTTGCGACATCGTTTCCGGACCGGACGATATGATGTTTTTAATTTTTATTAGCTGTTGAATCGCTGATGACGTGCATTGGACTGAATGGGATGGGAATTGAATGTTGATTTGTGTTGTTTATAATGAGGAAAGCCATGGGAGAAGCTTGGATGAGTTGTGTTGTGTGTGAAGGATGGCGTCAGTATCTTCTCCTAGAATGATATTTTGATCGAAAAAGACAGATTAGTAAGTAGGTAGGTAATTATTACTCGACTACGACCAAGCTATTAAAAGGATTATGATTTTAGCAGTTTGGATTAGGTTATGTTTCACCGTAGCGAAAAGATAGCTGCTATAGCTACTCATCCGATTTTAATATGAGGAATTATGTACTTATCAAAATAAAATAGGTAGATTTCAAAACATAAGTTACGCGCGAGGGCATAAAGTATTGATTCAATAGTACCTACTTCACTCATTCTTTCTGTCAATTTAAAAAATAATAGTGTTGCCACTCTTGGAATTAAAATAAGTTTGTTAGGATTATCTTCTGACTTCTTATTAAAAAATTTCTATAAAAAATAATATAGGAGTCCTATATTAAAAATAAACCTACATATCTAAGTTAAGTTGCTTACTTATCAAAGAATTTTATTCAAAGAATGCAGAATCCGAAGGCAACAATTTGACACGCAATCATGAAAATGTTATGGAAATATCGTGGCGTTTTAGCAATTTGCTCTCTGCGTCATGATGGACTTGCCTCAGGCCAGGATTGTGATTTAAAACGGAATTCTGGAATTAGACTTGCAATTTTATTGATATCAGTCATTAATAAATACAGCTTATTTTTTTTTATATTTGGCAGGAGCTTACGAGAGTTAAATTTTAATATACGAGATGTTCGATTTTAAATAGTGTGGAGTGTGGATATCATAGATTATTCAATAGGTACCTACCTATAAGTATCGTAAAGACTTGTGCATATTTAATGCCAAGGTAAACTAGGTCTTAAATAATGTTCTACGCATTTTACAGGTTACTTATTGAAGGCATTTGTAGTCAAAAAAGTAATTCGAACGGTAGCCCATAACAAATAAAACCCCGCCTAAGTGTGAGTCGGACTCGCGCACGAAGGGTTCCGTACCTACCATTATCTTTAAAAACGAAAAATAAATACGTTTGTTGTATGGGAGCCCCCTTAAAATTTTATTTTACTGTTTTTAGTATTTTTCGTTATAGCGGCAACAGAAATAGATTATCTGTGAAAATTTCAACTGTCTATTTATCACGGTTCATGCGATACAGCCTAGTGACAGACGGATAGACAGAGGGACGGACAGCGGAGTCTTAATAATGATGGTCCAGTTTTATCCTTTGGGTACGGAACCCTAAAAATTATAAGTATTGTCAAATAAGACATGAATCTCATCTCATATATTTTTTATAAAATAGTACTACCAACGGCACCTGTGGTATTCAGTTTCGTTATCTTTCTGTAGTGTTTAGATCATTCGATTTTTAGATTCTTTCGAAACATTAATTTTCTCCTACACACAAAAGCTAATGTTGATAGATTTTAGTTCTAGTTAGTAATAAACAGGTTATTGATTATGAAAGGTCACAGATTAAATTAAACAGATACCTACTAAAAAACATAAAACCTAAAATACTTAGGTACCTACCAGTATTGAACCAAGTTAACTTTAATTAAATTGTTAATCATTATTTAAGTACCTACCTACTTAAGTAAAATAATTATTCTAATAAAGAAACTATTTAAATTACACAAAAAAACGCGGGTAGTTTATTTCGTCGGCTGATTTATCTTGACACAAAGGCGCTTTAGTTTCAAAATATTCGTAATTTAAATATTATATTCAAGGACAAAATAATCTCCACCTCAGCAGCACTAAAAAGTATGCCACAAAACAATACTTTAAACAACTTTCAACAATATCTACATACCTGCCGGTCCAGTCACACTGATCACCCATCATCGCCGCCTGCGCACAGCATATCACCAGCACCAATGTCCATAATGTACCAGCAACCTCCATTTTCACGAAAAAATCCCGAAACAAAACCATAATTATCACATTATATCAAAACATCCATTTGTTTAAGTCCGGAGCTATCAATGTTTACAATAGTAAACAAACCACGAAGAGTCGTCGAGCAAGCGACAGCCCTACAACAACTCAAAAACACGACTAAAGAGATGAGAGAGACAAAACTTTCAACGTACCAATATGTAGATAGAAGGAAAGAGACCGACAACTCAACAATTTGCTAGAATGAGACACAAATATATATGCTTATTCTCTTACGTAGCATTTGACCGTAACTTAGCAATTTCAGCTCTATGCATCTTTTTTAAGGATGATATTTATTTGCATTAGGTAGAAAAAGCTCAGCAAAGCTTTTAAATTGGCGGGAAAGGTTTTAACAAATAGATAAAGCTAAATTTTTTACATCATTGCAATCATGCTATTGTTTATCGCACCTCAGTCAAAATTTTCGTTGTTATTTTAATATTGAATACAGTGCATAAGTAATATTAAGCTATTTTGTTGGTGTTGTAGAAAGCTTTTAGAACGGTACACCTATTGCCTAAGGAATTTAATTGATTATAGTTCATAATGGTAATATCAAATGTAAATTCCCTAATAGGTACGTTTCTACATCAACAGACTATAATATATAATGTTACATAAAAAATTAGTAGGTACTATTTTATTGTATAAGTAATTTAAATACTAAATAGACTTGATAAAGATCCAGCCAATCAAATACTTCAGATAAGTAGATAACAGTGCCAAAATTACAATCATCAAAATTATTAAAATACATTGATTATTAGGTAAGTATAAATCATTGTTATTAAGAATGATATATTACTGTCTTAATAATATACTTACAGTCACAATCATTTAAACCGCAGTCGTGGTCGCACAAGCAGGTAGATTAAAAAAATACGGGGCTTAAAAGTTCGTTTCATATTGCCAAACCATATCTTTTTATGAGTATGCATGACTTTAAGAAAATCTACCTTTTTGCCCTGACCTAATCGATGCGAGCTTAATGTAAAATTAGCGTAGAGGCAATGAGAAAGTTTTTTCGACGTTATTTCAGTAATTTTGCTGGGTGGTAACGTATTTCATACGTTTTATATTTAGGTACTAGACCTAAAGTAGTAAGTACGTCGCGCAACTTAGCAGATAGAAACATTTGACGTAGGTAACGTCATTCGAATAGTCGTTATAATATTATCATTAGACGTTTCTTTTAGTAAGTATATTATTTACCTAACTACGAATAAATAATAATGAACCTAGGTACAGTAGTACCCAACTTATATGGCTTACCGATGTACCTGCGCAGAAGATGAATTTTCAAAGCGCGGGAAATGCTATTGACCGCTATCGGTCGGCAGCCGCGCCGCCATCTTAGCGATCGCCGCGTGGCATGAGTGAGATGGAACTAACAGCTGCAGTGTATTATGAACCTTATAATAGTGATCTTAGGTTGATTGTAAGTTTTAAGCATTCTTTCGTTAATCTTCGGACCATACTTTCTTTTCTGCGCGAACGAAGATTCACGACGCGCCATATAAGTTGGGTACTACTGTACCTAAGCACAGACTACCAAGTAAATATACCTATTCATAAAACGTTGGCATAAAAAGTAAAAAGTATAAAACTATAGCCTAAAAGGTAGTTAGGGTACAAAGTAGTTACCTACCTATAGGTAGGTACCTACTACCTACAAAGGTAGGGCGACTGCAGTTACCCTGCTTGAATTATCTTCACCAAGCCACATTCTATTGAAGCCCATACAGGCGGGTCGTGCGACAGTGTTTGAGCTAAGATAAACTAAATCAATAGCCTATGTTTGCCTGCCGCAAGATAGCCGCTTTGTCGCTATTGACCGTGCTTGTTTAGGCGCGATGATTCGCTCCTTATCTTTGAAGCGATTTCCTATTTTGTTACCTAATTACGACAGCTTTTCACCTTGAGGGTAGTATTTTAGTATCCATATAACCTATCTGCGCAGCCTAATCAATCCTCCATAGTCTGTCTTTACTTGGTCTTTAACTGCTAGCCAAGTAGGTATAATACTTAGTCAGGTCATAAGTATTGTCACACAGTAAAAACTTTTCTTTTAGAATGCTGGCCACAAAAAAGTTTATTGAATTCGAATTTCGAATTGTTCATGAAAATAAAAATGTATACTTTTAAGAATTTTACTCATTTTTAAATATGGAGTGGACGCTTAAAGAAGACCGTGTTGCAGTTATTGCGTTGCATCGTTGCGGTTACGCGCCAATTCAAATTTTTGACATACTGAAAAATTTGAATATAACCAAGAGATTCGTTTATCGTACCATCAAACGATACAATGAAGACTCTAGTGTAGATGACAGGTCAAGAAGTGGTCGCCCTCGGTCTGTTAGGACTCCAGCAGTGATAAAAGCTGTGAAGGCGCGAATTCAAAGAAATCCCAAACGTAAGCAGAAACTGTTGGCCCTTCAGATGGGATTAAGCAGAACCACGGTGAAAAGGGTGTTAAATGAAGACTTAGGGCTTCGGGCATATCGAAGAAAAACAGGACATCATTTGAATGCTCGTCTAATGGACCTGAGACTGAAGAGATGCCGCGCTTTGTTGAAGCGGTACGCGGGAAAAAAAAATCGGGAAATTCTTTTTTCAGATGAAAAAATTTTTACCGTAGAAGAGAGCTACAACAAACAAAATGATAAGGTGTACGCACACAGTAGTGAAGAAGCGAGCAACCGTACTCCGCGTGTCCAACGAGGTCATTTTCCATCCTCGCTCATGGTATGGTTGGGAGTGTCTTATTGGGGCTTAACAGAGGTACATTTTTGTGAGAAAGGTGTAAAAACGAATGCAGTTGTGTATCAAAATACAGTCCTGACGAACCTTGTGGAACCTGTTTCTCATACCATGTTTAATAACAGGCACTGGGTATTCCAACAAGATTCGGCGCCAGCTCATAGAGCGAAGAGCACACAAGACTGGCTGGCGGCGCGTGAAATCGACTTCATCCGGCACGAAGACTGGCCCTCCTCCAGTCCAGATTTGAATCCGCTAGATTACAAGATATGGCAACACTTGGAGGAAAAGGCGTGCTCAAAGCCTCATCCCAATTTGGAGTCACTCAAGACATCCTTGATTAAGGCAGCCGCCGATATTGACATGGACCTCGTTCGTGCTGCGATAGACGACTGGCCGCGCAGATTGAAGGCCTGTATTCAAAATCACGGAGGTCATTTTGAATAAACTTTAGTGTCATAAGAATCTATGTTTTGTTAAGTTCATTTTGGTATATAAATGGTTACATAATGAATAAACTTGTTTCAATTATTTTATATAAAACATGTGACAGAATTTATGACCTGACTAGGTATTTAGCTAGTCAGGAAGGAAGGTAAGCATAATAGTACTTACCTACCTAAGTATTTCGTAGGTTTATGCCCATAATCAGCACCAAGCTATCCCCACAGTAATCCCCACCAACCAACATTAAAAACTTTGGTGGGGATTATTTCATTGTTATGACGGGTTATTCCCAGAGTAATCAATTCTTTTGGTCTCAAAAGTTTTTATTCCCATGCATTCATTCCCAAACTACTCCGCAGAATTAGACCTGTTTTTCCACACTAATATTATAAAGAGGAAAACTTTGTTTGTTTGGTTGTAATGAATAGGCTCAAGAACTATACTGCACAGTTTTTTTAAATTCTTTCACCATTTGAAAGCTACATTATCCACGAGTAAAATAGGCTACTTTTTATCCCATTAATATTAAAACGATTCCCGCGGGACAGCAGTTAACGCGGGTGAAACCGCGAGGCGCTTCTAGTACCTATTGTATAATTAGAATAAAGAACGTAAAGGCATACAAGAATATAATAATTATGTTATTATTAAGTAAAGGGTGAGTAGCACCTTAGTATATATATATAAGTATACTAGGTACCTAATGGGTCTTTGGCATACCTACCAACCTAATGTATTTTGCGGTGCGGTCTCGCTAAAACCTAGAACTAAGTTCACCATTATAGAATGCTTCGTTGCCAGTACAATAGACTGTTATAACTATGAATAAAAACAAATTTTTGTCATCAATAGAGGTGAACTAATGAACGATGGTTGTTATTAAACATTTTCATTTAGGTAGCTAAGACATGGGTTGTAGGCAATAACAATCCACGTTGTAACAGGATCTATAAAAATCCATCTCTACTTACTGATTTGAATTGTTAAATCCAATCATTATGCTTGAGTGGAAGTTAATATTTTGGCTAACAGTTGTGGTCGGCGCTTATGAGAAATCTTCTATTTATAAATGTCTTTGGTACAGAAATTCATGTGAGTATTAACTAGGTAGGTATAGGCAGGTACTACTTAATTACTTACCTGCCTAAAGCCTACTGCTATTACAATTTTATTTACAAATAGAAGCACCTCGCGGTTTCACCCGCGTTAACTACTATCCCGCGGGAACCATTAATTTTTACGAGATAAAAGGTAGCCTATGTGTACCGGGGATAGCATAGCTTCCCAACAGTGAAAGAATTTTTAAAATCGGTTCAGTAGTTTCGGAGCCTATTCATTACAACCAAACAATAGTAGTTTGTTTTACAAGGGTAGAAAACGACTCATACTGTATACTCGATATTTTGCCTCACGAGCGTAGCGAGTGTGGCACATAGAATCGAGTATGAGTGAGTCGTTTGAGACCCGCGTAAAACACAACATTTTTCACACCGAGATTGCAAGAAATATAATAAGTAGGTATACAATTAAAAAAAGCTAAGAATATTTCACAAATAGTCACGTTCACTTTCAAATAAATAAATAATCAAATTCAATATTTTAAAAACAATTTGCATTGTTGTCAAAATTCTACACACACCTACAGATTATAGGCGGCAAATGCGGCAATTACAAACTTTTTAAATGTATTTAAATTTCTAAAAACGCACACGTACACACACCCACACACATAGCATACATCCTATGATCGCCAAAAATGTAGACGAGAATTACACTTATATTTAAAAAAGTAAACTGTTTAGGCTTCGCACTTACCCAGTCAATAAAAAACTGTAGCTAGCATGTATGTATTGTACGTACCCCATTACACCTAACTATAATTCATAATATTGATAAATAAATAACTTTATATTGGGACTGTCTCAGTTTTAGTAACCTGTACCTACCTAGATTACTTTGTTTTACTTAATTCGGAATACCTACATTACCTACATTATATTATCGTGAAGTAGGTAAAAATGTATTGAATTTTTGTTACTGGTCGAGTTATCTCGTTGTTTATAAGTAAGTAGGTGGGTACCTGCAACTTAAACAATTTTTTTTTGTTTCAAGTATGTAGGTAGGTATGTTTTTGAAGTTATACTTCTTTAGGCACGTTATGAAAAAATGATGAGAGTGAAATTTTAAGATGCGCGCGCACCTGTAACGCAAAATTAACAGTATGAAGTTAGGCGCGTTATGAAAAAATGATGAGAGTGAAACTTTAAGATGCGCGCGCACCTGTGACACAAAATTAACAGTATGAAGTTAGGCGCGTTATGAAAAAATGATGAGAGAGAAATTTTAATATGCGCGCGCACCTGTGACACAAAATTAACAGTATGAAGCCGTCTGCTTAACCGCTCATTAAGTCTCGAAAAAAAAGCTACCAACAAAATAGGAATTGAACCTCGATATTAGTCGCGCATGTTGGTACGATTGAATAAATAATAAATATTTATAAAAATAACTAAATAAATTTAATGAAAACTTTTTGATAAAAATGAAAAGTGAATATTAAATTAAGAAATCAATAAAAATATTTAAAAAATGACCAACCTTAAATTCGATTTTTGAATTTATTATTAAATTTATTTTTAAAATATTAAAGAAGTATAACTTCTCACGCGCGTACATAAGTACACGCACCCATTTTTTTTTGTATTCATTATACTTAGCCAGGTACCCTATATACTACTACTTTCAGGTGTGGATGTTTGTCCAGATTGGATGGTAATATTTGAGAGTGATTGCAACCAAACATATTGGAAAGCTCAAAGAACTTGTCAAAATCCTGAGCCGATGCTGTTAAGCACAGAATGCGGGTTCTCCCGATGCGACTGTCCGGAACCCATGGTACTGGACTCACCAACAGGATACTGCTATGATATTGACAACTGTCCCACAAATCATTCGTTAAATTAAATATTAAGGTAGGTACATACCTATGTATTGAAATGTTAGTAAGTATAAGTAAACAGAGTAGATACGTAGGTACATTCTTCTTACTGCTATACAATGAATCTGTCGATAACTTGCCCTTGGTATCGAGATTGGCTAGGTCTTACGTATTATTTCCCCTATGTGGCTAGCCACATAGGGGAATAAATACTTAGATTAGCCTAGGCTAATCGGGACATGATTATACTCCGGAGTGATCCGGAGTATGGCCCTCTATGGGGCACCGGTCTGGGTCGACGCCCTCGGTCGCGATAATAAGACTCTGCTGCGACGTCCGCAGCGAGTCATCGCGACGAGGGCGATACGAGGATACCGGACGGTGTCCTGGACGGCGGCGTGCGTTCTCGCCAGTGATCCCCCCTGGGAGCTTCAAGCAGAGATCCTCGCCGAAGTGTACCACTTCGTGGCGGCGAGGAGATCCCGCGGGGAGCCTCCAGCGTGGGAGGAGGTGCGGCGCATGCGGAGACAGGCGCGTGTCGCCCTATTGTGGCGGTGGTCGGAGGACCTAGCTCCACCGGTCCCAGGACAGTGGACGGTGGAGGCCATCCGCCCAGTTCTCCGGAGGTGGATGGGGCGATGTTATGGGTCGCTGACCTTCCGATTGGTGCAGGTGCTTTCCGGACATGGATGTTTTGGAAAGTACCTGTACCAAATCGCGAGACGGGAAGCGACCCCAGCCTGCCACGAATGTGGGGGGCCAGAAGACACGGCGCCCCATACGCTGGAGGCGTGTGCTGCATGGTCCCCGCAGCGGCACACGCTTTCAGCATTCGTGGGACAAGATCTCTCTCTGCCGAGTGTGGTTAACGCCATGCTCGGCAGTGAGAGATCGTGGCAGGCGGTGGCCTCTTTCTGTGAAGCCGTTATGAAGCAGAAGGAGGCCGCGGAGCGGGCCAGAGAGGAAGACGTCCACGCTGACCCGCTCCGACGCAGACGTGCAGGGGGAAGGAGGAGGCGGTTCGGTCGCCTCCTTCGTCCTCCATAGGGGTGCCACTGGTGGGGGGTCGGGGGACCCTCCGCCGGCTTGCAGGGCACCACATGTCTGGGGGGATGGCCTTGGTGAGCAAGGTCATCCCCTCCCTAGGCTTAGTGGCCTGGTAATCCCACCGGGCCGGCCGCTGGGGCGAGATGGTGAATGCTAACACGACCCCATCTCGCCCCACTCCAGGCGGATCGACGGCTCACGGGGGGGTTTTAGTGGGTTCAAGTCCCACACGCCCCCTTCCGCTACCCCCGTGGCGGAGGGGATAGTGCGAAGGCATTTCCCCCCCTTAAAAAAAAAAAAAAAAAAAAAAAAGGCTAATCGGGACATGTGGCCGTTACCCGTGGTGGTGGGCCGCCGCAACGTGGTACAGCTAGGGTTAAGGTAAACAGTATTTATTTCCTCATGTTAATCCGAGATTTTCTCTTTCCTCCATGGGTAAACCCGGTAAAGCAGTACTTAGGTAGGTAGGTATAATCGTGTGCATCATAATATAGCAATAATACTTACAAAGGAGGCCGTCGCCACGCAGTATTTATTTCCTCTATGGCCCTCCCTACGGTTGCCCTAAAAATTAAAAGAAACGGCAAAGGAAAAGAAACTGGAAAAAAAGATACAATTGGATGGCTGACTGTACTGTCACTGTCAATATCAATGACTGACAGAGCTAATTTTTGACATATTACAATGTACATTGACATTGACATTTGACATCCATAAATTCACTCACAGAGTTTTTCTGGTGAAATAAATCTAAATGTGGAGTTTTGGCGGGAATCCGATAGTGAGACGTTGTTGGTTTTGTATTATTAGCTCAAACTTGTGTTTCTTCGAGTGTTAATGTGTAATATTGGTGGAATATTAACCATTAAGTGTTCGTTAACGTGCATGTGTGTAGGCGAATGATATAAACTCAAAAAACGTGTCATTTCGCATTTTTTCCAATACTCCCAGGAAGTTTCAGTAAAGCATCCACTACTTTACTGAATCGTGACTGACGATGTAAATAATTGACTTGACTACTTGACCACGATTGCTATAACATTGCTGTGACTTACGTAATGTAAAATTAAGAAATACTTAAAATAAAATACTTGACACTGGCTATATGCACAAACCGTGCGAAGCCATAATTAAAACAAAAAAAAAAAATCTAAATGTTTCTCTAAAAAAAGCACCGTAGTTTAATATTACCTACCAACTTATTTATTAGTCAATATGTTGCGTTTGTGCTTTAGAGTTTGTTCACAGAACAGATACACATATCAGCCAGCTAATCAGCAAATAACCTCTCAATTAAAAAGTGTGTTTCCATTGAATAATATACTATCCAGGCATTATACTATAAAAATAAAAGAAGAAATCGATAACAAGGCAGAGGCAGTGTACTACGGTCCTCTGACTCCTCAAATCAAAGCAGTGAAAGTGTTTTCTTTGAGTTCCAGCGTAGCTGGACTAATAGCACAACCTATAATCATAAATGAAGCGGCAAGTATAGGCAGTACGTCTCTAATCGTTGCTCTGTGCTCTGTAGTAGGATTTTTTACATTTATCACTCCTGTATTACTGCATTTAATTACCAAAAAGTATGTGACAGACATATTATATGATCGCACAACATCAACATATAAGGCAACTACCATAAACTTCTTTTTGGTAAGGAAACAGGTATGTATCGTTACCTCTCAAAATCAAACCAATAATTTCAAATGTTATAAGGATATTTACAGAGAATTTTAATTAATGTTTCAGCTCGAATTCACACCGGACGATGTTGAAGTTCCTGAAATACCAGGCATGTTTACGACAATTAAAGCTAAAGGGCAGCCTCTGTTCATCGAAGCCAGATTCTTCCATGACCCCATGCATTATGCCAAGATCATGGGCTACGACAAACCTATGGATTTCAAACTTGGAGAGTCAACGGAGTGTGAAACTAAACAAAAATGAGTATCTGGTAGAATATTAATTAATATATTTATTTTAGCTGTTAAATAGTATTTTAGTATTTGTTATAATAAAACTATAAATATTACTAGTATTACTTTTTAAAATTATTTATTTTATCTGATTTCACAAAATTAAAAGTAACCTAAAAGGTACCTATATAAAGAAAAGCAAGCTAAAACATGTTAATCGTTTTTATTTTAATATCATTTCAATGAAACAAATAATACCAAATATTGTTTTACATATGAATAAAAGCAGTTAAACATGAACAATAAAAGGTCAAATGACTAGGAATTTATTGCCAATTTATTATAAGCCAGCCATTACTTTAGTGTGCTTACACAAAACAATATAATATTTCATATTAAAAACTTACAATATGAACTTTAGTTCATTAAATGAAAATAAAACCTTTCTAATACTAATTTTTATTATTATATTAACTTTAACATTAAATTACAAAAATATACATTATGGAATGATTACTTACATCACAAGATTTCTAAATGCTTCATTTTATTTTTGACAATGGAAGCCAGGTTATAGATACAAATGGCAACTATTACTCTTTGATTAACTAGAATAAGAGAATAACGCTTTAAAATACAATAATGTGATACATTTTTAACTCATTCAACTATGATACTAGCTTTATATATACACAATATTTATTGTTGTATAGTTTTCATTTAATTACATCTATGATGTCATGACCTATCCTATGTACAAAAATATACAACAAACCTCACAATATTCATCTAAATAATTTCGAATAATCCATAAATGTATTTTTTACTTTCCCTTATTATAACATACATATCGAAAAACGATGATATAATAACAAAAAATCTATATAAATTACTTTGTCTCATTAGCATACCTAATGCATTTTCGCCAATCGATTTTGGGATCAGTGACAATTCCAAATATTAGTTTTAAACAAGTATATTGTTAGTATAATTATGTAGGTATATATTTCTGTATTAATTCATAAATTTAGAATCAACGACATAATTCGAGATATTTGTAGTGATATAATCTATCCACACATTATTAGAACAATGAGAGACCATTTCCAAACGAAACGATCACGTTACGATCAAACAGACATTTTTGGAGCCATTTTATTCAATAAACAGCCAGTATTCACGCATTGACGTAACAACGAACATATTTTACGTACCTATAACTTTGCCTATACATAAATTAATTATAAACATAATTGTGTGGCTCCAATCCTATAAAAATCTATGTGTTACTGCAAATGTAATATACTTTTAGCACCAGATAGGAAATAGCTTCACTCATGTGGACAAAAAGTATAAAGAAACTTTTTACATGCTTATTACGTCGGCTTATGTAAACCTAAGTACCTATGAGATAAGAAGTTACCCCTCTGTCCACCACAGAGCATAATAATTATTCATCATAATGATCCGCGACGTGCATAGACATAGACGACGTAAATAGGCCATTTTAAATTTCTTTAGTAGGTATATATCAAATACTGTAGAAGTCATACCGCCGCACCTCATGTCTAAATTTTGTCAAAAAGTCAAGTGGCTTTGCGTAGCGTCGCTAAAATACAAGCGCTAGTTAGTATAATTAGTCATTAGCCGCGTCTGTCAACAGATTGAAAAACATCATGTTACCAATAATATCTCTAGCAATTAAGTTAGTATTTTAGGAATGCTTTATATTCTACAGTTAGTATTGACATAGCTGCCCTAGCTAGACAAATATAATTTAGTGATGTAACAGTGGACTTTTCGTTCAGACGCGCGCGATCTTACATCACTACTGCGACGATATCGCCGCGATAGAAGTGGTAAAGGACGCGGGATGCGTTATCGTAATAATCGTCCTATATAACACGCCTGTGCGGTGGTTAGTGGCTTTCGATCGACGCCGTTGACTCGGGAATCACGATCACTGCACCCGTTCAGTCGTAGTGCAGTGCGTTGGCGGCGAGCGCCTGCGAGGCGGGCGAGGGCTTGTCGTCGATGGCGGAGAGCGCGGCGGCGCGCGCGCGGGCCTTGCCTGCCCACTCCACGCGGCAGAAGGCGGCCGTGCCCAGCGAGGCCAGCACGCCCAGGACGATCAGCTGCACCGACAGCAGCGCCTTGGACGAGTAGAAGAAGCACGCGGCCGCGGCCATCGACTGCAATAAAAACCATATGTTAAGATCATGTGTAAAGCTAGCCCTAAACTGTGAGCCACTATGTAATGGGGCCCAGATTGCAGTGCGTTCAGAAGTATTGGCGTGATTGGGTTACAACAAAACTTACAAACAAACAAACAGCGAAACTTTCGCACATACTATTATATTAGTTGTAGGTACGATCGCGAGGCGTAATGTTTTGTTTATATTATTATGATTGAGGCTCACTTCTATATCATATTTTGTAAGCAACGCAGTAAAAACTGATGTTTTAAGTATATACCTAGTCAGGTCATAAATTCTGTCACATGTTTTATATAAAATAATTGAAACAAGTTTATTCATTATGTAACCATTTATATACCAAAATGAACTTAACAAAACATAGATTCTTATGACACTAAAGTTTATTCAAAATGACCTCCGTGATTTTGAATACAGGCCTTCAATCTGCGCGGCCAGTCGTCTATCGCAGCACGAACGAGGTCCATGTCAATATCGGCGGCTGCCTTAATCAAGGATGTCTTGAGTGACTCCAAATTGGGATGGGGCTTTGAGCACGCCTTTTCCTCCAAGTGTTGCCATATCTTGTAATCTAGCGGATTCAAATCTGGACTGGAGGAGGGCCAGTCTTCGTGCCGGATGAAGTCGATTTCACGCGCCGCCAGCCAGTCTTGTGTGCTCTTCGCTCTATGAGCTGGCGCCGAATCTTGTTGGAATACCCAGTGCCTGTTATTAAACATGGTATGAGAAACAGGTTCCACAAGGTTCGTCAGGACTGTATTTTGATACACAACTGCATTCGTTTTTACACCTTTCTCACAAAAATGTACCTCTGTTAAGCCCCAATAAGACACTCCCAACCATACCATGAGCGAGGATGGAAAATGACCTCGTTGGACACGCGGAATACGGTTGCTCGCTTCTTCACTACTGTGTGCGTACACCTTATCATTTTGTTTGTTGTAGCTCTCTTCTACGGTAAAAATTTTTTCATCCGAAAAAAGAATTTCCCGATATTTTTTTCCCGCGTACCGCTTCAACAAAGCGCGGCATCTCTTCAGTCTCAGGTCCATTAGACGAGCATTCAAATGATGTCCTGTTTTTCTTCGATATGCCCGAAGCCCTAAGTCTTCATTTAACACCCTTTTCACCGTGGTTCTGCTTAATCCCATCTGAAGGGCCAACAGTTTCTGCTTACGTTTGGGATTTCTTTGAATTCGCGCCTTCACAGCTTTTATCACTGCTGGAGTCCTAACAGACCGAGGGCGACCACTTCTTGACCTGTCATCTACACTAGAGTCTTCATTGTATCGTTTGATGGTACGATAAACGAATCTCTAGGTTATATTCAAATTTTTCAGTATGTCAAAAATTTGAATTGGCGCGTAACCGCAACGATGCAACGCAATAACTGCAACACGGTCTTCTTTAAGCGTCCACTCCATATTTAAAAATGAGTAAAATTCTAAAGAGTATACATTTTTATTTTCATGCACAATTCGAAATTCGAATTCAATAAACTTTTTTGTGGCCAGCATTCTAAAAGAAAAGTTTTTACTGTGTGACAATACTTATGACCTGACTAAGTATAATTATAAAAAACGCGTGGTAAAAATAAACACGTTTTTTCGACATATCGTGTAGGTAGGTAGATACAATTTAAGAGCAAACGAGCACACCCTCACCTGAGTGAACTTGAAGAGCGCGAAGGCCGACGTGCTGTTATCCGCGTAGTTGCCCCCCAGTATGGAGTATATCTGCGTGTTGAAGCAGGCGTCGCCGAAGCCGAGCAGGAAGCTGCAGAGCATGGCCAGCGGCGGCGACGGCGCGATGTAGGACACCTCGGCGGTGTCGCCGAACGGCGCCACGTTGGGCAGGTTGATGAAGATGAGGAAGAACGAGGTGAGGTGGATGATGTAGCCCATTATCACGATCGGGTCGCGGCCCCAGCGGGTCGTCTTGTTGCCCAGGATGCCGAAGAGGGCTCCGCCTGCATGTCACAAAGGAAATTATTACACAATGATATAATGGGCATTGTTTAAATTTTCAGACCTATAGTGTTTATATCATTCTCTTAAAATATAGACCATTTTAAGAAACTAATTTGATTATTTTAGTTTTCCATGGGATATATATTTTATTAAACATTTTTTAATATTTAGCATGCTGACGTCATCATTGGCAGAATACGATACAGCGCCGTTGCCACTGAGAGAATCTGCCGTGAGGTTTATGTACTCGGTTTTGTTTGTTTATTTTTGGCGATTGGTTTAAATACATAGACACAGATTTAACTTTTTTGGGTGGGTAAGGCTTAGGTAATTTTAACATAATGCCGATGGTGACGTCATTTTCGGAAATCAAGGTCATACGACATATTTATTCAAAAATATCCGCGATAGGAATTAATTTTTAACAAAAACGGTTGTTTTGTAATCAGCGTGACTATTCCTCGAAATAGATTTGCAATCACTTACTTAAAAAAATGAACAATGCCCATTGCATTGATAGCACCTATTTTGTAGACACAAACACCGCAGCGTAGTGGGTGAGTGAGCCGAGTAAAATAATTACACAATGATAATTGCGTTGTTACCTACTGTGTAGGCACAAACTTCTGGGTGATTGAGCCGATTGCAAACTGTGTGGTTGTGGTTTCGAGTCCGTACAGGGCAAAGATTTGAACCACAGGTATTTGCTCAGGGTCTGTGGGATCATGGTGCTTATAGTTCCTTTATTCCCCTAGATATAGGGAATCTTAGTTGGGGGACAGAAAAAAGATTTTGATGCGATATATAAAAAAAAAATATTAAACTAAAACGTAATAGGTATTTTGATTGGCTTGCAAAAACGTGTAGGTATAATAAGAACATTAACATAGCATGATTTATGCAATCGAATAACACAGAACACGAAGTAACACAGTAGATTTCGCCTAAGTAATACTCGATAGATACAACATAATCGAGTGGCCTCTTACAAGCCTTCATAATACGGCGAGCACCAAATCTAATGAGGCTAGATACACCTGAGTGCATTTTGTAATCAATTACAGAATGACTTATTAGGTATTACACAATGCAATTGTGCAATTATTAATCTATTTCAATGAATAAGTAGAGCAGATCATGCTATCTGCATAGTTTCGTGTTTCGACACTCCATAACACATAGGGGTAACTATCACTGTAAACTATCAGGAATCAATTACTATTAAATAAAAACGAATTAGGTGTTTCCCGATTTTAGGTTAGTACCTAGGTGGTTTAATAGGGTTCCGCACACAAAGGGTCCGTTCGTCCGTCCGTCCGTCCGTCCGTCTGTCTGTCTGTCTGTCTGTCTTAACAAAAATTACTAAAAACAGAATAAAACAAATATTTATTTATAGGAGCTCCCATAGAACAAACGTGATTGTTTTGCTGTTTTTATAGATAATTGTACGGAACCCTTTGTGCGCGATTTCGAGTCGCACTTGGCCGGTTTTAAATAATGTGCCACTGTGTGACATACAGATAAATAAATAGTGAATTGTTAATAATTAATCAGACTCGAACCCGTCAACTGACGCTTCGCAATCTCATTTGAAACTGCGGTGACAGAGATAGGTATTTTAAAGGTAAATTCTCTTTGATACAAAACCAAATATATAACTAGGTACCTACTTTTACATAGAAGAAAATCCATAAAGTAAACAAACGACCAATGAATTAACCAGACAATCGCGCGATTTTCTCAGAAGTTATCTTACTTATTTGCAATTAGTGTTTGTTTACGCTCTTCAAAATGTATAATAAGTTAACCACCTCACGCCGATAACAGACGAACTACGTTGTTCGATTTTCTATTATACTAATATTACAACAAAATAACTGATAGTTTCATTCAGATTTTTGCAAAACAGTGAGCTAGATATTTCTTGTTGCTTTGGATTAGATTATAATATGAGACATCGAATGATGAGATCGTTGAGAGATCGTTATAATGAAAACTACTTACAATAATTAATGTATAATAGAGTAGGTAGTACATTTATAAATTTAACTAAGTAACTGATCATAGTTTGAAAAGACAATACTTTCATGTGAAGATTCAGAATTTCGCGCAGAAAAATAACAACTATTCCCAGTCGATGCCACTGCGGTCCGCCAGCACTGGCGGTAAAAAACACCTCTACCATTCAGAAATACGCTCGTTACAGAAGATACTAGACGCTACTGAACTGATGTTGAGTATACGCTCATTTATTGTATGAACCACTTCTTTGTTCCACTCACCAAGCACCTCTCCCATGCCGATGAAGACTCCAGAGAGTCCGACCAGCTGTTTGGCGTTCTCGCCCATAGACAACGTGAACCCGATGCTGGGACTGTACACGCCGCTGAAGAACGATAGCTCCACGCCTGAAAAACATTTTACATTATCATTTTAGACGACACGTATGGGGTAGTGCCCGAGCAATCGGACTGCTGCGCTTGGTGTCGCGGGTTCGATTCACGCCCGGAACAAATATTTGTGCGATCCTCAAATATTTGTTTCTGGTCTGGGTGTGATGTGTATGTGACATTATATGTCTGTATACGGTACCCACGATACACGAGCAAACCCAGTGTGAGGCCACGTTTATAAAAAATAATCTGTACTTTTTGGAATATGTACGCGTTTAAAACCTCTATCTCGCCTGATGTAAAGCGAAGATGCGCTCCACGGTAGTGCACGTTTTCTAGAAGTAACCTAATCATTCGTGACTTGAATACTTCCAGGTTATAACTATCGGGGAACACCGGCTCCGGCAAGGAGTTCCACTAATTTGCCGGAGCCCCTTAATGAAGGTGATGTCCTCTCTCCAGTGAAAAAAGTTAGTCTAAGTCCACCAAGTTACCAATGTATTTGCAGCATTGATAGTACCTATACATATCTTTTTTAATTTATTTAACTACTGGATCTAATCTAGACCAAAGAATATGGTTCTAAACGTTGCTTTCCAACAGCCTCCTTTCATAGTCATTACAACTTTCTGTAGCACGTCATTCCATTGAAAACAATGGCATTTAGCGAAACCGTAACAGCTACGTTCTATGTCCTCGCCTCGCTCATTGTCATGCACGATACGTTACAAGTCAGCGATCTCGACAAACCTAAACAACCTAACAACACATTGCATTTAACACTTTAACTTCTTCCGATAAGGTTTAAAATTAACATATAGGTCGGTGTCGGAGGTGTGTCTTACCGGTATAGATGAAGGTTATGCTCAGGAATAGCATGTCTCGGGTACAGAATAGTTTTAAAGCGCCTTTGAATGCTTCCATAGGTCCTTCCGCCTCGTGCGTCACAATTTCAACCTGAAATTTGAGGGATGTGATAGGAATATTACAAATGCGAAAGTATGTAGGTCTAGGGTAAATTGTAAGTGCCTCTCTGTTTGTCAATCAGCTCTATAGAGACTATTTTCGGCTCCGTAACGGCTGTACAGATTTTGATGGAATTTGGTATGTATAATGCGTATTTTATATCGTAGAATAACATAACTATAGGATACTTCCATTTGGGGTTGGAGCTGGTCAAGTGTGAAGTGGTGGTAAAAAAGTGGGTTTGAAAGGTTTTAAAAGGCTTAATTCAAGTAAAATAAATATAAAACGAAACTTTCCTAAATACGTATAGCACAAGTTATTTTGCATAAACAAGTGCCTAACCCGGAATATGTTCTCGCATCTCTTCACGCGCCATACAGAATATTATTCCCGAGTTAGGTACATGTCCAAGAGAGAAAATTTTATACAAATAACCTCCATAGATAAGTAGGTATATAAAAAGATCGTAATTAAATGTAGACAGAAGTGATGTATAATATTAATGTACGTTGAAAACCGACTATTATATCCTGGCCGTGATAACGGCGAACCAATATCTGTGACATTGCAATTTCACACCTGTAACTTCACAAATAAGATGCAAAGAAATTTTCTACTGCACCTCACAAGGTGCACATATAAGGTGGTCCAATATACATACATGTATACGTTTTCCGCCACATAAAGTACAACTAAACTAGAAACTAGTCATAAAATATTACAGCTGGCCATCTTTAAGAATAAGTTATTCTAGCTAACAAATGAAAAACTCGATTATTGTGTAGTTACAGGGTTCAGATTTGAATGGCAGGAGTTATAGGAAGTTGCGTACGTAATGAGACTTTATTATTTCACGTCTGAGGACGACAAACGTGTGGTGATTGCTGAATTTTATTCTGAAGCACGAATTCCTAATGGACAGATTGAATGAATTGCTTTCAATCGAGTGGACTACACACTGGCTATTAGGTACTACATAATACCTAAGTGTATAAAACACAAGTTTATTAACCTGCTGCATTTCTACATGGATTTTACCCTTGAACTTTTTAAGAGTTTGCTACGTGCTGCATGGGGAAATGTACTCAAACACAACATGCAGTTCGTTCACCTTACCTTAGCATCATCGAGGGCCGGCACTCGTCTTACTGGTCGCAGCAGCACAAGGAACACGATGCCGACAGCGCACACCCCCGTCAAGGCGCCAAACACTACGTTCCGGGTCTCCAGATCTATGTGACTCTTCCCTTGGAACTTTATGAACACGAAGAGATTGCCGAAGAACATGCTGCAAGAGAAAAGCTGTTTTATTGTAAAGTGGCGACGTACTGTTTTGATATAACTCCTTATTGACGTTTGTGGTGTTTTAACTGTGCGGACATTTTCTTATTTTATACTTTCCGCAAGTGATTTTTGATAGTCAACTTTCCGAGGCTTGGGAGTTCTACCTTCTAAGGGGAGTCTATACAAGCTCTTTCATATTTTTATAATACAATATGGTCATGGTATTGAGGTCATACTTTTAGATGGATTCTCATGGTAGTAGAGCGTTTTTAGAATATTTCGCTAAGACCCTATAAGATCAGACTCCGTTAGCAGTTCCTTCAAGGTCAGTTCCATTGTAACCTTCGCGTATATATCATCTTAGACCACATCGCTGTTTCAGATGTAAAATATAATGTTGAAACGATAGATAACAAAAAAAAAACACCTTTCCAGGCGTCTGTAATTCAAAGTTGACCAGCCAAATGTAGCTTGCAAATATTTTCTACAATGCATTTGTTGTATCATCTTTAGCCGAATTTGTCACATAATCCAATCATAATCCAATAACGGTTATTGCCTTTTAAATGTATCAACCATTTAATGTCATCATGCATTATATGCAAATCGTTAACGGTGGTTAACAAAGTTAGTACTCTTATTTACATGAAATAACAGTTAAGCCGAAAGAGAGTATTAGAAAGACATCATATTATCCCTCTAAAGTCATCTCTATTTTGAAATTCAAATTAATGGGAAATGGATTGGTGTTCTTCCTATTTAAATCTAAGCCGTTACACAAAATAACAGTTAAATCGAAATAGAGAATTAGAAAGACATCATAATTATTATACCTCTAAAGTCATCTCTATTTTAAAATTCAAATTAATGCGTAATGTATAGGTGTTTTTCCTATTTAAATCTAACCCGTTACACGAAATAACAGTGAATTTAAGAGTATTATCCCTATAAAGTCTTCTCTATTTTATAATTCAAATCAATGAAACGATGATCCGAAATCTTAACTGAAAGCGATGTTATTGTCAACGAGAGAAAACATAAACCTAGATCGAAAACTCAAACCAAACCAGGTGGACTCGGTTATGTTTCGTAAGATCACGGTCGATTAAATCCTCGCTTCATTAAAAAAAAACTTAGGTTTGCAGAGGTTAATTCCTAGTTCCAGCAATACAAGAGTAGACAGTACCTATAGGCCTTCTGTACCTATCGAAACGTGCCTACGACACACCAATTCGCCTATACTATTATCTACCTACAAACACTACGTTGTGCAGTACCGAACTGTAGATACTAGGTACAGTAGTACCCAACTTATATGGCGCGTCGTGAATCTTCGTTCGTGCAGAAAAGAAAGTATGGTCCGAAGATTAACGAAAGAATGCTTAAAACTTACAATCAACCTAAGATCACTATTATAAGGTTCATAATACACTGCAGCTGTTAGTTCCATCTCACTCATGCCACGCGGCGATCGCTAAGATGGCGGGGCGGCTGCCGACCAATAGCGGTCAATAGCATTTCCCGCGCTTTGAAAATTCATCTTCTGCGCAGGTACATCGGTAAGCCATATAAGTTGGGTTACCATCCTGTAGGTTGAAGTATAAATCAATTCCGAAAAATGCCCGACTATCGATTACCTCACCTCCAAATATCTAACAAATGCAATCGGCCTACTTACAGAGGCCCTTCATAGGCCCTTTCGTAACATGTTCAGAAAACAAAAATGTACAGTCTTACCTGCATTGTAACATAGCCCAAAATATGCCGGAGTTTCTCGATATAGTTTCGGAATCACTGTTCATGGTGAGGTAGTTGCCCTGCCCGGTCCATATGAGGGCTGCGCCCGCGCCGATCAACACACTGGCTACGTACAAGAGCCACGTTCGAGGGAACAGGAACGTTATTATGAAGAATCTGCAAAGAAAGGAAACTCATTTAGATGTATTCTTACTAGTCTATAAGTATTTCGCGTTTAGCTGGATTCCAGGGTCCGGAGTATTTATACACTATTCAAGCGTTCAGCACTCGTGTTGCGTCCCAATAGTTAGTGGATCAGGATATCGAGAGTCTTCTTTAGATTACTACGTTGCATAACTATACATAGTCGACTGGACCGTCCCGTACCATCAAGTGAAAAGCAGTCATATTTAATAGTAATTGTTTTTAAACGATACTTGTCCAGTATAAAGTAAAATCAAAGAAACGCATATCGAAACAAGTTTGGTGTTACTTAACATCGTAAATATCCGCTTTCGAAAACCTTAACAAAGTTAAGGATTTTCCAAAAAGATTTCATATTTTATGACTTGGCCATTGCGGCAATGATAATAAATATGTGTCCTTAGTCCTTAAACATATTCGAAAACATCGTTAAGTCCACGGCTTTGCCTGCATCATTTCTTAAATTTTTGATACTAATCATCATTATCATCATTGGAAATCTAATTTAAGTTGGGCAATTTATAGATACCTACTAAATTACAGAAGTCTACCCGAGTACTATAAAATACACAATACCTACATACAGACGCACTTCCTTCACGTCATGTGGTCATACGAGTATAGCACAGTGTGAGATTATCTGTGTAATTTAGTGACAAATCTCGAACCAATACTGGAAACCAGTTCTCAGGTAATATCTGTCTGTATTCGCAAACAGGTCAAGTGGATCTCGATTACGAGGACACGAAAAGGTCACATGTGTATGTATGTACGAGGGTGAATCAAAAAGTTCTTAGAAGTGCATATATATGAAACCTTTTTGGATCAAGTTCGATATTCAAATTAAAGAGTGTCTATCACACTATATTTATGCAGACTGTCACTTGTTTTTGTCAGTTCGTTCGCATGTAATAAATTTTTTTGTGCAACGAGTTGCTAAAAAGTCAAAATTATGGATAAAAGTGAGTTACGTGCGGTGATAAAATATCTCAGTTTGAAAAAAATGTCTACGAAGGAAATTTTTTTGGACATTCAGCAGACATTAGGGGGTGATGCTGTACCCTATTCTACGGTTGCGTACTGGGTGGCTGAATTTAAAAGAGGTAGATCAAGCTGTAAAGATGACCCGCGTTCTGGGCGGCCTTCAACCTCCGTTACAGAATAAAATGTCAAAAAGGTTGAGAATCTGGTTTTGGAAGACAGAAGAATGACTATAAAACATATAGCTGAGATCCTAAAGATATCTTTTGGTAGCGTTCAATCCATTTTAATTGATTCACTGGGGTTCAAAAAAGTGTCTGCAAGATGGGTGCCACGAATGTTAACCGACGAAAACAAAAAGCGACGTTTGGAAATTTCCAAGCGTAATCTCGAAATGTTCCAGCGTGATTCGGATAATTTTTGCCGTCGTCTTGTCACCATGGATGAAACGTGGGTCCACCATTTTGATCCTGAAACTAAAAGACAAAGCATGTCTTGGAAACGACCATCCTCTCCATCCATTAAGAAATTTCGAGTTGCTCCTACCGCTGGCAAAGTTATGGCCTCTGTGTTCTGGGATAGTGAAGGAATCCTTTTTATTGATTACATGCCAAAAGGCCAGACGATTACTGGACCCTATTATGCAAATTTAATCCCGAAAGTGCGTGAAGCGATTAAAGAAAAACGTCGTGGAAAACTGTCGTTGGGCGTGTTGTTCCTTCAAGATAACGCTCCTGCTCATCGATCGGAAGTTGCGCTCAACGCAATCCGCTGTGCTGGCTTCAATCTCCTTGACCACCCACCATATTCTCCGGACTTAGCCCCAAGTGATTTTCACTTATTTCCAAAATTAAAAGAGGAAATTCGTGGAACAAAATTTCACGATAATGACGCGGTTATAGCTGCCGTAGAGGACTTTTTCGAGAGTCAAGAAAATATTTTTTTTTCACAAGGAATAAGGAAGTTAGAAACGCGTTATTCTAAATGCATTGCATTGGAGGGAGATTATGTAGAAAAATAAAATATTATTATTTAAATCTTTGCATTTTTTAATATTGATTCCAAGAATTTTTTGATTCACCCTCGTATATCTATTTTGTGTATGTGGATGCGTGTATGTGTCTATGCTATGTATAATATTTGTAACTTAATTTACCTAAATCCGTAGTATGTTAACAAAAATCTTTTAGCAACCTATCTAAATACTATGTTGATCTTAAGTAAGGCGTCTCTACTTGAGAATATGCCATTAAGTACCTTAAAATGTAGGGTATTCCCAGATTCCCAGTACCTAAATAATGCATCAGGTTTTAAGTATGTAAGTGAAAGTTTCATTTACGTTTCATTATAAGCATTTTATTACGATCTCACTGCCAAGACACGAGACATCTCTCTGCGAAACATCGACTCTCGAGAGTTCAGATCACGCTCCCCCGGAGTCTTCTTCCTTCGCAACATGATGCGACGTGTCATTCGTTATACCTATACCTGGGGGCTTACCGTCACGTCTTATTGCGATCCAATTGAGGACCTAAACAGAATCGGTTTACTTTAAGTTGTAGTAATACATGGCTTTCGATATCATTTAGGTAGGCGTCGATCCCTTTAGATTTAAAATCAACCTAAATTGAGCGTCAAGATGTCACAACAAGACGTCATGGTACGAATAAATAGTAAAACGATTCTGTTTAGGTCCTCAATTGGATCGCAATAAGACATCATGGTAAGGCTCGTGGATTCCCTCTAACCTGTGGTTATATTAAGCATATTATTATGGTAAATAGATATACTGATTTGGTTAAAGGATCGTCTAGCTAGCTCTCTAGTCTAGCTAGAACTCAGGGTGCGCCGGACGTTACAATAAAACGTCTGTATCGGTTACTGTTGCAGGGACATCGCCAAAAAGCCTGACTTTGGTGCCTTACAAAAATAATTGGATGGGTATACAGATATACACAACCTCGTTTCACGTTGGGTTGGTTGGTACAAAGTTGGACGTCAGCAATTTTATCTTAGTAGACATTTACGTATTTTGACGAATTCCTACACTTTGCTGATATTTTAAACTTAACCCTACAAATCTACTGTATAGATACTTATGTTTGTTTATGGGTAATGTAAAATGTAATGGGGTTATTTAGTAACGGCAGGTATTTTCGTGTTCTTTTCATGTCATAAAAATGTAAAGGCTAAACGTCAGTCCCATGGAAGATTGTTGAATAATGAAATGAGTGCTATTATTTTAACCTTCTTACAATCTTTATCAATTATTTTATTGGTTCAGTTTACATCGATAAATTACTTAATATCTGCACTTGTAGGATTTTCCACAGCTGCGTGTGAGGCACCGATATCTACAACTAAAAGAGTCATGTCTGGAGAATGAAATCCGAAAGTGATTCCACTCCTACAGTGCCTCCGATAGACATCCGGGAAGTCACTTTGGGCCACTTCGCCATCCTAGTTAGTCAGATGGGTTTGAGTTGTTGAGTTGGAATGAGTTCATTCTAAATACTTTCTAATCGGGAAACATTATTGTATGAATATTATATATTCAGTTATCTATTTTTTCGATATCACTCAAGACTTATGTAGGTTAGTTAAGAGAACCTAGCTGTTTGTTTGGGGTCATATAAAGTCAGTAACAATAATATAGGTAAGTTAAATATAAATAAAACGTATATACGAGGGTGAATCAAAAAATTCTTGGAATCAATATTAAAAAATGCAAAGATTTAAATAATAATATTTTATTTTTCTACATAATCTCCCTCCAATGCAGTGCATTTAGAATAACGCGTTTCTAACTTCCTTATTCCTTGTGAAAAAAAATTATTTTCTTGACTCTCGAAAAAGTCCTCTACGGCAGCTATAACCGCGTCATTATCGTGAAATTTTGTTCCACGAATTTCCTCTTTTAATTTTGGAAATAAGTGAAAATCACTTGGGGCTAAGTCCGGAGAATATGGTGGGTGGTCAAGGAGATTGAAGCCAGCACAGCGGATTGCGTTGAGCGCAACTTCCGATCGATGAGCAGGAGCGTTATCTTGAAGGAACAACACGCCCAACGACAGTTTTCCACGACGTTTTTCTTTAATCGCTTCACGCACTTTCGGGATTAAATTTGCATAATAGGGTCCAGTAATCGTCTGGCCTTTTGGCATGTAATCAATAAAAAGGATTCCTTCACTATCCCAGAACACAGAGGCCATAACTTTGCCAGCGGTAGGAGCAACTCGAAATTTCTTAATGGATGGAGAGGATGGTCGTTTCCAAGACATGCTTTGTCTTTTAGTTTCAGGATCAAAATGGTGGACCCACGTTTCATCCATGGTGACAAGACGACGGCAAAAATTATCCGAATCACGCTGGAACATTTCGAGATTACGCTTGGAAATTTCCAAACGTCGCTTTTTGTTTTCGTCGGTTAACATTCGTGGCACCCATCTTGCAGACACTTTTTTGAACCCCAGTGAATCAATTAAAATGGATTGAACGCTACCAAAAGATATCTTTAGGATCTCAGCTATATGTTTTATAGTCATTCTTCTGTCTTCCAAAACCAGATTCTCAACCTTTTTGACATTTTCTTCTGTAACGGAGGTTGAAGGCCGCCCAGAACGCGGGTCATCTTTACAGCTTGATCTACCTCTTTTAAATTCAGCCACCCAGTACGCAACCGTAGAATAGGGTACAGCATCACCCCCTAATGTCTGCTGAATGTCCAAAAAAATTTCCTTCGTAGACATTTTTTTCAAACTGAGATATTTTATCACCGCACGTAACTCACTTTTATCCATAATTTTGACTTTTTAGCAACTCGTTGCACAAAAAAATTTATTACATGCGAACGAACTGACAAAAACAAGTGACAGTCTGCATAAATATAGTGTGATAGACACTCTTTAATTTGAATATCGAACTTGATCCAAAAAGGTTTCATATATATGCACTTCTAAGAACTTTTTGATTCACCCTCGTAGGATTATCAGAATTTTCAATAAAAATAAGAACTAATACGATGATTCGACTACGACTACGACTCACACTCCACCGAGTCACATTGTGACTTGTTGGGATTTTTTCGCCAACGAGACACACTATTTCTCGTTACCAGAGTTTTTCCAATAATTCCAAACGAGTCACACCTGTGTATCTAAATAGTGTGACCCGTTGGGGAAAAAACCCCAACGAGTTACACCGTCGATTTTTGCAACATTTATTTATTACTGACTACCGACCTCAATGTAAGCCATTTTTATATGTTTATTAATAATATAAAACATTATGGCCACAGGTATTTATGTGGATTTTATTTTTATCTAAGGACTTGAGCTAAATTGCTGTTGACGCTGAGAATGTTTGTGGACACTAGGAATTACGTTACGTCGTCCACGAATCAATGAGACAGCCTATTTATTATCCATTTCAAATGAAAACCTACGTAGGTAGGTACTAAGCAATAAGGCAACATGCGTGAGAGGGTTTCTCAAACAAAAACCTATTTAAAATTCCACCCACGGCGCCCGTAACGGGTCCCGCATATTCTACATTCTCCTTCAGTTAGTAAAATAACTCGTTACTACATCATTGTTATCAAAATATATAAATGGCTGGACGATATACCTACTTACTTCCTACAATACTGTATATATGATTATAATATCCTGTATTTTATCTGTTTAATGATGAAACAGTAGTAATCGATATTACTCTGTTCGCGATGTCAAATGTTAGAATTTCTGAGATGTATGCGTATTTAAGTTTTTCTTGTTTCAAGAAAACCAAACACCTTTCAAACGCCATCAATCTACTGTAAGTTACTGAGGAATTCCGTTTTCCCCATTTCGTTGCTATCATCAGGTCAGCTATGTACCTACTATGTTACCATAAATATTATTTTTCGGAACTTGGAAGGCGTACAAAATGACAACTCAAGTAATTACAGTAAATCGAGTCTCTAAATGTTTGTAAAATGTAAACCGCTGTACTCTTAACATTCACAAAGAATGGTAGAGTTGAGTTCCAGTGTTATCACCTATTTGGATTTAACGTTCAATTGCGTTTGTATGTAGGTATACGGACTAGCGATAGTCTTCAAGGTTCCGAATCAAGTGATCGATTTACTATTTGTGAGCACCACAAATATTTGCTTCGTTGCTTGTTAAAATATTAACGAGTAAACATATAAGTAAATCAATGCGTGTAAATTAGAAATTTTCCAATACGTTCTTCATTTTGATTGTAACCATGGTTCAACTAATCAATCAACCGTAGACCTAATGGAGTAGCGTTTAAGTGAAACCGCGGAACCACACCACGCATTATCCGCTGTGAAGTAGCAATTAGTGACAATATACGTGTATTCGCACAAACGCGCTAATATTGTAGGTGTACGCTATGATTACGTATAAACCGACAGTGAAAGTATTTGCGGTGTTTCCTGCTCGATCTGAGGCTTATAGGAACTATGAGAAGCATAGAAGCTTCTAAGTGAGATAAGGCAAAGGATAGGAAGTCCTGAGAAACATCACAATACATGTTAGATCTGGCAGAGGAAAGAAAAAAGCTACTGTGACTACACCCGTACGTACTATTTATACCGGTAATTATGTATTCAGAAACTTTATAATGACTATGTCTGTGAGACAGTTGCCCATGCATGTAACTTGCATAAATTATTATAACCCTCTAAAGTCTGAAGTAGGTCAGCAAGCAACCGAATATTGAACGAAATAATAAAAAGGTAATTAAAGCCAAACTCGGCTCAGCACGTTATGATTATGGGCAATTGGGCATGCGCTTGCGATACATGTATGTATAGTTACGTATTACAGTGATGATAGCACATTATATGAGTGAGCACTTTAATGTAAGTAACGTCCCAACAGACAAGGGCCTGTTGAAAGAATTTAGGGGAAGAATCTTCAAACCGCTCCCGATTGTAAGGTTTCTGCGGCACTTATCTTACAGTGGTAGCAAGACAGGAATTTAGTTCTGCACTGAGATTACTATCCTTGAATAATAAATCATTGTTATGTGACATATTTCGTATTTAAGACGATTACAATAATATGTTTAAGCTCCTCCCAATACCGGTCAGTGTAAATTAGCGGCATTCGCCGTAATTAATGCATGATATTGACCTCGTTGACTACTAGCACACTCCCAGCCAGCTCGATAAATTCATTAGATGACGTTATATAATTAAATACCAGTATCTCTATCTCATAATATTCGGTCATAGCACCTCGAGAGCAGCGTTTTGTACTAGAAATCTCATTCGATAGATCGTGGGCGTTTCGCTTCTTAGTAATTTTGCGTTAGACATTCTAATCATAAAAGCATACAATTTCATGAATTTATCTTCCTGTTATATTACATGGATCGTATTGTTTCGTGATTTGTATTCTACTATAATCATATTATGACATACTGGCATACTATAATAGAATAGACATCGAATTTTGTTCTTTTAGAATTTTTAATTCTCCCATCATTTATATTTTCAGGTGTCAGCCACCAATCACGGGATCCATCAGCAGCCCTTGACAGCTGGTCCTATTATAGCATCTTAACACTTTCGACTTCATCGTCTCTTGACAGAGGTCAGGTTATAGTGGTGAATCAAACTCTAGCTTATAACGCATAAAAAGCGAGTAGCAATAAAACTATTAGATCATAATTTAATAACATGATACAAACATTGCGTACAATATCATTACATAAACATCATAACAGAGCTTAGAAATGGCCTACTCTCCCACATTCATAGCGTTATGCTGTTCCAAGCTATTACTCTCAGAAATTCAAATGTTTAAATGTGTAATTGTGTAGTATTTCTTTTCATAATATACCTAAAAAAATAGTTCTGAGATCTTGTTTCAAGACATGTCTGGTACCCTCATTGCTTTTTAACAAATCTATATAATACCTACAGCAGTTATAGTCAGTGTACTATATATTATAGAGATCAGCGACCAAAACCATTGCCATAAACAAAATGTTTACTTCCTTATTTTGTATAAGGTTTTTTTGTACTTCCCTTCTAAATTATAAGTACTGGCCACACACAAACGAATACTCACAAATAAGTAAGAGCCCCTATGACCATCGCTCCCCTCGGTCCAGTGAAGGTGATGAGCGACGGCGCCATCCAGTTGCAAATGGCCAAGGTGGCGTATATGATGGCCAGGGATGTATACCCGTCGCCAGTGAAGGTCGCGTCATCCTGCGTTATGCTGTCCAATATGGTTTTCTGCGGACAAAATAAACATGATATCGTATTATTGCCAAGATTGGGCCTTGATACAGTTTTGTGTAATCTAGAGATCACGGCAGCGACCTCATCTTCATTGGTGACGTGCTATCAAACATAGATGCATATAATTCTGCCGATAATAAATTAATTAATGTGTTATTTGTAAACATAAAACAAGAAGGGACGCAATTCACGCAATGCATCTATGTTTATTGTTAGACCTTGCAGCGAAATACAAGTACCTACCTACAATGTATAATGCACAATAAACATAGAACTAAAAATCGAAATCACTTTGTAATCAACATTGGAAAGTCTTCATTTGCCATCAACGACTCAGTTCATAAAAATTAACAACAAAATGAAGCCATAAAATCAATGACCATTTAAGACTAGGTAAAATGGAGTTATCGTTAGTGCGTTCGTTCACCCCAATTACAATACAAAATATTTTTAAAACTTTAAATGTATGCCACGCCAGGTTCGTTAAAGTAACCAAAAAACGGAAAGTTGGTTGCGTTAGTGGTTTTCTTTTGCAATAATAATAAACAACGTAGGATGTGCCCAAAGCTGGCATCATCCAAAACTTTGGGGACTGGTACAAAATAAAAAGGAAAGATAAAGACGCCGAACTCAGGTTATTTGTGTAAACACCAGCAAAGCCTGTGCTGTTACAAAATTCTACTACCATCCTAAAAATATAAATGTTGTCATTTCATTTTTTTTATTTCATTATCCAGCTAGCTTATACTGGCAATAATGTAAATCAATATTAGGATTATTATTCAAACTTCCTTATTTGGAGTGAATGGTCTGATCTCACAAATTGGAAAAAGTGAAACGATTGCAATAGACCTGCATAAATCGAAAAAAATATCCAAAAGCCGGACAACACAACTGAAAGAAACACTAACCTTGCCATTAAATATTTAATACTATGAGCACAGATGACTAAATAGTTACTTCGTAACTACGAGTACGTAACGTAGGTACTTGTAAACGTTTTAAAATAGGAACTAATGTAGAAACAATTTCCACATTATCTCATCTAAAATCTAGATTACAATCGCACTGTCATTGAAAACCCCCTTGAATAGTAGCTATCTACCGGTAGATCTGCATGGCCTAAATTGAAAACAAACGAATCCTTGAGTTTATCGAATATAGACGATAATGTCACAGCATTAGTAAGTATGAAATCACTAATTAATGCTAGGTTGCGTACAGGATAACCTTAGAGATTAGGTTAACTCAATTAAGTCTGGTTTATCATCATCATTCGTTATATTTTTTTCCGTGGCGTTATGGATATAGAACTTGTATATAAGTTTCGCCAAAAGTTCAATGAATCACTGCAACAAATCTGCAATTATGGCCGACTACATCAATGTTCTAACTGCAACATAAATTATACTTACCTATAAAGTTTGTATACACCTAGAAAAATATTACAATTCGCATATTCTGTAGCTAAAACAACTATAACAATAGATAATGGAGTGCACCAAACAAAGACGTAGAAGCTACGCAGACATTCTTCGAGCGTGCAACATCCGTAACAAAATTTTGCGTAACGTTCCTGCGGCTTGCATAAACGTTACTTATAGGTACTTCAGAAATTGCCTTGCTAACTGACATTTAACATATTTATGTAGGTACCATCTCAATACACAGTAGATATACACATGGTATGGTACCAACGCGAGTGAAGAAAGGTAGAGTTGCGCATGCCAAGACTCTTTCAGTATTCGGTAACTAATACAGCGCTTCAAGACTAATCAGGGACTAGGGAATAGTAAATCAAATTAATGGCGCTTGAGACATAATATTGACAATAATTGTTATCCGGTTCTTTAGATTATTATCTTAGTCAAAAAGGTTTTTTTTTACTTGTAGGTACCTACCTACCTATCTATTTAAATATTTATATGATAATTTTTCGTTGTGAATGTTAATGTTAGCACTATAATTTATATATATTTAGGTTAGCTTGCGTATTTGTCGTGAGCGTTGATATTTAGCCAGTCTATAGAGTTACACAATTTGTGAATCAGTGACCGCTGACCACCGGCCCATCTCGAGTCGGCCAACGATCTCAATTCTGGTTGCGTAATCTGCCACTTTGCAAATAAACTGGGTAAATGACAACATTGTGCATAACAATAAATTGTGGCCACGGTGCTACAGGATCATAAATAAATAATTAATGTATATTTTATCAATGACACCATTCCTTACGAAATAAATAAAATTATATAAGGCGAGATACGGGGTGTGGCGTTGGTGTCCTTATTATCTCGCGAGTATCCTTCGTCAGCTTCGACTTCTTCAATATCTGACAAAACATTGTACCTACCTAATAAAAATGATTGAAAAATAATAACTGTCGAAGAATTTCGTGTTGAAAATGTATTTTATTTTTTGGGTAGGTAGGTCTATAAATACATTTTCTATACTATTACGCATCTTCTATCCTACTAATAACAAAAATAATATTAGCCTGGATTAACACATAGACTACTTATTATCCCGAAACAGCGGGCAACACCGGGGGGTACTAAGCTAGTACTACCTCATAATAATATACTTAAAACTGTAACTGAGCCATGTCAGTACATTAAAGATATTGTATGAAAAACTAACTGCGATCGACTGATTATAGGTCACTGAAACCGAAAATGTGCTTTTTAGAAATTTTGGCTGTTTTTTATTTGTTATCTTAAAACTCAGGAACTACTGACAGGATTTTGATGGGAGTACCGGCATTTGGTAGCTTTGGTTTCAAGTAAGATAACGGTATACGTTTTATAAATAAGAGGCGTCTTTTAAAATTTTGTTAATAAGTGGGGGGGGATGGGGACCTACCTACCGCGTCCAACGTTGCTGCGGCCCGTACGTTCCGCGAGTTATGGAAATAGAGTCGGCGGCTGGGCTGGAGATATTATAATGACGTCACACATTGTTACAGACTTACAGTCCACGCGTACTAAGTCGCAGGAATTAGCTCGTTACTTATAAATAAATATTCTGTAGCTGCGTTACTTATTCTCTTCTTCGCTTCCAAAAGTTCGTTTTAGTTTAGTACCTGCTACTACCTACGTGGTTTTTTTTATCCGAAGATCAATTTTTGGTAACTGTGGTGTCTATACTACTAATTCTATTATCGTATAAGTAAATCGAATAATTAATATTTGGAATGATATTAAAAGCCCACTTATATTTCTCAAGGATTCCAGTTTATTTTGTTGGTTTATAATTAGGTACATCTCATTTTAATCATGCTTTCTTCTATTACACCCAAAAAAAGCCATTGGGTACCAACGCGCGACGTAAAAACCATATTGTTACGAACTCAAAAGTACCTAACTGTGAGCTGACACGAATTGGTAATGCGTGTAGAGCGGATCAGAACATTTCAGATGACAGGACATTTACCTCTTCTGACCAGTTTACCGAGAGAAACCGGCGTGAAACCAATCGACATGAAAGCGAAGTAACTCGGAAACAATTGCCTTTTAAGACGTTTTGGGATACGTTTTTGGGTTTTCGATAAGATGATATAATACTAATAATGTTTCATTTCGTCGCGACGAAATAACTGGACTGGCTGGACTCGTCGCGTCGCTGGACAACAACATTACTGAATTTTGAAAAATTTACCAAAGAATAAGCCAGCGCCCCGCGGTTATAGAAGCTGTTTTCGGTTAGCTACCTCCAAACAAAATTTCATATAAATTGGTCCAGCAGTCTGAGCGTGAGTAGGATAAGATAGTAGGATTAAAAAAAACTGTTAGGTAGATCAATGCTAATTTAAAATAGAGTACAATGTACGCAATAATTAGCTATGTACTCTAATGAAGAGATCATTATGGAAAAATACATGCCTACTGATGAAGAACCCTCTGAATACCCAGAAGAAATAAACTAGCTATTCCAAAGAGATTAGATAAATCACTTTTTAGCAAATAATTACTAAACTATTTACGAAATTACTTTACATACATGCTACAGTCAGTAGGATTCGTTGGAGCATGTCCAATAAGGCGAGACAATAAAAACGTTCGATTTCTCTCCAGGCTCCGGCAAAAGAGACTTGTATCGGTTCCGAGTTTTATTTCGTTATTATATTATATGAGACTAGAAGCGCCTCGCGGTATCACCCGCGTTAACTACTATCCCGTCTTAATTTTTACGGGATAAAAAGTAGCCCACGTCACCCGGGGATAGTGTAGCTTCCCAACAGTGAAAGAATTTTTCAAATCGTTTCAGTAGTTTCAGAGCCTACTCAATGCAAACAAACAATCAAATCTTTCCTTTTTATAATATTAGTATAGATAGCCAATTAGACATACTTGTATACGATTATGATTATCTCTTAGTTTCCTAAGCTAAGTGGAAGTGTCACACAATGGAACTAGCAATATAATTACGCGAAGATATTATTGTGTAGATATTGCAATTTGCATTTTTGCAATAAGTAATAATAATTAAAATCTTGTGAAATACGTCCATATCTTCTAAGCCGATTAGAATGTACCGCTGCAGCACTGGTAGGATAAACCTTTGTTATGGTGCTGTAGAATATGCGGCTTTTTTTTCTTTCTATGAGGCTTCTAGGATTTTTTTATGTTCTATAGCATAGGAGCGTTTTCGTCTTATAGTCAGGACAAGGTATACCGCGAACAGCTTCAAAAACGCAGAGGGCAGCTTGTTATATAGGTCCTTTGTCTACTAAGCACTCTTTTATAATAATGTGTTCAGACTAACACTGAAACTTTAATTTATTCCATACAATCTACGTTTTAAACAGACGCCAAATTAGGGAGGTAGGTACCTACTAATTGTACCTACCTTGACTGTATTTTTTTATGTTAACTCTGACATTTCTTATCCGATTTGTATCATCTTTGTGTGCCTGTACATTTTATGGTTATTTTAGAACTGAAAGTAAGTCAATTGAAAAAGGAAATATTATATTATAAGTTTAGACAGTCAGAGGCTCAGAGGTCCATTATTCTAGAATGAGATTGCAGGCCTAAACAGGCTGCTAAATCTAGTCAACAACTTTTTTTCATACATAAATGTGAAATAAAGTTACCTATGGTAGGTATTTTTATTATTACAAGATCTATTACAAAACTAATCTACAGTATGTTCATAGATTTCATAATATTAATAATATTATACTATAGGTAATGTATGAATATTGTATTCTATGTTGTAGGTACAATGTTTAGGGTTTGATTTGATTGATTTGACATTTCTGGAACAGCTAAAAGCATTTTAACAGCCAAGGTCGCAAATATAATAGGTATTTGGTAAAGCCACGTGCGGAATGTGAGCCTTTCTAAACTGTGTACACGACATTCAGTTAATATAAACATACCTGGTTGTTTTTGTTACCTTTAATAAAATTATGGATATTATTCTATTTATTTTCATAACTCCACAATGCAACTTTTTGTTTGTTGTATGTATATTACCATGTTTACTAACTGCACCAACTGTAGTTTTTCTGCTGTATACTTCGATGCCCCATTTCACCCTTCTAGAGATTTTTTTAAAAAGGCAAGCTACTGGCTACTTTCAGTAGATTAGTGCCAGCTGCCCCCATACACAGCAACCCTAAGGTAAACAAGGGCTAATGCCACGATATTTGCAATCTACCCCAGTACAGGGGCAACACACTCTCAGTGCAGCAGTGGGGCAATGGGGTTGCTCGCTTTTCAGTGAAAGACAACATCATGAGAAAACCCACATGCCCAAGAATTATTTTGGGGCATATTATCCACCAATCTGAACTAGGCCCCCATGGTGGATTATGGCCTAATCATCCTCAAGGAAATGGGGGAAGCCTTTGTCCAGTAGTGAGACAGTTACAGGCCGAATAATTTATTTTATTTATATTTTATTGTAAATTTTAGTAGGTACCTACTTACCTAGATATATTTTTAGGACAAGTTATAGAACACAGTAAAGATAACTTATTTTATGAATTGTGTCTATAATAAAATATCACAGCTAAAGATTTAAATTTACTAAAGGTTTATGTAAGTTTGTGGAAATGCACAAGAATTTCACTTTCATCATGAGTTTTCTTAGCATGGCAAATATTTGTATTTTTATCAATGAGGAAGTAAAAGTTCTCTTTCACTTACCTCTATATTTCCCATAGTTTGGAAAGCTGTAAACACGAACATAAAACCAAATCCAAGAAGGATAACATTAACAAATTTTCGTTCCATTATTGATGCGAATAGTTCTGCAGCGGAGACAAAAGAACTCTACGACGCAACTACAGCGCGGTGAAACACTAACTAAAGCCAGTAACAGCAGACTACAATATTTACGCTCTCTTGCATTGATAATAGAATAAGCTCTTCATGCTCCCCCCTTCTGTAGTCGAGAACAAGTAAATATTCAGTTTGTTTTGAAATGTAAATAAATATAGCAGCTCCAATCAGCCAGCATGTCAATTTTGAGTTTTTACCACAGATTATAGGATACCAGTATATTTTGACGCAGGCAGGCGATGCGGAGAAATTTGGAAACAATTATTTTTAGTACAAATTTAACTACTTTGAAAAGATTTTGAAGGAAAGTGGCGCCGCCTCTTTCCGCACGCGAAAGCTTGTCATGGCAATATGTCATGATGACAAGACGTGACAACTCAGTAATTTTTTTGTTTTAGTTATGGCTTCGCACGGTTTGTGCATTTTGTAAGTATCAAGTATTATATTAATAATTATATGTAAACTTAAATTATACTGATTAATATAATTTTGTTTATGAATCCTAGTATCTCATATGTGGGCAGTCATTGAAATGCTGATATCAATGGAATCAATATAAAAATACTGATCATTTCGATACATAATACCGTCTTATTGTTATTAGAAAATATAATACCGATACTTTTTAAGTGGGTATCGGTATTGTTAGCGATACTAAAAGATCAATAAACTAACCGGGAGTTTTGGCGGGAATCCGATAGTGAGGCGTAATACGTAAATAATAAAATACTTAATTACTTGAAACTGGCACAATGTGCAAAAAGCACCATGGCCAAAGAAGAAAAGAAAAAAAAAAATACTTGACACTGGCAACATGCACAAACCGGGCGAAGCCATAATTAAAACAAAAAAACTCACCAATTTGTTGAAGGTCAAAGTTGTTACACAATGAACCTAGATGGCGTTGGATTATGGATTACAATAATTTATTAGAACATTTTACACAACACGCAGAGTTTTTTTTTTTTTTTGGTTTAGTTATGGCTCCGCACGGTTTGTGCATATAGCCAGTGTCAAGTATTTAACACGCAGAGTTAGGTTAGGATAAATGGCTTCTGGGAGTTTTGGCGGGAATCCGATAGTGAGACGTTGTTGGTTTTGTATTATTTTCTTAAACTTGTGTTACTTCGAGTGTTAATGTGTAATATTGGTGGAATATTAATCATTAAGTGTTCGTTAATGTGCACGAGTGTGGGCGAATGATATAAACTCAAAAAACGTGTCATGTCGCATTTTTTCCAAAACTCCCAGGAAGTTTAAGTAAAGCATTCACTACTTTACTGAATCATGACTTTGACGATGTAAATAATTGATTTGACTACTTGACCATGATTGCTATATTGCTGTGACTTTCTTAATGTGGAGTTAAGAAATACTATAATAAAATACTTGACACTGGCTATATGAACAAACCGTGCAAAGCCATAACTAAAACTAAAAAAAAAAATGGCTTCTGGTAACATCGCATCGCTGTCTAGAAAATATTGGTATTATTGCTTGTCTATGGTTATATTATTTTTCTGACTGAATTTCTGATTCATCGGAATTCGTTCGTGTTGTATTTTCATTGCATTGCTTACCGAACTGTACATTACGAGACCTAAGTAAATTTTTGTGTTTTATTCATAATATGAAATGCAGTGCCTTAACGAATATTTACGTGTGTTGTTATGAGTGTTAGTGTATCGTGCTGCTGAGGATGATCTCACTCGTATGCTGACATTAGTCTGAATATCTTGTTAGGTCATTTTTATTAATTTACTACTGAGTCCAATGACCTTGTAGATTATAAATAAGCTCAACGAAAGTAATTAAACAAAATGAAGAAACAGTTCTATAGGGTTAAACAGCTCGCCGACCAAACATTTTCAAGGTATACTTGTCCCTGTATTTTTATCTGATAAGAGTTACTTGTGCTTCTTTGCTTGTGTGATAGTTGCTTGGTACTTTGACGCTGGAGCAATGAAATGAAGCTCCGCTGTCGTATACTCAGTTACTGTTAGTCAACAACACAATAAAAAATTTGATGGCAGGTCAGGTAAAGGGGAAGCATTGACAGATGAGCTGCAGACTGCAGGCAGGAAGGTAGAACACCTTCGAAATGCGCTTCAATTGGTTAGCAAAAGACTGTCGACGGGAGCCGGGAGTACACAGGGCCAAGATCCTGCTGCACGGGAAAAGAGACTAAAGAAATTGCCTGAGTATTTACTGGGCCTGGCTATGTGCGAAGCGAGCAATTTCGACGATGATGATAGTATTCTTAAGTATATTTTACATGAATGTGGTAAGCATATTTTTATATTATGAGATAATTTTTTTATTGTCCTAAATAATATACCCCACTTGCCTCATGTCTTTGTAAAGGCTGAACTTAGAGATTATTAGTAGGCACTCCAATAATAATTATTTTGACACCTACCTATAAGTTCCTCTTGATTTTTATTTAGCATGGTGTAAAATTAATGTAATGTTGAATGATATGTTTATTATTTTTTGTTTTTAGGTAGAACTGAAAAATACCTAGCCAATGAAATAGCAGATCATGAAGTAAAAGTGGAACAATATGTGTGCGCCCCATTGTCGGCAATCTATGAACAAGATCTACCAGCCATAATGAAAGCAAAGAAACACCTCGGTAGACTTATTAGTGAAAGAGATTCTGCAGCCAGCCGATATAATGTGAGTAAACCTTATCACAATATTCATAGATATCTACATTTATCTACCATAACATGAGGCTTGTGAAGTGTGACCAATATTGACAATTTAATCTTGATTAGTCAAATCTATGTGTAACTGACATGGTATGTTTGTAAAATATTTACTCTTTGATTTGTAAGTGAAATAAGACAGTGAATTTTACATGAAACTAAGGCGTAGGACGACTAAGCCCCTAAAAAAGAAGAGAAAAAAATATGATACCATAATGAATACTGTTCTGTAAACAACTGATTGTTCTTGTTACCTCAGAGTGTGCATCACTGTGGAATTCATCACCCGCAGATAAAATATGCATCTATACATTTAAACAGTGGCTTTGCCGAGCAATTATAACAATGTTTGCTTAAAATACGAGTTACAAAAAAGTTTTTGTCCTGGTTTTGAGCAGAGGCTAGACTCAATTTGGGTCACAGCCATTCTAATTCATTATTGGTTTTGCCTAAACAAATATCAAGTGGTCACAAAAAATTGTAAAATACATTATAAAATAATTGAAATGGGCTTGATGATGAAAGCTTCTTTATAAAATATATTGTCCAATCAGTGTTTATAAATATTAATAAGCATTTTACTTACTCTTATCTTAATGGCACCTACATATAATAACTAGAGCAAAAGTCAATGTAATTAGCCCTGCATTATTATCAGGATGTTTATTGGAGAAACTTCAAATTGTGAGATTAATCAATAAAGGGGCTAATGCCCCTTTATTGCTTCCTTAATAGGAAGCTGAACAATGTTGACTTTGTTTTGTTTCCTAGTAATTCCCAAGAAGTTTCTGTTCTGGTTTCTTTGTGATGAATTATATTTCTTTAAAAATACAATGACATGTTGAAATTATAATTTTATTTAGTCCTCTATTTTCGATGCTGCTATTGAAAATGTAACCACTACAGTAATAATGACTATTTAATTATTTAGTAATTGACATCCATAACTATTTATTATTAATATGTCGATAATATCATTTCTTTACAGCATTTAGAACGTCAAAAAGAGGAGAACCCTACAAAACTGACTGCGGCCAGGGAGGAGTTAGAAGACGCAGGGAATAAAGTGGAGTCTGCCAGAGACGCGTTAGCCGCTGATATGTTTGCTCTAGTCGCCAAAGAAGCACAGCTCGCACACACCCTACTACAATACGTAAAACTGCAGAGAGCGTATCACGAATCTGCGTTACATTCCTTGCAAGACACAGTGCCTGAGCTGGAAAGGTTTATAAGTAAGTTTTATTGTAAGAACTAATTTGGGTTACTTTGAGTCCTGGTTACATCTATCAACGAACCCTTTTCGGTGGTGGTTTATGACGGACCGGGTGAGATCGTGGTCAGACTAGCCTTTATTTATTTTAGTAAATAAAACTAAGAATTGAACTTTAAATGGTAGTATGTATCCAGGCGTTTTATGAACTCGCGATGATTCCTTTTTTTTATTGATTAATATCGGCATATTTCTTATCGTTATACTCGTAACAACGTAAAATCTGGAGTACACCCGGCAAATCTTGCTACAAAGCCCGCGACAAACGAGACGGAAGAATGGCTCGCCTCTGAACTAAATCACAGGATACCTATTTATATCCTATTGTACTAAAATATTCCTTACACGGAGCGTTTCTATTATAATATTAGACACATTCAATTTGCCGCTTACTCTTCCGCTGCTAAGATGTAAGGCCCATGCCACCTCAACACTTGCTTTTGTATCATTCGATGAGACTTCCCCTATTCGACCTTAATTGAAAAACCAGGCACATAATGTCTTCGAACACATTTGCATACGCTCATGGTGATGGTAAATGTTTGTAAAAAGTCTTGTAGTAGATAGTAGGTACGTGCCTTCGTTACCCGCGTTGGATTTTCGCCCATATCGGCAAGTTTAACATAAAAACTGCTTTTGTTCCACTTGTTAAGTCTTTGTAGTAGCATTATATTACCTAAAAGACTTTATATTTGATCGTAGCTAACTAAAAGAGGTAAAATTGCAATTATTCGTCAAATATTCGTTATCCGTAAATCCATTACGGTTTTATCCTCTTTTATAGTTATTAATATGGGCATGTTGTGTTTGTCCCACATTTTCTCGTTTCTGTGTCCAAAGATCACTACAAAAAAACCACCACCACCAGACCAGACCTTGAGACCAGCCCTTTTAAAGTGCATAATGAGTATTATTTCCTGAAATTCGAACAATTAGCGTCTAGATATTGTCCTCTAAAATGTACGAGAATTTTAGCAGTTAGATAAAAATTTGTTGGCGAGATAACGCGAACTGCGCGTTGTTAGCTCGTGTGGGTATGCCGTATGGATGTTAGGTATAATTATTATGATTTGAATTTAATACAATAACAGGATGCCGATATAATAATAAATCTCTTCTATATTTAGTGCTCTATCTAATAGAGTAGTACAGATCGGCTATATTATGTGGAGATTTTAGTACCTAATTCATCTTTTATTTGTAATTTAATTTTACTTACGCTGTCTGGAAGAATTCGATCGAAACGATAAGACCGCCCAGTGTATTAGTTAAGGATTTTCTTTAAAATATGTAATTCAATTATTAATTAGTATAATAATAATTACAATAAAGAGTTTCTTATAGTATCGCATCGTATTATTTCCAAAAATACTTATGGTAGGTCTAGAGCAGAGTTCTCATGCAGGTAATACATGTAAACCGCAGATATTGTACCTAGATAATTTCAAAATACGATAAGTACTAGGTAAATGTATTTCGGAGTGTTACTCAACATAACTAAGGTGGTGTAGTATAGAATAGAATAGAAATTACCCATACTTTATTGTGCACCAGTAAATAACACAATTTATATACATGATGGAATACGATAGAAGCTCCCCTAAGTTTTACGTGATTTAGAGGTGACCAAATTTATAGCTTTCAGTAATACCATAGGTTCTACCGATACGCTAGTTATTCTAGCTTCATTTTGAGTAATTGAGAAGACAATCCTTTGAAGTAATGACCTTTCTGTAGTTTGATCAAATACGAGTAAGTGAAGTCGGTAATTCCATAAACTAAAAATATGTGAATAATGAAAAAGCAGCACATCTGTATAACCATACGCGCTAAGTTCGATGAACCGTTTTCACAGCCTACTCACTTTTACATATTTGGATATATTGTATCACTAACTTTTACCTGCTAAATTAAGGAATAGAGGCCAATATTTATGCCTGCTCAATTTTGCATTATTGTTTGGGTTTATTGTATACTTATCCAACTTTAGAGAAGCAAATTTTACCTGTTAGTTAAAACAATAGAGGAAAACAAATCGTAGTCGTAAGACTACTAGTAAATAAAATGATATTATAATATTAGGCTTTTACAATAGATATAATGCATACTCGTAGTCAAAACAAATCTAGCGTATCATATTGATTGGATAACTACAGGGTTACAAAACAGTTATATCAAAGACACTGGGATTAATTGCTGCTCCAATTAATAGCTCAATCAACCGCATACACAATCTATTCAACTATGAAAGATATCATTGTGCACGCGTCATTTCGACCCCTATTCTATAGGCTGTATGAACTGTTTTCGGAGGCACACAACTGATTATTATCACCATACGGTCTAATAATAAAGTTGGTGTAATTGGATGAGCAATCCCATTTGCTTCAATCTTATTGTGGAGACTAATCTTGGTTACAGAATGCTTAGTATCTTTAGACGTGAACTTAGTTTTAAATATTGATCCTTTTAGGCGTTTGGTTTTGGTATTTTAGTCGTAAGGAAAACTGGCGTAGAAAGTACCGCGCTTTTAAAATCAAATTTATAATGTTCCGTACTCGGCATAGCAGTACCATACTCGGTACAGCTAGCTGTACAATTTATCAGTTTACTGTTAGACATTGATGAGTTCCGGTGTCTACCCCATAGTTGAACTCAATTGAACAATGGAAACTGAATCAAAATTGACTTAAGATTTGATCTAAACATACATCCATTCGTGCATAGTAATCGAATACCATAGCGAGTTTTACAAGCTTCTAATTTACCTTGTATAAAAATCGATCGATTCCTATTCCACGCCATAAATAACTATGGCTGACGCATGAATATAAAACTGATTTTTAAACGAATTCTAATACGGCTTTGTTCATGCTATGCCCTAACAAATAACGCATAAAATATGTATATAATTTCACGAGGTGATTCTGCTATGAAATTCGGATGCGACCCAACCCCAACCCAAGTACATACCCAAAACTGTTCACAACCAAAATGACAATCATAGGTATATGATACGTTCCCATAATCATAAAACCATTCGGCCTATTGTTTCAGACGACAGTTCTGTGAAACCCGTGTTCGGGTATCCGTTAGAGGAGCACCTGAGGGTCGCGGGCCGCACCATCGCGTTCCCCATCGAGCTCTGCGTGTGCACCCTGCACGAGCTTGCGCTCAACGAGGAGGGACTGTTCAGGATCGCTGGAGGTACGCTCTCAGCGAAATTAGTCTTTACGATGCACACACCAAGATCGAAAGTTGAACGATACGAGAAAATTATGAAATATCGGTTTACTCAAAGACAAAACTGGCAATTGCTAATTTTGCAGAATACCATTTTGAGTGTAAATCGGAACTGTATTTAGTCAAGTTTTCATAATGAGTATTCGCCTCAGGTATAAGTGGCCAATTTCGAGTACAGCAGACGCCGTCGCACCGCGCGAGACGCTATCGAACCTCTTGGCAAAGATAGATTATAGTTTGGAGGCTGTTAACTGGCCAAATTAGGCAATAGTCCTCAGTGTATTGAATGTCACATTATTACGCTTCTAGGTACATCTAAAGTGCGAAGAATGAAGCTATCCCTCGACGCGGGGCTGTTCTCCGTGCCGCTGCCCCGCGACTACCGCGACACGCACGTGGTGGCGTCCGTGCTGAAGTCCTACCTCCGGGAGCTGCCGGAGCCGCTGCTCACCTACCGACTGTACGACAACTTCATGAACGCCTCGCGCCTGCCCTCCGAACAGGCTCGACTCAACGCTCTCTGGGAAGCGGTGCACCTGCTGCCCGATGCTAACTACCAAAACCTCAGGTACCTGATCAAGTTTCTGTCTACTTTGACGCAGAACCAAAGTACGAACAAGATGACGCCCTCGAACCTGGCGATCGTGATCGCGCCCAACCTGCTGTGGGCGGCGGACGAGAGCACGTTCGACATGCACCTCACCACCGCCGTCAACTGCGTCGTCGAGCTGCTCATCAAGCACGCCGACTGGTTCTTCCGCGACGACGTCGCCTTCTTCATCTCCTTCACCAAAGAGGACCTCCTGCCGGACCAGTGCGAGTACGGGTTCTCGCCGAGCTTCGGCCAGGGGTACAGCCAGACCGCCGCGCTCGGCGCCGACCACGCCAACGGGGACTGCGGCGCCATGACCAAGTCCATGTTCGACTACAGCGCGCCGGCGCCGGCCCGCGCGGGCGACGGCGCCGGCGCCGGCCGCCACTCGCGGAGCAACAGCCACGACACCAGCCTCATCCTGTTCGAGAACGACATCAAGAAGGCGCAGTCCAACAGCTCGTTGTCGGACCAATCTAGTCCGCCGCACGGCAGCCCCAAGCCGATACTGCGGCGAAAAAACAAACCCCTCGCCCCCGTGCCGCCGAACTTCACGCCGGACAAAAACAAGAGAACGGAAGCCCAGACGCAGCAGGCGGCCGATCCCGCGAGAGAACCGCACACGCCGACCAAAGTGGACAACGAAAAAGTCGAGAAGCCAGCGAAACCGCCGCGGCCCGTGCTCTCCGACACGGGGAAAGTGATCACGGGAGTGCAGACGATCAACCGCTCCACCTACCGACAGAACAAGGCGATGAAGGAGGAGGCGGCGCGCTCCGGCAGCCGCGAGAACCTCGCCGACGCGCGCCGACAGAGCCTAGAGTTCGAGAAGGACAAGCTGGAGAGTCTGAAGGCGGCGGGAGACACGCTCGTCGTCAAGAACATGACGGCGCATACCGTGACCGTCGGCAGGATGAAGGTGGTGGGCGACGGGAGCGCCGGGCCCGCGTCGCTCGGCGCCGTGCCCGCCGACAAGGCGGCCGCGGCGCGCCAGCAGACGCCGGCCAAGCCGACGGGGCAGCCGCCGCCCCGGCCGGTGGCCGCGCCGCGCACCATCGTGCCGGCGCCGGCCGACGCCGACGCCGCCGAGGTGCAGCTGCGGAACAAGCCGGCGGTGCCCGAGCGGCCCGCCACGCTGCGCCCGCAGAGCTTCCGCGCGCCCCGCGGCTCCGGCTCCGACGCGGAGGCGCCCACCGTGCTGGAGCGCACGCACATCTACTCCGTGGACAAGCAGCACCCGACCGTGATCCAGGTGGGCGCCGCGGCCGCGGAGGAGGACGGCCCGCGCGCCACCGTGCAGCGCACGCACAGCTCCGGCGGCAAGGACTCGGAGCTCGACGAACCCAAGAGCCTGTGCGTGGCGAGCCGCCAGCTGTCGCAGTCGGAGGGCAGCATCACGGAGGCGCCGTCGCCGCGGCCGCAGCCGGCGCGCCCGCCGCGCCCGCTCGTGCCGGCGCCGCCGCCGCCCGTGGCGCAGCCGGAGAGCACCGACCTGTGACGCGGCCGCGCTCGTTGCGCGGATTCCGATCGTAAATAGACTGATGTTCGTTCGCCACTCGGCAGCGCTAGATTTTCGCTATGAGGAGAGTTGTAAAATGAAATATTTTTTTATTTGCATCAAAAGTATTACGTATTTATTTTTGTAAAACGGTTTACCGTCGAGGTATGTTGTGATAGAAATAGTTCGATTATTATCGGTTTACAGAATATCGCTTTTGCCGATTACGAAGCTAAACACGCGACACGCCACTTCGTCGATTCGCTTTATCCACTTTCTTACGATTAAAGTTTAAAACGTGTACAATTATGAATATTGCGATTTGATATTTGTGATATTAGAAAATTTAAACGGATTCACATCTTAACATACTCAACGCCGCTAGAGACCGGCTCGGAGTGAAGCACAAATACGTTACTATTACATTACAACTAGCCATATTTTATCATATTTAATATCGACAGTGCATTAGTAATTTTAGTGATGCTGTTTCAGTGAATAATATTTTAGAGTTAAGTATGTTATGTAGTATTTATAACGTTTTATGTGATATGCATTTTATTATTATACTGCAAGTATACAAGCTTCTGTTGTAAGTAAATATAATGTCCGTAACATTAAAAGTTTTTCTTTATTGGAACATTGTAGCTAGCTGACATCTACCTTGTGATACTAAGTACTAGTCAAGAATTTCAAGTTTAAAATGAAACTAGTTATAGTCAAATTAATATCTTTATTTTTACGTCTGCCATTTCACAATATAATGGTTACGCTTACCTACCCTAAGCAATGAAACCAGATTAGGTAGTATATGAGCCGATTGCGTGATAACTTCATCTATCTTGTTTATTCTTTGGTGGTTGATGTAGAAACCTCCGGCTGTGATGATGCGGATAGCGTCATCTGAAACAGAAACATATGAAGTCAATAATTTCGCTTCCGTGTCGTAGTGGTGTTAAACTGACTGTGTAGGGTGAGGATGAAAGTTCGTCTCCCGCACAGGGCAAATATTTGTATGACTAAACGTGGTCGAATATCTGTGTTGTGGATGGATGTGAATGGAACATGGTGTGTGAAAACTAGATTTCTTTGTTCTTTGTTTCATAGTACAAAAGAGTCCTTGAATAAGTGGGCATACATTTAAGTATATTAGTTCTTAGTTCCATATAACTTACTCTCAGTGGGAAAGCATTTAGCCTTCATTCCGAGGTCCAAAACTGTGATACCAGGCGACAGCAACATATCAATTACGGGCGCGCCTTCGAACGCCTGCTCCATCTCTCTCGAATCAAGAGTCACGAGGGAAGAAACATCCTTGCTGTATATTGCCTGTGTAGCTTTTAAAGCGCGTTGTAGACCTTCCTCTGTAAAATTAGTATTTTTTTATATGAAAAATCTCTTTTGTAAAAATAATCTTTTCTATCAAAATGAGCTCGAACACCATCAATTCCAGTTTGCCAAGTAGCCCACCCATAGGCTTCTGGCTGACATGGCTAATCGGCAACAATAATTTAGCGTTTTATCACGATAATTTGAAATTTAAAAAAATCTAATATTTACCTCCATGTACCAATTTCGTCAGCTGATCTGCCAAGCAAGTCTGAGGGTATCTCTGATCCGGATGCGCTTTATGCTTGAACATGATATCTTTTATCTCTCCAAGTGAGTAAAAGGAGAACAGTTTTAGCAGTCTTTCAACATCTGAGTCCTTTGTCCTTATGAAGTACTGGTAGAGGCTGAATGGGCTTGTTTTCTGGGGATCCAGCCAAAGGGCGTTTCCAGCTGATTTGCCGAATTTGTCGCCTTCTTCTGTCGTTACTAAGGGCAGCGTTAATCCTGGAAAAGTTAAAAATACTCATAGTAAGTTGGGTACAGATTTTTTACAACAATTAATTCTGTTAATTCGGGCAAAAACTTCCGCCTGTGAGCCTCTGCCCAATATCCATATCTAACTTTATAGTAAATTAGTAAGTAATGTGTGTTGTTCATACTCACCATAAACATTCATCTTAGCAGTTCGGCTGATCAATTCATGCCCTGCGCTTATGTTACCCATTTGATCACTGCCTCCAATCTGCAATTTTTTATTGTATTAGTCCCAAAACTGCATCTAAGTCCATTCAGTAGTATAGACATCTAATGAAATAATATAGAACATAATGGAACATAATAATATAAAATCTTATAGTAAAACAAATATGTAACCTGATTTTACCTGAAATCTACAATCATACTCTTTCAGCAAATGCAACCAATCGTAAGACTGAAATATTTGGTAAGTGAATTCAGTGAAGCTCATCCCAACATCCGAGTTCAGTTTGGATTGAACAGTCTGTTTTAGAAGCATAGTTCCCATGCGGAAGTTTCGGCCAATCTCGCTCACAAACTGAATAGAGTTTATGTCTTTGTACCAAGATTCATTATTGACTATCCTGAAATAATAAGTCAACAGTAGACTACAAATCTATTTCCAACCAAGCTCATAAATACATATTTAAAACTGAAACACCACCAATGTACTATTAGTCACTGAAGTACTGGGTATGGGTTTTTCTATCTTTTGTCTTATAATATTTGTTGTCATTGGAACTTGAGTGATATCCAGATTGAACCATAGTAATTGATCAAAATTTAAATTTACATGAATTTGACATAAATAAATATCTACTCATAGCTTGAAAAAAAACTAGGCAACTTCAACAACTTGCTTTTACCGAATTGGCTGAAGTTTATTTTTATCACCATCCCAAATATACTTCTGGTGATTGTCGAATACTGTTTCCAAGTTTTTCTCGATACAGCTAATATTGTTCCGTATTGTCTCCTTTTCTAACGCCACACGGTCTGTGCTCCTCCCACTCGGATCTCCAATGTGACCTGTGGCTCCACCTAACTGGACAAATTTACAAGCATGATAAAGATGTGACTAAGTTTGCTGCGCCTTTCTTAAAAAAACTAAATTGGCATCAGATTATTATAGCTATTAATTTGGTGTGTAGGGGCTGCCACCAATGAAAGCAGTGGACATGGTGTTCTGCTATGCAACATTGTAACACTCATATAACAGTTAGGTACCTCACCCATTTTGTATGTGTGAAATCATATCATCCCACTTTTGTGTGTTGGCATGAGTTAGTTGGATGCAATGATAGTTTCAAAAGATTTTATGTCTAGATTTTGGTGTAACATGCCATGCTTGTTTATTGCGTAGAGGACATAAATACTACATAATTGTTGAATTTGAGTATTAGGGCTGCATGATAAGGCCACTGACCAGTGCAATAACGTTGTGTCCTCCTCGCTGCCAATGCAGCAGATTGATTATCACTAGGAGATTTCCAACATGTAGACTATTTGCAGTAGGATCAAACCCAGCATACACACATTGTGGAGCCTTGTTTAGCAGATTTTGTATTTCTATCCTGAAAATAAGTATTTGTGTATAGATAAACGTTCTGGAAAGTAAACTAATCTACCATTCTATGGCTTACTTGGCTATGTTAGGAAACATGTCTTGAAACATCCCTCTATCGCTCAGTCTTAATATGTTTCTACTGGGATAGAATCTTTTCGATAACCACGACCAGCAAGGTCTTGAAACGTAAGGTATTTGCTGAAATATCTTCATTTTTCATTCACTATTTTACGAAGTTTATTTTGCACTCAAGATAACCTCAAATCACAATTCTATAAAAATAATCAAATCTATTTCAAATGTTAATAAGTAACAATAACAATAATAATATTATGTAACTAATTTCCTTTTATTTTCCTTTCAAAGTTCAAAAACTTTAATCTACCTACCTACTATGTACTAATTTAACATTTTAGAATATAATTATGATAAATTATGTCGGAAAATGCAAAGAGGGAAAATGAGAAGAGATTTATATCAACACTTCAACAGCTGATTTTTTTTTTTTATTCTCTGTGTCCGTGACCTATGCCACAGATAAAGAAATGCTACATGCACAGACCATTATACCATGGCACAGATACTACGACACACTTTTACAGATGTCGATGGATACGACCTACGAAATGAACTACTCGTTGACCACAATAAATACTCTGTGAAAGAACCCTTGCTGATGAATGAACCCCAAAATCTATCTATCAAAGCGTTCGTAAGTAAACTAGTATTTATTGGCTCGTGATAAAGTTCAATTTTGTTTGAGGGTACTAGGCTACTAGATTATTAGAATACAACTTGTGACTTGGGTGGGCTTATTTATTCCAGAAATCCAGAAATCCCTTGGCTGTATCCACACTATCCCCTGTACTGTAATAAATCGAAAAATAAATTGCTTCATTGCTTGTACTAGTGGTTAATTGGTTATACATATATTATATATATTTATACACTGAGAGCTAGCTTATACATGCCTACTTACCTGCTTCATAAATAATTCATAAGTATATTTAAATCAATAGGTAAAGGTACTCTACCCGTTGTACAACACGTCGTCTCGAGTTCTCGACCAAACCAAACCAACGGGTCGCGTCATTTTATAAATTACTAGAAGCGCCTCGCGGTTTCACCCGCGTTAACTACTGTCCCGCGGGAATCGTTTTAATTTTTATGGGATAAAAAGTAGCCTATGTTACTCGTGGATAATGTAGCTTTCGAATGGTGAAAGAATTTTTAATAACGGTCCGGTGGTTTTTGAGCCTATTCATTACAACCAAACAAACAAAGTTTTCCTCTTTGTACTTTGTAATATTAGTGTAGACTAGCGGACTCGATCACGCGTTGCTGTGGCTAAGGTTTTTGTTATTGCGACTATAAATTATTGAGATGTAAGCTATCCTGTTTCAAGTTAGATCAAACTGCACACGGTGTGTAAATTTGAAATGTGAAATTTAAAATCGAGTTTAGGAGTCCATCGCGCACAAACAACGTGACACGCAATTTGTATAATATATATATATTATGATAAGATGGTTGCTAAGAACTAAGAAGTTGGTTTGGATTTTCAAATAATAAAGTAATGTCTATGCCACAAAACGATTTATTTATATGTATTTTACTTACAAGTATACACTGTTAGGGACATTTCTTTCATTCTAAATGTTTATAAAGTATCATTATTGTTTTATCACCGGTTGATTTTACAGGAGACTTAGTATGAAAAATATCAAAATATTAACATATTTTATACCCTCCCTTACCTACATACATATTTGATTCTATTTTCTAAGCACTATTACCTGGTGATTCAACTTGATGCATTAGAATAACAAACTTTAATATGTTGCAAAGCTGAATTGCACAACAAATTCACAAATAACATGCTCATTATATTTATATTTTTAAAATATTGTAAACAGATCTCATTAAAATCTTTTTAAAACATTTGAACAATTGAACAGTCTCACAATAGGAATTTGGTTCAAAATATGATGGTTTTTAGATCACCAATTTCTTAGTTTTGTAAATATCGTAAAAATGCGTGATAAATGATCAAAAAAATGCAAAATATATCAGAAGGTAAATTAAGAAGGTATGGTATAACTTCTGAACATAATCATAACTCTAACACTTAGCATACTGTAGAAACCTAACTGCTAAATCCTAGTGCTCAAGCAATTATAGAATTTATCACTAGGATATAACTAAATAACATTAACGTAAAAGGAATAATACAATACAAATACAGGGAATAACATATTGGTCTTTGCTAGACTTTTGTAATTATTCAAGCAAAAATTTATAGACAACATTTTAGTAATTTTTTAGTGTTTGGTTGACTCTCGTTCAACTGGTTGTTAGATACAATATAAAACATGGATATGTAAGTACATAATTATCAACTAGTTTTTACAGACAGGAATTACTTTTCAACCAGACACTGCACGCTTTTCTATAATCACAGAAGTCTAACAAAAAATAATACTTAATTAATACATACATAACATTAAATATTACATAATAATTATGGAAAGCGATTGCGTGCGTTAATCTTCAAGGGTGACGTTTTTGAAAAGGTACGACATGGATTCCTTGTTGTGTATACGCCGGATCGCTTCGCTGAGAAGTACTGATATGTCAATGGTTTTTATTTTGTTGCATTGCATTTTCTGGAGCTCATGTGGGACTGTGTTGGTGACGACTACCTCGTCGATCGGCGAGTCTTCGATGAGGCGTGGCGCGTCAGAGGACAGCAGACCGTGGGTCGCTAAGACGTAGATTTTGTAGGCGCCACATTCTTTGAGAACCTCTGCAGCCGCAACGAACGATTGGACATCGTCAATCATGTCATCCTGGAAAATATAATAATATGATTTATTCATCAATATTAAGTTCAAAAGAAAATAAAGGAACAATTCCAGTGAGGGTGTGTCGCAGGAACAATTCCAGTAAGGGTGTGTCGCAGGAACAATTCCAGTAAGGGTGTGTCGCAATCACAATGCGATTCTAACTAAATGAAAGACTCATTACAAGCTACACATAATATAATATCACTTGTTGGATTATGTACTGAAATCAGTATTGTATTATTTTATATTAACAACTAGCTGACCCGACAGATGTTGTCCTGTCATTGTCTCTATGGGAAAAAGCTTCCTCTCCTTCTATATCTATCTCTTTCCCTCGCACTCTATCTCTCTACTCTCTACCTCTGTATCCATATCCTTCCCTCGCACTCTATCTCTCTTCCTCTCCCTCTGTCTCTCTCCCTGCCCCAGCTGTTAAACTGAGTGACAGCAGCTCTGTCAACTGTACAACCCGATTTTATCAGATATATTTTTCCCAGTTTCAAAAATGTTCCCGTGGTAACGGGATAAATAGTATCCTATATCCTTCTCCTGGTTCTCAGCTACTTTCCTGCCAATTTTCAGCCTAATCGGATCAGCCGTTCTTGAGTTATAAAAAGTGTAACTAACACAACTTTCTTTTATTAATTTGAATTTGAACTTTGTACAGAGGTAATAAAGTGCAAATTGACTCTTTGACGTTAGGAACATACCTACATTGTTTAAACAACAGTGAGTGCTTGTAATTCAATATGAACTTTATAGAATAGCAATAAAGCTCGTTTTAGTTAGAAAACGTTTGTATGGGAAAAAGAAAAGGGCTGTTTTTAGGGGTTTTCCGGCAATTATTCGAATTTTTCTCACCGTAAAAACCATCTTTGAAGTTTGAACTTCAACGAACATTTAAAAAAAAGAATTGGCCAAATTGGTCCAGGCGTTGTTGAGTTATGCGCTTACCAACACATTTTGCGATTCATATTTATATTATAGATGGGTGCTTAGTTACTTACCACCATGATGGCTATCCTCCCGCCGACGTCACCGACGACATTTATCGGCGGCTTCTCCTTAGCGGGGTGCACGGGCACTCCCACAGATACATCCATTGTGCGTGACCTGTCAACACTAAACCACCATTGAGCGGTTGGAGTTAAGCAGAAATGGGAGACACACTATATAAAAATCTACTGGCCGTCAAATATATTAAAGGCCTTAACATCAGAAAACTTAAGGAACAGTGACAGTTACTTCTAGCGCTATGATATGAAACTACTCCTCAAAGTTTGCAAAAACCGTGTGAAAAGGCCAAACCAACAACCATTTGTTAGTTTGGCCTTTTCACCAATATTGCTATCAACATATTGTCAGACTTTTGGCTTGCCTGTTACTTGTGCCTGTTATATGATAATAATATATTCCTCAAAGTTAGCCAAATATGTTTGAAAAGGTCAAACCAACAAGGGCCCTATTACTGCCATTCTCCTTGCTTGCCGAGATTAAGGCCAAGTACAATGAAGCATATTTTATTGCATTGTGGATACATAGTGATAGTAGCATATTTATTGTATAGTTTTAATTTATCCATACTACCAACTAGCTAGGCAACTACAACAGCTGTAATTATCATACCTGGTTATTGACATAGATCTGCAAAAGTGGAAATGTTTTAGGGCTCTTGAATGAACATCTAAAAGTAACTTCTTTCTTCAGTTATTTCGAAACCCATTTTTTTTCTTAGAACTATGATATAACTTTCATTCTCTAAATAATATGAAAGGCATTATCTGTAAGCCTGGAACAATCTAGGTCCTGCAGAGGACACTCAAGACTCAACCAATTATAGTTAAAATTCCATATTAGTTCTAATTGCTAACCAAAATTCCTTCACATCCAGAATGTAACTCTGATATCTCACCTGGGTATACAAGGTGGTGGTGAATAACGCCCGTCCACTTCATCACTTTCAGCTTCTTTCTGCTCTCCGTGTATCACAGCTATGGCCAACCGGAGACGCTCAGAGTACGAAGTGGCTTTCTTAGCAGAACCGGGGTTACGAGCTACTATCACAGCATTGCGGTAGTCTGGAATCTATATTTTAAAAATGGTAATAACAAATAAATCATATCATACATTACCATCCAGCAGACTCGAGTTATAATAACTTCCCAATCCACAAATTACTGCCCTTATATCACTAATCAGTACTCTGTGGTGATATCTAACTTAGGTCAAATCAATACAACTGCAGAGGCGACCATCTTTCACGACTTCATTAATTCTTGAGATCCAAATATACATATATATCAGAGGTCAACATGAAGTTCAAGGACAAGAATGACAGTTCAATCCTACTAATATGTATTATAAACACGGAAGTTTGTAAGTATGGATGGATGGATGGATGTTTGTTACTCTTTCACGTAAAAACTACTAAATGGATTTTAATGAAACTTTACAATAATATAGCTTATACATCAGAATAACACAGGCTACAATCCATAAAGATATATCGTACATTTTCCAAACGCGGGTGAAACCGCAGGGCGCAGCTAGTCAGAGTATAATGATTAAGTGTGAGGGTAAGACAAAAATATTGCATAATAATTTTATTGTGCCATATTTTTTTACTTACACTTTCTTGAATATACTGCAGCAAAAATGGTGATGCCCTGAGATTGTCCACTGGGCATTCGTAAAAGCCCTGTATTTCCTTCTGGTGTAGATCCATAGTAATTATATGAGTAAGCCCAGATTTGCACATCATTTTGGCAAGAAGTTTTGTGACAATGCAACCCCGCTTCCTCATTTTGCATTGCTTGCTGTACGGCAAGTATGGAATTACACCAACGATGGAGCGTGCCGATGATGTCTTACAAGCATAAGCCATTATCAGCAATTCCATTATATTGTTGTTTACATCTCTGAAAACAATAGTGACTGTATTTTCATTTCCTGAACATTTAACAATTGAGTGTTGTTATGGTTTAAACCAGCGGTACTCTAAGTGTGTTCCGCGGAACCCTAGGGTTCCGCACTACCCCTGTAGGGGTTCCGCAAGAATTTAGAAAATAAATCAAAACTGATATCAACCAATTGATGAACAATAAAAAAACAGTTTCATACCTCCCATTAGTTAAGATTTTTTCATTTTTAATATCTTCTATTATTGTACTTGCCATGTGGTAAAGTAAGTAATAATTAGTAACTGTTACATTGTACTTTTATTATGCTTATATAATAAAGAATACACTTTTAAAAACTATTGTTTTATTGTAGGGTTCTGTCAAGTATTTTGCTTGTCAAAAGGGTTCCGTGACCAAAAAAGTTTGAGAACCGCTGGTTTAAACAACTCAGTAGTAAAAGTACCGTTTGTGTATTGGTAGACACCAAAATGTCAATGCTAAAAATAGAACCTTTATAAATTGATCATGAAATAGGTTTGTTACTCTGTATGTGCATTTATTGGGTTTGTATTTTACTTGCAACTAGGTTTCTTCTGTGAAGCAGTGTGAAATAAGGTACAATAAGAAAAAAAAACATTGTAGTAGCACATAGATAGCTACTACATAGGTAGCTACTTTGTTTGCTTTATATCTAAGACAGAAAATTCAACTAGCAACATCATGGAAGAAAGTTGAAATTAATTCAAAGCCATAAAAATAAATTGGATTTATTTTTGCATGTCAACAGTGATTGGGTATAAATTTCTTTGTAGCATGTCAATGGTTATTGTTATGCTAATTTGGAGCTTACTTGGTACCAGTTTGTACAATGTAGATGTTTTTTCCACGAATTGAATCAGCAATCTCCACTATGGTCTCCCTGTTGGTTTTATGGTAGACCGAGCATCCTCCCATGCGCACTCCCAGACGGCTAAAACGTGAGACAATTTACTTCCCAAGTTTAAAATGTAAAAATGAAATAAAAACATGAACATGATGTACGAAGCTTACGACTTTTACAATATCATTCATTGCTGGCTCTTATGTTATGTTTTACAACTGGTTTTCATCTGGCAACATCAATGATAGCTGAATGTGCAGATATATGTTCTAATTATTAATTATTAAAGCTTAGTGTTAAATTTTACAATACTTGAGGCCTGAAGGTCATAATAAGTGACTAAGGATAGGCTTTACCTAATATGTAGGTATGCTATTGCCTATTATTATTGAAAGAAATAACCCATTACCTTGCCGAGCATAAATCAGTAACGGGAATTAGGTCAAATCACTTAACCTCTATGTGACAAATAGGTTATAAGTTAGGATTTTGGGTAGTCATGTTTTGGGACATTACCTACATACTGATAGTGGCTTGGATAAGTTATTAGTTTGTTTGGGTTTTTAGGCATTTAATTTATTGTAGTTTGAATTCCAAGAGTACTTACTTCGCGATTAAATCAGCTAGCTCTGGGTGCGAGTTTCCGCTCAAAATAACGATATCCGAAGTGGCGTTACCCTCCATATTGCCCTTACGAGTTCTGTTCGTGAACCCGACCAGCCTGAAAAATCACTTTACGGTAACTCTAACATCAACAAAATAAGCGCATAAACGAAACATGTAATTACATTGAGGACAGGGACATCACGTTGGATCAAGAAGAAAAACAATGAAACCTGGTCTTGTTGAGTAACATAATAACCTGAAGGCAATATGAACAGAACTTCAATAAATACTTTTTATAGAAACACGCACAATCGTCGCAAAGCCTTTAGGTTTTCTCGCGGCGTAATTTTACAGAAAAGCCAACTAAATTGTAAAATTGGTAGGTACTAGGTAGGTACACACACAGCAACGACCAACCAAAACCAATCAACAACAGATAATAAAAAATAAAACTAGGTACATACATAAATAAGTATTATATGTACCTATACCTACCTACCAATCCTACCATTGCATTGATGAAAAAGAACCTATTCGTTAAATTTTGTCTATAATCGTTCATTGCACAGACTATTGTAGAACAATAATTTGGATACTAGTTCACTCCATTGTTTCCGTGTATTCGCTCCAGAATATCTTTGTTGTTTTCTTTCTTTGCCACCATTCCCCAACAGCTATGAAAGCAGGCACTAAACTAAAATAAAGCAATATTATTTGAGGATTAGATTCAAAAATACCGATGTAGGTACTTATATATTTGTAGTTTTCGAATACCTTAGTATATACCGATACTTTTTATGTGTGTATCTCTGCTATTATCGGTATTTCCATAGATAAAACTAATATTTCAAAAATGTTAGTTTTACCCCTAGTTTCTGAAACGTCAGTCAACGTTGACAACAGATTAACTCTATTGCCATCCTTGTCATTTGTTTAGTGTTAGATAGAGACAACGATAGTTTTAATCTACTGTTAAAGTCAACTTGCGTTCTAGAAACCGGGGGTAAGTTTTCATTTTGTTTTATATTACCGAATATTTCTAAAATATCAATATTGGTTTCTGCAAGGATGGTGAAAAATACCTGTCTTCTAGCTGTCATTTTTTTCTCTTTGTTTTTTGCTGCTCTATGATTTGCTGGCTGATATCAACTGACTGTCATTGTCATCTGTCTGTCTGTCTCTCTGTCATAACAGTGCGTGCTGCGCTGCGTGTTTGTGTTCTGAATTTTGGTTATTTTCAATGAAAATTTAAATAATACGCGATGGGTCTGACTAAACAGTATCTGAGATACGCGCCAAATGGAACTTTTAACGTTATCGCTAGTGCTGATTGTAATTGCGTCCATGTTTCTTTGAACGGTATTAGCGGACGGTACATAGCTGTTGGAGCTTGCGAACATGTTGTTATTTGGGATATGAGGCTCGGCGAGAAGGTAAGACTGAAGCAGAAGGAGAAGCCACCCTAGATCTCCACAGATAACAATTTGTCTCAGTGTCAGTTTTTTCTCGTTAATTATTATTACACATAACAAAAATAACCTTTCTCAGGCGCAAGTGCTACCCGGTGAGAATACAGTGGTATCACAGATAGCAGCTAGTCCGTCTGGTAACCACGTGGCAGTGGGATATGTAGATGGAAATATCAATGTCTTTGAACTGACAAACAATGAAATTGTATGTGTGTTTGCTGGCCATAAGACTGCTGTATCGTGTCTGCAGTATGATGAACAGGGTCACCGACTGGTGTCTGGATCTAAGGTATGTGGATGAGACATCTTCAACCAAGTTGTTATACCCCCTAAGATACACCCTGATATGGCTTACTAAACTTCTTTATTTGTAAGTCGGCACAATAAGTAAAGTCAAGAAAATTGAAAGTTTTTAGATATATTAAGGCTTTACAGGGCTTGCATAGTTGCTTGGTGACTAATAGTCCCTAAAAATTTATAAAAAAAATTCAAGCCTTTAAATCTGACTGTCAAAGACGAAAATTAAATTTTAACTTAACTTAAGGCTACATAGGTAATATGCTTTTTACACCAGGACACAGAGGTGATCCTCTGGGATGTGGTCTCGGAGACAGGCAAGGCCCGCTTCAGTGGCCACAAAGGAGCCATCACAAGTGTCCTCTTCGTCAATGGCAAGAATTGTGTGGTGAGCTCATCTAAGGACACCTTCATCAAGTTCTGGGATATCGAGACTAAGCACTGCTTTAAAACTTTAGGGGGACACCAAATGGAAGTAAGTTGTAATAGTTTTTTTTGATACATTTTGTATTTATGTATATTTCTAGCTAGGCCATATTATGCCTAAAATGATTTACATTTCTAAGCATATAATTTATTGAATGACATAAAATAACAAGTCATGTTTGACAGTATGTCCATAGATATAACATTCCTCCCCATTTATGGTTGATTCATATCTCATTAATCAAACGCCGTGGAGGTCGCACTTCACGTTGGCTGCGCCGAAGAGGTGCTGCAACTGTCGCTGTCGGTGTTTCAAACGCTGGAGATGAGGATGACGATGTAGATGCAGGAGTGTATGCAGATGGTACTGGTGTGGATGGGATGTGAGAGGACGGTGTCGATGGAGAAGGAATTGACATAGGTGATGGTGCCATGCATGTGGATGGTGAAGGCATAGGTGCTGTCGCAACACTTTCAGGCGACTCTGCTGCAGGAGCAAGTCGTGGTCTCATGTGATCTGCATGTTTCCTTTGCTCCACCCCATTAGGTGTAGTGACCACGTAGGAGTATCGGTGTTTACGGGTCGCTACTGTAGCAGGCTGCCACTTTTTGTCCAGTTTCGTTTTTATGTAGACTTTATCGCCTGTCTGGTATGTTGGTGTAGATGATTCGATGTCTGCCTTTACATGTTGGTATTGCAAATTTCTTCTCTTGTTGGGTCGGATATTTGATAGGACACAGTTCAACTGCCTGCCGAACATCATCTGGGCTGGTGATTTACCAGTAGTGGTATGGGGAGTGTTCCGGTAAGTGAATAAAAACTCCGACAAACGACGCTTAAGTGGGCTTCCGTCACTGGAGGTCATTCTGTTTTTAAAAGTTCTCACAAATCGTTCTGCTAACCCATTTGTTCGGGGATGATATGGAGATGAGGTGACATGTAGAATGCCCTGATTTATACAGTAGTCCTTGAATTCCTGTGATGTTAGTTGGGGACCGTTGTCAGATACAATCATTTGTGGGAGTCCAAAGGTGTTGAAAATCTCATCCAGAACATCACATAGGCTTTTTGATGTTATGTTTTTCATTGGTTTTAGTTCACACCATTTCGACAATGCGTCACACAAAATCAGCCAGTAGCTGCCCTCAAATGGACCAGCAAAATCTATGTGGACTCTTTCCCACACTTGCTCGGGTATAGACCAGGAGAATACCGGTAGTTCGGGATTAGACGGTCTATTTTCTTGACACCTGGTGCATCTCTTGATGAAATTCTCGATGTCCTCGTCAAGTGATGGCCACCACACATAGAACCGTGAGAGTGCTTTCATGGCCGATATCCCTGGGTGCCCTCGGTGTAAATAGTTTAAGACTGTCTTTCTTAGAACCGCGGGTATGACCATTCTGCCTTGCCACAGTACAATTTTTCCTTCTACAGACAGTTCGAAACGTTTCCTGTAGTATTGTTTCATCTCTTGTCTATAATCCAGGTCTCTCCACCCGGTCTTTAGGTACTGGCAAACAAGTGACAAGTTTGGATCCCTAGATGTTTCCAAACTCAATTTTTTTTCTGTTAATTGTAGGTCAACAATTTTGTTTTCTTGGAGGCGTGACACTACTCTATGTACAGCGTTTTCCGCGTGTGAGGGTTTTGTCTTAGGATTTGGTAATCTGGACAGGCAATCGGCCAGGATGTTGTTTTCGCCCTTCTGGTAGCAAATTTCATACTGATAGCTTCCAATTAAAAGGGCCCATCTTACAAGTCTATTATTTACAAGCTTCGGCAGGTTACGTTGAGGTCCCAAAATGTGCATCAATGGCTTGTGGTCAGTCACCAAGGTAAATTTCGTTCCTCTTAGATATTGGTCAAATTTCTGTATTCCAAATAATATGGCTAGTGCTTCACGGTCAATAACAGAATATTTGCTCTCAGCTGGTCGCAGTTTTCTTGACGCAAATGCTATCGGTTGTTCGACATTGTTGTGTTTGTGGTATAGGACTGCGCCAACTCCTTTTTCTGATGCATCACACGCTAGGAACAGGAGGCGCTTTTCATCGAACGCCAGTAATGATTTTGAGTTAGCTATTTTACTTTTAGCATTCTCGAATACTTCTTCTTCATGTTTAGACCATCGCCATTTTTTTTTGCCGCTTGTTAGCTCGTACAGGTCTGCACATGATCCATGAAGATGTGGAATGAATCTTTCATAAAAATTTATAAGTCCCAGAAAAGAGCGTAATTCCTTTGCGTTTGCGGGTTGTGGTGCATTGATTATAGCACTTATCTTCGCTTTTGTTGGTCGTATTCCGTTTCGATCAATTGTGTGACCCAGATACTCAATCTCTTTACTCAGGAAACTACACTTTTTCAAATTAACTTTCAAACCAGCCTGTTTTAGCCGGCTTAGCACTGTGCAAAGTGTTCGTAAGTGTCCATTCACGCTTTCTCCTGTCAGTGCAATGTCATCAAAATACACTGCTACGTTGGGTATGTCTCCAAGTAGTTGATCAAGGTAATTTTGAAAAATTGATGGTGCTGTAGAGATACCGAAAGGCATCCTGTTGTACTGGTAATATCCTCTATGTGTAGATATCGTTAAATATTTTTTTGAGTCCGGAGCTATTTCGAATTGTAGATACGTATCTTTGAGATCAATTTTGGAATAGACTATGCCGTTTGCTAGTTTCTGTCGTAATTGATCAAAAACAGGCACTGGATGTAAATGTTTTGTTAAAACTGGATTAAGCGTAGCGCTGTAGTCTCCGCAAATTCTGACGTCACCAGTGGGTTTCAAGACATTTACAGTAGGTGTGGCCCACTCCAAAGCAGTAAGGTTTGGATCAATTCTGTTAATGATGCCTGTGTCAACAAGGCGATCCAACTCCCGTTCGACGTTTTTCTTCATGCTGAATTTGATTGGACGAGCAGGTAGGTGTACTGGTTCTGCGCCGGGTTTGACATGTATGTTAACTTGGTAGTTGTTCACTTTGCCTAGTTTGCCGTCAAAAAGTTCGCTGTATTGTTTCAGTATGTGTTTTAATGTCATTGGGGTAGCAGGTTTCTCTTGGACTGAATAAACTGGTTTTGGAAATTCCATTCCAAACTTCTCGCTCCATCGCAACCCAAAAAGCAATGGTTTTGCATTTTTCATGACTACGACAGGCAAGGTTTCGTATCGTCCGTTCACTTCCACATTTACGTTAGCGATTCCTTTGGTTTTTAGCTTGGTGTTTCCATATGCTTTTAATTTGGGGCCCTTTGTTAATGTTGGTGATCCAACCTTTTTCCAAACTTCGGAACTAATGATAGAGTAGGTAGAGCCAGGGTCCCAATCCATTGTGCAGTGAATTCCATTAATGAGAATGTCGATTTGTTTACAATCCTTGACTCGAGTGGTTGTGACATTGTGGACAAACTCGTCGTCATCGTCACTACTTTCTGTTGAAACGTTTGTAGAGCTTGACGTTGAAGCTTGATTATCGCTTATCCGTTGTAGTCTCCGATTGGAAGTGTTTTTTCCCTTGTCTGATGATATGTAAGCGCGACCAGTTTTGATGCAGCAGCTCTCAAAGTGTCCCTTCAAATTGCACTCGTCGCATATGTGGTTTTTTTGCTGCGCATTTTGAGACGTCATGTTTCTCGAATTTCCCACATCTAAGGCATTGAACAGTGGAGCGTAACTTCCGTTGTCTATTGTAATGAGATTTCGGTGTTGTTGTTTTTTGAGTACGGTTCCTTTTGACTCTGTTTACATTAGGAGTTGTGCCTGGTGTGTCATGTTCAGCTTGTTCTCTTGATTGTGCAATTGAAAAAATTTCTCGAAGTGTAACTTCCCTTCCTGACTCCTGCAAATCGGGCCACTTTTGTTTGAGGTCTGTCTCTAAATCTGTATGATTCAACCCTGTAGCAAAACGATCCCGTAGCTGTCGTTCCAACATTTCTTCTTTGTAGTCGCAGTCCCGGCTTAGACTTTTGAGTCTGTTAGCGTACTGTTCCATAGATTCTGAAGACTCTCTGGTGCAGTTCCAGAACTCTGTCAATGCGCGGTACCTAGTTTTCTTTACTCTAAACAAGTCAAGAAGTTTGAGGCAAATGTCGTTATAAGTACTTGTGCCAAAATTCGGTGTAAGTGCTATTTTTAACTCACGGAAAGTCTCTGGTGTTAGGGTGTTCAAGAGGATGTCCTTTCGTAAGTTTGGTTCTGTAACGTTCAGGATTTGACATTTGTTTGAAAAGTAGTCTAAAAAATCTTCAATTCTGCAGTTGTCGGGGTTGTATTTGTCCATGTTGAAATTCTTAATCAGCATCATCTTGTCTGACGATGTTGCCGCCGATGATGAAGCACTCGTTGAGTTTTTTGTTGTTGTGTCTTTGTTGTGCATCGTTTGTACCAACAATGTAAGTATTTGTGTTATTTGTTCTTGCTGTGCCTGTTGAGCTCGCAAGAACAGTTCAAATTGTTCTTTGTCCATTATTTAAATATTTTAAATCCTCGTCGCCAATAAAATGATTTACATTTCTAAGCATATAATTTATTGAATGACATAAAATAACAAGTCATGTTTGACAGTATGTCCATAGATATAACAATGCCGAACAATACCTACAGCAAATGATAATTTTCTGGCAAACCATAATCCAAAAGTTATTTCTTTGTTAACGAGAATTAGCTGTTTGACTTGTATAAGTGCAATTTTATTGCCTATTTACAATAAATGTTTTGACTTTGACTTTGATATCTATGCTCTGGGCCAATTTCAGAGTGTAATAAATTGCCACAAGAATTTCCCCTGTTTGTGGGTAATGGTTTTGTAAAAGCAATTTAATAACAGTTTATCTCAGAACTGAATTTTGATCCTAGGTCTGGTCCGCAGTACTTCTGAAGGAAGAGAGATACCTTGTAACTGGGAGCATGGACCAGGAGTTGAGAGTGTGGAAGCTGAACTGGTCCGAGGATGTTAAGGATGAGGAGAAGCTTACCAGACAAATGGAGATTGTCAAACTCGAAGAGATAGATAATATTGAAGAAAGCTCTGTAAGTATTAAAATATGAAGTACCTAGAGTTTTTATCAACCAGCAGTAAGCAATAAAAGCATTGTACCTTTAATACCTACCTGTTTCCAGGTCTTACAATGCCATCAAGTAGGCACGCTAGTCCGAGGCGGCAGAGGCCGTGTGGTCGGTCTGTCTACAGACCTTGGGCAGACGGTGCTAGCCTGCCACGGCACAGACTCACTGCTGGAACTCTTCAAGTTCTGCTCCGATGAAGAAGCTAAAGTAAGGATGGATAAACGTGTGAAGAAACAGAGAAAGAAATTGGCGTAAGTAGGATAATCAATTTACTAAGCTACACTATTTCATACATTTGAGCAATTAAGCTTTTCCTCCTACCGCTTTTAATGTTTCCTTTACTAAATGATTGGCAATTTTAAATTATTTCAGTCTCTTTGGTTTCCCAGATTCAAAAGTGGCAACTAACCATGTATACTAAAATAATTGTAAAAGTTTGTGTTGTGAGTGAAAATTGGCAGGTATGCAATGAATATTAATATGCAAGAACTATACCTATTTCAGCTTTCATCACTTGCATTTCACACAACTTATAATATAATAATGAGAAAAGGGTTAGTAAAATAACATTGATTACAGAAAATTAAAAGAATCCGGCGAAGCAGACCCCGAATCTGCAGAGTTGGCGGAACTCCTCACGCTTACAGACGAGGTCCGACGGCTACCATCTCTGAAGCTAAATGCCAAGATCAAGTCATCCACACTACTTCTAGGCACTACCGGTGAACTACGAGTCGGCGTCAGTCTAGCAAACAATACTGTTGAACTTCACAGTGTCAAGTTAAATGAGAATAATGAAGGTAAACATAATTAACTCTATAAATTATACACTCTAGTTTGTCGAGGACTGGTTGATAATCATCATCAACACAACCTATATCCGCCCACTGCTGAGCACGGTTTCGATCTCACTTAGGCCATAAGTAACAGAAAAATGTTATAATCTAATTCTTCAATCTTCTTGTTCTTTTTTAATTCTTCAATTATTAAAAATATGAAGAAGCGTAATAATTAATTGTGTGATCCACTTCCAGTGAGCTGCCTCAAACAAGTGACGCAGCCTGGCCACCAAAAGGAACCGAGATGCGTAGCGATCAGCTCAGACAACCTCGCCGTGATATCAGCGTCAGCTGACTCCATCAAACTTTGGAACAGGTATAATAATAGTACTGCGTTACGATCGCAAACCTCTACCTATGGTATGCACAAGTTTTTTATTCGGCTGACTAATGTTAAATTGGATGTCAAAGAGTTATTTGTCTGGAATATTGAACTCATCATTGTCCAAATGTCTTCCCACTGGAAAAACTTGTTCTCCATCCTATCTTAAATATACGACACTAGCGAAATTGTCGTGGTCAACCCACAGAAGCCACACACCTGCGCAGGGAATTTTTCAGGGAATTTCTGGAATAAGCTCACTATACCTACACATTATAAATTTTAAGCTTACTACATAATATTCGGCGAACCGACGCATGGCGGAGGTACTCCGGCTTAGATACTATACGTACGCACGCCGTACAAGTATGAGGTGGTAATGCAGGGTACATAACTTCTCCCTTCACCCGAAGAATTATTATATTATAAGCGTTGTATGGTATGCATCGTTGTATGGTATGCATCGTTGTGTTGTAAAAGCTAATAATTCCAGGCCGAACCAATCTTGCCTTCGAACGATCCCGTTCCCTAGCGGTCGGCCGAGCTGCGTGTGCTTCGCGCCGGGCGACCGGCACGCGCTGGTGGGCGCCGGCGACGGCTCGCTGCTGCTGGTGGACGCCGGCGCGGGCAGGCTGCTGGAGCAGGTGCCGGCGCACCCGGGGGGCTGCTGCAGTGTGGGCCTCACGCCTGATATGGTGAGGCATACTGAAGCCGGACGGGGATACTGAGATCAAATACACTTTTGATGTTTAGTTTTCATAGAGACTGTTGAGTGTCTGAGTATGTAGGTATAGTCTATTTAATCGCAGGTGGGATAGTCTGGCTTTGATCGCCCTGATGTTTATTCCCGTTAAACTTTCTACGAAGTGATGCGCCAGGCTACCCGCCGGTATGGGCTACCTTACATACTTGCATCGTTGATTTGCACCCTGGGGCGATTGGGGGGTGACTTGCGATAGGGATGTGTAGGTAGAAAGCAATCTATACTCACTCACAATCGTCACTATAACCACACATATTATGTACATAATATATTAAAGTATTATTATACACGTATCGGTTGTACAAGGGCATGCGTCTAGGTGTTGAGTTGACGATTGTTTTTACAGAGAGGTTGTTACACTGGCGGTGCGGACAAGACAGTCAAACTATGGCAATTCGAGCTCATAGACGATCCAACTGGAGAATCCAAAGCGAAGGTAACATGAACAAACTGTGTACTCATGGATTTTAAGCACCTTTAGAGATAGGTACTGAAAACATGAATGATTGTAAGATGAAACTGCAATTTGTTTGGATTATCGCAAATATAGACTAAATCAGAAAAGGAGATGCTGCAAACAGAATGTTAAAATCACTCACATATACCTCTAAGGAGATTGTGTGAATGAACAACAACACCAAGCAATATATCTGTGGGTCACACAAATAGTACTGCGCAGGAATTAAATGCTCATGCTTCGCAACAGTTACCTCGTCACCAACTTACGCCATGGAGATGTGAATATAGTAACTGTTTACATTGTTACAGGTGTTGTCGTTGCTCCACACAAGAACGCTAGAACTGGAGGAATCGGTATTGGCAGTGAGGATAAGTCCGAATAACAAGTTTATTGCAGTCGCTTTGATGGATTCCACTGTGAAAATATTCTTCCTTGATACTTTTAAGGTAAAATTGAAATGGATAAATTTACCTATTTACCTAAACTTTTCACTATACAACTGAGTGGCGGACGAGTCATTAATATCATGGGCCCGTCGACCACCTCAATATGTTTTTTGTCTTCTTCACACACTACTCATTCCCCAGTTCTACCTCTCCCTCTACGGCCACAAGCTGCCCGTCCTCTGCCTGGACATCAGCTACGACTCGAACATCATCGCGACCGGCTCAGCCGACCGCAACGTCAAGATATGGGGCATGGACTTCGGCGACTGCCACAAGTCCGTGTTCGCTCACAACGACTCCGTGACGTCGCTGCAGTTCGTGCCAAACACGCATTTCTTCTTCACTACCTCCAAGGACGGGAAAGTGAAGCAGTGGGACGCCGACAGTTACGATAATATCATCACCTTGAATGTGAGTCGGAGGAAAATGACACGGCAATAAAAGAGGAAACTCAATTATTTCGTCCATCCAAAGGTTGAGATCGTTTTAAGCGATAAGACCGCCCATTGTACCTATTTTAAGTTTGACCTTTCTGAGTTCTGTACATATAGGTGTCAATGAAGAGTTATCTATCTATCTAAACTTATACAGAAGTCGGTGCAGCCAGTAGTTATATTTTAATGGTGACTCTGTCTTTAATCAACCTAAAAAGACGAGTGTTTGAATGAGATCACGTCTCGGTCGACCGGTTGAGCGAGTTAGTCGAGTGAGTCGAGGAGATGCAGCCTCGGCGCTGTTCCAGGGGCACGGCGGCGCGGGCTGGGGCGTGGCGGTGGGCGCGGGCGGGCTGCACGCGGCGTCGTGCGGCGCGGACGGCGCGCTGCGGCTGTACGCGCGCACGGAGGAGGCGCTGGTGCTGAGCGACGCGGCGGAGGAGGAGGAGGGGCTCGCCACCGGGGAGGAACACGTGCGTACTCACCAACCACACCTACGGCCATAACCGTTTTACCAACGCAGCTCGGGTTTTTTACACTGTATTTTTTTTGCTTTTTTTTTTTTTTAATCGTAGCTGCGCACTAGGATTGCGCCAGTGTCGTGGGTACCGCCGCTTATAGACATATAATTTCACATACCCACGTATTGTCCCCCTGTAGGGCGAAGGTCTCTCATATTTTCTTGATGCCTTTGCCCAGCGATGAGAAAAGACAGGCTGAATGATTTGTATTTTATTTATTTTGTCGCAGGCACCGGTGCCCGGTTTACCGGGTCTGAGCATGCCGACCAAGAAAACCATTGGAGCAGAGAAAGCCGTAAGTATACTCTTGGACCGGTCGACCTAACTAACGATAACTAAATTCTTTATGCGTAAAACGAGACGCCTTTTTGTCTCTTTTCTGCACGACGCGACGGACAATAAATAATCCCTCGACATTAGTTTTACTAGAAACATCTACTGCAACTACCTCATGATTGAACTCTCCTAATTCCCGTTATTCGGCAAAAACTACATTTCTCAGCTTCTAGTGAAAGGACTTTCAGAATCATGTAACGTATTATTTTCAGGCGGACTCGATTCTCGAATGCTTACAAGTGGGTGCGGAATACAAGCGGGAGGTGAAGGAGGCGCGCGGCCAGCCGGTGCAGCCGCCGGTGCTAATGCTGGCCTACAACTGTGCCTCCGCCGAGGACTTCTTCATGGAGACCATCAAGAGGATACGCTCCAGGTATTGTCACCCCTAGGCGTGCTTGCGAGGGCACGTTAGCCGTCGGTCCCGGCTGCTATCGATTAGTAGCCGTTAAGCCTCGTCAAAAAATATTAATCATTGAGTATTCGTTAGCGTGTAGGAGTGTGAGCAAATGATGTAAACACAAATAAAAGCTTTTAAAAACGTGTCATTTCGCATTTTTTCCAAAACTTCCAGGAAGTTTTAGTAAAGCACTTAATTTAATCGTGACTTTGACGATGTAAATAATCGACTTGGCTACTTGACCCGAGGATGGCTTTAATGCTATGACTACTGTTGAGAAAATAAGAAATACTTAAATAAAATAAATACTTGACACTGGCTAAATGCACAAACCGTGCGAAGTAAAAACTAAAACAAAACAAAACAGGATCTATCAAACGACCGTACCGTCGCAAACTGTTCCAGCGACCTCGAGGAGGCCCTGCTGCTGCTCCCGCTGAGCGCGGCGTGCGACGTGGTGCGCCTGCTGCCGCGGCTGCTGGAGCGCGGCGCCGGCGCCGAGCTGTGCTGCCGCCTGGCGCTGTTCCTGCTGCGCGTGCACCACGCGCCGCTCGTGGCCAACCGCGCGCTGCTCAAGCACATGATACAGATACAGGCCAAAGCGGCCTTGCGCCTCGCCGAGCTGAGGGTCGGTGGCTTCCCGAATTACCAGTACCCCTAGTACGATCCTGTAGTAGCCGGCGCGTAAGAACGAAAACTCTTCACACAAAGCGCTTGTTGACGCGTACTATTTCGAACTCGTAAAAAGTCGTACTTTTTTTTTTTTAAACGTCTCCCCACTAGGATTTTTCCTGTATCGTGGGTACCGCTTACAAACATGTAATTTCACATACACATAACACCCAGATCAGAAACTAATATTTTTTGAATCACACAAATATTACACAAATAATTCCCGGGCGGGAATCGAGCGACACCAAGCGCAGCAGTCCGATTGCTCAGCCACTACACCTAACGCGTCGTCAATATTGGTTTTTAATTTCACTTTGTTTCCAGTAAAGAACTGAGTTCATTTCCAAAAAATAATATATAAAAGGTAGTACATTTTGATTCGTCTAAAAGTTAACTGGAAGACGCTTTAGCGTTAAGACCGCCTAAGGGCATGTTGTGTGATTTGTTTAGTTTTGTTTTGGTGTACGGAGTTTGTCTATGAAATACCGACCATCTCTTGGCTATAGTTTGATCGGACTCAAGTTGTGTTTTTCAATTGTTTCTATTTCAGAATGTACGAGGGACATGCCAAATTCTTCTGAACCTATCGCATTCTATCCTCGCTATTTTTTTATCTTTTCTGAATATATTTGTTGTTTCCAGGATATGGTGGGCTACAATCTCCATGCCTTACAATGGTTGCGTCGCGACACCGAAGCGGCGGAGAGCGAGCAGTTGTTCCGCGAAGCGACCGTCGCGAGACGAACGCGCGACAAGCGCAGGCGCACGCGACAGGCGCTCAAGAGGCCCATCGTTACTGTTACCTAGTTATGAGATAATATACATTGATGAAGGATATTATATCTGCGAGTTTTACTTTACTCTTGAGTATAGAATATCTGACTTATATCCACTCAGTGAGAGCCAGCCGGGCGTAATGTAGCCTTAATCTCTGATACAATCGATGACGTAACTTATGGGATCCTATAATATGGGGGTTTATGGTATAACGTACGAGTAAAACAAAGAACATAGCTGCTATAATTTATTTGTAAAAAAATATTCTACTCACTACATAGCCAATATATCAGTTAAAACTTTAATAATTTAAGTATCCATCCCTGCGTAAGTCACATTATTTATCATCTATACAACAATATCTAATGTTTTCACAATGAGTATTCCGGCCACATACTATCAATCTCAAGAAGATAATTTATGCTGAAACTTACATAAATACAGTTAAATATTAAGTTTACAACAACAACAAATGGTCCATAAGCTTTCTATATTGGAAATTATTGCTTTCATCATACTAAATACGTCTTTGAGTAAACTTAGTTATTATAGAAGAAATACGTAAATTCTGTTTATATTTATTATTACAAATTGAATTGAAACATTTTAGACACGATTAAAGTCTGCACTGAATGGTCCAATTCACAAGTTACGGGGTGGTTAACAGTAGTTGGCTTGACTATGTATTGAGAACGGCGTATTATAAATATTACATACTATGTAGTACTAACGGAGCATTATTTCAACAAATTGTTTGTCCTTTTATGTGATTATAACTATGTAGTTTATCGCTATATTTTGTAAGTTGGACCACACAGCACACAATATATTTAGATATAATTGACAATATTCATTCTAATTTATGTCGATTTATTTAGTCCATACACATCACCACTTATCACAAAGTTATTGCTTTTCGGGTACACATATCTACATTCTCAAACGAAATACATATTATCACAATATTAAAAATACTTTTAACCTTTATCATTTTTCGAAAGTTAAATGGATGATGTCGCGAGTATAAAGAGACGTTACATAGTTCGTGTGTCAGTCTTTAGATCTTCGAAAAATGACGATATCGAATGGAATTCAAATGACAAATACGAGGCTTACATTCCAGCATAAATTATAATAATACAAAACAGTATTGGTACAGTCCGAGTGTACAGACGAAAGGAAAAAACAAAAAAAAACACAAACACATGCTTGTTAGAGCGTAAGCACACAACACAACCGGTTTGTTAGTATCTACACGATGTTACATTGTTCATCAACTCTTAATACCGTTATATCCGTAAACTAACTTAACTAATTAATAAATAACCAAATTGGAAGATCTCATAACATAGCTACATTATGTTTACCCACATGTCGTACGAGTATGTCATGGACAAAGGTCGAGGAAGGTTTATTTGAAATATCCCGAGAGGCATATTCATTTGAACTGTAAATTCAACCTGTAACACCAATAGCTATAGTATAGTTATAAAAATTCGGACGTCAACTAGATAAAAACTACGAAAGTCCAAAAAAATAATAAGCCTAACACAAATGTACAGTACAGAGTAATGAAAATAATACTGTATCACTACTGCGAGCAACAATATTTATATTATATATTCATGAGAATTATAATGTTCTGAGATTTTCATCACAAATGACTACTTCAATACTGCTGCAAACTTACTGGTAGTGCTTACTCAGTATTTTCTTAAAATTATACTATACTAAAATAGCTGCAAGTTCATAAAGGGGATACCGATGAAGTAGTCGACTAACACTTACGAATACGCCGATATTTTCTACAGAGGATTAAAGCTCGAGAGTCCACTGACTCTAGATGAGCGTAACTCTACTAAATCGTTTAGAAAAATAAGCACATGTACGTGCAGATTCTTTAGATTAGGAAAATAATACAATAATAAAATTATAATACCATATCAGAACAGAGAGCTAACAACTTTAAATAGAGAGCGATAGAATATTTGTATATTGACGCGCGATTTCTTACGATTGTAGTTATCGTGAGAATTTATTGTCAAGGGTACACCGCTACAAGCAACAAAGAGTACAAACAATACTAACCGGTACTCACTGCATACGGACACAGATGAATAAAAAAAGAAATAATAAATAATCTCAATGTTAAAGCTTTTAAATACGAATAAACGAAGCTGCGACTGTGAGTGAAGAATCGCACGAATTGAGAGCGGTCGGTTGAACACCGAGTTGCCTAGCTAAGTAGTATCACAATGTCTCGACGACAGCTGCATTTTACTGGCCCGTGGGTACTGATTAAAATAAACCAACTAATACTAAATTAAGTAGAGACGTCAAGTAAAGGACGGTGATAATAAGAGCTTCACAGCTAAAGAGAGTGGAAGCAACAACAAAAACAGCCAAGTTCATAGTAGACAACGTAAATGCTTTCTGTTAAAATATACGTAATAAAACACTGACCATCATGAGGTGATTCCGGTACGTTACTCAGTATAATGCCATAAGTTACTGTTTCACGTTTGTTACAATGCTTAACGATCAAAAATGCCCAATAATATTATTATTGATCGAAACATTAATATCTTAAAATAAATATCGTATCTATGTAAACATTTATGTACTATAATAATGCCAAAAGTTATAATGATTTATTACAATGTAAGTTAAGTATAAAGGCAACATTTAGTAAACACTATATATGTATATCGGAAGTTCTTTGTATTTACCACTAAATGGTATAAACTTAATCTTGGAAGCCATGAGCATCAAACCCCGAGATAAGGTGACATTTCTTTTGAAATCGATTCGGTCAAGTTTAATGGTACGCGCCGATTGGTTAAATTGGAACTGGCACTATAAATAGCGCCCTAAACTTAAGGGACGAGAAACGATGTAAACTTTATCGATATCGATAGTCTTCAGTTTATTATGTAGGGATTTGGTGCTCGATACTGGAAGCTTAACACTAGCTGCCTGAATAAACTGGCACAGTGGCGTCTCGATAGATATTTCACAAAGAACCTCACCGTTTATACCGACAGCATTATATTACAAGTTAGTTATCATTTATTATTGCTTTATTCCACATCTTCATCTTATCATAAGAAAATACTCGACAGAAGTAAAAGAGAATACTTAAACTGTAAATACTGACCGAAATGGGAAATAAATTAGATAACCATAAAATGTTATGTTATCAAAATACCACTAATTTACCGCTAAGTAAATAATCAACTTTACAATAATACCTAGAACTAAACGAATACTTTCTTCCTGCAAAAGGTAACCGTAAATATAATTTCAAAATTATCAAGAGAGCATTATAAGGCAAGGCTTTTCATAACCAATCAGTATCTTAACATGAGATTTCCACATGGGATAATAGCTATCTTCCTTACCGATAACAAGAGACTATTACTTTTTAAAACAAAGGTGCAAATATATTGCGAAATCCTCACTTTTCCTGTAACTTAGTAATAACAAATACCGTTTGAACGCCAATCATACAATATCACAAGTGGGAATAAATACACAGCTGGAAAACCCTCTTCCGTACTCATATCCGGTAAAACCCTATAATAATACGTAGGCACTAAGACAATGTTACTTTAATGTAAATATTGCTTCTCATGACATTTATATCGGGTATAATGCCCTGGCTAGTGAATCTAATACTTGTATAATGTAAAAATATTATTGAAATATCTGTTTATATCACTATTCGTTGAGCCTGTAGCAACTAATTTGTTTTGTTTTCATTTGATTTATTGGAAACCGTGTACTGTGCAGTTTTGTTACGAATAATTATAGTCATTTCTGCGCAGACTATACAGTAGATAATATTGATTTATGAATATTTGAACCTAAAAATTACATAGCCGATTTTAAGTACTAAAACACGTACTTCAATAATGAACTGCAACACTGCTACAGGCTTAAATATATACATAAAATACATTTTTAATATCGTAAAAGACTGGCATAATATATGATATTTCAAACATATATCTTATGAGTTTTTAACTACTGCCTTCAAACACTGGCCTCACACTATCGCTAAACAAGTTAAGTAGTTTACCTATATTATCAAAATCGTTATATTTATTATTGCTTTTAAAATTTATACTATGAATTACAATTGTATCAGATTATAATTGAGATTCAAGAGACATGCTGTGTAAACGGGACTGTTTCGCAAAAGCGAAGTCCAGAGCTGTTACGTTTATAACAATTTATTGTAATATTTATTTCATTAGAACTTTTGAAAAACATTCAAGTTCACACATGAGCTTTTTATAAGATGGAAATTGTTGAGCATTGCTCTAATAAGATCTTTCGGTAATTTAATCACAGAGTGTGATCGTTATTGACAATCAAAGATTACACGAAAGTGAACATTTTTTTGCTTCAAAACGTGTAAAATAGAGGTACTGGCGATTGTTTTGCTGCGTAGTGACCTCTCGCTCGTACATACTGAACGTGAAAGAGAGATCTATATTTGTCGTATTCGATATTGAACTGTTTGCATTCGTACAAGCGCTTCTCACTATATTTAAGTTTCACACAAAAAAAAATCGAATTTATAATATAAGACCTAAAAACAAAGTATCCCATCTTCAACAGGATCTCGATGATTGGATTGAAGAGTAAATTGCCTTCCAAATAAAAATGGACCAAATAAAAAGCGAAGGATTTAGGCAAATATACAGGGTGTATCGGCAAGGTGTAGTAATATTGAAATGTGGGTATGTGTACCTGGTGATGAATCATTTGCCAGGGTACTAAAACCTGAAATCGATAATCGATTTTTTCACTCAAATTGACAAAATAACTAAATATTACAACCCTAACATGATAAAGATGACGTCACGTTACGCGGGTCACTGGCATTGAATTATTTCTGCCGCAAAGTGTGCCGCGGTCTTTGAATTTGCCGACAATATTTTAGGGTTCAGTATTGTAACAAAGTTGAAAGCCTCTAAAATTCATTTCAGATACTTACCGCCTTAGAATAGAATTTTGGTAGGTACATTACACGGAGCAGATATCACTCAGCTGCCAAGAAATACTTTTGTCAGGTTGCATCTGTCCGGGTAGGTACAAATTGGTAAAAAACATTATTTAAAAAACAAACGGAACCCTTAGTACATTTACGAATTCTTATTGACGGATTTGACGGCGGATCACATGTTAGTCTTTGCGTCAAGTTCACTGACATTGCCCAGCTGATAACTAGGGTTGAACGATGGTTAGTTTTGCAGTAAACTTTGACGTGTCTTAATTCATTACCGTGACTACTTACTGATTTAAAATACCTCCAGACTACTTCGAAATAAGTATGTGTATGCATAGTTTCAGTATTACTACATCTTGCTGTTACACCTTGTAGAGAATAGATTTATTTTGCTATCGATTCGTGACAAGACCGTACGAAGCAATTTAATTAACCGAGTAGAAAATTAATAAGTCAATCATCAAGATGCCGCCAAAGAGATGCAACGCCGATACAGAAGCGTCCGGTAGGGCTTCGCGGCTACTTCCTCACCACACATGGAAGATATCGGAAGACAAATCTATGTAAATATTTCACGTTACGTAATAGAGCAACTTAATGAGAACGGTACGAGTGCAAACTGTCCATAGGCTGTGTGGGAGCTGCGGCGCGGGCGTCGGGCGGTTAGTGCGTCTCCTCCGCGGCCACGTGACTCGCCACCAGGTTGAGCGGCGCGTCGTCGTATTCCGGCGCGTTGAGCCCCACCTGCAAGGACAATACCTTTATAAACTAAATTTGTAGCGTCCCCATTGCTAAAATGGGGAGTGTCGACTGGCACCTACGACGTGATAGTAAATTGCCATCGACTCCACTAAAATGCTGATGGTGACAATAATTCCCAGTGTCGCTATCGGTGGGATCGTTAGTGGGATACCATAAAAATCAGCAAGTGACAATATAATATTCAGGTTCGTCGCAGGATCCCAACTCGCTACCATTTCACTCGACTACCTAAAGCGGAGTCGTGTACTAGCACATAGACTACCAAACAAGGAATAAATCTGGCACATCACAAACACAAAAAGGAAGAAAAAAGTGTAACGGTACCGTTCCGTGCGTGCGCGTGTTGTGCGCGTGCAGCGCGGCCAGCAGGTGCGGCTGCAGCTGCCTCCGCAGCGCCGCCAGCACCGCCTCCTCCGGCGCGCCCTCGCCGCCCCCGCCCGCCGCCCCCGCGCCCGCCCCCGCCGCCGGCGCCGCCTCCGCCGGCTCCGCGCATGGACCGCCGCCGCTGCGACGCGACTCTGCAGACAACACATTATCACTGACTGATACGGAAATATAGTACCTACCGATTATCGTACATACGGTAGAAGTCCGATACATTGTAGTAGAGTGGTTTTAAAGGATACAAGTGAGTAGCGCCGAACCCAAACCGTCTTACTACAAAAGTTTAGACCAGAGTTAAACAGATGTTTCTTTAATTTCGTTCGAAAAAATCGACGTCTATCACTCGGGTTATCTTATTCAATCCTGGCATTCTTGATTATTTTACTTGTGAATTTGTTATTGAGTTGGAAAAAAGTGAGGTTTAGACGTCGATTTGTGGAGAAAATATTTAGGCACATCTGTTCAACTCTCGTTTAAATCTTTTGTGGTAAGACCGAAACCGTCTACGAATCACACGTAATGCTTCGACGCAACGTGCTAAGTTGGAACGGGCCAGTGCTCGACCGCACGGCGAGGAGCGGGTATGTACGGGAGGCACTCACTGTTCCGGTTGTGCTTGGCGTCGTGCCTGGGGCGGCGGCGGCGCGTGTGGATGGTGTCGCGGCGCATGGCGGTGGGGCGCGGCACGCCGTGCAGCTTGTAGTACAGCCCGCACGCGTTGCACACCATCTCCCCGCGCGCGTCGCGCCGCCAGATGGTGGTGGTGTGCGTGCCGCAGTTGCTGCACGCCAGCTCCACGCGCGGCGCCGCGCGCGCGCCGCCGCCCGCCTCCTGCCGGTACCCAATGCCTAGTTAACACTCGCTCGCTTACTAGCTCGACACAGTGCGCGTCAACTGGCTCTTTGTATGAAGATGTTGCGTTCATAAACGCGCCGGTAGGGGCGCTGTTCAAGTTTTCATACAAACTTTCATTAAAATACGCAAACGCGAAAGTTATGTTTCTAACTACAAAAACTAAGGACACAGGATGAGAATGTAAGCACGATATTTCTCCCGCCCCTGCCGCCGCTCCGCGTGCTGCCGGCGGATGTGATAGCGAAGTGAGTAGTTGGGCAGAATGTGAGGGACTTCTCTTGAAGGAATTAATGCCGGCAGCGGGAGGAACGGGAGCGGAGGCTGAGTTATACAGTGCTATTTTTTCTGTTCTGTTCGCTTCTAGTGCAGCCACTTGGACTGATAAAAGAAAGTTTCGTTCTAGTTCGAGGAAAATGAATGATAATACATAATAATAATGAATACATAATAGTCATAGTCATAGTCATAATAAAAATAAATTGTGTAGATCAATAGGATCCATTTGCAAAATAACGTCGATGACACTGCATATTATACCGAATATCTTTATATAACAAGTGAAATCATGTCCAGTCATTTAAATTGATTTAATAACACGAAAGATTGAATCTAGCCATTCGATCTAATGCCATAATCGAATAAAATAACACAATTATCCACAACAATGCCTATCACCGCGAATCCGATTACAGCTTGTGTCGCGGGATTTATCTCTCAAATCAATGTAAGTATACACTTTTAAGATAACGAACGTTTTCCGACGCGGCTTGCGGCCACGGCGCGCTGGGCGGCGCGGCGTCGGCGGCCACGGGCTGCGCTCGCGCCGGGAAGCTCTGTTTCCTGCGCGCCGTCCCCGCCACGCCGCCGCCGCGCCCCGGGTTCTGCCATTCACCATTCTGTACAAAATTCCCGCTAATATTATACATCATGTTTAAAACATTTTATTTATTGAAAGAAAACAAAGGTTAAACAGGATAAAATAAAAAAACAAAACCTCGAAAATATAAGAATAGTGCGTGGCGCGGTGCAAAGACCAGTGGCTGCATTTCCTCGTTGAATAGAATTCCATGTTTCAATTTATTTTTTCTTCATTTCTCTGTGTTAATGTGCAGGCGAAAGTACTTAAGTGAACGAAAATTCTAAATCTGCAGACAAATCAAGACATAAGTACCTATATATCTACCTTTTTTTGTTGAGTTTAATTCTAAAAAGGGAATTTCTTTTTACCCCTAAACTTCCACACGTCAGTATACGACATTAGGATTTTCATAGAACTGAAACATCTCTTGTATCGAATTTCTTCATTGTGGTTTCGAACAATAAATTTTGCGGAAAATATAAAATTAATAATGCTTTAGATACAAGAGAATCATTGACATAGCGAAGTGCCCATTAATGTCTGTTATTTATTATTGGCTAACCTTGTAGCTAAAAAATTCTTCACATAGTAAACTAATTGTAGCTGTGACAAAGTACTTCAACTCAGTGGACTGTAGAAAATAATACCACACTTTTGTTCTGAAGGAAACCCAATTCTTGCCGTGACAAAGTTCAAACTAATGCACTTGACTGTAGAAATGACTTCTCACGTTCGTGCTCAAGGAAACCTATGTATTTACCTCAGAGGAAGATTAACATAACAACCTTCGTGTCGTTAAAGAACCTAATTTATTCAGTTTTCCTATATTCACATAGCATTCAAAGAGAATGATTGTCAGTATGAATTCAGCTGCCGAAGAATACGGTGTCAATAATTATATCTTACTGTATCGTGCTAGTTCATACTATGAGTACGTTTCAGTTCAAGTTTTGGTTTAATTTTTGACTGTCTCCGACCAAATTTTACAAACGAATTATACAAGTGTACTTCGAAGTCTAAGCTGGCGTGTTAAATTTGTCAATAAAGGTGCCCCGATGGACTCAAATCACGTTAGTATTTTTTGTCATACATTAATGACTTGTAATCTTCTGTACTTGCTCGCGTAACTTTTGTGTCCGTGCGATTTATAATGATATCAGAGTTCAATGGCATTAAATTGCTGCAAAAAAATTGCGTGCGAATCAACGCGGTCGGTTCGAAACTTTACCTGTTTAATAATTCACAGACGCTGGAGTGTAAATGTTGTAATTAAAAATATTGATGATTTACCGAAATACAATTTACTATGGAATTATGCACGGTTTATTGACGTCTTTCATACTATGAACTTCTTATTGTTTCTGTCATCCTAATTTCATACTTATACAAATCCGGGCTTGCCCTCATGGTGTAACCTCACTTGTGAGGTGGATTAGGGAAGTGAGGGAAGACCTGCGCCCAGCAGTGGTCAGATATGGGATGATGATGATGATGATGATGATGATGGTGGTGGTGGTGGTGATGATGATGATGATGATGATGATGATGATGACGATGATGATGATGACGATGACGATGACAATGATGATGATGATGATGATGATGACGATCAACTCACCGGTGAGACGCAGCCGTTGATCGGCTGCTGCAGTGGCGTGGGCAGCGGGGACGGAGACGTCGCCGCCCTCAGGGGCGACACCGTCATGCCGAGATGCTTGCTGTTGATCAACCGTCGGAGGAGTTGCGTCGCTTCCCCGCTGCGACCTGGTTGACAAAAGCTTTATGAAGCCTCTTTCTTTCATGTCCTTTCTTACCCAGTTGGCTGTGGTATTAAGGGTGAAAATGCTACAATACGGACACCTGATTGTCATATACGTGAATTTAATGCGACAAGGATCTTGAGGCGCGTGAGTGACATTACAGGGAGGGCGCTGTGGTCACTGATCTATATCCAATGTAGTGTTACAAGATGACGGAGTTAGTTCCAATTCAGGCCACGCGCCAAAAAATCCTTGGCGCACTAAAGTAAGAATAGTATGATAATGTAACATCATGAAGTCCTGACGTTATCTAGTAGCGGCATCTTTATTTCTCATCCCAAAGCTCGTGATATGCCGTAGATACTTAGTGCTACCCAGTACCCGTGCAACGCCGGGGTCGCTGATTACATGCAAATGCAGCTAACTGAAACCGAGCTATAGAGATAACAACAGCTGTTCGCAGGCTGTGTGCGTAGGCCACCGGGCTTTGGTAAGAAACTGACATCTAATATCTATAAACATAAATAAAAATACTATGTATCGTAAACTCTAAATTAATTCTAGTTTACTAAGCAAACATGTTCAGGTCGTGTAACGTACAAGATAGATTACCGTTTTGTCCGTGAAGGGCTTGCCATAGGGATTCCTTGGACTCTTGTTCCGGATGCGTCTGCTGCTGCGGCGAGGACTGCGTGGAGCGAGCTGACTGCGTCTCTTCAGGGTCGTCCTGGAACCGACAGAACATAATTGTGAACATGTACTACATCGGAAAGAGACAAACATAAGCAAAATTTGCGTGCGCGACTGGTTCTACATACAATCACTGGCAAATTTTTCGACATAGAAACGTTATTTGTGAGAATTTTAAAGGTGACCTCACCTGCGACATTTGCGATATGTCCATTTGCAGCCTGTCAGGATCGGAGCCGCTACTGCTCTGACTGCAGTCCTCGTACGCCGACGAGTTGTCCTTCGCCGCCTTCGCTTTACTGCTCGCTCTGCCGAACACCTGCTGCTTGTATTCCTCGGCGAAGCTATGCACCACCGTTCTGGTGAAGTAGTTCTGTTCTCTATCGTCCTGCTCCTGCTCCGTCGGCTCGTTCTTGACGGAGCCGTACAGCGAGAGATCCATCTCCTTGTCATGGTCGTCGTTGCTGCAGGGGCTGGTCGCGGCCTGGGACGCGGTGTACGCGTACTTGTCCTCTGCGTAGTCGTGGGAGTAGTTCGCGTCGGCGCCGGCGGTGGGCTGCGCGTGCGTCCTGTCGATCACGCTCGTGTAGTTCGGCGGATACTTCTGCGCCTCCTCGTTTTCCCGCTGCGCGACCGCCACAGCCTTGCTTATTATGTCGATGACGGCATTGCAGTGCATCACCTCTCTCGCTCGGTCCGAGGGCGGCAACCCCGACCCGCTATTGAACATTATGTGAGGCTCCTCCTCCGTTTTAACTGCATATTTACTGGGGTCGTAATTTTTGATCTGCAGTAGTGTGACGGCCGCCTGCCGACTCTCCATGTTTTTCATCTCCTCGGTGGAGTCGGGCGAGCCCACCTCCGCGTAGTTGTTTTTCGATAGGCGCTCATAGTCGTGCTCGTTCAGTGGCCTTATTATCTCTTCCAATTTTGCCGCCGTTATACTCAGCACTTCCTACAAATAAAGACAATATTTGTACAACATACAACACCTCACTAGGTTGAAGATACGGCAGACAAACGGCGACCAATGAGGCGCCCGCTCGAACACTCGTGATAACAGCCGCCTGCGGCTGATAAGATAGTGCTGATTCCAAATCTAAAACAGTGCGATCGCAGTCCCCTTTCTTATATTGTTAAAAATGTGGTTCCAAACAATATGCAAGGTGAGTGGTCGCGAGTGGTGACGTAGATGTTAAACAAAAGTAGTTTGTGTGGTGCCGAGATTACATAAGTTATGGTGTTTCTTTGTTGTAGGTGTTAATGATATTATGCGTCCTAGTTTCGCCGAGCCGCGCTCGCGAAGCCCTCGGTGGCGGCGCTCCCTGCGATATCTTCATTCAAGACTCGAACAATCTCACTCTGAACTGTTCGCGGCGCAACATTGACCAAATACCGGAGTGGCCGGACCAAATAAACGACTTCAAAAAAGGTAACGCGGATTACCGAGAACAGGTTCGTTTATCACGCGCCGCTATCGCGCCGAACATGACGTAAACAAAACAAATAACCGCGCTCCAATCAACGTATTATTATCGACTTCTAACATCTTACAATAATAGATGGATGTTTTATTATCTCCCGTGAAAAACAATCTAGCTTTAACAAATCTTGTACCTACCGGCTCTTATGTTAGCCTATAGTATGAATAAGTCCGGTTGGTCGTAGATAAGGTTTATTGCCAAAATAAATTATACTATATAAATGTAAATGACACCATTTTACCTAATCTTTTGCCAAGTGGAAATACTGTTTACTGCCTTTATTATTAAGATGTGTCACACCTAGAAAATTAAGTGGGGCACCTACTATTTAAAATGTTTCCCAACCTGGCAACCCTTTGCTGTTTGCAACTACTCTAAATAGGTCACTGGAAGATATGATGGTTCCCAACCAGTCACACTCAGCCGAGTCATAGTGTGAAGGACTGTATCAAAACATCTATACAGGTTTCGTAAGATTTATGAAACGCGCTCGTTGGCATTTTTATTGTGACGGCCAATATTCTTGTATTATTTGTATGCTTATTATAAATGCAGATTATGATTTATTATTGAAAAGAAACTATATTTGATTTCTTACTAAAGTTTAAGTGAGAATACCGTAGTATTTGTAAAAATGCAGGTCAAATTAAAACATTGCCGCAATAATACGAAAAAGATTCGATTGTAGATCTGAATAACACCATTTAAGCAAGACGATCCTTACCTATAGTACCCGTGAAATTGACCGTCTGGTCTGGTCTAGAATGGAACTAGTGGTCCTATGCTTGCATATAAAGAATAAAAAAGTTAATTATATGCTGACTAATATAAGTCTATGCGGAGTTGCAGATATAGTTATCAATGTATATCGTGTGAAACTAGCATTGCAGCTTTATTCCATGTTACATAGTTAGGCTGGGACTCCATGCAGTTCCTTATGGTACTCTCTTTATTGTTATTGACAGTGTTTTCCCCTCTAGCAACGTAATAAGAAAAACGCAAGAAATTAAATTAGCAGACCTCTGTGGAACATAAACTAATAAAAAAAAACATTATTCAGCATTATTGAGCTGTTCACAAAGTTATTTAAATAACTAATCTAAAACAAATTACGAATTACAAGAAGGTTACTCATAATATCGCCTTTTTCAGACGGGCACGTGCTGATAACATTCTTCAATAACAGCATAACGAACGTGACGAGGTTGGCCAACCTGCCGGGCACCCGAATCGCGATCATCTTCAAGTCGAACCGAATCCTCGAGATCGAAGACGATGCCTTCAGGAACCTCGACAGACTGGTATACTTGGACCTCAGCCACAATCGCATATCCGGTAACACTTGGTCACTTTAGTTACAGATAATATTATAGAGATAAACTCCGTACACTTTCACAGACCACATCGATTTGTGTTTGAGATAAATCAACGAAACAAAACACTTGTTTGCGATTTCACAAGAACGTAATAATTCCATAGATAACGCCACCTGAGGAACAAAGACTTTCGATTGCGGAACCGCGAAATAGTGTAAAACAACAAAGTCTGCTTTGACTAAGATGGATGCCTTCTACCAAAATATACTCGTAAATAAGAAACATGTTGACAAATAAGCCAAGCCATTAGTGATTTCAGTACCCACGTATCCAAGTAATATGGCTAAAGATAGGGTTCCTAAAATTAAACATCTTTAGTTGTCTTAACCGTTGACATCTGGTCGGTGGTCTTAGGTCTTACCTAAGACACGAAATCGAGAAAAACCTTTAGACACTGATTTTAAGATAAATCGACGTTTCTACAAAGCGTGTTATAATCTCTTCATCGTCGAATCTTAATAGGTATCTAAGCTATTTTCAGTCGGTCGCAGCATTTTGTAAAACATACAGGATGAAACCACGATGAATCCCGAGATAGGTACCTAATCCGTTTTTGATTTGAAGGCTGTTTAATGGTTGTTTACGATAGTTATGATGTCATTAAGTTAGCGTCGTTTTATTACAAAACGGACTCAACATTAACGACCAGCTTAATTCGGATATTAAGCAAAATTAGACTTGTATTATACTTAACTTACCTACAGGGTTTCCATCTTTGACTAAATGTAAAATCCCATCGAAAGAGACTTTTTACGAATGATATTTGATTGACCATACCAATCGCGTGTCTGTTTCAGCATAGATATTAAATGAACATTATTTCTTCAGTTTTCAACAATACGTAGCATGATCCCTAGGGTGTACCTACTGTTCAAGTGATCATAGGAGCCGCAGAGCACTTCTAATATAATTTACAAACTTCAATAACCGCAAAAATCTTAAAAAACAATCTGTGAGCAGATAGCGCCGAGTCGTTCGACACCCCTATTCAACATTAAAATTTTATGTAGACGTTAATATGGAAATAACTGTTTCCAATAGATCTGACTGACACTGATTTGCATGGAGTAAACGAAAATTAGCGTCAAAGCGTCGTAAAATTTGGATGATTTATTCCATTCGCGTAATAAGCAAATCAAGCAGAGGCCTACCGCTTTCTCCTATTTTTATGTAAATGATGAAAGCAATTTATATTTTAGAGTACACTATAACTGACAGGCACTTCATGTAGTCGGCAAAGTATGAAGCGGAGTCAATTGAGCGCTATGGCATAAGGGGCAATTTGGTGCATATTATGCATAATAGAAGCCTTCGGAAGCGGCGTTTTAATAAAGCTATCTATACGCTCAGTGCACTACACTACATTATCGCCTTCTAGCCATTGAGGAAATATAATTATTCCACGATGTTTCAACTTGAAACAGTCCATCGCAGAACATAATGATTCACAATGTGTTGGTCACAGTTTGAAACATTGACAGCTCTCCCTTTCTCTTCCTCTCTCTGTCTAGATCTCATTCTGAGAGAAGACGTGTGTTTCGATGATTTCTAATACTACGTTAGAATTTACTTCGGTTCTTCGACACACACGAGGTGTTTAATATCTAACTCTAATGCTTTCAAATTGTAATATACATATACTCGTAGATATATTTTCTATTAGAAAAGTAATAGTGCTAACTAAATTGTATAGTTACCACACTGGACCGTCAGTTTAAGTAGTGAGGCTACGCCTAACTGTAGTTCTTGACTTTATTAAGATTAATTCTGTAACATCACTTTGACACATCTACTTAGCATAAGAGCTCTCCGAGCGTTTTTAGCTCAACGAGACAGTTTCAATGCCTATGGAAATTTCCAAGAGACTTGCATAATATTCAAAATTTTAATGATATTGGGTAACGAACGTCACTTCGCTTGTTTGCTAGTAACTGGGTCTCGCTCGTGTGTATATTGATTTAGATGCCAGTTATACCATTGCTTAAAATATCTGTTAGATAAAGATAACTCACGCTGTGAGAGAACCAAGCACGATCAAAATATACATAAGTGAAATATTTCCTTTCATTTATCTGTATCTTCCGCTAGTTCATGCCGATTTCGTTACATCTACCTACATATCGTCATGAAACCGCTTCTCTGGACAACTTCGGCCATCATTGAGTTTCTAATGCGTGGCGATCTTTACTAAACTTTCAGGATCCAATCTCATATATACTGCCATTTTTTCCTGTAATGACTGTTACGAAATAAAATCAGGAATAGTGACCGAGGTCGAAGTAGGATATCAGGATACCTACGTATTTCGATTAGATGGCGCTTCAAAGAAATCGGGGCCTCCTTTCATACGCCATTTCATGGTCCACTGGCTCTTCCAGCCAGACGTTATTAATACAACGATCAGTTTCATGTACTGTTTTCGAAGTTTCAATAACTGTGCTACATTACAGACAGTCATCAAACAGGCGCGGGCGTGGCGAATTTTACAAGATACCGATACCAATCTGTTTTATAACACAACTTGTATATTTTATCGGAAGCTTTATTAAAGACATAGGATTCGTTTAGAGCGTATAATATCCAACTCGTATGTAAGACAATGACACTAACTTATATTAGACTCATATTTTTTTATATATTTTATCCTTACCAACGCTAAGAATATTATACTAATATCTTTATTTACATTTTCATGTGTTTTAATTTACTCCAAAACGGACATGACATTTTTGTTTATAGCGTCTAGAATATTGAATACGTAGTATACATACGTAAATATAGTCATCAATAAATTGCAGCTAATACAAACAAGGCTGCGGATGAATATAAATAATAAGTAGGTATACATACATACACAACACATGTTAACAATTATATTTTATCAGTGAAGATTATCCATTTGTAGTTAAACGGTGTACCTAGATATAATTATTATTACTTTCAGTTGCACGCACTACACATTTTTCGCGAAAACATTTTTATTACCTACACAATATTTATCTGAGATGCTTACGATGCTTGATTTGGACTGATCTAGTTACATAAGCGTCGGATGTGCAATTGTGCTTGGTCGCGCAGTCCACAGTTCACACAATACAACCCGAAAAAATACGTCGAATTCAGAAACTCCTACTTTTTTGAATTCTTGTTCTTCTGCCAGACTACTGACAGGATAGGATAAGGTTTTTGTTCTAAACATGCTCATCTCATCGATATACTACCCATTAAATCTATGGCTCATTTACTGAGCATAGTTCTTCCCCAACCCGGTCCAAGTAACCCGTAATGAATGCGTACCACTTCGACATTGGAGCAACCCTAGTTTTGATTTAAAAAACTTATTACATGTCAATTAACGGATATAAATAGGAAAATTGAATCAGAATAGTGAATCATTCACATGTAATTTGTTGAACCACAAATTATACGATACCATTTCCTGATTGTGTGAAAGTTTCGGTAAAGGTGCGTCCAAACAGGTCATATTTTACTGCTATAAATGTGGTAACTTGCCGCGGAGCCGTAGCGCGGGTAGGAGATGTCTATTTTCAGATTTGAAATAACATATCGTTGATGATAAAATTCATGCATATCAATCCAATGTCAATGTATAACTTTCAGGTGATGTCCTAAGGAGCGAAATATTCCAAGGGCCTTACAACGATAGGGTTTACAGTGACATAGCCCTGGAGACCCTCAACCTCGGCTACAACGAGATCCACTCTCTGGACCGATACCTGTTCCAGCACACGCCAAACCTGACGAGGCTCTACTTGAACAATAACCCTTTGGAGATACTGGATGCTGTGACCCTTCTAGCTTTGTCTAGCGCCGTCAATTTGGAGGTAGGACTGCAGTGCAGTTGGACTTTTCAACGCATAAATAGATTTGAGAGTTTAATTTTTCATGTGACAAGTTAAAGTTCTCAATTCGGCAAGTTAACCTGTAAAATCTTCTGGTGTTAGTTTTGCTGTGCTCTAATCAAATGGAGAGAGAGTAACTTTTAAGATAATTATGTTCATTCAACATCACAGTCATTTCGTTATCAATGTGATTATTTCTAAAGATAAATAGAAACGCTTGAGGCGATACTGTTCTGAACTTGCATTTCATCAGCCAGAACACCGATCTCACCGGCGTTTGGGATCACCAATGAAATATGCTCCATTTATATAGATTAAATTCGTTTGTTCCAGGTTCTCGACTTAGCCAAAACTGACATAGACAGCATACCCCTGGACGCCTTTCGAGGCATGGTAAAGCTACAACAGATAGACTTGTCCGACAACCAGTTTGTAACAGTGCCTGAAAGCTTGAGCCTGGTCGGCAGCACGCTTCAGTACCTGACTTTCAACAATAACCCTATTGTAGAGCTCAACGATGACAGCTTTGTAGGTACGTCGTGAATTGGAATAAGTTAATGACAGCATAAAATCCTACCTATTACGGATGAGTCTTACGTAACCACTAGGCGATAAAGCCTGGGAGAAACTGGCCGAAGATGCGAGTTTCCGATAGTAGAGGCCAGAAACATCCGGCCAATGATGATCGCACATTCGCAATGAATTAAACTTTTGTAATTCTATTGTAAATAATTGTCAAGGCAATGTTGTGTGATACATCTTATGAGAACTCAGACTTCTTGACCTATTCCAGACTTATGTATTCGTTCACAGGTTTGATAAACTTGAAAGAGTTAGAAGTTGGAAAAAATCCGTTCCTAGAGGAAGTAAAACGCAGCACCTTCACGCCGCTGAGAAACTTGAGAGTGCTACATTTGTGTCACAACGATAACCTCATGTACATCAGTCACAATGCCTTCAGGGGGTTGAAGGACAAATGGACTTTGAAGGAGGTGAGTTTTTGTGTCGTACTGATAATGATCTCCGACGGAAATAGCTGTTACTTCAACTTTCAACTCTCTAAAGACCGTAGCGTGTCACATCGCTTATTCGAACACCAAACTTCAATAGTAAGATGCATTGATGGTTATATAGAAAAGTTATTAGTTAGTTTTCAGAAAACAGGAATCTAACATTTCTGCTAGAGGGTCGTTAAAATATTGACAATTCGCAAGAACATGACTAACTTAGATGACGCTCTATCATGACACAAAATTTTACCGCGTATCATTGTCACTGCTATCGCCACATTAATACATAAGGGAAAACCCATATAATTACGTAAATAATGACTATTGTGTTGGAAATCACTGACAATAGTATAATGCAATGTGATTTATATATCGCACCAGATGATCTGACACGTTAAAAGCTGTATTTTTTTTAATGTTATTCAGAATGACGACACCGCGGCCAATGGTATAACTGACTAACTGTGATTCTATTATTAGTTCATGGTAACGTCGCTTATCACGTTCAAACGTATAATCCCATTTTCATATTATACATTTATGTAAGCATATTTTAATCGTATTATTAAGATGTGTGCAATTCGTTTTGGCCCAGTTGTGGGCGCTTACACGACAGTCGGCAAGTGGGTCAGCTGATTAATCATTTCAGTTGTTTTGTTAATCAATCAGTGATTGCAAAAAATCTAAATCTGGGACAGTTGAGATTACTTTGGATTTCAGAGCCATGGATCTGGAATTGAGATGAGAAATTGAATTAGCGTACCATAAATCAATGTGTTTGCACAGTTTGCTACTGTCCAAGTGATCATGGTGTATTAACTGGCCAACGGTATTTTTAAAGGTTTTGATAGAGAGATATTAAAATCCTAACGCAATCCCGTCGTCTGTCTGGTTAATCTTTCGGCCCGGTCTGTAGTAGGTACATAATATTACGCCTCAAATACGCGATCGACTTAAAAACTATTTTTATGATTGTGGAAACGTACCATATTGTGCCTATTCGAAACTAAACAACGCAATAAAATAAGTTCGTAAAACGTTAAATTTTTGACGCCCTGTTACGGCGCTTGCATACCGTGAAAACAGTAGAGATTGTTGTAATAGTGTATATTGAGCAACCATAAAGATAGCCAAATGCCCTCATTGACATACCTGAAATCAACTAAAATGGCACTATTCAGTTCAACATATTCATCAACTTATGCCGCGTGAGCATTGCTTTGAACGAGCCATCATTTGTTATGAGCAAATCTTTGCCGATGTCCGCCCAAAGAGAAATGTTAATTTCACTATGAGATTTGAATGAATGCTTGTTGCCTCACTATTCAGACATAGCGGAACCCAGAGTAAAAAGCATCCTGTGTCTTAATCCTAAAGGACTATATTTAGTTAAGACCACACAAAGCATCTAGATATTTTGACTAGGAGTATAAGTATTTAACGTTCGTTATCCCAGCTGCAGCGGTGACCATAAAAAGAGTCATAACTTTGCCATTTCGCCACTGTTCAAGCAAAGATAAGCAAAGCTATCTAGAGTGAAATACTACAGATAAACGAGAGATTGTTTTCCCTCGTTACAATCTAAGCGGGTGTTTACTAACACACACAGAGTAATCAACTATATGTTGCGTTCTTTGTTCTTTCTATTGTCCAAATGCATGGTGCGTGGTTTTGATGGACAATCCCATCTTATATTACTCGAAGGCTCCACTTACTTACATGGTCTAACATTGTAATCCGTCACCCATTCTTATTGAAATAACTACGTAATTTAAGACCTAGTTGTAAAGTAGAGAAGAAAATAACTATACTGCAACAGAATCTTATAAACAGTGTTGAAATGGTTACGAGATCGCACTGTTACTAGCGTGTGACGTCATTTTTGCGTCACTTCCTCTGAATGAAATCTGTTTTACTATCGAGTAATCCATAACAAGCTCTAATTGTTAAGTTGTGTGACGTCGTGGTCATGAAAGACGCGCGTCATGCGCGTCAAGCGCGACATGAAAGAGAGAGCGTCCATTTCTATTACAATAATTACTAAACATAAAAAATAGAGTAATGACAAAATGAAATAATAAGCAATTATAATATTATTTGCATAAGCATTCTAATCGCCTATTGTATTATGTAAACTCGCTTTTGTTCAACAGGTGTATCTAGACGACAACAGTTTGAGTGAGCTATCAACAGACTTGATGCCGTGGCGCAAACTCGACACCTTGGGCATGACGGGCAACAGGTGGTTGTGCAACTGTGATCTAGCCAACATCGTCACCCAACAAGAAGCTGGGTCTAAGTTCAAAACTGGCGAGGTCCCTTAGTAAGTGTTAACAAGACGTGATTCACTAGGAAATATTTGAGACTAGAAGCACCTCGCGGTTTCACCCGCGTTAACTACTATCTCGCGGGAACCATTATTTTTTACGGGATAAAAGGTAGCCTATGTGTACCGGGGATAGCATAGCTTCCCAACAGTGAAAGAATTTTTCAAATCGGTTCAGTAGTTTCGGAGCCTATTCATTACAACCAAACAAACAAAGTTTTCCTCTTTATAATATTAGTGTAGATAACAGTCTATAAAGATGTCTTTCCAATTATTTATCTTGCCGTTTGAAGAGATACATAATTATTGTTTACAAGCTAAGAACGGGTCAATCGATCACAAATTATATATTTTGTTATAAGTTTGCAGGTGAATTAGACCCGTTTTGAGCTAGTAGGTAAATATGATCCGCGAAAGTTTAAGAACCTCTATTATTTTTTACAGACGATCAGTTTCTAAATTGAATATTTAAAGTTGACGCCCTCCATGGCATAAGGTTAGAAGCGAGAGGTTGCGGGTTCATTTCCTGCACAGGGCAAATACTTGTGTGAACCACAGGATCTGCTCTTAGACTGGGTGTTGTGGGACCGTGGCTCTCGTAGTTTTAACTCTAGATGTAGAGAAAGACAACCAATAAAATATCATGCCATCTCCATCGAAAAGTTGCCTGGAAGAGATTGTTGTTTCGCAATAAGGCCGCCCAGTATACCTTTGTCTTTGTATTTTAACCTTATATCTTGGAGTGTACTGTTGTTTTATCTCAAATAGAAAATGTGTTGCCATTCCCTAGAGCCTGCACTCTTCAGTAGACTGCGTCTGCAGGCAGCTGTCCTTGAGATCCATTGCTGGTCCCGTTCTAGGCTCCACCATCGATTATGTGAAGTCCGAAACTAGTTAAACCTCCTTGGTTGCTTTTAATTAACAATAGCACTAACACTTTATAAGACTGGCAAGCTCACGCTGGCAAGCTGTTCTAAAAAAACTTATGTTTAATTGATTGACATTTGTATTTTAAGTATTTAGCTCAAAATATCATAACATAGACCCATATTTTATCAAGGAACTAAAAATGTTTTAAATTGTAATTTTATAATGTGGTATTGACACTTAAACTTCATTTTGCACTTTAGACTCTTTTTCTAGAGTGCATCGGGGCATCGCCAAAGCCAAACTATAGAAAGACCCATAAAGTGAACTGTGAATCCTAATAGCGTAATAGGCAATAAACTTGTGATATTTAAATCGAGAATCATCAATGTTTTACTGCAACTATTATGTGTTTATTTATAATTTTGGAATATTTTCAGCTGTGCAGCACCGATGCGGCTGGCTGGAGCATATATTACAAACATATCTCTGGCGTTTTGTCCTACATCATTGAATACTAATCCCTCAGCAAAGAGCTTTACTCTCTCCGATTTGAAAGCCAAGCATGTTTTGTGGGGCATCGTTGGAGTAGCCACTATTGTGGCTCTTGGAATGCTTTGTGGACTTCTTGTCAATGCCTCTAAAGCATTCTTTAACAGGAAGATAAAGAGCCAGCCGATCCGCTACATTAACATCAATGAGGATTCTAGTTATGCATAATGTTTTTATGTTTATTTTTGTTTTACTAGATGTTGTTATTATCAAACAAATACTACTTATACTTTAGATAGTAACAAATTCATGTATATAAAAATTACTTGTAAGCTCTTGTTTCATTTTTATGTGATAAACCTAGTACCAAGCTTTAACGTCATGACTCACCTCTTTGGGCCCCGACAGTGAATTGGCATACTGCAAGAACTGTTCCAACAGTCTTTCAGATTTATGTGACAATTCTCTGAATGTGTGGAATTCATTTATTTTGCGTGCACAGCTTCCGCACACAACTTGAGGTAGCAAGTCCACCGGGGAAACCTAAAAATATAAACTACCTTAGTTTCACAATAACACTGTCATTTTAAGCGAGATGATGTGGCCAGTGACCTTTCACAAGCGTAATCATAGATGATGAGTCATTCCAGTCGATCTGATAACAGCCACACACAGACTCAAACTTGTCTAAGCAACATTCGAGATTCTACCGAAACAGGATAGGCGCACGAAGTCCCCCTGTAGATTGATTCCCTTAAAATATAATTCTAAATTTAGAAAATATTGAATTCTCAAAATAGCTGTGTAGTGTAATGGATGGGCAGAGTGCACATCGGGGTATTTGTGTGGGGCGAGGGGAGAGCGCTCAGCGGGCGCAGGAGTCGGCGGCGCAGAGAGACGACAAGGTGATCTCGCGGTCCTTTGTTATCAGCGCTGATACTGCGCGCCTGCCGCTCGCTCGCAATATCATTTCCACGAATGACATTAGTCATACCGCCGAGCACTCGACGCGTGGGCCGTAATATGATATCACAATGCGAAAATACCCAACACCCGCGAGAAAGTTAATGGCGCTTATCAGCATCCACAATCTCGTACGCTTACGCTAACTTTCACACGAGAAAACTCCTCCTTCCTTGCGGGCCCAGATGATAATTTAGCAAAATCATTACCAGTAACGACAAATGTGCCATTATCATCTCGGAAAGTCGTGATTTATCCTTATCACGGTCGAAAATTGGAAGTTTAACATCACTGCAATTATCGCCACAGAATGATAAACAAAGGCGACACACTGAATGGAACTTCGGCGGCAAATTACACATATTTAGAAATGAAAACTGAGAAAACTGGTCACAACGAAAGAAAACATTGAGAAATAAATCGAGTAACTTAATTAAAAATTAAAAGGTTTTGTGGAAAATATAACTCAGCATGCGATGATGTAGAATACATCACATCGCGATTGTCAACCAAACGAACGAGCAAGCTACGCACACACTGCTAACTTCTATTGTTGTTTACAGAACGCTGGCTCATTTGTGTTGGTGTGAGTAAAAAGCTAGTTCTTGTTGCGCACTGATAAAATGATAACATTATCAGATTCTTTATCATTGATAATATTTATTATCAAATAATTAAATTATCTTACTTGACCAATCTAAATCAATGGTAATGGATTAACTAGGTATTTAAAAGGAATTAGACGCTTTATTACAGGATTTTTAGTTATTATAGAAATTAGAGTAGGCTTTGAATTTCTTTTCTTCAGTGTAAAATTTTGATATTCTTGTATAAGTAAATTGAATATGCTTTTGTAAAATATTTGTTAATAAAATAGATTCGAATAATTTCCTGTTCACAATTTATTAAACAAATTATTTTTATTGACAACTGTTTGGTAGATATTTTATCATTTTTTATGGCAGCACTTTTTCCATAGACAATGAGACTTAGTTTTGGTTAATGTCATTGTCAATGTCAATCTGTAAATACTATCAATGTCATCTTTAGTATGTATCCGAAACTTAAGTCAATGTCATTAATTCTGCCAGCTGTAAATCTTTAAGTAAAAGTCAATCAAAGGGAGTTTTGGCGGGAATCCGATAGTGAGACGTTGTTGGTTTTGTATTATTAGCTCAAACTTGTGTTTCTTCGAGTGTTAATGTGTAATATTGGTGGAATATTAACCATTAAGTGTTCGTTAACGTGCACGAGTGTAGGCGGATGATATAAACTCAAAAAACGTGTCATTTCGCATTTTTTCCAAAACTCCCAAGAAGTGTCAGTAAAGCATCCACTACTTTACTGAATCATGACTGACGATGTAAATAATTGACTTGACTACTTGACCACGATTGCTATAACATTGCTGTGACTTTCTTAATGTGAAATTAAGAAATACTTAAAATAAAACACTTGACACTGGCTATATGCACAAACCGTGCGAAGCCATAACTAAAACAAAAAAAAAAAAAAAAAAGTCAATCAAAAGTCAAACAAAACAATTCGTGCTGGCGTACGCCGTGCGGCCGTGCGTACTGCGTAAAACTCATGAAAGTCGTGAGTCGTGAGACTGTGACTTTGAGTGAATTAATAATTTGATTTTGATTGAGATGAGTTAATTTGAGCACGTGAAAATCGTGTAATGCCAGATTCCAGTCATACGTTTTGCGATTATTTTATAATTTTTATTTTTGAAAAACAGCATTACTTCCACCATGAAACACAGTGCAGTGAAGAGTGAATCTTTACTGTTTGACGATAAAGCTTGAGATTTGTTTTCTTGTGTATTTAAAACGTAATATTCATGTTACATTCCTTGGTTATGATATGGTAGTGAAGTGAGTTATTGTGTGACTGTAAACATAGCGAGATCGAAGGCTTCTTCGAATATAATAAAGAAAATGAACAACTCGACGACGTCGCTAGCGGACGGAGTAAGCAGTGAAATTACAACGTCAGACACAGCTCAGCTGGTGGACAATGAAGAGGCTAGTACTTCAAACTTTACACAGCTCAACAAGTCTACTGCGTTTCAGGTAAAGGCTCCTCTTTCGCTTCAACTAGACTAGTCTAGGCATCTTAGAAATAGTACATAATATATATACCTACCTAATTACTGTATGTACTATAATAATGTAGATAGATAATGCTATGAGTATAGCTTACTGCACGTGTCAATATTAATTAGTCATCAGTGTTGTGAATATTAATTATTTATGATAAACATAATTTCTGTATCACCAAAGGGAACTAGGGCAAAGCTGATTTATTATCTGCTCACATAACTATGTTAGAATGATTTGTTATATGTTTCTGGCGCCACTAATTAAACATTAGACATTAATTATGTTGAACTGCTGTTATCAGAGGGTTAGCGACTAAACCCTTCTTAGATTTTCTCCTATGGAATGCTTACAGATCTTAGCAAGAAAATTGATGGTGACTCTTAATAATTTTGGGGTACCTATACCTTACAATGTAGTTATTAAATAATTTGCAATGGAATATAATATAGGTACTTATTTTTTAGGGCTAATATATGTATTTTCCTTAGGAATCTGATAATGATGAATTGCACGGCAGCCATGGCATCAGGCGACGGCATCCAGTGCAAAAGATTGAGCCTGGATCCATGAATATACTCTCTGCCAAATATGAAGTGAGTAGCAGTTATATAAAACTTTTTATTATTACACCATCATCAACCGATACCTGTCCATTGGTCTCACCAGAATTCTGAGAAGGATTAGCCTATAATTCACCAACGGGGCTAAATCCAGATTGGTGGATCACATACCTCTGAAATAATTCTCAAACAATGTTGTCCTTCACCAAAAAGCGAGAGATAATTATATAGATGTTTTTAAAAGATACTAATTAGTATTTGCCTATACTGTATCCATACTCACATGCAAATTATAAAAACAATAAATATAAAATTTTATGAATCATAATCACTAATTTGGCAACGGGTGGGTGTAAGGGAATAACCCTGCTTATGCATCCACCCACTCTTATCATAGTCGGTAACCTGTAGTCCTATAATATAACTATACAATTTTATTTTAACACAGGTCTACCTTTCTTTTCTAACCCATATATCTATTGAGGAAAATGTACACTTACTGTGATTCTGATACCTTGTCGATTATCTTAGTGGAACATTTAAGAAAGTAAATATTTTAATGTTTTTTCCAGAGTTTAGACTATGACACATGTGAGAACCATCTTTTACTGGAAGAAGAGAGAAAAAGAGGTTATGCCTTTGTAGTCTGGAAAGATATGGCAAGATGGTTCATTATCCTGCTTATTGGTGTAATTACAGCACTTATAGCCTTCTTCATAGACATCTGCATAGAAGAATTCTCCAAAATCAAATATAGAGAACTGAAGAAATGTATCCTCTTAAATTTTTAAATTTAGATTGCTCTGAGCAATAAAACCGTCCATCATGTATTTTTCCCCACTAGTTGGTTCTAGTTTTGAGGTTTTTCTCCTGTGGTGTTACATAGAGTTTATTTATAGATCTGATACTTATTTCTTAATATTGCATATACAGCTGTAGATACATATGTGTTGTTGGACCGTCTGTACATTCCTTATCTGCTGTGGGTGCTCTCCAATGTTAGTATTGTCTTCTTTGGATCAATGCTAGTCGCCTATGTCGAGGTAAGATCGTTTATCGTGTGAATTAACTACAAATATTATGCTTGTAAGAATTCTATCTAAGAGACCTAAAAGAACACAAGAATATATATTTTTTTAAAGTAGGTAGGTATAGTCCGTCTGTCTGTTTTCGAATCATCTAAAAAACAACTGAATGGATTGAAATTAAGGTTTTCGCCTCAAATAATGATATACATTAAGTCTAATTACACTGACACAATATAGATCTTTTGATTAAAAATTATCTGTGCAGCGCTTTACGATCCTATTAGTGGTCGGGAAAACCCGGGGGATTTCTACTCTAGAGAAAAGGAAATAAAATTATACCAGCGGTACTCTAAGTGTGTTCCGCGGAACCCTAGGGTTCCGCGCTACCCCTGTAGGGGTTCCGCAAGAATTTAGAAAAAAAAACAAAACACCTCTCTCTGGTCACTGGTCCAACGTTTTGACAACGTTATACTGGTGAGCACGCAGTCCCTTTGATAAAAGCCGCCTCTGAATTAGACGCTATAGTTGTGAACAAGCGACTTTCGGCTCTATCTTCAAAAACATAAAGACGAGATTGTTTACAACGCATTTTTTTGTTGTATTTTATATTGTATATTTTATTGTAGGGTTCTGTCAAGTATTTTGCTTGTCAAAAGGGTTCCGTGACCAAAAAAGTTTGAGAACCGCTGAATTATACTATTCCTGGGAACCCAATACCTAAACCTGTGATTTGTATTATCAAACATCGATGACGCATGCACGTTATTAATAAATAGCATTAGTATTTAACTGGGTGGAAGCAGTGAATTAGTCAACTGTTATCAGCATGCCTATAATATACGAATTTTCCGCTGATACAACGATTTCCTGTTCAATTTGAAACTAATTTAATTTAAATGATAATGGTTTTAGTTTTTACTTAAAATATATAATACGTTGTCAACCCTACTGTCTGTGTGAGAAACCAGCTACGCTCCGTGATTTCGTCCACGTATTTTCCATTTTCCCGCAGAAACCTTGAATATTTTTCCCCGTACTAAAACATACCCCATAGCACTCAGGGATAATATAGCTTTCTATTAGTGAAGTATTTTAAGAACCGGTGCAGTATTTCTGGTGATTACCTCCCTCACAAACTTTACCTCTTTATAACTATAATGTACCTAGGTATACGGGTATGAAGGGATTGTGAGAGTGGAAGAAGCGAAAGAGGTGTATCAGGATCGTGGCATGTGTAAAGATGTAGTCTCTGCCTACCCCAACGGGAAAATGGGTGTAAGGTAAGCGGCTGTATGTATGTATGTATGTCATAATACAAATGCATCCTTCTAGCCTGTAGCAGCCGGGAGCGGCATACCGCAGGTGAAGTGTTACCTCAACGGCGTCAAGGTGCCGCGGGTGGTTCGCATCAAGACGCTGGTGGTGAAGGCAGTTGGCGTCATCACCGCCGTGGTCGGGGGGCTGGCCGGGGGGAAGGTGAGCATACCAGATGAACATTGACCACATTGCTTCTGCATTATCCATTATTTTCCTTTCTAAAGTTGTCAGAAGAAAGCGCTCACAATCGCCATTTATATAATGTACTCGTATATGTTACAAAAAATATATCCATCAAAAAATAAACGGCTTAATCAGTCGTGTACTTTGATTAAGGTTAGTCACGATGTTTTTATCTGGTGGCCTTTTGATAAATGCCATTCTAAAGTCACGAGACATTTATCGTACAAGCTTTATATTTATGAATGAGCTGTTTATTAATGATTAATTAAAAACAGACAGATTGTAACCAACAAGCGAAGATTAGAAATATCAGATTGAGATAAACATTGGAAGATCATCTTGAATAATAGCAACATGATAACAGAATACATACCTAGATAGGTAAACAAAAGTATCCAAAACTAGGTCAAACTCACTTGTGAAATTGCACCACAACAAACACATTAAATTTAGTAAGTTCTAGTAATCTTACATTTTGCACTGCAATTGTTATAGGCAGGCGTTTACGCAGACATTTAAAGAGAGTTGCAACAAAGAGAAACCACGGGAGATATTCGTTCGCCTCTTTTCTGCTTATATAACGGGTCTCTTCTAATAAATCCATTTTTTGTTCACAGGAAGGTCCCATGATCCACAGTGGGGCCGTGGTCGCGGCCGGCATTTCCCAAGGGAAGAGTACTACGTTTAACAAAGACTTCAAGATATTTCAGTATTTTAGAGAAGACCATGAGAAGAGAGACTTTGTGTCCGCCGGCGCGGCTGCGGGCGTGTCGGCTGCCTTTGGCGCACCGATAGGTAGAGCTTTAGAAACTACCTTCTGTTACTACTTCTTATACTTTCGTGAATCTCATTTATATTTACTAGACTTTGCGAGTGTTAGACACGTTTTTGTCTAGTAAATATGAACTAAACTTTATGCCTATTACTAACTATTAGCAGTCATAAGCTGACAGCTTGAAGCAGTTAAGTCATAACTGACCGCTGCTAGCACCGACTGCATAGTTCGGAGGACATGTTACGCCGTCGCTCCTAGTTGTCACCTTTCAGATAGCAGTTGGAGGCTCTACTTTGACGCTAGAGGTCGCCACTACCTTATTCCAGAAACAAATAGTTTAGCAATATGAACGGTGGCATATTATATGATAAAATTAGTAGTTAAGGCGCTAATATAGGAGCGATTCATGTATTTTAGAAGATGAAAGTTACCTGGCCGGGCCGCGCGCCACGCTGGCTCCGCGCTCACGGCTAGTCGAAAACGCTAATTCATAATTATTATACTCTTACTAACGGCATCACGTGGCCTTAGCACAGATTACTAGATAGTTACTACGTAGGCTTTAGTCTGAAGCATTCAATTATTTCGACAATGTAATGACATGTCAGATTGGCCGAGCGGTCTGAGATGCTACGTTCCGTTCCTAAAGAATGATTACCGCCAGCATTACATAAATTATTACCTCCTTGACTATAATCCTATCAAATTTAGAATGCCGCACGAATTATTGGAGTCACACCTAAATAAGTTGTATTAAATTTATTTAGTGTTGGTCCCTTCTGGTATGCGCGTTTGTCAAGTCCATTTGATACAAGACATCCTCTTTAGTCCACTTCCATAATTTTCTTTTTGATATAAGTATATTTTGACAATGACAATGACGGAGTAAAAGATTTGTGCATTTAGCCAGTGTCAGGCATCCGTACTAAGATCATATAAATGCGAAACTGTGTGTGTGTTTGTTGGTTTTTTTTTAGTTTTTGCCATCCTTTCACGTCTAAACGGCTGAATCAATTTTGACCAAGATTGGACCTATGAGATGGGTATAGGCTATTTTTCGTCAGAAAAAATAGGGATCTTAGAATCGAAATAAATAGGAGTTGAAAATTTATATGGGCAATTCATAATTTCTCAAGTAGGTGATCTGACACTTCATTATTTTAGGCTCTTGATAAAATATAAAGGTTAAGACTAAGGATAGGGAAAAGGAAAGGGACAGGGACAGGGATAGAGATACAAAGACTTCAATATTTATTTTCTAAACAGTTGATTTTTCATATACGGACGAAGTCGCGCGTAAAAGCTAGTTTCAGTAAAGTTTACTGAATCGTAGCTATGACTGTAAATTTACTTTACCACGAGGTTGTAAAAATATGGAATACTAGCTGTTTCCCGCGACTTCGTCTGCATTTAAATCGAATCCAGCTATAGTAAGAACACAATATGCGTGAACTTTGTATGCTATTGTAAATCAATCGGGCACGTCACGTCTCTGTCAATATCTCTATCTTCCTATTTCCTCATCGCTTTTTTCCCCAACTCCCAATATCTCATCTCCCATCCCTCATCCATCTCCGATCTCCCATCTCCTCATCTCTCCAGCTGCTGCTCTCCATCTCCCCATCTCCCCAGGTCCTCATCTTTCCTTCTCCCATATACCTACCAAATTTCTTTTTCATTTTTGTTGTCTCTCTATACCTAATTTCATCGAAATCGGTCCAGCCGTTTAGCCATAAAAAGTAACAAACAAACAAACATACAAATAAACAGACAAACAGAGAAACAGTGTTACTTTCGAATTTACAGTATAATATTTGACAGTGACTAAATGCACAAATCGTGCGAAGCAAAAACATTGAAAAAACTGGCTCATAGCTGAGCAGAAAGATTACTGGAAGTGTGCTAAAAATAAAACGTCAGAATATGCATCCGCCAGATCCGCCATTATGGAAAACGGAAGTTCACTACATCTTCATTTTAATATACAATCATAATCTGCTCCTTTGATTAACTCCAAACTATCATAAGAAATCCCAGTTTTATTTAAGTGAACAATCTAAAAACGCGTTTTTGCTGCTAATTTCAGTTACAGGTGTGGTGCAAGAATAGTCATATTAGCCATTATTCTTTACACACAATGGAGAATAAATACAAAGTAATAAAGGTTATAATAAAAGTTTAGTAATCGTCGAAGGAAGTCATTTACGGCAACTAAGTAAATAAACCAGTTGTATACCATGTAGAGATTCTGTTTGCTTTATTTTTTTGGAGAACAAACAGTAAATTCGACGAGAAAATTTTGAGGAACAGCGACATACGTCCTCTCTCTGAAACGCCGTAGCGGGTACTGAGCCGCCTAGTACGCGCTCAAACTGATCATATTCTCGTCGTTTTTATTAATTTAGAAGAACGGAATCGATTCAGTTCATTGGAAAATTCAAATTTCATTGGAAAATAAAATTGCCTTTTTTATGGTTCCAAAAAATATGATAGTTGTCGCTGAAAATGTTGAGCATTATGTGACGAAAGATTTTTTTCGGGTCCTTTCTCGTGAATTTTTTTCTCAAGATACTAGACAACTTTAGTCCAATATTATTGATTTATTAGCTAACTGAAACACTTGGCTATACACTGTATTTTTTCTGGCTTATAAATATTTGTAATTACGGCTTAACTTTTTGACAAAAAACCGCCCATTTTACGGAAGCTCGCTGCCTACAGGTCCTTAATACATACTTTACGTTGTTTCTAGGCGGAGTATTGTTTTCCCTAGAAGAAGGGACAAGTTTCTGGAACCAGGCGCTGACGTGGCGGACGTTCTTTGGTACCGTCGTGACGACTTTCACTCTCAATTGCGCTCTGTCGGCGTACCACGGCCGGCCGGGCGAGTTGAGTTATCCAGGTAAAGTGCTTTTTGAACGTAACTGAGTAACTAGGCGAGCGAGTCATTCTCCTGTGCCACGGCAGTCTATAGCAGTTGCAGTGCCACCCAGAACTTTGCATTGCAGAATCTTGCGCGGCACTGCTAGGAGGCGTCTGTCGCAGTGTTCCTCTTTATTACGCTCTATCTATACAATACGTTCAGGCCGTGCGTATAGTTTTCTCGATGCAGAATAGTTGGTTGCTTGCCCACTAGAGGGCGCCGAATCCAATATGGCAGTTGAGGTCGACACTGTTGCTGTAATGTCAATAAATAAACTATATTTTTCTAGGTCTCCTAAACTTGGGCAAGATGGAGCCGTTCCCGTTCCAGTTCTACGAGTTGCCGGTGTTCATGTTTTTCGGCTTTGTCGGCGGCATCCTGGGCGCTCTGTGGAACTTTATCAATTATAAACTCTCCGTGTTTCGGATAAGGTATTAAATTGTTTACATATAATAAATAATTTTACTCTTTTCAATCATTATCACAACCCATATCCGACCATTGCTGACCACGGGTCTCACCTCACTTTGGTGAGGAGGTTAAGCCTTAATCCACCTAAGCTTATGAAAAAATTGCGAAAACAGAATTATTCTTCTTATTTTTAAACCAAAAGAATGTCGCTGTACTCAATATTTAACGATTCCTCCATGATACCCTATTTGTTTTTCCACCCTGTATATTACGGTTCGATCTTCAACCCCGCAGCGATCACTTCTACAAGTTACGTGCGGATCTCCATAGCTTGGTCCTTCGCACAGCACGTCACGGTCGTCATCGATCGATGAGGCCTTCGGGAGGCCCGTAAACGAACTGTGTAAACGTTATTATCCATTCGACAAATAAATTGTATGAACGTCATTATTCATTCGACAAACAGCTTAAACGTCATTATTCATCCGACAAACTGCATAAACGCAAGCGTCGCCGGCAGGTACATCTCCAGGGCGTGGCTGCGCGTGGCGGAGGCGTGCCTGGTGGCGGCGGCGACGGCCACGTGCGGGTTCCTCATGATGTTCCTGCTGGACGACTGTCGGCCGCTAGGGGAGGACCCCACGAAGGTGCCCTTGCAGGTATGCCAAGAGTACGTTTACAGTTTTTTGATCGGCATTGCTTTTTTCGCGTCGATATCGCCCTTTCTTTGTCTATAGGTTGACTAGTAGAAAATACTTTTATTGTTAAGTTCGCTATTTGCTCAAATTCGTTTGAAGGTGTGCAATAAAGTAAATTTGACCGACTCCAAAAGAGGAAGTTCACGATTCGGTTGTATTTTTATTACGTTCCATACAATAAAACTCATGGTGATGGAAATCAGCGGGACATTCCTGAGAACAATTTCGGAGGTATATTTTATCCGGGCGCCTGGTGGACACGGCCTAATCCTCAAAACGAGGTGAGACGCGCTCGACAGTCCCGCTCGAGGTTCCGACGTTGTTCCAGCTGTACTGCGCCGACGGGGAGTACAACGCGCTCGCCGCCATCTGGTTCCAAACGCCCGAGGCGTCGGTGCGCTCGTTCCTCCACGACCCGATGGGCTCGTACCGGCCGCAGTCGCTGCTGCTGTTCGTGGCGTGCTACTTCCTGCTGTCCGCGTGGACGTTCGGCCTCGCCGTCTCCAGCGGCCTCTTCATACCCAACCTGCTGACGGGCGCGGCGTGGGGCCGGCTGCTGGCTATCGGGATACAGTACATGTTGCCTTCTAATGTGAGTTGCCTCCCGTTTACACTCGGCTTCCGTTAATCCCGCTGCGGGCAATAATTGCCTCAATAATTGCCAGAGAAGTGTGTGTCTATTCACATTCTGCCGAACCACTCACTTCGCTTTACATTTCGCCGGCAGCACGAGGAACAGCGGCAGGAGCGGGAGAAGTATCGAGCTTACATTCTCATCCTGCTCTCTGTGGCTGAATGTAAATTAGGTATTTAGTCTGAGCCTAGTATGACGACGTGCTTCGAAGCACTAATATAAGTTCTCCCGGACCATGTCAATATCATGAGGAAACATTTTTACGTTCATTTATGATGAGCTCAAAGTAGAAACAACTCTAAATCATAGGCACTAGTTGCTAGATTCTAGTACCGCATAAGAAATGTATTGTACATTTCCGTGCTGAACATGTTCTTAAAATAACAGTCTTCCACGCAGACTATCAATCCAGCCAAGTACGCGTTGATCGGCGCGGCGGCGCAGCTGGGCGGCGTGGTGCGCATGACGATATCGCTCACGGTGATCATCATCGAGACCACGGGCCAGATATCCAACGCGCTGCCCATCATCATCACCCTGGTCGTCGCCAAGTGGATCGGGGACTTCTTCAATGAGGTGAGATTTAATGGTCCGGGGAAGATGCTCCGCCTGGAACTTTTATGCTTTTATGTCTTCGAGTTTCGTATAACGGTAGATATATACCCCAGTTGCGGAGGGGACACGAGGAGACATTTTCCCCATCAAAAAAAGTTTGGTGATTGATTTGAATGCTCTGACCGAGAAGATCCCCCGTCGTGATAATTATTGATAAGTTTGTTTTTATTTTTTTTGTTCTATGGTGTTTATCTATATCTATTGTTGTTACTTGTTGTGAATGAAAGAAGCATTAAAACACCATCGCAGCTGCTTCCTGGCTATAGCTACGTCAACTAGACGCTCGCATTCTTCTGGCAGAAACTTGAGATCTAAGCTGAACCTGATTCTAAGCTTAGGCATGACCATCCACTACACCAACTAACAATCAAATGTCTACCAATAAAACAATGAGTTTCTGCAACGTGGAGCATAAGCTAGGACAACAGATTAGTTTTATCGCTATCCTTGTCATTTGTTTAGCGTCAGATAGAGACAAAGCTAAACATCCCAGACACCGGTCGTTAATAAATGCTTTTCCAGGGTATTTACGATATCCATATACAACTGGCGGGGGTTCCGCTCCTGCCGTGGGAGCCTCCGCCGCTGGCGCACAACATCTACGCGTCGGAGGTGATGTCTCACCCTGTGTTCACTCTGCGGACAGTTGAGAACGTCGGCCATATTGTGGAGCTATTGAAGCTGGTGTCTTATAATGGGTTCCCGGTGGTAGATCCGCCTCTAGCTGATGATGTGAGTGTATTTTTGGGTTATCCTACTAACATTAAATAGGCGAAAGTTTGCGAGTTTGTTACATCTTCACGCACAAACTGCTGGACCAAATTTGATGAAATTTGGTATGAGATAACTAACCCTGGGGTAAACACAGCCTTTTCATTCCGAAAACATTGGGTAACGCTGTGGGGCGTTGCTAGCTAGGAAAGCCACACATGGCTTAAGAAGTAAAGCCATTGGTAAAGTGTCAAACGGTGTCATTGGATGTAGTGGTACCTTGTACGCACACTCAAACAATGTGCATGTACTACTACAATGATCGCCAAACAGACTTCATGAGATAGAACTCACCTATATCGTGTTCGCAGGCCGAAGTGACCACGTACAAGCGGCTGCGCGGCGTGATCCTGCGCTCGCAGCTGATCACGCTCCTCCAACACAAGATATACAACGAGAACGCGAACACCACGTGGTCTAACTTCAACGTCGACATGAACATGTTCCGGAAGGAGTACCCACGGTTCCCTTCCATCGATAAAGTTAGTACCCTTAGTCAATGAATTTGCAACAATAAAGAAGTTTTGAGGGTAAGGCAAGAGTATACGCACGTTTTGATCCTTCAGTCTAGCAGCACATGTTTCAATTTGCATTGACTCCTGCTTTTCCACAGTTGGAAATAATGGATTGGGAGAAAACGTGCATGATAGACCTGCGTCCGTTCATGAACCCGTCGCCGTACACCCTGCCTCACCGCGCCTCGCTGCCGCGCCTCTTCCGCCTGTTCCGCGCGCTCGGCCTCCGCCATCTGCCCATAGTCAACGACGTCAACGAGGTACGGGTTGAGGTTTATTGTTGTTATCCCCTATATCGATCCCCTCCAGTAAGGACAGCCTTGTCCTTACTGGAGGGGATTCGATAGTAGATAAGTCACGAGTCGAAACGACTACTTCATAGAGTGAGAAAAAATCGCAAAAAACGAAATGATATGAACAAGTTGTTCCCAGTTGTAAACACCATGTCTGGTCATAACAGTATGCAGTGCCACTCAAAATCTTGCATGGCACTGCACTGAGCTAGAAAACAGCTACACCAACAAATATACATGAGGCATGGGCATTGAGCAGGCCGTTCAAATACAATAATGTTGTGAATAAAGTACATCATGATATTGTCAACAATATTGAGTGACGTGAGTGCGACGATAATGAAAAATCCTGCTCAACTAAGATAGCTTCACGTTTTTGATTGATTTTGTCCGATATCTTCTTGCTCACTGTTGAAAAGATTCGCTGCACCATGGTTCTCTATTATTCATTCAGCTCATTACGATGATTTCGCTCAACAGGTTGTAGGCATGGTGACCCGCAAGGACATCGCGAGGTACCGCGTGTGGCGCCACCGCGGCCGCATGGGCATGGAGGAACTAGTACTCTCTAGCGAAATATAGACATCAACTAATCAATGATGTCGATGAATCTAATAGATTTGTATTTATTCACTGTACATACTTCGTCCATTTCCAGTGCCATTACAGTTTCGACTCTATATGTAGTACTATAAGGTATATAATCCTTAATATCAGCCGTTCACGAATTTAGGCATAATTTTCCTCGAGTACTGTATTCATTGTCCCTATGTTCATTGTTCAGTGCTACCGCAATTTTGATTACACACAATTTTTGTGCAGCCAGCAGCAGACCACAGACTGGACATGAGTATGCATGACATGACAAGTCACCGTCTGTGATTGATGTGCACAAATATCTATAACCAACTAATTTAAATTAGGATGATTATGGAAGTTGTTATTCCAATATATGCATGGTGCAAACGTTCAGTTGCATCCTCATGGTTGGTCTGAAAAGTGCTACTCAGTATATTACGTAAGCATTTATCTGGATACAACAGGTGTGACGCTGGCAACATACAAGTGATTGGTAATTGGCATTGTTAAGTGGTTTCCAGTATTGCCTAAAAAGGTACCCTTGCAGTGCACAGTTGAGGCTGCATACAATGTGTTTGAGGTAAAATCAAACACACATCTGTCGTTTTATGAAAATGTTGATGTAACCATACACCACAGGGTCTATGGGTAAATTGGATAGTCAATTGGGCATTGTACATACAGGGAATCATAGTTAGGAATCAACTTCTATAGCAGTTTTTAGGAATTTTTCACTAATTCAACTAGAAATTGGCTGCCCAGCTGGCATAGATTTAAATGCTATTGATCTTTTACAACCATTATGATTAGCTCTAATAGGTACCTGCCTACTCTTGATGTGATATTATTTAATTATTGTTTTTATTTCTGCTAAAACTGGCAAAGATTTATAGGCAAATGTGATGTTCATTACTTGCAGGATTTGTTTATCAACAACATAGGTACTAGGATTATTTATGATGTGCAAATCAGAGATTGAGTCTAATAGAAAATACTAGAAATGCGTAGTGCTAACTGTACCAAACTCATGATGCCAAAATTGTATAACAAAATAAAATATTGTTAGCTGTTTACTTGTCTGTGTTATCATCCCACTGTTGGGCAAATGCCTCAGAATGGAGGAAAATTATTAAAAAATGTTTTGTTGCTAATTTAGACAAGCTATGTTTTAATATTATAAGACTATACAACACTTAAGAAAATGTTTGTACATTGAGGCTCTTATGAAGGGATAAAAGATGAAAAAATAAAACTTAATATTATAATCATGATTGTTATGTATTTTCTTATGTTTATTTTAAACTATGACATTGAACGTGATATTATGCAGGTGTAGTGTTACTTGTTTGCGTATTAGTTGTTATGAATAAAAGAGTTTATAGAGAAAAAGTGGTTTATTAGTTTAGTAATCCTAAGGCGTTGTACCTTGTTAGCGTGTTGTACCTAGTCTTCCGCAGGTCGTTTTTGATGGCACGATAATAGCGCAAAGTAAAACGGTGAAAAATTTGGGTGTTCTCATTGACAGGCAACTGTCATGGGGACCACAACTATCCGAAATCAGCCGTAGAATGTTTGCTTCTATGGGGTCTCTAAGGAGACTGCGAAACTTCCTTCCGATTGCCACCAAAATTTCGCTTGCTCAGTCTCTCCTTCTTCCCATTCTTGATTATGCTGACTCGTGTTATCTGGATGTCACTGAACAGCAACTTAATAAACTTGAGCGACTGCAAAATGTGGGAATACGATTTGTATTTGGACTTCGCAAGTATGATCATGTTTCCGAGTTTCGCAGAAAGCTTAAGTGGCTACCTATACGCTATCGTCGTAACTGTCACATCCTCAGCTTACTATACAATGTTCTGTACAACCCCTGTTCTCCACCCTATCTTAAAGAACGTTTCCAATATCTTCATGATGATCACGCTCGCCCCTTGCGCTCAGCTGACACTCTTCAGCTTAAAACACCTGTCCACTTCTCCTCCTACTATAATAACTCTTTTACAGTGCAGGCCGTTACTCTGTGGAACGAACTGCCTGTTGCTATCAGACATGCAAAAACTATTTGCTCTTTTAAATTTATGTTGAAGGAATACTATTTGTCCTGTTGTCACTGACTTGGCATCACGTTTTCTCAGCCGTTGAGTAGGTATAACAAGGCTATATTTATCATTAATATCTGTTATATTCCTTATCTTTCTAACCTTACATCATTTTATTATGTACTTATGTGTATAAATGTGTATTGTTTGTATGTACGTATACTGGTTTATTATGCTCCTTCACATATAAAAATCCATTACGTTCTTTTAGTTGTTTCTATTATCTCCCTACATAATTATTATAATGTGTGTTCAATATTAGTATATTTTATATAGTTATGCCCCATATTATTTATAAATTGTCCATTATCCATCCACAGGTTGTCTGGTAGAGATCGCTTTTTAGCGATAAGACCGCCGATTGTATACCAATTATATTTAAGTTAGCTTAATTTGTCTATTGTTTTCGTGTCTAATGTGGTGTGCAATAAAGTATTTTCTATCTATCTATCTATCTTCTTGTTTTATAAGAAAACGTAAATAAGCTTATTTGAAAAGGGTTTCAAAAAAACAGCAGTCTTACTGCATTTTGCTATAAGTAGTCCGGTAAAATCACAGCTGTGCCTTATGACAAAGGTGACCGGCTAGTATAGTAGCATTTGTTTCAACATAGTTTCCACCTTTTGTTCTCACCTAAAATGTAAACCTTGTAGAACTCCCTGTACTGTCCAAAACATTTGATAGGTTGAATTCATCTCAATTATTTACAAATAACTCCCAACCGATCCCGGCCCACAGATTGATGAATACCACAACCGGAAGAATAATTAGAATCAAGAGTATATAGTTAACGAATTCGTCCATTCTGCTGGTTCGTTGCACTATAAAGTAAAATAATTACAAGAGCACATCAAAACTATTGTATTCTTGCAATTTGCAATATTCAGATATTTATTTTTATCAAAAAATAACCTCACTTTTATTACATTACACAAATATGACATTGACTTGACAAAGTGACGACTCTAGCGTAGCGTTTGTATTCTCTTTGGTGACGACGAACTGAAACAGCTTTTTGTTTTAGCTTCGCACTGTGTGTGCATTTAGCCAGTGTCAAGTAGGCACATAAAAATTTTCAAGTAGGAATATTTCTTATTTTCACAATAAGAAATGGTCAAGTAGATAAGTCAATTATTATTTGCAGTCATAGTGACAATTTAGTAAAGTAGGTACTGGGAGTTGTGGAAAAAGAACGACTCACACTGTGACCGGATCCGGTGGGAGTCGTTGTGTCCCGTTGAGTCCCGTGGAACCCACGTAAAGTTGACTCCTAGTACTAGCGGAAAACTAAAAATTTGTAAAGAACCAAATTACACAGAGAAAATAAAACAAACAGATGCATGAATTATTATTCAATTATAGGTTTTTATTAAGCTCTTATTATTACAAAGGTGTTAGGCACATTAGTCAGTAGTACATAATTATGCGATATTAAATAAAATTAACATAATAATAAAACAGTAGACACTATGTTTTAACATTTAAATTAAACAATGACCATCCCTCACTGAGCATGAACGTTAGAATTACATGAAAAGTTAAAAATAACATTATTAAAACTTAAAAAAGAAAAAAATGTAGTCACTACTAACATTAAAAAGTAAATTTTAAGGGAATATTACAAGTTAAATGCACGGAAGAGGCAATGAATTGCTTGTTCGGCGTCTTCGAAATATCTAGGCTTATCAACCCTGACGATTCCATAATCCGGTTCTAATGATGGCATAACAATGCTCACATTGCCGGCAGAACTACTCATACTGCTGTTTATGGACAGGTTAGTATGTGAGATGAACTTGCACGGCTGAGGCGTGTGGAATTTGCTTCTTGCATTGTTGGCCATCCGCTTCGCTCTTTCAACGTTGCCCTTGATCGTCACTAGCATTTTGTGATTTTCAGGCATGTGCAGAAAGTCTGTTAGATCCTGTTGAAAAGTAGGTATATTATGTTATGTTTATAGAAGGGCTTAAAGACTAAAATCGTAAAGCCCACAAAAAAGTATAATTGATGCAATTGAAAGGCTCTTTCTAGTATTGTTGTCTCAAGCATATATTCGCCCCCAATTAACACAAATAAAATATTTATAAACTCGAGTCTCACCTCTCTAACTTCGTCATATTTAGACCACAGCCAAAGATAGGTTGCTAGTTTGCAGAACAGGAGCGTTTCGCTGTTGCTGAATCGCCACATATATTTCAAAATCGATGGTATCTGCTCTCTCTATAAACAGAAAAATACATAAATAATTAAAAATTAATGAAAACAACAATCATTGCATAGTACGTATTTTTGTCGTTAAGCTGTAGGGCGCAGCTATACAGAATACCAGATCGACGGCCTTAGCATTATATAAATTACGCGTCACGTTGTTTGTCCGCGATGGACTCCGACTTTAATACTTAACCGATTTTAATCAAATCGACTTTAATCAAATTTACACACCGTATGCAGTTTGATCTAACTTGAAAGATAGAATAGCTTACATCTCAATTTATAGTCATCACAGCAACGCGTGGCCGTGTCCGCTAGTAGCTTATACAATTCCCTCTTCTGGGACAACTATATAAAGCTCAATTTTGTATGTACTACTCACTGCATATATCTTGGGTCCCGTGACTTTGTACCGGGCCAGGTTCACAAGGATGGCTGCAGCACATCTCAGCAGTTCAATGCTGGAGATAGACCGGTTGGTCGAAGACATGTACACTTGGACACGTCGAACTATAGACCCAGCGTTGTGGTTGTACATCATCGGGAACACTTCTGTTAGGAGTTCTGTAAAATTTAAAGTGTTAGTATTAATGTGTGACTTTAATTAAAGGCTGGCGCATACTACCGCCCCAGTGAACCGCATTGCAAGATTGCGCCAAAGAAAATAGGCGGCGCGGCTCGCCTCTAACGTGCATAGTGCATATAAAATGTACGAAAGTGATGTATGATTTTTCTTGAGATGCGGTGCGGTGCGGCTGGTCCGGCTTAACATTGTCGATAGCATAAATAAACTAGCGTTGTACACTGTATTTACATCACATCACATTGCCTTCAGACCTATGCGACGTACGTACATACACATACATACACACATTTGTAAGATTTATCAATGGCTTCTAATACTTACTGAGAGACTTAAAAGCCCTGATGACGGACTCAATATCGCTCATATTCCTCAATACGTCCATAGCTTCCTCATTGCGCTCCTTGAGTCTTTGTTGGCTAGATTCCAGAGCTCCGTCACGCCACCTCTTACGAAGTTCCCTCACGCGACTGTCGCGAGCTTGAACACGAGCACTGTTGCCTCGGAACAGGGCCTGTGGATGAAAAGTTTGAATTAGTACTTGTTAAAAGATGATTAAATATATATAGGATTCACAGTAATAATTTGAAGCATTTTGATGCAGTTGTCCGTAATTATTTTCTCACGAAAGCCGTTTAATTTAAAATCCGGTATGGTTGACGAAGGATCATTCAATCTAACGTTCTTGTTCGGATGAAACAGTAAAAGGTTTACCGAAATAAATACAAAATAATGGTACCTGTATTTTCGTGGCAGCCCAACTTTGTCGTTTCATCTCCCGTATCTTCAAAATGTGTTCCTTTTTGCATTGCACATCTCTCCTTACTAAATATCCTTTGGCTATCGACTGGATCTTGATCACAATGTTCCTCTTCTGCAAATATTCGCAGCGTACCAGCCTCGTCAAAAGCTTTCCTCTCCAGATTTCTTGTACGAATAAAACTCTCTGCCGCCACCGCCTGTACGCCGTTTGGACCAAGTAACGGCGAATATGTTTCTGCAAAAATACAGCGGCGGACTCTCGACGCTTCCTGGTGAGTTCCCTTTGCTTTTTCAACTTGTATGCCATTTGTAAAGTTGACGCAGCGGCCTTCAGTCTCAAGAATCTCTTTCTCGCAATGTAGCACCTCACAAAGCTTTGCAATGTTACTATCGAGCTTCGAAAGTGAATATATCTTTGTCTTGCTTGTGTAGTCAATTTGTAGGAACGGTAATACCGCTGAATGGTCAACGTGGCTGTTTGGATTCGGAGGTATCTTTTACGATGAAGATGCATTCTCAACGCCGATTGTAAAGTTATAATGTATTTTTTCAACAGCAAGAACATCGTTCGGCATGTATCACGCATTTGCACAGATCTGTACCAAATTTGTATTTTTTTGGCGGCTTCATTTCGTTTGATAGAGAGCGCTATTCGATTTGCTCGGAAGCGCCTTTGAATTAGTATAATATAATGTCTCAGCTCCAGGTATCGACTACGAACTTTTCTGGTTTCTATCAACATCCTGAATCGTGTTTGAATTAAAATAACAGACGTTCTGATTTTGCCATACTCGGTTCTTTGCTTTTTACCAGCCACGTAGGCTCTGAAAGCGTTTTGAATAGTTTTACAAGCTGTCAGCGTCCTTGCATATTCTTGCTTAGTTTTTAACATCAAGTTGTTAGCTCTCAACCTTCTTTGAATAGCGATAACGGCTGTTTTCTTCGCTTCATATAAGGTTCTCTCTTTTCTCATGGCCAGCAAAGCCTTATATCTCCTTTGGACGACTACAGCACACTCTTTCAGTTTTAAATATGATCGTCTCGTCTTCGTGCCGAGGCTGTAGGCCCTGTAACATCTTTGTATTGTAACGCACGATTTTTGAATCGTAACGTATTTTAATCGTTGTTGTTTCATGAGGTACTGCGCTTTGAATAGAGTTTGAATGGTAACGATGGCGGATCGTAGCTTTAGATACGTCTGACGTTCGACTCTCATTGCGATCAAAGCTCTGTATTTCTGCTGGATCGTGACTACCGATTGTTTAAGTCTAAGGAATTCCTTTCTTTGCTGTCTCATGGAAATTATGCTGCGATATCTTGCCTGTACATTTATTGCTGCCTCACGTAACCGCAAGTATCTTTGCCGAATAGTTTGATATTCCTTGTGCCGTCGGTAGCAATTTTCTATACATAAGACGGCCGATTTCATTTTCAAATACGCTTTTCGTTGCTTTGTTGTTTCCAAGTGGGATCGGTAGAATCTCTGGATGGTCACTGTTGAAGTTTTCAGTTTTATGTATTCCTGTCTGATGGTCTTCATTTCTACGTATGACCTGTAAAGTCTTTGGATGCAAATTGTTGCAGTTCTAATTCGTATGTACTCTTGTCTCACTTGTCTTCCAATGATGTACGCTTTATAATATCTTTGGATGGTTATACATGCCTGTTTAGATTGTTGATAGCGTTGTTTTATTTCTTTTCCCTTTTGGCAACTTCTGAACCAGCTTTGTATTTTAACAGCCGCTTGTCTTTGTTTCAAGTAGTATTGCTTCTGTTGTTTTCCGAGGACATAAGCTCTGTACGCACGTTGAATTTTTGTACAAGACGATTTCAAGCGCATATAGAAGGATCTCTGATACTTCATTTTTAAAAGAGATCGGTACCGATTTTGTATCGCAACCGTCGCAATTTGAAGTTTTGTGTAACTTTCCTTGCATTTCCTCATTTCTAATTGGGCTCTGTACTGTCTTTGAATAGATAACGCCGCATTCTTTAATTTTATAAAAGCATGACGCTCCTGTCTCATCAAACACAAACTTCTGTAATGTCTTTGTAAGACTGTAGATGCGATTCGCAGCTGGATGTAAGATTGTCTCTGAGATTTGGTGAGCAAGTAGGAACGGAAGTATTGCTGAATCAATACGGCAGATTTCCTCTGGCTTATATAAGTTTCTCTTACTTTCTTCATAGTTAAGTACGATTTTACGTACTTCTGCAACAAGATCGCCGCGTTCTTTGTTTTGACGAAGTGTGCTTTTTCTATCTTCATAAGTTGATATGCTCTTGCTCGTCTTTGCAGCAAAATGATTGAATTCCTTTGTTTTAGATACTCCACGCGGCACTTCTTACCCCTATATAAAGCTTGCATAGCTATGACAGTCTGCTTCAATTTTACGTACTCCTTACGCTCATTCCTCATCTTTATTAGAGCGCTGTACCTGTCTTCTAAAATTTGGACAGATTTTTTAAGATTTAGGAAAGCTTTTCGTTGTTTCTGCATCTTGTAATAACTTTGTATTAAAATAGCACTTCTTCTCAGTTCAGCAAGTTTATGCATTTCTAATCTCATGAGCCGTTTGCTCTTGTACTTCTGTTGGATGTACGTGACCGATTTCTTCAGCTGAACATACTGTCTCTGAATGAGATATCTACGAACAGAGCTTTGAACTTTCACAATTCTTTGAACTGTCACTGTATAATGTTTCACACATAGCCAGCGCCTGACGTGGCTCTGTATAGTAGTAGCACACTTGTGTCTCAGTTGCTCTCGCTCGATTCTCAATGTTGTAAGAGTATTCTTCGCTTCTCTGATCAACTGCACGGAACCGTACCATTTTTCGATTTTCAGGACGCTACTTTTGTATCTGTGTAATCGAGTACGACAAAGCCACATGCGGCAATACTTTTGCACCACGACAGTGGCTCTTGTAATCTGTTGCATGCGCCATTCAACTTCGCGGTTGTATTGGATTCTCCGCCACCAGCATTGGATCACACTCGCTGCGTTGGTCAGTCTGTTTCGAATTCTCTCCTCTTCCTTTCTTTTCTCCACGATAACTTCATATTTCTTCTTCCACCATGTTTGGATGACATTTGCTGCTTTTTCGAACAGTGGCGCTCGGAAAACGTGAATGATTTGCCACAATAGAGACAGTGTCTTCTCCCTATGACCATCGGCTATATCTATTGCAGTAATTTCACCATCAATCACAAAGTTGGCTTCTTTCAACGCGTTCATCGCAACTTGCACGTTATGTATTTTTTGAAGCCGTGAAATGGCAGGGGTTCGTAGTTGATTGGTCAGTCCATTCTTCATCATAATTATCTCCATGACTTTGGTGAGTCGAACGCCATCTCTTATATCCAAAGCCAAGTTGTGGACGGCATACTTGTATTCGTCCAAATAGGACTGTTTATGACAAACGACGTATCCGAGAGGCCTGAGGTGCTTTGTGATATCGCCGATGCCTGCAATCAGCTCTCTCGTGAATCTTATTATGATTTCTCGGCTTTCTTTACAAATAGCGTTGCGACAGAATAAACACGGATCGTGAGATATTAGCTTCCTCTGCTTGGCCTGATCCAAAAAGAACACGAGCATGAAGAACTTCTTCAATGTAAATTTTTTTATAGCTTCCATGTAAGCAGGCAGCAGCATGTTAGGCGCGCTCGATTTTGAATGTTTGTTTTTCAGGTGGGGATTTCTGAACATTCTCTGAATTATGAATGTAGTCAATCCCTCAATATCGCTGTTGGATTTCAACGGCAACACTAGGCCGTATATAGCTTCCAGTCCGATGCGAAGCCACAATGGATTGTACGATAAGAGCACTTCCATTATTATTTTCTGCAAGCCAACATCCAAATGAAGGTTTCTGTCCATTCGAATTGCTATTAATTTCTTTTCGATTTGAGCATTCAACTTGAGGAAGACTTGAGCCATTTCAGGCATCATTAGAAGGTTTCTTGCGGACCGACGCAGGCTCTCCAGCCTGTGGCTGTTGTGGTAAGCACTGGACACCTGCTCTTTAGTAGGTGCTAGTGGCACTTCTTTATTTCTATTCTCAATCCATGCTTTACCCACATCAATTTTCTGCTCCACGTTGCTTTCTAGATCGGCGGGTGGAGTCAGTATGCAATTCAGCCATCGTTTGAATTCATTTTCAAACTTATGAACGGCTTCTTCGTCATAAAAATATGTTGCAGATAAAAAAGGATCAACGGTCGAAGATTGTGAGTAGATATTCCCAATTTGATTAACCGTTATGTTCTGACTGGTCGATTTGTTGCTTTCAAAAGTTACATTGGACATTTTACTGCCGATCGAATCTTTCGTTTTATTTGCAGCTTTTTGTTTTAATGATTTTTTTACGTGAGCAACGGGGACTTTCCATAGATCCGGCTCAACTCTGATCGCTTTCTTAGACCACGTTTGTTTTGTGCTGGTGGAAAGAGAACTTTCGTGGGGTTTATCAAAAGTGCGATCTATAGTGAAAGTGGTCATCTTTTTGTCGGTCTTATCGAGAACTTGTGTGTCAGAAAATTGAGTACTTTCTTCAGGTATGGATTGAAGAGGCGGCGTTACAGAGCGAGGAGGAGACTTTGTGTCAACTCGAAGCTCGTTTTGCCACGCAAGGTCAAACGTGTTCAAGTAATTTTTATCGTAAGCTTCTCTCTGCATTTGATACTCCCTGAACAGAGATTGTCGACACATCTTCGGCTGATCCCTATTGAAATAGTGCGGTGGTCGCTCCATGTTCGGTTGGTAGTTATTGTGCTCCATTGGAGTGTTAGGAGAGTCTTTAGTATACGTGTCAGAGCTCAACTTTTCGTCGAGCATTTCTTGAGTTTCGTTAATTTTGGGGAAACATTTTCGTTCTGTCGAAAACCTTTGTGGGAAGAATGATAGTTCACTAATACGCGAAAAGTCAGTGTTGATAGAGAAATTTGGACTGTTCATCTCTTTAGGAGACGACGTGTTCGGGTGTTTTTTATTTGGAATCGCTGGTGTCTCCGTCTGCTCATTCTCAATCTGCATATGGTTCATCGTTAACCATTTATTTGGTGGTTGCGCAGATGTTATACTGATGATGGAATGCGTCTGATTTTCTTTGTTAGCCTTGTCTAAGCTATCATCAAAGTCGCTTTCGGAGTTAACGCTCAAAATTATTCTCGGCCCCTTGTCTAACTTATCAGTTTTGGAAGGTATGCTTTTCAGAGGTGTAAAAGTGAGATTGTCAAAGATGTCTGTAGCATTGGCGTCACAATTTTGTTTATTAGAGGGCCTGAGAATATTATGAGGCACATCCGACTTGATGTCAGCTGTGTTGGCGTAGGACTTGTCATAGGTTTCTTGTAAAACATTAGTTTTCTTCATGTTAGAGAATATTTCGGAAGTGTTAAAATTCAGGTCAAGGCTTGTCGGAGAGTCAAAAGGGCACTTATTTTGATAAGAGTCAATGGAATAGTCATTTCTGTTTTCTTTGTTGTAAGTTTGGTAAACTTGGTGCTGGGCAGACTGAACTATGTTGAATGATTTCTTGATTTTAGTGGTGTTGTATATAATTTCAGATTTCTTTTTGTAAATGGAGACAGGAGATCTCTTTGTTACAACCTTCTTCTTCTTCTTACCTGGTGATGTCTTGAAACCTTTGGGTTGGTTGCCCTTCCCCTTTATGTTCTGGAAATAAAGTAAAGTTCTATTTGTGAAGTGACTTTCAATACTGTGCTGTGTGATGTAGACATATCGGCACTCATGGTGCTCTTCTATAAACTAATAAAAATAAATTATAATAAAAGTGGTAGGTATGTGAAACATTTTAAGTCAGGAACAGCTAAAATGTACAATGTTTGATTTGATGGATGTGTCTCCACTCTATAGCAGAAAAACTTGGTGAAAATACATAAAACAATAGTATCTATACTAACATCATAAAGAGGAAAGATTTGATTGTTTGTTTGCATTGAATAGGCTCCGAAACAAAGTACTGAACCAATTTGAAAAATTCTTTTACTGTTGGGAAGTTATACTATCCCCGGGTGACTGCTACTTCTTATCCCATAAAATTTAACGGTTCCTACGGGATAGTAAACGCGGGTGAAACCGCGAGGCGCTTCTACTTAGAAATATTATATCATCATCATCATTCTGTATGTACCTAGTACTAACATTGTTTTTCTACACTAATATTATAAAGAGGAAAACTTCGTCTTTGGTTGTAATGAATAGGCTCCGAAACTACTGAACCGATTTGAAAAATTCTTTCACTGTTGGGAAGCTATGCTATCCCCGGGTAACATAGGCTACTTACCTTTTATCCCGTAAAAATTAATGGTTCCCGCGGGATAGTAGTTACGCGGGAAACCGCATGGTGCTTCTAGTTTTTAAATAAAAAGATAATTCTTATTCTGAAACAGTTTGTATCAAATGGCTTGACAAGACAATGTGTGTCTTGTCAACCAGTAATATTATAAAAATAAAATTACCATAACAGACTTCAGCACAACAATAACATCAAATCTGCCTCTGATATCATTAGTGAACCGTATGGTCTCCCGCATGGCAGTGGGTTGGGTCGGGGTCCACATCATCGTCAGGCAGTAGCATGTTTCTGGTTCTAGCTCCAGCCATTCTCCCGGCAGTTGGATCACCAGCCCCGGAGGCAGAGCTTTCCCGAGGGTTATCTGTGGAAATTAAACAATGATTTTTCTTTATGGAATTTTATTTGTTTTTTATGGAATTTTATTTCTTTTTGATCACCATAAATATTGCCTCATAGTTTAATGGTTGGCCTGATAAAATATGGAGGCTAGTACTGCCTTAAACAACAAACATCTAAAATGATATGATTTAGAAATATGACACTCTTGCATATAAAGGGTTCCTATTTATTCTCATTTTGAAGAATTCAGTAATCAACAAACACAAATGAAGGCAGAGTGTTCCACTCCTTGGTTATTCAAATGAATGTGGCACTTAGCATGGTCTTCAATGAAGTCCACGGCCCTAGGTATGGTTTGATGCCGAGCCTGCTAGAGCTGAGATTTTAGGGTCAGGTATCGGGCAAATTATTGTGGTCAAAAATTCAGACATTCAAACATAAATAAAGACTAGATGTCTGATTGACACTTGATCAGGTTTGTACATAATATGGCAAGCGGAATATTCAAAACAAGGACAACAATCTAGCCCAAAGCAAAAATGTAAGACAGTCTAGAAACTTAGTTTATATTATGTAGTGAACGATTGGATCTTCTGATACCTGTTGCATCTGTTTTGAAGGGTTGAACACTTCCAATTCCCTTTCGCAAGACGATCCAATGAGAACATTGTCGAACACTACTTGCGGCGGCCTAGAGAAGGGAGCCAATATGAGGCGAGGGCATTCTTCTTTGAGTGATTCTTTCGGCACATTTTCAACTCGACGAGCTCTTCGTATGTGCTCTGGAGTATTTTCAATCTAAAATAGACAAGCGGCATGATAGTTACAAGTTACATTGTATTTGTATCTCCGATTTTTTTGCGTTTTTTATCTTAGATATTTTAGCCATTCTCTCACCTGGAAATACATTTTAGCCGTGTAGAACTATTCACCACAGTTCCACATAATTATCTAAATTAACTCTATTGAACTTAACGTTACAATGTATTAGAATATATTATCGTAATTCAATTACATTTGAATTGAATTTTTCAAACAAAACAAACCGTCACCCGACGTTTTCAAATTTTAAAAACCATAGACAAGACAGTAGTAGATATAGTTCATTAGTAGTTTTTTTTTAATACATATCGTTCTCACTGGAGATTTTGCCATAAAAAGAAAATATGTATAAAGGTCGAACCATATACACATTTTGGTAGAATTTGCTTTTACTAATATTAGTGATGGTTTTAGAAGGAATTGCAAACATCTGGCAACATTTGTCTTGGTTTTTCCTTTTCATTTCCAGCTGTCAAATTCAGTCAGTTCGGTCAGCGCTACGAAATTTTCGTCCCTTCCTTTTCTCCGCAAAGGTGTAATAAATTATCATCTATAACGTTTATACCACCACGTACCTACCTATTAACGGCGGGCAAACTGATACTTATTATATTTCTTTCAGAACCCCTGCAGCAGTCGCGAAGCATGTCCGACCAGGCGAACGAGAACACTTGCGTAGTGTGTTTCAAGAACGTTTTGTACTACTCGATTGGCGAATGCGACCATCCCGTATGTTTCGAGTGTTCTACTCGCATGCGGGTGCTGTGCTTGCAGAATGAGTGCCCTATCTGTCGCCAGGACCTTGCAAGGGTAAGTTCAATTAATCTCCCCACTGTGCATCATACGTATGCATTGGTCTCGCGTTAGCCGACTTTACGTCGTTGTGCAATGTTATTAATTGTACGCGGTCTTATTCGAATATTACCTACTTATACTAACGTTACAATGTAATATGTATGAGGATAGTTTGTATTTGTCATTCATCTTCTGATTAGAATCTTACTGCATGTGAAATGTTGTCATTGTCAAACAGTTTGTAGCTATACACCACAGTCAAACTTAATTATCGTAAATCAATAAAGGAGCTATAACAAAAATGTACTAAGAAAACTTTCAATTCAAAACACTTATCTATCTAATTGGTATAACTATTAACATTAGTGTTAGGGGATTCCCTAAGTAAAATACATTGATTTGCATGCACAGGGTAATACCTATGATGTGTCTATATTATTAAGGTACCTGTTGGTATCTCTGCAGTGTATGAGGCTTACGTACAACCCTTATGAAAACAAAAGCGAGCACAATAAAAATGCCGTTAAATATAGTTTCAGATCAGATTATGACGACAGAACAGTCACCATTGAGTTCCTGAGTCTATAAGTCATTGTCTTTTAATTTGTGTTGCAATTCCAAAATAAAGCGTGATCTATGGACTTTAAGAACACTATATGATAATATTATAGTTTTTTTTGGGTTATTTATTTTTGGAAGTATATCTTTACAGGTGGTTTTTACGGAGTCCGTCCAACCGTACAAGGAGCTGCGTAGTCGAGTGTTTACTGATCGACAGTTTGAGAGGCAGTTCAAGATCGGGTTCTGCTCTGATGTCATCAAACAGGCATATGAACGGCTGCTGGAGAACTGCTGTAGTATCTGTGATAATGCACCGCCATTCCGCAACTTCAGCATGCTCAATGATCACACGAGGAAGGTCCACGAGAAATACTACTGTGATCTCTGTGTTAAACATTTGATGGTAATTGTTTATTTTATTTATACCCAAGCAACATTGATGCTGAACATTGAAGTCTATGTTGGTTCATAAAAATGTTTACATTTGTAACAATGAGCCAGTTATAAAGTTCGATTTTGAAACTGTACACTGTGATGGCAGTTGAAACAATGTTGTATGTACCATAATATGTGATTATATTTCAATATTGATATGTGAACTAAAGTTACATTTAGAGGAAAGAATAACTGTTTCATTACTAAATAAGTAATAGCTATACAGCTATTTAGTTCCTGTCTATCCAAAGGATGCCTGCAAGAAATTGCTGTAAGCAATAAGGCCACCCATCGTACACCATATTTTTAGTGATTATTTCCTGTATTGTAACTTTTTACTATGGTGTCAATAAATAACAATGTATTGTAAATAAGTTATTCTTTGAGGAGCCGGTGAAAAGTTGATAATTTACCCTTTTGCTATTCAAAATACATCAACCGGAATGTATCTTTAAGAATAACTCATTGTATATTGAAGTATTTTCTTAACTGTAACAAATTATAATATGCACACTTTTTCAGATATTTACCAGTGAGAGAAAGTGCTACACTCGTCAGGAGTTGGCACATCACAGACGTAAAGGCGATCTCGACGACACATCGCATAGGTAGGCAACATGTCCCCATTGCCCTGCCTTATAATATTAGTTATAATCTACTAGAGAATACTGAAGCTTTCTACCAGTGAAAGAATTTTCAGTATCAGATCATTCAGCCGTAACACAACTTAACAACTACAAAATATTATCATCTATTTAATTTATGAGTGTACATTGGTACATAACATAATTAAGAATAGAACCTTTTACCTTATTTGTAGGACAGAAATGACGTCTGCTAGAGCGAAAAACACTAAAACACACAGATGCATAAAATGAACCAGCAATGTTTTGATTATGGATCAATTGATAATCTAGCCTAATTTTAATATTTTTTGTATTCCTTCACATAATTCAAGATTCAATACCTATCATTTTGTGTAGAACCATCAGTGAGTGACTTTTCTCAATTTCTTCATCTATCATACCTCTCATTCTTAGGTTCCATTTTTCCCATCATGATATATATTCCGATGCCCGCATGTATGGCAATAGTAAATTACCCTCTCTAGTGTTCACCGACAGGGGGCACCCTCTATGCGAGTTCTGTGAGGAACGCTTCATGGACGCGGACGAGCTGTACCGCCACCTCCGCAAGGAGCACCTCTACTGCCACCTGTGCGACGCCGACGGCAGGAACTTGTACTACGCGTCGCATCAGGAGCTGGCGCACCACTTCCGCTCGGACCACTATCTGTGCGAGGAGGGGGAGTGCGCCGGGCAACACTTGACCGCTGTGTTCAGGAGTGATATTGATCTTAAAGGTACGTTTTTTAATGTATTGGCTTTGCACAATTTGTGCATATGATTTGTCGAATGAGGTAGTGCTAGCTTTTGCTGTCAGAGTTTGTAAGAGACCTCTGACATTGGTTAAAGATTGCTCTTAAACCAATGGCAGCTGAGAACGACAAATTTAACAAGATCTGTCTGGCCGTTTCAGGGTGTGTAGACTAACATAATAATTATTAAGTAGGAATAATTTGTCGATTGTTTATAATTCTAGCGCATAAAGCGACGGTGCACGGCAAAGGTATGACCCGCGGCGCGTCGAGACAGGCGCGTACGTTGGAGCTGCAATTCAACATCACGCCACATCCTGTTGTGCAAAGGGTTCCACGGTAAACTATTGTTCTACTAATTATAAACCAGCAGTTTGCCAATTTTCCTACAGGAATTTGTCTCATATAAAACATATCCCCCGGTTTCTAGAACGTTTGTTGGCTTTGACAGTAGATTAAAACTATCGTTGCCTCTATCTGACACTAAACAAATGACAAGGATGGCAATAGAATTAATCTGTTGTCAACGCTGACTGACGTTTCAGAAACTGGGGGATAGCCTGCCAGCTGGGATAATGTAGTGACTTAATTTTATATCTCGTGCAGTACAGTTATTAGTGTTAAGGTGAAGCCGTCGTTCTCTCACGTTCCAGTGAGAGGGAGCGAGAGAGGGGCGAGCGCGAGAGGGAGCGGGAGCGGGAGCGCGCGCCGACGCCGCCGCCGCCGCCGCCGGCCGCGCCGCGCATAGACACGCACAGTGACGAGCAGTTCCCGCGCCTCTCCGCCGCGCCGCCCGCGCCCAGCCTGCTGGTCGGCGGCACCGCCAAGGGATACAAAGGTTCTTTTTGATGTGAAACATCTATAGCCGCACGTAAAACCGATTTCTGGCGTGGCTATACGATGGTATATATTATACAGTCTATATGCAGTAGTGTGTACGGTGTGGCGACGCGTCGCCATGCGCAATCGACTGTGCGATTCTCTCCCAACAAAATAATACAAAATAATGTCGATGTTTCACATCTGCCAGGCGTCCCGTGACGGCTCACTTTTTTTTTTAAATACTTTGTCGGCTAGCATTTGACCACTATCTCACCTGTCAGTTGTCGAACCTACACTATGCGGCGTGTCATCCCGACGGAATCGACTGAGCTTCAAGGTTACAGGCGATCCTAGTCTTCCGTCCAGGTAGAGTGATGGTAACCGAACGGTAACTTGCGCCTTTTAACCCAACGACACCGAGTTCGATCCTAATTAGCCCGCCACTGACGACTTTGTTGGTTAGGTGCTAACTATCATCGCTCGCTAAGCCATGTCAGAGGCGCTTGGGCTGTCTGACTAACTCTGACATAAGAGGCCGGCACTGCCTCATTAGACAGACAGCGAGTAGTAACGCGTTACTGTAACGCTCGGCGTTGCACTACAATTAAGTCATGGCAAGGCGCGGCGTTTACCATCAGCTTGCTTCTTTCAGTTGTGTAAAAGACTCGATTGTTCCAGGGGCGCATAACCTAGCGCGGACGGACAAGAATTTCCCGACGCTAGGGGGCGCCGCCGCGGGCCCCTCGCGCCCGACGCCGCCCCCCGCGGGCGGTAAGGCCGCGCCCACCGTCGCCGCCACTATCATGAGAAACTGTAAGTAATGAAGAATTCACCTTCGAATGAAAGTTCGAAGTTACGGAACGGACGGTTTTATTCTCAATTCTGTGTAGATTTTAACGATGATAAAATATTGTCCACACAGCGAAGCCGGGCGTGTCGATCCAACTGCACAGCCAGCCGGCCAGCGCAAGCAACTTCCGGCTGACGCAGACGAGCGGCAACCGCATCACCATCCCCCACCGGCCGCGCCTCCCCTCCAGTGACGACGACTTCCCCTCGCTCTCTGTGGGGAAGGACGACCATCCCAGCATAGGGGCCTCGGCGCCGCAGCCTCCCAAGGCAAGTAGCAGCCGACGCAACCATCAGCGTCCCTACTTTCCGCGTACTACCTACATTCCCGATGATGTTTCTCTTCTCATTTCCTCTCGCCCTTCCCGCAGGTCACGCTAATCAACAGCCAAGAGATGCAAGCTCTAAAGAGTAACCATCAGAGCACGCAGCAGAAGCGGCCGCAGCAGATGGGCTCGGAGGCGTTCCCCGCGCTGTCGGCGCAGTCGGCGCCGTCCGCGCCGCCGCAGTGGATCACCGTGTCCAAGGCCAAGGAGAAGCAGAAGCCGACCAGGCCCGACCCGCCGCCCGCGCCCCGCGAGCACCCCTTCAACCCCGTCGCGGACTTCCCCACGCTCCCCGCCAACGCCAAACCCAAGAAGAAGGTCCTCCAGCTGCTACCGCCGCCGCCCCGCTCTCCCCCCGCGCAGATCGAAATCAAACTGACCAAAAAGGAGAAGAAGAAGCAGAACCAGATCAGCAAGAAGGAGAACATGTCGGACGCGCCGCTCGTGAACGGCCTCGACAAGAAGTACGCGCGCGACCCCTCCTGGGCGGACGTGAGCCTCGACCACAACAACGAGGCGGACCGGAAGATCAAGACGATCGAGATGGTCGCGTCCACCGCCGCGGCCGACTCGGAGAAGAACCGGAACACGGGCAAGGGTGACTTCGCGCTCGCGTCCAAGGACTACCCGCCGCTCAACCCGAAGAGCATGAACGCGAGGAGCGACCCCGACCCGGGGAGCAAGAGGGCGCCCAACGGCAGCGTGCCGCCCGGGTTCAAGGCGCGGCCGGCGTGCGACGGCCTCACCTTCACCAACTCCTCGGGGCAGACGTTCTCCGCGCCCGTGCACGCGTACATCGCGCCGCCGGACTTCGAGCGGCGGAACCGAGCGCTGGTCAAGAAGTTCACCGTCGCCCTGGGCGGGACGGCCGCCGTCGAGAACTTCAAGGTGGCGTCGCGGGCGTTCCGCGAGAACAACATCGGCGCGGACGAGTTCTACGAGCACTGTCGCAGCGCCATGGGGTCGCAGCTGGACGCCGTGTTCCCCGACCTGGTGGCGCTGCTGCCGGACATCGCCAAGCAGCAGGAGTTGGCCGTGGGCAGAGACCTGCCGCAGCTGGAAGTGTGCGCGACGTGCGGCCAGCTGGTGCCTCTCCCGGACTACGCGGCGCACCAGTCGGCGCACTGGCCGCCGCTGGCGCCGCGCTAGCGCCCCCTCACATGTGATACTGCCGCTCGTGCGATGCTGTGTTCATATTACAAATAGCCGATTACGCCGCAATGAGTGACAGACTTAGTTAGATATAATATCTGTGTGGTAATTTATATTATGTAAATCACTGTAACTATAGGATCTAAGACCGTTAATATATACGTTCATTTTTATTTCGTCGTCGCTTCCCTTGTTTATACTTATCTTGCTTCTGTTCAATTTCTTTGTAGCATCATGCTAGGGACTTACCTCCACAATCTATATAAAATTTTGATATGTTAGCCATATTTGTATATGGTGTACTTTATATATGTATAGTAACCGACATTTTATTTTCTAGTTCTAGTTGCACGGTAACGCTTACTGGAAACGGTCTCCTTTATAAGGCGACTATTCGAATACTATTTGTAAATAGTTCCGGCGCGCGCATTTGACTAAACTCGACGATTGTCCAATGGTAGGTGCTTTTGACCATACAACTTGAACAATGTGACTACGATCGGAATTTCAGTTGTAAAAACGTTAAATATGATTATCTAATGTTAATGTTACATACATGGTGTTAAACTACATGGTTTCATAATTTTAATGAATAAATATCGTATTTTTGTACTTTCAAACTGAACAATTACTTTTAGTTTGTGAAGATATTTCTTGTTAAAAACGTTTCATTTGTTTTAATAAAGTCCATTTTGTATGTCATGATACAAATCCTGTGTATCCTTCATTTGTCAAATTATCTAGGAACCTAGGATCATACCCTCCTCTAGGAAATTCAGGTAGTTTTTGCAAGTGAACATGCATAATCGAATCCCAGGGTATTTTATTTACAGGCTGACAACTATCTGTTACCTAGTGTTATTTATAGCATTTGGGCTGTGGTTCTTGCAATAGCGTGTCACACACATTAAAATCAACTCAGATAATGCTTAAACTTACAGCAATTAATTCATAACTCACTACATAAAGACTGCTCATGACAAAATGGTTTTGTTCTGTGATAGTAAAATAAATACGCTAACTGATAGATACAATCTATATATTTTGAACCATATAACCAAGCATAGCTTTACAGTATTGATAAAGAGGAACCTCATTTATCACTCTTTCCCCACCCCAGGAAGCCCTTGACGAGTCCAGTGAGGCCTGCGCCCTGCTTCTTCGCGTCGGCCGCGCCGGTCTTATCGTCGAGGTTGGGAAACTCTATAAAGTTGCAAGCCAAGTCGAAGAACAGCGGCTTGCAAGGAATCGCCTCCATCGGAGGCGGCATCTTGAAAATGTTCGGGTTCTTAGTCAGAACCTGCGAGTCTTCGCGATACTCGTCCAGGCGGTCTACTAAAGGCTTCTTGTCCTTGTAAGGCCTTCCGCTCGAAGAATACTTGTTCTCCTCTTCATCCTCGTCGTCCTCGAGTACGGAGTCCGCGTGAACTTCGAACTTGCAGCTCTCTATGTCCTTCTTCAAGACCTGGAGCTTGTCCAAGAGCTGTTTTTCTGGATTGCTCTTGATAGATTCAGCGGTGTAGTTGCTGCAGCGCTCGAGCATGGCCAGAGCTTCCCGGAAGCGGCGCAGGCCGGTGAGCACTTGAGCGATGTAGTAGCACCGGAAAGCTCGGTACCCCTTCATCTGTATATCGATTTCCTTCTGGTAAGCCGCGTCGTCCTCGAAGCCTGCCAATTGCTGCAGCTCCGTGTAATTCTGGAGTATGATCTCGTACAGTCTGGTCAGGTCGTGTGGACGGACCTTCTTCCCGTCGATCTGGCCGTTGTTCTTCCTGGCTTCTTCGGCTTGTTGGACCAAGAAGTTGTTGCGTTCGATGGTGCGCATCAGACGTAAGTACATCAGGTAGGAGAGCAGATAGTTGATTCCGGAAGCCTGGGTTTCGGAAGCGGGTTTGAGCTTGGCATCGTTTTTGATTTCGTCCTTGAGGGCGGAGATGGCGTCCTTGCAGTCCATGAGGACGTTCTCCAGGATGTCTATCTTGGCCTGCACGTCGGGCGCGGCCGCCACCGACTTGTCGAGGTCTTGCAGTGCGATGAGGAACAGGCGCACCTTCTCCGGACGCACGGAGACGCGCCGCCCGCGCCACTCCACCGAGTGCATCACGCCGGAGCGGGACTCTCTGGAAATAGTGCGCTCATGTACTAAACTCGTATTTTTATTAGGTACGCTTCTTTTGTCAATCATATTGAATTGACCCGGGATATTTTATGCTGTATTGACAAAAACATAGATACATATACTATTAGATTGACACAAGGCAATTTCGTATGAGAGATTAAGTTTTAGGGGGTAAACGGTAAGCTATACAAATGACCCACAAACCACTGGATAAGAGACGACTTGTAAAGTTGTGATAATAATGTTTTGAGAATATAACCTTCCTTTTTGGGAATATTCCTTCTAAATAGATAAACAACCATCCGAATGAGGTAGTGGAATCGGCTAACTTTCATGAGTCTTGGAGACCATGTTTATAAAGGTAATGTTTACAAGTCAGTCTTTGTATAAGTGAATTAGCAGCTTAAAGCTAGTAGTTCCAACTGACTTGGCTTGCGCCATGAGCGTATCCAAGTTATCGATGAGCCCCTGACCGCGCATGGCCAGGAGGTCGCCGGCCGCAGACTCGTCACCGATGTTGTACGCGCAGTACCGCAGGCTCGGTTTCAGCTCTTCGATCTAGACAGGACAACCTATAGTGTTACTCCTGACCGACTGATTTCTTCAGACAGATAGAATTGATTAGGTTTGATGAGAAAGCAAACTGCGAGCAAATAGAGAACAGCTTTTTTATTGAACTGTTCACTACAATAAATATCACTTGATGTTATGAGATGCGAGCAGTCTTCATTAGGCATGTGGACTGTAGAGTCCTACTGAACGATGATGACCGGTCGAGTTAGGATGTTCCTTTAGGATTCTGCCTGGGAGAGTGGCACATCTCTACCAGTCATACATTTGTCAAGCAGTAGCGTGTAAACATTGGCAGATGCGTGCCCACAGCAGTACCTTCTGGTTGTAGAGGGCGCGCTCGTCCTCCGCGACGGCGGCGGCGAGGTTGTCGAGCACGAGGCGAGCCCGCTGCAGCGCCTCGGCCGCCGCGCGCCACTGCTGCCGCTCCAGCAACAGCGCCCCGCCCAGCCACGCGGCGTACGCGCCCGCCTCCAGCCGCGTGCGCGCCGAGCACACGCCGCTTTGCTGTAAAAGGTGTCAACGTTTTTAAGGTTCCACACCCAAAAGGCAAAACGGGACCCTATTACTAAGGCTCCGCTGCCCGTCCGTCTGCCACCAGGCTGTATCTCATGAATGGTGATAGTTAAGACAGTTGAAATTGTGAATGTATTTCTGATGCCCCTATAACAACAAGTACTAAAAAACAGAATTACGAACGTTTTTTGTGTCATTACAATTTACATATAAAATCTATACCTCACACAGTTGTAAGAGAGTGTCCGCATGGCCACAGGCCTTCCTCAGCCGTGCGACCAGGTGGAACTTCTTGCGAGGCTCCGTGTTGGCCTCCTGCCGCAGCTGCATCGCGTGCGCCCACGCGCGCTCCGCCTGCAGCAGCGGCACGCACAGCAGCCGGCTCTCAGCCGACGCCGCCGTCAGGTGCACCGTGGTGATGTCGCGCCGGCGGTAGTGACGTCGGTCACCCTAGACGTAGATTTTTAATCTTAAATCTTGCAGGATCTTCTTATCACTGAACTGTTTACAATATTTGGTATTATGCTATGCTAGATAATTTAAGTACATAAATTAAAATTATGTCAAAGTCAAAGTCAAAGTCAAAGCATTTATTGTAAAGGCAATTAAATCGCACTTTTACAAGTCAAACAGCTAATTTTCGTTAACAAAGAGAATCATAAAAACATAAAGTATGATACATTAAATTAAACAGTAATTGATTATGGTTTGATTTTGAAAAAAGGATGTTTCCTTTTCAAGCACTGTACCAAGATTCTGGACAGGAAAAGGAAACTCCGTTGACTCTACCAGTGCTTCGGAATACGCCCGTTAGAGAAGACAGCACCAAGAAACTCTACGGGGATGTCATTTTTTAACTTATTATTTTTCAAATTCTTTTTTCAGTCATATAAATTAACAAACATACAATATATAGATTAACACACACGAACAAAATAATTCATAAAATTCACGTTAATTATTATCATGGAGCTGGGGACATTGAGGCCATGCATTTTTATCTTTAACATAGTCATTAACAGTGTAATAGGCTTTCTTGATGAGATTAACCTTGATATAAATTTTAAACCTTTGCATGGATAATTGATCTATTCCTTGTGGTAACTTATTATAAAAGCGTATACAGTTCCCCATAAATGAACCATTAACCTTCTGCAACCGAAATCTTGGTACATTCAGTTTATTTTTATTTCTAGTGTTGAAATTGTGCACGTCACTATTTTTAGTAAACGTGTTAATATTTTTACGAACATACAATAAGTTTTCATATATATATTGGCAAGCCACTGTAAGAATGCTGATGTCTTTAAACCGTTCCCGGAGTATGTATACAATATGAGGGTATATCAAGCAATAATGAGTGAGCCAACATCGATATTGGCAAAAACCATGTTTATTTTAAGTTTTGGGGCTATGTATGTGCCCATGAGAATGAGGAAGAACAAGCTGAATTTCTATGGGCCTGGCATAGCCACAGAAATGTGGCTAAAAGAGTCTAAAAAATTTACTTGTATTATTACGCTTTGGTACACAACACCAAGCGTGCATGCACCATAGTAGAATCATTGCTTAACAGCATGCTCCTAAGCATGGGTTGCAAACCTGGTATTCTATTTAAAAAAATAAACCTTTCATCAAGCTGCAAATCAAGCAAAGCTGTGAGTGAGAATAGATTAGAATATACTATAACATACTTTTTTGAGTTGTGTGTTTTTCCATCATCTATAATCAGGACATTACCTGGGGTATTTTGAGCACTTTCCGAAGCCTCCTGATACGACGTGAGCAGTAGCCCCGGTAGCGTTGATAGTCTCCGTGACGCAACCCATGGTGCTGCTGAGCATCCTTCGTCAGTCGGAATACTGGCTATGAGTTACGGATCTGTTAAATGATATATTATGGAGACAAAGCTAAAATAATAATACAATTTTTATAATAAGTACCAATGTCAGATTACCACTTTACGTAGGGCAGCATTTGTTTATTGAATTATAAAATCCAAGTCAATGAAAATTTAATGTTGTATAAATACTTTTCATATCTTGACAAATATACATTGGTTGGTCTAATAATATTATTAATTGCTTAACTTACAAAACTGGTGGACTAAATTACTTGCAATGCCAGAATGTACATTACATTTTGAGCTAAGTATATCAAGTGCTAAACCAATAATTATACAAGAACTTAGTAATATTACACCAGTAACTACTGGATACTTAGCTCGAGATACCAAAAGTACAGCAATTTATAAAAGGATACTTTCTAATGATAACAAGTTCGGTGTTTTTGGCTCTTCTTTTGCCGTTTCTCTCGTCGTTAAGGATTTTTCATCACCACCAGCCTGGCCTTCCAGGATTACCATATTGAAAAGTTAGCACTTGTTTATAAATTTGAACTAGATAATTTTAAAATTTCGTCTACACGAACACGACACGACAATCCTAGATTTCCAGGAGAACTAACGTTACAAACTTCTTCAGAATATACTCCAAATATTTTTGTCATAAGGAAAAAGACAACGTCATACAACATTGATGCAACTAGCAAAGGTAAACAATCATGTCATGCTAAATAAGCTGGAAAGTGGAATCGAATCTGCACTAATCTGCTGAATGGAGACCTAGTGAATTTTTGAATCGTCACCATCTTAATGTCAAATTGTCAATGTGACAGACAGTCAGACAATCAACCAGCCAAAAAGCAATGTTTTCATCATTTTGCTAATATCGGTATTGTTTATAGTAGTACCAATACTGGTGTTGAATATCTAAATACGATTATTTTATCGGTCTTTGTACTTTATTGGATTTATGGCATCGATGCTTATACCGATAGTTGATATTTTCTAGACAGCGATGCGATGGTACCACATTGCACGGGATGATCAATATACCTACGATACGGCAACACCATAGTACCTAGGTTAACTTGGCGAGGTATTAGGTTCATTTTACAGCGTTTCATTTGGCGAATGAACCGCATGCAATGACAACGACATCTAGTTGCATTCCGTAACACTTTGAACTTCAACAATTTTGCTAATTTTTCGGTATTTTGAATATCGGTGTCATTGTAGATATTATCCACTTAATAAGTATAGAGATTAAGGTATCGAAAAACTATACTGATACTTATATCGGTATTTTACGTATCGGTACTCTTATATCGATATCAGTAAAATATCGGTATTTTTTGTCTTAGTAGCACTGTTTGGCTTATTGGTGGAATATTAACCATTTAAGTGTTCGTTAACGTGCACGAGTGTAGGCGAATGATATAAACTCAAAAAACGTGTCATTTCGCATTTTTTCCAAAACTCCCAGGAAGTTTCAGTAAAGCATCCACTACTTTACTGAATCGTGACTGACGATGTAAATAATTGACTTGACTACTTGACCACGATTGCTATAACATTGCTGTGACTTTCTGTGAAATTAAGAAATACTTAAATAATAAAATACTTGACACTGGCTGTATGCAGAAACCGTGCGAAGCCATAACTAAAACAAACAAACTGTTTGGCTTGACAGTTGAATGACGTGTTGACATACAAAGACATTTTGACTTTGATTGATGTGAACGATTTGACTTTGATTACTTTCATTGTACGTTCGTTCGATTCTGTTTGATGTTGTTTGATTGATTTGATCAAGGTTTTGTTCCTTTTAAAATATCTCCGTGTTCGTTCATAGGTTAGCTATTATTTATTTCCGTAAAAATCCACGAAATCTTAGTAATAACCAAGTGTTTTCAGTGATCTCTTTGTCGACGGTGTGTGTAGTTGCTTACTATAATTACTATTTTCTGTTTCAGAAGAGTAATTTTGATAAAATGGCAAAGTCAAAAAATCACACAAATCATAACCAAAGTAAGTACGTACCTAATATGTAAACATTACATAAAATCGATTCAATCGAGTATGATTTCAATTGAGAGCACCATAACTTAAAGGCTGTACATGATAACGATATCAACTGCTCTATGAGCTAATATTACAGGATTTTGTAGTGTTTACCAACCGGTGGCCACTACCTACGTATGGTAGGTACCTACTAATCTGTTTTTTCTTTCAGGTCGTAAAGCCCACAGGAACGGCATTAAGAAACCCACAAAGACGAGGCATGAATCTACCCTTGGGGTAAGTTTATTGTCCAATTACTAAACAGTTTCCAGGGGTGTTATGTTAGCTAGTGCTAGTTCGCAAAAACTGTCCTGTCTGTGGTTGTTTACATGCACAACTCATTAAATAGGAATGCAATTATTACTTATAACCAATTGTGTTTAAATTTGTGGAATTATTTCTTTACAATTTACAAATCAGTCATTAGAGAGAGTAAGATGTAACATGTCTCGAATCACCTGTCTATTGAAAATTTTCATATCCACCATCATTATAATAATACACATTATAGTGATGGTGGCTATGATTTATAACTCCACATCGCTGCTTTCAATCCTCAGCTCCGCACTAAACAAATTTTCATGAGTTATGTGTGTATTTCTATTGCGCAATGCATCAGAGGGTACATCAAGCGATTGGCCCCTGTTGTTATTGTGGGCTTGTAGTAGTTAAGACATGTCGAGGCCGGGGAGCCTGACACTACCTCATTTCATTTGACAAACAACAACAAATAAGTATATCAGATCGTTACACAGTTGTTAATCTATGACATTGTCATTTTCAGATGGACCCTAAATTCCTTAAAAACCAGAGGTTTTGCAAGAAGGGTAACCTGAAGACCGATAAGCAGCTCGCGAGAGCAGCGGAGAGGAAAGCCACTCGTGAGGCCAAGGCCAAGAAATGAACATCTAGCTTGTAAGATAATAAAAAAAATTACATATTTATAATATTTTATTTTTGGAATTAAGTTTCTTTTGAAGTCGCCTATTACGTTTTGTGCTTTATCAATTTCACATTAGAGTTTCACATTTCACATAAATGTCATATCAATATCTTGTACAATTTCAATAAGAAATGGAAAACAGCCGTTTCTCCAAAATTAATCGGACTACATGCTCAACCAATGGACAGGTTCAATAAATAATAAAACGTATACAAGGCAAGAGACTTTATTATTATAAAAAAATTACGAACACAAAACACCTAGACACAGACAACCATGGAATACACTATTGTGGTAAACTGAATAATAAACATTGCTACTAAACCTAATTATCATTCATATTACTGATTAGTAATTTCAACCCAATAATTCCTTCCATTGGGGCACAATACTTAGGGTGGGGTAAACATTGTTTTATCAATAGACTACCAAGAGCTCTCATTAGTGTCAGATTTACGACTGCAAATTGAACTTTTACTTTATGCGGTATATCAGAAGTAACTTCACATTGGCTATATATAATAAGTTGAACTGAGGAAAATATATCAGTTATATCCCCATTTTGTTGCCAGAATAAGCTGGCAAATAGGAGGTATTTTAGTAGACTGCGAACCAGTCACATAATACTGGTGTATTATGAGCATCAGAATACACAGCATGCATACAAGTGGCCTGATTTAACATTGTAGTATCCACTCTGAATTTCTTCAAACTCAATGTTCCATTGAGCATGTTATTATCTTTGGGAATGACTTGGCTACTTCCATTGGTAACAGAGTAGGTGATTGTAATTCCACTTGTGGCTGCAGGTTGTTGAAAACCCAACACCGACTGGACTCATCACATTACTACTTATCTAATATATTTCCTCTTATTACAATATGAAACCACCACTGACACCTCAGTATCGCAAAAATAACAACCACAATCCAACCCGTACATAACATAACAAAAGTTTTGGTAGATCATTTCGAACACTCGAGGCAAAAAAAATTACACCCTTAAACCCGAAAATTGTTCAATAATAATTCACACAATCGCCTGCAAGAGATTGGTCGTGGATCCACGTTTAGGCACAAGCAGGCACATAAATGTGCCGGAATCTATTGAACGTGGATCCGCGTCAAAAACACGAAAGGTTAATGTCACGGTCAATTTTGAATTGGCTAGCAATGGTAAACCAGCTAAGCCTAGAATGGAATTGGCTGCCATGGACTGTTGCCACCATACTATCCCAGAAAGTGGCTTGGCAAGACAGTTTTGGTTGAAATGGTAGCCAGCCAAACACACTCGTGCAGAGCTCGCCAGGTTTCAATGTTCTTGTTAGATATAGACTATGGTCGGTTGCCAAGGCAACACTTCTAGTTATAATCTCTCCATATAAAATGGACATTAAAGTAAAATGTTTATTCAAATATCTTTTACTTTAACATGGTAGCAGAGCGTAAATAAATAAAATAACGTAATAATTTACAACAACGACTATGGCATCGGGCTCACACACGAAAATTGAGTCGCTAAATAAAGACAATTACGATACATGGCGAATTCAAGCAAAAGCCATACTCATCAAAAATAAATTATGGACTTGCATTCAGAAGCCACTGGATCTACAAATCGCCGACGAACAAACGAAAGAAAAGGACCTAATTGCTCAATCTGAGTTAGTACTTTTAATCTCGCCTACAGAACTTAAGCAAATAAAAAATTGCGAAACAGCTTACGATATTTGGACGAAACTCAACGGAATTTATGCTAGCAAGGGACCTGCTAGAAAGGCCTTCCTTCTAAAGCAATTGATTCTCTCAAAAATGAAAGATGGCAATATTAGAGATCACCTCAACAAATTTATGGACGTAGTAGACAAATTACAAGACATGGATATCCATATCCACGATGATCTTCTGTCCGTCATGATGCTCTACAGTCTTCCAAGTGAGTACGAGAATTTCCGTGTTGCAATAGAATCGAGAGACGTATTACCAAAGTCCGACGAGCTGAAAATAAAAATTCTGGAAGAGTCAGAAGCGAGACAAATGAGCAATAGTCCAAATTTTAAAGAAGAAGAACAACAACAAGATGTAGAAGAGAGTTATTATGTGAAACAATGTAAATTTTGCAACAAAAAAGGACATGACATTAAAGAATGTAGAAAACTAGAGTACAAAAAGCAACAGGAGTCGAAGGAGACTGTACCAAAAAATTCATATGCTACATGCATGCATTCTAACAGCAAGAATTCACAAGATGAAGAAAATAATTGGATTCTTGATAGCGGTTGTACATCTCACATGTCTCACAACAAAGATTGTTTTGACAAACTCGGTAAATCAAACTCTCAATCACTGAAACTAGCCTCCAAAGAAGCGACAGCTGAAATCAAAGGTAAAGGTGAAGTCATTCTTACAGTAAATGCTAAAGATAAAGGAGCCACTGGGCAAATTACATTGAAAGATACACTTTACGTGCCAAGCCTGTGCTCGAATTTACTATCTGTTGGAAAAGCCACTGAATCGGGCTGCACCGTCCTATTTACCAACCAAAGGGCTACAGTGAGACATCCTGATGAGGGTATTATTCTCGATGCACCAAAAGCTAAAGACGGTTTATACTACGTAAACCCTGCATCATACAGAAAGAACAAGGAGAATAAATTTAAACCTCAGAAGAAAATACAAAAATGTAACTCAATAGAAGAAACAAATATTCAAAAATGGCATAAATGCTTAGGGCACATGAACGAAGCTGACATGAAGCTGGCCTTAAAAAATGGAATTCTTATTGGTTTAGACTTCAAACCAAATGAAAATCTCGGAGATTGCGAAGTATGCATTCAAGCCAAAATTAAGAGACTGCCTAGTAAACCTAGTACTTCACCTCGCACGACAAAACAACTGGAAATAGTACACAGCGATGTATGCGGTCCAATGAAAACACAAACACACTATGGAAATAAATACTTTGTTACATTTGTTGACGACTACACCAGATACAGCCGCGTGTATTGCATGAAGCAGAAAAGTGAAGTATTGGATAAATTTAAACTATACAAGGCAGAGATGGAAAATTACACTGGCAACGCAATAATCAGTCTCCAATCAGACAATGGTTTGGAATATTGTAATACAGATTTTGACAACTTTCTTAAAGACAACGGTATTATCAGACGCTTGACAGCACCTTACACACCACATCAGAATGGTATCGCAGAACGCAAAAACCGTACCTTACTGGAAAAAGCTAGAAGCATGATGATAGAATCGAAAGCACCTCAAAACCAATGGGGCGAAGCTATCCAAACAGCAAACTACCTTTCCAATCGAAGCGTTAATAAAACTATTTCTGCACATTTTGGTACTGTCACCACACCGTTCGAAAAATGGGTACAAAGAAAACCTTGTGTCTTCCACTTGCGTCAATTCGGAACGAAAGTCTTCATTCTTATGAGAGATCGGAAGCAAAATAAATTTCAATCAAAAGCCATACCTGGGATGTTTGTTGGCTACTCAGATACCTCAAAAGCGTACAGGATTTGGGCACCTTCAAAACAAAAAATCATAATAGCCAAAGACGTCAAATTCACCAGCAAACTCTACTACACAGAAAATTCAAAATCAAACTTAGAGATTGCAAATCCTTCAAAGATAAATCAAAATAAGAAACATTATGCTGAAATAACTTTCTTTGAAGAGGATGATGAGAGTAATTATGAGTCAATCCAAGGCGATGATGAACAAATCTCCATCCCAGACATTAATGAAACTGAAGAAATAAATATAAGAAGAGAGGAAGGTAGAAATGATACCCCTCAACAACCAAGAGTACTTCGTGATCGGAGCTGCCTCAGACAACCTGAAAGGTTTGACGAACATGTAAACGCTGCAGCTGAAGCTTTTAAAACAAGATTATAACGAACCTGAAACTTATCGCGAAGCTCTAGAAAGCAGTGATATGGACCTAGGCTGGAAAAACTAACTAAAGCCCTTGGTCTTAGTTCCTAAAGAGGAGTGGATGTTAGATATAGACTATGGTCGGTTGCCAAGGCAACACTTCTAGTTATAATCTCTCCATATAAAATAGACATTAAAGTAAAATGTTTATTCAAATATCTTTTACTTTAACAGTTCTTCGGAAGCAAATGGCTATTTTGAGGGTTAGGTTAACAACCTAACCCTCAAAATAGCCATTTGCTTCCCACTACCCACTACCCACTACGACACAGGCGTCCTACCACACAACACAACCAACTGAACAATGATTGCTTTGGAATTTTAAAGTGTAACATAATGGGGCTCTCCAGACTTGCAAAGATAATCAAAAACACCATAAATATCAATATCTGGTATTAGCCAAGAGCTGAGTACCTAACTCATTCATTTGCTATAACGTCATGAATGTAGATGTGGTGAATGGTGATCACAACTTGGTTGCAACTTCCAATAAAAACAGGCTATTGGCCCGTTGGCCCTAAATAATACATACCTAGTTACTTCTACGTCGTTGTTGCTACAGACGTATTCGTAGGTATGCCATAGTTATTTGTGTTGTGTGTGTACATCTAAATTATATGCATTATTTGGCCGATTTTTATCAGTAACTAGGTATTGATAGCAATCGTTGCGTACAGACAGCAACAGCCCTGTTACATAGATAATTCCGTTGCTTTGCATCACTTTGACACTCCTATTTATTACTGTCTGAGGCTTGAAACCACAGTTATGGGAACAGGTTCAGCACATTCGCAACAGCCATGTGCCACCGGTTAGTACCACGTCCCTAGATATAGGGACTTCTACCTACCTACCTACCTTCTTCTCCTGGTTTGCAAAATTCTTGTAACACCCATTCATATACACAGGGATATAGAACAAGAAAAATAACAAACATTACTTAGGCAGTAGTGTAAAACTTTACAGTCAACCCAAAACCCATGACACTAGAGATAAGTAGTAGGTACAATATACCTATAAAAGCAATAACTGTAGACGCAAAATGCAAGAGCTTACGTATTATTGAATGCTCTTTTAGGTCCTTGCAAAACGATTTCAAATTAAGCTTGGGCTTTATTGTGCTTGGGCCCTTTCGGTCCAGGTCCTTTCGGTCCAGGTCCTTTAGGTCCCGCAGATTTCGGACCTGGGCCTTTCGGGCCGGGACCCTTCGGTCCCTGATTGACAGGTTTGTCATTCTTACCGTCCCCTTTATCTTGTTTACCTTTAGGCTGCGCCGGCAGCCTCTTGATAAAGAATCTGAATGTTAACTTCTTATCCTTGAGGAAGTGCGCCAGATAATCCAAAGGTACCACCGCGCATCTTCCCCTGCGAAACACTTCGTCAGCTTTAATGGCATCGTTGAAGCAGTGTTCAATGTAAACCACCTTCCTCCGCTCATCTTGGTTGCTGGTCACGTGAATTTCGTAAATGTGCTGTTGAGCGGCAATCTTGCTGCCAATATGCTGAACAGCCCAATACGCCATCTTCTGCAAAGTGTCCAGCTTAAAGGTGATGATGAAGAGCATCTTGCCTTGAGATGTCAGGAAGAAATGACGATCGTCATTGTTGATGTTGATGTTTTTGAGGACGACATCGGCATCGGAGCTCGCGCTACACTCCTCGGGGTGGCGCTCTTTGAAGTGTTCCATCATCTCCTTAAGCTTGCCTGTGAAACAAATGATATTTGTGATGATGTAAGAATCTAGATTGATACACCGTTCAACCAATATGTCAGTATATAGCTTAGCAATTAAGTGCTATTATCGCCTTAGCTCATGGTTGGCTCTGTCACAAGGTCATTTTGGCAGTCCTAGGACTCCAAGCTCTACTATACACAATGATGATTTTGGTTACAAAAGGACTTAAGGACCTTACCACGCCAAGAGCACTTGCCGAAGACAGCGCCGAGCGGACACTCCATCTCGCGAAAGATGCATTCCTTTAGATGGTCTTCGATTTCCGAATTGACCATCGTGTACACGCAGCCCAAAGACTTATTCGGGCATGACACTTTAGCCTGGAGAATGAGATACAAGAAAATGATAATTAAGTAGGTAGGTATCCAGGCCTTTTTTCATTCATAATCCGAATTTCACAGAACTAGAGGTATATAAAGAAAAAGCTTACGCAAACATAATTATTTCGAAGAATGTTAATAGGTACATAGATTCGCATTAGGGTCGCGTCGAGATGAGAAAAAATTGGGAGTTGCATTGGTTGCTGTGGCTCTGTAGCCTGGGATAAGTAGGTAATATAGCTTCACGTATTTTATCTATTGTACAGACGAGGCAGCCTCGATCGGCACTGAAAGATCTCTTATATTAATTTGACTAGTCAAGAAACACTAGGTACCTTGTGTACAATGTCCTCCAGTTGCCAGTTCCTCATCTGCGTCATAGGCTGACGGCAAATGGGGCAGATGGGCGGCACCAGGGTGTTAGTGCAGCTGTTGCAGAGGCTGTGCCCCGACTGGCACTGGAAGATCGGTGCAGTCATCGTCTCCATGCATACCGGACATTCCGGCAGGTCTACCGCGATCGCCCTGGCGAAAATGCATGACTTGACTAAGAAGCTTTGTTTGATTTGTACCTATTAGGTACCTAGACGTTTAGTTCAAACCTTGCAACAACATTGTCTCAGTTCCCAGGAGGGAGACAAGTAGACTCCGTATTCAAGTTTTTGTTGATAGGTAAAGACATTGAGAAAAGCCAGTAACACTAGCATTTTTTTCCAGTTTCCTGTCGTGGCAAATCTTGGGTCTCGGACCCGTGGTAGGTATATAGGGGATATTTACTTATACTCAAACTAGTTAGATAGCTAATTTAACTCACTTCTTATTCGCCTTTGCCGTTGCCATTTCCTTGCTGTAGAATTTACTTAACGGCTGGAAAGAATACAAATTCAGTTAAAGACAAATGATTGTAACATCAAACATGTAGGAATTATCATAGGCGTAAATACTTATAAACATTATACACAATTCTGCAAACTATACATAATTGGCAAAGTACAAGATTTTAACAATACACTAAATAGAATAAAATGCATAAAATTAACCAGAAATTACAACACGAATATAAGTCGATATATCGATGCATAAAATACATAGACCAAAATTTTGATAACTAATTAAATCTGCAAAATGCCTAATAACGTTATGTAATGCACCACATGTATACAAATATGTAAAATAGCTCTAATACTACAAGATGTACATAAAATGCATAAAATGTAAAAATGCATAGAATGAACAAAATGACATAAATAACGCAAAAATGTAATAAAAAGTGAAAAAAATGTCTAAAAATGTATTAAACCATATAAAATATAAGAATGTATAAATAAGTGTATAAAACGCCTAACATTGTATAGAGCGCATAAAATGCGTATAAGAATGTGTATAAATGCCTTATAATATGTAATATAGACAAAATGTATAACAACACATAAAATGTATAAAAATGCAAACTAACCTATAAAATGTATACAAATGCCTAACAATTTAAGAAATGCATAAACTGTATAAAAATGTCTAATAATCCATAAATTGAATAAAATGTATAAAAATGCCTAACAACTTAAGAAATGCACAAAATGTATAAAAATGTCTAACAATCCATAGAATCCATAAAATGTATAAAAATACCTAATAATGTATAAAATGCCTAAACTTTACAAAAATGTCTAAAAATCCATAAAATGCATAAAATATATAAAAATGCATAATAATCTATAAAATGCCTAAAATTTATAAAATGTCTAAAAACCCATAAAATGCATAAAATTAATAAAAATGCCGAATAACCCAAAAATATGTATAAAACGCCTAGTTATAACTAAGAAGCATAGAGAATGTATAAAACCACTAAAGACAACGAAACACGATAGAAATGTATAAAAACTCTTTATCTAGTCATATAACTACAATACTGTAACAAAGAACGTGTACGTACAATAAATGTTTACACATAAGTATTTTTATAAATAAATATGAAAACATAGCATTAAGCCAAATTGTACAAAAAACAATAGTTACAAATAAAACACCATCCTAGATTTAAGAATTGATAATATAAGATAAGAAAATACATAGTAACAACAAATAAAGATGCACAAAAATGCAAAAACCCAAACCCCATAGAATAAGTAGCTGAAAAACCTCATTTACGTGTTTAGACCTAAGCTGTCCCTGTAGCGATTGAACCCATAGTAAATAAGGACTCCGACCCAGTGTCGGAGGTTAGCTCGCGGGCCGGGCCACAGCGCCCGGACAGGAAAAAAAAAAAAAAAAAAAAAAAAAAAAAATCAAACATGTAGGTACCTACATAAGTATAGGCACAGAATACCTATTAATAGGTACCCTAGCTTAGCTAATACTTAGTTACGATATTCTGAACCAAAAATAGGTAAGTACCTAGGTACTTACCTATAATTTTAGTAGGTAGGTACCTAAGTACCTACCTACTTATTAGTTTAAGTAGGTAAGTACCTACTGGTTACTACTTATTTTAGGACACCTATAAGTACCTAGTTACCTACTTATTAGAATCAAGTTACCATAGGTTCATTCCATAGCTCCTAAAGATTCTAACGCCCCGGAATTTTGTGACACTAGCTAGACTTACCTTATCTACCTACTTTACAGTGAGTAGTTAAGTAATATAAATAAATCTGAAATTCCCTTTGCAGGTGATACACTTACATAGGTATTAAGTAAAAAATACTATTGGTACTTACCTAGGTATAGAAGTTCTTAAACTTTCGCGAACAGGAAACATGTCGAGGTAATGTCAAAATTATATATTTTGATAAGTATTTGTTTGTGCGCGAATTAGACCCGTTTTTAGCTAGTTAATACCTAGGTATACTACCTACTAAAAATATTTATTTACATGACTAGGTACCTATAGGTAGGTACATAACCTATGTATTATAAGTACTTAATCTCAATTATGTGCTTGCCACATACCTACCTACCTACTGCGAATTTAGGATGGACGTGAGCTGCATTATTGAATGGTACCTACCTACCTTCCTCCTACTTATTATGACTGAGGTAGGGTATGATCTATGAATATGACAACGAAGTAGGTAAGTAGGTACCTACCTACATGTCGACGGACGAACGCCGGCTTTTTCTTTCGTGGGCAGTCAGTTTTATTTACGGGAAGCCCTGAACCTAAAAGCTTTTACCATGCATTGTAGACTAAAGTATACCTACCTACCTAACCTAGTAAAGTACCTAACGTCTGTAATAATATATTAAGTGGGTATAGTATACCTAGTTACCTACTTATTACTTACGTAGTTAGGTAATATCGTTTATCCTACCGAACTAATTGATCCTATTTTAGTTCTTAGGTCTCTAAGGGCCGTATTAATAAATGAACGTCAATAGCCCTACCAAGTGCGCTATCAGGTGATTCACATTCAAACTGTAATCTACATCTTGAAATTGTTGCTATTTTATAAATGGATATTGAGATGTAGCACTGGCCACTAGATACTATCTTGTATGTGTCAATTGTGTCATAATCGGATAGCACTTAACCGCTGAGTGTCATTTATTAATTTGCCAGATATCATGTAAGTTTCTGTTCCTAATCTACAACTTAAGATGTATAAGGTCAATGTGGGGAAGTCCGGCATACTTTTCTTCAAATTGAATTCAAGTTAACATTAATGAGTCGAAATATGCTTTTTAAAATAATTTGTTAGTCGGAAAAGGTGGATATAATATTGATTTACCTATAATAGTCTAAAAATAAGATCAATTGTAATGATCCTTAGAATTATAGCATTTTTTTTAAAAGGCGGCGTGTAGACTGTCTTCCCATGTAGTTTGAGGTAAGTCCGTCTAGTAGCAATAAAATCATAAGTTGTAGGGCAAATATGTTATATGTATGAAAAGTTGCACTGATGGTAACCTGGTGATGAAATTATTGTCGTATCTGCCTGCCCTAAGGTTTACATTTCAAAGATAATTAATTTTATTTACTTTTTGGGTAAGACCGTCATAGTTTTCTTGACAGTAGTTGCAAACATTTTCAAAAAAAAATAAGGGCTTTAAAATAACCAAATAACAAAAAAACAAATACCTTGTAATTCAAAATTAGTAGCTGCAAAATCAACAATGAACTTTGATCATTAAATCATTTTTTATCGTATTACAATTATTATTTCTTGGCACCATGCCCCACATGGGCACGCACTTTTGTTCCGGAGAAGATATTATTATTAATTCATAATACAAAATAATGTAGGACATTACTAAATAAGAAGTAGCAAGCAAGTATGAAGTGGGTTATATATAACATAATAAGCGAAGACCGTTATTGTTTGTTTAAACTTTTAAAATCGGTTTTGCAATAAACCATCGATACCAAAATAATCGCCATAATGTGAAAAGCTACATGGCTTATAATAATTTCTGAAAAAATAATGGATTGGATAGTTTTTAGTGGACTACTTACAACTTCTAAGTATAATAGCAAGTAAATAGTAATACTATAATAATTATATGAGTCATCCATACAATATGTGCTGTTGAAAATGTTGACAATATCTGCCTTTGGGGCAAGACCGGCATATGACGGACTTTCCTTTAGCTTGGTAGACGGTCTTCCAAATTGTTACATTTTAATGTTAACAATTTCTTGTACGTTCAAGTAACGAAATTGAAGCGTTTTTAATTAATTCAAGACCAGGAATAATCGTATGGATCATTAAACTATTTGCTAAATCATAGAACCTCTACAAACTCTTTAGTTTTTCCGCATTTTCTTCGAATTTTTAAAGAGACGTCACACTCCATCTACAAGTACAAAACGCGAAAAAAATTGAACAGTAAATTTCTCCTAACATAAGGATGTGAGCGACATCTATGATTCTCAGTTCGAAGTAGCTCCATAATATTGGTTTACTGACCGAGCCCTAAGGCGCTAGCTATTCAAAAAAGGAAGTTATTGCCGCTAGACGGACTTACCGCCTAGACGGACTTCCCCACATTGACCTTATATTAATTAGAACGAAAGAACAAGTGCACACTGAAGATAGCTCTCTGAGCTAAGTTTGATTTATTAATACGGGCCTAAGTCCTGTAGGTTAGGTACCTATAATATGTATTTCCTCTATGGGTCTGTACCTACCTAAAAGAAATATCGAAAGGAAGTACCTAGGTACTAAAGTTAAAATAAATAGACTAAACGGCTTACTTACCTAACTGTGACATGTAGATACTGCACGTTGATTCAATGATAGGTACCTAACACTTTATTGAACACAGAATTCACAAAGGGGATTGATGGGGTCCAATTTCACTTTGTGCGAGAGCGCGCCTGACGAAGTGGACCGACGATGTCACAGGACGATGTGGACCTATGTAATGTACCAATACGTGTACTACACACACACACACACACACACACACACAATAAATACCCCACACCACTACCTACCGACCGAGTGAAGTGAACGTTCAATACAGACAGACCTACGACCTATGTGCGTATTATATTGTGATATTATTATCTCTCGGTCAAAAGGACTCGTTAATTCAAATTCCCTCTTATTGCCCACTCATTGGGTCGATTTTACATAGTTCTAGAACTAGCAGATTTATTAACCGGGTATTCCTGAAGTATAATTTTAGTTTTAGTGCTGCCATTAAAAATAATATTTATTTTATAGGTAGGAACTATTTAGTATTATGTTTTGGATTCACATTATTTTTGCATTTTACTTATCCTAGGTTTTTAAACCTTGTGGTAACAAGTAAAGAAATGTTGAGAAAGAGTTATTGCGGAAATCCGAAAGTAGAACGTTGTTGGACTTGCAGTTGGTTTTGTATTTTTTTTCTCTAACTAACCTAACCTAAGATAAGGCGAAACAAAGTGAACTCAAAGACACTTTATTATTAAAATAATATTACTTATTATTAAAATTTTATTTAAATAAATAAGTAGGTAGGTACTTATACTTACATACCTACTTGAACAGTTTATTCATAAAAATAACTGATAAGTATTTAGTGTTATACCACTTATACCGACCCACCTAACTGTTTTATTCCGACTTATAATTCCTCAAATAATTCCTTGAAATAACCGTTGTTGTGGTTGTGGTTGACCGGCTTATTGTCATTCTTTTTACCTCCCTTCTCTTGGTTACCCTTAGAGTGCCCGGGTATCTTATGGATTGTGAATGCGAATGTTAACTTCTTATCCTTGATAAAATTTGATAAATACTGCAAAGGAACCACCGCGCATCGCCCGCGACGGAAGAGTTCGTCAGCTTTAATGGCATCGTTAAAGCAGTGTTCTGTAAATATAATGTTCCTTCCGTCATCTTGTTTATTTCTCACAATTATTGCGTAAATGTACTGTTGCGCCACAGATTTGCTGCCAATATGCTGAACTCCCCAGTACGCCATTTTTTGCAAAGTGTCTAATTTAAAAGTGACCATGAAGAGCATTTTGCCATGGGACATCAGGAATAAATGGCGATCGTCGTTGTTGATGCTTATGTTCTTGAGGACGATCTCGGTTTCGGGTTTCACATCGCAGTGCTCGGGATGGCGTTCCTTAAAGTGTCCCATTATCTCCTTCAGCCTGCCTTCGGAACAAAGAAAGAAACGTATAGGTAGGTACTTATTCAAGTAACAAAAGTCGCTATATCCAAGTTAATGGAGACATGGAGACATAATTTATAGTAGGTAGTGGGTAGGTAGAATAGGTATATTACAAAATGGGAGGCTTACCATGCCACGAGCACTTTCCAAAGATAGCCCCATGCGGGCATACCATGTCGCGGAAGATGCATTCTTTGAGATGGGATTGGATGTCTGCATTGCTCATAGTATACACGCAGCCAAAAGACTTATTCGGACATGGAACTTTCGCCTGAAGAAAATTTATTAAGTTTGTAGCTAAATTACTCATTAACGTTACAAAATTCATATAAAACAGCGTTCATTCATATAAAAAGGTATTAGCGATTCAACCTTTATTTACTAAGTAGGTATATAAGTATTATCAAATAATATCACGCTTTCCGTAAAATGAAGGAGGACATCGTAAGCCACGATGAAAAAGTATTATTAGATATACAAGAAAGATTAGTAGGTAGGTACTACTCGTATGAAATCGAATGTTGAAGTACCACCTTGTTTACCATCTCCTCCAACTGCCAGTTCCGCATCGTCGTCATGGCTTGGCGACAAATCGGGCAGATGGGTGGCTTCAGAACGTTAGTGCACTTGTTGCACAGACTGTGCCCCACCTGGCACTGGAATATTGGCGCAGTCAATATTTCTAAGCACACTGGACATTCTGGCAGATCCACTGTGATCACCCTGACGACGGGAAAGAACGATAGCTTATACTAGTAAAAGAAATCTGTTATATCTATGGAGATACTGTCAAACATGACTTGTTATTTTATGTCATTCAATAAATTATATGCTTAGAAATGTAAATCATTTTATTGGCGACGAGGATTTAAAATATTTTAAATAATGGACAAAGAACAATTCGCTACGCTTAATCCTGTTTTAACAAAACATTTACATCCAGTGCCTGTTTTTGATCAATTACGACAGAAACTAGCAAACGGCATAGTCTATTCCAAAATTGATCTCAAAGATGCGTATCTACAATTCGAAATAGCTCCAGACTCAAAAAAATATTTAACGATATCTACACATAGAGGATATTACCAGTACAACAGGATGCCTTTCGGTATCTTTACAGCACCATCAATTTTTCAAAATTACCTTGATCAACTACTTGGAGACATACCAAACGTAGCAGTGTATTTTGATGACATTGCACTGACAGGAGAAAGCGTGAATGGACACTTACGAACACTTTGCACAGTGCTAAGCCGGCTAAAACAGGCTGGTTTGAAAGTTAATTTGAAAAAGTGTAGTTTCCTGAGTAAAGAGATTGAGTATCTGGGTCACACAATTGATCAAAACGGAATACGGCCAACAAAAGCGAAGATAAGTGCTATAAGCAACGGACCACAACCCACAAACGCAAAGGAATTACGCTCTTTTCTGGGACTTATAAATTTTTATGAAAGATTCATTCCACACCTTCATGGATCATGTACGAGCTAACAAGCGGCAATAAAAAATGGCGATGGTCTAAACATGAAGAAGAAGTATTCGAGAATGCTAAAAGTAAAATAGCTAACTCAAAATCATTACTGGCGTTCGATGAAAAGCGCCCCCTGTTCCTAGCGTGTGATGCATCAGAAAAAGGAGTTGGGGCAGTCCTATACCACAAACACAACAATGTCGAACAACCGATAGCATTTGCGTCAAGAAAACTGCGACCAGCTGAGAGCAAATATTCTGTTATTGACCGTGAAGCACTAGCCATATTATTTGGAATACAGAAATTTGACCAATATCTAAGAAATTTACCTTGGTAACTGACCACAAGCCATTGATGCACATTTTGGGACCTCAACGTAACCTGCCAAAGCTTGTAAATAATAGACTTGTAAGATGGGCCCTTTTAATTGGAAGCTATCAGTATGAAATTTGCTACCAGAAGGGCGAAAACAACATTCTGGCCGATTGCCTGTCCAGATTACCAAATCCTAAGACAAAACCCTCACACGCGGAAAACGCTGTACATAGAGTAGTGTCACGCCTCCAAGAAAACAAAATTGTTGACCTACAATTAACAGAAAAAAAATTGAGTTTTGAAACATCTAGGGATCCAAACTTGTCACTTGTTTGCCAGTACCTAAAGACCGGGTGGAGAGACTTGGATTATAGACAAGAGATGAAACAATACTACAGGAAACGTTTCGAACTGTCTGTAGAAGGTAAAATTGTACTGTGGCAAGGCAGGATGGTCATACCCGCGGTTCTAAGAAAGACAGTCTTAAGCTATTTACACCGAGGGCACCCAGGGATATCGGCCATGAAAGCACTCTCACGGTTCTATGTGTGGTAACCATCACTTGACGAGGACATCGAGAATTTCATCAAGAGATGCACCAGTTGTCAAGAAAATAGACCGTCTAATCCCGAACTACCGGTATTCTCCTGGTCTATACCCGAGCAAGTGTGGGAAAGAGTCCACATAGATTTTGCTGGTCCATTTGAGGGCAGCTACTGGCTGGTTTTGTGTGACGCATTGTCGAAATGGTGTGAACTAAAACCAATGAAAAACATAACATCAAAAAGCCTATGTGCTGTTCTGGATGAGATTTTCAACACCTTTGGACTCCCACAAATGATTGTATCTGATAACGGTCCCCAACTAACATCACAGGAATTCAAGGACTACTGTATAAATCAGGGCATTCTACATGTCACCTCATCTCCATATCATCTCCGAACAAATGGGTTAGCAGAACGATTTGTGAGAACTTTTAAAAACAGAATGACCTCCAGTGACGGAAGCCCACTTAAGCGTCGTTTGTCGGAGTTTTTATTTACTTACCGGAACACTCCCCATACCACTACTGGTAAATCACCAGCCCAGATGATGTTCGGCAGGCAGTTGAACTGTGTCCTATCAAATATCCGACCCAACAAGAGAAGTAATTTGCAATACCAACATGTAAAGGCAGACATCGAATCATCTACACCTACATACCAGACAGGCGATAAAGTCTACATAAAAACGAAACTGGACAAAAAGTGGCAGCCTGCTACAGTAGCGACCCGTAAACACCGATACTCCTACGTGGTCACTACACCTAATGGGGTGGAGCAAAGGAAACATGCAGATCACATGAGACCACGACTTGCTCCTGCAGCAGAGTCGCCTGAAAGTGTTGCGACAGCACCTATGCCCTCACCATCCACATGCTTGGCACCATCACCTATGTCGATTCCTTCTCCATCGACATCGTCCTCTCTCATTCCATCCACACCAGTACCATCTGCATACATTCCTGCATCTACATCATCATCCTCATCTCCAGCGTTTGAAACACCCACAGCGAGAGTTGCAGCACCTCTTCGGCGCAGCCAACGTGAAGTGCGACCGCAACGGCGTTTGATTAATGAGATATGAATAAACCATAAATGGGGAGGAATGTTATATCTATGGACATACTGTCTAACATGACTTGTTATTTTATGTCATTCAATAAATTATATGCTTAGAAATGTAAATCATTTTAAAATCTAACACAGAAAAATGAAAAAAAAAAAAGTATAAGTTCAGTCTCAACTCTTTATGAACCTATTTTAAAGTAGGTAGGTAGGTACACTAACTGTGACTAAAATAATGTTCATGACAAACTTACTTCTTTGTCCTTGTGCCTTGCTTGCTTGTAGCCATCTCAATAAAATGCTGCCCATATGCAGATAAAAAAATATTCACTCAAACTTTTGTTAGTTCGATGTGTAGTTTAGAAATAGGAACTTCTAAAAACTGTTTCCCTAAACAGGATTAAATTGTAAGGATTCCAGGCATTGTGCGCCTATACCTACTTTCAGCTTGTATTATATAGCTACCTACAATAATAAGCACGCGATAATACACAAAGAGCGTTCTGAGGATTTGTTTTCTTGGGGGTTTTTGCTACCACACCATTCAAAAGCAAAAAACTACAGAATGAGAGATAATTTTTTAAAAGAGATGGAAATTGTAAATAATCAGACAGTTGCATTATAAAACAAAAACAAAATGCTTACTTGCGTTGCGATATAATACCTACTTATATTTAATAATTGCTGGAAAGTTGCAACGACCATCGTCAAGTAGGTTCATAATATTATAATATAGTAGGTACCTACCTACCAATAAATAAGTAATAATACCTTGTGTAATATTCATAAGTACCTACCAATAAACGTACAAAATCAACTATGATTCGTCTAATTTTATTTGAAGCTCTCCGTCCCCGATCAGTAAGTCTGATATGTTTAATTAATATATTTTGTTCATAAAACATTGATATCAATATCGGTGGGGCTAGAACCCCAAATACCCCCATCTTCACTGCGTGCGTATAATACGCACATATTATTATCTATCTATTTTTGTAACTGATAGACTGATAATCTCCTACAATATTATGGATAAGATAGCATTCGTAAAAACGGCGCTTTGCAGCTGCATTTTTATTTAGCTAAAATAAATCAACCATAAAAAAATAAAGCCTGAACGGAAATAAACAAATATAATACTGACCTCTGCGCAGTGTAAAGTTACTTTACAGGAGTTTTGGCGGGAATACGATAGTGAGACGTTATGTATTGGTTTTGTATTATTTTTTTAAACTTGTGTTTCTTCGAGTGTTAATATTAATCATTAAGTGTTCGTTAACGTGCACGAGTGTAGGCGAATGATATAAACTAAAAAAACGTGTCGTTTCGTATTTTTTTCCAAAACTCTCAGGAAGTTTCAGTAAAGCATCCACCACTTTACTGAATCATGACTTTGACTATGTAAATAATTGACTTGACTACTTGACCACGAGGATTGCTTTAAAGCTATTAGGTACTTTCTTATTGTGAAAATAAAAATACTTACGCTATTATTATAATACCTACTTGACACTGGCTATATGCACAAACCGTGCGAAGCCATATTCAACAAAAATAAAAAATAGGTACAGTACGTACGCTGTACACACACTAGCTCGAGGTAACTGTCTTGTATAGTCTGTGCTCGAGGTCGAGACGAGCCACTTCCCCCCGCGATGTAGTTGCCTCAAAAACGAAAAAGAACGGTAGAAGAAAAACAGTAAAGTGACAGTTAGTATTGACAGTGACAATTCACAGTTTTTTTCAGGCTGTCAAACAAATTGAATTCAATTTTGTTGTTTTGCAATTTGCAACTTTTGCTTGCAAGAAAAAGTCAAAACAAAGAACGGTCGGTGGTGTGGTCAAAAATGAGTTAACAAAAGTTAACAAAAAGTAAACAACTGAACCACATAAAGAATAATTATAAAGAATCTCTTGTAAAGTTACTAATCTCTTTTGTACATAAACCAGCGTCAATCTTTGCTTTGAATATAATAACCTTCAGTCACTAGTTCACTACAGCTACTTACTGAATCAAAATGGAACAGGAATACGAGGTGCAAGAACAAATAACCCACTACAGCGCCTTCAATGATAAACCAGAGGTACTTCTTGCCTTCGTCGACAAATTCGTAAAAGTAGAAATGGGGGGCAGCTGTTCTTACAGTGGATTTGTTCATTCAATTGATCCCATTTCACATAGGTGAGTGTACTTTGTCTAGATTTAAGACTGTTAATACCTACCTATTGAAAGAAGTAGGTAGTCCTTTGTTATTGATTTGTGTAGCTGCATATTCTTAATAGTCTGAAGAATCTGGCAATTTTGGTACTTTTCATAAGGTCCTCCAGTAATGTGATAATATTGATTCCAGTGTCATTCTGTCAGTTCCCCATGGAGACGCATTCCAAACCACACTCCTGCCAGGATACTCTATAGCCGACATTACAGAGACTGAACCCGAGAATGATCTCAAGCCACCTCCTAGAAAAAAGCCTAGCAAAGATATACCAATAGAAGAAATAATTAAGAAGAAGAAAATAGTCATAGCTTGGCTCCATCAAAATTTATTACCAGTAACCGAAGCAGGAAACAACATAGTTGTAGGAAGTGCGTCCATATTACCTCCGTATACTGTGATGGACATATGTACAGATAATCCTGTTGTTGGTCTACAGTTGAAAAACTTAATAGCAAGTATGCCAGATGACTTTGAACTAAAGTGATTTGAAAACTGAAGGGAATTGTGAAAGTTTTGACAAGTTGTAATCTCCTCATAAAATGAAGGAATAAAACATTTTTTACTGCTTTTATTTAATATCTTTTATTGTACAAAAAGATAGGTGTATTCTTTTATATCAAAGTACGAGAAAAAAATATAGTTGGTTAGATCTTTTGGTGTTGTAACTGGTCTCTTATAGAGACTATTTTAACTATTGTTATTTAATTGTTGTCAGTCGCAATATCAAAACTCCAGTCCACCAACTATACCAAATCACTATATTCTATCAAATATATAAATAAATTAATAGAAGGATTATATACTATAGTGACAAAATTGTGGCAGGCATACATTGGACTTTGGCTTTTCGTTTTCCTCACATACATATTACAGGTAGAGCTAATACTCAGCACCTTAGTAGTAAGTCTTAGTGGTTCCAGTCTAATATTAATATGGTAGGCACAACACAACTGTAGCAATGGTGATAAACGCATGATTATCTACTACCTACACACGTCATGTTACAGAATAAACAATAGTGCCTATATCTAATTAATTTTATATTGGCGAGCGCGGTACTTATGACGTTTCATATCATACGAGCTCGTTGTTTCGTCCAATCCTTAAAAAAAGAAATACTTTATTGAAATGATAGGGTAGGTAGACCTTGAATACAAAGGTTATTCGGTACTTACCTACCTTAAGGTAATCGTAGACTCAGTAGGTACTAATACTAACATTACTAACGCCATGCGATAATTAGGTACCTAGTTGGAAGTTAATAGTATAATTAACTACCTACCAATTTTATCTACAAACAATATTCAGTGTGTGTCACCAATTCACACAACGCAAGACAGTAGAAGGAAGACAGACATCACATTCATTCAATTTCATTCACGTCTGTGCAGCCGGTAGATAAACACTACACACTGCGCCTGAAAATTTTGGAGATAAGTCGCTGATAAACGTGTTGTAAAGAGTTTGTTTTTCGTTATCATTTGAGCAGTTAATGTATGTAATCATTCGGTGATAATTATGACCGAGATAGTGAACAGGAAAGTGCAATATTTGGCGGGAATATGCGGTAAGTGTTCCTTTGTTTACAGAACCAGATTACAGAAAATAAATGAGCGGCATTATTTGAAATAGGGACGGGCTTGCCATGTTGCTCTCGCTCGACCTCTCGTTTACCGAGACTAATAGGTATCTAACCTAACTGCTTACAATACGATATTACTATAAGTATTTCAAGGAATAATAAGCATAAGATTTCTCAAATAGAAAGTCTATATTCTGATTGTTTCGGCAGTAGGTAGGTTTGGTTCTAGGCTTCAGCGTTTGGTGTCTAAATCGAGCGTTAGGTTTAGGTACCTTACCTTATTTATTTCAAGTGTTATTCTATACTTTCAGCTTCCATGGCGTTCATGTTCACTGGAGCGACGTTAGCGTGGCCGTCACCAGCTATACCAAAGTTTAAAAGCGGGGAGTCCGGTGTGTTAATCAGTGATGTAAGTGGCGGAACCTTCCGAAAATGTGGGTCAGAAACTGGAAAGATCAATGTCAGGGTATAATCGGGGGGCACGGCAGTGCCCCCGCCAAGTCGAGCGCGAAGCAAACACTGCCGTACCATCCTTTACCTACTGGAACCATTTTGCCGCATTTTCAGGCCCCTATTTGAGAACGGCCAAGTCACACAACATTAACTATAATATAATAATAAAGAAATCGCAGTAAGGAACCTTAGACTTGGCACGACTTTGTGTAGATTTCATTACTTTTTAGAGATAAACAAGCAGCTCCATCGCGACTTGGCTAGTTTATTACAGAATGTTTTTGGTGGGATAACTTTTACCGTTAGAATGATATGGACCTGTTTTTCGTATAGGTACCTACATAATTTATGTGGAGAATAATTTGGCGATCGAAACAACTGTTTATCTAGCACGGATTTTTCATATCGCTAACTACACGAAGAGGCTTCGAATAATGTCTCTAATTCTAGATGCATATTACGGCCACCCTGGCGTAAGTGCGCGATGAGCAGACTGCGAAGCGTGAGGACGCGGGTTCCATTCCCGCACAGGGCAAAGTTTGTCTGAACCTATATTACACTACCCTATAATACACTTATATACAAAAATGGGTGTTTGTTGGCTGAGGCAAATCATTGAGACTGTGTTCTTATAACTACCATGCAAGAAGATATTATGTTCAGCCGTATGAAGATTAATATTATTTTTTTTTACCTGGTGTATTTGCAGTCGGAGACATCATGGGCGGTGTCCTTGCACGGGCTGGGCGCTCTGGTCGGGTGCTACTTCGGCCAGGTCCTGAACGAGCGCGTGGGGCGGCGGCGCACCTTCTTCGGCTCCTCGGTGCCGGGGCTGCTAGGCGCGGTAGGTACGTTCCTAACCTCACTACACATAAACGCGCATTAAAACCAATGTCCGCCCACTGTGGACCACCACTGGGGGCGGTTGGGCCAAAAAATATTATTTTGTCCTAACCACCACCAGTGGTGGCAAGTTAGTGGGGGTCGTTGGGAATAAACTCGCCTCACTTTTGTAAGAAGTATAGACCATTCACAGGGATACACGCCAACAATAAAAGCCAAGGCAACATCTAAGTACCCAATAAAACACATCTGCCTACCTAAGGTTATATTAATTTCTGAATACCTGAGGCATTATATAAATAGAATTTGTTTGCAGAGTCTCATCATGGTTAACAAGTCCCCAGAAGTGATGTACGTGGCTCGAACCCTAATGGGGGTCACGACGGGAATCGTAGCGGTTGTAAGTATCCCCTACTTCCGGTCTTCATAGTTCTATCCCCCGTTTAGACTCAGTCCTTGCTCCTGCTTCTAGCACTGCCAGCACTAATTTCCTTAATAGTACTTAGTGTGTATTCACATTCTGCCCTACCAGTCACTTCGCTTTCACTTTCTCCGGCAGCACGAGAAGCTGTGACAGGGACGGGAGAAGTGAGTGTGTATCGTGTTTACTTTCTGGTTCTGCTCACTGCTGCTGAGTGTAAATTAGGTATATTATAAGTCGTCAAGTCGAGTCTAGGTGGGAATACATGGTGTCATAATGATCAAACGCTAGCCTATAATAAAATACTGAAATTCAAAAGCTATCACAGAAATATGAGGCTACAAACAATAAAAACATATTGTATGCACGACTATCACGACGACCGCACTACTTTTCACTCCTGAATACTACGTTACTATACAAAGATATACAACTATAACTCTTGACTATCCTATCTATAATCTTATTGTATCTGTAAAGATACGCTTATGAGGCGATGTGAAAAATATAGTAGGTACCTATACTTAATTATAATTAGGTATATAAACATGCAAACAATCTTCCGCAGGTAACAATGATATACGTGACCGAAATAGCAGACAAGGAGATTCGGGGCGCTTTAGGCATGATTGTCCAAGTGATGAACAATCTAGGAAGTCTAACGGTCTATAGCATAGGTCCTTTCGTGTCCTATACAGCTCTGAACTCCATCATACTGTTTTTACCGATATGCTATGTCCTGCTCTGCGTGTGGATACCGGAGTCGCCGTACTATCACCTCAAAGATGGAAGAGTGGAGGCAGCTAGAAAGGAATTCGTGAAACTGAGAGGCGTTAAAAATGAAAAGGTATGGGGACGGTAGACGCAGGCTTGACGTGGCACTTACGATTACGCGAAAGCTATTTAGGTAATTTTTTAGTAAGGAGTGTATCGAAAGATCTAAATCCCCTTACGAGTGTTACATTAAAATTATTAAGTTCTTGTTCTGTCGTGGCGCCTTTATACATGCTGCTTTATGTTGGCGTATAATATACATGCCAGCTTACGCAACAATAATAAGTATAATCGACTTTTTTAAATAGTATTTAAAACTGATTTCAGTGGGTGGATGAGCAAATGGCTGTAATAAAGGCGCATGTCAGAGAGAGTATGGAAAACAAAACCACACTGAAGGAGTTGTTAACTAATTTAAGATACAGAAAAGCTCTGTATATCGTTGCTGGTAAGAGATATCAATAAATGTTGACAGCATCATTTATGAAGAAACTCATAAGTAGTAAATATAACTTACTGCCTGAGCATCCAAAATCAAAGCAAGTAAAGAAATAAACATAAATTTGAATCATCATCTCCATATAAACAATAATCAATTAACAATATTGTAACTAATTATGTACGACACGCATCTACATTATTAGCATATTAACAATAGGTTTCACTAAAACACGAGTTACAGAAGTATAATACCTACTAACAAAATAGATGTTTATCTGGGACATTACTTATATTTATACATTTACCTCTACCGTTTTATAAAAAACTAAATAGACTTTGTAAATAGCATTCAGAGCAAAAATACGGTTGAGACCACCGATGCGATGATGTTATCAGTTAGTATCTTTGTTATTATTACAGTGTCTATTGACGTTATAATTATGATGACCTTATTTAAGAGTTTGGTTTAGATACTGTGTTTATAGGCCTTACTTACCATAAAGGATAACACGATATTGGCACAATTTAATAGATTGTAAGTTATCTAAATCGTTATTAGATCCCACAAACATCACCTCAAACCTCTATCTGTTGTCCCAATACCAATACTACATTAAAAGAAGTTGTTCTACGCTTATAGGTAAAAAAAAACCATGCACAATTTTATTTTTTTGCAGGACTAAAGATATTGCAATACATGACCGGTATCTTGGTGATTCAGTCGTATTTGGAGGTGATATTCCGGCAGAGCAGTTCCATTGCCGGCCCGCATGCGAGTATCCTGTACGGATTCGTGCAGTTGACTGCCGGTTAGTGCATACTAAGTTCCTGTTTTTGGGGCTATCTCAGACTTTTCGTTTAAGTAATTATCGATTACTTTCAGCACAAAATGAACAGTAGTATGTTCACTGGGTACATGTAGTTAGTCTTCTTATGATATTTATAACTATACGCATTTTAATAGTCTGACGTTCGTATCAAGCGACATAGTACCAAGACATATTTGTCTCCTAGTGAATACGCAGCTAAGGCTAGACAAGTAGGTTATCGTGATAACGAACAGTACAAATACTATACTTGTATTAACCTATGCGTGCAGCTTCCGTCCTTTATGTGTGAATGCGATTACACTATCAAATTGTAAATACATATTGCAGTTCTTGATTAATAATTTTTATTGCAGTGAAATTTTATCTTTTTTTGGTAGATGTTGCGAAAAGATGAACCTTATATTTACTTAGTGTAAATTATTCTTTATTTTGCAGGTATATGTGCCACATTCCTGTCTCGCTATGTCGGTCGCCGCATCTTAATGTTTACTTCATGTGTAGGCGTATCAATATCTATGACCATTCTGGGTACTTATTTCTACTTACAAGATGCCATGAATGTCGGTCGCGACACTTTAAACTCCCTCTCTTCTCTACCTCTAATAGGAGTTCTAGGTTTTAATATATTTTACGCCAACGGTTTAGGTAATTTGCCTTATATAATGCAAGCGGAATTATTCCCAGTGAACGTTAAAGCCGTAGCTTCAAGTCTAGCGACTATGGTCGCCTGCATTTTATCTTTTCTAGTCACTAAATGTTACCAGAACGCTAAGGATCTCTTTGGACACTATAGCGTGTTCTGGTCGTTTGCGTTCTTGGGGTATGCAGGTTTGTTGTTTATTTACTTTTTCGTGCCTGAGACTATGGGAAAAACTTTGGAAGAAGTACTGGATAATGTACAGGAGAAGCCAGCAGAAGAACAGGCTTTGCGCAGTGAAGATGATACCAAGTTAAATGAAGCTAGAGAGGCGTAATGTAGACATCTATTGGTAAATTATTATAAAAAAGACTCGCATTTTGCAGTATTGTAACGCGCCTTTATTATTACTGTCAGCCCGTTTGTTCATTCTGTATGAAAATCTTTCTAACTTGGTGCCATATTTTAAGAAAATAAGTAGGTACCAAAACTATCTTATCGGAATATAGAAGTAGGTAGTAAATGCAAGATAATTTATTATAATAAGAATATGATATCTGTGATATGCCACATTACGCAACATTAAGCATTTATGAAAAGTTCACAAAACGAATATAGATAAGTATAAATCTCTTTTTTTTTTTGTGAATATTTATGAATGTTTTATTTCTAAATGCTAGCCTTGAACTAGTGAACAAGGTAACATTTTTGTATTTTACACTTTAATGAGAGATAGGATATTATAAAACGAATATTTCAATGCTCAAAGATATTCTGCCACCTCTGCTAGGAATCCGAATTAATAACAAAAATATGTGACTATAAAACTGTATTACGTTGAATAATAATCTGGAATACATAATGATTACCGGAAACCTTGTATTATTGTATTGTCCTTCGAAACCACTTTCTAAAACGAATTGGAACCAATCGATATCTTCTATACAATGTAGGGATCAATCGATAACAATAGTTAAAGGATTGGCCACTCTATGCTGTATAGATTGAAGGTCTAAATTCTCTTGTTGCTCCCGTAGGAGTACAGTGGCGCGAATGGCGTGTCGGTAGGTTCGTCGCCGCTCTCTTCGGACGCGTCCGATTCGAAGGTGTTGTCCGGGATGTCGTAGAGCCGGATCAGCGGCTTGTTGGGGTCCTTCATGATCAGGTACTTGCCTGGAAATATTGGTTACGTTGGGTCATTCCCAATTGTCACCACCATTAACATCCCCAGTGGTGTCAACTGGGAATTATATATAGTTGTTTTATATTGTCACCACTAGTCCACTAGTGACGTCCCACTGTTGACACATGGGATTTTTTTTATATAGTGTTCCATTTGTCACCACTGGTGGCGGCCCCAATGGCTAAAATTGGGAATTGTTTAAGGGTGTCTCATTTCATCATCGGATAATGTTTATAAATTTAGAAATAGTAGTCGCGCAGGTTAGTGGCTATACGGCAGGGCCATTCGTTTCCTAGTACCAACCCAGCATACATGAGTAACAAGCATATTAGAATGTTATTATAAAACCATGGTAGGAAGGAAGGCACACTGGTGAAACGCGAACCTACCTACTCAATAATATATGAAGTATTACAATCTAAAAACCATATTTTGCTCATAAATGGATTTAGAATACATTGTCATCGAGTTGTGAGCTAGCCTGAAAGTTTCAGCCGGAATTTGAGTTGCAAGATTCCACCCGGAACGTCATAGACAAATAAGTAACAATAAAAACGAGGTGAACAAAATATCAACCGCTCACCGTCCTTCTGCTTCATGCAGATATCGATGATGCAGCGCAGGATGCCCCAGGCATTGTCCATGGACAGGTTGATCTGCGCCGCGAACTCGTGCGGCTTGAACTGCTGCGTGCCGAGTATGACGTGCCGCGAGTTGTCGCGCACCTGCGTGCGGGACACGTAGCCGAACTTGATCTGGTCCGAGCCGGCCAGCAGCGCCTGGGAAACGAGATTAGGTTACATAGGTGAATAAAAGAAATAGGGGAACGCAAAACGTTCACCGGCCAGGTGAATCGACGGGTGACGGTGAATGGATGAGAGCTGGAAAATTGGGATTACTGGCGTTAAGGCTCGAAATCATGATGGTTAACCCTAAACTAGGTTCCGTGTATCTAGACAATCGGGAACAATTAGGACCATAATCGCACAAGACTGCAGATATCTTTTGTTTGTGCGGGAATCGATATCGAAACACACTTTGCAGTTGAATGTCCTTTTCTCCCTAGCTTCTATAGGCAGTGGTCACCTGCACAGTCCACTTGGCGAGCTTGCACGAGTTGTTCCTCAGTTCGTTAGCGAGCACGGCGCCCCGCTGCGTGTCCAGCTTCTGGCGCCACTCGACGCCGTTCGCGACCTTGGAGTCCCACTCGTTGAGCGCCTTGATGGACAGGAACTGAGTCTCCCCCTGCGGCCCCTGCATGACAGCGTCGTGCTCGCAGCGAGCCACCAATACCTGAAATGGTTTGTGTAAGTTTCAGATCTTACGTCGAATTGGAGTAGTTACAGGACAATAATTATAAATAAGGACGATATGTACTACAATCGACGTACTTAGTCGAATCTACTAGCTTGTGGCTGTCTCACGTCATGACGTGTGACATGCCATAATATATTATGTAACATGCGCCTGTATCTCAATTTCACTGATCCAAAGTTCCAAACCTTAGTTTTTTTTGGTGGGCTGCATAATACTGCATGTCTGTTTGAATTATTAGGATTGCTAGTCTTACAATACTTACAACACCATTGTTAAGGTTCCACTTGCGGTAGCGGTAGCCAACAGAGGCTACCTCGCCATCCTCCTCTTCAGACACAAACGGGTTGGCCTCGGGGAACTTGTACTTGGGCTCTGTGGCACCGTTCTTCAGCACCTGCGGATACAATGCAAAAAAAATATACCAGACTCTAGTTTCTGATGTAAACAGAAATTAAAATGGTTTTTATTTGACTTTAAGATGAATTTGCTTAATAAACACAATACCACCAGAAATCTGTCTCCATTCAGAGCTTGCACTACAATTGCAGTTATTCCTCAGGGCTTTCGACATCAATAGTGAGGGAGCTACAAAATGGCATTGTGATTGTTGGAATAGATCAAATGTGAAATGATGTGACGAGTTAATTGAAGTCAACTCGTTGACTACACTACAAGCCACACCTACCAGTTATTCCATAGCCCTATACAATATTTCAGCACTTGTCTGCACTGGTGATTTTATGCCTAAGTTTGGGTTAATGAATGTAGCGTTTGTAAGGCCGAGGTGGTTATTTGATAGAAATTCCATTGACAAATATGTGATTTTTTGGGCAGTCACAAACCTGCTGGCTGAAGTTGTGGTTGATGAACGTGGCTTCAAGCGCGAGGTTGCGCGGCGAGTTGATAGAGTTGCCGTCGTCAGCCGGGGGCTCCACTGACGTCTCGTTGACGGTCAGCAGGTCAAACTCAGTGTTGTCACGCTTGTCCAAGAACAGTTTATCACCTATGAAATGTTCATTTATTTATTTTCGATTTTGTTATGTTTGATTGCAAGTTAGTGACAGTGTGGTAGGTAGACTAATGATGAAGATCTAATAATTTTAACCATGAGATATTTAAAAAACTCTTTTTGAGTCAACAAACAAGTTTGTAGAACGATTGTTTGGGCTTTGGGCCTCCCTTCCTAATAAAGAGTCACAATGCTGGTGTCGAAAATTCCGATTCTTCCTTGTATCTCTTCTCTCACAGCTACATAAATATGTTCCAACACTAAATATTGTATATCACCAAGGCAAAAAGTAATATACAGACATTGTCCAAATCATACATCATAGAGATTAACAATAGATGAGATTGGGATCAAACATTAGCCCATAACTAATAAAAACAGCTGAAGATCTTACCAATCTTCTCAATTACGATATCCCAGGAGTAGTTTGACCTGGTGCAGCACATGATAGTTGCCAGGATGGCGTCAGTGGCATACACAGTGCCCGTGCTCTTGCTTAGACGACGGATAACAGGGTCATCAGTGGTTGTCACCTGCGCACGGGCAAATGTGTTAGAGTACAACATATTCACATGTCAAACAATTGGATTCACATTTTTCTTCAATGTTCTTACCGTATGGAAGATACGGTCAATGCGCTGCAGTGCCTTCTCATGCTTCACATTGACACGGTCATAAGCCTTGTCATAGTACTCTAAGGTGCCTGAGCACACAATATCTTCCCCTGGAAATAAATAAAATAAACAATAACCACATTTTGCAATACTTTTACTGTTGAAATTGCATTTTATATTTCATTTGCCACATTGCTCATTTCAACACAACAAATGAATTGAAGAAAATTCTTTTCAAATCAAATTTCAGGCACATAAAATTAATATTAGTTATAATGTTTTTGAATTTGTTGCAATTATTGGTAGCTTTATAGGTACATACTATTATGTTCTTCAAGGGTGTGGTACTTAATTAAATGCCATTGAACACAGAGCTGCATTTATTCAGTTTCTTACAAAATTACAACTAACTTTTCTATTGTGGGGTACTTTGATTAAAACATCATTTCTAAGTACCCTACACTATATTACATAACACTTCCCCTTTCAGTTCTAAACATATCATGGTAACTTCTTAATTTTGAATCATTACAATTTCATAATCACTTTTACTCTAACTAATAATAAGTATGTAAATCTCAACTATTTATCACTTCTAATTTGAATCAATTTCTACTAAATAATTTCCTGCTTAATTACATAACATTTTTTATTTTATTACTTTATACTCCTATGATTTCATTCCATTCTTCTGGTGGTGGTATGATCACATCTCCATCGTTTCCATCATCATCTTCTTCACTGCCATTGTCATTTTCAGGCATTCCTGGTGCCTGTGGTGGTCTAGTTTTAAGAAGTTGGTCCACATGTCTGCGGTGTCTGGCACCACCTTCAATCTCCACCTCATATACTGCTGGTTCTGGCTTGTTTATAATCTTTCCTCTTTGCCACTTTTGGGACATGTTATACAATCTCATTAAAACATAATCTCCGATATTAAAACTCTTTTTATTTTTCCTATTATCTTTCCTTCCTTCCTCATCAGTTTTAATGTCTGTATCTGGATGCAGTGATGAAATCAGAGTTTTAAATTTCCTCCCATTTAATAGCTCTGCTGGTGTTTTTCCAGATACAGTACCTGGTACAGTACGCATATGAAATAGAATCTTTGCTACTCGGTCTGTCCAAGGACATGGAGATTGTTTTTTTAGTTTAGCTTTGATTGTTTGTATGGTCCTCTCTACTTGGCCATTGGTTGCAGGATGATAGGGTGCACCAGTAATATGTCGGATGCGATTCCTCTTGAAGAACTCTTGACATTCGTTTGATGTGAATGCTAAAGCATTGTCGGACACAACAACATCCGGCAAGCCATTATCTGCAATTGCTTTCTTTAATATCTCAATTACTGATTTGCTTGACGTTGATGGCACAATTTCAATAATGGGCCATTTACTAAATGAATCTACTATGATTAAGAAGGTTTTCCCCATGAATGGTCCCATAAAATCAATGTGCACGCGAGACCATGGCCTATTTTCTGGTTTCCATTCGTGTTCTGTGGTAGCTGGGTTATTCCTTCCCATTTGACATGCTTCACAATCTGCTACTACTCTTTCTATATCCATATCTATGGATGGATACCAAAGGTATCCTCTAGCTAGCATCTTGGTTTGTACTATTCCGCTGTGACCTTGGTGAAGAGCTTTCAGTACTGCCTCTTGTAATTTGACCGGGATGACTACCCTGTTTGCCCACATGATACACTCTTTGTTTAGAGACAGGGCTTCTCTTTTTCTAAAGTAGGGTAACATTTCTGGTGAGTCCATTTCATTGGGCCAACCGTTTAGTATGAAAAATTTCACCTTCTTTAGTATTATGTCCTTATCTGTTTCTTTTGCTATGGTATTTGGTCCTAGATCTATATCCATCTGCTCAATTAGCATCACTTCTTCTTGTCTGTTCTCTTCGTCTACACATGGTGTTGGCCACCTGCTAAGGCTGTCAGCATCTCCCATCTGACTTCCCGGGCGATACTTTAAATCATAGTCAAAGGTGTTCAGTGTCAGTGCCCAACGTAACATCCTGGCTGAAACTAGTTCTGGAATCGGTTTGCCTCTGCCAAATATTCCTAATAAGGGCTTGTGATCTGTAAATATTACAAAGGTCCTTCCCAGCAAGTACTGTCGGAACTTTTTCAATCCAAACATGATGGCTAGGGCTTCTTTATCCAGTTGAGCATATCGCCGTTCATGTGCCTGAAGTGTTCTGGAGCTCATTATGATAGGCTTCTCAGTGCCATCCTCCATCTTATGCACGAGCACAGCCCCCACACCATACTCACTAGCATCGCATACCATATGCAGATCTTTCTCTAGGCTATAGTGGGTTAATGTTAAGTCTGATGTTAAGAGGTGCTTTGCCTTATTAAATGCCACCTGTTGTTTCTCACCCCAATTCCAGGGACTGTCATCTCTCAGTAGTGTATATAACGGTTCCAACACCACTGCTTTTTCCTTTAAAAACCTTTCATAGAAGTTGTATAGCCCCAAGAAAGCTTTCAATGAGCGTTTGTCTTTAGGTTCAGGTTTGTTGGCTATCTCCTGGATCTTCTCGGGTGATGGATGCACCCCATCTGCATCTATCTCAAACCCTAGAAACTTCACTTTGGTTGTTGTGAATACACATTTAGTTTTGTTCACTTTCAGTCCAATATCATTCAACCGCTTTAGCACTTCAACCACTCTTTCATTGTGTTGGGTAAGGGAGTACCCACATATGGCTATGTCATCGAGGAGACATGCCACTCCATCGATACCTGCGAGTATTGACATCATTAACCTTTGAAAAATAGCTGTTGCTGCATTCACTCCATAAGCCAGTCTATTCATTCTCATCAATCCTAGTGGTGTGTTTAATGTTAGCATCTCTGCAGTTGTTTCATCGACTTTAAGTTGGTTGTACGCATGCTTCAAGTCAATCTTTGAAAACCATTTACCACCCGATAGTTGGAAAAATGCTTCATTTGATGTTGGTAACGGGTAACTTTCTGTCAAGCAAGTAGCATTCACTGTTTTCCGGTAATCACCACATAGTCTTAATGATCCATCAGGTTTTGGGACTATTGTTAATGGTGTAGCCCAGCGTGAGTGCTTGACTGGTGTCAATATACCTTCTTCTATCATTCGGTTCAATTCTTCATTAACTTGCTGTCTTAATGGGAATGGTACTGTTCGCGGTCGCAAAAACACTGGCGTTGCTCCTTCTTTACAGTCGATATGCACCGGTGGTCCTTTGTATTTGTCTATCTTGGCTTCAAATAACTCCGGAAATCTTGCAGGAAAATCTTCCACGGCCTTTTCGTCCACAGCATGGATCGTCACTCCTCGCACCGAAATTCCTAGTGGTTCGAACCACGTACGACCCAGTAGTGGAGGTCCTCTGCCGCAACTCACTACTAATGGGAGGTTGGCGCGTTTGTTACCAAACTCGACGTTTACCATAGTCTGGCCTTTTGTTTTCAGCTCGTTATTTGTCCACGTTACTAACTTATTTGTGAAGGGTAACAATTCGTTCGGAAATGCTTGTGCGAATTGTTGATAAACACAATGCGGGATAATTGACCGAGCTGATCCTGAGTCCACCTCCATTGTCAAAGGTACGCCATTTATCTTGACTGCCACCATGATCGGTCTACTTCGCTTTTCTTCCTTCGCGCCGTTTCCACTAACTTCATCGATTCTTTCCCGCACGCCAAAGTTATCTTCACTTTTTCCGTTGTTTTCTGATGTTGACGAGCACTCGCTGCACTTGTTTACTCGTGGCTTTGTATTGTTTTTACAAGCCGCTTTCGTATGTCCTTTGTTATGACATTTATAACAAGTTACGTTCCGCATCCTGCAAAGTGCATTACCATGGTTTTTTGCACAATGCACGCAACGTCTCGAGTTCGAGGCTCTTGAGTTGTCGATTGTATTTACTTCCATAGGCTCAACACTAGCGTTACTCGTACTTGCAACAATTTTCGTTTGTGTGACCTCGCCGCTATGGTTCTTCACTGAAATATGACTCTGCATTCCACTTTGGAGCGCTTCAAAATTTAGGGCCAATTGTACCACATTATTGTAGGTTAAGTTTTCCAACTTGATTTTCAGCAATTCTTTTTTTAAATTATTGTCGCGCGCACCCAAGATTAGTTGTTCAATTATACGGCGCGGCATGCCGTCCTTGAATTCGCAACGGGAACTAATGTCATGCAAGGACGCTATGAAGCTCGTCATTGATTCATGTTCTTTTTGTTTTCTCTTATAGAACTTATCCACCTCCAAAATAGGGTGGGGCGCCGGTATAAAAAACTTGTTGAGAATTGCAATTATATCTTCAAAGCTCACTTCACTTGGTTTCTTAGGTGCTAGTAATGACACTATCAATCCATAGGCTTCCTTCCCACATTGTGACAGGAACAGAGCCCTCTTTTGCACGCTTTCGATTTGCCCAGCCGCCTCCAACGCGAAGTTTAGTTGCTCGCGATAATTCTCCCACACATCTTTATTGGGGTCAAATTTCCCTGGCAATACCAGGCTTGTAATGTTAGCGGCCGTCATTCTGGTTAGCCTCGTCGCCAATATTATGTTCTTCAAGGGTGTGGTACTTAATTAAATGCCATTGAACACAGAGCTGCATTTATTCAGTTTCTTACAAAATTACAACTAACTTTTCTATTGTGGGGTACTTTGATTAAAACATCATTTCTAAGTACCCTACACTATATTACATAACACATACCTTCTTTGATTCCAGGCAAAGAAAGCTTGGCAAGTCGCGGGAAGTCCATATCCTCAATAGTAACCCAAGTAGGTCGCACAGTGACGGAAGCATCACGAATCTTCATCGGAGCGCCGCGCTGGCCCCACCGCTTACCCAGCTTGCGGTCCCGTTGTTGCTGGAACCCGTTTATTAGATTATTAGTCTATTTGAGTTGCCGAGTCAGTTGGAGTATATGCCACCAGCGATCAGCATCACACTTATCGCAGGCAGCTTGATTGAAGATAAACAGAATCTAAGTTAAGCATACCTTGTTCAATGTAGTCATACCGCCAGGAGTACGAGCACCTCTTTGGCCACGGCCTCTTTGACCACGAGCACGGCCACGCTGGTATGGAGGCTTCTGCACCCGAGTGGTGTCCACCAGGTGGAACGAACTCTCGTCCTCATCATGGAAGTATGCATATGACGAACCAGCGCCAAATTGGGATGCATACTTGTCTGCACAGTGAAAAAGTTGATATGTAAGATAACCTTATTCTTAATGTTTTGCATTGTTACCATACTTACAGATAGATGCAAAATATTTTAAATAATTAAATAAGTGTTTTTACAATAAACACATTGATACATTCATATCCACACTGCAATTAGAACATGCAATGCTAAAAAGTTTAATGTATGGGTAAAGTTTAATGTATGGTATGCTACCTCACTCACATTTCTTGTGTGGGTCAACACTATCACATAATATACTAACCCTATAGTGCTCTGGGATAATTTTGCTATCTATAAACTCCTAAACTTTACCTTTTATTGGATTAGTGTGGAAAAATAAAAGCGTGTGGAATCTCTTAAACTTTCATAAACTGAAATATTATAGGCTGTAAGTGGGTATGCTGCACAGTCCAGGCATTCCAGCTGTGACATGTAATATTGTACAATTGGTTTGTTGCTTTATTTGTAGTACTTGCTCCCCATCCTTTAAAAAATCATCATCAAAGTGAAAATACCATCAACTAGTGGTGACTATTAATATATTAGAAAGTTATTAAGGACGCTAAAGCGCTTGGCGTGAGAGGCAAACGATTGTAAGTCGCGTACTAAGCCCGTAACGTCACCATAACCTCAAACAATACAAGTTTTTCACCAGAGTTCTCATGTATTTATTTATGAAGAGTTGTTATGCTTACTCTGGTATTTCTTGTCCTGAACCATGGTCCAGTCACTAATCTTGCCCAAGCGGTCGCCCTTGCTGAAGGGCTGGTACGGCATGTCCCGAAACTGCTCCGGCATTTCGCAAGGGCCCCATCCTGTCGGATTGTCTTGAATTACAGGTGCTATAAATTTAATCGGCTCTTCGGCCGGTAAAACGTGTTCCGACATTGCGATTCTCGTGATATATAAGCGGTTCTTGTAATTTTTACATGAATGAATGCATGCCACGAAACTTTCAACGATTTACAATTTCATTTGACAAGAAAAGAAATGTGAGTGAGTGGGTGCAGATTTTAATTGTTTTTCGTTTTGGCTTCGCTCTGTTTGTGCATCTAGGTAGGTTTATGTAAGTATATAGTTTTATTATTATAAAAGATCCTTACGAAAATATTTTTGTATAAAAAATTATACAACTATATTTTTGAAGGCTGGCAAGATGAAACGACAAGGACAAACAGCCGCTCTTATTATTCTCATAGACTCGGATTAGCTTCTGTGAGAAGCGCAACGGATAGGCTTATATGCTATAAACATAAATTTACTTTTCGCAGGTATAGTCGGGGCAAAATAAGTTTTTGACATGCATTAATTGCACTTTTGTTGATCTTTTGGCCTGTAGTAGAATACTATTGAAATAACATAAATCCGAAAGATCACCAGTCTCCGATGTATAGTTTTTGTGATATAAGGCTCCAAAGTTTGAATACAAAATGTTGTATGAAAAGTATGTAGGAGACTGGTGATTTTTGGCAATATGCCTTGTTTCATTCTATTGTACCAACGGTTATAGCTATTCCTGGATATAATTGGAATTTGATCGAATTATGGCAAAATTTTAACCTCAAAATTTACTTAAAACAAGTTTTCACAAAAACTACTAAGCCATAATTTATGAAACTAGTATGAAATTACCATCAAGTTATTAGCTTTAATATAAAATAATCATGACACAAATCGGTTAAGAGGTTGCGGAGATATTAGTAAACTATGGTAAAAAGTGGGGTGCAATTTCATTGTAGGTAATTGTTTTAATTAAAGTATCATCATAATCCAAGTTTTTATAGTTAACTTGACAGGATTACGAGTTTTGGACAACATACAATAATTATTGAGTCGGATTCGCAAGGTATTCAAAGGGTAAAGGACATTCACTACAGAACACTTCCCTATGTAATTTCAAATAAAAAGAGGTATAGATATAGTATAGGTATAAATTTTTCGCATTTACTCGATCATTTTGGGTAGTAGGTACCTACATCGATGGTAGCTTCAATTAAAAAAAATAGAAAATGACTGCCATTTTACTATGGTGGTAGAAGTCCACGTACGGAGATTGATTTAACAATAAAATTTATCATATTTCACCCTCCTGAAGGTTCTGACACTCATACCTACTGTATCACCCTGTACCTACCTATATAAACATGTTCCACATAAATACTTACTCATTTTTAGTTTTTTATTTCGAAAACGGCTATCTATACATTGTCATAACTGATTAGACAATATTGTCAAGAATGTCAAGGTCTTGCCCAGGGTTTCCCAACCTTTTTAGCATGGCGCCCACCCGGATTATAAAATACTAGAAGCACCTCGTGGTTTCACCCGCGTTAACTACTATCCCGCGGAAACCATTAATTTTTACGGGATAAAAGGTAGCTTATGTGTATCGGGGATAGCATAGCTTCGCAACAGTAAAAGAATTTTTCAAATCGGTTCAGTAGTTTCGGAGCCTATTCATTACAACCAAACAAACAAAGTTTTCCATAATATTAGTATAGATTAAAAATTTTAAAATGAGTTAATTTGGCCGATTAGAACTAGGTGGCGCGACTAAATCTGTGTAAGTGTTTTAAATAATAAACAATGACAAGTAGGTAGAAGTTCTTAAACTTTCGCGAACAGGAAACATATTAACTAGCTAAAAACGGGTCTAATTCGCGCACAAACAAATATCAAAATATATAATTTTGACATACCTCGACGTTATACAATTGAATGACAAGTAATTAAATTACAATATCTGAACACTCCATGCTAAGATTTCTCTACGCCCCCAGGGGGATACACCCCACCGGTTGGGAAGTCCTGATCTGGACCAAACTCACTAATGTTACTGTAGCTATTTTTGGCAGTATAATGTTTATTATCTTCTCCAAAGTTATTTGTATCGAGTTAGATGGTATCGTTTCATAGCCCGCGAAATAAATTATGTAGGTTTATCTAAGTACCTAGGTAGGTAGGTAGGTACATAGTAGGTATAGATTACCTACTTACGTATATTTTTATAATTATAAAATGATACAAATACCTATTGATAGTTAAGTACCTACCTATTGTTTACAGTCCCACTGTAATAATTTTAATAATGATTTTACAAAGTGTTGAAAGCACAGACTAGAGGTGTCTGGTGTACCTACGTAGGTATTATTAAGTTCATGCTACTTCCTGCCGAATAAAAGCTGACACATTAATTTCATTAGAAGTTCTAACAATAAACAATACCCACTGAATGAAGTGTTTATAAGGCAGGCCTTCCTGTCATACCTACGAAGAGTAGGTACCTAGCTGGTACTAAGAGTAGATTTTATTATTAAGTATGTACCTACCTATTGTGTTGCAGTGTGTAGCTAAATATTATCTATTTTATATAAGAAGGGTGCCGGTACCTAGGTATCTATACTATATATTAGGTAGAATAAAAGTTTTAAATACAACAACATAGTAAATAGAGTACTAAGTACCTACTTACTACGGAGTACCTACCTAATAGAAGATGCCTATTAATTATTATTATTATTATTTTATAATTATTATTATCCAGTGAGATGTAGTAAACATTTTAGTTATTACCTAAGTATTTAAAAGTAAGTAAGTAATATTAAAAATAGATGAAATTTATGATAGGTAGTAGTTACGTAAATAATTACCTACTAACTTTTTAAAAGTTATACCTAAAAGTTATATAGCAAGAGCTACAGCTGCTAGTCTGCTAGCTGCTAGCATTATTTTATTATCTTAGAGCTAGATTCAAAGGAATAAGAAATTAATATTAATTTAATGCTATAACATACATACCTACTGAAGCCTAGTGGAATACTACAAAAGCACGCCCTAGCATCAAGGCAACTTGACATTAGCAGGCGTCATCGTTCGTTGCTGTCTGTCTGTGTTAGCATCTGTCTAGACTTTAGACTAGGTGAAACTGGGAGAGAAAGGGAGGGGACGAAATGGCCATAGTGTATTTATTGGCGTACGAGCGAGACCAAAGAGAATAGCGAGACGGTGAGACGTAACACACGCAGGGTAGGGAACTAACTAAATAAGTTTAGTTGCCGGCAGAAGTTTGGCTTTATAACACGTTGATTTTGTTCTGCAAAATACAAAACAAAGTGTTTTGTGTTGTTTATAGCTCAAGTGTTATTACATAAATAATCCGATTGTAAGTAGGGACACAAGTTATTTTTTATCTGGCTTCCAAATACATTGTCTTCTTTAAAAGTAGGGATAGTTTGTTTATATTACTTAGGTTAAAGCAGTAGGTAGTGTTCTATTATGAGTTACTTGTAAGTTGCACCTAGCTACTGATAAACATACTAACTCATAATTTTATGAAACGGAGCTACAAAATAACAGAAAGAACTTCCTTCCTATCCTTGTAAGACAGTAAAATCAAAATTTATTCATTCATTGCATTGGTTATCTTTTTTTGTTTTTAATTTGGTTTCGCACGGTTTGTGCATTTAGTCAATGTCAAGTATAAAAATATTTCAAGTTTCATAATTTCAATTTATTTGCACAATAGGAAAGTCATAGCATTATAGCCATCGTCGTGGTCATGTAGCCAAGTCAATTATTTACCATCAAGGTCACGATTCAGTAAAGTGGTCAATGCTTTACTGAAACTTTTTGGGAGATTTGGAAAAATGCGAAATTAAACGTTTTTTGGATTTATGTATCCTTTATCCACACTCGTGCACGTTAACGAACACACAATGATTAATATTCCATCAATATTACACATTTACATTCGAAGAAACACCAAGTGTGAGAAATAAATACAAAACCGTCAACGTCTCACTTTCGGATTCCCGCCAAAAACCATTGGTTATCTTTTCGCGGAAATCGGGAAACAGTTAGCTATAGTAGTTTTACTTGTTGCCATGCATAAAAATATAATGTATACATACCTAATAATAAAAAGAAAAAGTGATATTGTAATTATTAGATAATTAGAAATAGAATGCAGCAAGTAGGGTCGTTGCGCTGGTTGGCGGCCTTTTAGTCGCCTATCCAACTTTGCTTCTTGAAATTAGTATGATATGTCCATAATTCAAGTTCTAATTATTTTTGTAGGCGTAGCAGATATCGTCAAGTTATTTTTCGTATTATGTATTGGAGGAAGAATGCAACAGTTTTTTTTAAAATAAATTATTACCTCAAATTTACCCAAAATGCCGGTTGGCGGCCACTTTTTTCGGTTCGCGGCCATCCGAGACTTAGTTGGCGGCCGCCAGTTTTACATACAATATTGACTTACGAGTGTTTCATACTTTTTGCGCTTTCGTACACTTTTCAGCATATAATGGACCTATTGTACATTTCCACATCATTGGGCATATTATCGCGATATTCATTTAAATGCATTTTACTCTTAAAAATTGTTCTCTTCAATCTTCATCCCTTTCTTGTGCTCTAACCTAACCTTATATACCTTACACTGTTCTAACATCTCTGATTTCCACAGCATTCGTTCTTCTAGTCTGGGTTCACGCACTACAATCTCGTAATTTAGCATTCTAATCTACCTACAGCCTTTTACCTTCTCCTAACTCATCTTCATTTTTAATGACTGCAACATAAATTCTTCTCTCTGTCCTTTCTTCGTTCCTTCCTTTCTTTCCTTACTTGAAACTCTTAAATCTCTAATGCATTTACTCTTCTTCCATACTTCACTTTCATTCATCTACCTATATTTATCTATTTACTGCAGTTATTCTTCTCTCGTTGCTAAACACATTACATTAATATCTCTAGGTACAAATAATGAAATAAAAAAACTACCAAAGTTTTATAATCAATTTATATATTGCAACAAATTAAGTAGGTAAGTATGGTTAATATTAACATTTTGTTCTTATTAAATATAACTTGAGTAATACTCCACATAATTTGAGCGTATTATAGACTAGTACTTATTTAAAATAGTCAACATATTTATAAATGTATTAATTTACTTGTTAACAGTAACTATTAGCAATCAGTCTTTACAATTTCTATAACGAGTAATCAGTAAGTGTCAATTGAATTATGTAGGTACTGGGTTTCTACCTATAAGAATTAATAATGTATCTATCTACTTATCAAAAATATATAAGGTATAAAACAGTCTTTAATTAAGTACCTAGTTGGTACGAGATCAAAATAATCAACGAGTTATAAGAATAAAAAACCTATTCCATTGCAATAATGCACATTGTCATGTTACACTTGGATGGTTTATCTTTAACATCATCATAAGTCAGGCCTATAAAATCAGTGCACTTCAAATGAAACCGTTTAGCACAAAAACCACAGCCAACATTTTTGTTTTCATCGTCCTCAGTGTCACTGTTTAAGATATCTACGCATTGGCCACAATTTTGTTTAATATTTTGTTTTAATGCTTTAGGCTTTAAAAGTTTTCCTTGTTTAAGTTTCTTGGCTTTGTATATTTCTTTTTTTGCTTTGCTTCCTCTTGTTTACGCTACACGGCTTGCTTTCTAGATTCTTTAGTTTTTTCTTTGTCTTCATTATTTTCTTAGCTTTTTCTTTTAGTATATGGTATTCTCGCCATTTTTTCCCTGATATCGCCGATGGAATACGAGCTATGGATACCTTTTTTTTTACTTTTCTAGAGGTATAAACAGATGTTGCTCGAATACTGTGTTTGGATCTATTGAAATTTTGTTGTTGGCGGATGCGGGTGTAATTGTGGAAGATGATGATTTGTTTGGCAGAACGTCACGAGAATATGACTGTTCTGATACAGTTGGAATAACTGTAACATCATCCAGTGATAAAAGAGACCTTCCTTCTAGTTGCTGGGAAGTGACGCCAAAAGTCAAAATTTTACTTCCTCCTTCCGATTTTTCTGTGGTAGTGACGGTACATAATGGCAGCTTGTCTTGTAAAGTTGACACTTGAGATAATGTTACTGAGTCGGTGTCACGATTTTTCAGATCCTAGTTGCTCTTTTGGGCTAATATGTGGAACTAATTTGGTGCCAGTTTTCGAACTTCGAAGTTCATCTGTAATCTGCATTTGGTGTATCTGTTCCGTGCATAGAGATACGTTATTTGAGCCCGATTTTGAATGTAGATAGATTTTATTAGGATCTAGAGATTTGGGGCGTAGGTTTCGGCTCTTGGGTGTGCTGGTTTGGAACGGTATGACCAAAATATCGTCCAGTGAAACCACTGTTTCCAACTTAAGACCTCTAAAATCTGACGTAACTAAATTCGACAAGCCATGATTCGGAAGACTCTCTGTTCTGGACATCTGTAATAACTAAAAATATCTAAACACCAACCGAAATAGTCTGTGTGAAAGAAGTGGCCGTAAACTGACACCTCTATTTTCAAATAATCAGATATCGGCCGTCTATTTTGCATATGATTTTCCGACGGCCGCGAACCAGATTTGTTTTGTTAGCATGTGTTAGTTTGCGGCCACAGTAAGCTATAAATCTGTATAAAATTATATTTTGACGGCCGTGAACTAACCATATCATTTAAACCAACCCCAATCATACAAAAATTTGCACAAAGCTAAGCTTTGTTGACATTAATAATAGGAAAGAAAGCAAACTTATTTCATTCAGTGAGCTAGTGCCGCGGCCACCCGGCCGTATACCAACTCTACTAAAAAAATATTGTGTTGGTTGGCGGCCACCAAATATAACTGGTATTAAAGTCATTTACTGCCGAAATAAATTGAAAATTACATGAAACAAACAACTATGATCACACAAAAACAATCACACTAGTAATTAAGTAATTGTAAACTTGAAATACTTACTTTTGAAGCGGGACCTGCTTGCTATTTTTTTCGCAGTTTTGCGTACGTGTGTGCGCTTACAGCGCGGCTGACAAAATGGAAGATTTATTTCCGACTCATGGTTTAGGATAACCGGTCAATTTGAATAGGCATTACATCCTGCAACTATCCAACTTTTCTAAATACCACAACACGTTGGGAAAAGTGAGATAGAAATCTTATTATTGCAATATTTATACGGTGGGTCCTCTAAAAGGCCGCGAAACAACGCAGGGCCGCGATCCAGCGTAATGACCCTATCTATACTATTAAAGCTGATCACAATACGAAATTGTGTAAGAAATTATACTTATCTTTATAATTAGCGTAAGAACCTAACTCCTGAACTTCTTTTTATAAGTACCTAGCTTCATTTGTATTTTAATACCTAGGTAGATTTATAAATACGTATAATCTTTAAATTTTTACCTACTTTTAAAACGTCCAAATTGTTTCAAAATTTTGCAATCGATGATAACAATGTTATTATAATCAACAACCAAAAATATATTATTAGTTGGTAGGTAGGTATGTACTTCCATAAAAACAATATTTTATACCTTAGCGTTTTTAGTTTTAATTAGCTTGGTACACAATTACAAGTATAACTCTGTTACATGGTTGCCTACTTATTAATTTATTACCTATTTATTTACTTACTTGCTGCGCCTATTTTGCCTGGTAAGTATAAAACAATCTGTAGCGGGTATTAGCACTCGCAGAGAATGCAACTTCAAATAATATTAGATAATAATTTTCACTACTTTTCTGGATTTAGCCTCCTACAAACTGACCACACAAAAGAAACTAGTACCTAGGTAGTACTTACTTATTTGTTATATTACTTATCTAATACCTACCTAATTATATTCGTGATAATTTGACAGTGGAATATCAGAATGGAATAATGTATGAGGACTCTATAGCGTTTAGTAGGAGAGATTTTTATGTCGACTAGTATAAAAAATAACGATTTGTTTTATCATTTTTTGCATGCGCGCCTATTCCAGACTACCACTTAGAAGCGATAAAAAAAGTACCGGTAGGTACCTACTAACGTTCAATGTTCAGCAAAAATTAGTAGGGCACAATCGGTACCTACCTAACACTTGAGGTTGGCTTGGGGTCCATATCAGGCTTGTTGGGTAAATACCCCAAGGACCAAAGTTTTAGAGGGTCTTCCCAAAGTAGTATAATCAAAGGAGAGGGGATTTATAAAGTGAAGTACTTACCTAGCTATAGTATTTATTATGTAGTTTCTTGTCTTTTTTTACTCATTCAGACAGTGACTGACTGACTGGCTGGGAACTCTGGGAAGACAGCTTGCCTTGCCTTATATCGGGCAAGTTCGACGCGGGCAAGTGACAAACGTTCGAAAGCGTTTGGCGGGAAAACATTCAAAAACGTAATTCAAAGAAGGAAAATAAAAAAAAAGTTTTTTATTTGGAGATGGAACCAAGAAGTCGCAAGGCCCAGTATTTGGTGACATTATGTTGTAAGTATAATTATTATTATTATCTAAGTATTACATTTTTAGTATTGGAATAATCTGCGCCGCCTACGCGTAGTTAGGTACAATACGCCTATGAGCCTGCGATACGAGTAGGTAGGTAGTACAATATTGTACTGTGGTACATAATTATAATAATAAGTATTGTTCCTCAAACGGGTAATCGTTCGTTACGTCGAGTATGATTACTCATACGCCTAAGGTACAATCAAATCCATTTTGGGTAGGAGGTAACTATAAGTAAGGTACCTACTACCTACCTCTCTACTTCCCTCTATTAGAATTAGGAAGAGATTTATTTATCTCAATTCAATGCCCGCGAAGTCGACTCCAGTATCCTGCTAATAATTTTAAGTTGGTATTAATTTCTATCTTTGACGATTACAGTGTCGCTAGCTTTCGTGGCTCTTGGTGCGTTTTCCGCGTGGCCGGCGCCTGTGATACCAAAGTTTAAAAGAAACGAAACCAACGTCGATATAACTGACGTAAGTACCGATATTATTACTGTAGCTATATTTTATTATATTTATTATTATATCTCTGCTCTATACCAATGTTCTATAAATAAACTAAGTAGGGGTAGGTAGGTACATACCAAATAATAAAATATCACTCGCTTTTCCACAAAGAAATTCATCGATGTGGAGTAGGTATGTGGTCCACCAATCCGGAGCGGGCCCCCGTGGTAGATGGCCTAATCCTCTTCACGAAGTGGGGCGAGACCCGTGATCGAAATCTCAGCAGTGAGCGGGTTGTGATGATGATGATGACGATGACGATGACGATGACGATGACGATGACGATGACGATGACGATGATGATGACGATGACGATGACGATGACGATGACGATGATGATGACGATGACGATGACGATGACGATGACGATGACGATGACGATGACGATGACGATGACGATGACGATGACGATGATGATGTGTTAAATGTGTATAATGTTTTCAGAATGGGATATCCTGGATGGTGTCAGTGAACCCCGTTGGCTTTATCGTGGGCAGTTTCATCACTCGCTACACTTCTGACAAACTGGGGCGGCGCGCTACCATCCTCGCGAGCGCTCCACTGCTAGCCGTCGGCGTGGTAAATACTACACATACTTATCATTTTAATTACACCAGATAGCCGTTTTACCTTTTGCGTACCTAAAAGAGACGAAAGTTGTATAATTATTTTTTGATAACTTTGTGCGCGAATTAGAACCGCTTTTAGCTAGCTGCACTTTTTGCTAACTGGGATGACGTGTTCGCTCGCGGCACACGTGCAGTTTCACCTAGGTGATATCATTCAGGTGAAATTTTATACCTATGCCATAATTATCACCTACACGTTTCACCTAGGTAGCTAAATAATGCCTAAGTGAAATGAGGACTCCGCAATATCTACTTTGTTCAATCTTTTCTAGGTTTCAACAATACAGTGACTGGCCTATAGATAATTACATAAAAGCAATGAGCGTTCAAAGCAACCCGGTTCGACATTTTTATTATTTAGAAACTTGAACCCGTGCTTTGTTCCCGAAATCCCGACGCATGCGTGCCACTTAACATTTTTAAACTCTGTTCAAGTGCTTCCACTTACAATAAACAAATACACATTCTACCCACACTCTACACCTCGAAAGATGTTTCACCGATTTGTGAACCAACAAATTATTAATACAAATTGTGAGTAAGTATACTTACTAACAATAACTAAACAGTTACTAAATTGTCAGTAAGTAAGTACTTATACCTACTTACTGTAACTTGCCTCTGCCATATATATATAATACAGTACAGTATCTATATATTATACTCCTTCATTGTATACCAGTCAAATAAAATATTTAAAGAGAAAATGAATGAACTGAACACGTTCCTGTGATTTGATACATTTCAGTACTTACCCACCCCCGTCACTTACAGCTTACCCCCTTGGTTACTGGATTTTCTTGAAGCTTCTTGTTTCGAAAAAAGCGGTGGTAGCCTAGTGGGCGAACGTCCGCCTTCGAAAACGGAGGTGGCGAGTTCAAATCCCAGTGCGGGCACGTACCAATGTGTTTCTCGTTAATAAACATATGTACGTAATTATCACTCGCTTTTCGGTGAAGGAAAACATCGTGAGGAAACCAACATGCCCGAGAATTAATTCGGAGGCATGTTATCCACCAACCCGGACTAGGCCCCCGTGGTGGATTATGGCCTAACCCTCCTCACGATAGTGAGGGGAGGCCTTTGCCCAGCAGTGGGACAGTTACAGGCTGAATTATTTATTTATTTATTTATTCTTGTTTTCAGACGATCGCAGTGTTTGCGTTGACGGGCTGGCCGCTTTGCATCACTGTTTTCTCTTGGAGCTGTGGTACTGGAATGCTAAGCACTGTAAGTAATTTAACTGACATTTTTTTTTACTATTACTTTATAATATGCAGTTTTACATTATTTCGCATGTAAAGATAATAAGTACTAACAATATTACATAATATTATGATTAATTAGTGCTAAGAATTATATTGTACATTCAGTAAACTCATTTGAAACTAATAAATAAACGATATCTACTTATTTACAATTTTTACAACGTAGATAATAATTATAGTATACTAGTACCCAACTTATAAGGCGCGTCGTGAATCTTCGTTCGCGCAGAAAAGAAAGTATGGTCCGAAGATTAACGAAAGAATGCTTAAAACTTACAATCAACCTAAGATCACTATTATAAGGTTCATAATACACTGCAGCTGTTAGTTAGCCGTTAGCTGTTAGTGCGCCATCTTAGCGAGCTTAGAGTGAGATGGAACTCCATCTCACTCTAAGCTCGCTAAGATGGCGGCGGCTGCCGACCAATAATATAGCGGTCAATAGCATTTCCCGCGCTTTGAAAATTCATCTTCTGCGCAGGTACATCGGTAAGCCATATCAGTTGGGTAATACTATACTTACCGACTTAATTTTTCTAATACACTTGTTAACAAAATATGTCGATACACGCTTCCATAAAATTTTAAATATATATTTTATCGTAACAACTTTCTTTATTACAGGTCATAGGGGTGTACCTCGCAGAGATCGCTGACAAGGACCTGCGCGCTACACTAGCACTATTCACCAGGTTCGCCTTCAACCTGGGCAACCTGCTCGTCATGGCGCTGGGCCCGACCCTGACTTATAGTACCCTGAACTACTTACTGGTGCCCCTCCCTGCGATCTCCTTCGTGGCTTGCTGGTGGATCCCGGAGACTCCGTACTATCTCTTGAAGGAGGGGAAAGTGGATGCAGCGAGGAAGGTCCTGAAGCAGCTTCGTGGATATGGAGATGAAAAGGTGAGGAAAAATCACCTAGTTTTTAGAAAAGGACGTAGATATGCAGACTGATATTTGCGTCTCTGTTCCACTTCGTTAACATTGGTCAAGTAACGCCATGCGAATGTGATACTGAGGATATTGATGAAGCTCTAATGGTGACAATAATTCATAATGGCGTCGCGTATTTTAATATTTAGAAAGGGACGCAGCTATACAGGCCGATAGTTGCGTCCCTCTTCCACTTCGCAAACATTGGCCAAATAGCTCCATGATTGGGGTCATCAGACACTCACGCCACGGAGGTGACAAAAAAATTAAACAATAAATTTCTTGATTCCAGTCGCTTGAAGAGGAGTTAACGACGATGCTAGCCGGGGTCAAAAAGGACATGACCCATTCAACCACAGCACTGGAACTGATTTCTGGGAAGCAGTACCGACGGGCCATCATCATTTCTGCTTGTAAGTATTAGTTGAATAACCTAAACCTAAACCTAAAATAATTCAACTAATACTTACGGGTATTAGTTGAATGGGTTTGTATCCATAACCCCCATCCAGATGTCGAAATGATAATGGAAAGTCCCATCATCCCCCTGGCGGGGATAACTATCCAAAAAGGGCTCCCATAATCCCCACTATCCAGCATTGAAGTGTATGGGAACCTCTTTCTTATGGATAGTGTCATAATTCCCTTCGAAGAGGCCTCGTCTCTTTTGACCACAACCCACAACATCACATTTGCGTAATGTGGTTACAAACTTGCAATAATACTTGATTCCAGGTATAAAACTCACTCAGATCATGACCGGCGGGACTTTAATCAGGCAGTACTTGGGCGAGATCATGATCGAGAGTCGACTTGAGAAGAAACATGAACAGACCGTCTTCATCGCTTTCGGTGTTGTTACCTCCGTTGTGTGTAAGTGCAGCCTTAGAAACTTTTTATAATTTACTACCATTGTACTACAATCTTTACCTGGTGTTAAGAGACGATGTGGTCATGGGTGATAAACATGCTCAGTTTAGAAATGGACTGACTCTCAAGGACCGAAATCCCCATATTTAACTTCTAACTACATACCACATTTTTGTATACAAGAGTATTTTAAAGACAGTATTTTGATGATCTTCATTTTCCTTGCAGCCATGGTGTCATCCTTCCTGGTAGACAGGATGGGGAGGCGGCCGCTCCTCATCAGCTCCTACCTCGGCACCGCCTGCTGCCTCGTCATCGTCGGCATATACTTCTTCCTTCTAGACGTCGTCCACATTGACCACGCGTCGCTCACCGCATACGGCTTCGTACCGTTCGCAGCCATCATCCTCTCCAGCGTCGTGTCCACCTTCGGCTTCGTCGCTCTATCCGCCGTCATCCCGGCCGAGATCTTCCCGTTGAACGTCAGATGTGTAGCGATGACGTCGCTTTCCATTTACGGCGGCGTCCTAGGCTTCGTAGTCGGCAAGGGGTATCAGAACGTGAAGGATTTGCTGGGAGGTCTCCACGCTGTGTTCTGGATATTCTCCTCTGTGGCGTTCTTCGGAGCAGTCTTCACTTATTTCGTGGTGCCCGAGACGGGGGGGAAGAATTTGGACGAGATCCAGAGGGAAATGCAGGGGGACGCGTATGATGACGCGAGGGGAGACAGCGGGGAGGATGGTACTTGTCTGAACCAAGTGGTTGCGAAACTTGCAGCCAGTGTGGCCGAGAGTGGTGACGGTGAAGACACGGAGCTAGAGGAGCTCGCAACCAAAGAGATTAAATAGTGATTCGTTTTTAAATTATTTTGTTTGTATAAGTCAGTATGTGTTTTGGCGATAGCCTACTGCCAAACGATGTCCAATCTTTACCTATTTTACGCACTTTTCTCTGAGACTTATAACTACTTAAGATTTATTAGATAAGGGAGAAAAGATCTCTGTAATTGTTAGTTCCTCTACAATGAATAGGTACGAGTAAGTATGAAAAATTGTATTAATGTCTATATTATGTTAGTATTAAAATGCCATTGTAGGCTAAAATATTGTTTTTTTTGTAGTTCCCACGAAGAGATCTAGGGTGCATTGTATTTTGGGATCTTGGGATCTATAGGTACCTACCTACTTTTATATCATACGACAAATTTTGTCACAAAAAGTTTCGTACGCACTTCCGTAACTGGAAATGATGAGCAGTCGTGGGGCATCAGTCTACCGAACCGGAGATCTGTGAAGCGGAATCGTCGATATCTTTTCACACACTTTCTTGTCGCTCTGCTTTGATAGCCTGTTACTCTTCGGCCGAAAGACTGAGTGCGCTACACAAATATAGTTTTAAAGTAGTTTCGTGGCGTGATCGTGTTACAGCGCCACGCGCTGTTGTATGTTGTCCCTCATACGTGTAGCTTTTAAGTTTGTATTCAGATTTCCTGACATACCTACTTTCTTATAACAAGTAGGTACCTATAAGAAAATATGTTGAACATCATAAAATCTTATTTCTTATGGTATTCTCATGGTCCATAATTATCATAAAGCGTGTGCGTTCTACACGGTATTCCTAATGTGGATGTAACTAAGTACCTAGCATTTATATTTTTATAACTTTATAAAATAAAATGTAGTTCCTGTATAAACTTCTTTTATTTTAATCCATCAATCTAAATTAGATAACTATATGGAACGGAGTCACGTTAGAGGCTATTGGACGACCTAACAAACTCTGATACTGACCACGAAGTCAGGCGCCACCTCATTATATAATTATTTGTAGTCGAAGAACACTCGGAAAATGTCATCGTGACGTCATCGCTAGTAAAACCCGTTCACAGATAGACGACTGTGTGAGTGTAGTATACCCTTCCTCTGATTGTATGTAATAGTGACGTCATTTTTGGACGTCTAATATAATTATAACGAAGTTTGTAATATTTCGCAATGTTTTTATTTAGCTACGTAATAGACAGAGCGCCTGCTATCGTTTACTAAGGATATTCGCAATATATCGCTAATATATCGACAAAATAGTTCATAACTGGGAGTACTACCGGCATTTGGATAGATAACAAGTTTATTTCTGTAGTTTCCTTACGTTATATTTTCACGTTTAGTTTTACGTTTATTTAACTAAAAATGGAAGAACGAGAAAGCAAGAGCAGAAAAATGCAGTACTTTGCTTCATTAGCAGGTTAGTTTGTGTCTCTTGTGCAGAACTATATTGTATAGATGGATTCTATCTATATATGCCGTAGCTTAATCTTTTGATAGTTCCGCTGATTTCGACGGCAATCCAATTTCAATTTAATTGTTCCAATATAAAAAGTTGACGAGGGGTGTACAGATATTTAAAAGTTGTCTAAGTTTTGGTACATACGTGTGTGGTGTTAATTCAAACCACACCGTGGTCCAAGTTTTACCTTGCACTGGGTCTCTAGTCTAGTATCCTCTTCAGCTAGCTAGGTAAGACCAGCTTCCTCTAGCACTCGAATCCCGCCTTCAGTAGGTATGGAGGGTGACTGTGGCACTCTCAACCTGAAAATCTGTCGTCAAGCCCTTTCAAGGTTTCCTAACAGGCAGCAGGTAATCGATGAGAGTCAGTTACAAAAAATAGATAACATTCCGTACATATGTGCCCTAGCCTAAAACCTTCATTCCAGTTGCCTAACAAGAACCATTATGCATCCTTATGGAGATTTGGCGGGAATCCGATAGTGAGACGTTGTTGGTTTTGTATTTTTTTCTGAAACTTGTGTTTCTTTGAGTGTTTATGTGTAATATTAGTTATTGAGTGTTCGGTATCGTGCACGAGTATGGGCAAATGGTATAAACCCAAGCGTGTTACTTCGCATTTTCCCATAACTCCCAATGAACATCGTGACTTTGACTATATAAATAATTGACTTGACTACCTACTTGAACACGAGGATTGCTTGAATGCTATGATTTTCATATTGTGAAATTAAGAAATACTCAAATACCTATTAGGTATAGGTACCTACCTAATACTTGACACTAGCTAAATGCACAAACCGTGCGAAACCATAACTAAAACCATAAAAATCCATCCTTATTTTTTATGAAATGAAATGTATGATTTCAGTGTCCATGGCCGCAGCGACTTGCGGTGTGTGTATCTACTGGAGCACCCCCATGCTCCCGAAATTTCATGACAACGAAACGGGCATCAATATTACAGAAGTGAGGTGCATCGAAATATTCTTCACAAACTTTTTTAAAAGTAAAATATGTCGTAATATACCTATTCCTAGTTGGTCTTGCACCATCCATCCTTACTCTACCATAGGGACATCGATTGTCACATTACTTGATCGACAAATGGAGCAGAGCATTAGAGACCTATAGGATCTATGGCATTGTATTAGATGACGTTGACTTGAATTTCAGCAAGGATGGACAGTGTGTAGAGCATTTATCAAAATATTAGGCAATAATCATCTACTCCTGAGCTAACCTTCTACTGCTTCAGAATCTATCAAATATAATCAGCAGATAAAGAAATCTTCAAGAGGCTGTTCTGTCTAGGAGGCAAGTGATGAAATTTCTACCCTCGTTTTCATTTGTACCTCACCTACCTACTTTATTCTAGGGAATGGAAATCGTCAGTTTAATATTTAAACGGAAAATCTTATAAGTCGGTACGAATGAATTTTCATCCATTTAGATACAAACTTTACAATGTTCTAATGATATACTGGTCTGGTATCTTATGCTAACTCGTTTTCCTAAGCAAGAACAAACCGGTAAATGGCCATTCACGACTTGAAAGTCACACAATACAGCATTAAAGTAGGTATAACTACATACACAAATAACACACAGCTATAATTATGTAACTAAGTATTTAGTTACCTTCTTGAGATGAAAGGAAATGAATGTCAAACCAACAACGAAGCAGAAAAAACGAGCCTGTATGTAGGGTAGTGGAACCAATAAATGAACGTTTAAGCGTTTTGGTCAACTTTGAACCACTTTTACTCAGTTATCTCGTGACATTGACGTTTCCTGGTATTTTTATAAGAGTCAGTATATCCTCAAGTATTAACGAATGAATCAAAATACTTTCTATATCTACCAGGAATTTTATAAAAAATCATTATGTGAAAAAAATAGCGTTTTATCCCAATAGTTGAACGCTGTGCCTTAATTATGAACATTTTGTACCCAATAGCTGAACTAATATTTTGAGAGGAATTATGGGATGAATTGTAATGAAATTGAAGTATAAAATAGTAGCAGTGTTAATAAATTATTTTTACTGTTCATTTAGAAGAATGTAAATAATAACTAAAACATTTTTAGGCTTCTTCGAGAGTACTTCGTAATAATTATTTTTTATTTTTCGCAATCTAGGTGGCTTCTCAAAAGAAAGACTTAGAAATCTCGAAGAAACTTGAACCTATCCCTTCATTGCGAAAAACAAGACCTAAAATCTTAACTACAATACCTAATTCAAATGGTTCATGTTTTGGATACTAATTTTCCATAAAATGAACGAACAAAATTTTAGTATATTTCTTAGTTCAAATTTTGGGCATGGAACCTAAAGCTGAATATTGAAGGATTTCATACTAAAATAAAGCTCTTAAAATAGCATTTAACACTAAAAATATGTGTTCAATAAATAAGTTTATACATTAAACAAAATTAATTTGAGTGATTTTGTTTTTGTCTATAGAGTCAAATTTAGGATTTACGATGCTTGTAAAAAAATGCCTTTTCTCCAGAAGATGACCACCGGTCACTTAATGGATCAAGCAAACTAAATTTGAACCATTACTTGAACGGTAAATATCTCGAAAAATACGGCTAATAATGTTAATAAGTATCAACAATATAAAAGCTGAGTAGATGAAGATTTCATTAGAACCAACAAAACTCAGATCCATCGTTAATGTATTTATTTAATCTGACAAAATGCTTAAATTGGAGGTCACCTTTCTTAAGTAGGTTTTCATAGAAACGTAACTTTTGGTGGACACCACTCACGTAACGAATTACCGTGGGCTCATCTGAGCCGTCACTGTCGATCTCTTTAAGGCACTAGGTAGAAAAAATGTTGCGAGATACGGAAAAAAATATCCCACATGCGTATGTAGCGTAGTATTTTATATTTTCCTAATTTTCGGTCGATCGTTCATCTAATGGGGGTCAGTCATCTTTTGGTGCCACTACCCTATATTGAATATACCTAATTGATATGTAATGATATTTGTTTTTTGTTCACGTCTACTTATAGGTACTAGCTATGCGCTAATAATAAGTACTTTCAAGCATCTAAGCAACGCTACTGAAAACCAAAGAAAATAATGAAATCCATATACTATTATAAAAATCTGAATGTAACCGACTGTTACCTTTTCACGACTAAACGGCTGAACCGATTTAGATGAAATTGTGTACAGAGATAGATTGGACCCATGAGCCGGACATACCGGCGTGGGCGAGGGTGAGTGCATGGGCGTGGGAGTAGGCGTGGACGTGGGAGTGGGCGTGGGCGTGGGCGTAACGTGGACGTGGGCGTGGTCATGGGTGTGGGCGTGGTCATGAGGCATGGGCGTGGGCGTGGGCGTGGGCGTGGGCGTGGGCGTGGGCGTGGGCGTGGGCGTGGGCGTGGGCGTGGGCGTGGGCGTGGGCGTGGGCGTGGGCGTGGGCGTGGGCGTGGGCTGTTACATTGTTACTAACTGTTACCTATAAAAATTAAGGTGAAGTCGCGGGTCTACATATAAATTGATAGTCAGAGTCGCACGGCACCATCAACATCATTTCATCGAACCCATCGTATCATCAGTCGCCTAAACTGAAGATTTCCATATTTCCAGAAAGAGTTATCGTGGATGACTGCAATGTCGTCGCCAGGCGTCATGGCCGGCAGCTTGACGACCAGTTTCATCGCCGACAGATTTGGTAGAAGGCCTGCAATACTGGGCAGCGCGCTTCCTTTCATAATCGGAACGGTATGTAATCACTGATTGCCTAACACTCCCATAGATGGACGTAGGCACAGATTTTGGAGCAAAGTCATTAAGCGGTCTTCAACTATCTCACGTTTTCAGCTCTATTTTTGTATCTTTTTTCTAATTATTACTCAATCTATTTGTAGTAATCAATCTATAGTTGAGAACTCTTCGTGATTATGTAAGTAACCTTCAATTATTGCAGGTACTATTAGTATGCGCCACAAGACCATGGATGCTATACATCATGAGATTTCTTTGGGGATGCGGTACAGGCATATTTGTAACTGTAAGTACAATGTACCATACCGAACTCCATCACCGTACTATAACGAAAATAATCATTCTGTACAGCTTTCTCTACCCATTGTATACTGCAACGAGTGGGAGGCGAATTCTGCAACTTGGTATTAAAGCTGCCTGTCAACCAAAGCTGTGCGAAGACGAGCGCCGATCTGTGAGGTACAAAGAGACGAAAACTTCCACAAAAATATGTTCGCTCTCTTTGTTTATTCTCGCAGCGGAGCTATTGTATCTAATGGCTCTTTTTCATATGTTACCCTCATCGTTTCCACACAGTTCTGGTAGATAGGCAGCCAATCGCTGTCTTGTCCGGGCTAAATATTATATTATTATGATAATTAACAATTGGGAGATCCCCAACTCATATACGACTACTTGACCACGATTGCTATATTGCTGTGACTTTCTTAATGTGAAATTAAGAAATACTTATTATAATAAAATACTTGACACTGGCTATATGCACAAACCGTGCGAAGCCATTACTGAAACAAAAAAAAAACTCATATACCCTGAATAACCCACAGTTAACTTCAAAGTAGTACCTAAGTTGAAATGGTTCAAATATTAGAGAACTCTAATGCATATAGGGTAAAATTAAATGCTGCGGTGTGAATGTATCGCTAATAGGTTTCAATTATATTTTCTATTATAGCGCTCTTACTACAAAGTCAATTTTCTTGTCACGTAAAGCTGTTTCATAACTACTTATAACATTGTTTCATACGATTAGAGAACTTATTAACCAAGGCAGACATTGTTGCAACTTAAATGAAATCCGAGGTGATAAACGTGACTTTTCACGTCGTTGGTTTTACGAATATTGTTTTCTTAATTGAACTTAGGAACACTCACGAAAAAGAGTTATTGTAGACACGAATCTTTTCCTTGCACAAAGATTCAGTTGTGTCTTAAAATTATTTTCTTGCTGTTTCTGTTGAAATATCATCGTGATGTTTTTATTTAGAATCATAGGGATATACAATACAATATAATACAGTAACTCTTTATTGAACACCATGCAATAAACATAATATAGGTACAGAACAAAAAAATAAAACAAATAAATGGTGTACAATGGGCTGTTATATCGCTGAGCAATTTCTTACAGGCAACCTATAAAGGAAAAGTAGAATTAAAACGCCACTCGAAGAGACGGCCTTGCACTCCAAAAAGTTAATGTGTTCAAATGTCCGATTTACATACTAAACAATAAAGTCCTCTTTCCGATTACTTCTAGGCATCATCAATGTACCTCGTCGAGATAGCAGACAAGGATATACGAGGCACCCTCACCGTGGGAGCTCGTTTTATGTTCAACTTTGGCAGCTTCCTGGTCATGGCCATAGGTCCTTTCCTGCAGTACCAGACCCTGAACTATATGCTGCTGGCACTACCACTAGGGTACTTCGTGGTTTGCTGGTGGATCCCGGAGACACCGTACTATCTGCTGAGGAAAGGGAAAGTGAATACAGCGAGGAAGGAGTTGAAGCTGTTGCGAGGGTACAAGGATGGGAAGGTAATGGTGGATGGTAAAGGATGGTAAAGGAATTATATACCAACTTTCCACTCTCAGTTCTCCTTTGCGTCCTCTTCGGTTTCGTCGTGATCCTTGTCTGCATCATACTCTCTCTTACCTGCTCCTTCTCTCCTTCTATCTCTATTTATTTTTATATCATAATATTCTTTCCCTTTTCTCCCGTATCTCTCTCTGTTTCTTTTACCTTTTTGGACTTTCTCGGACCATGCGTAAATTAAGCATTCAAGTTGTGTATGCATGTGTTTAACATAGGTAGTTCTTATTATATTCCAGTAACCGAGTTCAACAAAATGGAGGTTGTCAATTCAGTCGTATGTTTTCACTTACGTGTCGCAGGTGTTAGAAGATCAGCTATCCTTGATGCAGTCAGACGTGAAGAAAGAAATGCGTCATTCTGGCACTGCGAAAGAACTCTTCACGGGGAGGCAGTATCGGAAAGCTATTGCTATTTCTGTAGGTAATAAAAATTGTTTTGTCTAATGCTGTTCTTTTGTTTAATTGATATTTAAAACATTTGCATTCAAAACTTTGTTTGATGGTATCTTAAGGATATGAATAAACCAAGACGAAGGAAAGCGCAGTGAATATGTGGATATTCATATTATGACGCTGGCTGTAGGTAGGTAGGTATTTTTTGCCATGCAAGGTTATAGGCGTGACCAAAATGCACTCAAAAGTTAAAATAAATTGACGTGTGACCAAATTGCACGCATTATCCATCTAAATAAAAAACAAAACACAGATGTGACCGATTTCCACTGGTTTTTGCGTGTGACCAAATTACACTAACCTATTGTGGTCAACCCACAGAAAAGTAACACTGTGGCGTTGTTTTATTTTTCGCCGCGGTTTCGCATTTCCAGTCTGTAGCTACTTCAAATCACAATGATATCTAATAATATTATTTTTCGTTTGTTACAGGAATTAAGCTGACACAAACAATGGCTGGCTCTATTCCCATCCTGCAGTATTTAGGACGCATAATGCAAGAGAGCAAGACAGACATACAAGTGTCCACTGCACTAATCATCTTCGGAGCTGTCCGATTTGTCGTTGGTATGCATAATTTTGCCACGCAATTTTGGGAACAAATCTTTATAATTATTGTTGGTAAACATGAATTCAATTAATTGTTCTATGATTACAGGTATATGCTCGTCTCTTCTAGTCGACAAAGTTGGACGAAGACCACTACTCATCAGTTCTTATATTGGCTCAAGCGTGTTTCTAGCCATAGTCGGTTCCTACTTCTACTGCCAAGAGGTCGTCGGGCTCAACATCGATCCCGCCAACCCTTTACGTTTCATCACCTTCATAGGCATCATATGCGCCAACGTCATTTCCACCTTAGGCTACGATTCTCTAATGTTCGTCATTATAGCAGAAATATTTCCTATCAACGTCAAGTCTATCGCCATGACTGCTATTAACATTTTCGGCGGTTGCTGCACGTTTATCGTAGTCAAATGTTATCAGGAACTCAAGGATATATCTGGCCTGTATGGAGTGTTCTGGTTCTTCGCTGTATCAGCGTTGACGGGAGGTATTTTCTCTTACTTCATTGTCCCTGAAACTAAGGGGAAGAGTTTAAGAGAAATACAGATAGAATTGCAAGGCGTCGACTATGACGATGAAGCATGCGAGAAACTTAATAAGAAAGACGTTACGGATTAGGAATTAAAACATTTGCATTGTATTAAATTCAAACGAGACCGCCATCAGGAAATTATGTGCTGGCTATAGTAGTATATGATATTAAAATCGTAGGCAGTACGGAAGTGTTTGTTTATTTTTATGTATATTTAGTTAAATAGGTATATTATATATATATCTAGAGAAGTCTAATTACGTAAAGTGACAGTCGAAAGTGTAATTGAAATTAAGAGCATTATGTAGCGGGTCTACTAGCTAGAAGAGCCTCGTAATAATCATGGGCAAAAAAAAAACAATCTCACCATAGTTTAAATTATTCTCATTGCAATTCTCAAACCTATTGCAGAATTAATTTGAGGGATTGTCATTCATTACGATTATTCAAATCAAAGACACAACATACTAATACATAAAACAATCTGATCTGGCGTAACGTAATGCGTCTGATCTGAGAGTCGTATTACCAAGCAACTTTGTAATGAGGAACTGCGCAAGATTTGAGAAAACAAGTAGATATCCGCAGTTGCCTTGGGTTACAATATTGTATTTTCTGTTGAATGTGGACATTCAGTTGTATAATTGTATAGTATACACAGTTTAGTTTAGGGAAAAAGGATAAACCAACCAAACTCAATCACAAAATATCTATGTAAGTATGTTTTTCCAAAACAGAATAGATGACTAAATACTTAGATGATTGTTGGAGTCAACGCAGACGGCAGTTTGATTATATTTTTATCTACTTATTTAGATACATTCGTCTTAGGTAGGTATAATAGATAACTAGTAAATAGATAAATATCGATGGTTGGTGAGGATAATAAAATTATGTAGGTCATAGCAAAACCAACAATCGTAGATATCATAATAATGTTTTTAGAGTTCCGTCCGTTCCAATAAATTTTAATGTTAAGCATAACAGTTACTTTAAAGTATTTCAGCCCGAATGACTCGGTTTATTCCCAACGATCACCCCTGATCCTGCTAGATCCTGATATTTTTTGGGCCAACCACCCCTAGTAGTGGTCGTTGGAACCAATTATTTCCAAAGAGCCACACTAAAGCTACCACCACTGCCACTGTTGGTGGTTAGAACCAAATAATAATTTGATTGCCCAACCGCCCCCAGTGGTGGTCGGGTCATTACTTGTCGGGACATTACAGTGTAGGATTTATATGCAAAAGTGTGTACCTAATAAGAAAAATAGTAGGACCTATTATTATCGCCAAATTATAGAAAAAAGATGAATGAAAGAAGTTTTCAGTAGTTTCATCACTAACATCTCGAGTGATGCAGTGTCCTTAGACTGTGGTAACAATACTCGTATACTATCAGGCGGGCCATAGGTACACGTGTGCCGCTCTACCACCAAAAGTATTAATGAGAAACATTGTAAGATATAGGTACTTCGTATATATAAAAGTGTGACTTGCCTTGAATAATGAACTACGAGTACAACGTATAAATTTCATGACACGGGAGCGCTTTTTTCAAATAACTATAAGTAGGTAGGTACCCAATCTAGCGTAGCATATTCTATGAATGACTTACGCTTGGCCGATTATTTGTTATCTACTTTTAACTTTTTTAGTTATCTATGTACGAGTAGGTACCTACTCCGTTCGATTCTACTCGTAATTATCATTTTGTCAAGGTAACTAGGTTACCTAAGGTATAACACATACCTACTACCAACAGCCTGTTCATTAGAGTTACAATGTTGAAATTTGATACTACATACGTACGTTATCTAACACCCTTGTTTGTTTATATTCATTAGATTAAGATTTTGTGTATTTCAGTTTTGACTTGCTCATTAACCAAGGTTAACTCGACAAGTGGTTTATATCTGAGTGATAAGATACATGTAGATAATATATAGATACATAATTATATATCACATATCCATCAAAATTATATGAATGTTTAGGTCGTAAGCACATGACGGTAAATTGTACATTTCAAGAAATGTCTAGTGCTGATATTTTTGGTATGCTGTGTTATTCGTGCAATGTGCATATTAGCTTAATTCCTTTCTTGCTGATGAGATGTACTCGTATATGCTGCTAATGCTGGGATTGCTGCTGAATTTGCAATTATTTCCTGGAAATAATAGTATTGTGTATAAAAATTACATCTTTCGTATTATCTCGATGCTTTTCATTCATCTTTTAAATCCACTATGAAATAAACGAAGGTTCAAGTAACGAGTGAGTCGTTAATAATCTACGATAAGCCTTGATTAAAAGTAAGATCAGTAATTCATTCACATTTACTATGTCGATTTCATCTTGTTAGAATTTGCCCCATGTCAGGAAGATTTAATAAGCGCAAAACTACAAATGTCAAGTAACAGGTTTCGAAGAACTTTCGACGGTTGACCAAGTATATCTAAATGCAGACTAATAATTTTATTTTTCTAGATGTTTTATTTGCACTTGCCTAAATAAATAAATATTGCGGGTGTGTAAAAGTGGTACATAATAATATACTTCACGAAGTGGACCTTTCCAAAAAGTACTATTTTACACTATGTGCCTACGACATTTATAAATAATTATACTTGTTATATATGCACCAAATGTTAGGGAGTGAGTATTGTAAACCACGCTGCTTAAACCTACAGGTACAGATAAAAACAATTGGTTAAACTCATTTTTCTGATCATAATTCATTTAAAACAATACACATTGTTGATAAATTAAACCTTATTAGTGAAAGTGAAAGAAAATGGAGCATAGACGGAATGTGCAATATTGGGTTACTTTCGCAGGTAATTTTAATTTAATTATACCTACATATTTTGCAGTTGTTATTTGCGTTTTCTCTTGACTTTTCAGTATTCAGAAAAGAAACAAAAGAAGCTTAGTAATAATAGCACAGCATCAGCTTTGGTTCATAGGAGCTATTGGTCCATTCTACAATAATGCAAATGGTTGAAGCTATGACCCCCGATTTCCCCAATAATGCAAAGAAAGATAGATCTGCAAAGAGAGAAGCATCTGTGGCAATAACATTTGTCGACGACATTGTCCTTTCCCAATTCCATTGTCAAAAAGTCATCAGATATGCCATTGCGTCGAGGATGCCTATGATCATGTCAACTAGCTACTAACTAACAGTGCTTTAAGCATGAACATGACAAAGCCCATGCTTATGATTAACAGCACCGAATGACAAGTATGTGTTGGGGATGTGTAGATTTTGGATAGATATCTAAAAACTATTCTATGTACATCTATCATTCATCTACCAAATAAGTTTCTTATAGCGGAGAAAACACAAAAAGAGGCCGTTACCTACTCCTAGTGACACAGTATGCGCTGTGACAACCATCATCTTAATATACACGTTGTCACGTTGTTTGCCCGCGATGGACTCCTAAACTACTTAACCGATTTTAATTAAATTTGCACACCGTGTGCAGTTTGGTCTAACTTAAAAGATGGAATAGCTTACACTCAATTTATAGTCGCAATAACAAAAACCGTAGCCACAGCAACGCGTGGCCGTGTCTGCTAGGAAATATATAAATAATTTAATATTTTTTCAGTGGCTATAGCTACCATGACCGCTAGTGTAGCATTCTCATGGACAATACCTGTGATACACAAGTTTCGCAACAACGAGACTACCATACATTTATCAGACGTAAGTAATATTGTCGAAAACGATTTGTCGCAGCCGACTAGTTTAAGCAGCCGTTTAATTAACAGCCTAGCCTTTTAATTAACCTGCACCGGCTAGCTAGTTTCCTGAATGATATTCAGCCAATCAACGATAACGATCGCTAACATAACTATTTGCCTAGCCTTGCCTTGCCTTTATTGTTTTGTATCTTAATAAAATGTACAATTCTAAATACAGACTGAAATATCTTGGCTGGTGGCATCAATCTCTCCCGGGTTGATTATCGGCTGCATGCTCTCTCGGTACCCGATCGACAGATTCGGCAGAAGAGCCACATTGCTAGGCAGTGCTTTCCCTTTTATTATTGGAACGGTAGGTATTTAAACAATCTGAATAATTATATGTACCTACCTATGCCATAAGCATTCTACTTCCTTTCATCCACCATTTATTCATTCTGTCTTTATCATATCCATCATTAGCCGTCGCCAAAAGCGAAGGACCACCCACGTGACCACTGGCCGTATCCGCCATATTGATGTTATTATTCTGTTTTACAGATATTTGTCGTCACTGCAACAAAGTCGTGGATGCTTTGCTTGGCAAAATTTTGCTGGGGGCTTGGAGTTGGCCTAATTCAATCGGTAGGTACCTATTAAACATAGGTACTTCCTTCAATCTAAATAAGTATGAATAGTAATTTCTTTTGAATTGAGTTCCGCAAGATTTGTGCATTTTGCAGGGTTAAGTGTTTCAAGTTCCTGTGTCTAGTGATCTGTCGCCACGACAGCTCGGCGACAAGACGCGACGAGAGGCTGCGGCCGACCATTTTCTTATATTTTGTCGTCGCTTCTAGCCGGGCCGACACGACGACGCATGCGAACGAAAACACCTCGTCTTGTCACGGTGACAATGTCGCTCAATGTGCGCTGTAGTCAAAATGTAGAGTTCCACGCAATTACACATTTTTTTGTGCTTGTGTCCTTTGCCCACACTCTCGTTTAATCTGTTGTAGATAAAAAACATATTAGTAAGAAAAACAACGTCACGTTTTAGGTTTCTCGGCAAAACGCAAAACTCTACAAAAATGATTTTTGTTTTCTCTATAATTAGTACCGGTCGGTAGTTTTTTAGTTAGTGTAATTTGGTCACACGTATCAACTTTATTTACGCTATTCACGGTATCATCACAGTGTAAGAAGACAATGTTTATAAGGCTGGGTTTCATCACGCTCATATTATTTTTATTTCTTTACGCACAATCTTCCAGGTGGCCATGATATACATAAGCGAAATCGCTGCAAAAGAAATCAGAGGAAGCTTATCCGTATTCAACCGCTTCATGTTTACCTTCGGAGCGTTCCTCGTGATTGCCGTGGGATCCAAGGTCTCCTATCAGACGTTAAGCTACATGCTGATTGTGCTACCTGTATGCTTCTTTGGAGCGTGCTGGTGGATCCCAGAGACCCCGTATTACCTGCTGAAGGAAGGGAAAGTAGACGCCGCTAAGAAGGCTCTAATAAAACTGAATGGTTATAAAGATGATAAGGTAATGCTCATAAAAGTTTGTATTAGGTATCTCTTAGTTTGCTTTGGCTTTGATAAATTGTGTTTGCTTCTCACTTTTCTTCGCGATAGTTTTCTTGACAAAGAAAAGCAAATGGCTGATGCTAATGACTTGCGTTTTCTGAGTATGCTGAATTGCAGCACCACTGCCTAATGCCGATGAGTACCTATCTTCTCGGATCTTCTTGAATGTATATATTATGCTACATCTCAATATTCACGAGTGCCATACAAATATATAAGTATTTTTTTAAACTTAGAATTATCACTAATGTGTCTAAAAAGAAAAAAAACACATAGCTCATTACTTGCGTTACAGATTTCGGAAGGAAAATTGTCAGAGATCCAATCTCACGTGAAGGAAGAAATGCAACGCTCCGGAACTGTCCGAGAACTCTTAACGGGAAAACAGTATCGGAAGGCTTTAATCATCTCAATCGGTCCGTCTGCAGTATGTTTCATCTATGCTGTTATATTTCTTACCTCATTCTCAGACACGTAAAGTTAATTTCAGCGTTTGGCTTGCAGGTTTGAGAACGACGCAGAGTATGTCAGGATTAATTCCGCTACAACAGTATCTAGGAACGATATTACAAGATACAAGCTTAGCTATGTCAATATCCACCGGGTTGATTATATTTGGTGCGGTCAGGTTTACCACAAGTAAGTTACGTTTTCGACAAACAAAAGATTGCTATGTGTAAGTAGGTAATGCTTGCACAACACTGATTGGTTCTAGAAAAAGTTGGCGCTAGTTGCTCGTGCTCATCCATTTAATTCTCGTACGTTCTTAAGTTTATGAGAATCAGATCCATTGACACAGTTTACTATTTCAGGTATCGTGGCATCACTCATCGTCGACAAAGTGGGACGCCGTATACTTCTAATATGCTCCTACACGGGTGCTTCACTCACACTTATTTCCCTTGGAGTCCTATTTTTCTTCGACGAAGTCATGAACAAGACTCCTGACCACTTCGGATACATCATATTATGCGGCGCAATACTCCTCACCACTGTTTCTACCTTAGGCTACGACACTGTAAACTACGTCATCCCCGCAGAAATCTTTCCCCTTAATGTCAAGTCTCTAGCAATGACTTGTTTGAATATTTACGCTTCGGTTTGTGTCTTCTTTACAGTGAAAGGATATAAAATTTTAAAGGACTTCAGTGGATTGTATGGAGTGCTCTGGTTTTTTGGCGTTTCTGCCTTGGCAGGAGCAATATTTTCGTTTGTGGTCGTACCTGAAACGAGAGGCAAGAGTTTGAGGGAAATACAGCTGGAGATCCAAGGACATCTACACGTCAGCGATGACAGTGAGAAGCTCAATACAGATACAGTGAATTTGACTGAAAGTAATAAAATTAACGATCTTGACGCATGTGAGGAATCTTCACGTCTAAAAGCGTAGTATTCTAAACACAGACTGTTGTAAAGCTAAACATACTAGGTATTTACTTTCTTATAAAAAGTGACCTTACCGGTCACTTATCGACAATTATTATCCCATAGAACTCTCGAATTTTGTTTTAATATCAAGTAGTGCATATCCCATGGATGAACTTGGGTAGTAAACCCATGATCTATCCTTATTCTTGTCCACCACAACCGCAGATTAAAGAGTAAGATCATCAAACTTTTTTTGGAAAGATGTACAGTGTACCTACACCCTCCTGTAGTGTTTACTAGTAGGTACTTCACCGTAAGACATGTAAACGTACATGTAGAATTTGATGTATTTTATTTAAATGACTATTTTATTGGTTTCAATCGAAGTCTCAATGTAAAATAGATAATAATAATTATCATTGGCATACCCTGAAATCTTGTGAGAGTAAGTTGAGTAGTTGAGAGCCTTTATACTTCAATACGTATTCTCTAAAAAGGACCACCTACACTTGCTTTCAGTTTGTCTAACCCTCTACGAAACAACCTGTATACCTACCTATATAAAAACTTTATTGGGTTCGTATCCACTCCGAAATGCTAAATTTACAAATACACCAAAAAAAATTTTATACGTGTAAATCTTATTTTATACGATAATTGTTAATATTTTAAGGTATCATGTTTTGTTATAACATACAATAAGAAACCTAATTTTTTAACAACTTGTCTATAAATAAAAGAACGGATAACAATGCCTAACGCATAAAAAAAAAATACTTACGCATAAATCACATTTTGTCTTATTTCTTATAACATAATTATTTCCGCGTAACACTTGTGTGCACTGACTTCTATATACTCGTTGTACACGTCAGTGCTTGTGTAGGCTGATAGGATTGATAAATCGACGCCTATAACTCGAATGAAAGGCTTCCAGCACGCGTACCTACAAACTTTATTGATGTGTTGGAAGTCCAAGGATGACAGCGCCGGTTGATCGACAGTTGCTAATTATCGACGGTGTAAACAGAGCCTTAGCACGGGAACACGCAGTAAGGGGACACTAATAAAAACACACATAAAATCTGTATTTTTTTTTTGTTCATATCCGTTATAATATGTTTTATTCTATGTGGTACAAGGTGATGTGTGTGAATCTGACGAGTATGACATCTCGTAAGATTAACTGACCATAACGAGTGAGTGTTTTAGGTACAATATAGATGTATAGTACAATTCTTGAATTAGTGGTAAATCCCCTCTGGGTTTACCTACCACTAAATCAATAATTGTATTAGAAACAATTTTCAAGTTACGTAATCACCTTACTGATAATTCGTTAATTTAGTCAGTCACAATCACAACAGAACTGGAATACAGAAGTACAGATCACCTAGATTTTTGAGATTGTGAAGTGTTTGTATGGATATGAGCTAATCATCAGTTTGAAGAAGTTGAAGTCGTTTGTCCAAAGATTCTTTACTGTTTATTTACTGTATCCCGGTGGCTGTGGGTATAGCTAATATAGGCCGTCCACTTAGCGACGGGTAGCGACTTGGTTGACACACGATCAGGTAGATTAATTAGTGATGTTACGGATATTGACGCAGTCTAGGGGTAGGAAGAGTATGTAATAATGTGTGTTATAACGACTTTGGCTGAAAATTGGACGATGCTTTAATGTATGTATAAGAGAGAAAATATACCTAAGTTAACGCAGTGAACCAGCGTCAGCTGAGCATTAGTTCCTTTTGAAATACTTACTCGTAACTGTAATTGTGCTTTATGGCCTTTTTGGGATTCCGTAACCAAAGGGTAAAACGGGACCCTATTACTAACATTTCGCTGTCTGTCCGTCCGTCCGTCCGTTATAAGATTTTTTATCCAAGTTTCTTCTAGGTATTCTTAGCTATTCTAATAAGTGTGTTTTCTGAGAAATATGTAGCTATGATATAATTATATAATAAACATAATTATCTCGTACCTAACGCGGATGTAATGATGTAATCCAGTAACAGCAAAGAGCAACACTCGAGGCGCGGCTCTATTGATTCTCCATGTTTTGCTAGCACTCCCCGCTTTGTGCGACCGAAGTATATCGGCTAAGGATAATTGGATTTGCCGGAATTAATATGTAGGAAAAATATTGGTGTCTCCTGCAATTTCCTACCCTCCGGGGAATATAAATAACAAGTGCGTAGTTACTGAGCATTTTGTGAGAGAAGCGGCGAATTTTGTCGATTTATCATATTTTTTGCGGCTTGTATATCTAGATAACCGCACGTGACGAATCTTACTTTTTCAGGCGTGTAACTTGTATATCTCGGCATGACAAGCATAAGTAAGTATGTAATTTAGAACAATAAGTTAGATCTTGGCGAAATTTAACAAGTCTTGTAAAAATATATTAGAATCATCAACGACAACACGTCGACCTAATGCAAACATGTTTGTATACCAATGGAAGCGTTCTATCTCTTGCATTAATAATTTTATATTTTATAGAAACAACAAATTTATGTAAAAAGTCTAAAAAATGCCTTATTAGGTAAGGTGATGGTTTATTAGAAATAAAGTTCATACAATTACATATCTATAATGAAGTTATACATAATTATCAAACTAATTTGCGTGTCTAAAATTTGAAGTAAACTGTTTATTTCATCTGTAAACAGCCATAAATCTGAGTTGAACTTCGACCCGTTTAGGCATTTATGACTTCCTCCTGCCGCTCGCTGACATCACAATTTGTCACGACCTATCGATTGATGTTCAGTACAATATTGGGAATTCTAAAAAAGAAGCCGTGCACGCTTTTTGCCAGCTGAGATACAAACAGGCCGCGGCACCTTACCCAAGTCTTAAAAATCTCAAATACTTAAAGTAGTCGTAATACAGTTTTCAGACCGCTCGACTGGTTGAAGCTCAGCTGCAAGCAAGCAGCTATTACGTTCTCGAGTTACCGTTTTAAATGTTTACCACTCGACCAAATACTAACTCGACGTACCTACTAACCAAATTGTTTTACAGATTGGTTCCAAAAACAAAGAATAATTCGTGGTCTACCTATAATATTATATAAGTTATGAGAAACACGAAAATTCGTTTTTTGTTTTAAGTAAGTAGTATGTATTTCGTAAAACAACGAAGTTTAAGAGCCGTAGTCTGCCAATACAATACAATATAATATGAGCTTGTAATATAATAAGAAAGTAAAAATATGATAATAATTTATATTTGTTAAATAAATCGAACATAAATAATTGTTATGTCTAGAAATGCAGCCATCTTGGCATCTTGGGCTTGCTATGGTTTGCAGTAAGCTCATATTGATGGTCCGAACGTGCAGTGGTCAGGCACGTAGCTGCGGTGTGTCACTGTTGGAGCCTCTCCGGCCTTTGTACACAACGGCCCATTACGGCCCAGCATTGCCACCGTTATTGCCAATTCTAACTGACAACTGATCATCGCCGCTGGGGCGAACGATGCGACGCATGTACTATACATATCACGAGAACTCAAGATCTCAGAATCATAAGTAGGTATAACGAATCCCAATATGTATTTATAAGAACGTCGATCAGTCTTAATTGCTCGAAGACTATACCTACCAGAGAAAAAAAAAGAAGAGAAGAGAGTACAAAATGCACGTTCTTCCATCAATTTAGTTCACGGTACGCTCGTAGTACGCGGGCTTAGGAGATCGAGTAAGGCAGTACACAAGTGATAAAATCCTATTCCGTTTGCATTTTGTTTGTGTTGTGAACTGGATGCATCAACGCAAACAATATTTTATATACACGCAACTGCGCCAGCGGGAATATGGCATGCTAGCAGGCACGTTCCAGTAATGCAGCCACCGCCTGGGATAAACACTGGTTTATCAAATTGAGCATTGGTATTTATACATAGATTATGAGTAAGAGAACAATTGCCTGACTACATCGTGATCAGGATTAGTGCTGAGTAAAGGCGAGTATTCATGAGATTTCAACGAGTATCTATATAAAAAAGTGTGACCGATTGGGATATGGGAAAATAGAACCAAATGTGATTAGGTACTTCGAAGGTCCAGTCGGGACACGTTGCACACGTACTCAAAACTGTGACAGATTGGGCTTGTGATCGAATGGTACTAATTCACTATTTAACTGTTCTCAATTATGTGATACGTGAATTGTCATTAATTGTCAACGTACCTACTCAGTACTGTTTCCGGATAAATTATAAGGTTGCGTTAGTTGGGTATAATATGACATTGTGAGTTCAAAAATAACAATGTGTCAGTGTGACAAGCGCTGTGAAGTATCGTTCAAGATGTGCTGAATGAAAAATAGCAAAAATAAAAAAGTGATATAGGGGTCCGATAGAATCCGATGGAATGAAAAGAAAGTTTTCATTCAACTAAACTGCTGTCCACGCATAAAGATATAATGTCCACGTATCGACTTCATAGCAATAACTAGGTACAGTTGCTTCCCTGCCCTGATTAACAAGCCGGTTTCAAAACCAAACTCTACTGGCTTAACAAACTAATACACTAAAATTTGTTTCACCAAGCTAAAGCACAAATGAGTTTGAAAACTACGCTTCATGGTTTGTCGCTATATCAGGCTAACGTAAAGCCTAAACTCATTGACGTTCAACTTTATGTTACTGGAGTTTTGAAACTGTTGAAAGTGTTGAAACGGTAACTTTCAGGATCTCGAACTGAACCGGAATTTACACGGAAGTGGAGGCTGAACGTGAGGGCCGTAAAGAACGCTGAGGCTGCATGGTTACACTCTCAGATATTGTATAGGTACTCGTATTATTGAGTACTTTCTACGTACCGAGCGGGCAAACGTTATTGAGTTTGTCAAAGATAAGTCTCGTTCGTTCGTGTTCGTTATTCAGTAATGACACTCGTCTGTCTCATGTATCATGTATATGCATTGAAGGCATACTTTATTGGAAGGCTTGCGACTAACTAGAATACGAACAGACTATCAAATATCAATGTTGGATGTCGTGAATGCCTGCTATCAGGTTTTTTTCACACACATGGTCTTACCACAAAACATTTACACAATAGTTTTTTCTCTCGCTTTTTGTAACTCAATAACAAATTCGCACGTAAAATAAGTAAGAATGCCAGAATTGAGTATGACAACGCGAGTGATAGACGCCGATTTAGTCGAACGCAATTTGAGAAACATCTGTTTAACTCTGGTTTAAACATTTGTGGTAAGACAACTATTGTTTATCGCTGTTTTCTTTGTTTGATCAGTTAATCTTGAGATCTCTCCAAGATTATAGAAACTTGATAAGTTACTTCACATCTACAAAATATATAAAATGCAAATTTCAATAATTTTCTTCACTAAAGCGATAGGTATATCAGGTAATATTTGCATAGGAATATCTAAATAATAACGAAAAATTGACTAAAAAAAGGGAACATAAATCGACAGCGTTTTCAGAGAAAATTGCAAATTGCTTCGTTAGGTTGTTCAGAAAGATGTTTCCAAAGACCTATCCAAAGTTAAGGTATAAGCACTGAACATAGAAACTTCATTGTTTTAGCAAATGATAACTTCTTCTTCTATTCCTGAACCGCCTTTTGCTCCCACCCTGGCCATGTAATTGCTGACTACTGAACAACTGACAGCCGAAATAATAATCTTCTTATCTTCTTTCTAACGTTGTTTGTCCGCGATGGACTTCTAAGCTACTGAGCCGTGTCTGCTAGTATATAATACGGTGATGATCATGAATCCTAGTGTGGGGTAACGTTTTTTCAAAAGAAGAAGAAGAAGAAGCAGAATGACTGAATTGCTTTCATAGTAATGTCGTATCATCCGTAACGTAGCTAAGCTGGTAAGATACGTAGCTACTCAAAGATAACATTTGAAATGACATTTATACTCAAATTTTAAAGGACATCATTCCGTGAGTCTCCAGGTATCAGTCTGTCCGGAACACCGCTTCGAATAAATCAAATCTTTTATTCAAAACGATTTTAAATTCTTATCTCAACCCTAAAGCGTTTACTACAGAACTTTTTGATGGAATTTGAGATTTTCTTCAATAAATTTGATGACAATTTATGTGCTGGAGTCGGAAGATAGTGCGAAATGTGGTACGGGGTTATTCTAAACGAATCCTCAGTTCCTTTATTTGAATATAAACTCAAAATTTTACAAATAGGATATGTGTTTATCACCACAGAAATCGGTAAAAGAAAACCGGCAAAGTACGAGTCGGATTCGCGCACTAAGGGTTCCGTACCCTTGTCTACAAAAACGGCAAAAAAAAACACGTTTGCTGTATGGGAGCCCCTCAAATGTTTATTTTATTGTTTTTCTAGTATTTGCCGTTATACCGGCACCAGAAATACATCATCTGTGAAATTTTCAATTGTCTATAACCATCACGGCTCATGAGATACAGCCTGGTGACAGACGGACAGACAGACAGACAGACAGAAGTCTTAGTAATAGCGTCCCGTTTTACCGTTTAGGTACGGAATCCTAAAAAGCTTCCTTGTAAATACGTAGGAAAAATCAAATGTAATATTACCAAGCGCTCTCAGTTCGAGTCGGTTGGTCTATTTGCCAACTAAATATGTAAAAGCGAGCTTTCATATCGTCCTCCAGCCTTCCCTTTACATTTGCTCAACGAAAATAGAATAAAAGTGGCTTATTGACTGCTGCCAAGTTGCGCTGGCAATCAACGAGATACCTTTTGAGAATATTCCCGAACTTGACATGTCAAAGATTCATGACATTATCTAAACCTTATGTTAAGGCAGTAAGATACCAAGTTAGGATGCGTTTATACTTCGCGTTGGACCGCTTACTACACCACTCAGGCATTTGTTACAACGTATAACATATAAAGATAAATTAGACTAGCTTCATTGCTCATAAGAATGATTGTCTGGAAGAGATCGCTTTGAGCAATAAGACTGCCTATTGTGACACAATTTTTGTTATTTATTGCTCTGTTCTAGCCTTAATTCTTCGTCCTGTGTTGTTTCAATAAAGAGTGTATCTACCTATCTATGAGAAGGCATACATGCAGTTCTTGTAAAGATAATAATTTAATAATTATTCGTTTGATTTTTTCTATTTGCCTCTCACCTTGAAGAGGATCGGAAGTTCATTTTGAAAAAACAAAAGCCTTCTAAAAATATTTTCTATATTTATACTTATACTTATTATTATATACTTGTCTACGCTACTATTATAGAGAGGCAAGATTTGTATTTTTGTGTGTATGTTTGTAATGAATGACCTCAAAAAATGCTGTGCCGATTTCAAAAATTCTTTCACTATTAGAAGGTTACATTAACCCTGAGTAACATAGGCTACTTTTTATCCCGCCGGTTCCCGCGGGATAGTAGTTAATTCGGGTAAAACCGCGAGACGCTTCTAGTAAATTAAAATCTGTGGTTTGACGGGTGAACGATCATGCGGAGCAATGAACTGCTGAAGCTTTGTAGCTATTCTACTGAATAAAATGTTCCTACTAAATGTCAAGTCTCAATTATTTAAGGTTGATATTTTTGTGTGAAATACTGATCTCAGCCCACGTTACGCTAAAAACCGATTTACGGACGTAAATTCGTCAATATTTCATAGCAAGAGAGGGATACGTTCGTATTCTGTTTGAGAGCACACGTTTGGAAGTAATGCAGTTGCCGGAATGCAAAGGCAAAGCCTGTAGTTTATATACCCATGAGTTATCGAACCAAAGCTTTTATCGACTACCTTTGGAATGGTCTTCGCTGGTCCTGAAGTGGGAAGTAACACAATTAGGCGTGTTTTGAAAGGGCGAAATGTTTTGCCAAGTTTCGTAACCAGGCTTGCGTGAGCTTAAACTGTGAGGAATAAGAGGATACTTCTATGATGCGGGATGAAAAGAGGCGGACGCCACGGATTAAACACCAAAAATATGTTTGTTTCTATGCATAAGCCTCACGCACACGTTTTCATCACATATACCTAATATTACTTTTTAGCTACAGCATTTTAATTCCGTTTTGTTCTTTCCTGCAATTTTAGACCTCGTTCCCAGGCGAGACGGGGCTAAAGTCGTTCCGGTGCTAAATTGAAAATTATCGATGACTTACAAAATTTGCGTAGGCTACCTACTAATGCTGGCAGCACTTTGCGTGTGTTTGGTATTTAGAAAGATACGGTGCAATGCAGGCTGATAGTTGCGTAACTTTTCCTTTCGCAAATATTTCAAATAACACCAGGCAAAGGCCATCTTTGCCCATTACCACCATGTTGAGTGGCTCGTTGGAGCGTGGCACTCATAAAAAGTAATAATTACGTAACTTATCTTCAGAGACATACGCGTAACAAGTTTCTGTCTTACAACTTCCAAACGGTATATTTTCGTAAAAACGCAGTCGTTGCTTGAATTAACTACGATATAAAACCACAGTTAAGGTTAAAAATGAGTTTGGTCGCCGTAGTTAATGCGTTTAGCAGGACGTCTTAATCCACGGAAGCGGGGTCTCGACTCTCGGCAAACACTAATCTTCGGCTACGGGTTTCGGGCAGACCAAGCGAGGCGCAGAAGCGACATAACTTACTACCTACTGGAAGATAATTGCTACTCGTACAATTTGTTTGTACAACCCAACATACATTCCGTTAGCTCTTGTTTTATAGTAGGTATTACGAGTATATTTATATACTTAAATGTACTTGCACCTACATAATTATAACGATGTAAAATTTGTTAGTCAGGTTTACGAGGTACTTTTCGGATACAGGTACAGTCCAATTCTAAAATTATTTTACTGACAAGAAGCTACTTTGTCCCTGAGTGCTATTGGCTACGTTTTATCTCGAGAATTTGAAAAGAGTTGAATAACGGGAATGACGACGAGAAAACTTTGAGGCGGGTGCAGCCTTTCATAATTTTGTGTCCATTTTTTCTTCGTCTGTCGATATAAAAAATCGTGATGCTAGGCATAATTGAGCCGTATTTTACCTACCATACGAAAGGGCACATCTGATTTCCACATCTATGTGATGAAAGCCAACGGGGACTTCACCACCCAGACTTATTTCCGGAGGTACTCGACTGGAATAAATAAACAAGCAACTTCCAATATACGGGGACCTTGATTTTCCTTATTGGGTCTCGGACACTAATCGATACGTCTTGATTAAATATGTAATGTGCCGATACTTATTCGCATGGGGGCGCAAACTAGGTCTAAAGATAATCTTGAATCTAATATCCAAGTTAGGAATGTACCTACGTTTGATTGTGAAAATTGTACTAAGCACCGTCTAGAGAAAACTTCTGGAGCTTCATGTGTGAAAGTTATTGTGGTCGGGAGCGACACAGCTTTTTAAAGAAATATGAAACGAAATTATGTTATGAATATGCAAATCTACAGTCTTTCAAAAGTAATATAATAATGTATCTGGTATAACGAGCTTGTAAAATATATAATGATAAGTCGTACCTACATATTTACTTGAAAGAAAATAAATGTTACCAAACGAGAGTGGGAAAAGAACTGACATAAAGAACAGATACTTAGTAAGTGTGTCAAAATGAGGTAGGTAAGTACCATCCTAGTGGCATTTTAGGGCCTTTATAGGGGTTCAGTTGGCAATCTGCGCGGCCGCTGCCGGCGGCGCCAGCCTAGTATCGGTGACGTCAGAAAAGCAAGATATGCGGCGTGCGTGGCGCTCGCCGCTCCCGGTTCAGGCCCCGGACGACGTGGTCAAATTTCAAGATGGAAACAATAACAAAAGGGGCATAGAGGCCCTGCTTTACAGTTAGCGGATTGTATGTCGTACCTCGTAGTTAACCGACGTTGTATTTGATCACTGAATTTGATTATAAATGTATTAACTAAGCAGAGGTACCCAGTTTCAGTTGATTCCTATAGAACCAAATATAGTTATGGGCTCTGCGTTTTAAGTCTTTAGCTATATATATAGGTACATACACAAGTTACTAATGTAATTTGTGTGACCCATTTCTGTCATTGTCATTGTGTCATTGTATTTTTGTAGTTATTAATCAGAATTATCCTTGATCCGTCTACTAATACGATGTTAGTGGTTTTCTGACAAAATCCGATCGCATTGTAATGAATGGCCGAGATGAATAACAATCGAGTGACTCGGATAGGGATAGCAATCAGCAAAAGTAACCGCATATCATCATGGTGAAAGACACGTCAGCTCCTATACATATTTATGCCTTTGAACACAATTGTTTATCTTCATGCAATCTCAATAATATGAGTTTTATCGTATACGAGCATCGATAACCTAGATGTGGACGACCGTGAGATACGATCTACTGAAGGCGGCGCGGCGTTTGGCTAACAATTTCTGTCAAATAAGCGTCGTAGTAACATTACAATATGGACGAACGAGAACGAAGCATTCGTTGGTGGACTTAACACATTCTGGAGAAATTGATAGGGTAGCAAGCTAATATGCGGAATAAAGCAGTGTTTTTTGTCAGCTGCGGGAACAGTGTCTTCCTTTAGAACGATGGGATTCCTGTTTTTTAGAAGTTCCAGATCTTTTCTGGTTATATAGATAAATCTATCGTAGTGAATCGCAAGCCACAGATGGAATCATGGAACTGATTGGGACATTGGAACTGTATCTTCAGGAATGCTATCGCGGAACACCCACGAACGATAGAGTTTCTGCTTGAGGTTGGAGCCAATCAAGCGGACCCTAGAATAACCCTACCTCCAGAGTGATAGATTGAAAAAATTATGTCGTCGATGCACAAAGTGACAGCACATACAGAGATGAGGTTAAGGCATTATTTAATAAGTATCACAAAACTTTCCATACACGCTCTCTTCGTGCCAAAATGATAAAATATTCATAATGTAGATACATTCAATATAAGTAGGTGTAATGATATTCTACATGTAGGTTTGATATAACGGTATAAAGGTTATATGCAGCAGGTATTCCTACACAGTACTTGAAATCCATTTTATCGTCTGCTACTTAATAAAAGATTCCGTGAACTTTTTGACATTATTGGTCTGGAATAGCTGAAAGCTCAATACATCACAGGTTTCGCAAATCCTTTATACGTGTTTCCTTTATACCTTAAGAACAGAGGTCTGATCAAAAGAAATTCATACGTTTGAGTAGGTTGATATGAACCTACTTATACTAAAACGATCGAGCAAATGGACTCATTGAGTCGTAATACTTATTTGAATTTCAAAGAATCCACTTATTTTTTCAGTACAAGAATTCACCTAATGTTCTTTGTTTCTAAGTTCCCATATTGGATATTATGCTATTTTGGGAAGGTTCTTGTATTGCGAGCTGATTGTACCTAATGGTTTTGCAACTGGAGGGAAATACAATGTGGAACTCTTGCATGGCCCATGTAATGTTTAAAACTTTGAATATGGGGTTTGCTTAGACTACCTAAGTAACCATATATTTTAATCCTACGTAATGGTGGCCGAGAGTCGGATCGCAAATGACTGATAGAGGTATGGTTTGTAGGTACCGTTAAAAACGTTAGATAACGTTCAAAATATCCTCGCACGCTACTTGCCATTCATAATTCATACACACTCTACCACCAAATAGAAGAATTCAACTTGAGATAGGCATTATCTATTCTTGAAAGCCGTTCAAGATCAAAGGAAGGAGCATCATGAACCTTGTACACGGTTACCTACATGTTTACGTAAAATACATAGGTAAAGCAAACAAGGGACTTATGTAAATCCATAGCAACTTTGAAATCAGGATATTAAAGTATACAAATTCAATCTTGAGTACCTACCGAATCCATCATGTTAGTAACAATCCCATTTATGGCGCAAAGTAGAACCACAGCTAACTTAGACATATCAGTTTAGATTGCAAAAAGTAGCCTATTTCACCTCGCATTGTTGTTTCCGATCCCTCCACCTGTAATTAGGTTGGTTGGTGATGAAGAGTTGCATAAAAGCGGAGTTAAAGGCGCATGTTTACTGCTAGGCGTCTACATCTTGACTTACTAACACTAATATAACTAATACTGAGTCGGCGGTTCCTCTATAAATAGGTCGGGTGTTTACACACTACACACCATGGCCCAACATCCATGGCATCAGCCGCCATGGTAGCTACCGACCCTGCTCTCGTAGCTAGCTAGCTAACCATTCTCGCGCAGATTTATCCGATGGACTCGTCTCGTTTATTTTGTTTATTACTGCGTATAATGGAACAGAGCCATGCGTTTTTTTTGTGGGAAAAGCTCTGAAATACTGTATTCTTGTAGTCAGAGTATGAGAATCCAAAATATCATCGTTTTTGCATTGATAATAATAATATGACTTATAATATATTGAAATCACCGATGGCTTTCAAAAATAACACCCTGATTCGCTACACACGGTCCTAGGTCTCTGTTGTGACCTTTACAATCGGTTGACTGAATTAAAGAGAAATCTCCATCTGAGATTACCGGTCGGCGATTGGCGTCGGCTATGTTGGTGACGCGTCGACTACAAAGCATGAAGTCGCTGGTTCAATTTCCAGAAATAATGCAAGCCAAAGGTAATTAATTGCTTTGAGTCTAGATGGTTAGGAAGGTTGATTATGTTTAAAATAAGTAATTATGGTATGGCTCATACAGGGCCATAGTCGCATTTCCTGATCATCTTGATACAGGAAATCCTAGTCGGGGATAAAAAAAGATTGCAAGCGTCGGATTATAAAGTAATGATGGTTCATTTAAATTAACTGTAATTTTCCTTTGAGTGTATTAGCACCAAAAAGGTGGTTTAATTTTGCGACAGCTTGTATTTTAAATTCAACCTTTACCAAAAGTTTGAATAGATAAATACGATGAGGTGTCTGTGGATTTCTCGTTTAAATCGTTTGATCTTCTTAAAGCATAATTCGAAATAAATAGGTGTAATCCTTTCACAAAGTTTCCCTTTGAAAACTGATTTGGTTTAGGGAATTGAAAGTACTAACGAAGGACATTAGGGAATAATTATTAGAAGTTAACCGCATGCCCTAGGTTTCTTAGATTTTGAATTATCATATTTCAAGCTTGCTTAATGCTGTATAATTATGTATTGTGCCACCAAGAAAATATCTTGTGATAACTTTTGTATACATTAACATTTGACTTTCATAATAAAATTCTAAATCGTTCTCAAAACCTTTTATATGTAGGCATAAATAAATAAGTAGGTAAATACAACATTATAAGAAAGTATCTAAATTTATAATGAAACCAATTATTACTATCAGTACTCAGTGGATTTCCATTGAAAGTACTGATAGTAATCATTGGTTTCATTATAAATTTAGATATTTTCTTATAATGTTGTATTTACCTACTTATTTATTTAAACACCACTTTTCAGCTACATTTCACTACAATGTGTTGTGATTAAAGTAAACATGCTGGATTCCCACAACACATAGCGAACATTAAAACGACTCCCTTCCAGCCCATTCGGTGCAAAATAAACCACAAAACATAACGCGTAGATGCTATCATTTAATTTTATGTGTAGGTAGGTATCTACTACAAAGATGATTATCACACACACAATACAGTATTAGTACTAAGTGCAAGTTCCTAGTGCCTACCTGCAAAGTACCTATTACGAGTATAGTCCTCCAGCAGACAGACTGTAAGAAAGTGTCTGAGGTGTTCTGGCAGTGATCCTTGAGAGCCAGCCCCGTTCTGTTCTATCACCTTTGACCACATCGCCACATTAGGCACCTAATTACTTAATTACCAGTACCACCTTAATTACAACTTATAAGGCGCGTCGTGAATTTTCGTTCGCGCAGAAAAGAAAGTATGGTCCGAAGATTAACGAAAGAATGCTTAAAACTTACAATCAACCTAAGATCACTATACTATACTGGTGGTACTGGCAGATGGCCGCGAACGTTTGAACTGTTAGTTTTTGTATGTTTTAATTTCTTGCAATAAAGTGATAACGAAATTATAAAATGTAACTTCTCAATCGCTGCCTATATAAAACCCCATTTATTGGTATTCACATAGTTTCATTGATTGAATCTCTAGTTAGGTAGGTAATACTAGCGATTACAGCTAGAAAAAGCGAGAACTACACGTCGATGTGTTGTGAAAATATTTAGACTCATCTGTTCAACTCTGATTTAAATCTTTGGTTGTAAGAACGCATGGGTATCTAATTATTTGAAATATTCTATCACACACCTTCTAAATAAACAAAGAAATCCGCTACAGCGGTTGGTACAAATAATTATTTTGGGCTCAACCCTAATGAGGTTTAAATATTTAAGTGGTCTTGCTTACAGCGTAAAAACATTCATAGAATCCTACAACCGACCTCTGGAGTAAGTGAGCAAGTGTTAACTAGTTTTGTTTTGTACAATATGTGGTGGCGAGGAAAACAGCTTCTGAGGATTTAGGTAGGCGTCTAGCATCTGGTGGCAGTATTATTAAACCTTTCTCAGGATCTTGTAAGCGATGAGACCTTATGTATCTTTAAATTATCTAATAAAATTAAATTGCTTTGAAAAAATATATAAATAACGTACCACAACTATTTGGCGTTGAAATTATTGTGTGATCCTGTAATGTGGCTGCTGGATCATAGAGAAATTCAATCGTGTATTATTCCATTGGGTACCATTTACAGCCCTCTCTATTGACCTTATGGCTTTTACTCCCATGTGTTTAATTAAGCAAATCATACGTAAATACGAATGTTTTGCTTTTGCTTTGATTAGATAGTTAAAACCAGCTGTTTTACCTAAACATAATCATGAATTACAAAACAACCAAATACTCATTAGGGTCTCCTACCAACTTGACCTCAAAAAAACTGGCCAACTTGTAAGCAAGTTAGAATAACAAAGGCGCAAACACCTATAACCATTATAGCTGTTATAAGTGCTCAGTTCCGAGGATTAAGCCTCAGCATTCCTCCGATCCGAAGCCACAAGGGAAAATGGTTGCTATTTAAAGTCGCTCAGAAAATTCGCATGGAAGATAAGCCAGTAATTGCCAGCGATCTTCGGGGAATGAAGGAGAGGAAAAATTTTCCCGAAATTTTCGCCGATGCCTTTGGTGGTGAATAGTGCTATTCGGTTCTTGGCTCGGAAATGGATGAGATGATAGATTGGTCTTTATCTGGAGTAGAATGTAAGGAGTGACACGCTTGAGGCCATACTGAAGATCGCACGATTTCAACCGTTAGAAAATCTACACTTACTTACAGTATAGTCATTTTTAAAGACGACGTAACTTTGGTATGTATAGTCATTAACGTGCAAATTTATTGGATCAGTTCAATGTAATGCTATTTTAGTGGGGTGACCCAGATAAAAGTCATAAATCGTCGGTCATAGATTTTGCACTGTATCCGGCACGATTGGCACGAAAGCTGACCCTAGGCTCTAGAGGTATCCTCATATTTGTCATGTTTGACAAGCAATTAACGAAGTGTCACCGCCTCATGTCCTAATTACCCCATATTAATTGTTGGGACCACAGGGCCACAGAATAGGTGGAAGTTATTACAGGAAAGAATAAGTGATTTGTCTCCGAGGACAGTTTAATAAGACTTCAGGGGATTTGGACGGACTTCCTGATTCTAGGTTTCGTTTCTTCGTGATTGATGGTTAGATGAAATACAAAAGACAATAATACTACACCTACTAAACGGAAGTAGAGTAAAGATAGACTCAACCATTTCTAATACATAGGGTGGTGTAAAGCCCACATCTAAATTGTATTTAGACTATTGAAGCATCTTCACTCTATAATATCGACTAATGGCAACTGAGATAATATAATAAATGTATTCAAAATCCCGACAGCTACAATATCAGCTTTGATTTTGCTCTGAGATCAAAATGCCGTCGCAGAATATTGTAATGAATATTTAGAACTACTGTAGGCTACTACAGAAAATACTTCTGTACTACAGCAACTTGTATGCCGAAATGCCATAAGAAACGAGGTTATCAGAATAAATGTGAGGAGCTCACTAACAGAGAAATAAAATCCAAATCTATGTAAATAGGTTTTAGGCACAGAACGTAACGATTCTGGCATTCATAGACCGAATATTTTTGTACAAAACATAAAACTTTAGCATTGAGGGCGGACTCAGGTATTTCTGAGCACAGTGCTCGTTTGGCGTAGTGGCTGAGCAATCGGACTGCTGCGCTAGGGGTCGCGGGTTCGATTCCCGCCCGGAACAAATATATGTGCGACCCACAAATATTTGTGCGACCCACAAATATTTGTTTCTGGTCTGGGTGTAATGTGTATGTGAAATTATATGTCTGTAAGCGGTACCCACGATACAGGAGCTATCCTAGTTTGAGGATACGTTAAAAAAAAAAAGGTGTAGTTGAAAATGATTAATTTCTCAATTATTAATCCAGATACTTAAATTGATACGTGTAAGCGTGTTGGTTCATTCAAAAAGTATCAGCTATACTCGTATATAGCGCGTGGAAATCCTAACAATTTTACGTTAGGGCCATACTGCAACGCCTAATGAAGACGTTGACCATTACAATTCCGTGTCCGCGTTCAGCACTGGTTACCAATCAGAATAATCAGAGCACACTTCAGAAGGTACTTTTAGATCGTGACATTAACGGTACAATTTTCTGTAAACAAAAAATACTTTAAAACAATAGGAGATTCGTATTCAAAATGATAGTAAAAAATATATAGCCTTCATTCCGCCAACGCCACGAGTTAACTCAAAATAATGAAAAATGTTCATATGGATTGACACTAGATTACTCGTAACTTTGGTTAATATCAGGTCTTTCAGGTCTGGTTCAACTGCTCCCTATATCCAACCCTGTAAAGCATGTAAGCGATGTTCACAGAAGCGCGCCTGCCTCATTAGAGTGCTGTACAAATAAATGTTATTATTATCTTTATAGCGAAATAATCTCCAACGACGTCGGTGAAGCTGTGTTCACGTCAGTGGATGTATTATTTTTTATGATATTGCAATTATCCTTCCGAGTTTCCTTGAGGAGGGCAATGAGCTGTCTATTGTTGTTTTTTGATGAAGCCTAGAGATGGACGGGAACGATAAATAATATTTATAATATTTGCACGTGTGTCCATACCTTGGCGATGCCTTTCGATGCAAGAGTCAGTTTTATTGGTACGTGTGACCTATTGGACCTAGTTTTTTGTCAGTAGATCGGGCATGTGACCAATCAGTACCTACATACTAGCTCCTGCTAAAAAAAAGAGATGCAGAAAAAAACGACGTTGACGATGTTGGGTAGTGGGATGGCTATCCCTTTTGTGCACTGTCCGCAAGTACAGTCAAGCAAGAATCATTCGAATGAAATAATGTATTATCACGTTTTTTTGTGTACTTTAAAAATGTGTGTACTAAATTATGGACCTTAGGATATAACCATCGCCCATCGCCCTAAACGGTGTGGATGTCGCCCACGAGGGCACTCGCGTGCGGCCAAACACATAGAGTGCTCTTCACGCGGCGAGACGCACTCCAACTGATGGACGGACGCCGAATGAAGTTTTTGACCTTCATCGGGTTTTTAAATGGTTGGGAACATACGAAATGTATTCACGAAAAATGGGTTGAAATCGTGTTTCTATGTGAGATGTTAATGTGATCGGTGTTTTAAATGTATGTGTTCTGTTTCTAAAAGATTCCGAACGAAACCCGATAATTGCAATATGTGTTGTGGCCACGCTGTTTACTACTTGTATCTGTCCGTTTGTCACAGGTTTATAGTAACTAAGAATATTATATCCCAGCCGGCCGGTCCTTTCATTTCTTGAATTGCGCCGAAATGGGGACAAAGTAACGAGCGCAACTTACTGCCGCTGAATAATACCAACTAAGACATGAAGTGACATATAACACTATTTCAAGTTAATCAAGAACATCGAATCAAGAAGCGAAACACAAAAGAAATAGTCCACGCCCAAGTTGCCTAAACTTCGCATCACGTTCCGTTCCAATCCTACTTCGGTCATATAATCGTGAGTTGTCACCACTATTTTCTATTTTCTTTCTCCGCAAACAGGGCGATGTCGGCAACGTCACAGGGTTTCCTTGTTTCGTATAAATGTTTGTTTTGCTAACACTTCGCATCGCACTAGTGTCGGAGGGCCCTAATAAAGGGTCCTAAACTAACAGTAACTTTGTAAGCACAACTGACGGAATGCTAGGTCGAAATGTGTCAACGCGATGTATTCTATTATTATAACAACTCGTATAACCCTATCCTTGTCGGTAGCCGCTTTTGAAAGGAAAATGTTTAAGGGCTGAGTCATTGTTTGTTCGAATTGGAACCGCGCTGTTTGTTTTCGTGCATAGTTCGGGGTTTAGTCACAATAGTTTCGTTTAAAATATTGCATTGGAAAATAGCAGTATAGGAAGCTAGATCGTGAAGATATTACGTTCTTTGTCAGCATAATTTAAGGGCAGAAAAGTTTGGATCTAAACGCAGGAGTATAGAAACGTATCCTCTACTCTAAATTTTTAGCGACAGACGTTCAAAAAATAAATTTCAATCTCTACCCATACCCGGTCGTGTAGGGTATGTGGTTTCGTTTATATTAACGTTTCATTGAACCAACAGAGAGCAGAATGCTCATCAAAATGACGGCAGGAAATTAATTTCAGTATGGCGCCTCTACCATCGACTTACAGACTGATATTTTTGACTGTTAGTCAATATGCGGGATAGTGATGTTGGGAGGTGGATGTTGGTGTTTATATTTCTCTCAACGTCTAAACAAATATTTCTCGCTGACTATTGACTGAAAGTATCATCTCCAAAGTTAAGTCTCTACATGAGTATGACTGACCGTTTAGTATCTAAAAACCAGAACGAGAAGGTTTCTTTCATCCAATTACTTTTGTTACACAACAGCTATACATATACAGTAGGTGCAAATTATTATGATTTCGAATATATACTCGTAATTTCAAAAAAGATGCCATGCCGACTATTAATTTAAATAATTTAGTGATACCTTCCTTCTTAATTTTGTAAGCCCCGCTCGCAGCCCTGGTTTTGGTTATGAAAATTAATCTTGTTGAAAAGTAATTTTGTTTTCGAAAACTAAAGTGTCTTATTATAATTTAATGAGACCGCTGCTAAAGGGAATTTAATAATTCACCTGATTAATTTAGACTGGTAGTCTTTCTCGGAGTTAGCGACATCTCTCATTTAATCCACTAACTTTTGCCCTCAGATTTATATATATTGATTTAGCAGTACCTAAAGTTTTCTGGTTTTTATTATAAACGCCTTGACTCCGGAGTAACTCTAATATTAGTTTACTTTATTATTATTAATATAACGATTGGCTGATTATTTACTTAATATATATAAATAAATGTGGAATAAAAATGAAATAAATATGTTTCCTATAAATTTATTATTATACGAAGAATATAATTTATTTCGTTATTTCAGTCGTTACGACATAACAAACTATGAACAAAAATTACTTTGATTGAAGAGATTAACTTTTTGCATAAACAACTTTTAATAAATAAATGAACGCTTTGAATAATATGAACTCTCTAACGCCGCTCATCATAATATACGAGTACATACATACTTACATACATATTATACAGCGTAAGCACCAAATACCCCTCTAACCTCTGAGCTAGATTCATTCACAGCAAACTTCAAGGCCTTCGTAAGAGTTCATTTACTGTCTTCAACTTGAGCCTTGAGCTCCTTGGATTAGCCAGGATTCACTAAGTCGCCTTTATAATTAGGCCTTTAGATATATTAATTATGAAAGTGCCGGCCGTGACTGTTCCTGGGAAATGGGGATAGGAGAAATGGGTCGCCCGGCTTTGATGTCATAGGTACTATGAGTGGCTCGGGATGAAATTATAATTATATAGCTTTTTACATTTATAGATTATCCGGGACAAAGAAAACTTCAAAACTGGAATAAAACAAAATCAACTTTTTTTTAGTTATTATGTAGGTTCTCTTCTAGACAACCACCTTGGATAGGTATAACAAGAAATATCTATATGAAGGGGGCTTACTACGACCAAGGGTATGTAAAATAGAATGATGCCGAGGAAAATGTACAGAACAGAGGTGTTTGAAAACTGAGGGGAAATTAATAATATTATATTGAAAATATTAAATTTTACTCCATGTCTGCCCTGCCCATTGCCGTGCTTCCTCAGTCTGTCCACACCTCAAGGGCCTTCCTGGAACAGCTACCCTTGATTTTCTCACCAAGAGAATAAAGTCGTGTTCTAACTGTTAATTTGATAACGACACCAAATGAGATAATGAACATCGTTTGCAAGTAAAATATTCTTTGTGAACTTCGATTGATGGCCTTTAATTAAATTAGAAAACAATTTCGAAGCGTTCCAGAAAATGTTCCTGGTTAAATTTATTAACCATTATTTGTGTTATTGGAAGTTGTTATAGATTGTTCTTTCACATTTCGTCTACAACTTCGCTGGCACATTGTATTGGTCTTAGGTACTTGAAATTTACTTAGCACTTAGAATAACTAATTACGAGTAGGTTCCGCTACTAGTTTAATAAACCGCCTACCAGCTGTATAGGCATCGTTACCAACACGCTAGCAGCATTGCCACGTTAAGCGGCAATGCTTACTGTTTGATCAAAAAAGATACGCTGTTGGTCACACGTTGGTCACTAGATGCCCTGTCAAGTCTCGTACCTACCAACCTATTTCTAGATACAATATCAAAGTACGGAGTAACTGTCCATACTTTTCATACATAATTATCTGTTAAACTTAATAAAGGCATTAGCCTAAATTCAACGTTGAATGAAGATCAACAGACGCCTAAGCTATGCCTAATTCATGTAGACACAGCAAAAACAAATGTCAAGCGTTACCTATACAAACAAAATATAAAATATTAATTTCATTCCATCCCTCATCCCCATCACCCGCATTTATTATTCAAACAGCTTTCAAAGGATCACCTACCTTCGATAAATTATAAAATCCTGACGAGCGCTTTATGTTGATGAAATGCAAATCACCTGACACTTTTGTAGGTAAACAAGTGGGTGAAAACCGATTGACAGCTGGGAAATATTGATGATGGACACGGATTAATTGAAAGGAAACCATTGAGGAGTATTAACAATATACGGCTATTCGGTAATCCAGTGCGCTTTAGAAGATCAACGACTGAGTGTTCGAACCCATAGCCCCGCAAAACGACTCTATTTTCATACGCTACGTGCAGATTTTTATCATTCAAAGCTACGTAAAGCCGTCGGGCTTAACTATTTCCTATTGATATCTGTCCTAAAATATATGAATAATAATATTCTAAAAAGAAGCACATATATAAATAGGACAGATATATAAATAGTACAGAAGGAAGACATCGCTGAAATAATCTATTCCAGGCATGATTTATGAATACAATATGCAAGGGGAGAGAGATGACGGTAACGGAGGAGTATCGCGCTAATATTCCCTTAAAAATAATAAACCCATGAAAACATCACAGAAAATACATTACACCGGCGCCATTATGCAAAGAAAACAGCCATAAAATACTCAGCCTCTTTTGTTTAGAGCATTTTTCTTAATAAATTATTCAGACATATCCGGGTGTCGAAAGGGCCTTTTTGTGTTACGTTATTTTTCTCTACAACATAAAGAGGGGGAGGTTAACTATTCAGGCGTAAGCATAAAGGGTTTAGTGGGGCTAAGTGTGGCCCCTGACGAATGATCCTACAACCGCGGCAGGGGCCCGTGCCCGTAATTTGTTTTGCGATGTTGGTAGACCGGCAAAAATTTAGAAAAATGTTGGGCGGGACGGTTCTTGTTGCAAGCTGTGAGTGAGGTCACTGTTTTATTTCTTTGCTGGGTTTGTTGGGCAAAAAGGTGTGGCAACGCTGGGCGACGCTTGACGCCATATGTTTGAGCAGACTTACAAGTACGACCCAAATAGTGTTTTTAAAATCATGCTCACCGGACAATTCATACACACATTATGTAGATCAAAAGCTTTTATAAATTACATATCGTTACTGCAACTCATCAAAATAACACCAATCAATCAACAGTTAGTGTCTGCGGAATTCCATTGCACATCTTCCGTCTCCAACATCAATGTTGACATCATAATATTGCATAAATAAGTATGAAAAAAAAACAATCCAATTTAACAACGGCAACTAGACAATAATTTACTAGCAGGATATAACAAAATAATACTCATATACCTACCTACTTAAAAGAAACAGGGAGTTAAACGAAAGCTTACAAACGCAACAATTTAATATCCAAAAGTACTTTACTGATAAATGGATGGAATCATAATAATACGACGGTTCTCTTCCCTCGTTCCCAAGAAAAACAATGTGGCATTTTTTCCGCATCGCTCACGTCAATACGCGCATATAACGTTACGAATTTATTGCCAACTTTCTGTGTGGGAAAACGATAAATCCACAGGCGTGTCTGTAAAACATGGCGTAATTTGTCACCGTCGCCACTTGAATACTTTACAAGTTCTTGCAAGGATGTGTTACGAGTTACGACACTTGCACTGGTGCCGGGAAAATGCGGCGTTTTTATGCCCACGGCTTGTTTATTATTATACATTTAACAACGTTGAAGTAGAAAATCTGTATTAAGTATTATATTGTAAGATTTTGTCCAGATAATCAAGTCATTCGCAATCAACATCACGAATTATAGGCAAGTGAGTGCAATTAATGCAAAGTACTTCCTCCATTGAAAAATAATTATTATATCGCGACTAAGTATAATGCGAATTTTAAAAACATGCCCATTCTTTTTAGTTATCGATAATTACGTGTAAGTTATAGGCCCCAGTATATTTAATTAAGTGTAGTGCGGATACTACAATGTACTAATTCATGCTTAAGTTATACTCCTACATCCTTGGAATAACGTTTAATTTCTTCAACGAAATCCAACGAAGAGAAGACGTAACGCAATTTAAAAGAAACAAAATTTCTTGTTTTCACGTTGATGCTTTTTAGATGTTCCTCAGATCTAGCTTAGCTCTTAGAGGATGATTATGCCTCTTCCAGAACATTCCCTTTGACGGCTTGCACTTACCCACTTACATTCTATCATTCGTACCCGTGGGCCGCGGGAAAACGTAAGACTTGAAAAATGTGAGCCAAACCATAGTTAAATGCGTACCTAACCGTGCAGTCTTCAAGTCACGAGTGAGTAGGAAGTGTTACCATCTTTGACAGGATTGCCCCTCAGGTGTCCGGTGAAATAGTTGTCATTTGACAACTTATCGAATAATAAAAAAACAACTACAAAAATTGTGATTAAATATTTTGATAGTTTGCACGCATTAGACCTTGCATGACGCGTAACACTCGCGTACTTGGAAGGACGCGGTGTGCGTGGTGGCAGAGACCTCTGCAGAAGACTAAAATCTGTTTTGTAAAGAGGTTTTCTTCTATTAATAGTCAAGTTTATTTCGGTGGCCAGTTTTATTCAGTTGTTAATAAAATACAGATGTTGTTTTTGATAGAACCCAGGCTAGGAATCACACGAAATACAATTAAACGCAATCAAAAGGGACAAAGCTGCCTACATAATGACTCCTGATTTAATAAACATCCAAAAAGCTCTCTGCTTCCCGAGCACGGACTTCAAAATGAGATATGGCTGCCTAATTGTAATTTAGAAATCGCGTCCAAATAGAATTAGGGTGTAAACCCACCGAAGTCAGCAAGGACAGGTCGTAGGTGCTCGTAAAAACCGAGGGAGATTTTTTGAACACGAAATATTTCAAGAAATTTCGAAGAGTTTTTAAATAAAAAGTTATTAGTATCTGTTAAACTTAAAGTTAAACATGGCCACTCTGCTATCGTGAGGAGAGCTCGCTCGACAAACCAGGTACCTACTGAATTTTCTGCAGCCGTCATATTATTATTCTATATTTACGCCGGGAATACCAGGAGGTGGTAATCGATGCAATGTGGCTTGAGTTTGATGACGAGGTGTGCCATGGTGTAACAAAGGACATGGATTAATCGCATTTTTATGTAACAGTGATAGGCTTTCACCCTAACGGCGGCGAGGCGCCCACTCTGCCATTTTGTTTAGGTTTTACAGAGCAACACGCCAGAGGGCGTTGGGGTAATGAGTGACGAAAATTAATAAATGTGATTACAAAAGATCCTATTACTGCCATTTGGTGAGAGCCAGTAATAATTAGTGAGCGGAGAGATGCGAGGACCGACCCCTAGGACACGGCACTGATGGGAGGTGAGAATTTATTTATTCTAAAATCAAATCATGAAAATAAACAAAATAGAAAACGGAATGTTCCAAATCTAAGCCTTAAAATGTCACCAAAGTAACAGATGTTAGAACATTATTAGAACTGCGTTATTGTTTTAATTTAAGAACTTTATTTTTTTATAATTATTTTCATCGTTCACAATAGATAGCCACGTGTGTAGTAAGTACCTACATAATATGGTTTTAATTATCTACTTTATTTGGATGCTAGTTGCGCCCCGCGGTTTTACCCGAATGTAGTGCTTCATCCAACTACCTACCAAATGTACCTACCAAATCATCAAAATCCGTTAGCAGTTTTAGCGTAATTTAATCGAGTAACAAACATCTAAACGTACTAACTTTCACATTAAGGATAGTAAGATACTACTATATTATTACAATTGACTTTTTATGCAAGATAATTACATTGACGCTGCTTATTTTGTCTACGCACAAAAGTTTAGATCGGAGTTAAACAGATGTTTCTAAAATTTCTTTCCACAAAAGCGACGTCTATCACTCGCGTTGTCTTACTCAATCTTGGCACATCTAAATATTTTCCTCGTGAATTTGTTATTAAGTTAGAAAACGCGAGAGTTAGACGTCGATCCGTGGAGAAAATATTTAGACACATCTTAATTAACTCTAACTAACTTAATTAACTTGATTAACTCTGGTTTAAACTTTTGTGGGAAGACGGTTATAGTGCTTATCAATGTATGATTAGCTTCAATAAGTAATTAAACCACTCAAATTCGAATTATTATATAGGCTGGAGTCCTGACTCATTAGCACTAAGTGTCACTACACCAGGCTAGATTGCTGGCAAAGCTTTGCCTTTCACAGCCTCCCAGACTAACACGGGTTCATTAAACTCTTATCCCAACATCACGATTAGTTGCCGGCGTCGTCGCGAATCTCCTTGAGCCGGTTTGGGTCTAAACAAAATTAGTGTTTAATTTTTAAAACATTATCAGCGCAGCCCGCTTGCGGATTCATTGTGTCTGTAGGATTGTGTTCAAAGGAATTTGGTTAAACGGGGTTTGCGTAAAGTTCTCCAATTAAAATGTTAATGAGAGTACTGACAGATTCGGGGGACCGTGCTATATCTAGATATTGCACTTATTTCTATTCTATTCTATTCTTATCTCTTTCTATTGTAAATGAGCTAAGTCCTAGCATTGTAGCCGTCTAGCGATGCAGTGTTATAGGCTGAGCATTTTTCTTCACAAATCGACGTCTAACCCTCGCTTTTCCAACTCAATAACAAATTTACAAGTGATATAATTAGAAATGCCAGGATTGAGTAAGAAAACGCGAGTGATAGACGTCGATTTTGTCAAACGTCATTTTAGAATCCTCTGTTTAACTCTGGTCTAAACTTTTGTGGTAAGACGGAGACTGTCTAACATTGATGACTGATTGAACAAATCAAACGTTCTACGCAAGACCTACGCCGTGTAGACACGCTACGCTGAGCTCACGTAGCAAGCTCAGCGTAGCATGTCTACACTCTTCACTCGCAGTCCAACAATTCTATGGATGCTCCCTACCTATCTATTTTTTACTGATGTAGGCAACAATCCTATGTGCTTTTTGCAATGATAGTTTAACTCTTGTGAAAGTTTTACCGGCACTTTACAGGTTATCAAATACGAGTGTAAAATCTTTTATTATTGAAATAACGTCTTTAAAGTACGGAATTCTGAACGTGCGAGGTAAAACTCGTTTGAGCATTCATTTTATTTGAAAAGTCATGAAAAACGTTGACGAAGTTAGGGCCTTCCAAGTCGCGGTAAGGGACAACACAATACATCAAACACAACGGTGACATCAAAAGCGTTGAAACACATCAAAGGCGGCGCCGTTCCAATCCCGAGCACAAGTTCGTTCGCATTGCGATGTTTCTTTAATTAATCTACAAATACTTCCTTTACCTTTTTATATCGGGAGCTGCTGGCGGATTTAATTACTTATTAAATACAGTGTATCAGCATTTGTGGCTTTAATACGGAACAATATTAACATTCACGCAACCGTACCAACATTTATTGAGTTTCGATACAAAAGAACAGTCAAATTACCTAGAGAATAATTATTATAAGCCTACGAGCAGTTTAGTCGTAAGAAATCGAAATTATATTTTAGGAAAGCCATGCATAAACTCAGGTATTTTTTTATTGGCACTTCCGGAAGTCTGATAAAACATGCGTTCATTAGCGTTATATTTCGATTAAGCTTTGGTTTTACACTTGCAAATCCTTATTTTGTACTAGTAATTAAAAGAGACAGTTTTGCCTTGTCTATTCCTTTTCAGGAGTCAATGAAAAGAGCCCACATAACGCTCACCTGAGTGCTAATTTATTCATGTCCATGAACACTTCGAAGCGTTTTAATATTCGAGTATGGGAAATTTCCAGCAATTCGGAATGGTGCCTGTTTTTGTCCCATTTTATATAGGTATTTTATACGGTAAAGGATCCAAAAAGGAAATAATCTTTCAAATAAAAAGTATAAGTTGCATTCTATCATGGCCTCTGTGGTGCTCATTTGAGTTCGCCGCCTGAGTTCTGACCGCGAAAAGAGACAGCGGAGGTTCGGTTCCCGCACACGCTAAATATTCGTGTGATCTGCATGAACCTACTTGGTCTGAGCCTGTGATCGAGACGTGTTATTTGAAAATTAATTGACAATTTAGCCTTCCTATATTTTATGTTGTTTATGTAGGTACAGTTCATAGAAATGCTAGCAAGCATGTGCATGTTCAGGACTCCCAAAAACCAATTATTTGGGTATTCTCTTTATTCGGGTTTTTCCTAATGATCACGTGTCATATTATCGCGGTTTATCTCTTATTTCGGCTGTGGCTCAGATAGAAAACACCCACCTTATTTTGCCCTATCTTATTCCATGAAAAGTTTGTAAGAATATAGATTGCTTTTTAGCGATAGCGCGCCCGTTTCATTCAATGTATTGTATATTTTTAGATATTTTCTTTCTCTGTTCAGTTTAGGTGTACAATCCAGCCGAAAGGATTAACAAGCTGAAGTGGCAGTAGGAAGGTCACATCTCTAGAAGAAGCAACAACCGATGGGGTAGACGAGTTATAGAGTGGAGGGCGCGTTAAGGGAAACGTGATATAGGACTCAGTTGGCAGGAGGAGGGACGACTTGATCGGGCTCAGTGGCGTTCACTAGGAGAGCCCTACAGAGAACGAATAAAGGCAGATGATGATGATGATGATGTACAATACGAACTTATTAATGTTATTATTAGTTATTATATTCATAGCCTTGAATTATATACACACTAGATCGTGCACTAGGCGAACCTGTGTTGCAAGGTTCTTGAAAATTGTACAGTACATGTTAAATAAGAATGGTATTCAACAAATAAAGGGAAATAGTGTCTGCTTTTATGTGAAAAATTTAGAAAATTATGAAGATATATAGGGATTGGTGGTGACTTATATTGTAGACTTTAAACGATGATCAACAAGGCCTCATATTTGCGTTACAAAACGATCGTCCCAGTTCTCAAGCCAACTGCTAAAAGTACAGCAAGAACGCGTTTGAAGTAAACAATATTTTCTAAGTTTAAATCAGTCTTGTTATATCTGTGCAAGGTGCGAAGCGAAGCTAACGAGCCGTCGAGATAGCTGCTTCAGTACAGAGCTTCGAACAAAGGTAGGTAGGAATATAGGGCGGCTTAACGAACTAGGCTGTAGCCCTTGTAGCCTGGTCAATAAATAGTACAGAACGAGTTTTAGTAGTCCACATAAATACATTTTAAGTTCAAATAAAGTCCGTGGTACGGGACGAACTCCTAGATACAAACGAAAGATATAAGAAAGCTGGGACAGATTCTGTCACTCCACTCAGCCACGCTAGTTTATAAATAATGACATGACAGACGATAAACAAACTGCTATTTTCTTTTGTGCAGATCAATTTAATGCAGATAAATAGAGAGCTGCAATACAGCTGTTACTCGTGGATCGGGCGACGCTCAACCTCGTAATTCACTTCAAATTCTCAGTACCGTTTGAAAGTTATCTAATAGGGCCCACACAACCTGCAACCGTGTGACCGACTGGCGAGCGGCAAATGGAAGACAGTGTAAAAACTGTCAGGCAGTCGACTAGAGACGCAGGGGAATGACACTTTTTGCGATGAATATTGTAATTTATTTATAGGTACTTGATGCGTACGCGTATGCTATGCGTGTATTGATGGACTGCAGTGGCCGAGAATCCAAATAAAATATATCGGTAGTGTAGTATCTTCTATTCATTCTATTCAATCACCGAAACTCTTAACCGTTGTTGCTCTGGTAGGTTAATAACTAAAATGTCTTAGACATCAGACTGTATTGTAGTGTGCAAACGCAAATAAAGTATAGGTTTATTTGGAATACATGAGCTTTTTAATAAACTTTTAGATAATATTCAAATATCAAAGAACATTGTTTACCTGTTTCTTTATACTTTGAGCTTCAGCGGGAACTGAAGTAACAGCATAAGCCACTTTACGATTCCAATATTCCATTAAAACAAGGTGTGGTGTGATTCTGCGCATTTATACACTGTGGCAGTCGAGTTCCAGCTCTCGATATGCAGATGGGCTCTCGTTAGCTCGCCATCCGCTCTTATGTACCCACCTTTACAGCGTCATAGCCGTAATAGATTTACTTCGTGCAACTCTACAATGGACGTATCGAATTGCAAGTGATTTTAAATGACGACACGTGCATTGTGCTGTCGGTTTCTTGGTGGCCAGCCACAATTTTCCACTCAGAGATTTTAATAGTGTCTAAAATAGTTTTACATATAGGTACTATAATGCGTCCGTTACTCTTTAATAAACGTTAGTTATTACTTTTTAACCGGACAAATCTTACCAACAAGCTTGGTTTAAGCTTGCATGACTTATGATTTTTTTGATGTTTGGATTATACTGTGTTGTTTTCTCTGATAGTCTTGTTTGAGTAAATTCAATAATATTACAGCAAATATGCGAAGGTTCAATATTCAACCGCAGCGTAGTAGTTTCTAGTATTCGATTTATTGTGATATGGAAGGGGAAGGGGGTTTCTTGCCGGTTTACGGCGAGTTTTACATCCAATCTCCGCGGGTTTACGACTGGCGCTGTTATAGCTTATAGTCTGTCTTCATGATTGGTTACGCTGGTATTAGCCACCCTGGATCGATTTAGGGTTAGAAAGAAAAGTTTCTTCACAGAAATCTTGCATTCATATATAGTACCATTTCATATAGGTAGATGTTTACACAAGAAGCCTCAACTGGGGGCTTACCATGACGTCTTATTGCTATTTAATTGAGGAACTAAACAGAATCGTTTCTTAAGTAATAGTAGTACATGGCTTTCGATATCATTTAGGTACACGTCAATCCCTTTAGATTTAAAATCAACCTAAATTGAGCGTCGAAATGTCACAACAAGACGTCACGGTACGAATAAGTAGTAAAACGATTCTGTTTAGCTCCTCAATTGGATCGCGATAAGACTTCATGGTAAGCCCCCGAGTCCGCAAAAACTCCCTGATTATACAAAAACAGAAATACACAGACAAAGAACGCAGAAAGACGCTATAGATTCCGCAAGCCGCACTAGACCAGTCCACAGAGTTGCCTTGAATACCGTGAGCTATGTTAATAGCAGTTAGTATTTATTGAGCTTGTTCCTTACAATTTCGTTTGTATAATACAATTAAATTGTATTCCGTGGCCAACCTCCGGTCGAGTTGGGTACATGTGATGAGCTTACAGCTTTTGGATTGAATTAGTAAAACGGAATAGGCATGAATTTTAACAACGTAGTAGTTGCTTTTACGAGTGAGAGCAAGACGCCAGAAGTGTTTAACTATCAAGAATTATCAAGAATAAAGGAAATTAGTACGCGGCGCGGCACAGTCAGTCTGTTTGCGGCCCTCATGGGTAAACAGCCTAAGATAAGTAAGGGATGAGTAGACCCACTCAGCCATATGAGTGGGTCTTTCATAATACATAATCTTTCATAATACTTTCATAATCGTTCGGGATACGACTAGGCTTTTACCACTTAACGTCAGCTTCACGATAGCATACATGCTCCAGTTTATCAGCCAGCAGCATACCAACGTTACCTTGAAGTGTTGATTCTGTCATTTGAGCTTAATACGTAATCAGAATAACGTGTTTAGTTGTCACTTTCATTTCCTTACACCACAACCCAAAGGCTTTTGTGTGGTGCGGTTCCGTTGCGTAATTTTATTTCATTATTGGACATAAAACACCATGCTAAATAATTATCGGTCGACTACGAAGCGGAATTATTTTAGAGGTCGTGGGATGTAAAATGATGGCTAGGAAAACAAACAAGGTTGTTTCGTTCAATTTACTGCTTACTGCTCATTTCTACTATTGCGAGTGTCGGATTCGGACGTTTCTTCGGGGAAATTTACGGTGTGTAAATATTATTGACCGTAATAAACTCATCTAACACGGCCTACGATATCTAATAAGTTATAAGACGTCATTGAGATTAAGAGTTCATTCATTTCTGTAGCGTTTTCTGCAACGTTACAGAAATGTGTTATAACATCCATAATATTATCGATATTTTTAGGCTTTTTTTACATATTCACCATAGAACATATTTTGTTAATATTAGTCCCTTATTACAATATTTAGGCTAGAATGGAATAAATTGCTTATATTTAATTTTCGCAATATACCTAACCATTTTGCCTCGTATTCCAACTAAGCGAATATCAAATCCATCATTTTGTTAACGTTGATTTAACGCTAACAGCTTATTTTATGTCATTAATCAAAGCAACGGTAAAGTATTCAATGAAGACAGTCGACAAAATAAGCCGAGCGATCACAAAGCGTGTCGACAATCAAGAGACTCGATAAGCCCTTCTCAACTTTTACGACTACTTACTTAAATTGTGTACCTAAGAAATATTGGCAACAGGATTACCTGTCACTAAAAAGTGAGTGAATATTTTTATTGTGTCTTCACGGGTCATAAGCTCCCGGAGGTTGTTTGCATGAATTGAAGACCTCCATCAAAAGTCGGCTCAGAATATTCTGACATAGTAAAGGGACATAAGCTCCTGTGTAAAGACGGGACCCAATCCTGTACTCTACAATGGATTAGCTCTTGAATTGGTGTTGTGAAAACTGATTTACTAATGTAGGTTTCTAGTAAGTGTACGATTGACTGAGTTTAGATTCCTTGTAGCTTCGCAATTGAATAATGTAGGTACATTTAGGGCAATGTGTATAGAAGTGACTGTGTGTTTGTAAGTGTATTGCTTTTTGGCGGTTTAATATTCAGGTTGATTTTATTAAAAACAAAATATCTTTTATTTAAACCAAGATCTATATATCTTGTCTTTTCTTAGGTTGGATTCTTTATTAGTCACAGATAGATAGATAACTCTCTCTCTTTTCTCTTTCTTTTCTTTGTAATATTATATGCTTAAACAAAACCAATTATAATTTTATCGATAAGTTTTCACAATTATTATTAGGACCAAATAATTTACTGCAGTTAGCCTATACAGTTTACAATGATCAAAATGTATTAAAGCCACGGTTAATGCAAACGCAAAATTACTTTTTGCAATATATCCCAACAGAATGACACCTTTGCGTCCGTACCACCATGTACCACTGACGACCACGCCGCAACCGTCCCCAGACTGTACACAACGGAAATTAAACTTTGTGATTAATCCAAAAGTTAATTAAACTGACTATTATCTGTACTGAACTTTACAGCTGATTATTGTGTGTCAGACAAATTAATAAAATTGCGCGATAACTGCACAGGTTAATTAAGCTGTTTCTCGTTTGTTACCGATATTTTATTTTAGGAAACCTATTGGCTGGCTTGAGTGCATCGAAAATGTAAACCTGAATTCATCACACATTTAAAAAGTTATTGTTAGTGAAATGTAGCCCTAGAGTGCGGGAAGACTTTGTTTCATCAATCAATATATTGTAGATTCAGTATTGAAAATATGTTCTACGTAGTATAATATTATACAGTTCGAAATACAGTTCTTGAGAGAAGCTGACATTAATATCTCCGTGAGTAAGTACACGAGACCGCGTTTTGTCTTCACTGTAACGTTGGTCTCACATAAACAAATGCGTACTCGTACGTTATAACCTCAAGCCAGTGAAAACTTTGAACAAAGGGGTCTCACGGGTGCGGTCAAGTAAGAACATCCCTCCAAGATCCTTGAAGAGTTATTTCCTTTGTCTTGGAGAGCTGAAATATGTCTAGGTGGCAATTTCTCATTGGGTATAATAATACGTTTTACTTGTAAGTGTTTGGAACTTATTTCACCAATCAGGTTAGCTAGTAGCATCCCTATGCATCGATGACTGTATACACCCTTAGAAGAACAACGGGTGCGTTATTGTTTTAAGTATACACCCATCGATGATGCATTTCCACCACTAGCCGTAACTACACAGAAGCTAAGCGAAACGATGTAAGTAGTTAGTAACATTCTAAACGCCACTATGTATTAACTTTGGAGATTACTTCAGGCTTTATTTTTTGTACAAAGGCCTAACAGTTTATCCAGAATCAATTTTAAGTAAGTTTGTCGTGTCGTATATTTATCTTGCCATATTTGAAAGGCCTGAAAACAAGATGAAGATTACACACTACAGTGCATATTGCTTTGTCCATTCCGATTTTTTAATACATTTGTGAAACTCGGCACTCCACGCCTCAGTTTTATTCAGATAAGAATATAGTATATTTTACTCAATCTTCCTACAACGACTGAATTATAATTTCGAAACGAGTGCACTAGGTCTACAAGTTCCAGTTGCATTTGTTAAGAATAAATACAGACGAGGACGGTCTTACTACAAAAGATTTAAACCAGAGTTGAACACATGATTCTAAATATTTTCTCCATAAATCGACGTCTAACCCTCACTTTTTCTAACTCGGTAACAAATTACAAAGAAAATAATTGCGAATGCCAGGATTGAGTAAGAAAACGTGAGTGATAAACGTCAATTTTGTGGAACAAAATTTTAGAAACATGTTTAACTCTGGTCTAATATTTTGTGGTAAGACCGGGAATGTTCTACGTCTCCCAGCAGACAAGGAAATGTAACTTTAGAATTAACTTTAAGCGGAAAATCTGTCCCCAACCCTCCGTCTTGTTCTATTCTGCAGTTGTGTAGTCGACTACAGTCGAGTCATTATAGAGTTGGAATACGAGTCACGGTGTCAAAATATGTGTCGAGACATCAGGCCTGTATACACATACATGAACCATATCTGAAGATTGTATTTGTATTATTTGACAGACCTGTATTTACATCACATTTTGCAGCTAGTTTTATTATGGAGGCAGTAGTAATTTACCGCCGTTTTGGCAACGCCAATGTTGTAGCCAAGGTCATTTATAGGTGCAACTATTCTCGAACCGAATTTACCGTGTAATGTAGGTGAGCCTGGTAAAAGATTCAAAGCAACGATACGACTGTTAATAGGTACCTACATAGAAGATGATACTAGTACTTAACTAGAGTCGGATGGTACTTGCGTGGTACGGACGCAACACCAAACAAAAAGACGTAATTTCATAATTCGCCTTCTTTCAAGATTTCGAATAGAAGTATGAAATAAATCCTGTGGTTTAACGATAATTTACAGTTATTTGATAAATTATAGTATTCATAAACTTATTACAATACTTAGTTGTCGAGGTTCTCCAAAGTATTAAGAGACACACACAGTTCAGACGAGGAATGTTTAATCTAATCGCTAGAAGAAATTACGACATCACTGCACCCGTTCCGTTTCACTACGGAGAAAATGCGTTTAAATTAGATTCAGTCATGTGATCAGTTAATAGGAATTTGTGAATCTGGTCCTTGTAAGACGGAAAAACGGCGCATCCTGGGCAGCTAGAAATTGGCACCATGAATTATTAGCTCATGGTGCAATGGAAGAAACATTGATACGGTATACACGAAGGTAAAGCATTCATCATATCTGATTACTCGGTTTAAGCACCAGCCTCTAGCTAGATGCACCCGACTGTACGCACACTTTCCAAGAAGCGGTCAAATGCACTCTGAATTTCGAGTGGCGTTTCCGCCTTTGTGAAATGTGATTTATACTGGACGCGCTTAAGTACAGGTGCTTCTGGGAGGATTCCAATCCGCTCACCTTTCAGCGCTCACAGTAATAAATTATGTGCTTTTTGCAAAAAGCTCCGCGAAAGGAAACTACATTTTTTGCTAGCAATCGACAATTAAAAGAAATACTGCGCTGGTAACTACTAGACTTGTTTGTTTGTTAGTCGAATGAAGTAACGTAACAGCCTTCGGTGTCAGAGTTGGATTGATAGCTACTTTATATATTTCTCCTTCTTCTACTCCATGCAGCTGAGTGATAAGACCACCCGAAATGACAACTTTGGTAGAGCTTTTATCCAATACTGTCACGATTTCAAAAAACAGAAAGGCATTTGTGGATCCACTTGCCATATTATGTTGAGAGTGAATGAGCATGCCACTTTCAACCACCTGCTTATGTTGTTACAAGAGAGAGGGAAATCCACTGAGCCTACGGCCAACTTCCAGTAGTGAAGGTAAATGCACCAGAAGAAGACGAATTTGCGTTATTGTTTTTCAACTATAGTTCCGATTGACCATATCTTTACAAAACGATCTAAGAATATCGACGAGCGCAAGTGACGAAAAACTTGTTTCAATTCTCATTTGCCAGTTGCCTCCGGCGATGCTGAGAAATCGGTAAAACTTTCAATAAGGTGCGTTGATATACTGCCATCGGACCCATCTCATCGGCCCAAGAAGTTTCTCAATAAAACTGGACCTCCAACCAGGCCCGGCGATGGGTCGACTTTATGGGGCAAAAAAAGAGTTCTTGAAGTATTTTGAGCCTCTTGAATCGCGTCCAGGTGGCTAACGAGCCCTGATTTGTAAACTAAATGATAATTAAGATTTTGGAAGCGGCTTGTCTTGGACTTTTTAAAATGCAGTCCTGCTTACGTCTCTGCTTACAAACTTTACAGCTGACAACACCCTTCTTAGAACCGATAATGAAACTTCTAACTTTTCAAACTCGAATATTCATTGGATGGTCATATTTTTACTTGGAATGGTGGTGGTTTGATAATTCATCATTTGAATAAAGTTTTTATGAAGCTTCGCCTGAAGTGATTTACTTTATGCTTCTTGTCCAATAACCTAGTTTATGCAACGTTTGACGTGATCATTATTAGGATCTTATTGTAATCCTTAGAATTATTTTTCCAGAGCGCCACGTAGCTTTTCCCCATTATAACTGTACGTAGTTTGCGAAACTAAATAAATAAACTTTATCTAGTTAGAAAACATTTCACTTCCAGATTAAAATTCAGTTTTAGTACCATTCGATGAAAAATAAAGACGAAAAAGGAATTATTTTGAAACACATTCTAGAGCTCAAGCCAATGCCGTAATTAGTGTTTTTGCCACGTTCTATGCAAACACATAAAAAAATACTGTCGAGCTAATTCAAAGAACCGGTATATTTAGAATTGCTTGCAAATACAGGTATGCAAAGCTGTACTTTTAAAAAAGTGACATGGATATTCTCTTAAAAAATAAGGTTTATTTTATAGATATTGCTCTCACCTCACATCATGACCTGCTTCTTATCTCATTTTACTTTTACAAGGTACTAAGTATTCTGTTATTAAAATGTTATAACTCCTTTCTAAAGGTCTTATACTAACCGTAAAATATTTTCCTTTATGTCGGCCATTGTTGTAAAATTTAATAAGGCTGAGAATTTAACAATTTTCTCTCCTGTATACCTACCTCAGAGAGACAAGACCCTAATGGAGATTTAGTAAGGTAAGGCTGTAATGGTTGGACAGGAACTAGGATGGTACTTATATCTAACCTAACAATTTTAAGCATAATATTTTAGGGACAGACTGAAATAATGAGAATTGTCGATACAAGTTCTGCTTATTTTACACCCTACTTCCCAAGTGCTTCACAAGTAAACACAATCCTACCCTTCCCGACTTATTGCTAATAAATTGAAAAATTACATTTATTTCCAAGATAAACCAGATCTCGTATGTTGGAGACCGTCCAATATAATTTATTGCAAATCCGCTTCCACCGGCATGCATATTATGCGAAACGCCGGCTGGATGTTGCTTTTAGTGAGCTTTGAAGAATGTTTGAGGACTTTTAGTTTTATTTACTGAGATTTTTGTTTTATGCAAAGTAAGCAACGTTGACCTCTGAAAGAAATGGGTGCAATTAAAATACATAGCTCAGGGTTAAAAAAGCTTTGGTTGCACACCACCTTACACTTCAAAGTTTATTCTGATACATAAAATAATGATCTCAGCTAAAACCGAGGGTCGACAGATCAACATTAATGACTTTTCAGCGATAATAATAAATACAAAAACAGAAAGCAATACACACAAGTAACTTCTTACACGCGCATACGTGCCCATTACTCGACACTTCTGCCGAGCACCTGAATTACGCAAAGCTCGTGCATTACTCCTGCTTCTTAAATTGCTCTTTTTATGCTTCCTCCGACATTTTCGTTCATAAACAGGCGAGCGCCGTCATAAGCCGTTAACGCTTCCCGACTGGTCTAAATCCTCAGCAAAAAGTTCGCATCGCCTTGACGGTGACAGATTGTTTCCTGTATTTGGCACGAGCGGTGTTTTACACGTTTACAACTTCACTTGAAACTTGCGTGGCAAGGGATGTTCTTTTTGGAAATCCTTTAACTCCGTAAAGGATTACGGTTATTTCGGTCCAACTGTATCTGATGCCTCGACGTTAATTGAATAAAAGTTTCGCAAAATCGGCTATAAGCGGTACGGTAACGAATAACTTTACGAAACACAAGTTTTATGATAATTAATTACCAATATTGGTATGTAGCCGAAATGATAAAGTCAGATGGGAAGTGCCGCGTGTAATAATTGAAAATAAGCAATTGACTCGTTACATTGAGTGCGTAATTCTAGTTCGAAGTATAAAATTACCTATGAACTTTAGTGCTAAAGAATGCATGTTCGATGAACGCTATGTGCGAAAGAACGTCTGTGCGACGAACGTTACTGATTTATATTTGAAAAGTTATATGACCCCTAATCAATAATCATGCTGTTTAGAAGTACGGGACTTGCTTACACCGACTGTTAACTACTTGCGAACACTCCGAAAGACGAACTGGGGGTGTGCCCCCAGTTCGCTCCCCCTGTGCCCCCCAGTGCCCCCCTGGCTGTGCCTCAAGTAGCTGTGGCTACTTGGGGCACAGCCAGGGGGGCACTATAGTGCCCTATCACAAGTCTGTATCAAACTGTAGTAATAGTTATACTATTACTACTCCACACGTATCGTCTATGAGCTTGAGGGGCCTATACCCAACCTCATTCAAAACGAATTCGGCACGGCCTAAATCTCGCCATCGCAGCTCGATTGTATTGAACAAACATCGTCTCCTTTCTTTACTATGCTTATAAGATTTGTCCTTTCGATTCACTCTGAGATAGGATTGGTGTCACTCCCCAATGTTTCCTATATTTCTGTTTATTTAGGTAATTCCACAATAGAGACGCGATGCTGAAAAGATAAAAGGAGGTCAGCAACCTTTGAACCAATAGAATATACTAAGCCAGGGAATACTGGCTGTGGTATTTGCTTTAGGGCAAATATTTGAATTAAATTATGAGTTGAATTATAAAGCTCTGAACTCCATAATAATTTGATTTGAGAGCGACAAAAGGGAGCGTTCTAGTCTCACGCCATTCATGCTAATGCATAAATGGGAACAAAAATCTTGCATTTATAACGAAGTCAACAGCAAAATGCTCCGTCGCACCGTCGCACCCATCTCGGTCTCGAAGCATTTGTTTTGGGGCACATTCTCGTTCGTAATTACCTGCATGTGAATGTAGCATCTGTGTAGAGTAAGTATACCTAACGTATGAGTTAGTTAGAGCGTGGTCGCTCGTTTCTAGAGCACTATTACAGTATGTAATTTTTTTATATCCTGCACACTGCACAGTGCAGCTTATCAACTAGTTTTGGTCGTTTCTTATAATACAATGCCTACATTTACCGCTTTGCATTGCATACTTTGACAATTTCAGTTTTCTATTTCGATGTTGCACTTACAATCCTAATGAGGATAAATAATAAGTAGTAATGCTTTGACTTTGATCTAGACAGATCATAATTCAATTAATAATTGACTCTGTAATAAAATAAAACACCAAAGTGTTAAGTTTTTGGTCAGACTACTTAAGCAATTAGTATTAAATTATCAACTCAATAGAAATTGTCTCAATACAAACAAAATAGGTACCTACGTAATTCTACCAAATTACATAACAGAACACACTCAAAACAATTCCACTCAACCTCATTCAGACGACAATATGACAAGAAGGCATTTTTGCGCGGCCTAATTGAAGAAGAAGATTGATTGAGTATGGAAATTGGAACGCGTTTCGCGAACAGTCTTTTATTGACTACGTTCCCCTGAGATAAATTGAATTTACCATACGCCCGGGTATCGCGGCTGGAGTTTGTTTTCGGTAAATTATTACAAAGTAGACTGTTGAACGAGGAAACCTGATATGACTAGGTGTTCCGCCGAAATTATCACACGTTTTTTGTTTGTATTTCAGTCGGTGTCGATTCTGGATGACGCAGTTTATTGCTCAAGTAAAAAAAAGACGATCAACTAAAACTAAAACATCTCCCGTGGATAGGCTCTAGTCTTGCACATAATCAAATCACATTTTTAGATACTGTGATACATTTAATGCTTATGCACGCATCAAAAAAACTATTTAGCGTATTCAATGAATTTATTGGGTTATAAATCTTTCAGAGGTTTGGTTTGAAAACCAATTCCTTGAAAGTACGAGGTTTCTTGAAAGAAACCAACTCACGAGGGACGGGAACCTCAGGTGCAGACGTTCGTTGACTGAACCAACTCTATCATCATTGTCTAGGGACGTCTATAGATCCAAAGACTTCAAATAAAGTTTAGCTATATATATATATCTAAAACGAAAATTCACTTAAATAGATTTCTATATTGAGATACATAGGTACACGAGTTTAATTTTCTAATGAAAAGTACATACCTATATTTCTCCATGTAACAGCATCTAGAAAATCATAATATCAAATTATCACAGATTTTTAATATTAATGCAGCCTCTAAAACATAAATTAGGCGTGAGCCTTTCGATAATTGAGGTTTATCGAACCAAAGATCAAAGGCTTTGCAAAAAGTCATGGTCAACAAGACGTGACTTTGTCCATGCGTAGAAAAATGACCTCAAAATACATAAAAAAGCTTTCGTCGGTCCGACACCGCCAACGTAAATCACTCTCGGCGTTCGCTTGTTTTGAATAGCCCGCGATTTGTCACAACAAATTATACAAACGCCTTGCCGCGTTGAAAAGGGTGTCTTTTTTCTCCAGCGTGAAATAATTTCGTGATAGGAAGCGGCCATAATAATAAAATTGACTTTATTAGGCTCAGCCTTTGTCAGTCTGGTGCTCGTTGTGACGAAGCTTTATCATTCGAAGGCGGTAAAATATTTTATGTTTGGCTTAAGGTCGCGTTCAATTCTTCACGTAAAGATTAAGTACAGCCTGTAATTTGTACTAAGTACTCAGGTTGTAATACTTTACAACTGGTAGATTGTTAGCAGCAGTGAGTAGATTGATAGCGGTGGTATCCTAGTAGGCGCACGCCCGCCTGCCAAGCAGGAGGTGGCGTGTTCAAACCCCAGTGCGGGCACATACCAATGTTTCTTGTTAAATGTACGCAATTATCGCTCGCTTTTCAGTAAAAAAAAATATCGCTAGGAAAAGAAGCTCACGTGCCCGAGAATTATTTCGGAGGCATGTACCCACCAATCCGTACCGGGCCCCGTGGAGGATTATGACCTTATTCTCCTCACGAAATTGAGTGGAGACCGACATTTGTAAGTCGCAAGTAATTACACACTCGTGCTCAACAGGCGGTTAGGGGTTGATGATGAGATTGTTATAATATTATAGTTGAGATGAAACTTATAATTACAACAAACAAAAAGGTCTAATTGGTAAAAATGACTAGGCGATCCAAAGTTATATTTATTAAACTACTTCGACCACGACGATTAGTCATGTTGAACGTAACTAAACGAGAATCGGGTTGATTTGTTCGAAGATTTCCGTTTAATTATATCCTGGGTTCCATCACTATATTCTGTGGTTCCGTGTCGAAACTTTATCTGTTAGCGTCTTCAATGTTTGTATCTACTACAGATATTAACTAGAGACTAAGGAAATACTAACTTTCTCACGCGACTTGTTTAATACCGAGCCAAGTCTGCACTCGATTTGTACTGCGGTTCAGTGTTGCCAGGTTAAAGTTTAAAAAACTTCCGAATGTCACGAGACAAAATACAGTAAATGTTAGGAAATTTGGAATGTGAGTGAATATTATTGCCTTGAGAGTGACCGCACTGTGATTGTAATTAAGAGGCATTGTTTTCAGTATTTTCAGTATACACTGAAAACATTTCCTTTCTAACTGAAACACATATTTCATAATATAGCTCAGCAATGGATTGTATAGAAAAATGTTGGTAAAAGTTGGTAAAAAATATAGGAAGGTATTAAGTACATACCTATTTGTATACACGTATAGTTTTATACGTACATAACCAAAGATAAATATCTTTGGTTATGTACGTGGCGGGATGGAGACCACGTGACTGTGTAAGTGAGATGTACTTTAGAAACTACAAGACCAATCTTTGGTGATCGTGTAATCAAATCAACATCTATTAAGCTACTAGTCTAGTAATAAATAAAGTGCTATTTTTAACGTTTTTACAAATTATTTATGCAGGTGCCTAATTGGTAAAATTGTTATACCAATTAGTAATAATTGGTAATTTACTAAATGGTAGAATTTACTACTAAAACAGAACTGAAAACTGTAACCTGGCAATACAGAAATCTGTGAGCTCATAAACCGTGAACGGGAACTACTCGTTAAAAGTTTATTTTCTTGATACTAGCACGTTATTACATGTCAAGTATCAAGAACGAGTTGCCGTGGAGCTGCTGTGACGTAAATGGAAGATCTTTTGTTTATTGGTAACTGTTTTGTTCTGGTTCAGTATTTTGCGAAGAGATCAGAACATTTAGAATGGAGTTGTATAGGTACTTCCGGCAGAGTGAAACAGAGCGTAAATTAACTTGGGAAGTTGGGGGCAGTCTTGTTATCGCTTTTCTGGTCTTGTTTCTCATAGTTCTTAATTTGTTGTATGATTTGGCTTCGCACCTTTTCTGTATTAGCACGCTGGCTATAGAGAATGATGCAAAGTATAAATTACAAAGATCTTTTTTTAAACTGGGTCCAGTCAGTCTGGGAGGCAGTAAGTCTAGCCTACTTGTTTTAGGATGTTTCTAGGGTTCCATACCTAAAGAGTAAACGGGAACCCTATTACTAAGGTTCCGCTGTCCGTTCGTCTGTCCATCTGCCACCAGGCTGTATCTCAGGAACCGTGACAGTAAGACAGTTAAAATTTTCACAGATGATGTATTTGTGTTGCCGCTAAAACATTAAAAACTAAAAAAACACTAAAATAAGTATTTAAGGGAGCTCCCATACAACATACGTGTTTTTTTTTTAATTTTTTTACATAATGGTATACGGAACCCTTCGTGCGCGAGTCCGACTCGCACTTGGCCGTTTTTTTGTACCTCTATATTGTACGTACGTATCAAAGTATGATCCAGCCTTAGTAAATGTTACGTATCCCTGTATTACGTCCATGAGGCGTATCGCGATCGAAATTACTGTACTACTGAAAACTCGTAATTTGAATAAAATTTGGTTAAGTTGACAGGTCGGCAGGTGGTCAGAGTGCCTAGTGCGAGTTTTGACAATTTATTTACGCGCTCGGTCCGTTTGGCGTAAACGTGAAATTGTATGGAATAAGAGCAGCGCCATCTAGCGTCAGTCAGCCAGTCCCTAGATGGCGCTGCTCTTATGCCATACAATTTCACGTTTACGCCAAACGGACCGAGCGCGTAAATAAATTGTCAAAACTCACACTAGGCACACAGATGTTGTCCAACAAGACGCCAATGGCATAGGTATAAAGTTTTAATATCTGGTTGTATTCAGGCTCCAACTGCGGTGTCATTAATTAACTACCTACTTGATTATAGATAAGGGCGGTGTTCTGAGTTTTTACCTACAAGTTTACAAGAGTATGAATATAAATAAAAGTTAATGTAATCAAAGAGTCTCCAACCCCACCTAACTTATTAGAAGAGTGTCAAAATAAATAGTAGTCTATTAAATTACTGAGTCTCGACACTCATCTGACATATTAGAATATCCTAATTAAAAAATCTGTAGGTTGGTAATTGCTACTATACTAAATATATTCTAAACATATTGTTTCCGTTAATATTTATCACAAATGTAAAATAAAAATATTAGTAAAGGAATGTTAATAAGAAATAATTTCAATTTATGAGTCAATATTTTTTGGTTTGAGTGATTTGGTTTAATCATTTGGTCTTGTGGATTCTGGGAATAATTATTGTATACAAAATAACTTTATTGGTTTATATAATATTTATAAGATTGATGTTGAATAAACAGAGCTCAACCAACTTTAATAATTTTATAGCACCGTGCGACCTAAAGCCGCACTTAGGTCACGCTTTGCGCTGTTCAAAGTAGCACATTTTTAAACGGCCTGATGTTGACTAACTTCACACCGTTTAAGAATATACCTACCCATCGTTGCGAGCGTAGTACTGAACCAAAGCTCCTCAGTCATACATTTTTACACCACTTACAAACTCATAGTAAGCAAGAGAAGATACGTATAACCTGTAACCTGTGGGACCGAAACGCCAATGTCTTTGGCGCCATATTTCTGCATGTTTTCATTTTGGTCTTCGTCGAACAATATTACTTATTACGTGAAAACGTTATACCTAAGTTAGCGATATTAACCGTACCTACACTGTACCTTTGTTATAAAATTTCTTATCCGATTATATAATTACCATTGAAACATAAGAATAGGTACTTACTTGATTTATAAATGTTGCGTTTTTATGTTGTTTACATAAAATGTAACCGACACATGAACTATTTTACTGACACTAAATACATACACTTTCAATTATTATACACCATATCTAATAATATTATATAATAATAGTCTCATAGTGAATACATTTATGCACAAACCAGATCAATCACAGATTCCTATATTAAGTAGGTATTCACGTTACGATAAAGATTCGGTTACAAAATGAAGCGCTACACTATTGATATTTTTCACTGTTTTTAGTTGAAACCTGTTTGACTATTATTTAAACTGAACAATATTAAACCTGAATCAATATCACATTAAGCAATCCACGAACAATAAATATGCATCCAAAACACTAATAACCTAAAAAACAAATCTAGAAGTGATACGGGTAGGTGAGAAATTGTGATTTCCCGTTCTTTACTGGTGGAATGCCAACCTACCCACATTAAAATTTGTGTGTTTATTACTAAGAGTCAAATGAACATCTTTTCATTGCATTAATTAGAAGATTATTTTTAAATAAATTAAATAGATTGCGGGTTTATGTCGCACGTGCTATAAAATAGTATACGATACTCGCTGCGTAAGTAAGTCTATTAAATACACGGCGTAACTTCACCCCGCCGTGTATTAATATACTACTTAGACAGCTAGTATCGTAATGTACTATTAAGCCTCATGCTGGAATTCCAGACACAATATATTTTCAATTGTATCTCGGCAGGATCCTTTACAAAGCACGGGAGAGATTACCACATTGTATAACGGTTTACCTCATTGAAGTAAAGTTTGCACCACAAGTAATTTTTATTAATGGTTCATTATTTTATTTCATTTTACGATTGGATTCAATTATTTTTTTGAAACCCTCCTTACGATAGTGAGGGGTGGTCTTTGCCCAGCAGTGGGACAGTTACAGGCTGAATCATCATCATCATAATTTCTTAGAATATTCGTAGTTAATGTCAACCGTTGTGTAATTTATGATTGACATACCTACTATAAAGTACTGTACACTTTAAAAATGTACTGAATGTTATTTTGGATTAAGCTTAAGGCTGCTTAAGGCAAAGATTTCGCATAAAAAGGTGGTATTATAATTTCACAAGTCTACAATTTCGTTACTTCAACTTGGAGAAATAGGCCCTGTTCATATATCAACGAAATTGATTAAATATAATTTTGCGGCATGCTCGCGTTAAATGACGTCAGAGTAGAGGTAATTTAATTAATTCATTGAGTTGCTGACTTGTCTGATATTCTGTTATATTTTGCTTCAGTTTCAACAATGTCATTATTAATTCTAAGTAATCCAAGTAGTAGTTGTTCCAGTACTTAGTACTAATGTCAAATATCTTTAGAATTGTAGCAAACCGAAATGCCCTGTTTATAAAGCTATCCAACCGGGGCAGTGCCGCGCCGGAAGCTTCCTAGGTCGACGTTTTTACTACAATACCCGTTTTATTTTATTCGCAGTGCTTAGTTAAGTTGTAACCGTCAGTTGTAAATTGTCCAGGACGTTCCCAGCGCTATTTTACAGAAGGGGTTTTGGCTTAGGAATGATGGGTGGGTGCGCTGTCATGGCCAGTTGTGTGACCACCGATAGAAAGTACGGCAAGAGTGCAGCAGGAGCGGAACCAGGATTGCGTTTAGAGGGGCGATTTTTAAAGTGATGTCCTTATGCCATCTAAAATGTTGTATTTGGTCACCATAATGTAGGTAGGTACTTCCATCGCGAGGAGGGGATTGCCCCATTCCCCCCTCCCTGGCTTCGTACCTGGAGTGGATTAGTTGGAAAAACCAAGTTGTAATTATGAAAGACAAGAGTAGGTAGTGCTTTATATCAAATCCTCATTGACACCGATACAACCGTGATTGACGAACTGTGACCTCGTCACAGCAAAGTCGTAAATTTTTCAGTTTTTATATCCAATATCTGGATGACCGAGCTTTGCTTGGTATTTTTTTTTTTTATTAATTGTGTTTTTTGGAAATTATATTTAAGTACGAATTACTAATAAAATGATGAAATATGAATAATATTTTTCGATCTTACCGATAGAATAATAAAAAAATATGACTGGTTATTTAAAGAAAAAAATCATAAAAAAACACGAATAAAATGACATTTTCTAAAAATGATTCCTAGCTAGATCGATTTATCGCCCCCGAAACCGCCTATATACTGAATTGCATGAAAATCGTTGGAGCCGATACGAAGAGATTGCGTCAGTAGCTAACGGACTTGAGACCTTGTTTTTCTTGTCACACAATATCGCAATCACAAGACACTATAATAATATGCGGATTAAAAAATCTGAACAAACTGTTCTGCAGCGATATTGATCACGTGGTGGTTTCAATTAAGGTCGAGTTATCTGGGACACCCAGTGTGTCGCATCCAACTTTTTATGAAGCGGCTGCCGCTTTGCAGTATAGTTTATGGACATTAAACGGATTGCCATGCAATAACGTTGATAGAAACACTAAGCTTGCTGTACCTAAGTAACGTATACGCCATGGTGGTGAATCATTAGGTAAAGGGCTATCAACTCAAGCCATCGATAATACCAATGTGATATTCGGAACCAGTAAGACCGATGTTTAAATATGTTCCTTAACCTTCTGATAATACAAGCGCCCCAATCGCGACTGTAGTCTCGATGATGTGGGCTTAAATATTGCTTAATTATTAAATATTATGTGTATTTTTGGTTCCAAATTCGTGGTGACAGAACATATTGCACCAGATGTTTTTAGAATCGTATATCGATTGATTTAGTCATTGGAGTCTCTTGGGCTATTTATGGCTCTTAGGCTATTTATGGTGTAATACGCACTACAGCAGGCGCCCACCGAGATGCGAATCGATTCAGTCTTTTTGCTTAAGTAAACTGATTTGGTATAAATCTATATCCAATAAATTATAAATCTTTTTGTCCCAATGTTTGACTATTCCTGCCAACTTGCATCTTTGTGCAACAGTAAGGCACAATGTGCTGCCATTCAAAGTCAAAGTCAAAGTCAAATCATTTATTGTAAATAGGCAATAAAATCGCACTTTTACAAGTCAAACACTTCAATCTAATAAACAAATTAATAAAATCATAAAAGAAAACAAACTATAATTAATTGATTAGGTATGGTTTGAGTTTGAAAAAGGATGTTTCCCTTTCAAGTGCAGGATTGAATCTCAGACAGGAAAAGGAAACTCCGTTTGATTCTACCAGTGCTTCGGAATACGCCCGTTAGAGAAGACAGCACCAAGAAACTCTACGGGGATGTCATATTTTTTTTTCTCATAATGTATAATTTTCTTTTTTTTTTTCAATCACAATATTTACATTGGTATAAATATGACCATCAATATAAAAATTTCAAAACATATTAATAAAATTCACGTTAATTATTACTACCATGGAGCTGGGGGCATTGAGGCCATGCATTTTTATCTTTAATATAGTCATTAACAGTGTAATAGGCTTTCTTTATGAGATTAGCCTTAATAAAAGTTTTAAATCTTTGCATGGATAATTGATCCATTCCCTCTGGCAACTTATTATAAAAGCGTATACAGTTCCCCATAAATGAACCACTAACCTTCTGCAACCGAAATCTTGGTACATTGAGTTTATTTTTATTTCTAGTGTTGAAATTATGTACGTCACAATTTTTAGCAAACTTGTTAATATTTTTATGAACATACAATAAGTTTTCATATATATATTGGCAAGCCACTGTAAGAACATTGATGTGTTTAAATCGTTCCCGGAGAGAATCGCGGGTTTTCATATTATATATTGACCGAATTGCTCTTTTCTGTAGCACGAACACAGATTGGATATCCGCGGCTTTGCCCCACAACATAATGCCATATGACATAACGCTGTGAAAGTAACTAAAATATACTAATCTTGCAGTGGCTTCATCAGTAAATTGTCTGATTTTACGTACAGCAAAAGCTGCAGAGCTCAATCTTCCAGTTAAAGATGATATGTGAGGACCCCACTGTAATCTAGAATCTAAATTAATTCCCAGGAAGGTTGTTGACTCTACCTGATCTAACAACATTAGCAAACGTTTACGAGTAAGCAAGCAATTTGCGAATTGCTTCCCGAGCGCTGAGGCCAATTACCTAATGGTTTTGTAAAGCACACCTTTGCAACCACGATATTACCGCAGTTCATGGGCTCTTATTTAGCATGGTTATACAGCATAGTTTAGGAGGCGGAAATCTTTGTTTTAGGGATCTTACAATTTCAAATATTATTTTGTTTTTTTAATTGGCGTGGAAACTGCATTCGAAAAAGAAAACAGTTTAGTAATAGTTTGATCTTGCGAAACTTTGCTGGCTTTTACTTTTTATTTTGCTGCCTTATGACTTGACTTATCATAATATCGAAGAAAATCTTTGGCATGATTCATGACTTATAGTTTGAGTGAGCAGGACTAAACTACACGGAAAAACTCTCACTAACCTATCTTCAAGTTGAAGCTATTGTGTAAATAGGTAATTAAGTTTTAAGCCTTCATTACTAACTGCTTACAACCACAGTAGGGCGCAACCAACATGCCATTGACGGCACGATTGGCGTAGAGGCTGAGCACTCGGACTGCTGCGCTAGGTGTCGCGGGTTCGATTCCCGCCCGGAATAAATATTTGTGTGATCCACAGATTTTTGTGTCTGGTCTGGGTGTTATGTGTATGTCAAATTATATATGTCTGTAAACGGTACCCAAGATACAGGAGAAATCCCTGTGTGGGGCGTCGTTTAAAAAAAAAAGAGAAAAGTTTAAGTTATTTAAACTATAATAAACGGCTATCACTCACGGATTGTTTTGCCGAAACACTTGACCAGTGTTCGGTCGTTATATAATGGTATTTTTTACGTAATATTTCTTTTATGTGGTTGGCTCCCGGCTCATTATCCTGGCACACCTTTGGCAGTGACTCGTTGTTTGAGTTGGCGGCGGTAGCGGCGACTCAAGTCCGCCTGTACTGCTAACAGCGCTTAGTCACGGAATAGACCTCACCTACTTTGTCTACTGGTAATTGAAAATAATATTCAAACAGAAAGATTAGTTGGCGATTTTCTAAACTAACTTCTTATTCATTTATGCAGCCGTAATTCTATTTAGGGCCTAAATGAAGTGTTCGTAAATATTGAGTGCTGTTTTGAAATAAGATTATGAGCGTTTATTATTGGCTTTTTAGTCATCAACTTGTTTGTAGTATTTTTTTATATGTGACTAGAAGCACCTCGCGGTTTCACTCGCGTTAACTACTATCCCGCGGGAACCATTAATTTTTACGGGATAAAAGGTAGCCTATGTGTACCGGGGATAGCATAGCTTTCCAACAGTGAAAGAATTATTCAAATCGGTTCAGTAGTTTCGGAGCCTATTCATTACAACCAAACACACAAAGTTTTCCTCTTTATAATATTAGTATAGGTTTAGCTTCAGCCATGATGTTTCTATTTAATGTGGTTTAGTTAGTGTCAAGTGTTTACAAGTTTTTGTTTTAATAAAACAGTCAACAGAAGTCTAGACCTACGTCCCATTCTAGGCCAACCATGTTTATCACCATCGACCACATCGTCATTTCATGCAAGCCTATAAAATATTCTAATTATTAAAAAAATGCTTTATTTATTGTAGAAAAGTCTCGATTCAATACCGTGGTCTGTGCTTTACTGCAACTACTTCGTAGCCGGTTTAGTTTTGTGTTTGTAACATTTATCCATACTAGTAAGCAAATCAGTAAGTAGTTCACACAAAACTGTGCCCTGTGCGGGTATCGAACTCGCAACCTCACGCTTCGCAGGCTGCTCCGTGCTTATCACCCCTAGGCACGCCAGCGAAGAACTTTTTGAACTGACAACGAACTTAAACGGAACTTGTTAGATTCCACTTGAAAATGTTCAAGAGGAAATGGAAACATTTCAAACATTTCCAAACTAGCATGCACGGAATGCACAGTGGACAATTTATATGAATCTCTAAAAACGACCGAAATTGCCGACATCCGCGGAATACCGGCCCATTGTGGGCTGCCGATGGAACGAACAATTTTATGAATGCATCACAATTTCCTAGCGAAGTTGGTCCGCCCGATGCAAAATTGTTCGCTCTTTCGCTTGATTTACGAATACGTTTAGTCTCCTTTTTCTTTTCTTTGGACATATCTAATGCTGTATGGTCGCTATCGTGCACAGTAATATTATTTAGTAGTGGTAGGATTACGAGCGTTAATCATGATTTTGGTATTACTCGACAAAATGTTTAATATCCGTAGTCCGATGTATAATATCCGTATGATAAAATACCCAGTTATATCGGATAACCTTACATCGTTAACCAACATAAATTTAGAATCAGGTTCCATCTGATATAAAATACAAAGCTCGGTCAGTGGGCCAACATAAAAACAAACTGTTTCACTTTTTCATATCCATAAAAAATGTTTATCGCTGTGCGAGCCAGTAGATTGACCGACAAATGTTAGGTAATTTTCCTCATCAGTGGAGTTTCCTATGAAACTTTTATTGGAATAAGACGGCTACGATAAAACAACAAAGCGCTTTCCGCGCTTTTTATTGTTGTGTATGCAGTAAAAATTAATTGTATCCGTTTGAGGACATATGTATGAATACATAATGCGTGTGTAATGGAATTTCTCCTTGCATGACTTTGATTTTCTTTCTGCTCGCTAGATTTCATTTCCTCTGTATAACCCTCATGAATATACAAGGAAAAAATATCCCCATCAACAGTAACAGTGATAATATTTTCTCACAAAGTACAATTGCATACAATGTATATTTAAATTTGTAGGAAACTCTACCTAAAGTAATTTGATAACTTTAATTGATATTCTTCATTTTATTTCCGTAACTAATTACTCCCCGGCCTGGCCAGCGTATAAACCTTACTAATATTATAAACGCGAAAGTTTGTATGTATGGATGGATGTATGGATGGATGTATGGATGTTTGTTACTCTATCACGTAAAAACTACTGAATGGATTTTAATGAAACTTTACAATAATATAGCTTATACATCAGAATAACACATAGGCTACAATTTATACAGATATTGTGTGAATTGTCCAAAAAATTACGATAAGTGCCAAGTAAGTAGGAAAAAATCTACCGTCTGCGAGCTATTCTGACGTGCGCTGCCAAAACCGCTAGAGTGACACATATGTAATGTATGATGGAAATGCTTAACTTAAATAGTTCTACAAAAAAGCCCACTACAGTATATATTATCTATATATTATGTGTGTATATATAGCCAAAATAGTGAACCATTAAAATGTGTGATAAATTTAATGTCCTAATGTTAGTTATTTTCTACACCACGCTAATAATTATTAAGAAGCTGCTCAAAATACTAATCCTGCGCAGACGAAGTCGCGGGAATCAGCTAGTATAAAATACAATAATGTACTCGTATGTGTGTCAGGATTTACTACTAAACATACTGAAAAATATACGATTCAGGATTTTTGCTTCAACGTTCTCATTCATACATACGTTCGCCAAACATCAAGATTCCGTGGTATAATGAACTCATTAAACTTCGTTCTAACCGTTCTCCGGAACGAGCATTATCTTTTTTCACCCTCACTGAGGAAACTATTTCAGTGTTCATTGAATTTGCACTTTTCTGCGTTCAATGGAAGGCGAATTTAATATAATTCAAGGGAAGTTTTGAGGAAAATGCTTGGGAAATTGAAGCTAGGTGTGGAATGCTTTCTTGGAATGGAATGTCGGTAGTATTGGTGATTGTGAGCGCTCGGGTTTCCACTGTATATTTTGGGTTGGGTCTTAATTTTGAAATAGTTTAGACGAAGTTATTTATATCGTCGCGGGAACAGTATAAATCACCGTTGACATTTGAGTGAAACCTCCACGGCCAGCTTGTAATGTTATGCGAATTATTCGTTGGTATCTTAATAAATGAATCATACTAACAGATACTATGTATATTTAAATTTAACGCGAGTTACGTTTAGGTTACGCAAGCAAAATATCTCGTTAAAATTCAAATGGACGTAACGACGTCATGTTTAGTGACTTTTGAGCTCGACTGTACAACTACATACGAGTAGAACTAGTTGTTTCTGTATCAACGAAAGGACACCCAACGTTCATATATCGACGAGAGTACAGACATGTTCAATAGGCGAATCTTATAGCTGGACTGCATTCTGCAACGAAATGCAATTTACAATATAGAATAAGTATCTTGTCGCGAAAGTAGCCGCACTGTAACTTTGTTTCTTCCCAACTTCTATCCTTAATAATGGCTAAGAAGAAAACAAGTTTGCGGCCGCCTGGATCTAAAGGGATAAAGTAATTTCCTGAGAAGATTAATATAGATTAGATAAACGAGTAGACAAAGTGTTTTATCCCGAAAGAGACGCAAAGACTGTTTAGACAGAGTTTGCGGACTGAGTTAATCTATTATGTTACTTCGTTACTGAGATCGGCATCGGAACTAAGGGAGTGTGGGATTGCATGCTTTAGATTGCGTTATCTTAGTCTCGATTTTACCTACAAGGTTTTTATTAGACTCAAAGAGCCTTTTCGGTTTATGACCGTAGTGTGTAAAAATGGTTGTATTTCAGTATATCTTAGTTACCTACTAATATTATTAGCTCCATTATTACAGTATTGTTGCTATAGCAATGCTACGTTTAGATAAAATTATGAAGAATTTCAAAGAATCTGTCCGGGAACAGATTCTAACAGATACGTCCTGCGACTTCAACCAAGGATGAAATGTATGCTAACTGTATCGTACATAGTGACAATAACAACAACAAAAAGCGACCAAGAGCAGACGTGGCCCTAGACAGAGGTCTCTCGACTTCTCGAGCTGTCGAGTGCTGACTAGTTTATGGTAAGTGAGTTGTCTTGTTAAAAAAATCTCGAGTAGCTAAAATAACACAAAGTGCTGAAGGCGGCCTTATTTATGTATGCCCTATGGTTCTTTATGCACTATGCAGTTAGTTTTCGAGTGCAACGGGTGCTACATAAGTTATGTATCTGTCAGTACTAATGCACCCGGTATACCTAAATTGCTCGTAGGAACTGAAATAAAAACCGTCGTCGCCGGTGCGGGCGGTTCGCTAGACTATCTCACCGACTCCTAAAATTGGCACCAAGTTTGTGTTTTGACAGCTGTTCTTGTTTCCAACTGAATCTCCCGACCCCGTGTATTGTATTAGCAAAACATTTGCGAGAACTTGTATAATTACCGTGTGCATAATGGTCTTGTGTTGTCTCTCCGGTGAGTTCTGTCCGGGAATTGAACAGACATGATACTTGCCCAAATTACTTTCCTACTTTACTGTCATCGTTACTACAAAGTCGACGATTGCCTGTAAGATTATTTGATCTAATCTCAGAAACTACGGTGTACTACCTACTACTACTGACCGGTGTACTACTTACTGAAGCAATTTTTAATACTATAAATGCTAGTATTTGACCACTATCTGATATCATATAGTAGTTCTTAAACTTTCGCGAACTGAATTAACATGATGATGATTAACACGATATCACATAATTAGAAAAAACTATAAATTGCGCGTGTCAGCCCTGAATCAGAACATGAATGGAGGATTTTCTTTTCAAGCACTATGATGCACTTTACTGAATTAATTCGATTGGTACCTATATTTATCATCATCATTATTACCCACAACCGCCCACTGAACTGCATGGGTCTCGCCTCACTTTAGTATGAACGATTAAGCCATAATCCATCACAGGTGCCCGGTCCGGATTGCTGGATCATGTTGGTACCTCCAATTATATGCCATGTGCGGTTCCTCATGATGTTTTTTTCACCTCAAAGCAAGTGCAATTATTACATATGAAGTTTTTACAAGAAATTCATTGAAGTGATCACTAAGTGTTTACTTATTTACTATTTGACGTCGCTAGTAGAGGCAGGCCACAGAATCACACACAGAATATCACGTGGTGTTTAGTTAAGATTGTTATATTAATTTTACGAGTGCACATGAACTAAAGAAAAAAATAAAATATCACTGCGTACAAAACTTTCACTATTGATAACACACTGCTACCAGTAACATCAATCCATTCTTTGGACAAATGTATTTCCACCCCAAACTTACAAGTTAACATTTGAATTCCCCCTGAAAAAAATGTTATACACTCATGTTTTTATTTGTTAAACGAAATGTTGTGATGATAATATTTTATCCAAAGACGAGACCTTCCCGGTTCTCGTTTTGATGTTTTGATTTTACCGAAAAATCGGAATAAGCGGATTTGCATTGAATCTCTTCAAAATATTTACGGCAAAAACGGTAAATGTGTCGGATATAAATCCGATGTAAGCCGCCCCTAGTGGGAACTGACCCTAAATTCGTGGTAATATTGTACCTCGGGTTGTTCTCACATTTTAGGGCGGAGGTAACTGGGTAGGTGCGTAAATAGTGACCGAGGTAAAAGGTGTTTATTGTGGGTATATCTCTAAATGTAACCGCAAAGATTTACCAGCCTTTACACTGGGGAGTGAGTTAGTTTTGCCGCCCAAATATCATTATGTTTTAATGATATATTAAAACAGGGGGTCAATTCTGCTCTTTAACCGGGTCTCAATACAGTAGTTTCGGAATAGGTTGTGACATATGGAAGTTTGCTATTCAAATAAGAACATTTGAAGTTGATGTCACAATGAAATGCCACAAACTATTCCGTAGCCACCCCATTGAGATTCGTTTGAAGCGTTATTAAATTAACACAGTTAATCCTTATATAGATAGTCCTTAGATAGTCTTTTGCCTGTTGGTGTTGTTTGGTGTTCATAGCTAACATAGACCATTAAAATAACCTCTTCTTAAAACCCAACTGGAAGATCCTGATCAAATAATAATTCCTTAACTAAGGCCGAATTGCACCAAATTCCCTTAAATCTAATTTTTGTTAGCTCTAGTTAGGTACTGAACGGGAAAATTGGGTTCATTCTAGTCATGGCGAGTTCAGTCAATTCAGTTGCTAAAAGAGTTATGTTTGCGCAGATTCAGCAAAACCTATAGAACCGCTGTATCGGCTCGGCCTATCGCGACATTACCATGTAAAAGTTTGCGGCCCTGTTTGCTCATGGACACACAGAGCAGGCTGACTCAGAAACTACTCCTCTCTAGTCCTAAATAAATATACGCAGTCTGTTGTAAACATGGCCTTCTGACGGATACCTTGGGAATATGTTTTCGGATAACTGTACGAAACATGAATGATGATGACGCTTCCATGATCTCTGTGTCAAACGCAGATAGCTTCTGAGGTTACACACCCAAAAATCGTGTCGGTTCGTGTTCTAGCCAAAACTCCTAGGATGTTTCAGTAAACCATCCACCAGTTTACCTCATTGTGCTGTTGACCGCAAACTGAATGGGGCACGAAATTGAATTTATTAGATGCGGCGAAAATGCACAAATTGTGCAAAGTCAAATCTTAGCGCGAATTTAGCGGCTTTAATTTTGTTAAGTCATTTTATTAGCCTACTTTTAAGCGTTTCACAACAATGCCACATGATTGGAAGCTGGACTGAAGCCCGGAAGCGCCGATGTGGCTGAAGGCAACACACTTGGCAAAAATAAACGTATTCACTCTTGACAGCTGTTTTTTTTTAAGTTTCATAGAGCCAGTTTCCCAGTGTAAACCATCCCATTCCTAATTGTCCGTACAATCCCTATGTCAAAGGGTTGAATATGAATATCCCCTTCGCATGCATGTTTGTTCAAAGGCGATACTACGGCGTCTAGTTATGCTAGTCGTGGCCGTAGGGTGGTAACACCCAACCGCGGATATTTACTTAGGACCATCGCGAGAAGTTCCTGATTCAGGCTGTTTTGTGTCAACCCTAAAACTATTATAGGGAGAAATTGAAGGGGTAACAACTTGTGGCTGTTGGGGTCTATGCCACTACCTTCTGATAAAGGTTATTTAAGATTTATAAAGTTGTATAAGTACGGAAAAGCAATGATAGCTCTTCAAAAGGAAAAGGAATGAAAATGTTACGACAGCGAGAACAACTTTGTGCGAGAACAGTTGTGGATAGAGTTAAGAAAATGATATAACCGTGTAAGTATTATTGCTGTAGTTGAGTAAAGATTTTATGTGTAAACTTTTTTGAATGAGCAACGTTTCGTTGTCTAATAAAATGTGATATGCAGGAGAACCTTTGATAGCAGTAGATACATAATATTATTGAAATCTTTTGGCGTATTGTAATTTGGTTTAAAGTTATAATTTTTTCCTAAGTGTTTTTAAGTGTTAGTTTGTTCTGTAAACACATAAACAGTATTTATCAAATTAAATATTGTGTTATTATTCTCGAAAGATTACATTATTACAGATTTTTTTTTCCAAACAACCATCCAACTGTTCACCAGCGACTAAGAATGAAAAATGAATATAGTTTTTATTTTTATTTGACGATTAAATTTAATCAGAAGGTTCTGAAAGCGGACATAGTAGTTTGGTGTCACGGATATCGGTTACAAAGGTTTCGTAATGTGATAGGATTTTGAATTAATACCACTCAAAACCCATCATGGGGATGTGATGACTCATCTATGGGTGTAAGCTGTAATAAACCCTACCATTATGCCGGTATTGATGTGAGTAATTACTGTAGTGTGCACTGGTTGCACAAACAAAGGTAGGATTATCGAGCAGTTAATGGGACTTCTATAATGTTAGGCTGGCAGATTCACATATTTACAATAGTTAGGTTAACAGACTATATATTTTAGAATAGGAAAAGTTGAATATATATAATATATTTTTTTATTCTTATTATAACGTAGCTCCACACTAGGATTGCTCCTGTATCGTGGGTACCGCTTACAGACATATATTTTCACATACATATCACACCCAGACCAGAAACTTTATGAATTGCAAGATATTTAGGATGAGAGGATGTAACAATTCTAAGGTAAAAAGTAAGAAAAAAGTGAAACCCAAGCCTATGAAAAAAAATAGTTTGTCAGAATCCACTTTTATTATATTAGTAAAAATATTTAAGCTAACACCAGTGACCAACCAAATTTCAGATCAACCAAAGTTAGGTCCTTTGTGAAAATCAATCACGCCAAAAACCCGCAACAAGTCCCCAGAAGCATAGTGCATGGCTCGTAGCCATCTAGATATTATATGGTCACTCAAAAGAAGAAGCATACAAGATCAAATCAGACATGTCAAAATACATTTTTCAATATTAAGATTTCAACCAAGCAACGTTGAACCTGTTTAGACGTTCCGAAATCCCATTGAGCGTATCAGCGATGACCTCAAGAAAGGGGCCCTTTCCTTTGATCAGAACATTTGTAATCAGGAGCTCGATCAAAGCAGCTTATGGTTCGGAGACGACTCCGAGGCTGAGGTATCTGTTAGGTATTGTGAACGATGGAATTCATGGAATGGACAAACTGTGTTGATTTAATTGAAATTCTCACCTATATCGGAAAGTTCCGGCATCGGTTTTTGAGAGCCAGCCTCGTTTAGGTTCTTAGTCCTTCTAGGTTCAGCGGTTCTTGAGCATGTTCGACTTCGACCACACCGTCTAGGTGAGGTTGTGGTAAAATTTTAGCCCATAAAGTATAAGATAAGTAAAGGAGACGACATGGAACCAGAATGAAGGTTCCTCTTTAGGTTAAAAAAATCTGCATTGCTATATTCAATGTGGTAACACAATGTGGTCGGGGTTTTCAGATCCTTTGAATTAGAATCTTAATTTGAATCAAAAGATCAATTCGTTTTTTTCAGAAACATTAGAACTGCTAAAAATAACTTATTTACTAAGGACCAAACCACATTTCCATTTGCGTAATTTTCTAGGTATGTCCGTCCAGGTAAGCAAAGCGTATTTTAATGTAAATGAACTGTTTTAATGTCGGACGGTATACAACTTATTACCCACATAGTTAATTACAATTTTGCGACGCATACACCGTGCTCATGTATATCAACATGACTATTTATGTATTATATATTATTACATTTATATATTTCTTATAAAATATATACTAACTTTTATGTGCGGCTTCATTGGCGCGGTTCTCAAATAGACAGACGATTGTATAAAGACTCCCTAGGAAGCCTCAGTAAAGCATTCTGCATGTTGCTAAAATTACTACACACTACGAGATTTTGACTATCTAAATAAAAATTAGAAATATAAAAAAAATTGGCACCGGTTACATTATGCACTAATGGCACGAAGCCAAAATTAAAAAAAAACGTAGTGTTATGAAAATGTCCCGAAATTGTGGCCAAGCATTTCGTACCTATACCTAGTATTAGTAGGTATAGGTATTCTATTTCTAAAGTTAATACTCGACAGCAAGCAAAATTCTAGCCTTCTGATATTATTTGCGGATACAGTAAAACCACATTTTTGTCATTAACATAACATGCCAAATAGGAAGAAGGGGAAGCGGGAAGGTTACACGGAAAGTATCACAGGTCATTTGTCTTGTATACCATGATCGATGGCGGCGGGAAAAAACATGGGGGTTTTTCACCGTCTCGCGACGGGTTGCGGAGTCAGGTGATTCTAGAGGTCGCCTGCTGTAAATTGATGCTATCTTGCGATTAGTTGCGCGATATATCACGGCTATAGTCTAATAAAAGGGTCATGTTTCTCGATGGACATACTCTATTTCTATTCTTCTATTTAAACTTTGTAAACGATATCTTATTATACGATATTCTGATTGATAAATAGTAAGACTAAAAATTATAAAGCCATGCCAAGCTTGAAAAAATAGTTGGTGATTGTTTTTTTCTGTGCTCATTTCCATTTTGTTGCTTTCACGGCAAAGTAGGTAAGTATAAAAAAGATTTTAGGATTCGGTACCTCAAAAGCAAAAGATATAATGCAATAAAGCATGAAATTGCTCAATTGTTCATTACCGGAGTGTCGGCTATAGACAGAAACAAACACTTACAGTAGTTCAAGTAAATTAGCTCTGTACGGGAATCAAAATCGTAACCTCACGCATTGCAGTTGGCACATCAACAACAAGCCTCCACTCTTTGAAAGGAGTAAGTAATACAGTATACAATAAAAATCAGCTTTTTTACTAACTATTCGTACTGCACGCTATGATTTTATCCGCGTGGAAAATTAAAAACCATGTTTTTATAACCACTTTTGTGTTTGACTGTAATACATAATATAACGTGCATTATAAGTGTCGGCCGAGTTGCTATTTACAATAAAAAGGTACCATTGAATGGGAACAGCTCGGCCATTCAGCCTATATTCTCGTGACCACGGCCGATGTAACTCGGTCGAAACGTCGAGGTATGTCAAAATTATATATTTTGATATTCGTTTGTGCGCGAATTAGACCCGTTTAAATACTAATTAACAAGTCTATATTATTTTGGCCGAGATGGTCCCCAACTCGTGCTTTGATGCCAGTGTCACCGTCGGTATCGATGTCTATTAATCTCAAAAAGATAATGTTAATAACTCAAAAGGATAAACTGACTGGGGAATCCTTCATTATGAGTCGTCCTCTCACTGTGCTAGTTATTACATACTTACAAAATTTCAAAATTATAGCGGAACAAAGAATACCGCCAACTCCGATATTGGTTATAAGTCTTGGCAAATCTAGTTGGTAGTAAATATTTATGACTTCAATTGGAGAATTGGCAGATGACGCATTTGATGAAAAGTGGATATATTTATAGCAGTCCGTTTACTGTAGATTGAAGATCTCGTAGATACCTAAGAATAATTTTGTGAGCTATCGAATCAAAATTATCAATCTCTGGCAGCGTAACAGCATAAACTTTATGATGCAACGCTGTACGCTGTTAATATAAAAAAAAAATGTATAAATCAACAACGGCTCGACCGAGTTGGCAGATTTTTATTGTCGTGTTCGTAATTATTGGCATACTATTTTTCCGTGAAATCGTACGTCGCACAGGCATTTTTTCGTGAAATAGTTTGTCGCACAGGTATTCTTTCATTAAATTGTTCATTTACATATCCTTATCGTCTACAACTGAAGTTTTACTACGTCAGTTTTTTCTACTCCTGCACCTTCTTATTAAAACTTCAGTAAGAAAATAAGATATAATTATACGTTAATTATTTATTGTAGGTATATTCAAAAATTACTGCTATACATTCACAAAATTAATTGACAAGTGCTTTTACAAATTCACGAAACACAGCTACGAATATCAATTAGCCGCAGGAAAGAAAAAACCGTCTAAACTCTATGGAACCAACGTAAAAACGTTATTTAATCAATACTGTTTACGCATAATCAATGTGTTTATTTAGGATCGATGTACGATCGCCCTTTCGTATATTAGAAAATAACAAAACAGGACATTTAGTCGTGGTTTAAAATAATAATGGTTTTCTTTTAATTTGTACTATAGGAATTTTATTGTTAGGGGCTTTGTTTTTTGTCGAATAAAGTAGCGGCAGCCTCTAGTATCGAACTTTTATAATTTTGGCATGCGGGATAAATAGGGACAGATGTTATCGAGTGGGACGAATTATTTTTTTTTAATGGTGGGTTTGATTCCCAGTGACTGGGAAATCAATAAAAGTCAACTCAATAGTCAGAGAACTCATTCAAAAAACTGCAACCGTTTGTATCTAGTTACAAAATGTAATAATTAAGGAACGGCTAGGAAGTTATCTGTCTTCATACTAATCAATATTTAATTCTTGACTTCCTCCTATTGGTGAGTAACTAATTTTCATTGCATCATTGGTTGCGTGATCGACGCTCTAATATTAAAACACGAACTTAAACTCACAAAGTAATGACTAATCCTATCTTACTAATATTATAAGTTGCCTGAAATTAAATAATTTGTATTTTTTTTTATTCTATATGAGAAAGTTTTTGTGTTTATATGTTTGTTACTTCTTCACGATCAAACGGTTGGACCAATGTTGACCAAATCTAGAATGGAGGTAGCTAATACTCTGGGTAAGCTACTTTACTGGATAGGGTAATACGTAGGTTACTTTTTATTCCGAAAACAGCGGGTAACACCGCGGGGCGCAACTAGTGAGTAATATATTACAGTGTGGTCTAAAAAGAGGTCGTTAACTAATAGAGGTCGTTTTGAGTCATCAGTGCCTCTCTATTGCAAGAGCAAAATGTCTTATCGCTACTTTCCAACATAATTTATACTAAAAGCCAGCTTATTCTTAACTCGCTTCCACAGACATTATCGAGCACACTACGTTAGTCACGTAACGAACTTACGAGCTACTAACTGCAACTTATAAATTGGACAAGCAATCGTGCAGCAACAGTTTTTAAATTTACTCCAAGGATAGTTTATTCGACAACTAATTCCGGTTCAATTCAACGAGGAAAATGGTGGGAAGTGCCTACGTACTCCGTTTCTCTTGCAATATATCCGGCCAAGTTGCAAAAGTGTTGTTTGAACTTTGGACTGTAATATACGAGTATAATGTAAATTAAACAATAATATAAAAGGAGATGCATTATTTCAGTAGGGGCTAATTGCGTAATGTCAATGAATATAATAAATATATACGTGTACATACAAATCTAAAAAAATGGAAAGTTAGCTAGGGTATTTTCCCATTTTTAGGTTAGTTGTCAAAAACTTGCCCCACTTGGTAGTTGTAGATATGAAATAGTAGTTTGCTTAGACAGTTTAATCTTCATTGCATCATCTTGTCCCAACTCAAATATAATACCAATAATAATATAATATTGTGATTTAATAAAATCTAGTACCGTTCTTTCTTCTCACCACATCCCCATTACACTCTTTTACCAATAGAATCAATTCCGATTAAATAAAACGTCGGAATGTTGGGTACACGATTGTTCAGATAGAAACATCATCGGTCTCTTCAAATATTTGTTACTCTTATTAAATTCCTCATCCGTCCAAATAACTTTTTGAGTTAAAAACAAATAACTGGTAACAAGTTTCCAAACATATATACGAACACAAGAACTGACATTAGAATCGGGAATCGGGATATTTGTCATTTGTGTTAGTTATGAGCTAGAGATATAACGCAGGCGCCATGTTCATGGGCAAATATAAGTTATTGCGGATGTGTTCCTTTATGAGCAGACGAAATGGTCCCTCCCCTTACAGATTTTTGGGCTCGGTGGCGTTACCATTATCACAAAATACTAGCAATACTTTATATTAGAAGTTCTTAAACTTCGCGAACAGGAAACATATTAACTAGCTAAAAACGGGTCTAATTCGCACACAAACAGTCTTCTCGTGACCACGGCCGATGTAACTCGGCCGAAACGTCGAGGTATGTCAAAATTATATATTTTGATATTAGCTAGTTAATACTTTATATTTCCTAAATATCTATAATTATTTTGGATACATAATATTATATATATTGCAATATTGTTGATAGTTGAAAGGCAATATTGTTGATAGTTGATAGGCAATATTTTTGATAGTTGCTGGGGCTGCTAGCAATGTTGCTAGAAATTTTCTTGCCGTGATAAATTTCAGGAATATTATAGCCCTTGTAATTGTGTTAGTTCCTTAATTTCGGCGTAACAACTACAGAATTATATCGGGCATGTCGAACGTGTTGATTTTATAATTTTTTGCAAATTTTTTTTTTGTATCGTGCACGAGCGTGCGAATGAAACAAACTAAAATCACAATCCAAAACTACCTAGAAAGATTCAGCAAAGTATCGACCACTTTACTGCCACTTGATTAAGCTACTGGCTAACTGAACTTGGTATTTTGAATTTATTTTATACAATATAATTTGTAATACCATTTGATACTGGCTCACACAAATCGTGCAAAGCCAAAACATAGAAAATATCACAACCTCTGGTGCGGTTTATGCATGTCACAGTTGCTTGTCACGAGTATCGAACCTCACCTGCACAACCTCGCGTGTGTCCACAAACACGACATACAGGAAGACTTATTGAAAATCTACAAGTCAGCTCGGCTTGCGCTTACTTTGAGTACTTTTGTTGGCAGCTATTGCGTATTCCAAATGGAATTTGCGCGGTTCGATACTAGACTGAGCGGGCAACGTAGTAGGTAACCGTATCTGATTGAGTACCAGCAGTACGCACTTTCCGCGATGTCATCGATCAATAAAACGCAAAAACACTCCGCACCATGTTTTGTTTTGTGTCTTTGATGTGAGCGCACGATTCCGTTACAAGATTCACTAAAATATCGCATAAATGTCAGCGTTTCTATCGACCGATCCCATCACGCCTGTTTGGTGGGTATGGAGTTTATTTTGCTTGAATTTTTTTACGATGCTTTCAATATGACAGTAGTTTATTATATTATTAGAAAGAAGTTATTTAAACAATCTAAATATAGCAAAAACTCTTAACAAATGTACAAAAAACGCTAGCAGCATTGCCACGTTGTATGGAAATGCTTAATCAATGTCTGAAATAAAGGCCGTCAATTACATCACGTGTTGCTTCACTAGACGCTTAATTTATAAAATAAAAGAGAGAGAGAGAGTTAGAGTTCTATTCTTATCTTGAAAATATTGACCTATAATAACCTATCACATATACTAATATATCATAACACCAATTGAAAAGGCAATTTAAAACGTTTTAAAACCGATGTAAATGTCGTTACAACAATTCAATCCATACTACATTGTTTTTCACTGATCATACTGCTTTTATCATACAAAACACGACAAACATCATTATAAGTATATTCCTCGTTCATTATTTCCTTCCCCTACATTATTTACGTCCCCATCGCATGTCTAACCAGCCATAACGTCAAATACTGCCCATAACTAATGTCACGTGAAATTATATTAAATAATGGCATTTTTGTGCCACGGGGCGTGGGCTTGCATGTCTCGGTACCACAGAATGAAAGCGAGTGTTTACTTCCCTACTTGTGTACTAATATACATCCTATGTTTGTATGTTTAAAATTTATTTTTTACGTTTGAACTGATTTTTCCCTTTTTTACTAACTGAAAGCTTTTGTTAAGGTCACGTTTTGTCATTTTAACTACATGTTACTCGTTTTTTTTCACAAATGCGAATACACTGTTAATAATAAATTCAGAAAAGAGTAACGTGAAAATTAACACTATAATAATTATTATTAACTTAGTAAATATTAGTATTACAGAGACCTTGAAACATGGAGTGTGATGCTTTTTCAACCCTTTCAGCTTTTTCAACCCATCGATCGACCTAAAAATAAGTAAACTCAAATCTATCGATATGTGGCTGTAGGATAGTTAAAGCCGTGATATAATATATCGTAAGATATGAAAGTCGTTCTTTATTATCTAACTAGGGATATAACTAAGATACGAGCACAATCTAGTAATGAGTGAGTGAAATAATTATTAGATTTTCTTTGTATCCCTAGAGATATAACTATAATATCACGGCTCTTACTATGTTACTGCCACAGATATAAAATCGGCAACCGTGTCTGAACTCGCGGGTTTACGGTCTACAGTGCGTGGTATGAAAATGTGGATTCATTTTTCAGCCTTTATATTGAGTGTGAATCTACGTGGAGATGTGTGAATAGAGCGCAAAAAATGGTTGCAGTGTGAGTGACAATGTTTTCAATACACTTGGCAAATAAGATAGGACGAGTCGAGTGTACGTATTGGTTTTGACTAAACGGAATCATACTGATTCGATACCTTTATTTTATTGTTTTGGTATGTAGGTGCCGTAACCTACTTTATAATACAAAATGGTATCACAAAGACAGTGTCATTTATAAATTAGGTAGGTATGTATAATATTACTATGTAACGTAACCAACTAGAAGCGCCTCGCGGTTTCGCGGTAATTTTTACGAGATAATAAGTAAGCTATGTCTTTTGAGGATAGTGTAGCTTCTTAACAGTGAATTTATTTTTCAAATTGATTCAGTAGAACTGTATATATTATATACAACATTATGTAATTACCTTTGAGGTAGAACAGATAATACAAAATATTCCTTTTCTGCAATACTAACACCCGGTTTCTGAAACGTCAGCCAACTTTGACTACAGATTAATTCTGTTGCTATCCTTGTCATTTGTTTAGTGTTAGATAGAGACAACGATAGTTTTAATCTACTGTCAACGCCAACACACGTTCCAGAAACTGGGGTTTATTATACGACAATACTTCCACATATATTGGAAATGAAGAGATATTTTTGTTTTTACATCTTCTGAAAATAGTGTTATCTAGTTCGATACATTCGCTATCAATTCTTCGTCGATATATCCGCGAACACGTTAACTTTTACCGCTAACGCAACTTTTATTGAATTGAGATCGTATCGCGGACGGCTTTGTCATTTGACGGTGTTTTTCTGCTATTTTCCCGCTATTTCGGGGAGAGGCACTCAAGCGGCGCGAAGCGAGAGCTGTGCGATACTTCTCTTTATTGGTCACGAACTAAGATTTTTTTTATAGAATTTGGATGTTTCTGTTTTTTGTTTTAGGTTTGCGTTTTGTTTAAATAGTTAGGTCATAAATATTTTCGTTTTTTAATAACGAATGAGGCCCTATTCGGGGTATAACGGCAGCAGTCCTTGAGAGCTAGTCCCATTCCAGGTTTAGCATGTTTATACCTACTACCTTCGACCAAATAAGAAAGTACAACATACGATATGCCAGCCAATTAAGGTAATGGCAACATACTGGCCTATAGCACAACAACAATGTTAATAGTATGGGTTTTTGCACCTTGAAAATGAATCCAAACAAAGGCTTTTTGTGGAAGCGGTTCTGTTTATCCTCAGCGTATTTGCGTTCCATCACAGCCCATAATATATACGTGTTAAACATAAGCGAGTGAATTTCGTTTACTTATATCGCTATAATGTTTCCATCGTTGAGATTTTTACCAGGAAAATCGACTGCAGACTTAACTTTCGAAAGACGTGAGCCTTAAAAAATACGACGTGACGGCGACACGTCTGGGAGTTAATACGTAATGCTCTTTCGATGTCACGCTCCCTTATCTCTATGCCGAATATATGACGTGTAAAAAGGGTTTAACTTTATACAGTCATCTGTAAAGGGGCTCGGAATAAAACTGGAGTAGCGCCCGCACTAAACTTTCCTCATCAAACTTAAATTAAGGCCGCCGTAATCGATACACGTTTTTTAATTATAACCGGGCGGAGGCACCCTAATTTCTCTCTGGGGGAAGTAGGAAGGGTTTCTCGTTTTAGCGTCACGCGAAATAGATGGGCCCGCCGTGAGTCGTGGCTCGTGACCAATAGTCGTGGCGCGTTTGTATCGTCTACTCAGCTCAGTTGCAAGTCCGTACTCAGTGTGGCCACACGCCTGTAAATTGTGGACACGGCTTATCACGTGGCCACGCGGCAGGCACGTGCGTTTGTTTACATCGGACTTTTTGATAACGGTACCGTTTTTTTAACGTGACTTTTAAGAAACGGGCGATTTTTGTTCCGTTTGACTTGACTTTCCTCACGTTGGATTTAAATGTCGGGAACATGTGCGTGCGGTCGTTTACAGCTATCGTCTGCTTCCTGGTGCTCGCGGGCCCTTCCTGCAGCAACTCAGATAATTTAGGTCGGTGCGAGATTTATTACTAACATAATTACCGAGGGTTCCGCCGCTCGGCTAATGGTTTTAACTTAATAACAGTTAGTTGACAGTGTGCGCTTTCGCGGCTTCAGTTCTGTTGCTATTAATTAGAGGCTCCTGTTTTGTTAGTTAGTTGCCTGTTTGCGGAGTGATGAGTATGATAAATTGTGTTTAGTTTGATGTTTATAGACTTGGAGTGGCTATGTGGCTTGGTAATAGGTATATGGTATGGTGCCTGTATGTGTATTTTAACATAGGTATTCTTTAGTAGATGCATATTACGAACATTTTGTTAGCAGTTTATTGATTTATTTTGCTGTAGCCAATTATTTCGTTGTTGTTTGTAAATACGTTTAGTGCATGATTGAGTTATCAATGTATAGTATTAGTGAATTATAGTATAATGGGTACAATATTATAGTAAATTTAATTTAGAATTTATAAGCACTACTATTTTAATAAGGAACTACGAATATTCTTTAAATTTTATATGTTTTGCTATATTTAGCCCAGAAATTGAGTGTACAAGGAGGACTTTCATCATCACCGGCATATCGTTGGTGATAAAAATGTTATGATGTTACCGGATATTTTTTTACTATTTTTAATTAACCACTTTAGCAAAATACAAACATTGAAATTGTTTTAATTTATCACTTACAATTAATACTTTCATATTACTTTATTATCATACCTAATATACATACGTCATATTATTGAAATGAGAGTTTTTATTTGTTGTAACCTAACGCAACCCACGGGGAAGCAATACTAAGAAGGACTTAATTAAACAAATTGAAATTGAAATGAAGCACCATAACCCTCCTACCTACAACATTTCATTACTTTAAATCATTGAAACTCGACTACATTTACAAATTTTACCCCATTCTCCTTTACGAGGTCGTAACTCGAGGTTTCAATTTAGAATCATGAGGCTATCTTCAGTGCTACGGTTAAAATGTTTACTCCTATCGTAGCATCTCGTAGCAAAGCCATTTCCCGTCACTGCTGAGAGGTAGCACAATGCATTTTTAGCTACATCTGATGCTACGAAGCTCTACGGAGTGCTACGGGTTGAGAATCTTTAAGCTACGCTGAAGCACTCAATTGAACTGGATAAGTTCTTGCATAACACTGATTCTGTTAACTCGGATCGAGTTTAGAACTCAATTAAAGTTTTCTTCTATTATGCTAATAAAGTACAGATAATGATAAATGAGTTCGCTGTTCTGAATAGTCAACGGCTTATTCATATTCATGGAAATGTTTTAGTTGAGCGCTTTGTTTACGACGACGTTGAAATTAGTATATTAATTTGTTTTTGCTGATAACTATGTAACCGTTTTTAGTATTCCGTTCTGGAAATGGGTGGGGGTGGTTACTACTACACCGGCGCAGCAGGCTGACGCGATACATACTAAAAATGTTTTTTTTTTATTAATTCTTGGCATTTTTTCCAGATTATTTCAATTTTCATGTCTAATATAATCTACTAACAAACGGCGAAAACCACATCGCAATCAGTTCAGCAGTTATTAGTAGCCATAAACAAAATTGTTATATTCTAATTTGAAGAGAACTTTTTCTAAAAATATTTTCAGTTTACTTGTATATTTTTTTATGTTATTTTAAACAGGTATACATATTACAGGTTTACTCCTAGTTCCTGTGTCATGCGCACGCATGCGTTTATCTTTTTAACGTTACAACCTCAACTCCAAGGTGCTAAGTTCGAAGGAGAATATTTTGTAAAAGGAAATATTATGCTAGTGTAAGGAAACTCTGACAAATAGAAAGGAAGCTGCCTGTACTCGTCTAGGCAAACGTTTGGCACGTGGCGTTTCCCGCGCGTAACGGCGACCGGAAAGTATTTTCCCGCTCGGAACGCCGGCGAGTATGGTGTAATGTGCCCACCGTGCGCACATTGGACATTGTTTGCGGTAAGGCGGTATTATATGGTTTTTCTTTCAGAATGACTGTGTATCGAGACGTTGATAATATATTTTCTGAATGTTTCACTTTCCTTATTATTTTCCGTTTGTTTGTACGAACACAAAATATATAATATTATAACGTAAACAAACAAATAATAATTATTATACGTCTTCGTATCGCATAAAAACAATTACATATCGGGCATTAGGTTTTCATGTACCTAGATATTGGAAGATGATACTATTAATTTATGTCAGGTTATGTTTCTATTCTATTTCTTAACGAATTCAATTTTATAAGTAACTTCATTTATGGGCCTACAAATAAGCTTCTTATTCATATACTCGACATGTAACTCAAGTAAGCAAGCTGTTGCTAGCTCGAAAGCCCTTTCAGAATTCTTTTGATATATTCCTCTGCGGCAAAAGAAAAGATTTGACTTTCTAAGCCAGTATACAATCTAAAAAATTACCATGTTTATACAACTCTCGAATCTGTCAAAGACCCGCGCACTCGACTCGTCGCAGAAAAACTCGTTATACTTACACCGTAATGAAATGTTAATGTAAGTGGGGCGAGCTAGGTGTTTCTAATTGATGAATTTCACATAAGGCCGGCCAGAGGTCATGCGTGAGCCGGCCTCGCCCTCGTATATTAATTAAAAACGTGACAACCGCGAATTTAGCCCTTTTCATGCCGCGAGTGAGTCGAAACAATGGGCGGGAAGATATACGCGGCCGTTTTCCTGGATTTAAATGTTAATGATGCCGGTTACATGGTTCTAGGAACAATGCTTCGTCTGTGCTAAGGGACGTGTCTATTTAAGGCCTATTTTTAAGTACTCTGACCCGGCCTCGATATAATATTACTCGCAATTCCATGCGGCCGAGTTTCGTTTGTGCGATTTTGGAATGTTGTACGAGATATCGCTTTATCAGAAAGGAAGAAGGGGAAAGAGGGGAAGAAGTTCATTTTATGTTTTTCGGTACCTTTGACCCGGTATCTGCTGTTGGCATTTGCATGCATTTCTGTGTCACGCTAATGTTTGCATGTTGTGTGGTTTTAGTGGAGCGTGTTGGGAAACTAGGGCATTAACTACTAAAAGGAAATGTTTGTTACTTTTATGTGCTAATGAGAGTGGAGTAACTCTTTTCCTTTGGGGCAATTTGTTGGGACAAAAGTAGGTTTTACTACATGAAAACTATTTTAATTGTTTAATTTTAGTTCTTTCACTGAAGCCAACATTGGCAATAATAGCTATACATAGCTATATATATGGCTCATCTAAATAACATTACAATTCCACTGGACAGCGCTGCTTGCGTGTCAGGTACGCTGCCAACTGGATTATGCTAGATCAAGAGATCTACCACCCAAACCAACCCAAGAGGGTAACCTATAATAATATATTAGCTATGTCTGTTGTGGCGTATAAGTCATACGACAATTTTATTTATAGGTTAGTAAGTAAATATATAGCCATGTGCGTATACATACTGTATTCTGAAACAATTATTGTCCGACACAACGTGTGAAATAATATGATCTGTGAGTGGGAAGATTATTTCCATTATAATATGGTTTCCCCTGTGTCACTTAAAGAAGAACCCCTTCTACGAAGAACCATTGGCAATCGTTAGAAAATTTAAACACAAAATTTTCAAAAATTTCTTTTTTCATTCTCTATAATGCGCTTCACAAAGAAGTACAGTAATCAAAGGATACTGAATGTCGTATGAGAAGTGAATGCATGGAATACAATTTTTTTTTATTACCAACAATGAGTTCCAATAAAGTGTTAATGTATTCAATTCTGCTATAATTATTAATGATCCATGTTTAAAATGTATGACTATCCAATGTAAAATCAGTTATTCATGTAAATTGTAGAAGCAAGTCCCTTTATGAAGATTCCCGGTATACATTAGCATCGAATAAAATACAATTCATTGGATGCTTTCATTTCTTGACATCTCCTGAAGCGCGACACAAGGTAATGTTCGCAATTTCGTTAAAAGCCGGGAATCTCGGCGATGCCTCACGGTAATATATCTTTAATAGGATTGGCATCTGTTGCTACTCGTTTATAAGTCACCCTTGGGAGTGACACCAAACATTTATAAAAATAGAGGTTGACATAGTTCATTCCAAAAATCCACACTAATATTAGGTTAGTGAAAGTTAATCTGTTCGTTTATTTGTTTGTTACATTTTCACGACTAAACGGTTGACGCGATCTCAATGAAATTTGGTATAGAGATATTATGTCGATTGCAGCTTGAGAAAGACATAGGATACTTTTTATCGCGATATAATGTAGTCCGCCCGAGCCACGGGCACTAGGTAGTACAGTATAAATGGTTTAAAATAACCTTTGTAACTAAATTTTCAGTAGAAAGAATAACACATAATTATCTAATATAGCAGTGGAGGTTGTGATGATGTCTGATGATGATAACTTCAAAATAATGTTGGGCGTATGTATCCACCAATCTGGATCGGGCCCAAGCGGTGGATTATAGCGTAACCCTCCTCACAAAAGTAAGACAATACCTGTGCTCAGCTGTGGGCGGATATGGGCTATTGATGATGATGATACAAATGTTAACGAAACACATAAAAACAGGCGAAACGGACAAGTATGAAGTGCTTCAATACTTTTCAAAAATTGTTATACTTTTTACTTACTACTCAGGTAGAATCCATAGAAATAAAATTTAAAAAATATCAGCTAAAATACCACATGTATTAAGCAACACTTGCTAATCTATTTTGAACTTTATTGCGTAACCGGAAGAGTACAAAATGTTGCTCTGTCGACGAGAAGCTGGCATAAAGTTAGGCTGTCATCTCAACACTTTCATTAGCGACTCTGATCGAGCTCGTTTTGCAAAAATCCAATTAAATAAATAATCCCACTGCATTTCTGAATGTGATATAATATACAACTGTGTCGTCACAAATTGTACCAAACCATTTGTTGTTCTACTAGTTGTTCTGGTTAAGGGGCGGAATGATAGGTAGAGGTACCTATTATTATGGCATTGTATCTATTTATCAAAAAATAATATAATGTAATAATTATTATTCTTTATTTTGACCAGATTTTCCACTAATAAAGACGTAATTTAAAAGATATTATATAATTTAAAACAAAAGTTCTACTTACATAATTCGATCGGCTGTACTGATTTTTAAGATCTTTGCTAGCCGAATATCTATTAAAACATGGGTGAAAAATCGAAAAAGTATGATATAGTAAATGATATTTCAATTTCATACATTGTTGGCAGGCAACGTCTGTCGGGACAGCTTTTTTTGATAACATATTATAGTTTTCAAGTCTTTGTTAGTGATTCAATCGTGGAAGATTTATTCAGTTCAATTTGCACAACAACTCTTTTAAATTTTGAGAAATGTAAAGAAGCGTGAAATCCCTTTATTTTGCCCTTTTGCCGCCTTCCTGGAGTGTTCTATGGAATACTTCTTTATAAAGCCGCTTTGTCCCTTTCAAATCTAATATTTTGAAACAGAGAGTTGAAAGCGGCCGTGTACCTAATCCAGCCGTAATAAAAGTGGGTAAGCAAGTCGACGAAACCGCAGCATATCAAAAAAACAGTAAGGTATAAGTCATTTTTTAAGCGTTTGGGCTAGTTCCGATTTGCACTAGTCCCGTTTTGCTATATATACTACTTGAGTTTGTATGTAGAATGATTTATTTTTTATTCTAATTTAATTGCTGAAGTTGCTTGTGCGGGAAGTTTTTTTTTGTAGGTGCATAATTTTTTAACCTATTGGTTATAGATTATTTGGTAGGTACCATACCTAAAAATATTGTTGTGAAATTATTGTTTTTCCGATACATGCTTTTTCCTTTTGGACCAGCTTTAACTCTTAAAATGAGTAGGTATAATGTGTTTTGAAGTAATTATTTAATGTCTTAAAGTGAATTGTTTTAAACAATGCCAGTTTTACTGAGTAATCTCTCAGCGCGGATCAATTCAGGATTTATTTTCACAACAGACAAAAATAAAAATAAAAAATAGATTGCCTACTGCAGTCCGCCATTCTGAAACGCGCGCGCAATCACTGTTTCCAACATTTTTTATCCCGGGCTTCAAAGGAAATCTCAACAAGATTGTGAGATTTCCTATTTATTGGAACTAGATCCTGTACTACCACTTTTGTATGGGGCTTGGAAGTTGTGTGAATTAAATGGATAAGGGTTTTGATGGGGTTTGATATCACAATCGGTGGGACTGAACCGTCGATGGAATGATAGTAAGCCCGAATCATAATGTTATTAGTGAAATGAATATAAACCTACACAATACATATTTCCTTTCTGTATAAGGTACTATACGTATATCTGACCGTCCTTTACAAATATAAGGATAGAAAATCAATAGGCAATAGGCATCCGTGGTTATAAGATGTGGAATCCGTCCCAAAAGAAGTATTTTTCAACAATGTAGCGTGTATGTGTATAACCCATATCATAAGAAAATGTGCTTCGTTTCTAGCCTAACGCAGGATGTGTTAGGATTCAACCCTTCATTGGGGTTTGATATGTCATTGAATCTGATAAGGATGCTTCTCATGGAGGAAAGTACCGAGTAGTTTCGTGGGTTTATTTATAAAACCAGTCTGGAAACATATTTCACATAATAATAGTATATTACAGTTTATTCCAATATTTTTTTTTGTTGACTGCTAAGGCAGGTGGTAGGTTAGCGTTTGACCATTATTATACCGAGTTGAAGGATGATGCAGTCGAGTATATTAAGCATGCTAATCCATTATAGTGATCCCTGTGCAAGTTACGTGAATTATTTACTCTCTTGGTTTAATCACAAGAGTATTGATCAGCCAGTGACCTCTATGCAAGGTTGGATTAGCTCTGTAGGACACCATATTAATAGGTCCTGCAATGTACCCTATTTATACTAACTAGCAGGAGTTAACTCACTGCTCTAAGATTAATTAGAGTGGAACAAAATGCGATGCTCTTGCTTTGATGTTCATGATAACACCTTGAACGTTATATTAGTCAACTAATTATTACGATACGGACAAGTCTGAAAATTCGAAATTTCATATAAGATTTAGTAATATCAAGAGTGTTACCAGTAAAACGAAATGCATTATCAACATCAGCTTAATGTAAGCCCGGCTTATCGAGACGAATACATCGGAACGAAAATGTTTTTCCGTTTTGTTTTTTCAGTCGCGACCGTCGCCCCGCGTCCTCTATCCGGGGACACATCGGCCTGTATCTCTGGGGTCTGGCAAACACATTTTACACGCATTATCTGTCGAGCTATTGTTTCACACGATTTCCCTGATGGCGTCATTTGTATCGGGCCGGGGCTGACGTCTCGTCTGTCTTTTGTTTTATTTGATCGAGATAAGGCGGCCTATGCGCGTGTCTTGCGCCGAGACGGCATTGTTCGGCGGAGAATGGGCTCGAGTTGATCCCACAATAGATACTTCTAATCCGTTCGTCGCAGTTTACGTGCCGACAGTAAACTGAGACTTGCGGAAACTGAAAATACCCACGTCCAAACAATGGCTCAGCCTCGTTTCATTCTATGATATACAGCAAAGTTTTCGTATTATGTTACTAAATAAATAGTTATCCAAAACGAATTAGCTAGGTGTTGTACAAGAATTTTCAGATTGTTCTTCTACAGAGAAAGAGTAAGATAACAGAGTTCATAATCCTGTGAGATTTGGTATAACGTTAACTTTATTGATTAGTAGGTACTAAAATAGATACATATAAGTAATATTTTGATGTTGATTGACTTTTAATAAGATACTTGTCTTCTTTCATTACGGCCTTCAATAGTCACGATGTAACATTTATGCCCACAATACATGATATGGTGAACTTTTTCTTTCTTGTTCCAGGTTTACTTCTAGACACGTTGAAGCCAATTCACCGATCTGTGTGCGACGACAAGCCAGTGTCCCTAGGGTGTCCCACTGGCACATCGATCAGCATCCTCGTGGCTCAGTATGGAGACAAGCCTCCTCTGGATCAAGAGTGCGAGGCCGCAGTCAACCGCTCCTGTAAACTGCCCAATAAGCTGCAAGTGAGCATATTCTTAATTTGATGAGGTCTGCTGTGAAACCGCCAGACTATGATCTTTAATTTAGAGTAATTAGTTTCACAAACTATTTCGTTATTATGTACCTTGAAATCAGCAATGAAAGCGAGATCAGACTGCGAAAAAATGATCCTTACTCATACAATTTTGTGTTTGTTTACTACGAAGATAGTAGTCAAAGCACGATCATACTAAGAAGTCATAAATTTTTGAAAACTATTTACATTTAAAATTACAATAAGCTATAATTAGCAACGAAAATCAAAGTGAATCGTTAAAAGTTATAAATAAAGTTTGAACTATGGAGAAGCAATTGTACAATACTCCGTCGTTTTAATATACATTGAGCAAAAGATCAAGAGATCTACCTACTAATTAATGCTAATTCGTTTCTTAGATGTCATTGACCTTGTTAATTATACAAACCGGTAGACCATTGGTCTACTAGCACTTAAATTTGTTAATTGATGACATGAGCAGTTACTGTATGAAATAATTCCGAGCGTTAAAATTGTTGTTTATAGAAATGTAGGATTTGGTCTGTTGCCGTCCCTTTATCAAGAAAATGTGTAGTTAGAATAACAGAAAAAGACTTAATTTATAGTAAAAAAAGGGATTATGACATTATCAGCTTAAAAAAACGATGAATTAGATTATACAATTTTACTAAATCGTAGAACAAAACATGAGATAACAAAAAATAGTTAAAAAATAACTTTGTAAAATTAATAACTGACAAACCATAGATAATTTGGAATTGCGTGAGAATTACCTTTATACTATACAGTTTTGGTCTCGCAGTTGAAAAATAGTCGACACATCATACATGCTTTATCAACACACTTGTTGCAGTACATGCTACTCCAGCGAGTGGTGGAGGCGTGTCAAAAGCGGCCCAGCTGCCAGTTCGACACAAATCCAGGTGCAGAGGATCCCTGCCCGACTTCCAGAAAGTTCGTAGAGGTCTCTTACAAGTGCCGCCCGTGTAAGTGTGTTTTATGCGCGAACTCTAAACACGTCTACGTAATGGGTACGCTCTCGGGACGCCGAACGCTAGAGTGCTTAGCTAGGTACGTTTGAGTGCTCGAGTAAAGAGTGCGGTTACTCTAAATTTGAAATATCGAACTTTTGAGACTGTGCTTCTAGTTTTTATTTTGGTGTCATCGAAAAATTTCAATGTTCAAAGTGACTTGGCATTTTATTGGATGGACTTTTTTTTAAGGCTACCTTGCGGTGTTTAATTTTTTTCATGCAAATTATTCAATTTCAATCGTTTGTGAAGCGGCTTTGGTGCAATACTTCACGCGACTTTTTTAAGTCAGACAATTTTCGATTACGTTATAAATAATTACAGTATAATATTAATAATTAATTAAAACAGAACAGAATTAAAATATTAAAACCAATTTGACGCAAACTATTTTCACGTAGTTTTAAAATCATTTCTATTTCTCTCACTCTATTGTTCTTTGCACAGAATGCCGTGGCAAGTTGCACGCTTATGAAGAAAATAAAGCATAAACACATTCGTTTAAGCACAGGCAATACGATGTGGCATTATATTTCTCCCCTTCTGTATTTATAAGCCTGTTATCTGACACCTTGAAATATTAAATTAAGGGGTAGCTTTCCATGTATATGGGAGAAGTTCACAGTCAGTTGTAGTTTAGTAATAAGTAATTATGTACGACGTCACTACACCCTTAGTCAACGGTTCTTATCAACGAAATGTTACACAGATCACTCGTTCTTATACTTACCCCCGGTTTCTAGAACGCTAGTTGGCTTTGACAGTAGATTAAAAATATCGTTGTCTCTATCTAACACTAAACAAATGACAAGGATGGCAATAGAATTAATCTGTTGTCAACGTTGACCGACGTTTCAGAAACTGGTGGTTAGTCAACGGTTCTTATCAACGAAATGTTACACAGATCACTCGTTCTTATACTTTAGTCTCTCTCATATGCCTAGTAATTTGATTGGCATTGCCATCAAACCGAAAATGATGCAAGCCCATGCTTATATGCAATATGCAATATCTGGCAAAGGTTAGATACTTTCTCGGACTTAAGGTGGACTTTCAGAAGAGGCCTACTATTCGTACTACTTTAGGTCCCGACAGGTTAATGCGCAGGCACACTTACACAATTTGTGAAACTGATCCGTCGATAGTTTAGCGGCATATGTTTGCCCGTTGGATCGCATTGGATGCCGGCTAAAGCCTACTTAGACCATCTTGTATTTAGCACCACCGGGATTCCAAATAGGGCTCACTCCAGGGTTTCCTGCGGATGCGATAGGCTATTAATATTTGAATAACGACAATGAGACCTCCATGTGGGAGCCCAAAGCTTGGGTATGCCCATTAGTGACACAATATTGGAACAGAGCTTAGTTCGACTTAGCCATTGGAATATTTGGTTTCTTTATGGATATTTAGTGTTTGTAATAAACATTTCTATTGCCGTTTCTCAGCGTTAAGCCTCTTTTAATTGGCCGTTATTCACAGTTTAGATTCAAATTGATGGTCAAATGAAAAATATTAATTTTGTAAATAGAAATATATTTGTTTAGTACAATAATTTAAGCACTTATAAGAAAATTAACACGCCTTCAAATATTCTGTTTCTAGCACAGAAAACTATAATACTATAGTTTGGAAGTCAAATATTATGTTTCCTACTTACGCTGGGTTTGAAAATACAGTAAGATGATATTCCACCATTCACTCGAAACGTATAGAGGTTCTCAAATGTAGCGCCTCACTAAATCCCCGAAGGCGCAAGCTGGCTTTTAATAGCAAAAGTTGTCACCAAAAATATGGGGTTGGATTTCGCATAATAAACATAACGGTTAATAGAGAAAACTTACAAAACAGACATTATTGATGAAATAAAAGTAATAATATTACACATTTACAACATTAAAAATGTATAAGGGATTTGACATAGGTCAAATAATGCTAGCTGCATGCCATACGGTGCAATGCAATGCCATCTTTTCTCTTAAAAACGAGTCATATTTTAATCCATAGAAGGTTGCCAGTACTTACGTACCTACTGTGGGGGTCAGTTATTGACAACACATAAAAGAGCACAATCACTGTCATTCCAAACAAAAGAACATCACTATCGTGTGTAGCATTGTTAAGGCATAGCCAGCTCGCATTCATATTTTTGTTAAATGAAACAAAAGAGGGGTGAAAGATTCACCGATCGCGTGACGTAGCGTTCTTTACGAGGGCTAGTGGAAGTGAATTGACGTGATTTATACCACGTTAATAAATTCCTTGACGAGGTCGCCGCCCCGGGCGCGGCAGGATATGCAGAAGGTGCGGCGGCCGGTACTTTAGCGGTGAACTAGCGGTCAACGACTGGAGGTACAGGCTAAAGTGTAATGACATTGACGAAGTTGCATGAAATAAGTTTGAATTTCTTTTAAAGTTTTCTAGACTTTCTGCTAACTTGATTGAAGGATGAATTGGCTGTCTCAATCGCACCGTCCCGTATGTTGGTAGGTAGGAAAAAAAACAAAAATGGTTTTGCTCGGTTTCAATGTGCTGACTGAAGCGCTTTATCAAAATATAGGTATTTGTTTTTAAATAATACGATTATTTACGTAGGTACCTAAAAAAATTGCGTGCTTCGTAAATTGTTAAGGTCGCCCACACATATCATACTCATAGATATGGATGGAGGAAGCATATACCTATCCGTTTGTAAAAACAGATTATTCAAAACATTTTTTTCGCAGTTAAACCTATTTAGGAAATGACTCAACAAATCATGTGCGTACATGATTTTCATTTTGTTCGTCGATTGGAATACAGGCTTTCAAAATCTATGATCAAAGTTATAAAACAATGAGTTTTTTTTATGAGATACCATGAGCCGACGACATCAAAAGAGTCGCAGGCAACCGGTGGATGCAAGTGGCAAATTATCGTTCGGTGTGGCGGTCTAGGGGGAGGCCTATGTTCAGCAGTAGACGTCTTCAGGCTGATGATGATGACCATGTATGTAAAACATGATTAAATAATATGTTCCTTATTATGTAATGAATAAGTCCCTGTACGCTGTGCGTCAGATTGTAATGAATAAAAATAATATAAGCGTCAAATTGTCAAATAAAATAATAATGTGAGAAATGAGGTGAGGCTGGCTATCATAAAAACTTGAAACTAACTAATATTCGGGCGCCAGATAGCTACCTTTCATAACAGCTAATAATTAATAATTATAACCAATAATATTAATAACAATAATACCAGGATAGGGAGGTCAGTCGCATCATTAGACCTTTAATCTAAGGAGGGGGGAATGAAATGTAAACCAGTGAAATTTGGGAAAGATGTGAATTTATTTTTTTCTAAAGTTATGTATGAATTCCGCGGAGACTTGAGTTCTAATTATCTAATAGTTTCTATCTTATGACCGAATTTGTTGTGATATTTAATTTTACCATTATAATTTTGTTATCCTACTGTTGTTATTGCATCGTTTCAATTGGTTGAACAATAATAAATGACAAATAAGTACGGTACCTGGTGTTTGTTCTATCACAAACCCAAATAATCTATAATTAATCCTGTCTGCGGGCTGCCTCCAGTGACAAACATCCTTAATGCTGGGGGCTCCGGCATGACGGTCTTCCAAATATAGGGGGTAAATGAAGCTAATATTTTGTCTAATTCAATGGGGAAAACTAATGTTGAAATTGGTACAAACTAAATTCAATTTAAACAAGACTGGTAGAATTTAAAAGATAAGAAAAAAAGGAGGGGGAAAAAAACGGATAGAAAAAAAAACGCCGTAGGCTGGAACAATACAAAATCCAATCGTTAATATTTTCGTGAACGACATGTACCTAATCATCCCAGTGGATGCCTACGCAGAGAAACAATCAAATAATCTTACCGTTTTTTCCAATTAAATTCCAATGTACAGCAAGGAGGGACGAAAAATCCTTGTGTGTTTACTACAAACAAAAGAAATATGACAGACATGTCCCTATTTAGGGTTCCGCCCAATGTTTTACAACATCTTAATTAAAAATATACGGTAACTAGTACCGGATAATATTTGATTTCAAAATTAACAACAAATTACGACTCTCACGCCATATTCGAGAAAGGAAAGTGAAGTGAGCTGACGTCACCGCAGATATTCTCAGACGAAAAGCTATCCGTCAAAGTCAAGTGGCAGAACTGTCAATGTCAATGGGACTCGAATACAAGAACTACGAATGCAAAAAAAACACGAAGTCAATCCAAAACGCAAACGAACCCGGAAAGGTGAAACGAGAAATATGCAATTTAATTTTTTGTTTCTAAACAAATGGCTTTACTGTAACCTACGTATCAACGTGTTACAATTAATGAATTATTTAGTTTAGTTGGAAAAAATAATAATTTATGTATATATTTACCAATTTAGATATAACTGCTCACACGCTCGTCTGCTACCTACCTATCAGCCGTCAGTTGCTAATAAACCACTCGGGTACTAATTGACAGACACTCCGCTTTTATTATAGTGTAGTGTCAAGTTACCATAATGGGCGGAAGGGTAGAGGTTTCATTGTTGGGAAAACAGAGGTGTTTACTAATCTAGAAAAGGGTTGGACGTCCACTGGGTTCATTAGTTTGATTAATTTCGTAATGTCGCTTAGTATAGATATCGCTAGAATAATATTATACTACTCAGCTCCAAATGAGAATTGTGTCTTCCACCTATTATACCTGGGTAGGTATATATTATCAAGGTTCATCAAGCTTCAATAAACATTCAAAATGATTATATTTATAACAAATTAATGAATACTTAATTAGATAACATTCCATAAATACTACTGAAGTACCATAAATGATTAATTAAATCGAGAATTTAATTATTTGTATCTAGATTTTTATTCGATGAAAAAAAACAAGTAATTAAAAAGAATAAAACAAATTAAAAATAAAACTAGCTAAACCCTATCGACAATTTAATTTTATAAAATGTTTTTATTTATTAATGATTATCATTTCAATGTCAACAATAATTTAAAATAATTTATAAAAATTATTTCAAAGCTTAAACTAGGGCGCTTACAAGCTATATTTATGAAGTTCAGGCCTCCCACGAGACAGGCTGTGACCTAGTGTGTGGGGCCACCAGTAAAACCAATGTTAATGTAATAATTTTAAAATGCAATAAAACCGTTTAACCTCGAGTTTTAGTAAGTATATATACGGGCGCCCCAAGAAGCGCGGCTCAGTCAGTCTGACTCGAACCACCGGACTGTTCGGACCTCCCGTAATACTCCAAATTGTCAAGTAGACGTAACATTGGTACAAAAAAAGCTTCAGAAAACTGTCAAGCTTAGGTTCCCTCTCATCAACGATGAGAGATCAACATAATAAATGATATAGATCTGAGACGTCAACAATGCTAACATCACACATTTTAAAAAGAAGCCTGGGTGTGCTCCTCCGTTACGTATTAAAAACTATTATGTCCTTTACTGCCTTATATAATTGCAGATACACGAGCTGTACCAGAGTACAGTCACTCAGCCTCAAAATCAACAGAACATCTCCAGTTCCCTATACTTTAAATTTTCTATTTACGTACACATACTCATATCAAAGAACATAATATATTGATATTTTAGCGTGCAAATTGAAATTTGAAATTACAACGAATTGTTACGGAGCTAGCTCACAAGTCCACAAATCTCATTTAAAACAGCTCCTTCTTCAATAAAACAGAATTAATATGAATTAAAATGAATGAACAAAGCTTCCTCGCAAGTTGTAAGTCAGTGCCACGAAACGGGCGATGTATTTCAACCCTAAAAGGACACCCGGTGGTTTTAAGATCTAATTATCACAAGGGTTCTAGTGGGTAGGCGTCCTAAATGGCCCAGGGTGGAATGAGGGCGAAGAGCAATGCGGTCATACCTAATTGAATTCTGTTTCTCGTTACATAGCCTGAACACTTTTCCTCGTGATGTTCGAGAGGTGGACTGCCCTTAGATTGTGGTTTTTGCAATTATTTGCACAACTCAATTATATCTGGTTAAAGAAATCCACATGCCCGAGAATTATTTTAGAGGTAGGTAGGTATGTGACCTTCCAATCCAGATCGGGCGTGTAGACTTACAGCCGAAATTAATATTGTATCTCCTATCCAAGATTGAAATCGATCTTGGATTGCTGCCTATCGTTCGATCGATTTCCAATCTGCGTGCCTTTATAAACCAATCCGCAGATCGGTTATTGGCACATTTGACCCTATAAATGGATTGTGATATCAATCCCAGATAGCAAAATTTGGATTGGATTGATTATTAATTTCGGCCGTTAGACTCCTTACGGAAGTGACCCGTGCGTAACAGTGGGTTGATGACGATTAATTTCTCCCGTGCTTAGGCAAGGATCCTGCCACGATACAATTGAAAATATTTTGTCTGGAACTGCAGCAGCGGAGAGGTCAACAATACTTTTGTTTACTAAGCTTAGCGCATTTCCACAGTCGAATTCCGAAGCCTGGACGCGTGCTACGACCAGGTGGTGAGACTGAACTGCAACCCACACTCACGCATTGCGGTCTTCAACGTGCAGTATGGGAGAAACCTGCAGGATGACGTCCCTTGCCCCCAGCCTGAAGGGGTGCCCGAGGAAAGTAAGTTAAACATGGCGTTAGTGCGATGGTAACCGCCAGGCTTATTTAAAACTTGCTGCACCCCGCGGTGTTACCCGCTGTTTTCTGAACAAAAAGCAGCCTATGTGTTAATCCAGAGTGGTAGCTACCTTCATACCAAATTTCATGCAAATCGCTCCTGCCGTTTGAGCGTGAAGAACTAACAAACACAAACTTTCGCATTTATAAATTAGATAAGATTCTCACAAAAGTCACCTCAATCCCAGGTGGTGCACTCCGTACTCAAAAGGTACTCAAAGCCACGGGAGAGAGAGACAGCACACTCAAATGCCATACAAAATGCCGAACGTGCTATCTCGCTTTAATTGAGAGTGCCCCTTCTTCTAAGGTATTCTATGCCGCATATCATTTAAACTGACCTCTGTAGAGATAATTATAGTTATATCAAGAATACTGTTAAATAAAATTGGAGTTACATCACTATTGAAATTGTGAAGTTTTACACTATAATATTGTGATCAAAGACCTGATTCAAAAGTAAACCCACTGTTTTAATATTGACCGTATTATAATATACAGCCAGTTTCTATTAATCTTACAATCAAATTGCATCTTGCAGCGAAGAGACAGCAATAATTCCATTATGCGCCGACATTTCTGTTAGGGTGACGGGAAAATAACTGACACTGTTTTCCATATTCCAAGAGGAACCTAACTCTGCTGCCGGGCAATTATTAAGCGACGTTAAAAATGTTTAAGTCACGTCGGGGTAATTTGATGTTGGGGAACGATATAAGTGTTTCACAGTTCACGTCAAATGTCATAGGGATAAGATGTCTATACTTCAGATACGAGTAGATAAACTCTATGTGAAATATGATAATGCAAAGAGAGCTAGCGGCCGAACTGGCACTGGGTACTGGAGTATCTTTGACAAAATGTTCAATATTTTTATTTGAAAAAGACTTGAGGTTTGACCTGACGTGACCTATACTTTTAGAAACTTTTAAGTTGGATCATGTTTGAAATAAATTGTTCATAGGTGCGATATAATTTAGCATTTTTGAACTATTTGTATTTAGTGCATTGTGTATAATGAAATAAGCGTTAATACTCGTAGGTACATTCTGCTACGATGTGTTATCGTAGCAGAATGTACCTAATATGCCGTCAGTGTTTGACGTAATGAAAAACAAAACACGGCGCGCCGCGTTTTTGCTTTGTTGTCGATAAAATCGCGTCTGTGTCTTTATTCTACGTACTCGTAATATTATTCGAGCGCCAAAGTATTATAGCACCGAATGTTTGCCCTACCCTTCGCAGCACATAACCGTAGAAAGAACACTCCTGACGTCCAGCTAAGCCCCACTTCACCCAAAAAGCGCACAAAATTGACACATTCCAAAAATGGACTGACACTTTACCGCCTGCGAGGAAATTAGACTATCGAATGTATCGCCAGAATGGTCGGTATTGCCATCTTACGATACATAATAAAAATTCATTTTATTCCCATATCGTCGTGCCTTAGTCGCGCTTTACGAGGAATCCTGTATGGTAAAAGACTTAGGCTGCGTTTAAATTAAGCTATGTGAAATTTGTTGCGTATGAGTTACAAAAAATAATTAAATATTAATGTTAATATTAACATCATATAATTATGATAGTTTATTGGATATTCGAAATCGAAAATCATAATCGCTTTTGGTTTCAATTCAGTTATCAAAGAGAATTGAATATCAAAACATTAATTGAAAAAAAACCTTTCAATAAAACAATTTGCAATGGTACTTTTAGATTTTGCAATATCAGAATTTATTTAAGGCAACCTTTCAGATTTACTTAGGATCTTCTGCACTAACCATAACTAATAGAACTAATAGCACCCTAACTAAAAGATAGATCGCGTAACATAGCGTCGCATCGTCTAAATGCTGCCTAACACTCGTTCAAGTTGGTCAACTTTTTCCCATATCACTTCCTTAGGGGTTGGAACGCATTCATTTTTATAATATTACCCCATAAAGAGTAAAAGGTAAACCGAAATGAAATGAGGAAGCCACTGTGGGGTGAAAAGGAAAGGCTTTGTGTTTTTTTTCTAAAGATACGTATTTATGCTTACTTTGTGTTTGTTTATTGTGAATTATTAAAACGTTGAAGTAGAGAGAGGTGCACTGTAATATTTTTAGAATTATGGTCAGTTTTATTTTGTCTGTCGTATAAGGTAGTGCCGTATAAGTCATTTCCAAGCCGTCAAGATCTTCTGATGGCATAATGAGACACTTGAAGGTATTGTTTACATTTAAGGAGTTCACTGCAATAATCGTCCGAGTTCAAATGAACAGTGCCCTGAGTATGAGTTTTTACTAGCTCGACATAGTACGCGTCAACCTCTTTGTATGAAGATTATTCGTTCATAAACGCGCCAGTAGGGGCGCTGTTCAAGTTCTCATAGAAACTTCATTAAAATACGCAAACGCGATAGTTACGTTTCTAACTACAAAAACTCATACTAGGGGTACTGTACAGAATCTGTCACGCATCCCTTAGGGTGTTCCGATGGTTCTTGAGTGCCACTCGAAAAACGTGTATTTCTCTGTCATATTCAATATTGTACTCTGAATGTCTTCAATTTATATTGTCTTTTTCCGTGGTAGCTTGCACTACTCCATATGCACTGGAAACCGTGATGAGGATCTGCCACGGGAAGCGAAGATGTCAGTTCGTGGCAAGCAGAAGCATCTTCGACACGACTTGCGAGCTCTATTCGAGGCCCTACGTCACTGTCATATACGCATGTGGTAAGTCATCTTTTAGTTAGTCATGTAATTAGTTCAAATAATAACAGTCTACGTTTTTCTTAAACCAATCTGCTGAAAATTGACAACACCAATGACATCTGAAAACTTTTTGCATTTGTCTTTCAAAGCCCTTATAAAATGTTAACACCTACGCGCGTATAAAGTTATTATTTGTTCTTCATATTTATTTCTGAAAAGTTCAATTGCCATTTATCATTATACGGTCACGAAAGTCTCAGAAAAATGACAGGCACGATTTTTAAGAAATCTATTTAAAGCAAAGTAGTATCATTGAAACTCATTTTCAAAAACTGACCTTACTATAATAAAACAAATAAGAGCGAGCTAGAGCACAAAAATTAATTCTAATCACTTTATTTATTCGGAATAAGTATATTCGCTATTTCTAGCTAAAAAAAAAATAATTGGTTTTACATTGAAGAATTATCTAGTTTCAAAGCTCGTAATTTAGAGAATTCTCGGAACATCAACACCTTATACAATTTCTTCTGATAAATGGCTATCGGGCTCAAATTCAGAATTTCAAAAACAGTTTTTTTTCCTTTCAATGTCTCGTTAACGTATCTTATTATGATAACGGAAATAGGTATTACGAAATTTTCCACAAAGCCGAGTATTCTGCCTAATATTTTCTTTGATTTCGAAATATGGTGTAACCGTAATTGGGTAGGTATATTTGTGCCGTATTTGTTTTAAATCTTAGTTTCAATTGTTACTCGTTATTTAGCTTATATTTTACTATAATCGTACCTAAAATATACCTGGTAGGTACTTATTATTTGTCCCAATGATTAATGCAATCGTTAAATTTATGTCATTTTGTAAAATTTATTATCGTGAAACAAATCGTAAATTAGTGAATTATATAATTAATGTTCGCAAACATAGAAGGAACAAAGAAACTTTTGTAGTTTAAACTCATTCAAAATCATAATACGTAACCTCTATTTAATACTTAATCCAAGTACTACGTAATAATAATTCATTAATTAAAAATAATAAAAGCATATAATTGAGTATATAACTAGCCCATAAAGCACATTTTCAGCTAATCCTAATTACAAAGGATTATCGAACAAGATGGATATGATCTGTCTGAGTGTTACATGGGCCAATATTATGGATCAGTTTAATTGTATACGATCCTCAGATTCCCATCGCAATATTCAACTTAATCATACTAATGCGTATACTAATAGATTAGTAGCGCAAAGTAAAAATATCAATTACTATATTATTTGTGGCTTTGAAAATTTGATAATAAAAAAAAACATTTATTTTTGTCACTTATAAACTATTGGACTTGTTTAATGCTACTGTTGAAAAGCTTCTAAAAATTCTAAGCCGTCACTTTTCACTAACCATTTTTTGTAACGCTTTTGTTACGGTTTGCTCAAGTTAGTAACGTACGAGTATATACATCACGGCCTAGCTCTTAAAGAATTAAGCTTGTAACAGAACCTACCGTACAAAATTGCACCAACGATCTTTAAATAACAAATGGGTTGAGTTTCACAGTGGCGTAGCCGACCGCAGCGTTTTGCACGCACCACCGATCGAATAATTTATAGCCTACGCCGAGAAATTATAGCTGGGCCATAGATTCTAGTTGGTGTAAATAGAGCCTATTAGCTAGGTGATATAGGTGGATAGTGAATGAAAATTGTTGCAACTATGTTTTTAAATGTGTTTTTATTTTTATTTATGTGTTTATATTAAATGTGTTTTTATTTACTATTTATTTTAAATGTGTTATTTTCGGCATTCTTATGGTACAAACTCAGATGCGGCTCACGTTTGGTGGCATCTGAAGCCTCTTCAGGGATCTTCAACTGACGATACATCAATATTTAACATATTATTATCTATGATATTGTATTCCCTTTGCTGGGATAGCGAGAGCGAAAGATTGCTAGATATGAGCAAAAAAAAAAAATTATTTCGATGACCCGATTGGCTTATCTATACTCAAACTGACTAGATCTGACTTCCAAGAAAGACAACGTTAGTTATAAACCTATTTTTGTACATCTTATCTTACTTTGTTACAGTTCCTTTAGGTGTTCTCACGGAGCGATACGAAACTCCTCTTGGGAAAGACGAAACTGGCGAAACGTATGAAGTCGGCATTACAGACCAGAGTCCGTACGATGGTATGTAGTTATTTATTAATATTTCAGCTCATATCTTCCAACTTCTGGGCAAAGGCTGCGCTTCACTTTTTCCAACTTTTGCGATCTGTTGGACGAATTTTCGCATAGGTACAGAATATCTATATTATTACCCTAGGTGTGAAGCCCGCACTTTATGCGGTTGCTTTATTAAAAGTCTAGCTGTGCCCGCGGTTTCCTTTGCTTCCATTGTTCCTTTGACGCTTCTTTTTATTGTAATTAAAATTATTGTTTATCTTTGTTATTGTATACTTTCATTAAATTCCGTTTTATCGCGTTATTCTTTGGTAGCACGTCGCATCTTTGATTGAATGTACAGTACACCTAACCTTCTAGTATCGAATGTACATCTAATTGAAAATATCATCATAAAAAGCCATATCCACCTGCTGCGGTGCACGGGTCTAATTTCACTTTCGTGAGGGGGATTACACTATAATCCACCACAAACCCACCCGGTCTGGATTGGTGGATCACATACCTCCGAAATAATTCTAGGGCTGGATGTCTAAAAGCGACCGATATACGTGTAAGTTTTTACAGGAGATAAACTGCACGATCTGGAATTCTATTCGCAATCCTCTGCTTGAACAGACGTTATCCCAACTAAATAAGGATCAAATTCGATAAATATTAAATCTGATATTTTTTTATCTAGATGAAGCTGGAGTGAAGTGGCGAGAGCCATTCCCCGTTCTGCCAGCGGCAGACCCTGCACTGCAGCCACCGAAGGAAACTACAACAACCCCAAATCTAAAGAAAAAAGTGGTTACGTACTCGCCTACCAATAAGGAAGACAATCAGGGTAAGATTTGGATATTGCATAGAAGTTTTTTTTACAAGGGCAGAGAACGAAAATAAAATTATAATATGTTCCCAACTTTATGTAAATTATGTAAATTTACGTAAATGTTGGGAATCTTCAAGTTAGAGATCTGGATCTGTTTATGTGATCTTGATGTTTGTCTATATTTTAATCTGTATTATATTGGAGTACATTACTAGAAGATATATCCTTATTTATTCGTAATTATAAATAATTTGAACCGTTATCAAAATTTATTTGTATAATGTAGGAAACACCCTCGGTAAATTAAGTCATTGCAAGTTATCATTTCAAATTACAATATAAATAATATGGAAAAATCTTGATATGATTCTTATATCACATTATGTAGGTACCTATGTAATAGGCTTATATTGCTGTAGCAGGATTTCATATTTAATTACATCCCAGCCACTCACGCTCGTAACTCAATCAAAATACCAATATCACAAACGCATGCACGCCACAGATACTGAAACAGAGATTTACTATAAATTAATGATGCATTTCAGCTCTTCATCATATCCAATTATGGCGCGAGCAACCATCGAAACATAATAATTATTCTGTGATTAGATAGTCTATAGTACAGCGCCGAAAACTGGGTAATGACGTACCGATGTTTAACCAGATACACATTGGTACGTGCCGGCACTGGGATTTGAACGATCCATGCTGTTGTTAACATTGCATTTATTTTACAGCCAAGAACTTCAAGATCTTCATCTACAGCGGTATCGGGCTCATCGCCATCATCATTATTGTCATCATCATCATCGCAGCTACTTGCTACTGCAACAGGAAAGCCAAAGAAATAGCTAAAAACGGCGAAATGTTCAGTACAGAAGCACCGAACGTCTTCAACGATGCTGCTTCAGACATAGACAATGATGTCGAGATCAGTCACATTTCTGGAAACTTCTACGATCCTGTGCATCCAGATATGATACTATACAGAGACGTGGACGGAACTAGGAACACTATTAGAGCGATGCGACCTCTATCCACAATATATCCTTGTTCTGGTCCGAGGATGTACGGAAATGTGGACTATGTACCTCCTCAGCCGAGAGAGTTTGGGAAATTCACTAGAAGTAGAAGCAAAGAAGAGGCGACACCAGAATTGATGACTAGTCCAAAAAGTTTAGGAGCTTACTCCAGTTCTCAGTTCTACTATGGTTGACTGGGAGAATAGTGTAATAATACTTCTAGGACAAGAAGTTGAATGAGTTCAAAAAGTGTGTTTGAAGTGAAAGCTTATAAAGCTAAATGTAGAGGAAACAAAATGTTAAAGCTTTGATGTGAAAATATATTTAAAATACTCAAAATAAATACTGCCATTCTCAAATGTAATATTAAGGTAATTTTTTTTGTAAATATTAAGGTACTACATATAAAATGTGATTATTATATTTACGCATATTTTGTGAAAAAGTATTTATCCAATAATTTGTGAACAAAATAACTTGTCAATTTATCACAAAATATTAAACATTGCACAACTAAGAATTCACGTTACAATAACGATTGTTAATTAAATTGTCATGCATATCAATATCAGCACTATTATCATTAAGTCTGTGATTAAATCTGTAAAAAGCTTAAATTTTTATTCTGTTTTTTAAATAAAGAATTTCCAAAATGGCGTTTTATTTCTTGCCCCGTTTTGATAATGCACAAGAGTTATGACCCTGTCATTAGCTGCGATGTTTTCTTTTCTTTTTATTAAAATGCCCTGGCATAGAGATGCAGGGAATAGTGAAATAGCCGGATACGTAATATTACAGCGCTGAGGCTGTGTTCCGGACTAATGACTAAAACACAAAATGACGTCTATAATGCTCATTGTAGGGGTTTAAGTTAAAATAGCTATATAGACTAATAACTCAAACAGTGAAGCCCAAAATAAACTATATCCCTACAGTCATGATATTCATGGCCTATATTCTGCGCAGTTATAGACAAACTTACAGAGCGCAGCCTCAGACGTAAGCTGCATTTTGAGATAAGCCCCCATAAGTTTGAGTTTATCGTCGAAAAGAAATGGAAAAGTGGCCGGTTATCAGTGACATCTCTAAATTGTAATGGTTCGCGTGGTTTACGTCGTTTCTCATGAAAATTAGGGACTCCGCGGCTATCAGTCAAAAGCTAAGTGGGGACCGATGGGGCGGTCAAAAATGTATGCTAGACTTTATGGATTCTATTAAAAATTAAGTATTATATCTTCACTGCAGCCTTGCTTTCGCTTCGTTAGGGGCAATCTAAAGATTTAAAAGTTACAAGTTACGTGAAATATACAATAAGGGAGGGATGGAAGATGTAGTTCCGTTGTCTCTGAATAATTATATTAAATTTCGGTACAACAAATTTATATTTCTACTTTATTATGCAGTGGTAGTTTGATTATGTACAACTGATTTGAGACAAGGTAAACGTATTTAGATAACTTAAAAAATACAAAACATATACCAACATTATATAATATTATTCTTTCTAGAAAGTCTCGCTCTCAATCAAAGTGAGAGATCAAAAGAAATAATAAGTTTATCAAACATCTATACCCGGCAAATATATTCAAATTGGAGAGCAACGAATACCAACGATCAGTCGTAAGTAGGTATTCATAAGACGACGTTTCCTATCTATTGGAATCTATGTTGGATTTACATTCATAGTACAAAAACAAATGGATCCTATAACGATAAATCACTAACCCTTAACGACATGGAGAGAGGCCAAATGGGCCGGATTTTTGAATCGATTACTTGAAAAGGAAACGAATAGTTTCCTTCAGGGATCCCTAGTTTTCTCTCCCTACATTATTCTGTAGGAAACTTTCATTCAGAAAATAAGTCTTGTTTATTTTACCATGTGACTACCAAATAAACGAAAGTCTATTTCGGAATAAAAATAAAATAACCTTGTTCATTCATCTTCAACGTTCCTCAACGCAAAATAATTGTACATAGGTACCAACAGTAGATAATAAGAATGGTAAAAAGTATACATAATAAATCAGGTGCCAATAATAATAAATTGATACATATTTAGAATATTTGAATGTCAATATATATCAATCAATATAAATTATACAACTATAATAATATATTTGTACATGCGGTGTACAATTTTGCAGCGAATGTTCAAGGTACTATTACTATAATTGTTGTGGTCAGGGAGTCATTTAAAATAATTTAGGTACTCGAAGGTAAAACAATGGTAATAACATATAAAACGCAGGTGCCTACCTAAGTTTATAAGAGAAAAATAAAATTATATAAAGCCCTGACCGACCGACCGAGATTTGTTGAGTATTCCATACATATCGATATCAGTTATCTCTACACACTATAACACCTAGTTTCTCGTTTCGTAGTTGGCAACCTGCTCTCTCTATTTAAGCACTCACAGAGAGGAAACATTTAGGCATTATCTTTTACAGATTAGGGAATGTTGCCGATTCGCGTTCTTTAAATTGCTTGACTGTGGCTGGACGCCAAATTCTCAAAAAACGTAAATATTTTATGCTATGGTGCCAAGCGTTTCCAGGTCATGTGAAAAATATACAGGGAAAGGGCAACCCTTTTCACCATATCATAGAAGTATGCTTATGCTTATATGCATATGATTATCATTGAATCGATCAATCTAAATACCTCTCTAATGCTGACAAAAGTGTAAAAAAGATAAGTCAACACTTGCCACTTATTCATTAATCCCTTTGTTTGCTTTAAACTGAAGGTACTATAAACAGAACTCTCTCAAAAAAAAAATCGGTGTTATCAAAATTTCAACGCAAAATATTCCCAAAGTTACTTATTTTTCAAGTTAATATAAAGCTGTGAAAACTTTTGAAATTATATGTTTTTTTTAAGCTCGTCACGGTCACGTCTTGGGAGACTCGGAAAGAGCTTATTCTGCCCGCGTCGGATATAGGTCAAAATAATGAAATACTCTAAAAATTAATCATACACCAAGTAAAGTTCAAAACACAAACCACACAGCAAAAATTATCTTTTATGTCTGCGCAAAACACTGCTAGCATTTTCCCACTGCATTTTCCACAACCTTTTGATCACGTATACCTACGGATTTTACAACCCTAGACCATGTATGAGGAAATCTATAAACAGATTTGTGTTCAGATAAGTTTAGATCTCCTTTATATGACGACATAGTTTCAATGGTCTGTTTTGATCGTCGCTAAGGAAAATTCAGGGTGCCCTTATGACTTAAATATAATTTTTATTTTATTTTATTATTTTCTCAAAATCTTCTCCATTCAAAGCTTATGCATTAGAGGTTGCTGTTTAGCAATAAATCCACGCACACCTTTACTTATGCCTTTATGTATGTTTTTATTGTATGTCTTTGAGTGGAATAACGAGTACATAGGTAGCGTATTTTATCATAGTTTACGATTCAAGTTCATATAAAGAACCTGTAATAATCGTTGAAAACTTACTGGTGTCGCGTTATAAGGAATTTGTATTTTTTTCCAGCATTAGCTCCGGTCCGACAGAGTAGGAAAAGGCTCTAAGATTGAGTCTCGATGTCGAGAAAGTTTTTGAAAGTTCTGGCAAGGCTTATGAGTTTGGAAGGTGTGGCGTGCGTCGCGTGTCTAGAATGAAAACTGAAGACACCTAGTATTAGTGGCATAAAGCGGGTAGGACGTTCTGAACAAGAATCCTTTTGGAATCGTGATTAGTGTCTACAATCCTATGTTGAGTTTATTACTTTGTTAAGTAAACGCTTAGGAACGTAAGAAACTTTTTCTTCTAGACCTCGTAAAATCTCGTGACTTAATAAAAAAGCAACGTCAGTAATATTTTTACGTTATTGGCGATTTAATAATGTGCGAAAGGTATTTTTACAGCCGGCCTTTTATTGTAGAAGCGTCGTCTACCTACCCGTCTGGGTTAAGTTGCACTCTTCCCTCGTCGGCAATGTGTTCGATGTTCGCAATCCAGCTTTTACCTTTTGACCTCTGAATTAATCCAGCTTACCTTATTTTGGTACATTTTTTAATCTAACATGTACAGACAGACCGTTCACCACGTACTCCTTTATTACTAGTATGCATAAGCGGATCGGGGTTCTCACTTTGCATAATGTATTCAGGGATCCAATATTGTGAGCAAAATAGTTTTGATACAACTATAAGTTTCTTTAGGAGTGACGCAGGTTGTTTGTTGAATTAGAAATGTGAAACGGTGTGAAATAGTGGATGTGTGATTTATATGCATAAAATAAGTTTTGGTAGGTAATATTTTATTATACTGGAGCTAATATGTCTCTTTCGATGTGAAACATGCACCTATAATGTAAAGGACTGGACTCAAATAAAACCTCATTTTAGAACCTCTGAATAAGTTTTCAGTTGATTCGTCACAAAGCGGTAATAACTTCGTGAAGAATAAACTAAAAGCAACAAAATGGAAAAGAGATGTATCATTCACCAAATACCCACAGATTAAAGTATAGTACCAGTATCCAATACCTACCTACATATACGAGTACATAAACTTACACAGATATAATAAACCCTCCATATTGTTACCACAGTGTAAAAACTACATGGGATTTATTAGGCTTTGATATTATACCGTGCCACTAGTATGTAGAGCTCTCTTTTCTTTGATAGATCATAATCTGGATGACAACAGCACAAGCTCTCCAGTTTGATCTTAAGTAAGTTTTTGGTTACATTTGTTGATTTTCCAAGCAATTATTACTTCGGTAGGTCGATGCCGCTGGTGATGCGAGGCCATATTTCCCTCAGAGAATAGCTCTCGCTATTCAACATGGAAACGCAGCCAGTGTTCTTGGCACCATGCCTCATGAGCACCATCTATTGAGAGATTTATAAGGTTTCGTTTTAGCTAGTTTTAGTTTTAGTGAAAGTGAGATAGTGGTCAAATGCTGGGAAAGCCTACAGTATAAAAAAGTATACAGTACATAATGCAGTATAAAAAGACACTAATAAATTCGTTAAGTTTTTAAAATAAAATTAGTTTTTAAGAACACGTTGAATCGCCAAACTTTTTTTTAGCAAGAATCAACATATCAAAATTTACACAATATATAATACTAGCTGTTGCCCGCGACTTCGTCCGCGCGGACTATATTATATCGCGATAAAAGTATTCTATGTCCGTCTCGAAAGTACAATCTATCTCTATACCAAATTTCATCGAAATCGGTTCAGCCGTTTAGCCGTGAAAAGGTAACGAAGAAACAAAAATAGTTACTTTCAAGTATGGATGAACAGTTGATTGACGCACAGTATGGATGGGGTTGAGAAAGTTCCTAAGAAGTATTCAAATAATCCAAAAAATATTCAAACATGTCAAAGTTCTACCCTGTCTATGTTCCGTGTTAATACGGATTTCGAATTAAATCTGATGACAATATTTTGTACCCTTTTTTATAATTTTAGGGGTTGTATATTAAAAAACGATGAAATACCTACATGTAAATCTTTCAAATAATATAATTATGCCAAGTTTGAAGTAGATTTGACCAAGGCGAATCACGTTGTCCCATACAAACTTTGCTCCCTTTTTCACCCTCTTAGAGGTAGAATTTCGGAAAATCCTTTCTTATCGGATGTCTACGTCATACAAAGAACACACCCTCCAAGTTTCAGGTTTCTACAACCAGCGGTTGGTCCGTAAGTAATTCAAGACATCGACCTCGACTTCGACATCAACATCGCCATCCCATATCCAACATACGACATCTACCATCTTCTACCAAAATAACCTTTTTATACAAAAAAATCTACCATTTTATAACAAATTCTACCATTTTCTCCCAAAATCGACCATTTCCTACATTTCCTATCATGTACAATTTTTTATCATAATCTATCAAAAGCTTCCATTTACTAAAATCTATCAGGCTACCAGAATCTATCAAAGGCTACCATTTCATACTAAAATCTACCATTTTCTACCAAAATGTACAATTTTCTACCATAATCTACCATTTCCTACTGAAATCTACAATTTTCTACGACAACCTACCTTTTCTTTCTGAATCTTCTATTTTCTACCATTTCCTACCGAAATCTACTCAACCCCTACAACAGTCTACCATTTCCTACAACAATCTACCATTTCCTACCAAAATCTACCATTTTCTATATAAATCTACCATTTAAACGAAAATCTACCATTTTCTTTCTGTATTTACTATTTTCTATCAAAAGCTACCATTTATTACCAAAATGTACCGCTATTACCGAAATCTACCATTTCTTTCTAATACTACCATTTTCTACCAAAAGCTACTATTTCCTTCCGAAATCTACCATTTTTACCAAAAATCTACCATTTCCTACTAAAATCGGCCATTTCCTACCGATATTACCATTTCCTACTTAAATCTACCAATCCCTAGAACAATCTACCATTTCCTACCTAAATCTATCATCTTCTACCAAAATCTACCATTTTCCTGCGTAGATTTTAGGGATTGATGTTAAAACACGCGGAAACAGGTGCTAAATTAATTTTTAAAGAATTTTATTCGAAGTTTGTAGTTGATCAGACCAAGAAAACACGTTGTTGTATACAAATTTTGCAACCCCTTTTTACCCCCTTAGTGGTTAAACTTTAAAAAAATCCTTTCTTAGTGCACACCTACGTCACTACGAAATATTTGTGAAAAAAAATTATTTCGAAATAAAAATGACGAAAAATATGTTGTGGCCCCCTTTTATCCCTTAAGGGGTTGAATATTCAAAAACTATGAACCACGTGTTTAATTAAATCGTTTAAAGAATGTAACTGCCAAGTTTGAAGTTGATCAAACCAAGAAAACACGTTGCTCCATACAAACTTTGCAACCCCTTTTCACCCCCTTAGGGGTTGAATTTTCAAACATCCTTTCTTAGTGCACACCTACGTCACTTAAGAAATATTTGTGTAAAATTTCAATGTATAACTAAATCGGATGTAAAATATTTTGCATCCCCTTTTTACCCCTTTAGGGGTTGAATATTAAAAAAAGATGAAACACGTGTTTCATTATATCTTTTAAAGAATATAATTGCCAAGTTTGAAGTGGATCAGGCCAAGAAAACACGTTGCTCCATACAAACTTTGCAACCCCTTTTCACCCCCTTAGGGGTTGAATTTTCAAAAATCCTTTCTTAGTGCACGCCTACGTCACATAAGGAGTATTTGTGCAAAATTTCATGGTTCTAGACCCAGTAGTTTCAGCTGTGCGTTGATCGTCAGTCAGTCAGTCAGTCAGTCAGTCAGTTTTGGCTTTTATATATATAGATTGGTTACCTGCATTGGTAAGTGTTGTTTAGTTATTAGCTAAATCAATCCGTAGAACTTCACTCATCCAATCCTTCCATTCATTTGGCTCATATTGACCGTATAAACCAGATTCCACTAAGCAAACGAGGCCAGACTCCAATGCACACTGCACAGCTTCTATTATCACACTTAATCATGACGGCGAGGCCGATTAGGCACGGCAGGTATTGCCGCCGAAGCAAACAGCGCTTACGTGCAATTTAGCAATGCTAACAGTTGTGGCCCCACAAACTAAGCTTGGATAAGCTGCATTACCGCTACCTAGCGCACCTAGTAAGAAATGGCGTGCTTAACAGTTTTTAAACACAATCCGTCTTACCCTAAGATGTTTTAATTTTACATCTCACTGGTTTAAACCAGAGTTAAACAGATATTTCTAAACTTTCGTTTCACAAAATCGACGTCTCCTATCGCTCGCGTTTTCTTACTCGATCTTGGCATTTCTAATTATTTGACTTGTGAATTTGTTAATGATTTAGAAAGAGCGAGAGTTAGACGTCGATGTTTGGAGAAAATATTTAGGCACATCTGTTCAACTCTGGTTTAAATCTTTTGTGGTAATACCGTACAAGATGCAATCTCGTCTGTAATTAATTATTCATGGTCGTTGGATTACAAAGTAACAGATAACAGATAGGTAAACCTTTTATTCATAATTCTTCAAAATTATAAGTCAGATAAAAATGTATTCCTCACCACTTAAAAACAAATAGTGTATTATTATTATGATACTTAATTAATGTACATAATATCATCATAACATCAATAATTATTATTATATAAGCTTAGTAAAGTTATAATACATCATCTAACATTGTCATAAGTTCCCGCTAGGAATTCGTCAATCGTATAAAACGTCTTATCAACGAGCCAGTTTTTAAATTTTATTTTGAAACCAGTAAAAAGGAGAACGTATAACGCAGACGCATGTGTTGCTGACACCTTGATTTAAAACTTTAGTTTTGTAAGTTACAGCTTATTGTCTGCTCTGTCAAAGCTTCTTGGTACAGTCAGCGTCCGCAAAGATTGGTAAAATATGAAATCATACATTACAAATGTTCCTTGATCTTCCTTGTGTGTTTAGTCGACACGGACTCAAGCACAAGCTCAGGTTTAATATGGAATACCTATCGTTTGCGCTTAAGACAAGCTGAGATTGGCGAGCATCAGTAAGGATTTAGATACATACCTTATTAGGTAGCTAATCAGCCAACTTCTGACAGTTTACATCGGGTTAGTAAGCTGTCATACGATGATTGGTGTAGTTACTCTGTTTGATTACTGAGCTTGTGTTAGTTACGTATAAGTTTAATATTTTAAGCAGATTGTGTCCAAGGTCGTTGCATTTTTGTTTACACTTTGCTTGAGTTTAATTTTCAGCCAGTATCAAGTATTATTGGCTAATTAACAAGCTTTTGTTTCCAATAGCAAACATATTGAAATTCCTATTCGATTTAATAGAACTCGATATTTGAGTTACGATTTGTCACAATTCAGTGAAGTGGTGGTAGTTCACTGCGTAACCTTCTGGTCAGTTTTGGAGAGAACGCGATATGACACGTTTTATTTGCCCACACCCCACAAAAAAATACAAGTAAATATTAGAATCAAATTCGGAATCAACCTATTAATATTATTATTTCGTATTTTGATGCTACTGTTGATTCTTTCCGTAACGAATTTTTGATCTGTTTGTAAGTATAACATTCAATATTAAATCAAACCACTCCAAATCAACAACTCACAAGAAAAACTAATAAGAAAACGTTCTAACTTATCTGTCGATAGTATTTTAATAATCGTCGCAATCGCATGAGTTGAACGTGTATTTGTTACGTCGTAGTTCTTATGTATTCTCTTAGTACAGAATCTCAGCATAAACCTCTAGACAGTGTGAAAACTTTCACTATCCGTAAGCGCACACTAGAGGGCAGTTAGCTAGCGAGCGAGTAGTTTAAAAATTTCGCAGACACCAACTTTTGACGTCATGTAATACGGAACGACTTTGTGAATCTAGTTTTTGCGGCACATTTTATGGGACCTTTGGTGTCGTAAACAAAGAATGAATTTGTAAGAAAAGTACGGGACAACTGTCATATTATTATATAAGTAGTAGCTATAGGTAAGCCAAGATGTTTAGACAGTGAAAATAATCGGTTATATAAACACCTCGTTTCCTGACTGAACCACAACCGGCTTTCCGATTGTTCTAAGTTGACTGGCTCGCCGCTGCTTCCTGCACTCTCTCTAAATTCTAAAATAATTGCGTTCTGGCTACAAGCGGCGATTATTTCCATTCTGATGTTTACGACAACCATCGAAATGTTTGAACAATAGAAAGAATCAACTTAATAAATCTAGGACTCACCCACCGCCAGTAAGTAGGTAGTATTGTATCTCCACCTAATCCATCCATTAAATAACTCATTCTGTTTTCAAATAAATCCTGTAATTAAAAGAAAATTATTCTAAAACAACTAAAGGAAATGAAACACTTCCTACGCTTTCTTTTTAAATCTTTGCTGCCACTAAAGGTATAACAAAACTACAGTGCAAACGAAAAGTTCAGTTATAGCAAAGCTGCCTGAACCTCATTAGCACGTGTCTAAAGGCATGTTAGGGTACAGGTTGCTCACAGATAAGATCTTAAACTGAACAACTTTAAGGTCTACAATTGTTTGGCCATTGAGTTATCTAGAATTTGTTTGATATATAACATCCGATCCGATATCGGTGGCTGTGAGAAAAAAAACATCTCTGACATAGGAATTTTGAATCATTCTACGAATTATGGGACAGTAAATCTGACCATACTAACCTGTTTGTACCTAAATAATAATTGGGGTTAATAAAGTGTCAAGTACAAAATCTGACAGCTCAGTTAATACTTTGTTGAAATATCATCATATTATGTATATGTTACGTAAGTCTCTGTATATACGGTTATTGTGTACAATAAAGAATAATATAAGAATAAGAACATCTTAGTATAGCCAAAGTGATTCGACAGTGGTTCTTGAGAGTCGTTCGCTAATTTAATGTTAAGCATGTTCAATTGTTCACCCCCTTTGGTAATGTGATAGTGGTAAATGCAAGGAAATAAAATAATATATAAAAACAAAAGACCTTAATCGGATCCTGCAGTTTAAAAAGCTCTCCCAGTACGATCCGACATAATAATATAGTACCGTACAGAACGGTGTCGACTGGAAAAGCTTTCTCTGATATTCAGTGGCGACGTGCAACGGACTCTTTATTAACAGTTTACTATCGGTTCCTACGTGTCGATGCTTTGTACGTATTTGGCTGGATTTTTACACTATTCGAGACGCCACCGCAAAAGATATTGCATGGTTGAGACGCTTTATCTGCTCGTCGTGTTAAGTATGAATCGTTTTCTGCGAAAGGAACTCGATAGCTATAGTTTTTGTGATGAAAGGAATGCAATGTGATTGAGTTATCAAACAGAATAATCACAACGGTGCACAGTGTTGCTATACTGCGAAACAGAGTAACAGTTAATATGGTAGGTTATATTCTTGACAAACTTACGTGCGTTAAAAAGATACAATATAGTTAGGGATCCTCTGTTAAGAACTTGACCATGGCTAATTATCGGTTAACGTTTGCAGAACGTTTCATCGAAATTATTAATAAACTTTATAAAGCCGGCGTCCGTGGCCTTGAAAATATCCACAAAGTAAGCTTTCTAACACAGTTAGCAAAGTTGAAATTGCAAAAGCCGATTAAGCTTTCGGATATAGTCATATAGCTAATCAAGAATGGGGATGAATTCGAACAAAAGTAATATAACTTTCCTTATTGAGTATATTAAGTAAAATCGGAATCGGTCAGACGTACAATTGAGCACAGCCAACTTTAGGCTTTAATCTTTTATGTGTCGATACCTTGCCAAGTGCAAAAAGTTGGAGAATTATTTGCAGTTGTTAGTTTCTAATGTTCTTAAGGTCAAGGACTGACATAATTAAAGTTGAATATTCGTCACCAGACCCTTTTAGGGCTGAGTGTTTGTGGGTTCATGGTCCTCGTATTTCCTGGTTGCGTATATACAGGGAAACCTAGTTAGGGGTCAGGATCTGTGTATGAGGTCGTGATGCGTCAATTACCAATTTATTACAAGTAGGCTTTGAAACTGGATGGAATAGGGCTGGTTTTTGTTTGAAGCTATCTCCAGATTGATGGTGTTTGGACCCATTTTGATCAGCTTACTGTACTACCGAATATGTATTTCATAAAACTTTGTATGCAAAAGTATTTTTTTTATATAAGGTACCATTATGGTAACGTGGGACAACAAAATCGCAACCTTTGGCTTTCCAAACTTAGTTGCGGTTTGTTAACAAAATGTTCAGTGGTAGGTTAATTACGGCTAGGTATTTCTAACTCAGGCTTCAGGTTATGTAACTAATGTCCGCTAAGCGTTAGCTTAGTCGCTGAACTAGTAATTACGGTCAAGTTTATCAGTTAAATTAGTAGTTAGGGAGAGTTAATTGCATGGAATAAATAGTTGTCCAAAGCATGCCAATTTATTGTCTAATGTGTAATAAGGCTTTTCAAGATAATCTTGTAATTAAATGGATGTGACAGCAACGCAAATTAATTTTGCAAAGGAATTTTATTGCACGTAACTGACGATATTTACAATAAAACTTCTTTGTAAAATTAATATTGCACTTTGCGAAGTCACAGGTGACCTATATTTTACGCCCGTTAAAATATTTTATTTATTATCTCTCATATCGGACGGGAGAGACAAGGTAATACATTTTTTTGAGGATAAAATTTTTTATAAGCCTAACTTCTGCCTATTATAGTATATTAGTTGTTGCAAGCTGATAAAAATGAGCACAAAATCCAACAACCTAATGTATCTTCCTTTTTCTCATCAGATCATATTAAATTGTTGTAAAGCTAGAGAGGCATGAAAAATTTCAACTCAACTTAAAACAGAAACTGCTTAAAATTTTACTAGGAAAACAAACATACTAACAAATTAAAGTATGTAAAAATTCTAAAAATAAAAAAATATCCTGTCGTCCTGTCTTTGCGCAAGCTGTAAATTGCTGTCTCAGCATACAGTTTCTAATCTTAAATGCTTTATGAACCGTTAATGGATGGAACACCTTCGTTTTACATCGTAAACTCAGTTATAACTCGAACGCAAGTGCCATTTTACGGCACCATACCGCGTTATAGAAACGACACAGTATAATTAAACCAGTTAAGGATGTTAATAAGAATTCCTTTAAAAAGTTACCTTTGAGAGTTTATAAGGTCCATAAAAAGAGGAAAAGGGACGGGTCACGTCTTGTCTGCAAATATGTACCTATAGTTTAGTTTGTTATACGAAGGATTGACAGCAGTATCACATTTCCATTGAGATAACATTATCCCTGTTGTCACTATAACAAGTAACTTATGTTGTACATGTAACGTGTTCCGTTAACGGATCGATATTAACGTTAAATCCCCCATTTAGAGTCAATATTATCGATTGATTTTTAACTGTCTTCCCTCAAAACATTAGACCAGACATAAACAGAGGTTTCTAAAATTTAGTTCAACAAAATCGATATCTTTCATACGCGTTTTTTTACTCGATCTCCCTAATTATTTTACTTGTGAATTTGTTATTGAGACAGAAAAAGCGAGGGTTAGTCGTTTATTTGTGTAGAAAATATTTAGACTCATCTGATCAACTCTGGTTTAATTTTTTTGTGGTAACACCGTAAAAGTTTATAGACTTGCATTCGACCACTATCTCACCAGTGTGCCTAGTGTGAGTTTTGACAATTTCTTTACGCGCTCGGTCCGTTTAGCGTAAACTTGAAATTGTATGGAATAAGCGCAGCGCCATTACGCGTCAGTCAGTCAGTCACTAGATGGTGCTGCTCTTATTGCATACAATTTCAAGTTTACGCTAAACAGACCGAGCGCGTAAAGAAATTGTGAAAACTCGCACTACCTCACCTGGTCTCGTGACGATGCGGTCGATGGTGGTAAACATGTTCAACGTAGAATCAAGGATAATAACGGAATAAAATCACACCGATTTTTATGTTGCGTTCCGACTTGGGGTCTAATTCGCGCACAAACTAATATCAAAATATATAATTTTGACATACCTCGCCGTTTCGGCCGAGTTACATCGACCGTGGTCACGAGAAGACTGGAGAATGCGGGTATCACCGTCCTGAGCGGCAGGTGATGTTTCCAACTACCCGCGTTTGGTCTTGCAAAGCGTGCTCGTTTAATAATGTTTTCTGTTCGCTTTAAATATTTACACTTGTACAAATAATGCACACGCCCACAAAATGTAGGCTATCATTGCGGAAGATATGATACTGTGTTTATAGGATTAACACCCTTCATTTGATGCAGGGAGTTTACGAGGCAGCATTTGTCAACCCCTAAATGTAGATAGTAAATATTGTGGATGACAGTTATGGTGGTTATACGGAACTATGCTCATCGACGGATATCCTTTTAAAGCTGAGATTACGTGATGTTAAATTGTTGTTTGATTTTAGGGTATCAGCGTACTGAGGAGGGCGCGTCTCGGTGGCGGGTCAATAAGAATTATGAAATCTGAATAAGCATACTAATCGACCTAACTCTATTAATGCCGTCTATCTGGTTTATATAGTACAGGGAGTTCTGCTATCTATTTATTTACTTATCTAAATGACAGATTTTAAAGTGATTATCAGCTATAGTTTTTATGCTAGCGTAGCACCACCTCATCTAGTTTTATGGCGATGTAGTCGAATATAAAATCGCTGAGCTTCAAAACTGCTTTTAAAATGCCCTATATAGAAGCTTGATGACAAGTTTTAAACTTTGTTTTAAAAATTGAATTATGGGTTTTCATATACTTTATTTCTTTCTTTCTTTTTTTTTAAACGTAGCCTCACGATAGTATTGCTCCTGGATCGTAGGTACCGCTTACAGGCATATAATTTCACAGGCACATCGCACCCAGATCAGAAACAAATATTTGTGGATCGCACAAATATTTGTGCCAGGCGGGATTTGAACTCGCGACACTCCGCGCACCAGTCCGATTGCTCAGCCACTACGCCAAACGTGCCGTCCTATGCATTTATATTTTGGGCCACTACCACCGCATAGTTCATACCTGGCTACTTTTAATTACTCACACGTCGCCTTCGGCTCTGATACAGGTTACCCTAGATCCCTAGGGTCGAGGTTACGAGGTCGTTCCTGTCAATCGTTGCGGTCCAGGGGGCAGCTTAATCAATGAGTGGATGGACATTGAAGGATGTCTGGTCTTATTTGAGCTTTTGAACGTTAATGGCGAAGTGTATCTATATTAGGTACCTCTTTTGTACCGAGATTATGCTTTAGCCACTTGCAGCAGCATTTAAGAGGGGTTCTACACATAAATATCATATGAAATTCAATTGAGATAACATTTATCTTATAACTTTAAATGAGCAATTCTTGTATATATACATATATATATATATAATTGGAATCTCAGAATCGGCTCCAACGATTTTCATGAAATTTAGTATATAGGGTGTTTCGGGGGCGATAAATCGATCTAACTAGGAATCATTTTTAGAAAATGTCATTTTATTCGTGTTCTATCAACTTGGAAGAAAAATATCAAAAAGGAGGCATTTGAGTAATCCCAATTTAAACTGAAAAATATGACTCTTCCTGACATCTATTGGCGAATAATAATACTACTTTTTTTTCCAAAAACCCAATTCATAAAACAATAAATACCGAGCAAAGCTCGGTCATCCAGATATTGTATAATCAATTCAGCACCCACTGCATTTTCCACTGTTTAAACTTGCCATCTAGTTATGGCCCTTGTTTTTGTTTATCTTCACATTGTATTCCATTATCTCTCAATCAAAATATTTATCTAGAATCCAATTCAAATTCGGATCAAAAGTAGATTAATATTAATTCGGTCCATCATTTTCACAATTTGGTCCACTGGGGCCTATTTTCGCCGAATTGTTCGTACGAATTGACAGGTCCGAAAATTTACAACTTTGAGTTTACTGAGCTGATAATTGAAACTGTGAATCTGTGTCCCCAGTTCTTGATAATTAATAATTAGTGGATTAGTCGAAGATCACATTAATTTATTTTCTGTGACAGTGTGTAATCAGATGGATTTATTTGAAGATAAACTTATTGTGAGATAAAATAGATATTATCTACCTGTGATTAATTTGTGAATGTAAACTTTTTGAAATTACCTGGGTAGGTAAGTACTTTTTTTTTTCATTGTTTTTTTTATATGGTGAATAAAACGCTAAAATTCTAAGGTCCAAAATAAAAAGTGTCAAGAAAAAAAAATGCAGGAATCTGTATATTATTTTACGTGTGTCGTGTAACTGGCAGATAGCATTACTTTATTCCAAGTGGCATAACATACCCTAGTAATAGATGCACACTATATTGCCCGCAAATAGGTATCGGCCGGCCAGACGTTATTGGAAAATCAACGACCTCTGGGGCTTTTACAAACCTTATTTTAGTTTCTCAAAGCCTGTTCAGAACATTTATGGACTGACTAACAGTGATGTGATTTTGTTACTCACAGTTGATTAAAAAGGACGATGTAACCGAAAATCGATCTATTTTAAGATTAACTTACAATAGACTGGATAGAAACTATAGAACAGCACAGCTACAGCTGTGGTTCTAGTACTATCTGGTACCTAACATTAGAAAGGGGTGCAAAGAAAGGAAATGGGTGATGATACCACCTCTATTCCACAGTTCTGCTGACGGTTTTCCAGTTCTAAAGCAAATGAGGAAAATGTTAATGTTTTAGCAAAATAGTATTTTCACACCTCTTGCTCAAAAAAGGTGTCAGATTAGCTCAGCTTAGCGGTAGCAAACGAGGTTGTTGCGCACTAGGGAGTGAAAGTAGTTTTTTTTTTAATTTGTACTCGCTATTATGAACAGGCGGAAGATTCGACTGTTCAATTTTCCATTTTGACATAATTACTTAGAAAAAAAGAAGAGTATCTTAATGTACAAACCGTGCGAAGCCTAAACAGTTTACTTTTTTTAAACGAAAGTGTATAATTCTCGTCCTCTTTTTTGGCAATCATAGGATGTATGCTATGTATACTTGTGCGTTTGCGAGCATTAGATAATTTTAAAAAGTTTGTAATTGCCGTCTATAATCTGTAGGTGTGTGTAGAACTTTGACAACAATGCAAATAGGTTTTAAAAGATTGAATTGGATTATTTATTTATTTGAAAGTGAACGTGACTATTTGTTAATTTTCTTAGCTTTTTTTAATTGTATACCTACTTATTATATTTCTCGCAATCTCTGTGTGAAAAATTTTGTTTTACGCGGCCGTCAAACGACTCACTCATACTCGATTCTATGTGCCACACTCGCTACGCTCGTGAGGCAAAACACCGAGTAATGTATGAGTCGTTTTCTGCCCTTGTAAAACAAACTACTATTTTACAGATAAACCTTTTTGTAATTATAATAGTAACTCAAAAAAAATAAGGAGAACGTGTTTTACATGAGCTAGTACTGGTTGTTTCCTGAAAATCATATCACTGAAACGTGAAATTTAAAGCTGCGGGCCTATCAAGTGCAATGTGCGAGGTGCAGCCGTTTTGTAGGAGGTTAATGGTGGAAAATCCGGGCTCAAAATGGTACAAAAATGGAACAAAATTCGATAGGCAGGCGTGGGCCTATGTGTGAAGGTCGTATAGGTCTAAAAATGGCGCAGGTTCTGTCGTAAACCTGTCAACAGACGAGCACACTTTTTGGCTTCGAACGGTCCATAGATTTTGCTAGTGGTTTTTCGAGCTACAGATTTTTTTAACAGACGAGACTTGCAGTTTTTTCTGAACTGCCATATTTTCCTTGTTTTTCGCGAGAGAAGTTATAGCAGTTCACCGTTTTAATAAAATTTTCATGGGGTTTATTCAATATCGGCAAAATTGTATCTTTTAATAAATATTTATCTGACGCTGACTGTACTTGATTAGGCTATGTATCTGACTGGACTCGATATTTTTGCACTAAGGAGACTAGTACGTTTTCAACCAATAATGCAAAACAACCGCAGATTATGAAATAGGCATGCCAATGATATGATTTACGAAGTTAGAATTACGCTGGATATTGTTGTTAGCTATAATTACAGAATAAAAAAACAAATATCTAGTAAGTAAAATAAAAGCAAAAAGTCAAGTGTCAAATGTGTGAAGTGATCTTCCATCATAAAATCGTGGCATGGTGTGAGTCTTGGCAAAGACTCAAATCAAACTTTAGACTAGGGGCTGCCTCTCACATTATCAGGACAGTTTGGTGTATCTGCTAATGAAATTTATCCCTTAGGCATGCTCCGCATATCGGATCTACAGATTCGAAGGGCTACCATAATTGCCTCGAAACAAAGCTAAACTAATAACTGGTTAATGGCTAGTGTACATCCAATTACACCCTATTGTTGGCCCGTTCGTTGTTATCGCTGCGATACACAAACTCCGGTTTGATACAGGGTTGTCAAACAAATATTTTTTTGTTTTTTTATTGCGTGATTTTAATATATTGCAGTTTACACACATTGATAAAATTTAAGATAGAATGTAGATTGTAATATTTGGCGCATCCGAAGCATCCGAAATGTAATATCCAAAAACCATACTTTTGAACTTTATAGTTTACATCGTATTATTTTGATCCCTAGATGATAAAATAGTTTAGAGAAAACAAAGCAGTCGTTTTCTCCTCATAAAATAATAATTATAACAGTTAGTTAGTTGTTACGTACTCAAAGTTAGCATGACCCTTAACTTTGATTCCCAGTAGGTATCTAGGGAATGACATACAGGGAATCCAACTTAGCGGTCAGCATCTATGTATGTAATCCTTCAATCTACGCAAAATTATGTGTTTATTCTTCATACATTTAGTCATTTAACGGTACCGGATAACTAGGCAATATACTTATATAATTTACTCGGTTATAAATAAATAGACATTCAGCTACAATTTTAATTTTACAATTCACGTGTTTTTTGGCAACCCTAATCAGTATCATGCCCGCAAGTCTGTAATCGAATGTTAATCGCGAGTTTAACTACGAAATACAATTTGCTCGATTTTGTAGCAATTGGCAGAGTTCATTCTATAGCCCGATGTAATTTTGAGATAGTTGGACTTAAATTTAAAAAGGAATGAAAGTAGCACGTAGTGTATAATATCTATACTAATATTATAAAGAGGAAAACTTTGTTTGTTTGGTTGTAATGCAGGCACCGAAACTACTGAACCAATTTAAAAATTATTTCACTGTTGGGAAGCTATGCTATCCCCGGTACACATAGGCTACCTTTTATCCCGTAAAAATTAATGGTTCCCGCGGGATAGTAGTTAACGCGGGTGAAACCGCGAGGTGCTTCTAGTTATTAATATTATTATGTCTACTAACTAATTTGCATGTATGGGTATTTCACTGGAACACTGGATCTAAATAATTAATTACAAACCGTCAATGAAAACATTTTTTTCAATTACAGTACCTACTTACTTTCAATTGAAAAGAAGTACTGTAACGACAACTAAATAAATACCTACACCTCAAAGTGTATGGAGTTGTGGTATTTACGTAAAACGACCATTATATGCTCAAAACATCTGGCACACCTTGGGCAGCTGGTATACCTACACTTATTCGTTGTTTAATTATATATTATTGTTTTACTTATGGCTTCGCACTGTTTGAGCATTTAGCCAGTGTTAAGTAGGTATTTCTTAATTGTACAATAGAAAAGTCATAGCAAAAGCTACGAGTATCTTCGTGGTCAAGTAGTCAAGTCAATTTTTTACATGGTCAAAGCGCAGTCTAATTAGCTAATCCTGCCACCAGAATATTCTAACGAAATAATACAGGCTTCGAGCACAATGTATGAACTGGCATAAAGAAGGAAAGTTGTCATTTATTTGTAGAATGAGATATGCAAGCCTGGCAAAAAAGGAACTACAAGAGTCTAAGTAAACTTTGATTAGATGAATTGGACGTCGGGACCTTTTCTTCAAAGGTCAGGACCGATAGACAATATGTAGAACATAGAACACAGACAATAGTAGAAGTGATTTAACTTGATTCTGTCGCCAAGAATTTAAATTTACTTTGTCAATAAAGGTTTATAAGTCAGTGCCGTTTATTTGAAAATGTGCCATATAAATATATTAAACAATATTCTTCATTTTAATGAGTTGTAAAACTGCACAAAGGCTAGGTTGTATGAATGTAAGTATCATAAATGTCTTCGGTGTTGGTCCAAGAAGTCTGTCTGAAACTTCGGCTTATGTAAGTAATTTAATTTAATTTGTTATGTGCAGATTTCCATCACTCCATGCTTCGGCGTTTTTTATACAATAGGTTTGACCACTGTCTCTCATGATGTAAAGTGACGATGCGGTCTACGATAGTGCACACTTACCTAAAGTCAGTAGCCTGTTCACTTTAGTGTTCACTCATGTCTTAAAGACTCCCAGGTTATAACTAGGTACTTATGGGAAAACAGAGAATCCGAACATGATGAGTCACGGACATGTTTAGTCGTCCGTCTCGATAGCTATCGGTCGATAGCAGCCGGTCAGAGGCTTTTTGACTAATAACTCTAGTTTACAAATTACAATAAACAATTATATTCCTACGAGTAAGATATCAGTTATGCGAATTTAATATCATCATCCAAAATAATTAAAACGAGCCACGTAACAAGCTGGCAACTTAGCAGAAGTGGGTAAATTACTATTTCTTACTTCTGCCAACAAAGTCGTTTATTTGCATTGAATTTTAACATTGCCGGATGTTGGGCTGGGGGTAATTCCTAATTATCATAGGAAGTGGTTGCGTTCTGCGTGTTAAATTAATTCCAAAGTGAAATTACGCCAATTATAATATTCTTCAAATAAGGAAACTGGGTTATCTTGTTTGCTGAATATTTTAAGAATGTGCTAATATTACGAATCTCATGAGAATATTTAATGTTTCTTTTCTTGAGCTATTTTCGGTTTTTTTAGTTATCGTTTGAGACTGGTGTTGTTTTTTAGCAAAATTAGTTTTGTACACCCATTTAACTTCCATTTGTTGTCTCTCTCTACCGTGGCTTTTTTTAATAATTGTGTAAGTATTTACTGTACTTTAATAAAAATGTACTGTATTTTAATGTAATGTATTTTAATACAAACATTTATATTGCATAAGTCTATTAGAAAATATTGCATTCAAGAATCGAACTCGCAAGTTCACGCTTCGCAGTTGGCTCATGACCATGACCATGGATTCTACTAGGCCTGGAATTCCATATCTGTGCTGCATCTGTTCCTGTAAAAAAAAATTTTATACAATCATCGATTTGCAACTATCAGTGTAGGCGTCCGTCCTTCCTTGATAAAGTCAATGGGTAAAGTCTTAGTCCAAACATGTAGGTAATTTTCTAAAACGCCGAATGTTGCATGACGTACCTATATCCACACCATTTCATATTGAATTTGGGGTACCCACATTCCCAACACGCGTGTCATTATGATAGCTCACCACAGCATTGTCAGCGGTGCGATGCTATTTCGCTAATTACTATGTAATTCTACATGACGTATTCTGTCACTTATCCGACATGGGGCTACGCGAATTTGTGTGCACTTTGAGCATTGCCGTCATAGGGTTGTGGTTATATACGAGCGAGGAGATAAAACACTGGAAAAGATCAGTGTAAGTGATCTAATGAGAATGTTTCGGTTACAGCCGGTACTTGATTGAAGCGGCAACCCATAGATTGAATACGCAAACTGTTAACCACCCGTCCACTGCGCTACGAGTATCTTTGCTCGTTTTGGGGAGCCAGGCGTTACTAAATCATACTTGAAGGTATTGTTTACTTTAGAGGAAAATTTCGTGATTTCCGGTCTGCCCTTGACAGATGTCAAGGAATTATAAATTCTATGGACAGCGAATTATAACTTTATCAGCAATGAATGCTTAGAAATACCCATTCACTTCCGTACAAAGACTCATATAAAATTAAATGGCTTGCTTTTAGGAGCATGGTAATTTTTCCTATGTCTTAGAAAATAATACACTTGGTGTAATGTGTTATTACATTATAAACAATTATTGTGATTATATTCGTCAGTCAAATTGTTCAGGAGTATACTGAACTGGTAATTATAGGCAGAGTAATGCATATTACCTTATATTGTTACCCAATGACAACTTTGACTGTCTGTCTATGGCTCATTAGATTAGTGTCAGAAAAGACATCACTAGATCAATGTAATTGCTCGACTTAGCGGGGGCACTGCCGTGCCCCCAGATTTAAAGTTTACCCCTTATGTTCAACCACATCCAGTAAACAGGTATCCCCTGTGATAGTTCCAGTTTGATTGATGATACCACGTATCAAGGCGAGTGACGCCAGATCATCGTGCCTGTGATTGATTACTCCCAGCCGTGGAGCTTCTTGATTTTACACATGCAGTATTTGACGTCTTGTTTCGGTGATCAGATGTCAGCATTATCGAAATAGTGCTTCATTAGGAAAAAGATATAGATACGGTACGATTAATTGCGATTACGATAAGATTTAGATAAAAGTTTTGGATACTCAAAAATCGCACTATTACATCTCAAAAACTTAGTAACGAAGCGAAGTCATAGAAATACTTAGTATAAATTCGATTAAATTATAGAGCAACTCATGTGGTTGAATTGCGGACAGAAAAAGGGAACACGATAAACTCTACCATAGTGCCTTTGAAATGCGTCCGTTAAAGAAGATAACACCGAAAAAATCAACGAGAAGAAAGCATTCGTCATTTTTTTTTTAATTGTCATATGTTATCAAATGGTATCTATCTACTGCTGCTACCGTAAGTGCGTAATGCCTGTGTCATAATGAGGTGTGAATCTATGGGTATATAGTTGGTAAAAAAAAAAACCGGCCAAGTGCGAGTCAGACTCGCGCACGAAGGGTTCCGTTATCCGTACCATTATCTATAAAAAGACAATAAAATTACGTTTCTTGTATGGCAGCCCCTTAAATATTTATTTTATTCTGTTTATTAGTATTTTTATAGCGGCAACAAAAATACTTATACATCATTATTTTGTGAAAATTTCAACTGTCTAACTATCACGGGTCATGAGGTAAAGCCTGGTGACAGACGGACCAACGGACAGACCGAATTTTAGTAATAGGGACCTGTTTTACTCTTTGGATAGGCACGGAACTCTAAAAAGAAGCTTAATCTGTCTTTTGGTTTCTTATTGTTTTTTTTTTATTTTTATGTATTGCTATTATAGCCTATTGGTGTAGTCTGATTGAGCAGAATACTCGCGTACTATGGAACTATGGAAGTTTCCAAAGGCTTGTGATTGATTACCTCTCATGACGCACTTGCGTAAAGAGGTTCCTGATTTTACGTGAACGCAGCTTTCAGCGTCTTATTTAGGGTAATGAAATGTCAAGAAATGTGTGTCAAGGGCTTTTGGTGATTTAGAAAGTCATTTGCACAGGTTGGTGTTATTTTTGTCGAGAGCCGTTTAACATTGGGTATAATTAGGTTATTAGGTGAAAGTATTTTTGATGCTAGCAGGCAGAGTTTAGCTAGAAAAAGTGCTAGGAGCTAGGCTATTCTTCTATAGATGATATCTGAATAAGAATAAGGCTAGTATTTCGAATTCGCGGCAGTTAATTCTGGTAATTTTGATAGGTATGGTGGTGGGGAAAGCGTCTGCCAGGTAGCAAAGTCTACTAAGCTCATGCTGTTCCGGCAGCTTGAAAAAATTCAAGACTGGCCGAGTTTATCACCTTCGAATATTTCGACAACTTTTTGAAACAAGTATCCTAAAATCTTATATTGTTCTCATAGAATCCCAGAATCTTCCAGTTCATACAACGATATGCAATCTTATTCTCACTATAGTAGATGTATAGACAATTTTGATGCAAAATATTGAACTAAATATTATTGAACTCCATGCCTTTAGTATTGAGCGTAATCGCTAAAAAAAATGTAACTATTTTTTCCCATGTTTCTACACCAATAGCTACACGATGATAGAGGATTGGTCAAAGAATCACATGTGCCGACGCCTCTCATATGAGCGGGGCGCAGGTGTGACCGACCATTGGGGCCAATTCTACAGGATTGAAAAAGAAAATGACGGTCAGTGAGCACTTAAGACTGCTATAAAACTACCTCTTATATTTCCAGAATGGCTGTGACCCGTAGTTTTTGCGTAGGCATTATCATTTTTGACGTTGAATTATTATTAGATGGCCAGATTTTAGGAAGGTCCCTATTGAAAATTGCGTTTGGGATTGGGAAATAGTTACTGGATCCAGGACGGCCATTTTTAGTATGTTAGTGCTCACACTACATAATATCTTAATACACATCTATCTATAATACAAATATGCGTATATATTTTATTGGTAAGATATATCCAATGTAGGTTCGTACGTACGTATAAGCAACTTTATGGTTTTCATTGCTTAACTCGTAAGTTTGTTAAGATGTTGGTTGTCTAGTGGCGTACGGATCTCCGTCTCCGGGGAGAGGACCCCCCGCTGAGGGCGATTGAAGCGTGGAAGCTCCGCGCTCGACAGTCCTTGATTGGGAGGTGGGCAGAGAGGCTGGCCCAACCCAGGGCAGGTGTTTGGACTGTCGAGGCTGTCCGACCGGTCCTACAAGACTGGTTGGACAGGGCTCACGGGTCTCTTTCCTTCCGGCTGGTGCAGGTGCTTACGGGGCACGGGTGCTTCGGAAAGTACCTGTGCCGCATAGCTGGAAGGGAACCGACGACCAGGTGTCACCACTGTGACTGTGACGTGGACACGGCGCAGCATACGCTGGAGGAGTGCCCAAGCTGGGCTAGCGAGCGTCGTGGACTCGTCGCAGTGGTGGGGGACGACCTCTCGCTTCCGACCCTGATCAGGGCGATGGTCGAGAGCGAGAGGTCGTGGAAAGCTGGAGAAACCTTCTGCGAGGATGTGATTTCGCAGAAGGAGGCTGCGGAGAGGGAGAGGGAGATTACCTCCGACCTCCCGATCCGTAGCCGGAGACTAGGGCGTCGTAGGAGACATTTCCTAAACGCCCTCCTCCAACCCCCATAACAGAGGCTGGGCGGCGGACCAGGGGGATCGTCCGCCGCCCACTAGCATGCCTCGAGGTGGCGCGCGCGGTGTTTCCGCGCGCCTCTCATAGATCGACGGAGTGGAGAACTCCTCTCCACTCCTGTCAACGGGAAGGGGTCCTCTTTTGGGGACCAACGCCGTCGGGGCCGCGGAAGTGATTCGTAAGACTCCCCGCAGCCCCGGCACCCAAGGCGTCCCGGAGAAACACCCCAGGTTTTTTAGCGGGTATACCGCCCCCCTCAGGGGCGGGGAGTCCCATATAACCGCCGAGCCAGGCCCCCCTGGCTGGCGGTATCCGTAATGGATTTTCCCTGGGTCAAAAAAAAAAAAAAAAGAAGCTAGTTAGTTCATGACAGAATAGGGAGGACCTATTTTAACATATTATTATTCCTACTACCTTCCATAATAAAACGACAACTGAGGCGTAAAACCTGTTAATTATATGTCTTAAAAAGATATAACGTCTGAAACCTGAATAGATTCAAACTTAATTTAATAAAAGCAATTTCATCAAAGACAAAAGGCACAAGTCAAAGATTCATACAAACGGGACCAAAGAACCGTTATTTTCATTACTAAATTAAATTAAATAGACTTCACAGACATAAATACAAACAGGGAGTTATATTACTCCTTTATCTTTTGAATCGGGTTTTGGGAGTTGAGTAATTTAATAAAACACTGACGTTTATTTATACGACCACCTTACTGGGAAACACGAGATATTGTTTTGTTTGTATTAAGTCTGCTGTAATTACTATTGAATGATTATTTAAAGTTAGCCGCGAAAGAAATAAAGTTTGGTCTCCGATCACTTGTTTCCAAGGCACTTTGTTTTCAGATAAATTAATGTTAAAATCCTGGAAAGTGGCGAACCATTCAGCGTGGCAATGCCGCCAGCATTCTGGGCACTCGCCTCTACCAAATGTCGTTATAAAGGTATTTTATTTAATGTTTGTTTTTGTATGGCTTTTTATTAGAAGTTCTTAAACTTTTGCGAATAGGAAACATATTAACTAGCTAAAAACGGGTCTAATTCGCGCACAAACAAATATCAAAATAGATAATTTTGACATACCTCGACGTTTTGACCGGGTTTCATCGGCCGTGGTCACGAGAAGACTCTCGGTCGAAACGTCGAGGTATGTCAAAATTATATATTTTGATATTTGTTTGTGCGCGAATTAGACCCTTTTTAGCTAGTTAATATGGCTTTTTATTGTAAATAGGTGTATAATATCTAGGTATGCCTATGCATTAACAAAATAAAGGCGCAACTTCTAGAATGGATAAATACACCATACACAACAATACAGAACGTTACATATTATTATTGTAACAGGCCGTAAATTTTATTGAAATAATTACTAACATAAAAAGTGTCGTTTATTTGAGTTAATAAATGTCACGTCGAGCGCACCCGCGGTTTCTGCGAGATCGAATTCCGTGCTCGATTTAGTTGGTTACGCTTAAGTTACGCACTGTGTGTAAAAACGCTGCAACTGTATTTTTTCCTGTTAATCCAATTAATATATTTAACCGTCTTCAAAAAAATATAAGGTTACAAGTCGGTATGTATATTTATATGTTTAAAACTGAACACCTTACCAGAATCAGTGTAATAGAGATTTGATCAAAAACTCAAACTAGAGTGATTAGGGAAATGACGATAAGCATCGCATTGCAGTTACGAGTATTTTGGCCCGTTCCGTCGTTGATTAATGTACTTACGCGTTAGATGAAAACCGTGTTTGTGTGATATATTGTATGCGACATAAATATAAGTCTATCCTAAGGTATAGCCCATTAGGAGAGCTGTTGAATGCTATGTCACAAAATACCTACTTGAATGTGTTATTAGATTGAAAAACCTAAACAAATTAAAAGAATAGACAACATTACCAAAGAACATACATTTATTAGATACCGGTAGCAATGTACCTGTACCTCAAATAAGTTAATGGGTAACTGGAATATTGTGTTTGACGAGAATATCCCACGTAATGAAAAGTGGCAGCACTTCAAATACCATTGTGTATTCGCATAATAATGACTGGCTTATTGAAAGCGATACATTTACGCGTTGATAGTAAGCATTCATTTTAAATTATGCTTTAGTAACAAACGAGCATTCCTATTAATTCAATTTAAACTATTGCATTCCTCAATGAAATACTTAAGTGTTAAGGCGATAACTTAAATATAGTACAGATACTTTCGACATTTAACCATGGTGGGCACTGGACACAGCAATATGTAGATATTAGAGAGGAAAAATAGTAATTAATCACTGAAAATCCTCCTCTTTAGACTGTGGTATAAGGTAAGGCACGCTCAAACTTGCAGCGTAGCGTTTCTAGCCACAGTGCGTAGGAATAGGCCCAGTTTCCCAACTAAGTAACCTACAAAGTGAACTCTGAAATACGTCTGGTGCGGGATCTCCGGCCAATGATTGATGCCCTATTGGTTTAATTAATCTTGCTCAAGGCTGCCCGTGTTCGCGTTGATTACGGCCCACACTTAACCACTTCGGATGTTTGTCACCGGATATACTGGCAACCTCGTATAGGATTTATTTTTGTAATAGTAACATAGCTGATTGGTTCGCGAAATGTCATTGATATTGGTAGGTACCAACATGTTATTTTGACAAGGTAACTAATGCAAAGTTACCTTATATCTAGAACTTTTTTTTAAATGCATTAATGTCTGTGCGCTAGCCTTGTTTTTTTTATTTTTTTATGAAAATAATTAGGTGCAGACTGCAGATACAGTTAGCTATTAAATTGGTAGAGAGCAAAACTTTTTGTATGTAAGGTAAATTACCCAATCCATCCAAAACCCCATACCGAATATTAATAAAATAAAAAACTTACTCCCATCCTAAAATCTATCCAACATCGACTGACAGCAATGCGACACGTGACATCCTCAGTATATGTTGACTCGTCGAGCGCTAACAAGAGAGCTCTTTCTCTATCTACTATTCTATTCTATCAACTATTATAATATCCAAATAGTTAATATATTATATTAACGCTTATCAGAATATTAATTACCATTTCATCTCGTTAACTAAGTTACTGTGGCCGTACAGACATTTCACATTCTACTAGTGCAATAGGAATGCAAATTCAGCAAGTCGTAAGACATAACTCCATCGGCAAATTTGCAAAGTTGGCCGATCGTAGGGCCAACATGCAGAGTTCGCATTGGGAGAGGACATAACTCTGGTAGAAGTGGTAGATAGTAAACCAGTTATCCATACAAGTTTTCAATATTCGCGATCAAAAATCATATTAACTAGCTTACCACGGGTCTAATTCGCGTACAAACGAATATCAAAATATATATTTTTAAGATACCTCAACGTTTCGGCCGAGTTGCATCGACCGTGGTCACGAATAGACTCACGAGGCTTGGGTGATCATGACCACGGTCGATACGTCAAGGTATGTCAAAATTATATATTGTATTGTTATTATTAGCTTGCGCGCGAATTAGACCCATTATTAGCTAGTTATTAAGTTATCCGTAATTGACAAATCAACTAGATAATGATGTATTGGTTATCGGTCAAGATAATTACATAATGTCGATTAACGTGTGATGCTATTCAGGATGATTGGAGTAAGCGCGTTAACTAATTGAAGGAATTAGAATATTAGTACGGTCAGCTTCAAAATTTGCTAAAGACCTATACACTTTCCTATATACTACATACTAGCTGCGCCCCGCGGTGTTACCCGCAGTTTTCTGAATAAAAAGTAGCCTATGTGTTAAATCCAGGGTGGTAGCTACCTCACTACCAAATTTCATGTAAATCGGTCCAGCCGTTTCAGCGTGAAGAACTAACAAACACACAAATTTTCGCATCTGTAATATTAGTAAGATTACGAAAAAAAAACACATATTACGTCAGTAAAATTAAACTGAAAATTTGGAGATGTTCAGCTTCACCTGAGGCTGACTGCATGTGCCTATTTGGAAAGCTAAAATCACTCCTAAAAACTCAAATGAATATAGCTAGGTTCCAAAATTACACGCAGTTACATCTCCCCAACCACGGATAAGAAAACTTTAATGACGTTAGAAGTAAGTAGGTACGGCGATCTAATAAGCTTTTGCTAAGTATAAGTTTACAACTAGGTGCTACGACTTGAGAGTTGACCACAACTTTCCTCTCGCATCATAATTAATATCCTACTAATATTATAAACGCGAAAGTTTGTAAGTATGGATGGATGGATGGATGGATGGATGTTTGTTACTCTTTCACGTAAAAACTACTGAATGGATTTTAATGAAACTTAACAATAATGTAGCTTATATATCAGAATAACACATAGGCTACAATTTATTAAGATATTGTGTGTATTGTCCAAAATATGACGATAAGTGTCAAGTAAGAAGGAAAACATCTACCATTTCCGAGCTATTTAGGCGTGCGCTGCCAAAACCGCTAGAGTTACACATATGTAATATATAATGGAAATGTTTATCTTAAATAGTCCTACAAAAAAGCCCTCCACAGTATGTGTCTATATCTTATGTGTAAGCCATTATAGCCAAAATAGCTACTCGAAATGCAATCCTGCGCAGACGAAGTCGCGGGAACCAACTAGTCTACTATAAAGTCCTTCTGTTTCCCAACCCATCGGGGTACTATACGGCAGCGGCTTAGGCTCAGTCATTGAGTATATTTACCAACTTCGAACACATCAGGTCAATTGCAGTACCAACTTAAAAAAACATTTGACTATAATTAAGCGGTGATAGTATTATTAGTGGCTTAGTGGGCGAACGTCCGCCTTCCAAATGTCGAGAGGTGTCGAGTTCAAATCCCAGTGCGGGCACGCGCCAATGTGTTTCTTGTTACAACATATGTACGTAATTACTCGCTTTTCGGTGAAGGAAAATATCGTGAGGAAACCAACATGCCCGAGAATTATTTCAGAGGGATGTTATCCACCAATCCGGACTAGGCCCCTGTGGTGGATTATGGCCTAATCCTCCTCACAATAGTGAGGGGAGGCCTTTGTCCAGCAGTGGAACAGTTACAGGATGAATAATTGTTATTATTATATTAACATTTAAAAACAAAAACATACAACAAAACAAAATCAGATTTAGCTAGTTTTAGTTTTATTTTTATTGAACTTAATTTAACTTGTTTAATGTAATAATATTAAATCACAGATAATTACGAAAGTACTTATTTAATTCTGCAGATTTAATTAACTACATCATAATTTTGAAACTTATTTTTCAGTGCTCAATAATAATCTAAAGAACAAGAGGTTTGAAGAGGTTCCTTTTTATTCCTCAGTATAGATTTTTACAATACTCTTATACTTTTGAAAATACAGCAATGTTTACAAAAGTATCCTAATATCTGATCGAACAAAAAATTCAATGTACCATAATGGGATGAAGTAGATAAATTCTGTTACAAAAGAGGTACATTTTAATGATGATGTTAGTGTATCAGAAAAATATTTTCGTGGTCGGTTATTTTCAACCGCATTGCTGGTTGAAAATAATTTGTAAAGTTTGGAAAAGGATTCTGCTCCTTTATTTGCTTGAGCTTCTCATATAATTATAAACTCAATTACTAACTGACAATGCAATTATCATGTATTACTAGTAGACACGGCCACGCGTAGTTGTGGCAAAATTTTTAGTTATTGCGACTATAAATTGAGATGTATCCTATCTCTCAAGTCAGATCAAACTGCACACAGTGTGCAGATTTGATTAAAATCGGTTAAGTAGTTTAGGAGTCCATCGCGGACAAACAACGTGACGATGTAAACTAAAACCTTGTAATTTCACGTAACGTGTTCTCCAATATCCGCCAAAAAGTTTCAATAAAATAAAGCATCCACAACTTGACTGAATCGTGACAATAAGACCGCAATTTGACGAAACTACTGAAATCAAAATTGGGACTTACAAAAATATGAATACCTATATTTTACTTTTGCATACCTATTGAAATTAGATTTTTTTCATGTCATGATGTTTATTTTGTTTTTCAAATTACTCGCCTAAAATTGTGCGAATTCAAAACCTAATAAACGGAAAGAGTTACTTACGTATATGCTAGGGTATTCATAGGTATTCTATGGTACAAGCAAGACGTGAAGGCATTCATGGTGTATCACGCTCTACAACTAACTCTACACAAGTACGTACGTACTTTCTAATCTATATTACGCGCCATCCTTAGACGAGCCCAATTCGTTCTTAAGTGAGCATTAATTAACTGATTAGGTTCGCAACAGTGCCAAATAATTTAGCCTCCTTACTAAACTATTCGATACCTCCTACGTTTCAATTTACTGCGGATTTACTATCAGTATAGAACACCAAATTGACTTGACCCATCATCATTTGCACTCGTAACAAAGCACAGCTCCAAATTTATTGGTTACCGGTTTCAGAAACAGAATAGGTACCATTTCAGTTGGAGCTGTGCTCGTAACTGTTTGTAAACAAAAGAGAGGTCAAGGTAATTGGTTTTGCGCTGTCGCTATGCCTTCAGAAGACAATCTGTAAGAGATTCCACGACTGAGTAAAGAGCTCCGTTTAATGTGGCCTTAAGTTGCGGATTTAGGAGTTAGGCGCTTAACATGCCCATCTCACGACGAATGGATTACGAGACCGTCCAAGCAATGAGACAACCTTGATTCAAAATTAGTTGCAGGCATCAAGTTATATACCTTCGCGGTCCAATTATATACCGTCTACCTATAACCTCGCGGTTTCACCCGCGTTAACTACTATCCCGCGGGAACCATTAATATTTATGGGATATAAAGTAGCCTATGTGTACCGGGGATAGCATAGCTTCCCAACAATGAGAGAATTTTTCAAATCGGTTCAGCAGTTTCGGAGCCTATTCATTACAACCAAACAAACAAAGTTTTCCTCTTCATAATATTATTAAGTGTAGACTACAACGTGCGTATGTAGTGTATTATATCGGTTATACCGTCTATACAATACAATACAATGGGTCGCGTACCTCATTCTTTATTCAACACCATACAGAAAAATGTATCTATCTATCTAAGTATCGATGTTCGCAGTCTTCACACCAGTGTATATCCATTATCTACATATATCATGGCCTCCAAAGTTGGTTCGTTTCGCTTATGGCAACAATTTTAAATTTCAATTCAGACCGCATAACTAAATGTAAAACCTTAATGGAATCTGCGACAATAGTAGATTACGATTAATGCGATTATTTTATTTTTTATTATTTTTACGGCATTGCACTAATACACTAGGCACAAATAAGTAAATAAACCGATAAACAAAATTACGTTAAAAATAATGTAGAATAATGTAGTTTATTATTGTTCACATTACCTCTTTACAGACTAATAGGTACTACCTAGTAGTCCGATTTTGATGCAGTTTTCAGTGATAGGTTTGATTTGTGTGTGATCTATAATTAGGTGTTACGGTGACAACTCACCAGGGGGTGCTGCAGTAAACACTTGTTTGCGCAAACCCAAAACTACTATTCCGGTTTAGATGCAGTTTGTTATCCTTTTTCAATGCTACTATCATCATTTCAATTACTTTTTAACGTACTGTAAGGCTACTTCAGAAAGGAATCATAAATGAAACGTTTATATCTCTTATCACAGTTATATTGCTCAACTTCACAATGATATTTAAATAAAACGTATTTACAAACCAATGGCGATCGTTCTCTAGTCCGCTCTACCATAGAGAATCCGGAACTGACTACATCAGAACTGACAGTTGACAACACTCGATATCATAGACATCCACAGACTATTCATGTTACAGTATTTTCAAAATTTTAAGTTTGTAGATTGTTTCCAAATAGTTAAATTAGCATCAACTTCATGGGAAACAGAGACGCTGGAAGGTGTCACATTCCTTCGCTACCTCGAATTATAAAATGGATGCAAATCACTTGGTGCGAATTGGAGGAATGTCAAATATATATGAGAACGGATACCTTCTTTCTATAGGTACTCCTCGTTGCCCGTTGGTGGAAGGGAGACGGAAAAACCAAGTTGTGCAAGTTGTGCGATTCACAAATATACCCACAATTGTAGGTAAGTAGGTACATACAATGAATGCCAAAATCTAATTTTGTCTTGCTTTGTATCGTCCTTGAAACTACGCAACTAAACGATCCTATTGTTATAGATGAATAAGCTAATTTAAATCTTTGCATAAAGACATACGGCCTATTATACGTCGATGTCCGTAATGGATATGGACGTGTTCTGTCTGCGTTTTTATAGGTTCAAGCTTGACCTTCACAGTCTTGAGACAAACATCGTAGATAGGAATACTGCGCCAGACTGCTATAAAAACCAAACCAAACCGGTTCTTCAGCTCAAAATGGGTTTCTTGAGCATAAGGCTATTAGGGGAGAGTTATTAGTCTTGTTATGTACAATAAATGGTACAATATTTATTTTTCTTTTAGAGGTGGGTAAAGAAGTTTTACGTAAGTAATAATTGATTAATTAAACCAAAAAGAAAGCACAACGTATACTAGATATATGTTCCTCTCCATCGCATCACATGATCAGATATGTCAATAATAGATTACAGTTTTCGTTCTCAACTGATCACATGATCTATTACATACTTCTACAACCCTGGCGCGTTGCCGAAACTAACCCCCGGTTTCTAGAACGCTAGTTGGCTTTGACAGTAGATTAAAACTATCGTTGTCTCTATCTAACACTAAACAAATGACAAGGATGGCAATAGAATTAATCTGTTGTCAACGTTGACTGACGTTTCAGAAACTGGGGGTTAAACCCCTCACAAAATTGAAAAAAAAGTGACCCAATCAACATTTTCTGTTACCCACCAAAACCCGTCAATGCCCGGTTCCTGAAACCCCAGTTAATTCTGATCAACAGGTATATCGTTGTCTCTATCTGGCACTAAACAAATGACAAAGACGTCATCACAGCTAACTGTTGGTTCAGAAGCCGGACAAGCAAACAGTGGTACCAGGTAAATAAATTTAGCCTATTGCAACTCCTTGCTTCTCTATACGAAGTTCTTGATTAGTATAGACGTCACTACAGAATCTAAAAAGAAATCACTAAAGAACTGAAATTTAAATCAACTTCGGTCGTTCTCTTAAAACTAAAGTCGTTAGCCAACTAGTGCCGTAATTAAAACAGCCCAATAATCGTCACGAAATAAAGAAGCAATTAATTCCTTCTAATGAGACGAGCCCTGATCGTTACGGAATCTTTGAATTAATTAGACAACACCGTACTTCCATTAGGCGATAACGGGGCTGATTTCCTAATAATTAACGGCCCCTTTTTTGTATAAGGGAAACTAAATATCGAATTTCCAGAGGAATATGGTTTTCATTTTGCATCTAAAAAGCCTTAGGTATTCAATAAAAAAAATATTATTATTGACCGAGCAAACGAAGTGAGCAAAGGTGTCCATTTTAAGAGTGGGCGATTTTGCTTTTGACCAGATGTTTGTTCCGGGCTATACAGGTCGTATTTCTAAATCGATTTTTACGAGATTTGATTCTTTAATTTTAGGCAGTTTTTTTTAAGGAGAGCGATTTTTGTTAGATGGGAAAATGGGGGCAAAATGGGGAAGTTAGTTGTAGCGTCGTTTATAAGCTTATAGATGATATTTGGAAGTAGGTACCTACTGAATACTGAACAAGTTTTTGTTAAAAAAGGTGTTATAGATGAGAGCAATGGGGGGGGGGGGGGGGGGGGGGAGGATGCCTATCACCATGTATTGGTTAAGCTCCCTTCTGACCGCGAGGTTTACTGTTCACAGAACCATTAGTATTACAATTATTGATTCCAAAATCGGCTAAGCATTAGATATTATAAAAAACCCTCTTCGGATTATCTGTAGGTATCCGTTCAGTAAAGTACTTTGTTCTGAGTTTCCAAGAGACCACGAAAGGACACATATTTTGCGATTATATAAGTCGCCCACGCTCGTACACGTGCAATATTACTTATTATCACGCGAAGAAACACGTTTGAGGAAAAAATACATTTCAACAAATACACATTTTTGGTTTCCTGCCAAACATTCGGTGGATAGCTAGCTGTACCTACCTAGTAAAAATGTTTTACATACACGAGTAGGTACATTACTATGCCACGAGGAATCACGGTTGCGCTCTTATAATAAAAACCATGGCAATTCAACCTACTCATTTTTGTGGATGTAGGTAAAATGATTCCAAATACTCTTGGTTAATGTTTGCTGAGAAGACATTCCGCCTGTATCATCAGATCAGCTCGTGGTCGCCATAAATAACATACTCGTAGTTGTCGTAATGAAAGGCAAAAAACAAAAGTAGGTAGGTACCTACCTGTAACCGAAAATGTATGAAGGACTCATGAAAGTGGAAGAAGCGAAAGAGGTGCGTCGTAGCACGTGGAAAGATGTAGTCTCTCCAACCCCAACGGGAAAAAGGCGTGGCTGTATTTAACACTAGCTGACCCAACAGACGTTGTCCTGTCATTGTCTCTATGGGAAAAAGCTTCCTCTCCTTCTATCTCTCTATATAATATCTCTTTCACCGCTCTTTATATCTCTTTCCCTCGCAATCTATCTCTCTCCCTCTATATCCATCTCTTTCAGATTTTCCCCAAAATGAGTGACAGGTGTCAACTGTATAACCCGATTTTATCAAGTATATTTTTCTCAGTTTCAAAATTTTTCCCGTGGTAACGAGATAAATAGTATCCTATAACCTTCTCCTGGTTCTCAGCTACCTTCCTACCAATTTTTAGCTTAATCGGTTCAGCCGTTCTTGAGTTATAAAAAGTGTAACTAACACGACTTTCTTTTATTTATAAAGAAGAAGATAGATTCACAGCTTTATTTGCATTTACTTTATGAGGTCGATCCTGAGTAAACTAAACTAGTAGATGGGCCGAAGACATCAAAAGAGTCGCAGGCAACCGGTGGATTCAAGTGGGAAGTTGTCGTTCGGTGTGGCGGTCTAAGGGGGAGGCCTAAGTTCAGCAGTGGACGTCTTCAGGTTGATGATGATGATGATGATGAGTAAATTAGCCTTAATTTAGTAAACAGCGAAAGCCGCATTGCAATCGGTTCGGTAGGTGATCTGAAACGAATAGACACTGATAGAGACTGAGAAATTGACACTGAAAGACTGACACTGATTGAGCTGAAATTCTCGTTCAGTTCTCAAACATTTTTTTATACATGTACATATTTACTATGTAACTTAGTCTTTTATGTATTGCTTTATTGTAAACTAGAAGCGACTCGCGGTTTCACCCGCGTTAACTACTATCCCGCGGGAACCATTAATTTTACGGGATAAAAAGTAGCCTATGTGTAGCGGGGATAACATAGCTATGCTATGAAAAATTCTTTCACTGTTGGGAAGCTTCCCAACAGTGAAAGAATTTTTCAAAATGGGTTCAGTAGTTTCGGAGCCTATTCATTACAACCAAACAAACAAAGTTTTCCTCTTTATAATATCAGTATAGACAAAGGTATAAGGGCTAAGACTTAGACTATGTTCTTAATAATTCTAATGAATTTAGTCTAAATATTGAGAAAATGCCTTGAGAAAATCTCTTCCGCATTAACCGTGGTCGGTTTGAACGTCCTAATCAAGTAGTCAAACTGTTTCCCTTTGATAGATGTTTAATTCCAGAGTTATCAATTAGGAAACCAATCCTGAATTATTAACAAAGCAGTATCGGAGCTCGCACCGCCTTTACCAATGCTTAAAATAAAGGTTATCTGTATTGGACTGTTCTTCCGTGTATGAACTGTGCTGGGAATCGAAGCCGCACCCTCACGCTTCTCAGTTGACTCATCATGCCACGAAGGCAATAGCGCCAATTACAGCAGTAACAGTTCAAAAATGCTTGCGATTGACAGCCTGAGGAAGAACGTGATGCTGTAAGCGGCCGATGGCGTTTATAGGAAACACGCCGCGCCGTACCTCGCGTAACATAGCTTACTATATAAATGCACTTTTGTGGTTTAAGGCCAGGTTATACTAAGATGGTACTGGCAGATAACCGCGAGCACTTGAACTGCTAGTTATTTTATCTTTTTATTTATTGAAAAACAATGATAACGAAATTAGAAACAGTAAGTTCCCAATCACTTCCTATATAAAAAGCCCCATTTATATTGGTATGACTTTACGTGGTTTCATAATGGAATTTCTCAGGTGACAAGTAGATTCGATTTAGTGTCATCTATGTAATTTTTTTTATCGAGACAATTATGCGTAATTGCGTTTCTGTCTTCCCAATCGCCTTCAATGTATGTTAAACTTTAGCTGAAAAAAAATTTGTATACTTTTAATTTCATATTTTAATTGGATTCCTCAGATTAAAATACTCACACGCTAATTAATATCTGCGTTCAATTTTATAGTAGGCACATCTTGACGCAGCGTATGGCGCGGTCATGACGCTTTAAGCAGTCGACCGCGTTTATAGGAGATCTCCAACCAGCGCTCTACATCACCTCCGTATTGAAACAGGTGGGGTTTTGTATGAAGTTCAAACGCTGTCTCTTCCGCCTCTTTGTAACAGATCCTTTCGAAGCGGTCATATAACTTGAGGAATTGAACTATAAATTATGTTGGAAGCTCTTGACAGAAGTAGTTGGCGTGGATTGATATAGCGCGATATCAACGTAACGGCCGACATTTAAATTTATAGTGGGGATGAACAGATGGCCAGGGGAATGATATCAAAAGCGGAAAATAATGGAGTATGAAGATATAGTCCTAAATGGTGTATCACACGATTTTTTCTGTGGACTTTTTTTCAATTTATATAGTGCTGTTTTGTGTTGTCAGTTGATGTATTTGAACAGGTATAGAATGCAATTTAAGTTGAGTATTTTTTCAATGACCGCACATCGGAAGTTTATTACAATGATCTGAACAAGTGCTGGAACCGCTGGACGCGTACAATCACATGTCCAGAAGTTACGCTGGAAACAATGTTTTTCAACTTAAAATTCAACCGTTTGCGCAGTACTGCTTGGCAGATGAATATTATAGGGCAAAGGCTGTCAAGAAAGTCAGTCACATTATTTCGGTAGGACCGTTCATACAATATAATCATCACCATCAACTCCACCGTCCATTGAAGAGCACGGGGCTTCCGTGAGGAATATTAGGTCATAACCCACTACGGGCTCCGGTACGGATTGGTGAATACTAGCCTTCGAAATAATTCTCGGGCATGTTGGTTTTCTCCCGATGTACTTCACCTTCACCGCGCTTCACCGCGAAGCGAGTAATAATTACAAGAGCTATGCTTTTAAGTAAAAAGAAGCAGAATACTTTATCATACAGAGACAACATTAACAACAAGACAACTACAACATAACAAAATAACATTCTTCTGCCAAATGAAGACCACAGATTGAGGGATACTACGTTTTTGAAAACTTCATTCTGGGGAAGAGTTGAAATTGTTCTTCTCCTATTGCAGGTCGAAACAGATTTCTCTAGAAATGGAACTAGTACCGCTCGGTCAGAAGCCCGATCTGTCATTGACGAAAACTAGACCGTCACACAATTATGAAAAAAAAATATTTATTTCTAAAAATTATATCCTGATATGTCAATTTTCTATATATACAATTTTTTTTTTTTTAGGGGGGGAAATGCCTTCGCACTTCCCTTCCGCCACGGGGGTGGGGGAAAGGGGTGTGTGGGACTTGAACCCACTAAAACAAACTAAGCCAAAGTACAGTCAACACGAGCAGCTACTATAATAAATAACGATTATTTATTTTATATTTGCCTCAAAAGACAAAAGTAATAATAGTGAGCGTCCTAATTTCCACAAAAGTATATTCCTTTTGTGTCTTCAGATTAAGGTATTAAAAGAAAGGCTCTGTATGCCGTGTCCTGTAAAAAAAAACAGAACTTTGCGGGATTATCCCTCTTTACCGGCGGCGTCACGCATAATTTTATACGACACTTTGTTGTCTACCCTCATCTCGCACAATTTCGTTATAAAATAACGCCCGTGTGCTAAAAATACGGATATGAAAGTTTTGTCACAGTCGTCATGTCGTTTTTGGACGAGTTAACTTTGTACATTCTGGGTGTGAGACTGTGTACGGTTTTGACACACAAATATATTATATCACAAACAAAGTGTTCCCAAATTATGAACAATTATCACGACGCGATAACAGTTGGCATTTCGGTTCGTTGTAACAGATATACTTACCTATACATTCATTATAACATACCGGATGATAGAAGAGGGTTTGCCAAAAATATCTGTTTTTTTCTACCATACTCTACTAAGTAGAGTCTACTTATTTATAAAGCCGTATTACCCTATAATTATTATATTTAGCCTCAAGGATATAGTTTTTTTTAAGAATCCGAAATTCGTCATTTACTTTTTCATGTATAGCAGTTCCTACCGATTGTTATATTTTGTATGTCTCGTTGCTAGGTTGGTACTAAAACACTGTTTGATGAGCTTTGAGCCTTATAATCCTTATGCCTCGGGTTGGAGATGGTGCGCTCTGCATGCCCCTAGCGTGGAATCCAACTACAGGCAGAATAGCGACGTAATTTAAGAGCGAGCAAGTGTTTCAATGACATGCCTGCCCCTTGTATGTGGACATGTTAACATGTCTGCCGGTCGCCTTCGGAAGTTGCAGACAGATGACTTCTTCCCATCCAATTACATTGTGTAACTTGGTGCGTCCATCAGTTAGTAACTTTCCTTTTTATAATATCTGTGAAACTTTTAATTGACCTTATCTACTTATTGTTTTATTATGATTGCACCTAGCTATAAATTTACTTACAATTTTTGAATTAAAATGATCTGATGCAGAGACAGACACGAACGATAGTGGTTCATTATGTGATTTGTCCAGCTCGTGATGTTCGTAGAATTAGCACATGCGTTAAATACCAAACGAAATGGTACTCTAAATGATTAGGTCTAACCTAGCCTAGATGTTCGGGAATAAAAATTACGTGATGGCGTCCGCATGCCACTCGGCGCCACGAAACTCAAGGCTATTGGTTCAATGGCGCCAATTATAGCCCATCCCAGTCGTGGAGCTAGTGTACAGTTAGCACGCACATTGTATGATTTCGCGAATGTTTTCATTCCGGTGTCTGGCCAGCGAAAACAAGCTTTAGTGTTTCGCGATAGCAGCACGCAAGCGCACGTTTGCGCTTGTATTGCCATGACGGCAAAAATATCTCATTACTTATGCACCACATTGTGTGCTATATTAATCGCGACAGTTCTCGTCGACGATGTGAAGGCAAGATCGTATCATTCACATCATAGTACATCCCATGGGTCGCATTCCCCTTCACACACGATCCATAAACCGACCCACTCTAATCCAACCTCTCACTCCTATCCAAGTCATTCTGGAAGCAGCAGTGGTTCACGGAGTACTACAAGTCACGGCTACCCAGGATCTACGCATCTCTCTGGAAATAGTGGCAGTTCGGCGGTAGTCAAACACAGCTACCCACAAACGCAAACAAGCCCCACGTCACATATCAGTGGAACCGGGTCTTCTCATGGTTATCCGGCTGCGCCTACACATTCTTTGTCCGGCGGTAGTTCCTTGTCCGGTGGTGGGTCCTTGTCCAGCAGTGGCAGTTCCGTAGTAAGTAAACAAAACTACCAACAAACGCACTCGTACCCCACGTCACACGTCAGTGGAACCAGTTCTTCTCATGGTTATCCAGCTGCGCCTACACATTCTTTGTCCGGCGGTGGTTCATTGTCCGGCGGCGGGTCCTTGTCCGGCAGTGGCAGTTCCGTAGTAAATAAACAAAACTACCAACAAACGCACTCGTACCCCACGTCACACGTCAGTAGAACCGGATCTTCTCATGGTTATACAGCTGCACCTTCAAATTCTTTATCCGGCAGTGGATCTCAGTCCGGCAAAGGCAGTAGTTCATCAGTGCACAGCTATCCATCAACTAATACATTGTCTGGTTCGGGAGCTCGCACCCAATACACAAGTGGTGGAACAGGAAATGTTCAACAAAACCAACATCACACCAGTATTCATCACAGCACAAGCTGGGGATCAAACCAGCCCCACTATACCCAAACGGGAAGCGGCACAGTTCATCATCACCACCACTACCACTACAGCTACAGACCACCGACGGTGATTCACTACAGCACATCATTCGGAGCGAATCCAGTAAGTTACCCCACCTACACAGGAGCACTGCCTCCATACGTATATGAATACAGAGGTTCCGGTAGCAGATACAGTTATTTATTGGCAGGCTTGGCTTTGTACAACCTGGGAAAGATATCCGCTATTCCAACAGCGAACAGTTACCACAAGCATTACACACCTCGATCGGACGAGTACTGTCGGTTTGGCGTTCGATACAAGACTGGTGGTTATGACGAAATGAACATCGATTGCAGGACTATCACTTACTTCATATTTGAAGCAACAGAAGCTCAACCCCAGATACAGCCCCAAACTCAAACTTATGTCAGCACGAATATTGTGAATCAACCAATAGGAATAACTCAGACAATGTTGCCTAATGGCACTTTGGTGTTTCCTGCCAACACACAGACACAAGCGAACATACAACAAGTCTTATCTGGTAATACTCAGCAGCTGTTCAATACCGTGCCAACTACCACTACCCAGGTGCGATCCTACACAGACCCCAAATTCTCAGGAAGGCCAGTACCCATAACTCCTGATATGGAATGTTATGTCACCAGAATCACTTCGTTCTCGAACATGCAAAAGCCTGTGCCTTGTGGATTACTGCAGCAATATACAGTATCGTCCTTACGGGGCTCAGCAGTGATTGCAAAGTCATCTTTGACTTTGATTCTAATAGCTATTGCTTATCTTTTGTACTAAAAGATCATAAGGATATTTGTTTTCTTATCTGTTTGTTAGTTTATTCACGCTTTATTTGTGTATATTCCATTATAATAATTATAAGCATTTGTACTGTCGTGGGTACTAACGTTAGTAATATCTTTGAAAAAGGGATATATTTGCCATGTTTGTTTTTGTCATGGTATAATGCAAATTATTATTAATGTTTCTAACAGTACGAAGAATTAATTACTTTAGAGGTAGCGTAGCGTATATTGGTGTTATACTCGTATATTATTATGTCTTTATGCTTCATTGCACGAGAAAATAGAATTTAATATTACTATATTGGTTTTAAAAATTGGCACAAAGATTTGCGTCTTGAATTTAGTCTAGTTCTATTTATAGTCAGCAGCGCTAGCACGTTTGAGAGATGGAAACCTGCCGTTTGTAATCAATTTGCATTTATTAAATAATAGCTGGCCGTGCCATATAAAATATAATGAGAAAGTAAAAACTTTTTTCCTTTTTTTTTCGTGATTTTTTCCCATGTATTAATGGTTATTCTGCTATTCGGAGTCAAATCCAAAAATTCGGTTCCAAAAGTCCGGGTTATAACTGGTGCAAAACACGACTTTGTTTTATATGTACGATGACTTTACTTTAGAATTTTATTAGAGTTTAGAAGAGGGCGTTCTCTCTCATCGACTTATGTATTATCATTTATCATTGTATGGGTATGTATAAGTATCTTATCTGCCAAAATATAATATATGCAATGTATAGTAGATCGACGTTATTATGAATAAAGTGTTTTATTTTTTTTTCTATTGTGCACTATTTTAACATTGTACCTAACACTGTAAATTCACTACTTTTTTAAATACTTAATTAAATGTACACCTGAATTATAGTATTGAGAGATTTTGTCTTTCGGTTTGTACCTACCACATATTGGTAAGTATGTTTCATAACTAACTGACTAAGATTAAAATTCGTGCTGATATCGACCTAAAATATTTTTACTAGTAGAAGCAGCTGTCATAATATAGCCAGTGTCACTCAACAATATAGTAGCCGACTTAACGACTGGATTCACTACAATGTCCGTTATGCCCGATCTGCTTCCACTCATAATGTCTGTGGTTCAAAGCGGTCACCCATCAATTGCCGATCGCGTCAAATATCGCTTCACTTCAGCTTATTACATGTGAAATGGACACTGGTTCCTAAAGCTATAGAAGACATATGACGTCACACATCGTGAGAGTCCATGGGTAAGTAAAGGTAACTCAAAGTTACACGCGTATGAATGAAGTCGCAGTGAAAAGTTAATCTACACTAATATTATAAAGATGAAAACTTTGTTTGTTTGGTTGTAATGAATAGGCTCCGAAACTACTGAACCGATTTGAAAAATTATTTCACTGTTGGGAAGCTATGCTATCCCCGGTACACATAGGCTACCTTTTATCCCGTAAAAATTAATGGTTCCCGCGGGGTAGTAGTTAACGCGGGTGAAACCGCGAGGTGCTTCTAGTATGCAATAAACGTACTGCCAACAAGTGTTGTTTGCTTCTGTATTCAAGGAAATTGACCTTGACTGTCTCGTAGATAGTGCTAAATCTGTTATCTAAAAATGATATCACTATTACGAACGTATTTACAATTTTCGTAAAGGATGTAGGTATTGTAGGTACAATACAATAACTCTATATATCATACATTAAACATAATATATTTACAGAACATAAAAATGAAACAAATTAATGCTGTAGGTACAATGGGCGGCCTTATCGCTTAAGCAATTTCTTACAGACAACCTTTCGATGGACAAGAATTTATAAGATGTGTTGCGGTGTGGGGTGGTGTATAATAATATACCCAAAGAAAAGAAGAGAAAAATTAATAAATAACCATAATGATACAATATAATGTAAGTATTTATTACATTACATAACACAATTCATGGTTAATACCTACATTTAAAACTCAGGTTAGTGGTACTAGTGGAAAAATACTATGGTTAATACTATTTTTACTAAAAAATACTATTTTTTTTATAATACTATATTTATAAAAATACTATTAGTTATTATTTTTTTAAATATACTTACTTATTATTTTTTAAACTAAACGGCACTCAAACTACTTAATATTTTAAAACGCAATTCCATTATGCTCAACCGTTTTGCCGTAATTTATAAAACCAATTAGGTATATATAATATCCAAACTTTCGCAGTTATTAATTAGACCGCTTCCACAACCGAGTGTAGGCATATATCGCGGACTATTATGTCTTATGTGAACGTGGGGATAGCAGCGAATGGGACCGCGGTCCCCAAACCTAGCGGTCCTAATCGACGGATGCCTCACAGTGCCGCCAAATTTATTCCAAGTACCATACACAGTAGGTAAGGTACCTAACTCTCCACATTCATATATATGCACATTTATTTCGCGCTATTAAGATTGGTTGATTTTGTCGGGCTATAAGTCAAGGACTCTACAATTATTATTGTCTCGCTGCGTCTTTTTCCACTGCGGGACGCGATGTGTTCGCCACTTATCAGGTGCGAGATGATCGTTATTTATTATCCTGTAATTGACAGTTAGGTGTTTAATAAAAAATATACATAGATAAAGGATTTCGCTTACTGGGCCATATTTTCACTATGTGCGGCATAGGTACATGTGAGGCGCAAGGAGCCATCGCGGCATAATCGGCGATAATTGAATAGGCATTAATTTCAAGGAATATGAATACAAATAAATGCATATTGTCATGTATTTATTGGGTTGGTACATTTTTGTGGCTATAGTTTGTAACAATTTTATAAATATATAGTCTGTGAAAATGGCCACGGTAGCCATTTTCACAGACATAAGTTCTACGGGTGCTACAACTTGGTGTCTCGAAACATTATAGATAAAAAAAACATAAAATCAACAATAAATGCATAATGTTGATACCTACAGATTTGTGCGTATTTAGAAACACAGTAAAGTAAAAAGTTTTATATAACCTTCACAATAGACATTAAAAACAAAACTCGCAATAACGTAACGCACTCCGAGGCGTTACCGTTAAACTGCTAAACGATATTACCTAGTTAAATGCGAATAACGCAGCCATGTGCGTAAGTGTTTTAGCCAGCAACTAAGTGCTGGAGGCGGTGAAAATTTCATTCGCAAAGTGCGCCCATTACCAGTCATTTAACTTTAGCCGTTAAACTGTGAAGTAAAATTAGGGCCCGTGGTTTCGTCTTGCGAGTTGGAGCAGTCGCCTTTTGTTCCATGGGAATGGTCGTGTTATTTAGAAGTTTCAACGGTTTGATCCATCCTTAGTATTAGCAGATCTTTTGTTATTTCCACAGTTTCATAAATTATGATGAGTAAAAGTCAAGTCAAGCCTAAATTGGAGTTCCATTCGTAACTGTGAATGATGAAACACATTTTCAGTCGAATACATTTTAAGACGGATTTAATTGAAGATTATACCTGCAAATCTAAAGAATGATACTATTCAACTCATCTATTTAGCAACCAGCTGACTCGTTCACAACACACCAGCTACAGAATGATTAATAACTCAAAAAGGAACCCGACCACGTGATAATCCTCCAACATGTCTCACTCATTAGAAGGCATGTTCCAAAGAATTCAAACATAACCTCCGGCTGTCTCACTGAGACCCGTCACTCAGCGCAAAGTATTTTATTACCTCTCGCTCCGTCTCTCTTCTTAATTATTTCTTAAGAAAAAATACCTCCAACGCGTTTAAGCATCAGATTTTGTGTTAAATATAGCTCCCCTTTAGAATCTTTTTTACTTTTACACTAGTGTATAATTAACGGCCCTGTCTTTATTTTTACAAGATGCATTTCTTTAGTGAAATCAGAGTCAATAGAGGTCTATTTTTAGTTTGACGCGGGCCTATTTATTTTGGATCAGTTGGGAGCAGCTGTGGTGATTCATCATTTTCGTTTTCTAAAGTCACGCCTGGGACACTTTTGTAATTGTAGGTGACGTTATTGATTCCTCTTCTCGTGGGATGCGATTACGTAGTCGATTAGGATCTTCTTCTTTATAAGGCTTTGAAGTAGCATGATCACTAACGTTCGTGTTATCATTGTAAACGGGTTCTTCTTCTTTGTCGATGTTCCAACTATTTTGTTCTATGAGAGAGGGATGTTATGGTTGAAACATATAGTATGTAGCCAGTTAGGTACTCTATTACGCAGTCTGGCTGCATGTCCAAGGACGTCCAATGTTTTTAGAATCAAAGAGATTTAATCGGGATGCTCCTGTATGCCCTCCACACATAAAGTACTTTTCGTGATGTGTTCAGATTGTCGATACGTATTGTAATAATAAAGGTATAAAAACATCAAAAACATCGGCCTAGTTATTATCAATTGATACCAGCCAGCTATAGCTATATACTAATCTATTACATTATATGAATCATAAAGAAAACGTCTGCTTGAAATTTTAGATCACAAAATTCTTCGGCATGGCACTCGAACGACATTTTACATAAAATATTCAGTGAAATAATCCAACACAGCATGATGCCCAATATTTCAGCGTGACTCGGTAACCGCCACCTGGGTGAACCAATAACCCGGGTTTGGTGTCGTTTCACCGGCTCAATGCCCGGTTATTATCGGACCGACTGAATTATTGCAAGCGGTTTTGTCCGGGCCCTACTAGGTTTCCTTACACACTAAGTATGTATGTATGTGTGCATCGTAATAGTACCCTTTACATACTACGTATAGTCATGCATAGTAATAAAGACTAGAAGAAAAGTAACTAGTCTAGAAAATTTTGGTAGAATCTAAAATTATGACGTCTTGTTGATTTTTATTATTATTCCCAAACCTTGCCTTCTCCGTGTCTTAAATGTGTACCGTTGAAGTAAAATAGTATCTAAACTATGAAAAAAAAAATCGGTTTATTATGCTATGAAACAGAAAAGTATCCTCCAAATCGATTTAAGACATCCCAGGGGATTGGATAATAATAATTATTGTAGAGAACAATCATGTAAGTTCGGAAATTAGGTCGAATCATAACATCTAACCATTAGCAGTTAGTAGCAAGAGCTTTCATATCTGCCATAAATGGTCATCCGCCATAAACCCAGCATATAACACAACAATCATAGCGAAACTAATATGACGAGAACGGTTCCTATTAATTTTATTAACACGATAAAAATAATAATAACTCAGGACGATGGCATGACCGGAAATAATATTTGGGCGCATAAAACAAAAGGGAAATAATGATAGGTCATTCTTTTAGCAATATTGAAGTGTTTTGGCAAGGTGTGGCGTCGGTAATAAGGTTTGATTCGTGACCGGAATTCCGCGGCGGGGAAATTAAATTAGGCGATAATATAAAGCTGTGAACACACCTGAGTAGCGTAGTTGTTACGCCAAAGCGGCTAGTGCGTGCGTGACAGATTTTTGGACTTTGCGTTACTAATTTCCTAGTGGACTCTTGACGAAAGCTTAGCTGTATAAGTATATTATGTGGTCCCTGGCAGCGCTAACTTGCCTTCTGATATCCCACTGCGTAAGAAGTGTCGCTACTGAAAAAGCAGTGTCACGGAAAGAGTTCTGCTTTTTAGTTCAGTGGTACGGAGCTCAAAACTTCGAAGTTTCTGTTTTGCATTGCTAATTATGCTAATAATTTTAGTGCATTCTGATGCACAGGAGTCGCTTTTGCTTCACAGATGCGACATGATTTTTTTTATATCCTTTTGACCACTATCACACCTGCTTATGTGACGAAATTAGACAATAATGATCAAGTTTATTCAGGGATTTTCCTTTGTCATTTACGGAACCGCCCACCCATCACAATGAAAACGTTTTAACGGATTTCAAAATATCCAAGTAAGGGAAGTATTTTTTCTTCTCAGAAGAGCCTACGCTCTAATAATAAGAGGCGGACGATCCATTCCGGAGGCGTTATACGAGGCTTCTGTCAATTGGGACCGCTAGGTGTGGGGACCGCGGTCCCATTCGCCGGATTGATTTTATTTATACCTACCGTAAGTGCTACCGCGTATGAACGCACCTTACGATAATACGAGTATTAGCATAAGATAGTTATATACTAGGCACTATGCCAAGGATTTTTGTTCTATCTTTGGCACTTTTACTTTTCGTTTGAAATGAAAATTTGAAAAATAAAAGTACGATATCATTTACGTTCTATATATATAATTTATGGGTTGGCTTTATGCGCTGCTCTCTGATTTGGCGTATTCATGATTTAACTTTATTTGCATAGATTAGGGTAATGTTTAGATCACAGCATAATATTTCAGCGTTGTTTGTTGTGCTAATGAATCGGATTTGAAGCATGTTTTCGAGTTATGACGGATATAAAGGAATGCATGTTATCTACTGACTACGGAACTTTTGATTTTGTGGTCCGACTCGAACTTAGCCGGTTATTAGACAACTTGTCAGTTTTATGCGTTTCATGCTATTTTTTTCCGCATGTATTTATGAAGTATTTCCCAAAATGTATATAACACTAATTAACATATCGAAATGGGCGAAATTAAATAAATATGAGGATTAGAGAGTATATTCTTTTCTATTAAGTAGTTTGCAGAAGACAAACAATTATTAGTTTTCACGTAAATTAGGTGCTTCTTTTATTGTCGAGTGTCTCTTGCCAACACATTATTTTTCTTTCTACGAGTAGACTATCACGGCAGGCGTGTCAATGTAATTCAAGCAGTGTTTAAAAAGTAAAAGACAGACTGAATAAAAAATGCGTGCCTTTTATTCTACTCGTACTTATTTGGGGAATCCTCCGGCGACGTAACCGCAAGGTAGCGTAAATATAAACGTGTAGGCAGTACCTAAGATCACTACAAATTGGAAATAACAGTATCGCGGGAGTAACTATCGATATAAACACTGCAATTTTTAATATCATTACGATAAAACCATTAATTTGAACTTACCTCAATCGTTATTCTCAATGCGTAGGAGTAGCGAATGTTTCATAGTATTACAATTTTATGTAAGTATACTAGTACCCAAGTTATAAGGCGCGTCGTGAATCTTCGTTCGCGCAGAAAAGAAAGTATGGTCCGAAGATTAACGTAAGAATGCTTAAAACATACAATCAACCTAAGATCACTATTATAAGGTTCATAATACACTGCAGCTGTTAGTTCCATCTCACTCATGCCACGCGGCGATCGCTACAATGGCGGCGGCTGCCGACCAATAGCGGTCAATAGCATTTCCCGCGCTTTGAAAATTCATCTTCTGCGCAGGTACATCGGTAAGCCATATCAGTTGGGTACTACTGTACATTGATGTAATATTATAAATGCGCAATGTCGTAATAATCTTACATAAACCTGTCATTATTTCTTTCGACCTGGTATTTTTTTTTTGTTTTAATCATCTGTGCGTTTGGTCATATTAGTTACAAAGGTGTTCATTTTGTAGGTACATATTTATTTTAATTTAATTAACGTGTGCTGAGTTGAGGCACTGCTTTACACTGTACTTGTAGCAAAGGTAATAATGGAAACGAACATTTGGATTCATGAGCGAACCGAGATCACAGCTGCGTAATAAAATAAAGGTATACGCTACACAATATATCTCTATTGATGAATAAAGAAACGGGGACGTATTCGGTATGTGTTCGTTATATTTGGTTTGTAGGTCGCACAATTGACTTTTTTTTTAGTGAAATTCTAAACATTGTTTTTAGAGTTTAGGTGCTTTCGTTTAGAAATTTTATTCATTAATTCTTTGAGAAAAAATATATATTGAAAGTAATAAAATCGATTGCTAAACCACAGCTTTAACTAAGACATTTACTTTTCATCCTAATGACCAAAACAAAAAAGCATCGACAATCTAACAATCACTTAGCCAGATTAAAACGTGTTGAGAAACAAAAGAAAACGCGACCACAAGGTGCACTTCGGAAATAACTTAAAAGGAACCTTATTTATAGCGAGTGCCGCTTATTCAATTAGTAGGCAAGTCCATCGCAGCAGGATATTAAGTAGAAGACAAATCGTCCCGCTTCACGCTCCTCACCACTAAATTCTTATAGATAGTAATTCCACATCGGTCTTCCTTTTCCTTCAGGAATATCAAACGGGAAGTAAAAATTCCATTTGGAGGGGGAGTCTGGCAGATGTTACAAGCGATTATATTTTGGTGGTTGGCTAATTTAATTGGAAGCGCGGCGTTAATTTTTTTAAGCGTCCATATAAAAACGTAGCGCAATGCGCTAATATCAAGGAACAAAAGTCGAGGCTAATTTTGTCAAGCTTTTGTGTCTTCGAAATGATGCGATATCTAGAAAATGTTATTTTTAGCAGCAGGTTTGTGTGAACATATAAAACTGTTAAAATGTTATATTGTTAAACTGTTACCAGAAGAAGGGAGGAAGTTTTAGACATGTAACTTACAAACTTAAGAATTTTTTCGGTGCCATTAATTATTTTCTAATTAATTCCTATTCGAAAATTTAAGAATTGGGCGCCACCATACAACTTTCATGCAAATTGGTAGTAGTTATGTCAGTAAATCCATATTAAATCTGTTTTTAACTAGACAAAATGATGTATGCATTAGTTTGCTACGTTCGCCACAAGGCCACATGTGTAGCATTTATACGAATATCAAGTAAAACAAACTGAATCTATATACGACTTAAATATAGTATAAAATATATAAGGTAAAATATAATAGGTACTTATTATAATAAATTATCAACCATAACATGAACATTGAACATGTAATGCTCTAATACAATATCATAGGTATTGAGTTCAGATATAGATTACAGCTTTATTAGTACTTCAAGGAATGTCTAGCCGTATCGTTTACTTTCGTTGTGTGGGTGTATTTTGTACCAATATCAAGTCATTTTCTCTGCGTGTGCCGTATTAACATAATCTACCTATGGAGTCTGGGAGCCGAATGAAAAAATAGCAATCTATCAACCGAATGTAAACACTATGAACTTGATTATCAACTGTGCCCTTGCCTGAATTGGGTTCCCGAAAATATTAATTCTATATTTAGATGTGTGGATCTAATCTCGCATAGCATGATAATTATAATTATGGTATACCCTTTGTACTAATTTAATCTTGATATGATAGGCATTGTTGGTTAGATAACGCTAATAAGAAGTGACTTATTGGAAATAAATAATAACTAAAAAAAAATAGGTTTTAGTCATTTTCTCTGCGTGTGCCGTATTAACATAATCTACCTATGTAGTCTGGGAGCCGAATGAAAAAATAGCACATTCAATATAGATATGACATCAAGTTATACCTACCATTGTGTTCATGAAAACTTCGAAATTGGATATCCAGTATGGACATTTGTGTTCAATATGTCTTGGATTCCATCAGTCCGTGCAACATCTGTGGCTTAACACAAATACCTAAAACAATGACCCGCAGCTTGAGCTAAATGATCAGTGTACAGATGCACTTTGCTGTTGTATTGGAAAATCCAAGGATTTTCAATAAAACAAGTTTCGAGTACAAAATTTGCAATGTAGTAAAATTTTGTCATTTAAGTTTATCTTTGGAAGTAAATGTTGACACAACTGTTAGACTATTCGTTTTGGGGGTCAGACAGGGTGTTATGTAAAATTATCTTCAAAGGAAACACATTGGTAGTTATGTAGAAGTGTTTTAATGTGTAATAATTGTAACAATGTAACAGTCGCCATTATCACTGTATAGTGAAACGGTGTTTCCACACAGAGTGATTTTACCCTGAACGGCTAATCATAACAGTGTCTGGCAGACTAGATTGATAAATGTATAATAAAAAGTATTACCTATGTACCAAAAACGATAAAAATTTATTCAAATACAGAGAAAATATGTGGCACTATCGCAACACTTTTACTATTTCTGTGTAGGGGGGAAACGCGAATGGGGAAATTCGCGACTAACGCTGAGCTTCTAGGATTTACTCATACGTGATGAAATTGAAAAGCATCGATTTTCGATACTTCTGGTTAAAACTGATAATAACAGAATTATAAAAATTACCTTTTCAGATTTCATAATTCAATTAGGTACCTACTATTCCGCAAGCAAAAAAAACACAAAGTTAGGTATTTTAGTAAATGCTTAGAGCACTCAATGGTTTTGTGTATATACCTACTTTTTAGGGTTTGCTCCAAACAAACTACACAACTTAACCTTTAGGGAAATTAACAGAGGGTAATTTTCACCAGTCAGGAAAATATAAGGATATTTACATAAGTTTTCCACAATGTAGATTTTGATTTTGCAGCGGACGCTGAATATACTGCTGCTTTCTTTATTTAATTTACATATATGGCATTTCGTATTTACTCCACTACATTTTAAATCTCGTACAGGCAGCGAGAAAAATCACTGAACATATCCATTTTTGTGACTGATGAGACTATTTGTATGACGTATCGTAAGTACGCTAACCAGCGTTTTAATATGATCTTACCTGATAGGAATCGACATATTGTGTTGAATTCACATTCAATAAACTGGGGGCTTACCATGACGTCTTATTGCTATCCAGTTGAGGACCTAAACAGAATCATTCACAACTTATTCGTACCTACCATGTCGTCATGTTGTGATATTTTGAAGGTCAATTTAGGTGTATTAAAATCTGAAGGGATTGACGTCTACCTAAATGATATCGGAAGCCATGTATCACTATTATTTGAAGTAAACGATTATGTTTACGCCCTCAATTGGATCACAATAAGAGGTCATGGTAAGCCCCCTGGTCGTATTACCTGTAATAGGACCACTTTATTGCTAGAACCCTGAGCCGTGGTTCTGAATTCTAGCAATTGAAGGGAATATACACCAAGGAAACACAATATGGATTGCCGATGTAATTTCTGTATTTAGTTCCCTCTATCTATATGATGTAGGTACATAATATAGAGGCTTTATACATCCGTTTGTTGTCCTATTTTAAGGCTATTCAATACCACTTCCTTTTTGCTGTACCTCCCACCCATAGAGCAAAAAGTAACCTTCAGCAAGATGAATCGCAGTGAACTAAAAGTAAGTAGAAACTCCCGCAAACGTAACCGGGATGATGGATGATGTTCAGTGTGCTTGCAGTAGTGAATATTAAGAATTATTTATCAAAGCAACTCTGATACTGTATACCCTTTCATTCGATACTGGTAGAAGTACCGACGATTGCGTTTGAAATATGGAATAAATAGATGTCTCTGACAGACTTGCTGGGTCTACTTCCTTTATTCTTAGAATCCATGCCTGTTTTTATATCTGGCCTATATGATAAAGTAAACAAAAAACATGACTAACTAAACATTAGAACATGCATGGTTTGCGAATGTTTATGTTTGATTTGTTTGTTATATTTCGGATTACAAATATTGCTGGTTGTTTTCACAATTTTCTATCCTTCTATGTAAATTCTATTCTATTCTATCCTTCTTCGTTAAGTATCGAGATTGGCGATACGTAATCAATTAAAAAACACTTCTTAGTACTGGAATTGTATTGTGCAGCCTACCAGTACCTCCGTGGAAGTTTAGCGCCCTCTCTATCTGCCATTCCCTCAAGGTTTTCACCTGAGTTCCGGGTACAACGTTATCATCCACATACTTAGCTTTATACAGCTCAGCCCTGTATATCTTTAGCTGATCTTTTATGTAATCCACGGGTACTTTTGATATCGCAAGCAGTCTAGGCCTAAATGTGTCTGCGTCGGGAGCGTTTTTCGACTCGTATAGTTCGTAAACTAGGTATTTATCGTTTTCTTTTGGTGCTCGGAGGAAAACGGCGTAGTCTACGCCCACGTGCAGATAGCCTAGGAAGTTGTGTTCGGATTTGAAGCCGTCGAGGAATTGGAAGATCTTATGCAGGCGGGCGCCGGTGGTTTCCTTGAGCAGGCATAGTGATAGGATTGCGACGAGCTGCATCTACAATAGTACCATTGATCATATAAGCAGAGATTGACATAATTTCTGGTACCTAGTAAAACCTTTTATATGAGCAGGCGTTGTCAAACCGAGAGTGGTAAACACGCTTCGCTTAGAACAAGAAGGATTGACGGAACGTCTGATGGCTACTCGAAACGGAGTACCTACCTACTTTAGTTATACGATCACTTTACCATTTTATATGTACGTATTGTTTTTTACTTAAAGATTGAAGTTCTCGGCGCCGTCATCATGTTTATCAACTCATATCTACCCAATGCTGAGCATGGGACTCTACATACTCTCGTGAGAAGAATTAGCTATAACCCACCACAGGAGTATGGTTTGTATTAGTTCTATTTGAAATAATTCCAATATTCGAATTTTAAATAACAATGCAATAGTGGTTTCTCACGTCTCAAAATCCGCTATGCAAAGTGGATACGTTGTAAAGCAGATTTCTAAAAATATACCTACAAATCCTAACAAAAGTACAAAGTAGACAAACGTTACAGATAATAAAATCATTTTCTACCAAATATTTTACTTACACAATTCATATTGGCGGCACTAAAGTAGCCGCCAGATAAAAATGAAATGCCGCGTAGCTGCGGCTATGCCACCAAATTCTGGTTTCAATATTATTAAAAAATTTACACCTCCGAAGTGTACAAAAATATACTTGCGTGCATTTTACGATGCTTTAAATTTTTTATATTATAAAACGTTTGCACTGTATTTTTCTTTTTTAAGGTTCAACAACCGTCACTCGTCGTTGGAATATGAATCAGCAATTTTCTTCTGTTTTCTACGTTTTCAAAGGTTGTTGAACGATATATTTATTTCAGGATGATTTTGAAGAATGAAAACACAAGGTATACTTAATGAATGACTCGTCTATTTAGATAACGGACGTGGTGACTTTTATGTGTCGATTGGTCACCTATAGTGGACGAAAGCCAACCTGAAAGTTTGTATAATATGGTATCATGGACAAAACTACGACAGCAAGTAATAGTGATGGAACCCTTGGCGCATGAGTTACTCGCGCTTTTCCAAGCCATTTTCACACGTTTCAATAGTTGAATATGGGAACTGTAATTCCATAGGTAGTACAAAATGCATTTATGAGAGCAATGCGGCGCGATCAGAATACTGAATATGAAAATTAACAGGTTATAATAAATACGTGTGATATAGTATGATGGTCCATAAATGTTAAGTTTAAGTATATAGAGTAGATTTTATGAAAGTTTTTGTTTTGTAGTTTCTAAATTCAAGAACATTTTAAATATAAAATGCTTTACAATTGAGCACTTCTGCTTATTTATCTACACATTATATAACTGTTTTTGTGTGTGCATATAAGCATACTGTAAAAGATTGTATAATCTCGCTGTTATTTCCGCTTTAACGTCTAATTTTGGACGAATTTGAATACATTTTGTTATGTTTAAATAAACATGTAATTTATAATGATAAGGTACTGTATTCACGCGGGTAAAACACAGGGCACAGTTAATGTGAATTAATCAAATGTAACCAATCAATTATCCTCTCAACTAGGTATAAATTACTCTATAGGTGCAATGTACTGTGTGGCGAGTTGCAACGCGTCTTTGGATACTGGCTTTCGTGAGCTTCGCCGACCCGTGGTTTGCTTGCACTTAGCCAATGTTCAAGGACCGTGCACCATCCACTCCACAACTGGTTTGTTCTACCTGCTCACCTGGAAACTGTAACGATATTGCATTACTCAAGGCGGAGGCGGACTGGCGGCACAATGGAATCTTTCCTGACTGACTCCACACAAAGACCTGGATTACAGCTTGTCTATCAACCGGTTTTCTTACTTGTTTCTAAGGTAAGGACGTTACGGTAAATGCATACGGTAAAGATTATAGTGAAAGCTGATCTTACGTGCCATTCTGGTACGTAAGTAGGAAGGCGTAAGGATCTACTACAATAAGAAAAAAATCAAAAGTGGTAAAGCTATTTGTCTCTTACGAGTGCCCTCTTGGCATGGGAATAAAGACATTTTAATTGAATTGAATTTGAATCATTAAGCCAATCCAGCATTATTTCTTAGGTAGCAATAATACCTACTCATTACCGCATATACTTATATCGCTTCGTATCGCCTATGAACTCGATGACCCCTGACGTTTCGTTTCATAGAATTCATGACTGTAAATACCAAATATTAATTAAAACAATATATCACCCGCCGTCACTCGGCTAATACTGTCCCCTACCCTATAAAGGATAGGTACCAATTACACAATTTTTGTTCAGAATATAAATTTTAACGTGAGACAGCAGAGCCGACCCTTATCTGGAGGTGTCTTAGCGTAGAGTGTGGCCCACACGATGTTATATAACGAATAACGATGGCACTAACTTTTCTTAGGATATTTTATGTTGGACTATCTCCGCCCTGTGTGCCCCTTCCGCGCAGTAATTTTCCTTTTCCTGAGGTAAACCGTTATGTTTTCGACTTTAGACTTATTTTCTGTCAAATTTAGTATAAATGGATTGTAGAGTTTTTTTCCTTCTTATTAAAGTTATAACCATACGTTTATTTTTTCAACCGGTAGTAAGTATACACTTTCTAAACAACCACTGATTACATGGAGACGGTATAAGTAAGTAGCTCAATTTTATTATTGTTCTATCTAAGCAAACTACATAGAACGTCGTTGGGGCATAGCTTAGTTTTACCATTCAGTGAAGCTCTGATGCGATTGGTACAGTCTTGAAAAGAGTGTAGTTGATAAGTTGTAGTACATATACTTTAGTTATATCTACATCTTTGGTGAACCAGTCACTAAGAAGTCATTGCTACTTACTTACATACACACTATAAAGAACCGTTCTGTGTCCCAAATGTTTTTGCGGCTAGTTTTAAGATCCTGTACAGAGTGTACAGCACCCTTACATACGCGTTTCTGAACGAAAGATCTTCATACAAAGCGCGCGTCGAGCGCGTAATAACTCACACTAGACACACTGTTCTGTACAAGCAAAAACAACTTTATAGCTTACTGAAAATATTTTGTTCCGGAAACACATAAAGGATTATTGCTATGCAAATTTTTAGCGACTATACAATACGTCTTATTGATAAAATAAGAGAAATGTACCTGCATAAGATAACTCCCCTGCTCACTACCTATAGGAGAGTCTAGTATTTCCAAAACCCAAGAAAGCAACCTCCTAGTGTGGGAAAGAATAATGAAAATAAACTAATATAGCAGCTATACGAGTTTTCGATAATATACTTAGCATTTCAGATTGCATCAGGCGTTTTTAGCATATAATAAATAATAATTCCTTTAACTGTCCCACTGCTGGGCAAAGGCCTCCCCTCACTATCGTTAGGAGGGTTAGGCCATAATCCACCACGAGGGCCTAGTCCGGGTTGGTGGATAACATGCTTCCGAATTAATTATCGGGCATGTTGGTTTCCTCACGATGTTTTCCTTCACCGAAAAGCGAGTGACAATTACGTACATATTATTATGTTAAACAAGAAACACATTGGTGATTGCCCGCACTGGGATTTGAACTCACCACCTCCGTTTTAGAAGGCGGACGTTCGCCCCCTAGGCTACCACCGCTTACACACAGACAAATATTGAAAACGTTACTTCTAAAGGTTCCTACTGTCTTTTACTCAAATTGAAATTCAGTCGTTTATTCTCGTCGAAGTCTTAATTATAAAGAGCTTATAAATTTCGTAGCAATAGGTCACAGAAATTAAATGAGAGAACCCCTTTGTATACATATCAGCCTAGTACACGTGTGGTCACGTAGGGGCTGCGATGTCGCTCTAACCCCCGTGGCACTTTGTTGTATAGAATTAGCAGTATGGACGGATAACAATACCAGTCTAACTGCGTTACTGGTGTGCTGAAGACTAAAATTTAGCGCCCATGCAAAGATGTCTCCTTCTCCTCACACTCATATATTTTCTATCTCTTTCTCCCTGTCTCTTGGCGCCGCTACCCCAAACTTCGTCACTTTTCTTTAAAGTCGTGCCGCCATCAGCTCAGGATTTCGGGGCCGTGTTTGGCTTCTGTGACTTTGGTGTTGGTGTAGTAGGTAGTGTAGTTTTGATTTTTTGATGGTTCAGACGCAGAATGCCTAGCTTTCAAAATAACAGGCAGCGTGTGCCGGTTCTCCTTCTTGCCTTTCACCCGCTACCGTCTCAGTAAAAATAAGTTATTTATAGTGCTAATTAATCACATTCAAAAGATAAGTGTGGCAAAGTTGTCCGTGATCCAAAATATGATTAGGTAGATCACAAAAATACGTTCCTAACCACTTTTTATGTTATAGTTGCAAGTACTATTAACGTTATGTTACAGGCACTTTTACCTCAAACTTTTGGCAAGTTTACCGTAATCTATAGCGTCCATACTGTTGCCATACAGTAAAGGTCCAAATTACCTTATCGTTGTCTCTTCCGGTTGAATCGGTTTCATTACAGACCTAACCCGGCTTATCAGAGAGGCTAGTTTTGTAAACGAGCGGCGGACCGCCGTCGGGACGGCGATTGATTGCTGCGGTTATGGGTTATTGATGGTAGTTCATGTTTCGATCCGATTTGGGCATGTGGTGTCAATGATATGAAATATTATTGTAGCTAATAAGTGAGACATAATTCTGATGAGGTAATCGTGTTTGTCGTATTACTGATGGATACCAAATTTGACCACTCCCTACTTGAGAAATTAATGTACTGTCAGCAACATAAGTCTTTATACAGATCCTGGCATCCAATTTGACTTTACGCAGTGGCAAATTATTAAAATCTTAATCAGGTAAATTAGTTAGTAAATTAGTCAAGTTTGGAAATAGAAGTTCTCAAACTTTCGCGAACTGGAAAAACATATTTAAATGTTAATTAGTATTTAAATGGGTGTAACTCACGCACAAACAAATATCAATATATAAAATTTTGACATATCTTGACGTTTCGGCTGAGTTACATCAACCGTGATCACGAGAAGACTGGAGGATGCGGGCATCACCGTGCGGAGCGGCAGGTGTCGTTTCCAACTACTCGCGGTTGGTCTTGCAAAACGACAAAGTATGTATATCAAAATTATATATTTTTGGATATTAGTTTGTGCGCGAATTAGACCCGTTTAAATCTAATTATATCAATAAAAGTGTTATAATAGCGTCTGGTGCACCCAGCTAGATTATGTTGTCGCAGTATAGCTAATGCTCTCATTATGTTGTATCTACCATAACCGTTTATTTCATAGAGTGAAGGAAGAAAATACTCGTAAGACCAAAAGATTATATTTTTATGTTAATTGTTAATCCCTTACAGTAGAACACTATCCAGCAAACATTTGCATTTTCTTTCACGCCTTTTAATTCAGTTAAAATGGAGCCAATAGCCGAACCAAAAACCAATCGGTAATTCGAAACCGTGCCCTGATTAAACAATGGATCGGGGCGTTACTGGTAGAGATGCAGTTATTGTCGACAAGCGCTGACACTTTTGGACAATTCCGGACACTTTTGCTATCCGGCAACATTGGATTTATAAACCTCCAATATTGGATATTTGGAATAACTATTTGACAGCGACATCGTTCTTTATCAATGTTGATAAGATAGCATACCTACCTGCGGTGCGACTCTACTTTCGCTCGCGTTTTAATATTTTCTGTATATTCTTTATCATTAATTTCGCCATTTTATTTTTAATTTTGGCGGTAGTATTATAGTAACTACATTCGGTCTCAAAAGTAGTGTGAACATCTCCACGCCCTTTCTTTTCGTAGATACGTATGTAAATAAAATTTTATAATAGACCTAAAATGTTAATACGTAAAATTAGATTGGAAGTAAGGCCATGTTTAGCTACTTTTAATGGCGACTGTACCTACCTTTTCTTACAACTCCAAACTTAGTTTAATTTTGTACCAAATTTAATTAAACTTTGTTCAACCGTTTGATTGAGTTACAAACAATCAAAAATCTAAACGTCAACATTTATTAGGATATTATTAGTAGGATTTATTTTTCTCTGTCAGACACTTTATCGGCATAACCACACTGTGTCCTCCCTAGTCATTTGTTAAATAACACCATTACTATGATTGTGGTGCTAAAAATTAATATCCGGTCGTTCGACGAAACGATTTTTTAATTTATCCGGGTTAATGCGAGCTCTGAAAACATCCGGATTGAAGTTAATGAATGGGATATCGATTGCGTTTACCGTTGAACTCCTGTTTGTTTACATTTACCTTTAATTATTAAAATTGGCTATATTTATACCTTTCAAATCAACGGTAAATTAATCTACATCAAAATGTATCAATACGCTTTATAATGTTTGTATTTACATTATCTACTGCTCTAGCAGTTTACATTAATTTGTTTCATATTTAATTATTTGTTGGTCAACAGATATATCGACGCCCGTAATCTAAATTGACGTAAAGGACAGTTTGCTCATAATGAACTTTGAATGCAGTCCGATACAGTCTTTTGAACTCTTTCGAATGGTGTAAGTAACATCTTCGTAGACTACAAAAAGTCCCATACGCCACAGAAAATGTATGATTCTAAGTCATTATTGAAACATACGAGTATGTGACGTACTTACGGACAAAATTTGACTTATGTCTTGTTTTTGCAAATAATACTGCTGTAGGGGACAGAAGCTTTTTTTTCTGAAACCATCACAAACTATGTTTTTTGCTCTTTATTAAAGAAAGACGTAGCAATTATAAAATTATTTTCTTTTATTAATTAGGCACCTTTTGTTTGGCTTTTTTTGTTATTCGTTACTAAAAACTGTCAATATCATTGATAATACTATACATTTTCAGGAGCCGCAACATCGATGAAATGTTGTAAAAATTTAATAATAAAACTTTAAAATAAAGCTGTGGTTGAATGATATATGTAGATATGATATAAATCTACAGCACGATGATTACCATATGAATCCGAATCATTATAATACGATAAAATACGAGTGAGTTTATGAATACATACGCTTGATTACAAGGCACTACACACGCAGTACACACACACGGCACTTCCAGAAATGTATATGCTTACTCTTAAATATTAATTCACTGTAATAATTTATGGGCCCTATTTATTGCGAAAGTAAAAGTTTCTCTTCGCAGTATTTCATGTCATTTCTATTTAGAATGCAAGTTTATAATATGAATTAATTTATTATATTATTAGTTCTGAATCGATCGATATCGAATGTGGTCTACTACGTGAGTATAATAATATTGACTAGACCTCTTTGATTTCTGCAAACAGAATCTGTAGACGCATGTTTGCGCCTTATCTACACCATTGAGTATGAACCCGGTTCAAGAGCCCTATGGAATGCCTGACCCGCTTCTGTTTGCCTTGGAATAGTGAGATCAAAGTCAAATCCAGGCGCTTGTAGTGTTGCCGACACGATAACGAGATATGCCGATTTCTTTTCTAGAAAGATTATTGCAGATGTATGGAATGAGTAGGTATGGATAATGATGGTGTCTTTGTGACCAAATTTTGACCCGGTTTCTGTTGTTTAGTTCATCATCAGCCTGAAGACGTCCACTGCTGAACATAGGCTTCCCCCTTAAGTCGCCACACCGAACGACAATTTGTCATTTGCATCCACCGGTTGCCTGCGACTCTTTTGATGTCGTCGGCCCATCTAGTGGGAGGCCTACCTACACTGCGTCTTCCAGTTCATGGTCGTAACTCTAGAACCTTTCTTCCCCATCGGTTATCAGTTCGGTCGGTAGCATCATTATTTGTTTTGTGTTTCAGACTGCCAAGTTCCAGTGATATTACAATATTATGGTAGCAACGAGTTGTTCTGATGATACCACCTATGTCCTATATCCATGGATGATAGGAGGGGGGGGGGACTGATCTGAATTGGAGGGGGGGGGGCAGATGGGGGGAGGACTGATCGTAAACAACGGAGCTCATCAGTAAATAGCAGGAGATTGATGGTGCTTGCCCTCATTTTGATCCGCTTTGTGCATCGAAAAATACTAAATATTTCATAAAAGTTTGTCAAGAAAAATATTTCTTTTTCCACAGGTTTCATAAAACGTCGTGTCGGTAAATGTAAAGAGTCCCATAGGTGTTTGATTAAAGTAAGCTTTTAGGAAAGCTATTTTTTTAGGAAATACGATCGAGTTCGTAACCTTTATGGTGTCGGTGAACTGAACAAAGGAAGCCCTAACCGGTGCGTTCACTGTATTTGATATCGAGTGTAGCTTCTGGTAAAGGAGGTAAATAATCGTAGGTACAATCAGCAACAACAGCCGTTAACAATGCCATAATATGTAATGTTGAGAAGACATAGGACTACCACGTATCACCAGCTCTCCTGTATTATGGCTAGTCTCTATTGTACCGTTTCGTTGTACAGACGCGTGATTAAAGATTGTGGTATATTTTAATCGGTGCCTTTTAATTTTCTACCTGACAGTAATTTGTTATACGGAAAATGTATGTGTACATTATCTGCTGTGCGTAAAGCTAAGCTACATTGGAAATTGGCAAGTGATGAGCTAGTTTTGGTGTTGAATGTACCTATAATTTGATTTGAGCTGTTTAAATAATGTTATACAGAAAAAAAATCCTTTTCCTTCTTCGATTGAAAAGGTATTTGTGATATTTTTAGTTTGGAATTTTACCAAAGCCAAAAGAGGTTTAGAGAAACCACGGCTTAGGTAAGTATTTCCTTTTGCTGAATATTGGGCGGCAGGAAAAAAAAACCTGTTTCATAATAGATTCTATTCTTTATTGCCATTGCGTAGTATCTGTTTGTTCCGGCTTATCTCCAAAATGGCTAGACCAATTTTGATCGGGCTACCACTTGGAGATAGGTAATGTTAGAAAAAGTAACATAGAGTAGGTACTTACTTTTATTTTGGTGCTAGCTGCGCTCCGCAGTTTGACCGGCAGTTAACACGGGTGAAACCGCAGGGCATAGCTAGTATTCTATATAGCAACTTTAGGAAACGGCGCCGTTTTGTAAACTGACGTAAAGGTAGAACGGACGATTTTTCCATTGAGCCGTGACATAAATCCACCAATCCGTATAGGCGCGAGCTAACCCGTGAGCAAATAGTAAGACTAAATCCAATCAATAATCCGAGTTCTTGACTCAAGTGGTAATACATTAATATCCAATATATTAATAATAATTCTATTAAAAGCCGTTATATCAGCCAACGGCTCCAGTCGACACTCGCTTGGTACATAATTTATAGTAAGAATTGAATTCATATAATTTCTATCATGTAATGATGAGCTTATCGAAAAACGAAAACATTTTATTGATACTGAACTTCTATCCTGCGTAAGCCTGAACTTTGGTCTTGCAAGAATGATATTTTGTGAAATTAGAAGCATAGAATAGGATGGAATAGAAACTCATTATACCAAAAAATAAATTACCTACTTAAGTCATTATTGGTGTGATTTTTTACGGTACCTATGTGATTTAATTAAAGTGACGATAAAAGCTCGAACGAGCGGTAAAATATCACTGTATGTCTTAACTACTGCTATCTCGGGACTGCAGTTATTATTCAAACTTATTAGTCATGCAATACGTTGGAAAGCACAACACTGAGTAATCAGAATGTCGGAGATAGCTCTTGCTTCTAATTAGTATGTGTAGAGTGCAGCGCGTAGTATTCAGCCATGTACGGCTTGAGTCTACACGGATAGTATGCACAGCGTACACCATAGAAAAATCCTGAGTTAACAGATGCATGAGTAAGATTGTCTATGGAATTTTCGTAGAGGATGTATTGAAAAAACGATTGTCATTAATCAGAAGTTTAATGTTCAGGGAAGAGTACTGGTACATCTCTAATTCGCGTACAAACTTATAGTCTTCTCGTGACCACGGTCGATGTAACTCGGCCGAAACGTCAAGGTATGTCAAATTACATATTGTGATATTACTTTGTGGGCAAATTAGAGACCCGCTTAAAGTTAGTTGATATGTTTTGTGTTCGCGGTAGGCACCTACACCTGATGATTAGAAGGCTGTGGCTTGGCTTGGAACATTCCTATATCGCAGATTAGCGACATGTCTTAATCATTTCGTAGCATCCCTTCAAATATAGCAATCTGCTATTAACAAGAACACTGAAAAGAATTTGTAAAATTGAGGATTACAGTCCTGAACTACACGAACACAGAGCGCTTTCAAGTGACGATACGGTTAAAAATAATAAAATTGGTACACCTTGAATAGAACCGACTCTCAAAGAGCTCAGTTATTTAAGTCCTTACCTTACCTTACCTTAGAGAAGTCTTACCCAGAAAGTAGAGCGACCGATATCGGACCGATGCAAGAACAGTGTGATTTATTGCCAGATATCGTCGCGTAATAATATATGGTCAGTATAATCCTTTATTATACCATAGCTGCGATGAACAAAAGAGACATGTCTATTATCTATTCTACAAAAGCAAAGTAAAATGTATTCTTCCATTAAAAAATAAACCGTTGTAACCACCCTGGTCAAACCGCGTGTCGTGAAATACTGTAGAGTGAATTTTCCATTTGTTAATTTTATTTATCTTATTAATTGACCTAAAATTTGTAATCACATTAAAAACATGATAGACAACGATTAAATTTATTTTATGTAATGTATATATGTATACATATGTATGTATGTACTAGCTGCACCCCGCGGTTTCACCCGCGCTTGTATAATATACAATAATATATCTTTATGAATTGTAGCCTATGTGTTATTCTGATATGTAAGCTATATTATTGTGAAGTTTCATCAAAATTCATTGAGTAGTTTTTGCGTGAATGAGTAACACACATCCATCCATCCCATCCATCCATCCATCCATACTCACAAACTTTCGCGTTTATAATATTAGTAGGATATATATAGGTATCTCTATAGGTATATATATATATATTTATATATATATATATATATATATTATTATTATTATTATGAGCCTAAAATGTCCCACTGCAGGGCAAAGGCCTCCCTACCCTCTTTCCATTTCTCCCTATCCTGAGCTATAATTGTCCAGTCTTTCATGTAGGCGTCAAGGTCATCCCTCCATCTCCTTCTGGGTCTGCCGCGTCGTCGCTTCCTGTCTCGTGGGGTCCAGTCAGTTGTTATTTTGGCCCATAGTTCTTCCGGCATGCGACTAATGTGGCCGGCCCAGTCCCATTTAAGCTTTGCAGCTTTTCGGGTCACGTCCACGATTTTTGTCTGAGAGCGCAGTATGGTGTTACGGATGCGATCTGTCAGTTTCACGCCAAGTATACTGCGCTCCATAGCACGTTGACAAACCTCGAGAGCGGCCTTCTGCTGAACTGTCAAAGACCACGTCTGTGCGCCATACGTGAGGATGGGGAGGATGCACATGTCCAGGAGTTTTCTTTTTAAGGATAGTGGAAGGGTTCCCTTCATTAGATCCTTCATGGACCAAAAACTCTTCCAGGCGTTATCGGTGCGTCTAGCAACTTCTTGGCTCTGCCTTGCCTGGAAAGAGACAATTTGGCCCAAATATATGTACTCCTGAACATATTCCACCTCCACCCCCTCGACGTAGGTTTTGCGTTTCACGCTGTTGGTCATTAGTTTAGTCTTTGACATGTTCATCCGAAGACCGACCTCGAGGCTCGTTTTGCTCAGATCTTCGAGCATAATACGCAACCCGGAAGCCGACGAAGAGAACAGGACTATATCGTCGGCGAATCGGAGGTTGGTTAACCTCTTTTCTCCGACGACAATGCCCTCATCCGTCCAGCCTGCTGCCAGCCTTCGGAAGATCTCCTCGAGTGTGGCGGTAAAAAGCTTAGGAGATAAAGGATCACCTTGCTTAACTCCTTTTTTAATACGGAAAGATGGGCCAGTGGTGTTAAATTTTATTGCTGCAGTGCTATTTCCGTAAATGTTTTGTAAAAGCTGGATATATGTGTGGTCTATGTCGTGATTTTTAAGAGCATTGAATATTGATAGATGTGTTATGCTGTCAAACGCTTTGGAGTAGTCTACGAATGCTAAATATAAAGGAAGGTTGAACTCTACATATTTTTCTATGATTTGGTTAATAGCCTGAAGGTGGTCCGTCGTGGAGAGGCCGCGGCGAAATCCAGCCTGTTCGGGAGGTTGATGCTTATCAAGTGTACCAGATATTCTATATTCTATTACTTTTATAAGCGCTTTGTATAGGTGTGAAACTAGGCTGATAGGTCGATAGTTTCCTAGATCTGACTTATCGCCTTTTTTGTGTAGAAGAATTATATTAGAATGACAAAAATGTTTGGGAAGAATGCCTGTTTTTAGAATATCGTTAAAGAGGTGAGTGATATGTGGAAGGAGGACTGATTCTCCACATCGAAGGTATTCAGTCATAATCCCATCTTCCCCTGGTGATCTGTTGTACTTCATGCTACACAATGCCCGGTGCACCTCATAGGCTGTGATTGGTGCAATTTTTTCGGTACATGAGTACACGCTGGATATTTGTAGGGTGGCCGAATCATCTGAATAGAGGGATTTATAAAATTCCGTACAAATATGCAGAACCTTATCTCTATCGCCCTGTTTCACACCCGTGCTGTCTTTTAAACAAATTATGGAGGAACGTCCTTTCTCTACCCCTTGTTTGGCCTTTTTTAAAGATGTGCTATTTTCAAGTGCAGCTTGAACAAGTTTATTATTGTGGTCTCTGATGTCTTTTCGGATACTGCGTTTAACGGCTCTATCTTTCCTTGTGTATTCTGCTGTGTAGTAGGTTAGTTGTTGTCTTTCTTCAATAAGTTTTCTGGAATGATCACTCAATTTTCGTTCTTTGTGTTTGGTAGATTTTATTTTTTGGCTTGCGTTTTGTATACACGTTTTAATATTATTATATTGACAATCTACGTCTTCGGAATCTATTGTGTTTAAGAGGTCAAAGCTATTTTTTAATTCTGTTATAAATAAATCTTTATGTGCAACTAACGTGGTTCTGTCAAGTCTTTTAATTGTTTTTTGGATCATCAAGTGTCGCTGTATTTGTAAATCAAACTTTATTTTAATGCGTAATGGTCGATGATCTGAACTAAATTTGATGTTATGCACTGTCTCTACGTTTGTAATAATATGTTTATTTGATGATAGACAAAAATCGATCTCATTTTTGGTGGTATGGTCTGGTGATTGCCATGTCCATCGATGTTGAGGCTTTTTGAAGAAATAACTATTGCTTAAGTGTAGGTTTTGTCCAAATGCAAATTCAAGTACTCTTGTACCCCTTTCGTTCCTGTTGCCTAACCCGTGTGGTCCTATTATACTACCATTGTCTAGATCTTGTCTTTTGCCAATCTTTGCATTGAAATCTCCAATGATAAGGGTCCAGGCTCCTCTATGTTCATCATAGGCTTTGTTGACGAGATCGTAGAAGTCTTCAACCTCGTCGTCAGGATGCGATGTCGTAGGGGCGTAAACCTGCACAATTGTAATTATTTTCTTCTCAGATATACGGAATTTAAGCAATGCCACTCTATCAGAATATGAGACAAATTCTATTATACTATTTTTCCATCGTTTAGCTACTAAAAAGCCTACCCCATATCGACTTCCATTTCCTCCAACGTAGAAAAATATACTATTATCTCTTTCTAAGATGTCTTCTCCATCTCTTCTCACTTCTGCTAAACCTATTATGTCCCATTTCATACATTCTAATGCGTTTTCTAACTCTACTAGTCGCTCATCTGTTCTCAGTGTTCTTACGTTGTATGTATAGATATTAAGTTTTTCGGAGTCCTTTATACTATTAGCCTTGGTCGTTTGACAGTTAACTGATGCCGCCCGGAGATATATATATAATGTATATATATATATATATATACCTATATAGATATATAGATACAATAAATAGATTTTTATGGTTTAGCTGTTTTTCGTTTTTTTTTTCATAATAATAAAACTTGTTTTCTTTCATCGAATAAAAAATGGCTTGAAATTAAATTTAATACAAAATTTCAAAAACTGACACAAATGGCACGTACCACAACCAGTCAATTATGCACCCTAATCCGCATTTTTGAAACTTATCTGAGTGACACACGCACCGATCACGCATCTCCAGAGATTATGTAGATGTAGTCATTTAAATTAATCACGCAGGGGAGGCATTGTCGATGTGATGATCGACCGCAAGCCCCTACCATGGAAAACGGATGGCGATCGGCGTGAGAAGTGAGAATATAAATGAAGAAACAGCAACACACATGACATCGAACAGGGTCATAATATTATGTTCATTAACAATCTATAAGACCTCGATGTACAAACGTATGTTGCAATAAACTATTAAGTATTGAGTAACATCCAAGAATGGGTAATACAGCGTTTCAGGAGGTCTTGCATTATAATTATAATCTGCCAGTAAAAGCCTAAAACACTTTTTTTCTTCATCTGCGGTAAACTTAAATCACGATGAAGACCACGATATATTATTAACTAATGCTACTAAACGTATAATTTTCGTTGCTAATTACTTACACGCATCTGACATAAATTTGGTTAATTCGTTCGTTTAATTAAGTTAGATATTATTATAATCAGTTTCCAATAAACCGATATTAAAATGCCGTAAACCTTAGTAGCGGGTGTGCGCAGGGCGGGATTCTGTACCGAGGCTGATCTGAATGAAGGCAGTCGTGCTCGCGTCGCCACTGCGTTCGCCCGCGTGGAGCGCGCATTACTCAATGACCCCGATGAATTTCGCGCGCATTCATGCTGGCCGAAAACTCACAACGAGGAAAAAATAAAAAAATATTTTTTTATTAAGTGATAAAAATGTGCAATTTTCATAGAACGATTTTTGGTTTGTGATGGTTTGTTTGTGTGGTGTTTTTGAAAAGATCTTTTAGTGCAGTTATTTTCGATGGATTTAATTAAGTTTCTTGGACTAATTTGTGTAACTTGTTGGATTGGAAAGGTAGGTTGTAACTTCAAGTTATTATTTAACTTTTTTTGGTAAGTTAAGATTCTGATTGGCTTTGGAAACGATGAAGCTACCATAATGCATGGAAATAAGTTAAGTATCGGTAAGATTAAAACTTAAAGGTTACTTAGTGTGGTGAAATTAAAAACCGATTTATTTAAAAATATTTTGTTTGCTGTTTTATATCAATTATATTTTATATTTAATCGATTTCTAACTGAGGATGAAGATATGACATACGTATGAACGAACAGATGAAATTTGTTATAAAAGATGGGTTTCATTTTTTTTATTACATATTTCAATAAATTCAATAGGTAAGTACATAAAATTTTGAAGATCAATTGCGTGAACGTTTATTCGTGTGCTGACAGCAAACACATTGTCTATTATTATCTTAAATTAACAGAAAACGTTTTACAAATATACTATGTAATAAGGTAGGTTACCTAGACATTGGTTATAATGAAACTTTATTCTAAAACAACTGAGCTTCGTGATTTTATCCGCATTTTACTCGTTTCCCCACTGTTTCTTGCCCGGGATAGAACTAGATTTCCCACTACACACGTACAAATTATTGATGTAAGAATGTAGTGGGAAAAAGAAGATAAGGTTGTTAACGTTTGAGTCGAATTTTCGTACTTATTATAAGTACTGAAAGTTAATACCTGTCTACGTACTAATACTCTACAGTTTTCAGCATTCATTAACTTTATTCATGGATTACAGCATCTTCTATATTTTTATGTTAACTTATCATATCAGCAGTTACATACTTAGTTTACTTTGTATTACTGTTTTTTTATACTCTTTACATAAATTAGAAACTGTTTATTAAAACTTAAAATGAAGAAAATACATAATATTAGGGGGTTGCGTAACAGCAGGCGGCTGTATCGTTCCCAACATTTTCTTTCAAACAAACTTAGGTCAGGGCTAGTAACTTTTAGCTTGCCTTGAATCAGAGCTGTAACTCAGCACGGCCCTGGACTAGATAAACCCTAACTACAGCCTAGTTCAAAATAAAACCTTAAAAAATTAGCCAAAACTTGGGTAGAATTCAAGATTCCGTACATCCCGCTTCTGTACAATTTACTTGAACTTTAATAATGCCCCATACTGGAACGGAATAAAAGGTGCACTAGTCGTTGCAATTTCTCCAGAGCCGTTTGCATACAACATATTATTACTGGGATTTTCTGCCACTCTGCACTTAAGAAGAAAATCCTTACTGCAATATGCAAGGCACCCAGATGGTATTATACCAGTATTACTTCGTACAAAAATAGAAAACATTTTGGAGTAGGTATACCTAAGCTACCTTCTCCGTCGTTCGTCTTTTGTTTGTTCTATCTAGGTAATACATAATTATAATAAACCAGTAAGTATGATTACATACAATAGCGCTCTAAAGATAATACTAAAAAGAAATATAGCACCAAACTTGATATAATAATAATTATAAGTTATAATAAACTGAACCGGAATATAACATATTATTCATGTTATGAGTTTATGTCAGTCGTTTGTTCTTGCGTCACATAAACTATTAAACTGGTGCGCTTTTCAATTGTTTTGTAACTACTTGCTAGGCAACGATATGCATTACATCTACATTAAGGGCAGGTACATAGCGAGCTTCCGTAAAATGGGCGGTTTTTTGTGAAAAAGTTGAGCAGTAATTACAAATAATTATAAGCCAGAAAAAATACAGTTTATAGTCAAGTGTTTCAGTTAAGGAATAAATCAATAATATTGGACTAAAGTTGTTTAGTATCTTGAAAAAAATTCACGAGAAAGGACCCGAGAAAAATTTTTCGTCACATAATGCTCAACATTTTCAGCGACAGCTATCATATTTTTTTTACCATAAAAAAGGCAATTTTATGTTCTATGGAATTTTGAATTTTCCAATGAACTGAATGGATTCCTTTCTTCTAATTTAATAAAAACAACGAGAATATCATCAGTCTGAGCGCTTACTAGGCGGCTCAGTACCCGCTAATTCATACATACATGAATCGCTCCTATAATAGCGCCTTAATACAAAACAAGTTAGGCAGTTTAACTCACTTTGACACCTGAGAGAAAACTAGTTTTAGGATAAAAATGTCACCGCTGAAGTCAACCTCATTGAAAGAGTAACTACTCGTAGTTCTCAAGTAAGTTTCGGCCATAAATCGCCAGAGATCCGTGGGGAGTTAACCAGCGCCATAGCCCCACACCATCCAGACAAAGGAGCCTTTACCTGAAGATTTTTCAAACATTTGATTGCAGGGATCTTTAAAAAATTAGATGCAATTGGTACTGCAGTGAACAGGCAATGCTTGATAAATAGTTGTGAAAGAATTCAAAACGTTTTTTTTATCGTATACTAGCTATTCCCAGAAATTTTGTTTTGTACACTGTGCTATATTATCATATCAATTTACAAGACAGTTTCATACATACCCCTGAGGCGTACCTATACCGGCACACCCCATAAGCACGGTTTTATCCAAAGCTCTTCTACTCGTCGGATTAAGTTATGCGATGTTCGAGTATAATAAATATCACTGAACAAGTCAGATTCTAAGCTACTAGACAGTGAATTGCTTTCAGAGATTTTTAAGTGGAACGAAAACAAAGAGACACACAGACTTACAAAGTTTTTTTTGTTTATGTAGTTACCTACTTGTATGATAAACAATGTACAGACTTTACCTACATTACTGTACTTACAATAAGTACCTACTTATAAGAGCTCGTATAAGAAAATATTTGTTGTGGTGTGTAAATTGGAGTTCGAAAGAGCATTCATATAAACTCAATTTCAGTGTTGCCAACGTAATTAACATTATCGTTACGAATTAGCTAGGTTGACTTGGTAAACTTCATCGTCTCTTTAACACTTCGAAAACCTGAAATGTGAAGCTCCATCACATTGCACCTACAGAATTAAAAGCTAACAGTAAACCCCTTATGCAATCTCATTTCTCCGACGGCTTAGAGTGCCTCTAAATTTCATTTCGTGCCAAAACAAATGGGCATCATCACACCAGCCTTAGGTCTCATAACAAGCGTTCCAATGTTAGGCGCTTATAAATGATTCCTTTGGTACAGAAATTGCGAATTTAATTTAAAGAGCTCCTATTGTTTTATTTACGTTGGATATCCCCGCTTTGTTTGCAAGAGGAAGGGTCATGGTATTCAACACTCGCAAATTACACCGAGAAGGGTGCTATTACTTGATACTGCCCTCCCATATCTTAATTTGTCTTTTGTATATGTCACTTCAACGAGAAGCGACTGATAATTACGAGGAATATGGCATCGAACTCATTGGCAGCGAACGTCCGCTCACTATATACTCACCGCATTGCTTTTCGGTAAAGGAAAACATCGTGAGGATACCTACATACTCGAGAGTTATTTCGATGCATGTATCCTACAAGCCTCTGTAACGGCCTCATTCTTTTGACGGAATGGAGGGGAGACCTGTATCCCTAGTGTGAGGTTTTACGAGCTCGACATAGTAAGCGTCAACTAGCGCTTTGTATGAAAAAAATTCGTTCATAAACGCACCGGTAGGGGCGCTGCACGGGATCCTTATACAAAAGTAGTTGACGCGTACTATGTCGAGCTCGTAAAAACTCACACTAGGGGTACTGAGCTCACCAGTGAGCTGATTTATATAAATGCCAAATAAGTAATTTGATGAACGAAATCAAATTAGAATATGAACATACAAATTTGAACTTGACCTTTCAAATGATTGAGATTTCCATCATGCCTATCTATTTTCCGATTCAATCTAATTTTGACTTACCATGTGAAGTACTTAGGTAGCAGTCTGCGATAATTGAATTTCTATTTACGCGCTCTATACAGGCACTAATATTCTGCGTGGACTTCCAAATTGAAAATTTCGACATTTTCAAGCTATATTTGTGGTTCTGGTTGTCTGTAGGTAGGTACATAGTATTGGAGCGTGACTTGTTTTTCTGACCAAGTACTAATGAGTACTTACGATTACTAATACTATGTACAGGTTCTATAGCAGCAATAAAACAGATTTTAAAGTCGTAAATACCAAGGTACCAGTATCTCTTCATACGAGGGTGAATCAAAAAGTTCTTAGAAGTGCATATATATGAAACCTTTTTGGATCAAGTTCGATATTCAAATTAAAGAGTGTCTATCACACTATATTTATGCAGACTGTCACTTGTTTTTGTCAGTTCGTTCGCATGTAATAAATTTTTTTGTGCAACGAGTTGCTAAAAAGTCAAAATTATGGATAAAAGTGAGTTACGTGCGGTGATAAAATATCTCAGTTTGAAAAAAATGTCTACGAAGGAAATTTTTTTGGACATTCAGCAGACATTAGGGGGTGATGCTGTACCCTATTCTACGGTTGCGTACTGGGTGGCTGAATTTAAAAGAGGTAGATCAAGCTGTAAAGATGACCCGCGTTCTGGGCGGCCTTCAACCTCCGTTACAGAAGAAAATGTCAAAAAGGTTGAGAATCTGGTTTTGGAAGACAGAAGAATGACTATAAAACATATAGCTGAGATCCTAAAGATATCTTTTGGTAGCGTTCAATCCATTTTAATTGATTCACTGGGGTTCAAAAAAGTGTCTGCAAGATGGGTGCCACGAATGTTAACCGACGAAAACAAAAAGCGACGTTTGGAAATTTCCAAGCGTAATCTCGAAATGTTCCAGCGTGATTCGGATAATTTTTGCCGTCGTCTTGTCACCATGGATGAAACGTGGGTCCACCATTTTGATCCTGAAACTAAAAGACAAAGCATGTCTTGGAAACGACCATCCTCTCCATCCATTAAGAAATTTCGAGTTGCTCCTACCGCTGGCAAAGTTATGGCCTCTGTGTTCTGGGATAGTGAAGGAATCCTTTTTATTGATTACATGCCAAAAGGCCAGACGATTACTGGACCCTATTATGCAAATTTAATCCCGAAAGTGCGTGAAGCGATTAAAGAAAAACGTCGTGGAAAACTGTCGTTGGGCGTGTTGTTCCTTCAAGATAACGCTCCTGCTCATCGATCGGAAGTTGCGCTCAACGCAATCCGCTGTGCTGGCTTCAATCTCCTTGACCACCCACCATATTCTCCGGACTTAGCCCCAAGTGATTTTCACTTATTTCCAAAATTAAAAGAGGAAATTCGTGGAACAAAATTTCACGATAATGACGCGGTTATAGCTGCCGTAGAGGACTTTTTCGAGAGTCAAGAAAATAATTTTTTTTCACAAGGAATAAGGAAGTTAGAAACGCGTTATTCTAAATGCATTGCATTGGAGGGAGATTATGTAGAAAAATAAAATATTATTATTTAAATCTTTGCATTTTTTAATATTGATTCCAAGAATTTTTTGATTCACCCTCGTACTACGGTTGTGGTCTTTCAAAGTTAACTCTTCTAAAGTCCAGACATGCAAAGCTGTAGCGCATTGCTACTTAACTAGTATACTAATACCATATTTTTATTACCTAATAAGTATCTTATACTCGCTTACATTTATACCTACTATATAGCAAACGACATTTTAGTACTTTGTAATGATGTATACTTGTACGTTATGACGAGTACCTAAGGAATATGTTCACAAAATAATCAAACTGATAAGTCTCATTAGTGTAAGTTTTAGATGTTGTAGAAACCTCTGACTCCTAATTATTTAATATATATTGTGAATGAACTAATAACGAACATATACTCTTCTATATATATATTCATATTTACAATAAACAATATAAACATGTGTGATCAAAACCCAACTAAATCATTTATGCTCGTAACATGGGGTTTTAGTTCGATTTGAAATAAAAGGAAATTTTCACATTTCATAAAATTCGTTTAAACATTTTGTTACACATTTAACATGTGTACCTAGGTATGTTTCAAGAATCATAAATAAAGTTACTTTAAAAATTATTTACAGATGACTAACAAGTTATGAAAAAAATATATATTATTTTACTTCTATACTCATAAATGAATACGAGTGAAATAATACAAAATTGCTGGAAATAACCCATTCTAAATTGACATGTAGATAATTAATTAACGTGATATTTTTCTAACAATGAATTTCCAATCTCACGAACAGAATATTATCTAGCTGGAACCTAAGTAATCATTTTAATATCAAACCTTAATGTATTCATCGAGACAGTCCATAACAAGTTTTTGATCACGTGCCAAAAACTGCCGAGTGATACATAATGAATGATAGATCATCGATAACATCCACACTCGTGGAATAATGAATTCCGACCTTCAGGATGTATCGATAGGAGTGAAAGAATTATGTTCTCACAATATCTTCCCAGCACGTGTACTTATTTTCGTATATTATCTTTTTGAAAATGCTAGGAAATAAGGTTAAGGACCTGTAGGCAGCGAGCTTCCGTAAAATGGTCGGTTTTTTGTCAAAAAGTTAAGCCGTAATTACAAATATTTATAAGCCAGAAAAAATACAGTGTATAGCCAAGTGTTTCAGTTAGCTAATAAATCAATAATATTGGACTAAAGTTGTCTAGTATCTTGAGAAAAAAAATCACGAGAAAAGACCCGAAAAAAATCTTTCGTCACATAATGCTCAACATTTTCAGCGACAACTATCATATTTTTTGGAACCATAAAAAAGGCAATTTTATTTTCCAATGAAATTTGAATTTTCCAATGAAGTGAATCGATTCCGTTCTTCTAAATTAATAAAAACGACGAGAATATGATCAGTTTGAGCGCGTACTAGGCGACTCAGTACCCGCTACGGCGTTTCAGAGAGAGGACGTATGTCGCTGTTCCTCAAAATTTTCAAGTCGAATTTACTGTTTGTTCTCCAAAAAAATAATGCAAACAGAATCTCTACATGGTATACAACTGGTTTATTTACTTAGTTGCCGTAAATGACTTCCTTCGACGATTACTAAACTTTTATTATAACCTATAATACTTTGTATTTATTCTCCATTGTGTGTAAAGAATAATGGCTAATATGACTATTCTTGCACCACCTGTAACTGAAATTAGCAGCAAAAACGCGTTTTTAGATTGTTCACTTAAATAAAACTGGGATTTCTTATGATAGTTTGGAGTTAATCAAAGGAGCAGGTTATGATTGTATATTAAAATGAAGATGTAGTGAACTTCCGTTTTCCATAATGGCGGATCTGGCGGATGCATATTCTGACGTTTTATTTTTAGCACACTTCCAGTAATCTTTCTGCTCAGAGTTTTTTCAATGTTTTTGCTTCGCACGATTTGTGCATTTAGTCATTGTCAAATATTATACTGTAAATTCGAAAGTAACTCTGTTTCTCTGTTTGTCTGTTTATTTGTATGTTTGTTTGTTTGTTACTTTTTATGGCTAAACGGCTGGACCGATTTCGATGAAATTAGGTATAGAGAGACAACAAAAATGAAAATGAAATTTGGTAGGTATATGGGAGAAGGAAAGATGAGGACCTGGGGAGATGGGGAGATGGAGAGCAGCAGCTGGAGAGATGAGGAGATGGGAGATCGGAGATTGATGAGGGATGGGAGATGAAATATTGGGAGTTGGGGAAAAAAGCGATGAGGAAATAGGAAGATAGAGATGTTTTAGAGATATTGACAGAGACGTGACGTGCCCGATTGATTTACAATAGCATACAAAGTTCACGCATATTGTGTTCTTACTAGCTGGATTCGATTTAAATGCAGACGAAGTCGCGGGTAACAGCTAGTATTCCATATTTTCACAACCTCGTGGTAAAGTAAATTTACAGTCATAGCCACGATTCAGTAAACTTTACTGAAAATAGCTTTTACGCGCGACTTCATCCGTATATGAAAAAGCAACTGTTTAGAAAATAAATATTGAAGTCTTTGTATCTCTATCCCTATCCCTGTCCCTTTCCTTTTCCCTATCCTTAGTCTTAACCTTTATATTTTATCAAGAGCCTAAAATAATGAAGTGTCAGATCACCTACTTGAGAAATTATGAATTGCCCATATACATTTTCAACTCCTATTTATTTGGATTCTAAGATCCCTATTTTTTCTGACGCAAAATAGCCTATACCCATCTCATAGGTCCAATCTTGATCAAGATCGATTCAGCCATTTAGACGTGAAAGGATGGCAAAAACTAAAAAGAAAAAACAACAAACACACACACAGTTTCGCATTTATATGATCTTAGTACGGATGCCTGACACTGGCTAAATGCACAAATCTTTTACTCCGTCATTGTCATTGTAAAAATATATATCAAAAAGAAAATTATGGAAGTGGACTAAAGAGGATATATCAAATGGACTTGACAAACGCGCATACCAGAAAGGACCTACACTAAATAAATTTAACACAACTTATTTAGGTGTGACTCCAATAATTCGTGCGGCATTCTAAATTTGATAGGATTATAGTCAAGGAGGTAATAATTTATGTAATGCTGGCGGTAATGTTGGTGCTTGGTGCGTACGCCAACAAAGATAAAACATTTAATTAATACATTATTTACCTACTATAGATTGTGTTTATTTTTCATTGTAACAAACTAATTATATACATACATCAAAACAAAAATCATACACAAAAAGTTTCCCGGCAGCAGGTTTCGAAACTTCGTTAGGAACGGAACGTAGCATCTCAGACCGCTCGGCCAATCTGACATGTCATTACAGTGTCGAAATAATTGAATGCTTCAGACTAAAGCCTACGTAGTAACTATCTAGTAATCTGTGCTAAGGCCACGTGATGCCGTTAGTAAGAGTATAATAATTATGAATTAGCGTTTTCGACTTGCCGTGAGCGCGGAGCCAGCGTGGCGCGCGGCCCGGCCAGGTAACTTTCATCTTCTAAAATACATGAATCGCTCCTATATTAGCGCCGAAAAAATTGACAATCGACACAGACCTACGAATAGTTTAGTAAGCAGATACTCGTAATGTCGCCATTTACGCAGCGTTAAAAAACGTGCCTACTGATTTTGCACAGAGTGCCAAAGTTGGTTCGGCGACTTGATATTTAGGCAAAACCTAGTTAGTACAGAATTTAAGTACTGGCCACCATTTAGAACGTTATTTGTAAATAAAGTTAGGTAGGTAGTCGGCAAAGATACAACCGCAGATATTTCCACGAATACTAGCGAGTGGACAGGGGCGGTGCCTAAAAATCCTTGCGTCGCGTCGTCTCCTTTTCTTGACATCGACTATCGTTAGCGCAATTATTGTCCTGGAACTGACCTGACCTAGATGAATTGTGTTGGAGAAGCTCGAAAGCAGTTCGTTAGGTCAAAGGGTTGTAATACAACTGGCTCTAGCTAGGAGACATCAAAAGTATCTTAGCGAGCAACCCCAGGAACCAACGTTGTTTATTTGTAAAACCTGGCGCATCACTGCGCTCATTCTGAGGTATCCTAATTAAATTACCATTCTACCAATAACGAATTCACAATTGCGCACACGAAAATCCACACAACGTCATACTGCATTGTTGATATTGGTAAAAGGTTCTTTACATTTTAAAGATATACATTACATTACATTATAAGCAGTCGTCCATTTCCGTACTTTTCTATAGAAAATCCAACGGTTTAGCGGATTTCATTATTGTTGTATCAATAAACAACATAGAACAACTAATATATACTTTTCTGAATTATTATCTGCTCTAGCAAGTACCAAACAAATATTTCCTTGTAGAAATATCACCCGTCACTCAATCTTTATTATTATTACGTTTCGTTTTTTCCGGGCAAATACTCAATGACAACATAAATAATTTATGTTAATGTATTTTTTCTATCAAGAGAACTTTGTATGTGCGGAGGAAGAGAAAGATTTACTGTCCAAATATATGCTAGTCTATTGTTTTGGAGATTTCTGTATGAGTTGAAAAGAAAGAAAGCCGAGTAATGCGGCATAAAGGAAGTCTTTTAACATTTTTCCTGTTTACGCTACCGGTCCGTGCTTAAGTACCCTTCCTGTAAATATAGGAAAATATTATTTATGTTGTCTGATAATGTTGTGGGAAATATGTCCTTTATCGCTTTTAGATGGTGAACTGTATTGTTGTTGAAGCGTTGCTATTCTAAGACCAACGTAGTATAGTAGTATGTAGTTGTAATAATTTGAGCAGCCTTTTTTCTACCGCTCTTACTCAGAAAAGTGGTGGATGCTTTACTGAAGTTTCTTGCGAGTTTTGGAAAGGGTATTATGTCAACGAACACCTAATTATTCAACACTACAAATGAACACAAACATAAGTTTGAGAAGAAATGCCAATAAACAACATGTAATTTTCTGTTTTCCGCATAAGTTCCACCGCCTTTAATAGTGACAAAAAAGTTAAAAAGTATGAGTAAAGTGCAGCCAATATTAAACGTGAGCGAAAACACCTTTACTCTTTTCGAAGTTCGTATAATAACCTGAATTTTCACACAAACGGTGACGATCGCTCGATAGGTACTCGTATGTATATCAAAGCAGGATTTTTCGATATTCGCAACCTTATTAACATTTTTAACTGTAGCAGGTCAAGTTTTTACGATTCCTGTCTAAAGGTCTAGTTCCAGAAAGTGCTTAAATGCCTATCGTAAGAAAATCATAAAATTCTCAATAGCAGACCTTAACTTGCGCTGGGACGTAGCCCTAACAAAATTGATATAAAATTTTAATCAACTTACTTAAAGTCTATTGAAATGTTATTGAGAAAATTTTGCTGAAAAGTATCGTTCAGCCTGGTTTATGTGGCTTTTCCAAATAATTTCATCAATCTTTTTTAAATTTAGTTTAATAATTATGGTATCCTTTACATACAACAATCATTATGTAGCACTTCATACTACGGCTGGTTCGCACCGCGGCGCGTATTGAACCAGTCTCTTTTTGAATTGCTTCTTTTACACCACATTCACTTTGCGGTACGTATACCGACCCAGTACTCATATTGCATAAGGCGTTTCGTACCACACATTTTTTTAAGAATTTGGATTGTACCGTTGGAACCAAAAGTGATATTCTGACTATTCGGCCGCCGTAGCTATCTCGTAGCGGCTAACCACTAGGAAAAGCTACAACTAAAATCCCCCTCCACTTCCAGTGCGGTCATTCCAAAGTGGTCCAAGTTTAATGAACCTGAATCGTAATTGGAACTGGAACTTAGCTCTAGTGCCAGATACGCAGCGTTTAGCTATTTGGCACAGGATAATAGCGCGAAGTAACCGCAAATGAAGTACCCATTATTTGAAACATGATTAAAATTTGTTCTTTCGACCCGCTCTGCTTTGCTACGTCTACGCAGTGAAGGAAACTGGGGTCACATCAGATAAGTAGTATCTGTAATCTGTATACGCGATTACCAAATGCAGGTTGATAGATATCACCCATATTAAATTTTTTAAGTTCTAAGCATTGCTTCCTTGATGTATTTGTCGTTCACAGTTTGAGTTGACCAATCCATGTGCAAAACAGGGCGATTCTTCGATGGTCAATTAATATAACTAATCGAAGTTTGCTGCAACTTTAACTCCCTTACGAGTAATAAAACTCTTTGGCCAATAAGAAATCCTTGTTCTTTGCATTCAACTCCATTTGCATATTAAAGTAGCGGTGACTAAGAATGTATACAGAGTGGTCTGGTTTGTGCTGTTTGTGTTTGGTTAATGGTGGTTGGAGTCAGTGAAATATAGAGGATGTTGCGAATTAAATACCATTCAGCTTTCAATGAGTTTTCTATATAACTGTACCATGTTTACTCTATTTGGTACATAAAATGCTTTTACTTTGACCTCGTTTATAAATTGTACTACAAACTTCATCTCTGCAGAGGGGTTAGTGTCAAAATCACTTTTAGAGAAACTGGTTTGCATTGATACGTGATATTGCTAAGATATGGCATTGCTATATATTATACTACTTGGTGCCCGCGACTTCGTCTGCGCAGGATTAGTATTTCGAGTAGCTATTTTGGCTATAATGGCTTACACATAAGATATAGACACATACTGTGGAGGGCTTTTTTGTAGTACTATTTAAAATAAACATTTCCATCATACATTAAATTAAATATGTGTAACTCTAGCGGTTTTGGCAGCGCACGCCTTTATAGCTCGCAGATGGTAGATTTTTTCCTTCTTACTTGACACTTATCGTCATATTTTGGACAATACACACAATATATTTTTAAATTGTAGTCTATGTGTTATTTTGATATATATAAGCTATATTATTGTTAAGTTTCATTCAAATCCATTCAGCAGTTTTTACGTGAAAGAGTAACAAACATCCATCCATCCATCCATCCATACTTACAAACTTTCGCGTTTATAATATTAGTAGGCTAGGATAGTAGGAAGTAGGATAAGGCATATTTTTATCGTAATTTTTAACGCTTTTTACCCCCTCCTCATCATCATCATCACACCACATTTCTCCTCACTGCGGAGCACGGATCTCGTCACACTTTCGTGAGGAGTATTAGGCCATAATCCTGCACGGGGGCCCTCGTTTCAATGGTGCACATATACCTCCATAATAGTTCTCAGGCATACTTATATGTTTGTCCTCGCGATGTTGTCCATCACCGAAAAGAGAGTTATAAGTATGATATTTATGTTCTTACAAGAAACACATTGTTACAAGCCCGCCCTGGGATTCGAATTAATTTCCACTATCTGCTTGGAGGGTAGACATAGGTTTTAGAACTTTAGGGCATACCACTAGGCTTTTAAAGTTTTATTTAACTTTTATTCCAATATATTATATCGTTTTGGTTTCTGTGTCAGATAATCAAAGTGGCAGAAGTGTTCTTATTTGTATTCATGGTTCCCTTCTTCGATGATAAATGTTGTTTTGTTTGATTTGTAAAACAAAGGTTGTTTACTCATTGGTCGTAAAGCTCTGGATGACCCACTTCACGTTTTGCTCCCGAGGGAGGTAAACAAAAGTAAAAGCATCCATCATAATAAATCAAAGTGTAACTCTATCTTGATTCGAGTAGTTTTAGAACAGTTCCTGTGCGATCATAGCTTGATAACTATAAATATACTCATAAATATCCCAAGTGAACGAAAAGGTTTACATTTAGGTAGAGAAATAGTTAACCACCAGTTTTTATGGAAATTTTACACTGGGGCAATTTTGTATCTCAGATAGGTACTTCTTTAGCTACATAATATGAATGTTGATTTTTACTTCACAGTAAATGTCAAATTCATTACTATAGATTATAGAGCATAATATTATATGATCACCCTAATTAGGCGGACCTCGCATAAGAAAACTCTACCAGTTTGAAAAATGCATCCATTACATAATACTTATACTATGAGTAGATCGCAAGCACTAAGAAATTGTACGGGGAACTGTCTTTATTTTTTAAATATAATAGTGTAGATATAACTCTTTATTTACAATAAAATGTATAAATAAAGAAAAAACATAATTAATACAAAGTACAACGGGTGGTCTCTTTCCTTTGGATCGACAAGATAGCCAGCAGGAATAGAAAAAGAAAGATAGGAAGGAATAGATTCAGTACCATGTATAGTATAGAGTACTAATGAGGTTATATTATGTTATGTTAGCAGTCTACCAAGTTATGCGTTGAGCGTAACATCGATCTCTTTGTTACAGATGAGTCACCAACTGCAGTGAACAAGTCCCGAAACTCGACGATGCCCGCTCGAACCGTCACATCGCTCACTGAACTGTATGTGTCGTATTGACATTTCGTACACGTGTGTGCACAAGATGAAGAGGAAAACGGGACTCCTGGCAGTGCTTTGGGTCGCTATATTCCCCTTATATCGCGCCGATAATCTCGGTAAGTTCGAAGAATACATCTTTGTTTCTGTATTTTGTTTGCTTTCGACTCACGCACGAGCGATTTCCCGAGATACGCGAGATTTTGTAGGCGCAGGCGGGATAAAGGGACTTTGTCGACTTTGTTTGGCGCGTTAATATTTTCAGAATCTGCTACGTCAACAGTAGACTTCCGGTTGGTAAATCGGGAGTGTGAAAGACAGTGGCGGCTGTGAATTGCCTAATAAAATTTTAGAGGGTTTTTACGGCGTAGGTAAAATGATTTCTTTTTTTTTAATGGACTGCGAACAACGGTCGATGTGAGTTAGTAACGATTAGGGGAATAATAATGGGATAAGCAAGACCCTAGAGTGTCTAGACGTAAGTACCTACTGTTTAAACATACCTTCACATAGTTGTGTTTCAGTAGAATAATAATATATAACATAACTACCTATACGTCTACGTTTACAATATTATGTTCAATTTTCACTACATTCTCACCTCAACTCTTGAAAACAAAACAGTTTATGCTGGATTAGGTATATCATGTCTGCAATTTTTATCAATACACTCGGTGATTCAAGTTTAACATAGTAAGACATTCAGTGAGCTTTCCTCCAAGCCATTGAACTAAAGCAGCCCAGTTCAGGCATTAGCTGGTATGGATTCACTGGTTCTGCATTGATACCATTCCATTTCTAGAGTAAGATACTATGATAGTATTAAAACTAAGATAATATTTTCATACAACATAACCTATTCTAAAAATCAGCTCAATATTTAATAAAAATTAAACCTGGTTACGAACAGGCCGAGTTAGATTCAGGAAAAACATAATTGGACTAGTTTCCTGGAAAACTTAACTTTATTTTTCCTTGAACTAAAGTTTGGACATTTTTTATGCGTCTATATCTAGTTCTTTTTTCATACAAGTGTAGTGTTATATAATATACACCTCCTTTTTATTACCTATCATTTTGCCAAGACGAAGTGTTTTGGCAGAGAACAGCCTCACTGAATAAAATATTAAGACAATAATACTCCGGCCATCTTCCATTATAGTACCATAATGGAGGGAGGGCAATTACTGTAATTTGGCTGATTATTGACGAGGTAACGCTTTTGTTACAACTAGACAATAACAGGTTGGTAATGAATGGATGGATCAGCGATAATCAGGAGCTGTCAAGTTAATAAACGCAATGAAAAATGTTTTATCTGATGCGATTAACAGAGGGCGTTTATTCTTTGTCATGCTACAATTTGCGGATAAAACCGTAGATTTATCTATCTACTAATGGTAACATCATTCGACTATCGATAACAAAGCGGGTTATAAGAGTGATTCGCAAAAACCTATCGAACAAGCTGAGAATAAGGTGATCGTCAATTTATTTTATATGTGTATTTTGTTCAGTCTTTGTGGCGGTAAATACGAGGTGCTGCTTGCAAATACTTGTTAAATGTTTATAATAATGATTATAATAATTTCTCTTCTAAAGTTTGTGTAGAAGATATTTCTAATGTTTGTATTATGCACGAGTTTTGTCTAAATTATACAAAATAACATTATTACGCTTATAAAGTTCTAGTTTATTTTAACAAACACAATACCAGCCGAGTCGAAAACTTTATAGCATCTGTAGAAAGTTTAACCAAGCTAATATATTATTGTTGCAAAACAGTTTCAATGTCTGTTCTCGTTCGTCATTCAGAACAAAGAAACGCTACCTCACCGTGGAGATTATAACAGTCGTAGGGGCATTCAAACATATCATAAGTGCCCACAATGTAGCATTATACAAATATACATTATTATTATAACACACAATATTACATATTATTTATACTCATCTTAATAATATATACTAGCAGACACGGCCACGCATTGCTGTGGCTAAGGTTTTTTGTTATTGGGACTATAAATTGAGACGTAAGCTATCCTTCAAGTTAAATCGAACTGCACACGGTGTGCAAATTTGATTAAAATCTGTTATGTAGTTTA